>OX420931.1:14798725-17198725 GCA_949091785.1 Polymixis lichenea | reverse complement strand
AATGGGTGACAATTTTACATACCAAGACTCCTCCGTGCTTCGGAAAGCAGGTTACGCAGGTTAAGTAGGCCACTCAGTCCCGGCTGTCATTCGTGGATCTTTGACAGTCGTTACGGGTCGTCAGAACCCCGAAAGTGTGACAACCAGTCTTACCTAGGGGTATAGTATATATTATCCAGTAACTAAGTTGTGGAAGTCAGATAGGCAGTCGCTCCATGTAAAATACTAGTATTCAGCTGCATCCGGTTAGACTGGGAGCCGACCCCAACATATTTGGAAAAAGGCTAGGCAGATGATGAGACCCATACAATACGTTTCACCTCACTCCCAGTTTTTACCGACAAATAAATGGATGAATGTAAAATAGTTGGGTTGAAATTTACATTTTGATTGGAAATTCTATGAATCTGCTCCTCGATTGTGCTCATGTGGTGGGTCGGGGAAAGTTAATTCACAGTTGGAACACGGTAACGAAGTAGGGAATCGATAGCTTTGCGTACAAAAGGTGTAATGCCACTTGGTAACAATAAAGGGCCTGATGCCGCACTCAACTTGTATCCTTATCACTTCCTTTATTATGTGTTGTTACATAACTTGTATTGCAAACATTGGATCAACACTTACTACAAATTTTCCGTCTTTAAATACAAGATGGATTACCAAGGACCTTATGCTCTGCAGTAGCTTGTGCGGTTACTAGACCAATGACGCATGAAGTACTGTCCGAAATCAATATACTTTTGCCAATCATTTTCTAAAACCCTATGTTCCATAGTAGTAACAACTGCATGCTGTATGCGGGTCCCATACTATTAGAGACATTGCCATGCATTTTGGTTACACTACAATTTAAATCCAGGATGGATTTAATTTATTCGTGTTCTGAATCTCTTTGAGATTCATCTCTTGTAGTGGGAATAGAGAGTGGACATAACATCACGCCTTGTTTCCCCGAAGGATTGGTCAGAGGTATACCTGTACTTGGTACACCCACATTTCGCCAGTTATGTTTTACTAGCTTTTGCCAGCGGCTTCGCCCGCGTGGAGGTCGTTGTATTATACATATAAACCTTCCTCTTGAATCACTCTATCTATTAAAAAAAACCCGTATCAAAATCCGTTGCGTAGTTTTAAAGATTTAAGCATACATAGGGATATAGGGACAGAGAAAGCGACTTTGTTTTATACTATGTAGTGCAGTCCCATGTAATAAGGGGCGAGCCTATTGCCATGAGCCGGGCACAAATCCAGACACCGGACAGCAAAAACCCAATAACACTGCCCAACCTGGGAATTGAAACCAGTACGTCATCTATCAGCCTCTAGTACAACAAGGCTTTTATCATTGATCTATTAACAATTTCGGTTCCCTATTTATCAGCTCAAACAAAACATACCTCTACACATATTTCATTACAAAACACAAGTAAATAAGCAAGTTTTAAGCAACTTGTATTAACACTGGGCAGTATTTCTCTGCCCCAGCCGCACATTTATTCAACTTAAGTATTTCGCTTAATAAAAACAAATCGTAACGCCATAGGTATGTAAATGAACACTTTAATCGATCGTAAATCCATTGGATCTTTTTCCTCAAATTGCTTTTAGATGTAATGTGAATGGCTGCGCTTGGAACTGCACAAACAATCTTATATTACTACATAAACTAGTTTTGTCACTGAATTCTCTCGTTTACCTATTTTTATACAAAAAAAATGTGATACGCCCTCGCCCTTCGCTATTAGGCAATTGCCTAATAGCGAAAAATACAGTAATTTTACTGTAACGATTATTTATCTGTATAAAGATCCACGTCCCACATGTCGACAACCCCGGGTGCTCAGTCAAGGTAGGTACTTGATTTTTTTTTGTCCTGCTCTCTCCGAATTGATTATTAGCTGCCCAGTTATGCATAAATTCACAACTTGTATCAGTATGTCAGTTTGCATAATTTTAGTTGAAATAACATACTTAGACAAGACGAAACTGCATTCCGCTAAGATTAATAAAATAAATTGCATTGAGCTGACCTAAAATCTGAATAACGGTGTTTAGAAAATAAGAACTTAAGTAACGTAATGAACACCAAAGTAAGAGAAGAAAAAAAAATTTATTAAATAATAACACCCGCACGGGTTGATTGAAATTTAAGCTACGCTTGCCGGAGTCTGTTCGTAGATGGGTGACCATCCATTACATATCGAGACCCCTCCGTGCAAGCAGGTTAAGCCGTTGGTCTCAGCTGTCAGTCGTAAATCTTTCGCAATCGTTACGGATAGTCAGAAGCCCGAATGTCTGACAACCAGTGTTACCCAGTAATTGGGTTGTGGAGGTCAGATAGGCAGTCGCTCCATGTAAACTACTGGTATTCAGCTACATCCGAATAGGCTGGAAGTGGACCCCAACATTCTTGGGAAAAGGCTAAGTACTAGCAGATTGATTGTATTTCGGTCAAAAACCTTTGCGTGTGAGTTGTGTACATATTTATGTAATCCAAAAATTCTCAGATTCTAATCAAAAACTATTTTCGTAATCGTATATTCCTTACAATTTTCATATTATAATAACAAATGTAATCATCATTGGTTAAAGTTATTTCAAATATAATCGCGTCCATAATGGAATTCAATCACAGCGTAATTGCGCCGTTTGATGTCTCAGAATTGTATTAAAGTATGATATTAAAATTGTAATCGATATGGGAAACGGTATTGAATACAATAGAGGTAGGAAAAAGGTTGAAGTTAATCTTGGTATTGTTGAATGTAATGCATAAGAGCATCCTCTTGATGTCACATACAACAAAATGCAATCGACAAATTCAATCCGTTTTCAAATCACGATAGTGGTGGCAATTATTCTGTCGTTAGTGCAGACTATGTAGGCAGCAGAATATTTGAGACCTTTTAGGAAATTGACATTCGAATGCACAAATCAAACTGACTGATATACGTCAGCTGACTCTCAGCGAAAGTTGATTTAGCATAAAAGCGAATTGGTAGCGAAATGTATAATGGTAGTTAATAGATAGTGTGCAGAATCGAAAGCTGCAGCAAGGTCGACGAAGGCAACCAGTCTGGTCGGACCGGCTGGTCGTTCGCGCTACCAGTTCCAGTAACGCTTGCACACGCACGTCCAAACTGATTAATTAACATTTAAATATTGTTGTTATTTTCTCACCCTATCTAGTTTCATTCATGATTATGTGCGTGTTTGTTATTCTTCATCGCGTTTTTAATATTGGAGGATTTCGAATTTTTCATATGCCAATAAGTTATCGTTCTTTGTAACTCTTTTACAATTTAACGCAGCAGCTTGCGCAAAATGAGCTATAAACATGTTCTCTTACACTTGATTCGATGCTAGTAAACAAACGTGAAACTCACCTTCTCTTAGACAAAATATACAATACTAGTTTATCTAGAGCTGGTACAGTGACAAGTACATTGTTATCTAGGACGGTTTCGCACGTTAGCACACATTAAAGCCTGAGCGCACGCATCCAACTGGTAATCTCGACGAATCATTACTGTTTGCTCTTGGATTTACATGACGAATGGGTGTCTGAAGCCGGGTTATGCAGGATAAGTTACAAGTACAGTTTGCGCACTGGATAAAAACTTATTCTGTATTTTTGCAACCGATCGGTTGCCCGCACACACACAAATTACACTACTCCAATCGAATATGGAATTAGTGAAGTTCCTCATAAATTGTGCCGACAGAGTACAACCCTCCTGTTCCTACGACGCGTGCAGGCATCGCTTTGATACGCTACGCTGAACGACACACACACAATCACAGAATAATTATTATGATTATCTATTTGTATACAACTGCTTTCCGCATTCGATGCGGGTAAAAAGCTTACTCGCCGTGCTATTTGTTCTAAGACGGTGCGTTCATGCTCAAAAGTTTGCCCGGCTTCTTTTCAGTTGCTCGTTTACTACGTTAATTTTATTACATGGTCGTTACAGGAGGACTTCGTGTATCTTCCTTAGTTTGATTAGTAAAATGTTATTGTCTACCTTGGAATTGCATTTTATATGTTGAACAAACAGCTGACATTTAATCCGCGATGGTACTTACTTGGGTAGTTTTGTAGCGTAGACCACTTCAACATTAACAAATAGACAAAACACCTATCCGCTTACTAATAAGGCCCTTACGAGAAGTGCTGTTCGGTGCGACTGTCTCCCTAACCGCAGCATGCCTCTCTCCAAAGCGAGCGAGGCATGCTGCGGTTAGGGGGTTCTTCTCCAAAGAATATCTCTAGGGTTGAGACCCTAGAGATATTCTTTCCATTGCCATCTCAGAGAGTTTCTATCGCGCCCACGTCGACCATACCACATTTAGGTACAACTGCATTTTTTATTATTTTGTCATTGACCCCATTTTTAATTACCCTGTTGATTTTGTTTATTCTCTTCCCTTCCGTTTTAAAAAGTCTCAGTGGCACTAGAAACATTTCAAAAAGTGCTTTGACTGTGCCCAATCGTTTCTGTTGTTTGTATGTTAGATCCACATTACTAGAAGAACTGAGACAGACACAAAGCCATGCAATAAAAAGTTGAGTGAATTCCTAGTCGCGTGTCTTGAAAACTTTTGGACGCAAGTACGTTGTCAGTTAGTATACGCAGTTTTTAAACATCTAAACGCCAAGGTCGGCAACGCGATCAAGCGAACGATGAACTCGCTCTTCCGAATATTCCATATTTTTATTTGCAAAAAGCTTTCGATACATCCGCTATAAATTGGAGGGCTCGAAGCTCGAACGGTTTCGGCGTTGTCTGTCCATCCTCAATTATTAGTATCCCGTCGTTTGGCTAATTCATCAAAACAAAATTACAGACCATTGAGCCGACTGACGATGTAAAAAGGCTCTTAACTTGAGTAAAATGCGAATTGTGAATTGAGATAATTCGGAGGAAAGGCAAAGGTTTTTTTTAATAATTGAAAGCACGGTAAACATTCCTATACCTATCTTGAATTAAATGACTAAAATCGATGCGAAATGTCTGTAGAATCAAAAGATTCAAGGTAGTTGCGAGATTATTCAAATAATAAGTTTTTACGGAAGGTCTATTTGTCCGAAATCTATTTTGTGGCTATCGTCGCGCGAAATTATAAACAAAACATTTCATCGGAATGAAAACAATTCACACGGAGTTCATTTAAACTCTTTGTTACTTTCACTGTACTACGTACGAATCACCGGTTCAACTATATATTTCAGTGAAATCCGCGGCTGAATTCAGTGTGTTTTATGTCATTACGTTATAAATCTTTCATTTGCAATTCATATGCGAATGTTAATTGAATTGCACCTTCTTCAACAGCTTATTTTTTTTAAATTTGATAATAGTACGAAACAATGGAACATTTTGATGAGAACAGTTTTTCGTTCCGTAACAACAGCAGTTGATAGTTATGCACAATATTAAATATTAATTTACAAAACAATAATTTTTCAATGACGTTCCGATTTGTTGCAGTTCCCAGTATTGCCTTTCAAACAGTTTTTTCCCCCAACTGTTCTTAGTGGAGTACCGACATCCTCATTCATAAGCCCAACAGCTACCAATGCACAACGCTTTTTATCGTTTTGGGTTGTATAGTGCATATTAGCTTGGCCTCTATATGTTTTTAGGTGGTCGATGCTAAGTTATGGCGGTACTGAGAAGGTCGAAAATTGCTTGAACCTTTTAGGTGCAACTTGTCCGAAGAGAGTTTAGGCAATTGCAATTTTACCTGCTCTACGTCTAACAGAATGTCAGATAGCCACCGAAGACTCGGCGATTGTTGCGTTTTCTATTGCCAACCTGATTTATTGTAGTGCAGTTCTGTAATTAGTGTTTATGAGGTAACTGTTATGATTGAGTGCTAAGTGTCTTACGTTTATTTGACGAAGCTTATGAAATATATATTCTCTGATCCTCATTTGAAACAGACGCGCATATCTCTGAATCATGCTTTAAATATTTTTTATTATATTCTCAACCTAAAACTGCCCAATTGTGTTTCATTCGTTCATTTTATTTCTGTTTTATGGCTCATATGCGATTTTATAGTTACCGGCAACCGTTGAGTGAAAAATGTTGGAAGGTTAGATGACTTTTGTGATTTGAAAGTGAATATTTCGTGTGGCGTAGACTCGACCGCACAACTGGATGACAGGATGCGGTTAAAAGTGATAGGTGCTGTGACGGTAGCTACTGGTTCCCAGTCCCCAGGAACCAATTGTTCCTGTGCTGTCAAACATATTTCCCGCATTGGTTTTATGGACTTTTTATTTGAGAATTTACACCGTTGACCCGGCTGCAGCAATCAATACTATCTATCCACTGCGCTTATTAACATTATTTATTAAAAGCTCGACGTTTAAAACATAGGCTTCGAAGGAAGCAATAATGAAAGAGATAATCACCGAAAAACTATGATTTATATGTGGTCGATCAACTTTCCGCGTTGCCATAGCAATAATTGTAGCATCAGTCATTTCGGAACTGAAACAAAAGAATAATGTAATATCAGATATCATTATCAAACTGCAGAGGTTAGGCCTCCAAAATTATCGCCGATTGATAAAAGATAAAGCTGTGTACGGAACGGAATTGGCGTTGCCATTGGAGTCAACAATTCAATGACCTTCGCGACCTTGACGATGTTCGCGAGGTTATACATGGTGAGTGGAATATCCCTCGCGTGTCATGATTGTCAGATATGCGTGTTACTTTCCCAAAGTGTCTGCCTTCTGATATTAATTGTTACTTTTTATAGATTATTTGTTTCGAGTGCGTCTTATCTATTGTAGTGTTGTTAGTGGATACTGGATAGTATTTGTTTGTTACTGTTATAGACTGTAGTGAAAAATACACTGTAATTTTTTGGAATATGTTGATGCTATATTCGTTTTTTTAAATAAATTAACTGTAGTTGATAATGATTTTAAAGTAGCTTAGTAAAAATATGTTTACTTTAATTCTCGTGTTTTGTTAAAAAGCAAATTAATAAAAGTTTAATTTCAGGTGTATTTCGTACAAAGAAAATAGTTCAAGCGAAAATTAATAACTGGTACTGACGTCAAATCTTGAAGGAATTGTATAAAAACAAAGTATTAATTAGGTCGACTACAACAGCTTTAGTGAAGACGTTGAACCGAGGTTTTCATAGCGCACTGCTTAGTTCATATCGCGTCAACCTTGGACTAACCGTAACCACGTCATTAGCGTACTAGGGAATTCAACCTCGTACACCCTACCACGAAGATGATTTGCTAAACACGATTCCAAGAAACTGAAACACCTCACAAAGAAAACGTACTTTCAAAATAAGATATGCCATCATAAAATAATCCATCTGAAAGATTGCTTCTATTCACTTTGGGTTATACAAAATGTAATAATGATTCTCCCCGAGCTGATTGCTTAATACCTGCAGGCTTAGCACGAGAATCGTAGAAGCGTGTCATCGACGGAAGAGTAGACAAAAATGACGTTTCCGCGTAGACTGTTGGCAGTTTTGAAACGAGTAATGTAGACAAGCGATTTCTATTCTACGGTAGAGTACAAGTAGAAAGCGTCGTGCTAAGCCAGTTGATGGTTAAACGTCTGCAACCTTTTCCAGATTATAACCGATCGCTAGGTCGTCGTACTAACATTTTCATAAAACATGATTTACTTTCGTTAATGATCTATTGTTTTCGCACACATGCTCAATACTCACGTTCCAATACAGTTACGCATCCAAGTGTGCATATTTCTCATTATTTACATACATATGTGTGCCAGCGTATGCATGTAATTTAGTTGGTAGTTGTCTCCCTTTGTTAAAGTGTTTATTTTTCTGTTTACAGGCCACACAAAATGATGCTCGACTCGAGCCGGTAAGTCAACTCCGCCACCAATATCTGTTTAACGTAATTCGTTCACATCTATTAGCGTTACGTGATTATAACACGTTTCATTGGCACATTGTCCGTTTTTCTGTGGCTGTTGACCCGTCAAACTATTGGAAAATGTTTAACAACTTTTCTTATTTTATCAGCCCTTAAAGGCGATTTATATCATCTAGGTAATTTCGTTGGCGTCCCCTTAAATTGGTCAATTCTTTTAAAAGCATCAGCGACATTGTTTTATGCACCGATCAATGAACTGTGTAGCAAAGATTTCTTCGTAGATTGTCCGTGTATTGGTGCAGTTGTCGGCTCATAATTAGTTTCGCTTATTCACTCGCCGACACAAGTGCGTACTATAGGAGCATCAATTACGTGAAAGTTGCGCGTTTTCTAATTTCTAATTTCATTGCGATGTACTACCGTGCAATACCTTTACTAGATCATTTGCAATAAATACTTCGCACTGATTTAGGGGGCTGTCAGCTTGTACTATGTGCAACAAAACATGAATGTTATTTTGATCTTTTGGGTGATAAACGAAGCTTTCACTAGTTCCGATTTGTTGAGATATTAAATAAATCCTTATAAATAAGAATACGTTGTTGCATATATTAAATGCATGCTTTGTATTTACTCCGTGTATGCATGTCATGTTTCCGTCCTTTTGGCAGTTTATTGAAAACATCAAACTGCTGTCTAAAGAAAACTAAAGTATCAAAGCACAAATTATATCGTCCCAAAGACTTATTAGATTACGGCATATTATATACGCTCATTAACCCGTTCCTACATTTGACTAAATAAGTAAAGTTTGAAAACTCGTCTACGATAAGCCATGCAAACGAGATAAAATAATTATTTTATAGCGTCATAATCATGATAAACGGACTGGCACTAGCACAACATGTAGTAAGTAGTCGCCGCGGTTATGTAAAGCTTCAGTCACTATAAATCACCACCAGACAGAGACAGAGTAACAACTCCTAAATGGAAATCGAAACAAGCAAGAAGGAGACGATGCGAGTATGTGCGTACCGATACTGATTGCGGCCGTGAACTGTGAAAGTAAACACAGGGCATTATAGAGTTTAATTTATTTACAGCTATATTCTTTTATTTCTACTTAAGTTGTTTATGTAACTAAATACAAACGTCACGTGTTGCATTAGAATTCGTAATTTTTCTACCATTCATATTGCTATCGCAAATGGACGTTGCCAAACAACTGTAAACTTAAGACATGCTCTGTTCGGACGATAGATGGAGCCACGTGTACACGTTTGTTTTAATGCTAATGAGTTTTCAACTTATTGCCTTGAAATAAAATTGTAGTTAAAGTAAATAACCATTTAGATAGATCTGTATAAATTTGACCACAGACATAATTATGAATTACGTTGTTGATATAGGGTTCCTTGAGTGTTTCTGATGTACGTAGCATCCAGACAGCGCGCTATCGTCAAATACACGCATTATGAGTCCGGTACAAGAATTTATGTGCGCGCACTAAGTTTACGATGTATTTATTGCTCCATCATCCAGAAAAAGGAGAACCATTGTAATAATGTGAAGCCATGTCGAAACGGACAAACAATGGGGGCGAGCAGACTCGTCCGATTCCAAGTAAACGCCGATTCCAGAAGAAGAAGGTGCATCTAATCAATCACTGCGAGTCGCCACAGTGAGTCAAATGGTCGTTTTTTCCGGCGGCTCATTTGCATTGACGTTTGTCTCGCTTGCACTTTTAACAAAAACGAAAAGACGGAAAGAGACAACGATCTTGTTGCAATGACCTTAGCAACGTGCGCGTGCGTTGGTACCGTTGTGCCGTGAGAAGGAATTTTTGTACTCTCAGTTGGCAATATTGTAATCTCATTTCTTTTTGTGTGGATCTAGTTTTATGTAAGCGAATTAGTTTTTCAGTTTTTTGGTCTCGTTCCTAATGCCTAGACTTGGTTTTTCTGTGATTTAATTAATAATTCAAAAGTATAAAATCCAAATAACACGGGAGTTTTGCCTATTTATCATCCGTCGCGAAAACGTGCCATACTGACATTATAGTTACTTATAAATAGTACAATCAATATTGATTCCTGTCATTTGCGTAATAGTTGGGAGGATAAATCACGAAGTTTATTATAAATGCTTCAGTACGTTAATTGAAACGATATGCTCAAGCAAAGCATCAGACATAACACTACGTAATGCGCGTGATCGCCCTACATTATTAATGATTTTAGTAGAACGACATATGTGTCACATCTCATGTCAGACATTTAACAAATGATACTCCTTACGTGTCGGGAGTGTCTTCATATTTTTATTCGGAGTTTTCCCAAGATGGCGGTGGGATGCGTGAGTAAATCGCACTAAATCTTCGATGATACAATTTTTTTCTCTGATAGAATAATATACCTGGTCTAACAACTCGGACTGTCTGATTTACGGTTCGCCTTTAATGAAATTGTCCTCATTTGCACGTCCGAGCATATCATAAAGGTTCTCTTCTTCTAGTTCTACTGATCTTCCATCTTTTATATTGTGTGGTTTGTCTATTTTATTTGTAAGATTAAGTCTACCTGTCCTTGTACCGTATCCGTACTGATTACTTCTGACCTACTTAATCTTAAGCTAACTAAACCATTGAGCACTTTGAAATCAACACTCGTAAATCACAATGGTAATCTTCGATTCTTGGGTCCGCATAACACAACAAAGACTCAGCCAAATAAACCGGTCGCTCATCAAAATGTTCAACTAATTATATAAATCACGTTTGTTGATAATGCCCCATCGATAACGCTTACTTCGCGCAACCGTTAAATACACACACCGACCTCTTTAAACATTCATTTGGGCCTAATATGTTTAGACAATGCCCTTAAGCGAATTTATTTTTTGTTGTGATCAAGAGGCATAGAAGGAACAATAGTTGTCCTGAGCTACTTTCCATTTAGTATTGAGTTGTTGTTTCTTAAACAATGGTTTCAATACGTTAACATTGCACGCCGACATTTAGATACGCCATGTTGACGAAAATTTAATAATATTACAACGCTTTCACTTACTAATGTATTCGTGACGTCGACTCAGTGATGACATAAGTATTAAGTTATTGTCTAAAAGGCAGCTTGAAATAGTCGACTGGGGGTGGTTCACGGCTTATTAAATACGATGACAAATTCATTTTGGACTAAGGAATACCATTAGTTTATGTTTTTGCTGATTCATGATCGTGTAGAATAATGAAGAAATTTTGTGTGTTAGCTGCTTGTCTTTGGGTTGAAGACATTTGAGGAAAACGGGTCATTATGTTGTTAAGGAAATAAGAGGTAATTATAGTTGACCTGGTTCCCCTTAAGGCTGCGGAGGTGCAATAGTAGTGCAAAAGTACGGAAACTTAGCATTATCATTAACAGAAACTAGTCCAATACGCTTTTAATGAAAATAGCTATTATATTAGACTCATTTCATCATTTGTATTATTATTGATGACAAAATAATCAGTTGTATTGGTAAAAGGAACACACACAAAGCTGTTGACTTAACTGTGTTTCACGTGGTAACATATCCGATTCAAATCAAACAGTATGTAAATCAGACAACGCGATACCGTACCGCGTCTCATATAAAAACAAGTGCGATAAAAAGTTTGATTATTTTCCTATATGTTTCACATTTATCTAGCTTGGAGTGCACGTGTCTCATGCAAACTGATTAAAATGTATGAAGCCCTGTAATCTCTGATGTATTCGCCTGAAAGATACCAATATATTCTGTCGTGATTTTTATTTAAAGTAACCTGTGTTGTTATTGTATGCTCAAGTAGCTAAACCGGTATACAAGTAAATGTTGATGACAATGATATGCATATCCATACTTCAAGGTGAGAAAACTTTAAGTTTTTTTTTTCTCACTAAATACAAAAGCATCTAGTCTTTTTTGTAAGCATACAGTTCTTATATATTTTTTTCAAGTGAACAATGTAGCAGCACGGAGTTTGTAGTGTCTAAGGTCAAGTTGAACTGGAATCAAAATTCTATACCTGTTTTCCTTGACATTGGACAATTGTATTTGGCATTTTGACACCTGACCAGGGAATGAACGCATTTACTAGCTAAATTTTTGTTGAATTTTCCCGAAACTAGACAACTACTAATGTACCTTAAACTTATAGAAGCAACAGGATTTTCCTTTGGGCTGTCTTTAAACGGAATAAGTAAATATTGAACCGTTGGCGATGACACCTTGTTTTATTTGCCTTTACCTTTTTATCTCGTAAGCGGACTTTATGACAATAAACTAAGATTTACCAGGACAAGCGCATAAACTTCTTATTTACAATTAAAAGCGGGCCGAAGATAGTCTCTTGCGGCATTCCTTTCAAAGGATGGCGCGGCGCGCAAGGATATATTCGTCCATAAAACTAGATTGACTGTACACGTCATCAATTTGCAATCCGAAGTCTCGGAATTAAGTAATGAGTATCATATAAATAAATTAGCAATGCGATGCTTGCATTATTTGCCATCTCTGGCCGCAGTTCATTTATCGCGGTGTGACAATAACCTTATCTTTTATTCTTTACGGTTTCGTTATATGTATAGATTAGATACTGTATCTTATGGAAAACGATTCTGTATTCCTTATGTGTTTTCTTTTAATAGTAATATGGATATCGGTATTTTTATGTGTGTTATTTTGTCACTATTGTACTATCAACCATATTTTCCTGGTTTCTAAAATCGCGTAATTTTGGTGGTAGCGGTTGCTAAATTCATAAATTCTCTCCGCCTCATTGTTTTCCCATTAAATACTTTTTAACACGCTTTTATTACCTTCACCAGTATTCAAGTTTGTTTGTTTGTAACCGACTCCTTTTTTGGACTTGATTTTGACCCACTTCAAACGGTCAGATTCCATTTAAACGTTGTAGACTTATCGAGGACCAATGACAATTCAATCATTAAAAAATAAGAAAAAACATCACAACTGAATAGTAGTTTTAAAAAAGCACCCCACGTGCTTGATATTAATTGATTATAAAATATCTCAAAAAGCACCCCACGCTTTTTAATAGAATTAAATTATGTATTTTCAACTTTTTTATTTTGGTTTTTAAAGCGTGTTTTTAGTTTTCTTTTCTATTTGTTTCCCTAAACGTATAAGAGTCCGTGGCAGTAATTTCACAGTCCTTTCAAAAAATATCGCCGCTTTGTTACAAAGAGTTGAAAAATATTACCTTTAATGAAAAGTCTAGACAACGTTGAATAAGCGGCATACAATTATGCTCAAGTGTATGTCTGACACTCCTAAATGTATGAAGCGTTCATGCAGATACAAATTAGAGCATTATGTACGCAAACATGATCCAGTACGTTTAACCGATGATGTCATTGTCTGTTTGTCGTCTTAGGTAAATATTGTATGTCCAGCGGCATCGCGTGCGCATCAAATATGCATCACGCGCCGAATTCACTGTCTCATATAGGTGTATGTACACCTAAATACTAATATCATTTTATAGTTAGTGTACTAATCTTTGTGGTTATAATCATTAGATGGTGTGAAGTTCGTAACCTTCTCGTTCTTCTGACAAGGTGACTTTAACTGAAGCTCTAGGTCAACTACAAGTTCAGTTATTTTTTATGACAGGTAATATGAGTAATGAATTTATTCTGAAGATATCTAGCATATATGATTAAATATTTTTTTAGCAAGGTCCAAATTATTAAGATCATGGAAGGAAAGGTGGTCAAATAAAAGCCCATTAAAACTCTTTTATGAACCAATGTAATTCTGGAACTAGTACAAAGCTTTCTGCTATGGAGTCCCAAGTTTTAATAAAGGTTAAGTAAATCCAATTACGTTTACAGTATACCGATGCTACCCTATAAATCCGACTTATTACTGCATAAATCTGCAACGTAATTGAAATGTTCGATGCCACATAACATACACAATTTAATTAACTGTAGAATGGCTTCTAATTTAAAACACCACTTGAATGTATTGGAGGATTCGAATATTATGATTTTTAAAGGTCAGAAGTTTGAATAAATTTAATGCTTATTAATGTTATAAACACTGCTACGATAAAAAGGAATACTGGTAAGTACTTAATTAATACTTTATCATTATATGGTTTTACAAGACTGATGATGATGATGACATCCGAACTGACGCTACGATAACAGTTGCTACTGACAAACTCATTAATGACCAAAGACATAACAAGTAAACATTTTCAGTACCGCTTTTTATACCCTGCCTATCCATCCGATATCACCCCTTTGCCACGACAGAACGCGGTGAACCCATATAAAAACAACAAAAAAATATCCATTATAGTATAACCTTTGCTGGTATATCGTAACTATACGTAACCCGCTTAGGTAGTGACTACGCTCTGTTTTGCTAGCCCAGCTATGAGATTTTAAAATGGTTCGGTAAAATAAAACTCCTTTTACTCTATACTATTTCGCTTTAGTCGCTTCGGGTCAATAGTGAAATTATTTTCCGTGGCGGTGGTTTTATCCTGAATTAGTTTTATTTGCTTTGGCCAGCTTAATCGTTTGTATTTTTTTTATTTGAGTCTCTTAACTTCTTTTCAAGTGGCATTTATCACTGACATATATTCATAAAAATGGTAAACTGTCGCTAAGCAGATTTGGTTCTTTAGATCACCTATTACTCTATTAATGGCTTATGTCAATTCATAGTTTTATAATTGGATTATCAAAACGCATACTCTGTGCTTGTTAACAATCTTCATGTTATTGTTCAATATGATTCTTAAGTTCCTCATTCCTTCACTAATTAATACCGGTCTTATTTCCAATTACATCATCAAAGTTATCACGACCTTTTGCATATTCAATTATCAATTTGATGTTTCGTTATTCAGTGTCATATAGGACGACATTAAGGAATCAACAGGTTTACATTAGTGGTTTACGTCAGCATAGCAGTAGACAGTACTTGATTAATCTAGACCTCGACGTAGCTATAACATAGCTGTGTCAGTAATAGAGATGTGCCTGTCTCATGTTTACGTTGAATTGAGCTGAACAGCTGAACATGTGTCTAGTCTAGACGTGTATTCATTGCAACGTTATTAAAACAACTTGTTTTATTTCGCCATTTTCGGTAGGGAGTTGCATTTAGTAGAAACTTTCAAGGAGAGCTTTAAGGTTCTGTAGACAAATAGAAATGCAGGTTTTATTGCGAGCGTCTGGGTTTTGTTCGAAATTCGTTCCTTCGGTACGGATTCTCCGGGTCTCTAAGGGTCCTTTATTCGTTCAGAACTTTAGTTGGCATGATTAATCCTTGATGAAATGCATCTCACAAACGTGCTTAATAACGATGTTTAAAAAAAAACAGTCCCACTGCGTGACATTACGTCCAATTAAACAGAACTGAATGAATTGCGCTCGGTATTACGTGACATTTCCTTAGTATAAACATAACTCCGAGTTTTATCATAGCTGCAATATCGAATTACAGTACAATATTATGTACAATACGTGCTCGGGCTGCGCTGGCTCCGAACTGCGTTGAATAGAACAGGGAATAAAAACAACGAGTGTTTGAAAAGTCGTCTCATATGAAATATCATCTCGTACTTGGCCCTACTCCTGTCATAATACGGACAAAGGACAGTAGTATAGGATTGAATAGCTTGAAATCGCAAATTATGATGAATGATACGGTTTTATACACATAGCGGTTGCTATAGTAAGTATGGGTTATTATCGACCCTAATGCGGTTAAAGTGGAGCGTTCACTGCGCTGTTGCCCGATCATTTGTGTTGTGAATTGTACCACTATGCATGGCAAATAACATAATCGGTTTGATTGTCAAGTGTCAACTCGGCTTATGTTGTCATCTGTCAGTGTTGACTTGAATGGGAGTTAATTTTGTTTTTAAATCGTTTCCATTAGTCTGGAAGTGAATTAATTATGACAAACTTCTTTTTAAAATCACTGTTGTTAACAGTTCAAACAAAGGAAGGCATTCTTTAGGAGAAGAACAGTAAAAAAAATCAACCTTTGTAGTAAAAAAACTTGTTTCGAATGCAATATTGTAAGATCAGCAGAAGGTTACACAAAGTCACCGTAAGCGGAAGTGATATGCACAAAATTGATTAAAATAACAAGTTATAAATTGGCCGGCATAAAATAAACCACACGTCACGGATCAGGAAACCTAGTAATTGTAAAGAAAACCGTTAAATCATGACAAACATTTCATCAAAATGTTTACGTTACATAGCAGTGCTCCCGAACCCAATCCTGTCTCCCATGACTGCCGTCAGGTATTTCAATTATCCGGCGTTCTGTCGGACGCGATGCCGTTCCAGCCACGCGCTCTAAAGAATCGATTGCGGGACATTCCTCTTTCGAATCTCGCCCTTGTCACCCTAGTCTTGCATCGGCGGAAACTACTCCACTCTGTGCGCTCTACACTAATGCATTTTGTGCTTTTCAGTTGTTGCGATTGCTTTGCGATTTCGAGAATTCGAGACAGACTGATAAACTGAAAAATTATGTTAACTCCTTCAGTTCTAAGGCTGTGAGTGCTAACCATTTTACACACAATGATGGCCCCGAAAATTCTGGATGAGTGTCACAACTGTTATACATTGTAGGATATTATAGGTCGTGTAACGCAACATTATTTATTCAACAAATTTTCACGCGAAAACCTGACACTGATAAAGCAACAAGTCCCTTTTTACCGCATTTGTGGCGACGTTTTGTCGACGCCTCGCCACCTACTAGTCTAGGGGGTCGGAGTTTGGAGACGAGGACGATCGGCTGATGGGCCGAGGAGGGCGGAGGACGTGGGGCGAGGTAGGGGTACCGACATGTCGCGCACTCTCACCGCTATAATTATTTCATACTCTGCATTTCGCGTTCCGGACAGGGAAACAATCGGCAATGACGTATTTTTCCGTCTGGCTAGATGGGGTTGAAAAAGCATTTTTTTCTCCTTCGCTCTCTCGATAAATGCAAGCCCCTGATACGTCTTTGTTCTTGTTCTATCCATCTGTCTGTTACTTTAGGGTACAATTATACGCAATTTTTATTCCATCATGAATATTTCAGTTCATGCTATAATCAACCTTATCTAACAAACATGCCGCCAACGTAAGCAAACCATACACAATGAATAGTGTTGTGGAATAAGTGATTGACCAGTTCAGCGGGATCAATTTCATATATTGAGTGTATTGGACCGGTTGACCGCCCAACTTAATTTGTTTCGGGGACTCTGTTTACTGGGGCACATTCTGCCATAGATAGAGGGTTTCGTAAAGCTTCATTTGACATTGAATCTGGGCGTGACCACTATGCGTATATACCTATAGATATTAAATTAATTAGCAATATACACGTAGCTAAGTATTATGGATAATGCTTATCTACAAGATTGGCAATATCGCCTCGATAAAACAGATAGGTATTATCAGTATATGTATGCTACAAAGATTTATAGCGTGTCGATTTGTGTGTGGTAATAGATATCAATTGTTTTATTTCTTATTTAATCCCATGACAATATAATAGTCAGCTGTCATAGCAGTTTTTTTCTCGTTGCATTCCATTTATTGGCGTTCGGAGCGTTAGTGAAGCTCACCCCCTTCCTGAGGGTGGTGCAAGCTTCGACTGAAGGGTTAGAGCAGGTGGCCGGCATATAACCTGAAATACATACATACCGCGAAGAATTGGCAGAAGAGTACCTATAGTACACCCACATTTCGCCACTTATGTTTAAATTTAACGTAATAGGGGGCGAGCCTATTGTCAGCAACCGGGCACAAATCCAGGCTCCGGGCTGCTACTGAGAAATTCCAGATATATAACCTGATATATCACCAAATATACGCCAATATATGCGACGTTAAACCAGCAAAACATTGGCTAAAAAACAGATATTTTAACCGAACCACATGTCATTTATAAATAAGCGACGCCGGCCAATGAAACACACCATGTCTGAAATAAAGCAAGTTTATAAACAGAGCGAGACATTGCCTTGAAATTCGCGTTAATACATTCGGAAACGTTTCGTTTAAACGTCGCGAGCCAGCAAGATAACGAGCACAGCGATAAGGGCCGACGAATGCTTGGTACTCGCCAACCGCTAATGATATTGCGAATTTTACACCAACAATTGATTATATATATTCTTTTCCGCTTACTGTGCGTTTCGGGGTAGGGACATAATTTGATTTCAATCTCGTTGGATTTCGTTTAATTTGTATTATTTCCTTTGGTATTAGAAAAGGTCAATTTTGTGTGCGATGTGAAGTCTAAAACTTTACCTCACGTAAAAGTTGTTCGAGATCCTTTTGATCTCGGGGTCCTTAGAAGCTCTTAACGATATCGCCTCAGATTATAAAATAAAGGCAGATAGACCGAATAGGCCAAAAAAACACCAAGAGACCCAAAAAAATCCAAATACAAGCGTCGCATTGTATGTTACATACAATGCGACGCTTTAGTATTTGGTTTTTTGGCCTCAGACTTGGTGTCCCGCGCGGATCTATCTGCCTTTATTTTATAATCTGAGGTTATCGCTTCGACAACTGTTGAGTTAGGTTAACTCCCGAAATAACAGCGAAAGTCTGCATCTTTACGCGAATAGCATTTATTAACACCGTCATTACCGCAGAGAAAGTTTTAATTTAAAGTAGAATACCCGTGTTGCAGAAAACAGTGTTTTCTTTTGTAAGTTTGTCTCAAGGTATACACAGTTTTATAGATACGAGGCAACAGAGATTTCATTCTCATTATATTGTACATTTTATACCAAGAAAGGTGCATTTCCTTTAGCCTTGAAGCAGTAGTTAAACTAGTTTCGTACTTATAAACTTATTGAACTTTTAACGCGGTTTTAAATACTTTTGTACGATTAGTCTACAGTATCCCATTGTTAAAGTTAAGATAGTAGGACACGGAGCGATATTGCAGTCAATATCGACGATTTCGAATACAGCCTGCCATTCAATCTCCAATTTTAATGCAAATTCTCAATACACGAGCAGTCAGGATTTATGCTCCAAGGAATTTAGCTGCCTCAGGCGTTCATGTTATCGAATGTTCGGGGATGCGCTCTTTGTCATTAAGTTAGGTAAACGGTATTGGCATTATCCAAACAGCCGAGAGTTATTTTTCTTTATTGTTGTTTTATTTTGTTGAATATATGGTGTGGAACATCCTATAACGTCATCATCATCATCATTCTCCTGACCTTATCCCAATTTATTTGGGGTCAGCGCAACACGTCTTTATCTTCCATACTTCTCTATTAATCGTCGTAATTTGTAATATTGTATCTTATACCTATTTGAATAGCTAACGAGCTATAGCTCTGAATAAGCAGTTTCAAGATTATTATTCTGTAAAATTGCTTAAACTCCAGCTGTTTCAGTTATTGCGTTGCTATTCTTATTTTTTACATGAATAAAATCAAAAGCAGTTGAAAGTGACGTCCCACAGTCCCATTCAACAACCACCTACGAAATCTTTAGCAGTCCGTTTGCCACCAGTCTTACTTAAACGCCATTTGATTTCAAACGAGCTGTTGTTTATGTATTCAGTGTAAATAGACAGCTCCACGTGTTGGTACTCGATGTAATTACATTAAGGAGAACTACATTCAGTATCGTTCTTTACTAGACTGCCAATTTCCGAAACGGTTGGTCGTTTGCGTGCATATTTAACCGGGGGCGGTGGAAACCCACCTCTTGCTTTCATACCGGAGTTGGGAACAATCTTGAATTTGACCTATCAAAAGCTCTTTGTGTACTATGGGCGTTAGAGGGGCTTGGGAGTTGAGGGTTTACTCTCATTTAGTTTCGAATAATGGTCGTGATTGCTGTAAGTAAATACCTTTGGTTCTGTTTCGGTCCTTTAGACCGAGTAAGAAAAATCTGTGGGGTCGCTCGGGGGACTCCGTCAGGAATGAAGTTCCTTACGCTTGTTCTTCATCTCCAAATGTAACGTTGTTTACTCTATCTTTAAAATACTAAAAAAAATAGCCTCCTCTGCAGCACCGTCGAAAACCTTGAAAACGACACCAATGATGAAAATTTTGAACATTTTTGCACCCGTTTCTTGGATTTTCATTTTGATCTCACTTACGTTTTCAGCTCCCTCGAACCATTAAAAATATCCCCCGCCTCCCTAACTATCTCCCTCTCTTTCTATTAAACAATAAAAAGTCGCATGGCAAAGCGTAACGTAGCGTAACGCTTTTTTCAATACGTAACGATTTCTAAAATGTTACTCCTACCGCAAGCTGCGTTATAGAACTTTGTTCAAAAAATTGGTCTTATCTTATACCTTTGGTTCTGTTTTGGTTCCTTAGTCATAAGAAGAGAAAAGTTTTTCTTTAAATATTGCCAAACGTCCATCAATCTGCCTAGCCTTTTCCCAACTATGTTGGAGTTGACTAATATTGTCTAACCGGATGCAGCTGAATAACAGTCTTTTCAAATCAAATCAAATCAAATGTTTATTTGCAAGAAATACATTGTTGGTGAAGGTGAGATCTTATGACCTAAGTGTAATTGTATTCTGCCTGCAAGCAAGCGTGCAAATTTTGTGACCCGGGTAACATGTATCATGATACTCCTTGGTAAGATTGATTGTCAGATTTTTGTTAGGCTTTTTAACGATTGAGACTACTGACGTCATACACACTGCCAAACGTATAGATAGATCATTAAGACCAATAAAGGGTGACAAAAACGAAAGCTAAACAAATTAATACTATGTATCTTACCATAATAAAGCTCTTTGTGTGTATCTGTGTTATTACAAAGCTCTTCAGAATTCTCCTGTTCTAAATATCCCAATAACCAAGGAATGGGTCGTCCGTACGTTGACAAGAAAACACCAAACGATTGTCACAGGTGACACTTATGAGAAATTCTACTAGAACATAAGATCACTACGCTTAACCTAAACGCAAAGCTAGCTGTGTTATGCAAATGTTTCCCTATAAAGTGACTTAAGTAAGTCTTAATGTTTAATAACCGCAGAATTAAGCGTTACGAATCAATCCTGAGCTATCAGCCTTCGTCTCTTTCGCGGCTGGGCTTGGCAATTGGCAAACACTTGTTAGAGAAACCTAAGTAAGTGTAGAAAGTGGTAGGCGATCCACGGGTATGTTCCCTCCGCGGCCCTAAAGTTTCCTCTCCCTCCCTCCCCCGGGATGATCCGCCTAGTCGCGCTATAGCCGTCGCAGGCGCGCTCCGCTTGTCACGCCAAATTGGGTCACAAGCTCACAACGAATTAGTTATCCGTGTGCAATTCACTTAATGGTCAATATAGTACTATTCTCAGTTAGCACATATCTCGCTCCGTGCTATTTGGACGTGACTAATAATTGGTCGCGATAGCGATGGAATAGTTTCGCTGGAAACCGTACTAGTATGTGCTAATTGGTGTCAGTGTTTATTTTTGTATAAACTTGCCGTACTGTATAGTAATAAACGGTACATATTGAATCCCGCGTTAATTAGAAGCTTTGATGTCGATTCGAACGAAATTGGTTTTGTAGGAGTTAAACTGTCAAACACATGTAGACTATGTTCATGTTGGTTTTAAATGTCTCTGCGACAGGAAAGTGTTTGTCAAAATACTCGATAAGCACCAAGAACTAAGAACACAATATTCCGTTCCCCACGTCACGGCTGTTTCGCGAAATCCTCCGTAAAAACCCCAACTGGCTAAAACATCCATCAAACGAAGCTCACTTCTTTACGACCAAAATATAGAGAAATTGTACTGAAAAAAGCAGCGGTCTCCTTCTGGCCGATTCGAAACCAACCTTATTACCGCAAACAATGCGGCTAGATTTAAAAGTTAAGTGTAAACCGATGAAATCCAGTTAATACGAAATGTGTCATCTACATTAATGTGAGCATTCTGATAAAGACTCCAATACAATCACGATACGGTACACATTCGGAGGATGTTCAAAATATCAACATTATTCGATTTGACTAATACTTTGCGGGCATGCGATGGTGTTAAGCGATTTTTCGTCTTATTGTTTTGAGACAAGAATCAGATTAGTTTAACAAGAGGGGCAGCGTGGGACAATAAAAATTACGGCCGGTGTTTTGCGCCGGGCGCGCGTTCACTTCGATGAGTGATATTCTCCGCTAATACTTCTTTGTTGGTGGTTTTCAGAGGCGTGGCAACAGTTTTTCAGCAGTGAATGCGCTGCAAATATTTGTTTATTTCATTAATATTTGGTACATATGAATACTTACAATTTCTATACATATAAGACGACAAGTTAACTGACACAAAGGATCGGAACGCTCTTAGCGCTCGACTCAAAGGACCAAAAGCTAATAAAACAAGATAACGATCCAAAACTATTTCGAACAATAATCGGACTGATACTCAGTAATTAAACTGGAAAATGGTCTTGATATTAAGTGATAGGAAGTAAAAATAAATGATCCGATGATTAACATAACAATAGTGGTCACAGCGCGAGGTTATAAAAAATTCAGCGCGATAAACATCGAATTGATCAATGGAAGTCTTATGGAATCTGACGTAGGTGCAACATTCGGCACCGAAGCCTCGGCTTTGGGTATTCGGAGCGTTTGCAATATAATAGAGAGCATTAGTCCGATCCACTTTTGACATCATTATCTGTGTAGTCGACTCACGATAACCTGCGAGCGTCGTCGGTTGGTCCCGCCCCGCGTCGAACGGCAGTCGCGCGCGTCCTCGCCTGCTGTTTGGTCGTGTACGCGTTGTGCGGCGCATGCCCATTGCTCAGATACCTCATAAAAGGTACTCGGGGAACTCGCTTTTGGCGGGTTTTCGCAGACGTGAGCGGTGATCGTGATGCGCTTTGCATTCGGACACGGAATGCATGCGTGTTGTCAGCGCGCTCCTCCTCTCTGTGTTTGTGCGCCGTCACAGTGAAATCTGTGGCGAGGACCACCAGTGATCACTTGGATTGCAGTGTCGGATCTTAGGATTGACTTTGACGACGCAACCGCATCAGCTTTTTGTAAGAAATGAACCGCTCTGACGGATGTTATGTCCATGATGTTGACTCATGCATGACGCACTTGATTGCTGGAACTGGGAATTTATGATTTACGATACCTTTTCAAAACTGTAACCAATTATAAATTAGAAACTGTTGTCCATACGATGTTGGAAAGTGCTTTGTTTATGTTGGCGTTCAACTTTAGCGTTCAAATTAAATTGTCTTTGTATTTTTATTACAATCACGCTCTTGAAGCCAATGACAAGGTTAAAACTGTATGAATTTTAATTTAAGTACAGTCGTAAAGTCAAATCATTTCAATTGTTGTATTTTATATCTTTACCAGTAAGTACCCAGTCAGTAGCTGAAATGAACATTTTGCTGATTTTTTTTATGATTACGATAAAACATTAGTATTCACTACTCATAATCTCATTGCAAACATGATTTTAAACACGTAGTTAGGAAATAAAATGAGTACCTTAGTTCAATAATTAATTCAGATACAATTATGTAGCTAGGTACAGTTGTCTGCGCATTATTATCCACTTTAGTTCCACATTGAGCCACAATGTCGCTTTACGACATTACTCATTCTCACAAAGACTTGAATTTATTTGACCACTCTTTAATTACCTAATTACTTTAATGTTTTGACTAAACAACTACTGGGCGAAAGAAATACAGATTTTTTTTTTGATGTTAAATAATATTGGCTATGGTTAAGTCAGAATAAGCAACGCTCTTTCCTCCTGTTGGATAATTAATACATATTTTGCCTTTTTATCATCATCATGATGACGATGATGATTATTCTATTACTTGTTAAATTCTGATCATGACTTTATTCAATGTTTATTATTACATAACATTAAGAGAGTAGAGACTGTAAATTACCAATTTGATATGCCACTTAAAATATTAAACTACGTATAAATATCTTAATCAGCTACATGTTGCATAGGTATTGCCTTTCATTTATATTTTAAATCGTCAAATACAATAAATATTGTGAATTATTACAATATCTCTTCAATACATAAACATGGCTTCCAGAAGTATCACTTTCTTCAACTATGGATATTTCACCAAAATATATAATAATAATTAATATCAATTTGTTGATATTAATTATTCATTGCTTTTAATACAATTTAAGATCCTTTACTTGGCAAGGACTGAATATTAATAGGGTGTAATCTAAATGAGTTCGGTGGTCAGTGTGCGAGACACTTATCTTTAGATAAACTGAAGCCTTCCCACGGGGACTCGAAGAGGGTTCTAACGTCTCAAGGGTTATCTTGAATAGTCTTGTAAAAGCTGAATAACTATCCAGCAAAATGTGTCCGCTCTACAACATTATTTATCCCTTTTCGGGGCGCTTATTTCTCCGCATTACGGCCAACGGATAAAGATAAAGGAATTGTATATTTTGCTTTTAACGATATCACAAAATTTTCGTGGCGGGGTTTTAATGAGCCAACACTTTGTCACTTCATTGTCTGCTCGGTAGATTGTTTCGCTAGCGAATCCTAGTGACGAAGTGACCACACTATGACCTCGACTTTAAACTAGGTTAATGTTTCTCAGATGTAGGACACTCACTATTTGGCTAGTATAGAAAATTAACTAATTTGAACCCCCGAAATCTTTGCTGTCATGACCCTGACAGACATTCATAGCAGTGTGTATAATATTGTTAGGCACCCGCATATTGGTAGCTCCGGCAGTACCTGTTATTGTCAGTATTTGAGCATCTGTTCCATTGTCATTCAAATCAAGTTAAATCTACGGGTCTATATTAAAAAGAGTATGAAACATGACGAACTAACTGTTCCCACGACCTGTCCGAGGAAGGGTCGTTTGAACAAAAATCTATTAAGTAAAATGTAAATTTTGTGACACTCGCATAATAAAGTCGTTACAATTATAGAGTGTCAAAGCCATTGAAATGACGCGAAGCTTCATTAGAATAAACTGTCTTCTCACAGATGGAAATATACTCAGGTTCGTGTAGATTCGGGTTTATTGGTGTTGATACCGTTATCCATAAACACGCCGTTTCACGGGGTAGGGGTGAAAGCTCCAGTGTTCCCTTAGAGCGGCGGGACGCAGATCAATCACACGAGAAAACACCCGCGTAATGGCTCCTCATGACCCTCGGCGAAAAAATACCAGCCACATCCTATTTACCCGATGTTCGCTAAATAAGGCAAAAAGTATCCGCAACGCTGCCTCCCAATTAATCATCTGACCGGGACGCAATTCCCGTAATCACCGTTTCTTTAAATTAAGATTATCCGGACGTCCCGCAAAATGTAATCCATTATCGCTTAATATCGCACTTTTGACAGACGATAGCTGTCTCACTTTGTATAAATTAGAAGACTCTTCGACACCCTTGAAGGCTATAAGCTATTTTTCATTGGCTGTCGCAACCTTTACCTATTATTCTCGCATTCCATTACAGGTACAAAATATAACGACGTTTCATGTATCTAATTAGGTTTGTAATTAGCAATTTCTGCAAGGTCAGTTAAGCTTTGACAAGGTTACATGTAAAGCCATAATCATGTGTATTTTACTAAACTACGTCAGCTAAATAAAGTGACGTAGCCGTAACGTATAGTTTTCCTTTTCATACAACATTTTCCTTAACGCCTAAGTTATTAGACGTTGTCATGATAATTAAAATGAATAATCGACTATTAAGATTGTTCGTCGCGACTTAGCTCCTTATTTGTTTTGTCAACTATTTGACCCGTGTATTGACTTCTATCAAATAGTTGCCAACGTCAATGAGTTCCTAGCAATTGTTAATTTGTTGTAAATAACTATCGATTACGGCAATCGAGTGTTACATGACATGAATCGATTAAATCGCAATGGACCTGTGCTGATCTACATTCGGCGTAACTAATAATTTTGTTTCGCAGTAGCCAAACTATCGGTGTGAATTGATGGATGAAACTTTCAATCAAAAATGTTTGTTCGTGGAGTGGATTAATTAGTAACATTGTGTTGTGTATTGTGAAACAGTGATATAAAATACTATCAGTATTGATAAGTGTACAGCAGACATTGCTGGTATGCATATGTGCTATGAGCGGCCACCTGTCACCGCCCTGAACGGAAGCGTTGGGTAAGCTCCTTCCACCAATATAGAATGTTTTTGACCGTCTAAGAAAATCGTGAATTGCTATGAAGTCACTTTAACTCATTTTGGTTAAGAGTCTATAATCATCAGGGATCATGTTAGCTAAAATGTCTAATGTCTAAAGTTTAACATATAAACAACGACCAACGGTCACCAAAGGTCGACCATTTTGTATTTTTTTAAATTTCCTGCGAACTCGTCGTGTTGTCGTTATTTATTACTTGCTAGGACGTACCCTGGCTGTGCTTATGCGCCAGTTATATTTTACACTATGTGTTTTGGATAAAGTTGCTTATGGGCCTTTACTTTTGTTGGTTTTGTTCTGCATATTGTCAAGGATTATAATTTAATTTAGTATGACCGTAATTTGTTTTACATGTTCAGCAATATCAAAGAGCGCCTTTACTAGTTTAATTACTTAACCAAAATCCATTTAGTAGTGTTTCAGATAAGACCAAACACAGGCGGGAATTTCGTTTAATATGGAGCGGTTTTTCACAACAAAGTATGCACATAATTAATACGAGACCAAAACAGTTAACCGCGAGTTTAAGATTTTACTCACTTTTATGGCGGGACAAAATAATGTAGATTTTAGTAGCAATAACAACCCTTTAAAAAAATTAAGACGCCTTCACTTCTTTTTTGGCACAGGAACTACACTGCATCTTACAAGAATGAGAAATATAACTGAATTACTCAGATTTGTTGTTAAAGTAATTAATTTAATAGAGAACACTAATGAACAAGAAACAGTTGTTATCAATAATGTACATTACAAATGTTAAGTAATATTAATAACTGTCCACATAATATACGTGTAGCGAGGGTACTAGAAGAAACAATGCATGTTCCCAACGCATTAACTTAAGATCCGGCTTTATACACCCGTATCATGCGATAAGTACCACGGAATCAATTAAACGAAATTCCAATAAGCTAGCTTTTGCTTAGCGATGCGTCTTAAATGAAGTTTAACTTTTTGCTGGTAACATCATCTGAGGTTGATATATCGTAACGATTCGACCTTTAGTTCAATGAGGACGGATATTAATTTGAATTTTGATGTTTAGGTTCAAAGAAACTGTGGCTGGAATGTTAATGACGTAATTAGGGGCTTGTAAGGTAGGATAGGATGGAGGTCCTCTGTTTCTATATATTCGTTTTCTTTTAAAGTTTTCAATACGCCATATCGTCTTGTTATCTCACATCCTGTTTTCTCTGCTCGATCGCATATTCTTGCAATTTCGGTGTCTAGGTAAAACTGTTCACATCTTTGGATATTTCCGGTTTAGCGCCTTCTACCAACTTTATCTTTTCAATTCGACAAAAGATGTTCTTTTATGACCTAAGTTACCTTTACTCTTTTAGATTTATCTGAGTCTCTGTCACAACTATTTATCAATTCCCGGCACTTATACCTACACTCCAATTACTATTCGTACAGAAATTTCCATTGCATAACCCTTTTTCGATTGTTGAGGCAGTTGAATAAATGAAAAATATTCCAACATTGTGTGGAGGTGATGCGAGCCAATTATTTATGTATATTATTACAATTATTGTTGTTGCTAAAGGCACGTAGTCAAAACGTTTGGCTTACGTATTAGCGTGAATATTAGTCATTACTTCAAAAGTTATAATACGATGTTCGGTGTTCACTGTCAACAGTGGCGACTTATGCAAACAGCTCGCAACCTAGATGCCCGCGCCGTAGTGCCGACAAATTGATTAACATACATCCATACTTAGTTTGTGTTGCATGTATTTATTTACTTGCCGCTAAGTACTGTTTGACTAAGGTTTCTTTTGCTCATGTTGATAATGCTTGGCTCGGGAGTTTGTTGTTTGTAAGCGCCGAAGCAATTAAGAAGTTCATTATTATTTCTGTTAGGATAGGTTGTGGTTGATTGGCAAGATGTTCTACAGATGTTTGTTCTAATGTTATAAATTATCAGTTTCTACTTTCGCAATTAGTTTTACTTTAGCTTCTATATCGTTGCCTAGTGGTTCGCTTTCTATATTTTCTTCACATGTTGCCATCACGTACAGCCCCGTTAGATAGTTGTTTCCCGTATCATCTTACACAACATCCTATTCGCGTTTCTCGGGACTGCCACCGACTGCCACGTAGGTTAGTGGCTTGTGATATCAATTAGGTACAAAGTGATTAATTAGTATAAGTACGGTTAACGTTGCATTTGTAGTATCTATCTACTTTTTGCTTGTTTTTTTTTTGGTGGGAAATCATCAAATAACTTTTTCCGCTCTGGGTGGAGCAGGAGGCGAGCATTACTGCTTCCCAGAAGGACGTGACGGCTACCCATGCACTCTCGCTCCGTACCATGGCCTGGACCAGGGCCGGACGCGAGAGATCGCCGCCGCCGACTGTTAACTTGGTTGAAGTTAATTTTTGTAAGTGTTTCAAAGCAGAAGTTAATTATTTAAGTGCATCAAGTGTGCTATGTTCTCGTTTATCTTACTTCGCTGGTTGTAAGAATCAATTAACTGGATCATTACTGTTACGCATTGCGACCGGCCTTTTTTCTTGAAATCTGATATTATCAGCGCACAAGTTTATGGTGCTGCTCGTTCATCCGATGTTATCTCTTAATCGCTGTGTGCGATAGCCACGGGATGAGATACGCTGTTTTTTTGTTGTAATTATTACATATTCCAACTGTATTTTTATTATTTGAAGTAATTATTTATAATTATTCTTCTCTTGTACTTATAAAATGTATATAAAACACGTGTTTAGTACTTTGTTGCAAAAACAGAATGCAGTATTTAGTTTTATAACAACCTGCATTCAGCCGCTTTGTTCTCGAACTCTACCTTATACACGCGACGGTAAGCTCGCGATAATCCAATAAGCTGAATTGGAAGTGGCTCGAATTAACCTTCTTAGTTCTATATGAATACGCTGTAACTCAATGCTAGGAACTCTATACCAACAATTGTGGGACTGGCGCGAGTTAGTGCCACACGAGTACACGGCGAACAAACAGGAAATAAATTAATGAAACAATTAATTTCAAGGCTTTAAAGAATTTTCGTACGTCTACAAGGATGGGAGTTAAAGAATATAATGTTTACGATCGAAACCAAATTGAAATTTTGATGAGAATGCAATGTTGCAGGTTGAACAGATAGATATCTATATAGAACTATGAATGTCGATGAGTAATGGATTGGCCATCTGCCATATTAGGCATTCACTTCATAATAAGCAAAATATAATTCGGTTCAACCAGAACGATGGTCTAATTAGTCTGGATATCATTAATTCAATCCTACTTAACTTGTCAGGGTAGTTATGTTAAACTCTGTTAAAAATAGACTGTGCTCATAAAGAGAACTTTAATTATAATTTGTCGTCTCAAGACCTAGGATTTCTTATAAACCTGCTATTATGAATCGATTGTATAGAGTACATTTATGCAAATCTTTGCGAGTATCATCTGTGGAACAGACGGGGCAATTAAACTAGTTAGCATTTTGAATAAGCTCAACAGACGACATCATCTCTCATTTAATGCTAGTGTATATTAACTTTATTCCTGGGAATTCATGAGCATTGCGGAACTGCGAAATGAGTACAACAAAACTCGTATTTTCTACTTCTGACCTAAACAAAATGTGAGGTTAAATATTTTGTTTGTCAGTGTCACATAACCGCAACATTATTACCATACCCAGTGTTTCCCACATTACTTGTGTGGTAATTAAATATGCTGAATTCATAATTTACAAATTTTCGTCCTCGCGACATTCTAGCAAATTGACATCTGTCATAATGCTTATACCACTCTTTTCATTTGCCCAAACTCGTTCCCCAAAACAAAATATTTAGACCAATAAGGCTCCTCTACCTTGGCAAATTAAATTTTACGTTCAAAGAAACTGGGGAACATTTCGTTTAATAAATTTTTGAAGACTACTCCAATATTCATGACGAAAAAGGGAAACGGAATCAGTGGGAACAACTTTTTGGAGTAGTACCTTAGAACCATTGTTTAGTAAGTGTACTCACACACACAAATCTTCGTAGAGTAGGAGCCACCATTCATATTTTATCTACTTATGTGACCTGCACACAATTTTTCTAAAAAACAATGCGAGGTATATTCCAAATCCGATGTTTGTGTTCACGGCTCTGAATGAATGTTTGACGTAATAATTCTCCTACTGTGAGATTGCTTCACAAGGGCTTGTGCGCTTGAATTAGATGATTATGCAACGGTTTCTGAACCCTAATGAGTTGGGAAAGTATATCTTTTTGTTAATATGTCACACAAGGTTATACCGCTTCTTCAGTGGGTAGAAGACGCATTATAGTAATAACACAAACATAAGTCTATTAAACATGTTAACATGATAATTGCACATAAGTTAGATATGTAAGTTGTGCATGAATTAAGTGAGCAAGTAGGTTTTGTTATTTATGATAGGTATATCTTGAATGAACAAATAGACAAACATTTAACTAAGCTTCGGTAACAATAAATTACACGCGACAGATTTGCTATATGAAACTTTTCGCGTGTAGGTATATAAACATTTAAATGCATATATCTTATTTCGCGCCGTTTTATCCGTTCTGAATGTGGCATTAACTCGGGTTATCTGTATAATAAGGTATCGAGTGTCGGCTCCTAGTCTCCTAGGCGCACACGTGACCAACTTATCCAATAAAATCGCTAAACAGATTGTGAAATGAGTACAATTAATGCATCCTGTATATAGCCGTGATCACACCGGCTCGCGCATATCCGAATATTCGGCTCTTGTTACCTTGTTTACTGCTGTCTCGGGTACTTAGTTGTCACGTTATTATTAAACTCTACTACCAGCCGTTAATTATTTGCCAGCGAATACTTAACTATGCTGTTGACAAATGTAGCTATGCTTAGCCATGCTCATTTACTTTACATTTGCGATGTAAAACGAGAAACAGCTTACGTTGGTAATGGCTGCACTTCCCTTTGAGGTGAATTTCTCTTTATCTGTGAGAGCTTTATTTGTGGCCAGATATAAAATTATGTCTCTTAATAAAGTTGCTCTTGATGTAGTTAGTCGCCCACCTTCTGTAGCGGACGATAGGGCTGGTGCATTGCACTTCAAAGTTAAAGAGTAGGTAATACTGAGATTATTTTTGAGCATACAATATTTACCTCACAGAATAGTTCAATTAAGGAATGAATGTACATTAAACCCTGAGTGACAGTAAGCAAGTTGTTAAACTTTATCACAAAGTAACGAATGACGATAAAAAGCGACGGTACAATTTGCTTTTCATTTTTCTTTGGGCTTCGTTGATAAATGGTGGAAACCTGAAGCTCAATGTGTTTAACTATTTACCTACGGGCACTTTCGCGGCTTCATGGAAATTCACTGTTCATAAATTGCCTTTGTTCTTTAATATAGAAAACAATTTTAGGATAAATCACCGCTAGTTTTGTTTTCTGTTAATAAATTGTTGTCTTGGTAAAGTAAATAGTTGTTAGGAAAAGTCAGAACAAGGAATTAATAAAGTACCTAAATAGTCTGTGTACATTCTCTTCAACAAAATGTACTTTAAAGTAGAATTAAGCTCAACAATTTCTTTGGCAATGATTACATTGATTACAAAGTAAATGCTTCCTTCCACCAAATGTATAATACAGTAGTTGTTGTCAAAACTCTTAGTAACTTATCAGCACGTGACACATGAGATCCCTTTTCTTATTCGTTGCTGTCTCTAAAGATCAAAAAGACCAAGCTATATGAATTTCCGGGAAGGAAGCATGATGGAGGTCCGAGTCGCCTTAAATTTTCAGAATCCACCTCAACGCCTCGAATTTTTATTCTTAAAAAGTTTCTACACTCGTCAAAAATTTAAAGAAACAATAAAACAAAATGTGCCAGTGTTAGTATGTTTAGAATTGTTCGCTACAAGTTTTAAGAGTTCGTTCTCAGACTTAGGTCATACGTTTCTGAGGTTTCAAACGGCGAAACTAAAATACTTTTGAGTATTGAGGTTAGTTACTTCTTCGTATTTTTCATAAACCCGCTTCTGAATGCATGTTATCTTTCATCTTAATGGTGTAATGCCTACATGTAATGCTAACAGTATTTTTCTGTAGAAAGTCCGTGGGAATTTGCCATAGTTTATTCTCCCTTCGATTTTATCAATGTGTTGCGTTTCGATCGTTGAATAGACGAATGTCTTTTGATTGACATATTTTTTCTGAGGTATATATACCTCACAATCACGTATTATGCTCTATAGAGCATAATACGTGATTCGATTTTCCATAGACGTTGCACCTGACTGACTTTATTGCACATAGCTGTGAGGATTCAAATTACAAAATTGTAATATACTTACTATAACATGTATTCTTCTATTGTAGACCGTTCCAAACGAACTTAAAAGTAAATATATTCGATTCTTTATTAGAATACTGAACCGATAATTTCTAAGAAGCCCTAACCAAGTCGACGCTATTCTTAGGTGACCTGATTATTTTCAAATCTATACAATATTAATACCCCACTCGTATTTATGAGTTCATCTAAAAATAAAACGTCTAGAACATTTGAAAATATAACATTACATTCGTGTATCAATATGCGAAACGATCGCACTCTACTTTAATCGGCTAGTCTATACAAATGGTTTTATAATTACTATGGCGGGTGCACAAGGGCGGGATCCCCATTCAGTAACGCTACAATGTCTGTATGACGCCCACGAATAGCAACACTGAATTTTTCTATTGTGTGAATTTCAATTCGCGCTAAGCGTCCGCGTGGGCCGGCGACGGTGAGCTAGTTTACTCACAATTTATGCGTTTTGCAGCAAATACTGCCTTTGAGCTTTATCAGAATAACAATGGCGTCAGTACTTATCGGCCAGTGATAAAAATGCCCTCTGAAAAATAATCGTGTCAACGACCTAGCAACCTCGCAACCTATGACACGGAGTCGCTCGCGTTAGGCGTGGCACCGGTTTGTTATAACTAATCGAATTATCTTTCACCGAAAGGTAAAAGGGATTTTTTGTAGACTTACTTTTTCGCCTTTTTAATACGTAATAACTTTTTTATGTTCGGCGAAAAATGAACTGTGAATCTTTATGACGTCAATCATCGAATTAACGAGCTGAAGATTATAATGCAAATCGTGTCCGTGTTACACTTATTATGAACCGGTTCTATTAAATGCGTTTCCACGTGTGTAGATTTCTATTAAGTTAAATTGCTCGCTCGGGACTGATTGGACAACAAAGGGAAGTAATAATTCGTTATTAACCCAAGGCAACTACCTGTCCTGTTGGGATAAAAATAGTTTGTCCTTTCGTATGACGAGGGCTCTGCTAAACGAAGTTTGGTCATCAAGGTTTAAAGCGTGGGTTACGTTATATAAACGGTCCTGCTTTATTTAGACTTATTTAATAGTTGGCTAGAAGTTCTAGAAGTAGTGGGTTTACTTAATTCATTGACGCTAATTGATTTTACTGTTCAATTCAGATAATTGAAAATTATAATATTTATAATTTACTAGGTTTTGCCAGCGGCTTGCCTGCGTGGAGGTCGGAAGTTATCCCACGGGAACGTACTACCGTGATAAAAATATCCTATCTGTTAATTCTGATTGTTAACTATCTATTGGCCAAATTTCATCCAAATCCGTTCAGAAGTTTTTGCGTGAAAGAGTAACACACATCCATCCATCATCCATCCTCACAAAGTTTCATATTTATAATCCTACTAATATTAAAAACGTAAAGGTTTGTGAGTATGGATGTTTGTTACTCTTTCACGGAAAAGCTACTGAATGGATTTTAATGAAACTGTACAATAATATAGCTTATACATCAGAATAACACATAGGCTATAATTTTTGAAGATATTGTGTGAATTGTCCAAAATATAACGATAAGTGTCAAGTAAGTAGGAAAAAATTCTGCCATCACGTGCGCTGCAAAAACCGGTAGAGTTACACGTTTATAATTTATGATGGAAATGTTTGTCTTAAATAGTCCTACAAAAAAGCCCAGGACAACATAATATCTATATTTTATGTGTAAGCCATTATCGCCAAAATAGTGAACCATAAATACAATACAAATTTCTAATTTATTTCTAATGATAGTTAAACGATAGATAGGACCTTGGAGAAAAACAATAGCTACTCGAAGTACTAATCCTGCACAGACGAAGTCGCGGGCACCAGCTAGTATTATATAAAGTAGGAAAGGAATAGGATTAGCTGTACCTTGCGGTTTCACCCGCATTAGTCTCAATCAGTGACAATATTAAGATAAACAGAATCCTATGTCCTAACCCATAGCACAGTTTAATCATGTGCTAAATGTCATCCAAAAACGTTCAGCCGTTTTAGCGTGAAAGCGTAACAAATAAACTCACATTCGCATTTACAATATAAGTTCGGATTAGTCGAGACACAAATAGCTTACGTATGAGATTTTATAGATTTCCTCTTTTGTTTGAGACGATAGATAAGCTAGCGTTTCTATGTATGTTCATAGGTAAATATCTAAATAATCTTTAGAGGCTTGTGCAACGTTGACTTTTCCCACTACATATGCAAGTATGTCGGCTGGTAAAAGCACTGGCTCTGATGTACTGTTTGTTCTTCTTATCTTGGTGGCAGGCGACTAAATGGCGCTTCGGTGGTTCCACTGAGCGCGGGTGGCGGTCTTTTGTATTATACAGGGTTGTTTAATTCATAGAATATTAGTATTCGCAGGGTTTTGGTAATTTATGCTTTCAATTCTAGGGTATTAGGTATTACAGCATAACTGTACTATATTAGTGTTAAAAAAGCTGCACAAACAAAAACAACTAAGTAGTAATATTATGATGAAGCTCTATCAAAACCAAGTTTAGCCAAGACATTATTTTGGTTTAGAGGGCAAATCATGGTGTTATACATATACACAAAAACACACGTCTTCTTCCCATGGGGTGGGCAGAAACTACAAAACGCCACCTGCTATGATCCTACACGTTACGACACACATTGTGGTGAACATGATGTTATAATTATGCCAATACTGGCTGTTACCCGTTACTTCGTCTGCGATCCGGGGTAGCCTATGTCCTTACTCAAGCCATGGTCTATCTGTGTGCCCAAACTCATCCAAATCCGTTCAGCCGTTTTCGCGTGAAAGCGGAACAAACAAAAAAACAAACCAACAAACTTACCTTCGCATTTATAATATTATTTAGGATAGTCAAAAGACCTTTAATAACCCTAAATTACACACACTCATAAAAACGACACGTCCGATAAATCGGTCATTCACCCTGATAAGCCAGTAAGTAGGGAAGGTAGGGACTGCGAAAACGCAACGGAAACACTTTCGTTTTAATTTAATGTATCGGATATTTTATAATATTTACAGTAATCTACGAGTACGTCGCGATGCCAAGTTACAGAGGGTATGATGGGAATGGAAAGGCTTAGTTAGTAGTCGACACGCACGAATTAACTCAGCCGAATCGGGCGAATCGCCATTTTTAAATAATACAATAATAGTGAGCCAATGGAAAGTATTCATAATAAGTCAATGGAAAGTATTTTTTTAAACGTAAAAAGGTATTCATGTATTTTTTAGGTCTCGTTTTGTTTTTAAGCTTTATTACTATCAGCTGGAAGTATGACATTCTTTTTAATGGAGTCGTTTTAATGAACTCTTCCTTTGTTGCCTTTGTGACTCTTTGATTAATGACATATCGCAATAAGTATATTTATTTTATTAATAGAATTATACACAGCTTTTTTCGTCCTATTGCAAGGGAAATACGCCTTTTGTGCTATGTTTTTTTTTTGTGCACGTGTTTCAAGTCTTCCCTCATATTTACCATAGGTTCTGATTTTCTGAATTCTAGAATGGCTCAATGTTTTTTTACGATCAGCTGTGTTGCATCTCTACTTTCCATGAGCAACTTTACTCATGAGTGTTGTACTTAAATGTACCTCAATTATTAAACTTCTTTCGCCGCCATTTAACTATCTCTCTACTAAACTCGACTACTTGTACAGGAGAGATTGTAATTGAGAGATATTTCATTCATATTGCTCATGGAAAGTAGAGATGCCAGTAGTTGGCGGTACTCTTTTTTTGTTTTAAGCCCCCGCTCTCCGTTGTCTCTGGGACCTTAGTCTATTCTTACCACAACCTAAGTGTATACAAAGACAAACTCAACTAAATGTTTGATATTTCGTATTGAGCATTGTTGAGCCACCTCGTTACCAGTACCGGGTGGTCGTATGACACCTCGCCGTCATTCACAAGTAGAGACACTGCTGGTGCCTTTTGTTTTCCACGAGTGTCCGAATGTTGAGTGCGTGAATGCTCAATTTAATGGTCCCTAATTGTGTTTTGTCGATGTTCTGCTGACTCACTAAAGGAAGATATTAATTTATTAGTTGTAATAGCTTGTCATTGTTTCTTGTTATTTTGGTTAGGCGACTTGACTAGTACCTACATACTAAAATTATCTGTAATCACAATACAACTGTCATTATTTGACAGTTGAATGAAATGGCTATTACAAGCGAATTGATTTGTGTCAAAATGAAAGAAAGGAAATACGTTTATTTAGTACAAATTAAAGGCACACAATATACGGCAGAATATAACAAAATACAAATAAAAACTGTAAAGTGCGATGTAACAAACTTAAATGTGTACCTCACGGCTCCGCCAAAAACACCCACTTCAGCAAATATGTCAGGCAACCAGTGCCTGTTTGATAAGCAATAAATTTCCCTAACGGTGTAATGTGTATGTTGTTATTTGGGAGTGCCCATATCCACGTTGCTTGTAAGAAGAAGTAAACGTTCATTTTATCAATAAGGTTCTGCATTTTCTTTTCGAACACAGTTTTTCCGCTATGCGGGGACTACGGCTAACCATCGGGTGCACTGATTAAGTAATTAATTAAATCACTAGTGCACGGTCAGTTCCTTAATCGACGATATCAGCATGATCGACGTTACTAAGCAACAACAACAATTATTAAGTCCAACTTGTCAATAATAAATATTGTAATGTATCTTTAAGAGCGTTTTTCAATTATTCGTCGTGTTCCGGCGCGGACGTCCGATGTGTCATCATAGTATATTCATTATCATCCGTGCTAGTTTATAATGTGGCGAATATTCCTCATTACATTATCGTCAAAATTCATTTGTTAACCAATAAATGAATTTTGTGCTAACTGAAAATTATACACTCTGTACCAAAAAATGTATACTTACAGAGTATTTTTTTTTTATATTTACAATTTCGTTAAATGCTGAATATTGTGCTTGTGTTGTTCTTTTACTTGGTTCTGAAACAAAAAGAATAGGTAACTTAATTCGGACTTCGCAACAATCTCAACCTTGACCGAGACTTTCTCAGAATATTTCGTTGGAACTTACGCAATAAGCGTCTTAGGCATAATTTTCTTTCATCTCATGTTACTTGTACTTAGCTTTACTTGAAATTAAACTTCGCAACGTCAACTGGTGACATTTTAACAGACAGGTGTATAATTAGATCTGATCTAAGAAAATCTTTTATTTCGTGCATTGAAAACAAAAATGTTACTTTTCTTAAAATATTTTTACATGTATTGTGTAGGTTAATGCAATGTAATTATTGTAGGCCTTCACCCTCACTCACTCACCCTCAAAAAATGCAAATAAAAAATTGCATGCATGAACTTAACTACAATCAGAAATTAAAAGACAAAAATTAAATGAAAACATGTTATGGAAATAAATAATTAAATATTATTAGAGCCGACTATGACTTTAGCCGACTAGCCGACTAGTCGGCTGCAAAATGGCCGATTAGTCGGCCGACTAGTCGCCCAAGCCGATCATTGCTTTCGGTTGAGTTCGGGTGCCATCGGCAATGTTCAAAGTGGCATACCTATTGTTTGCTATAGAGTTTCATTTTTTTGTTAGAAGTATTAATTAATTTTAGTTTAAGTATTTAATTTCTGGATCTAACTCCAATTAATTAATGGACTAAACGAAGGGTCCCTATTCGTTCCTATCCTAATTTCCTATCCTATTCTAGATTGCACCGAAAGTAAACTGTAAAACTAATAAAAAATAATAACAGCAAAGATTTCAATTTCACTTCAATAACCTTCATTAAAATTTTTGAGCATATTATCATGTATTGTATTAACAAGTAAAAAATGAGCGGCGGTTTTAGCCGACTAGTCGCCGACAGCAAATATGGCCAACTAGTCGGTGCATCACTAAATATTATGGAATGATAACAAACAACGAATGTACAATGCTTTTTTTATAGATCAGATAGTGCAGTTGCAGTATTAATCGTCAACTTTGCATATATGCACTTAATGACTACTAAGTATTATTCTGTTTTTATTTGAGTGAACATATTAACTGACGCCTCGGGCTAAATTGAGTGAGGCTGCGGCGTGGTAATAAATCTTTCAACTAACTACCTACACCGGGAACACGGCGAAAGTGAAATTGTTCACTTGTTCTATTTCATAAATTATACCTGTATAAAAAAACTTTTGTTCAACGTTGTCATAACTGTCTGTAATGAAGCGTAGAAACCCGTGTTTATTATACTTATCTTACTAAATTCGACTTTTAATAGGCGTTACTATACAGGTTAAAATTAAATTAACTAGCGAAACTGCAGACGGTCACTGAAAAGGTTTTTTTTTTTTGTTTTTGACTTTACGTTAGTGACTACCGCTGGTAGTATTGATCGTGTTAAGATATCGATATCCATCACGTCTGTGTAGTACACTTAAAAAAACTAATTTCGAAAACTCACGTTTCAACTAAACTGCGGTTCTGAACCAAAAAAAAATCATCAAACAAATTCATTTGTTGTTTTATCAAGTTTAGAAATCGATACCATCACGTCTGTGGAGATCGGCTAGCTAATTTAATTTGACTCTTTATTAGAACGCAAAAAAATAACGAAATGTAATAGAAACAGAAACCATTTTCCGGTTGTATAATAATGACGAGTTTATCTATCCAAATTAAGTTTAGTATTCACTATTCAGAGACCTATTTACGTGTTAGTGTTCAATAGCACGTCGATCACGTTACGTAAGTGCAGGACACTTAGCGGCGTATGTAACCGGTTTCAGAACAATGTCAAATACAATATGAACAATGGCAGCCGGTCGCACACTCATTGCACTCGATCTAGCGGCTGATTAGTTCGAATATTAATTCATTCGTACTAATTTACTTGCCCGAAAGGGGTGAATCGACAATTTGAAATAATTTATCATTTGCATAAAATTTATAAAAATTTTGGCGAATCAACACACTCCAGAAATACGTATTAGGCAATTGGCACGTTTTGAATTTGATGCAATAAAGTATTAACACAAGTTCTTTTTTCTCCCTATTGTCTAGTAAAAAATATTTTATTTTTCCTTAAGTATATTGCAAAAGATATGAAAAGGTGCCAATTGCCAAAAAAAACGTATTTCTGAAATTTTCGATTCGCCCACATTAAATTAAATCATGCGAATCGCGTACGGAAAATAATATATTAATAAAAAATGTCGATTCGCCCATTTCGGGCGAGTAAATTCATGCGAATCGACTATTACGCCGATCCGGCGTACAGTAATTAATACCTCAATCGGTGTCATAATAATTCGATGTGAAAACTCGTTCCGTAGTACAGGTATCCATCAAGGACGCTCTTGAGGCACACAAACAAGTCGGTCACATACATAATAGGGCGTGTTTTCCATTATAATGGCCACGAGGATCTTGTTGCTGTCGTGTGTTATGCCGTACCGGTCCATTGCGCTTTATATTAAAAACTGCAATATCCAGTATCGTATAATGCAATCCAGTTACAAGCCCAGCCGGTTAAACACATAACATCACGCCTGTATTCCCCGAAGGGTAAGGCAGCGGTCAATTTCATTCGAAAACACGGTTCGGTTCGGTTCGGTTTCGAACTAAACTTCAACTGTATCCGACGACCCTATTAACTTATCTCTTTTGGTGACTTTACCTATAGTACCAACCACAATTAGCCAGTTTAATAATGTTAAAGACCCATGTTATAGAGGACGAGTCTATTGCCGTCAACCGGGGCACAAATGCGTTCTTATGGCTACCTACTGCGAAATTCCCAATAACACTGCCCGACGCGGGAATAAAACCCAGGAATTCATGGTCAGCAGTAGCGCTTGCGACCAACGAGGCTAACTATCACATTATTGTTGTTTTACGACGTGCTACTGAACCGATCACTATTGTTTTATTGTTTAACTAACCGTAATGTAACAGACGACGCTTGATAGAACTGATTCGGTAAATAAATAGGTACAGTCAAACAAGCTGATTGGTATACCGGCAAAAATTGATAGGTTTTCCATCTTTCCACTGCACTGGCTGTATTCATTTTTACACACCTACTTTAAAAAAGCTAAGAATTGACTATTCAATACAAGCACGACAATGCATGAATACTGACAGCATTGTTTAAATTTGCTTCAACATTAACTTAGCTGCCTGTATTCCTAACAAAAAGCTTGTTCGACTGCACGTTATCCAAACCACTGTTTTATAAATATTCACTTTGAGTATTGTGTTAACAATAACAAGTAATCGATAATAGTATATTTCATTACAAGTGCGGAAAGGCTGTCATTGCAAAGAGTTCCGACAAATGTCTACCCGAGCCGAGGCGCAGCCGAAGGCGAGGGTTGACAGTCGGAACAAGTTGCAATGACGGTTCCGCAGGTGTACTGAACGACTATTTTTAATACAGTTGCGAAAAAATGAAGCAATTTAATAAAATAATAAAAACAATAAACTCAACTAACTAATCATTTATTTCTTATAAAAGTTATAGTACACATGTACATTGAAATTGGTACAGTTTTTTAAAGTAACTGGGGAAGTTTTAGGTTGCATATTTACTGTTTGAGACAAACTATTATTAATTTCGTATGATTGTTCATGTATATTTGTCATACAATGGCGTTTGCTAGTTGATGGAATTGGATCTGATGAATTATCATTATCAACGAAGGTAGATGGACGAACGTTCTCTTCAACATGTGAAGAAGACGGACTGGACCTTAAATTAATGGATTGTGTGATTTTTTTCCCAGTTTCTAGTTTGTTGTTTAATGAATCACCAATATAGCTTTCTGCAACTTTGTCTGATTTCCAACCTCCTAGTCGCTTTAAGGACGTCAAATTGGCTCCTGAATCTGCCAATAATGTAGCAGAGGTCCTCCTGAAGCTGTGCCCAGTATAATACTCAGCATCCGGCAGACCAAGAAACGTTGCTATTTCTTTTGGCATATTACCAAATTTGTTTATCCCGATTGCTTGAGCTGTACACTTCCCTTTTTGGTAATTTTGAAAAAAACGGTCGGTTTTTCCTTTTTGGGACCGCTGATTCATATATTTTTGCACTATTCTAAGAAAATCTCCTTCAACAACAAAGCTTCTCGGTATCTTATTTTTTGTGTTCGGAATCTTGATTAGTAGCATTTTTCCATGGGCTTCAATATCTTTTAAAGTAATATTGGCTAACTCCTCTCTGCGGCAAGCTCCAACAACGCCAAAAATCAGAGCAACCTACAAAAAAAGGGATTTGATTAATATTTTTTAAAATAATGTTTTGACTGTATTTTGCGATTTCGTAAACTGAATACTAAAGAAAAATATAAGTACCTACTTATTAATAAATTACCTTTGTGGCTAAATAACGATCATCGGGAGCTTCGTTCAAAAACCTTTCCACTTCATTGGATGTTAATATTTTCGACTTTTTACTTGTAAAACCGTCTGATTGTCGTTTTAAGAAAGCATTTAATTTTGGGTATTCACTTATATCCACGTTGTTCCTTATTTTCAGCATACTTTTTATCATCGAAAATCTCGACCATAACGTAGACGGTTTTAATTTTGCTGAGAGTTCGGAGAAGTATGCCAACATAACATTTTCTGAAAAACTATTTGCTTTTTTCTCTTCTCTCCACGCAATAAATTCGTCGTATGTAACGACTTTTTGACTTTTCCGGTAAAATGTTCTCCGAAGCATTTTGTGCAATTATACTGAGTTCCGGTGGTGTTAATTAAAAAAAAATAGGGTCGAAATTACTCATTTTGTGCAACAAACAACTAAACTCGCAAAGAAAATTTCTGGAAAATGGCGCCAACCGTATAATATAAGCAGAGTTTTTTTTTGCACCCATTTTGGTAGGCAAAGGGAACTATCCATACAGCTTAGTCTTCAGTAGATTTTTTTTATTGATATGAAATGAAAATGAAATTTAATGAGATGAAATGAAATGAAACCTAACCTAACTCATTCAATTAAATCATTAAATCTGATATTGAAATAAATTAGTAGCTTCCTTTTAGAAATATACGTATTTGTATGAATCACAAAAACTCTTTAGTAAAAACTTCATGGTTGGTTTTTCTTTTTAATAGACATTATTTTGACAGTTGGGAAAGAGAACGCACGAGTTCGGGAAAGGTAAAAAAAAAGCACTAGTATGTAATAGCCCACATCCCGAACGCTATACGTCCCTGCAATACACCACTTTTTGAGCAACTGTATTAAAAAATTAGGAAAATGGATTCGCTCGATTTGTCTAATGAAGTAATGACTCTCATGTTTATTGTTATTCGTTTCTTGGAATGTTTCTCGCGTGGCTTAATAATAACAGCTGCACGGTCAATCGAAAGTTATGCTACGATTGCAGCGGTCGGTCTGTGGATGGGTGACCACCCATTACATATTCAGGCACGGAGAGGTCTCGGCAAAACATGTTAAGCTGATTTTTGACAGTCGTTACGGGTAATCAGAGGTCCAAAAGACCGATAACCAGTCTTACCAAGGGGTATCGTTTTGCTCCAGGTGAAGTACTGGTATTCAACTGCATCTGGTTAGACTGGAAGCCCCCCCATATAGTTGGAAAAAGGCTGGGCAGATTGATTGTTTCGAAATGTTTTTCTATGTCTAAGGTCTGTGGCAAGTTACAAAATCGAAAGTGTTCTGTCATTGCTTTATTAATAGGAGCAGTGGTAGCGACCCCGACTTACGAGTGGCTTACGAGTGGTCGTGGTTACGAACCCAAGCAGGCGATTTACTTATAATTTAATTCATCACCACTGCTCTCAAAACGGTGAAGGAAAACATCGGAAGGAAACCGGAGTGTCCTATAACCAATTTTTCCAAGACATGTGACATCTACCGACCCGCACTAGACCCGCATGGTGTATTAACTACAGCCCACTTTCTCTCACAGAGAGGCCTGCCTGTATCCTAGCAGTGGCAAAGTTATAGGCTAATTGTGCTTATTGCTATATTCATCGAATCAAGTAAGAATAGTGATTAGTTGGTACACTTCCATGTATAAAATCGTAAAACAATGCTCCTAAAGGAAAGTCAAAAAGACAAACAGTCGTCCGTGTAGTAGACACCAATTTTAAGCATGAGCGAAGACAAAGGACTGAAAAAAGAACTTCATAATAGCATAGTCCGTTTTCTGATGAGGGCAAATTGTATACCTATCATCACCTACAGATACTGGTTTCGTATCTAAACAGTTTCGTCAGAGGTTTTCCCTCAACGTGAACGTGTTATGTGAAACTTATCTATACAGATAAATAAAATTGGAGTGTCCGTTTGAATGTTAAAATAACCGCTTTTTACTAAATGCATATGGATGTGTACACGATACGTGCATATACCAAAATATATATTTTTTACAATTTCTGTCTGTCTGTTTGTTTGTTCCGGCTAATCTCTGAAACGGCTGGACCCATTTTGATGGGATTTTCACTGGCAGATAGCTGATGTAATAAGGAGTAACTTATGCTACTTTTATTTTAGAAATTTTATTCATTTTTATTAATATGGATAACATAATATAAATAAATTATAAAAAATAACTATTTCGCGCGGACGAAGTCGCGGGCACAGCTAGTGCATCCATATAAACAGTGCGGATTAGTCATCCTAGTTGCCAGAACATAGGTACATTTTTAATCATCATACAATTTAACATATTTCTTTTTACTCCATGAATCATCAGGCCAATGGGTGACCGTCTTTCATATCAAGACCCCTCCGAAAGCACGTTAAGCTGTTGTTCTCGGCTGTCATGTGTTCGTGGATCTTTGACAGTCGTTACGGGTCGTCAGAAACTCGAAAGTCTGACAACCGGTCTTACCAGTGTGTCCTGTTACCCAGTAACTGGGTTGTGGAGGTCGCTCCATGTAAAATACTGGTATTCAGCTGCATCCAGTTAGACTGGAAGCGGACCCCAACATAGTTGGGAAAGGCTAGGTAGATGATGATGAATCATCAGGCCAGTAGCTTTCCAAAACCTTTTCATACATTCGATCCAGCAATTTAAAACAACAGCTTTTCCATTGTATACGGTAATAATAACCTAATTTTCGATTTGTATGGATTCGTTTTGATTGTAATGTTCAACTGAACCCATAGAAGTCTTTTCTAGACCACAAAAACATTTCTTGGAAAGTAAGTTCAACGATAGTAGAAGTTTGTTCACCGCAATCACAATGGGCTGTTCGTAATAATAAGCAATGTTATTGTTTTCAAACACGTATGGGAATAAAAGAAAAACAGGGTGTCAGCTGTTTATCTTTTTGTACAGGTTGTAACATCGGACGGAGGGAAAGGTTCACTATTTGTGTCTGACGGTGGGATGGGATACCAACCCAGCGTTGCTCGAACTCAAACAAAAACACTGCCTAGCCTTTTCACAACTACTTAGGTTTTTTTTTTGGGTTGGAAATCATCAAATAACTTCTCCCGGTGGAGCGGGAGGGCGTGTCAGACTTTTACTGACTAAAACCCACCCGTGTTCCCTCAGTCGCCTGTGTGCCAGGGGCCGCGGTATCTCTTTCGAACAACCCGCACCCCTGGCAGGCATCGGCCCTTGCGGGCCCCAACAGTTGCTGCTGACATCTCTTTGAGGCGCGCGTGGAACACAACGCGCCGTCGACCCGGGCTTGGTCCTTACCGGACAGCGAGCTACCCATTACTCGCCGTCCGCAAGCCCACAACTACTTAGGTTGGGTCGTGTTTCAGTCTTACCGGATGCAACTGAATACCTTTTTTACATGGAGCGACTACCTGTCTGACTTCCACAATCCAGTTACTTGGCAATACGATACCTCTTGGTAAGACTGGTTGTTACTGTCGAAGATCCAAGAATGACAGCCGAGCCCAATGAGTTAACGTGCTTTCCGAGGTACGGAAGAGTCTTGGCATGTAAATATGGTCACCCATCCACGGATCGACCCCAGCAAACGTAGCTTAGCCTGATCGATCAACCATGATAATATTACTTATAACTAATTATAATTAACTAAATATAATATTACTTATAAATTAACTTACGAAATATCCTGAAAAACATAGTTTATGTTTTGTTTTTTTTTTTGCTTTTCCATCTGCTTAGATCCAGCTCCTGCTTGGAGTCAGAGATTAAAAAAGCGTTAGGGACGTGAATGATAACCTCGTTCTTTATTTTCGGTACTACATGATATGTCCTGATATCGCTATTGATCAAGTAGATTTGTGAAAAATACCTCTGTAGGAACCTCTGGGGGTAAGCCTGAACGTGTATAGCTTTTGTGTCAAGAGTTACTTTGGTACGTGGTTTCATATAAATTTTGCTCAGCTCGACGTTACAAGTGTGAGTAATTCTGTAATTGTGTCAGGCGCGGGATAACATGTCGGTTTAGATTAATTTCGCAGCGATACACTTTTTAGGTTAGGCTACAGCTGTGTTAATTAGTGGGACTTGCAGATATAAATTAGGTGTTAGAAAGATTCTAGGTTTGTTTTGCCAATGTGAAACCTCTTAGAAGGACGTCAGCATTAACCTCATAGTCTTAGAGAGTATTATTAAAGTCGCAGTGAGCGTTTCGAAGTGACAGCATCAGTATACTCGTACAAATATAAAATTTAATTTGATCAATAAACTTTTTGTTTCTATAAATTAAATTACATTTTATTCGAAAACATCCATTGGTTTCTTACTAAATTTTAACTATATCCGACGACTCTGGTTACTCATTTCTGTTGGTGCCCTTATACATCCCCATAGCAAGCACTTGTTTGACGCGGTGTTTGCAAGATGCTGCATAACACCGATGTGTTAAAGAAGACTGCATATTTTTCTAACTAAAATTTTGGAGATGTATCTAATGTGTGTATCCAATTGTTTCAGGTACGACAAGTGGGACCGGGACAGGGGCGGGGGGAGCGGCGGCGGAGGCGGCGGGTCAGGCGCGTGGGCCGGCCGCGACCGCGAACGCGACCGCGAGCGCGAGCGACAGGCGCGCGCGCACCAGATGTCGCAGGCGCACGCTGCCGAGCCCGACGCATCGTCGCTCTTCCCGGCGCCGTTCAGGGTTAGTACTTTAACACTGAATACAGAACAAACCAGAAGGCACATGTGATATTTCCTTGTCGCACACTCTCTCCAAAATTGGTAATAAGGCTCCTGCAGACCGGCAGGACACGACAGCGCGAAAGCGACTATTAGAACAATTTCTATGAAAACTTTATGGGTATTGGTGTCGAGCTGTCGCGTCTTGTTCTACCATACTTTTCTATTAGCCGCCATCTCTGAATTCACTACCTTCCTAGCCATATCCTCGTTCACATAACCCATTCATCATTTCTTTGGTATGCTTCTCCCGAAAATATGTATGTATGTAGTATATATTATTATGTAGTGATATCATCAAGAAAGAGATAGAGAGAGGGAAAGTCGCATCCCGAGGCATAATGCTTTTTTAGCGTGACGATTTCTACCTCAACTCCTAACCGCAAGCCACGTTAAAGAACTTCGTTCCAAAAAAAAATCCTTTCTGTCACCGTAGAAATTAGTACCCTATAAAATTAAGACTGATTCATATGAAATCAGAGTCGAACTAATGCCAAAATAGATCTTAATGGCTAGTTTCTTTTACTTCAGCTCTATATGAGCCTCCGCGCCTTCTCTGATCTGCAATCTGAGTTCCTCGACATACTGACGCTTGCACACACACTCGTGCACATTCACTTTGTGTAATACATGGCCACGGTCACACGTAAGTCCAGGCATACGTGAAAGAATCTTCCTTGCTAATGGAGCATTCCTAAACTCGGCCCTTCGTATTTAAGATGATTTCTTGCTATCCTCAGTTGACATTTCTATCAGACTTGTCCACATTTGCGACTGGTGTTGGCATTTTACAATAACACGTATCATTATATACTCCACCCGGCACCTTATCTGAATATGGAAAACCAATTATCTTGATTAAAACTTCGAACATTCCAGATTTAAATTTTTGATTGCTGATACCAGTCTGTATAGCAGATAGCTGACACATATTGCCACCAAATCTGACTGTTTATACAGTAAAATTGTTATGCTTTTCGTTTATGTTTACAATAACACCTATGCCTCCGAATTCTTCGTAGAATTACAAATCAAAAGAACATCAATACGTAGATTGATAGTAGTTCACAAATCCTGTGTTCTACGTATCCTTTTGTGTTTTTCTATGCAACCCGTAAGCCCTGTTACTTATCGTAAGTTCTAAAAATATTTGTCCGAATTTCATTTCACCTACAACATATTGACTTTTTATGACACTATTTTAATTTAATATTTGTTACTTGGTAGCATTTTCAAATGCTACCAAGTAACCGGCTATATATTTGTGACCAAATAATATCCCGTAAAATGTTGTTTCGGTGTTGTGAAAATATGGCAAATAAATCATTAGGAAAATGAAAAAAAAAGTTCAAAAGAGGCTTCGGCCAATAGCAAAAAGTTATTTTGTAAATCGGCGAAATATAGTTCCGTAAAATAATATCTATGACACATGATACTTCGATGATCTAAAAATATGTCAATTACTGCATATAGCAAAAAAGATGTCGGTCAGTAGTTTTCGGTAAAATGAAATTCGAACAAAAAAAATCGGAAAAGTAATCGGTTCCCCGTAAGCCCATATAAAATAAAAATTTTTTTAGCATTTTTTCAAGCGTAGCATTTTGTGGTTAGTGCTAAAACTTTAGCGCAGGATAGCACAGTGGCGCCCTTATGTTGTGGTAGTTTGAAATAGTTACAATTTTGGTCCTTTGAAAACCTTTAGTCGATATCTATGGGAGTAAAATCAGTCTATAGTAATGTGGATTATAACAGATTGTATATTTGTATAAACGCTCATAAAGCCAATTAAATCCGCTTAATAGAAATGTAATTAGATGGCAACAGATCTGACTGTAAAATATTTATTAAAATGTAATTTTTAGTCGACATTTGATGCTAATTAATTACTAATTAGAGTATATAATGATTGCAGAGTATGTTTTTCTACTATTCTCATATAGTCAACAACCAACTAATTAAGCAAACGAGTTATGATTTAATGATCGTTTAATTTCATAATAACAAAGAAAAAGCAAATTAGCGGAGTCTGTACATTGGATTGATTAAGAATTAAATTGGATGGAAAGGCATCATCAAAAATCAATACAGTACCTTGAAATCTTAGATTCTGTGGGAAGTAGTCATGTCACAATACTGGTCAGTGTCCCTAACTCTGGTAATACAGCCGATCACGCTAGAAGGAAAAAATCCTTTTTACTTATCAATATGGAATAACAACGTGTCAAGGCCACTAAAATGGTGATAAATGTTTTCCTTTATATCATATTGCTCCAGTCGTGAAGACAAGTCCGAAGGATATGAATTCCGAAGCGCGAAGGACACTACCCGCGCACAACCTTCAACGTTTGTGCACTATTACACATTTCAAATTAATATGATAGTGCTACATACAGCGCCTACTTCTTTGTACTATAAAGTAAATAAAGCAAAAGAGAACACGTTTCATGACGTACACGATCTACTATTTATTCATTGAAACAGAAAATTTAAAGGCAAACCGTAACAAATCTCAGCGGAAACTTAATTCGCAAAATTGAGACTGATTCTAATTAGGGGTTTATTCATTAAACGACAGTTACTTTATATACCAGCCTTGAACAGATTACAACGAAGTTGAAATTTTTGCCAACATTAGTATTCAGCGACGTCGTCAAATGTATACAAAAATACATTTAAATTGAGTGTCCCGAAACGCTGTGCGTTCTGCAAATCACAGCCGCTGAAAAATATATTCGAGGGTTTAGCAACGCCATTCACTGATATACTCGTAGAAATCGCAATTTATGTCAAATAATCCCGCATAAATCCAATACTGATTACATTGGAAAAGTTTCTCGGAAAGGATGTGTTGTAAAGACCCAAAAACGCACGTTTGCGATTAAACAAAGTTATGTTTGTTTCATTTACATTAAGAAGTTGAGGCGATGTTTGCTTCTGCGAATCGTGTGTAATGTTTGAATTCAAATGTTACACACGATTCGTGAAGCGAAACAAATATGGCCGAACTTCTTATGTAAATACGACAAACATAACGGTGTTTCATCACAAACCTTCTGCTTTCATTCAAGAACTGGCCACCTTTTTCCCTTTATCAATATCCGATTAGAAGATAATAACGTGAAACAGCTTATATTCATTCACAATGTGAAAATTTTCGGAAAAACCTCTAATGATAATCTGTCAATAAAATTGTTATTCGGACTTTCAATGCGTGTGCATATATTGAGGTAGTCGAGTCTAAGCCATAGTGTGTCTGGTTAGTGCATTCCTTTGTTCTCTTCGAAGCATGCGCGCCGCAATTACGTGTCGATATTGTGCTTGCGCGTGTCACATTACAATGGCATAGCACGAAAATTCCACAGATCCAAGTATGCCAGTGAAAATATAATTGTTATTCGGTAACTATTTGTGTGATCAATTTCAATGTAATTAGTTGTAACGATAGATTCGGAGTAATTGATTAACAGACGCGAACAAACTCAGGTATAGGTGGATACAAAAGGTTGTTTTTGAGAACGAGATACCTACATAACTTAACTTTCCAGATCGATAGTCGTACAAATCTGGGCGTCGATTTTATAGTCTTGATTTCAAATACTCAAATAGTGAAAATGTGCTCCAATCTAGATCAGTTGCCAAACTAGTTTGAGCAGACAGGCACATAGCACAGACGGTACCTTTTATATGAGGTTGGCAAGGAACAATAGTATAAGTGCAGTCTTAGCAGACGCGGTCAGTCACGATGATACCGCAAACAAAAGTTTTCACTTTAAACTTACTGTCGTTTTACCGTCTGAGCGTTAGATCACTGAAATGAACAGAGATAATGCACGCCACGCATGCAAACTGGAGACACGTAACTTTAAATACTCAAAGCGGTTGCACAAATAACAGTTTCCACGAAGCCTATCTACTTCTTGCGATATGAGTGTCTCCATAGATCGCGTGATCGGCCGCAGTAAAAGTGAAGTATGTGGTTTTATTGCCACCCGCACGTGCCGTGTTCGGATCTAGTTGTCGTAGATACTGACTGGCGACTACCTACCTTAAACTGATAGCCGGCGCTCGACCACTTGGAGTAGGTCCCTGATAACGCACAAACACCCCTCGTTACTCATTAGTGGTGTTAAATGGGCATCGGGTCGAGGGAGATCAAGTGAGTTTGGACGCGACCAGTGTCAAGCGGGTTCGAGGTCGTCAGCTGTTTACGTGCGACTTCGGTAATTACGTTGATACGTTCTGTTGGAGCGCTATGTAAATTGCTGCCAAAATGATTTTAAAGTGCTCAAATGGAACAACAAAATTAAGATAATGGCCGTTGTTCGCCTATAAGACTTATGTTTATTTGTCTAAAGTTGGTAAGAAGTTCCTTTGGACACGTAATTTATGTTTAAAAATGTTTGAACTTCCCAACTTTTAGCATGTTGTTGCTCAATTGCTTCAGCGATTACGAAATCTGGTTCAAGAAAGATTACGTAATAAAGGAGGATATATATTTGACTTTTGAAGTAGTTTCCCTGGAATGCAGAATGAACTAACTGTAAACTATGTCTGAAATAGTCGTGTCGGTCGTTGTAAAACAAACCGAACGTTATGAAGCTAACGTCCCGAAGTATTTTTAGCAATTCTAAAGTAATTTAAACTAACGTTCTGAAAATACACACTGCATTCATGTTTCATGAAAAGCGCTCAGCAAATACATTTCCTTTTCTGGATTTTCTTTAATACCCCGTAACTTCTCCTGGCCGCGCGGCTTTCAATCGTATCTATCGATTTCACTTAATAACTTGACGCCTGAGGCACTGTTTAATCATCTTCCATCGCACCTGGGCCTCGATACTATAGCAGAACGTAAATCATTCCTGATTTTATACTTCGCACAGTTCGCAATAACACTTTGATCATGTTTAAGTGTCTGACGTAAAGTGTCGTCGAAACAGCGCCAAAACGAAGTAGAGTTATAATAACTTTTTAAAAGCGGCCGGCTTATCTGAGTCGACGGGTGCACTCGCACGACCCACTTTATGACATACAGCCGCACATATGTGCATAAACACAAATACAACTGTAATTAAAGTTCCCTCGCCTCCCGCTCACCCTAGGAAATGGAGCTGATGGGGGACGACGCCAGGCACCCGTGTTTCTGGACATTCGGAACTAACTCACATGTGTGGAACACAGCAACACAGCCATATGCATCGCGTTTACACACGATAATACTTGCGGAATGAACAGTTTATTCAAACGCCGACGTCATTATTGCTATTGGCAACGTTGACTTATTTTTAATTTCACTTTCGTAGCGTTGTATTTATCAATTTGTTTTTTTGTTTACATCATTATTTTTATTGGCTATGTTTATCATTCTCGTAGTGAAGTCAATCGGGGAAGTTTTAATGAGAATAATTTGATTGACTCTCAGCTGATCGTGCTCGTTAATGAGCGCAGCAACCAGAGGCCCTAGTGTGAGTTACATTTAACCATCTATACCAAACGCAGTGAGGGCGTTCGGCGTTCCGATTGGCCCTGGATTGGTGACGGACCAATCGGAGCGCCAAACGCGCTCACTGCGTTTGGTGTACATGGTTAAATGAAACTCACACTAGGGCCTCAGATCCTTAAAGCAAGGCAGACCTTGGAAAATAGGTCAGAAACTTTAAAAATAAATGTACCTGTTCGGAAGTTTGCTTCGTGAACAGTAAACATACCACCAGTTTCTATAATTTATTCTCTAAATAACTTTGATGTCGCATTGTCAAGGCCGCAAATGTAAATATAAATGGCGAGGTGCTGAACGTGACTGTATGATAGCACATTTCTCCATAACTCATCCCACTCCAACTGTAAACGCGTGAGATAGAGGTTACTTTCGAAGTAACGTCTATTTCCGTACCTCCTTATTTTTATACGTTCGTGGATATTCTCATTTCTTTGTGTGTAAAGTTTGTTATATTACGTTGAGGATGTTAATGTGATTTGTTGCCTTTCCGACGAAATATGCTTTCATTGTTATTGCCAGTTTCTTCGTTTGATTTCTTACCATTATTTTGCTTCTTTGTTGTTGCAATTTAATTGATTAGTTTGGTGAGTTGTTTAGCATCATTAGAATATTAAACCACGAATGTTTCTCGCTGTTGTTGCCCTGTTGTATTTTAATCTCCAACGTTATCCGACACAATGAGCAGTCCTTGGTGTTGTTCTATAATAATCTTTATTGTCAGGAGGGTCGGGAAATCCAATAGCTATGATGTCTGTAGAACAAAGGAAAACCTACCTGCCAATTCTTCGTAAACCTTGAGGTCACCTTTCGGCAACCACAATACTAATATGGCGTATTAAAATTTGTATATGTAGTTAAACCCACAATAAAGGAAAACGAAATATTTATGTAGAAACGTGAGTTGATCCTGTTTTGAACACATTTCTCGAGTAAAATCAATGGAGCTTTAGTGTCGATCGGAGCTCGTGGCTCGTTCTCTAAAGTCACGTTGCGAGGCGCCCGGTGGTTTAGGTCCAACGTGACGCTCGAACACAGCCTGTCAACAGCACACACATGTGGAAACTCATTTATCATCAGCACATGCATTAACACGAGATGTTCTGTGTTTACCCCTGTTTCGAGTTTTAAAAGATTTGCTGAATCGCTTGTGATAAGTGGCTTGTTATTTTCACATAGAGCTTGAATATGTCTCCATTTTAGAGCTATCCGAATGAATAAGTAAACGAATCTGTATTAGGAACCAATCTTCCGCAATTAGAAACAGTATTAAAGTAACAGCTTCATATTATTTGGAAGTGACTTATTCAAAAGCGGAATCTTGAAGTCTTCTTATTGGGAGACAAGTCAACAGATGCCACGTTAAAAGTAAAATTCGACCAATCAATAATGTGGTGTTCGCCTTCAATCTTTGAGCCCATATAACACAATAATAAATCATTAAACTAGCAGGTTTCGTTTCAATAACGTTCGGTTGACAATGTAAACGTATTAATCATCGGCGAGCCGCAGACCCACAGTTCAATAAGGACAAGTCGACGACCGCTCGGACACATCTCGACTATGAATAAATAAGCCTTCCATTGAAATTATATTAATCTACTCGACGCAGAAAGCCAGAATTACACCTGTGACCGAACTTAATTCGTTCTCTCATTATTCATTAATGGAAACGATAAGTTAAGTGGCAGTGTACAATGTTGTGGAGCACAATAGGAGCTTCGTAGAAACACAATGTAGTATTGCGGGGCGTCTAGACGGCCTCATTACAACCCGCCGCCCATCTCCGGCGCGCGCCCCATCCCACCCCACAAATATCTAATGAAAATATGCTTTTTTAATCATACGAATACACGCATTTCCACTAAACCACGAAATAAAACCAACATTTATCTGTTAACAAACGCTTGAATATCCATAAATCTGGTAAACAGATTATCCCCCGTTGATCATCGCTGCGTAACGTGGGAATGATATGGAAACTCGTTCCAAGTTCGGAAGAATTGTTCGTAGTTCGGGAGGCCTATCATCTTACAGTTATAGATAAATTAAGCGCGCCTACCAGATAATGTCGTTGACTCGATTTGGGTCGATGACTTGTCATAGTAACACGGTTTGGGACGTAATACACTGAGATCCTGTCAAGCCAGGTGTACATATTTGTATGCCAGCTATTGCCTATGCCTACCCCATCTTGTACTAATGTAAGTAATAAAACGCCGACCCCTCTGAGCGCGTCCTTTTTGTACTTATTTTGCACCCTTCTTGTGAACTCTAGGCCGTTGACTCCCCGAATATTTTTCTTTATTGTGTCGTAAAATCTCTGAGTATCTACTATTGTTGTTACCTGTAATGATTCCTCTTTTACATCTTAGAATTTACGTAACGAAATTCTGTTTTACTGATTTGTAATTTTGTTGTTTGTCTGAGTACTTAATTTATTTGAATCATCTCCTGATAGATAATGTTTCTGGTTTAATTCTGATGCTCCGGCCATCATACACATGTGATTAAAGGCAATCAGTTTCATATTATTTTGGTGCAAATCAAATAATACGCAAGATAGCAAGAAAGGTAAAAAAATGTTTTCCTATTATGTTGACTACGTGCTGGTATTTTCCTCAGTGTGGATGCCAAATTGAAGATATGTGCGTGCGTCATCTTTCCTCGAGGAATAATGATCGCTGTTTCTTCGGTAATTTCAAGGTACAGGAAACATCCGAGAATGCAAACTGCATAATTATTTCCACTATCCTTAATAACATGAATATCTAAATGAATACCAATCCGGTTGAGTTGCGTTCTCGATATTGACACACTAATTTATATCATGTCAAGGGCGGAATTTCCAAAGATATCGAGTTATTTCGCAATTATTTGTCGTACTAGATTGACAAAAAAGATAAATGTCCGATAAGCAATAATTATATTTCCTCGTACTGTTTTTGTGACCTTGTGTAACCGAAAAACTTTTGAACGGCAACCAGAAGCATCAATGGAATGTTAGAACAATCAGTTAGATATTAACTGACACCAATTCATCTTTCAACCAAATATGTCATTAGAATGCGTCCCGATTAAATAACACCCACCATATTTAAATGAGGTTGACTTCGCCCAAGAATAGATAGCCAAAATTAAAGATGGCCAAAGTTATTCAGAGGCATGGCTCACTCGTGGTTACTTGATGTAACCGGCCCCTGAAGTACGTCCTTTCGTCCGGGCGGGCGCGGGCGGCGTCGGCCGCCCCACAGCAGTCGCGGGGCGTTGACTCCGCAATACCAGCCGTACCACCGCACGTACGGGATTTATGATAGTCACAGATACGAATAACACGTGGTGAAACTCATTTGTTCACCGTAATGGGAAGATTTATATGACGAGGTGCGAGGCGTTCTAGATTGTTAATTCCGTGCGATGATGTGCTATCGGAAGGAGTGTGCGAGACGGATCGACTTGTTGCTCCGAGCAATTTAGATTTGGCGTCGGTAAATATATCTTAGCCACGTTTATATAGCTTGAAGCTCCTTTGCACTGAATTATTATTTAAAATGTACAGTACGACATCATTTTAACTTTGTATAACTCATGACGTTCCTAGTCTGCATTAAAATTTTAAGAAATATTTTCAAACGTTTAGTCACTATAGCCAGTTGATTGATAAGCAAAACCATAGCCAGCTCATCACTACTGTTTAGTTTGTTAAAAAAATCTAATACAATGTTAAAATTTATTTGTCAGTCCCAAAATTTTCCTATGCATTAGTAGTATTGCCAGTATTTTTATATAGTGTCGTTTTGTTGTCTCCACATTGTTTAAAGAGTGCAGAGACTGCAGAAGACGAAATTAGAAGCGATATCGGCAACAATGTAGCGAATCTAAAATTACGCTTCTATTATTTTCATAGAGAACTATTCTTACTTAACATTTACAGTCGCAACACATACTATGTATTTCCGTAGTTGTCAGAATGATTGTTTTTATGCGCCCATTGACCTACATCTCACTTCATCTGTGAACATCGTACGAAACGAGAGAGTAAACAGTTTTATATATTTAAACACAGACGTATTAGCAATTTGTACATATTTGGAGTGCGTGATATCGGTACCGAACGTGTTTGGAAAATGTTGACTTCTACGTTTGAGAACACAACCCATGTTTACTCGAATTTCGTAAGCAAATATGAAAAATATTCAATTAAAACTTCGTCAACGTTTGCTTAATGCCTTACACATCCAGGTTAATATATCAATTATATGTACAAGTGTGTAATGGAGGAATATGACGACCTTTTTATGTCTGTTAATAACACACACACCGGTATAGTTAACGATCATTTCAAGCTAGATCATCGAAGCTATCAACAATATGAAGCACTTTATTGATACCCTGAGCCCTGATCCTTGAGGGTTAACGTTAGAATTCTGACTATAAAAAGGTCACTTTAAGGAGAAAGCGTAACACACGCTTACTGAATTCCAAAGACCTTTATTGGAGATTATATTAGATCCGAAATCGAATCATTCCTTACAAAGACATACACGAGTGAAATGTGGAAACGTACATCTAAAATAAAGATTAGTCTGCGACGGTACACTGTAGGATTATGTGAATACAATCATAAATAAAAGGGACGTAAAAGGTACTTTGGTAAATAGCCGTGCGGAAAATACCCAGTGAAACAGGCCCCGTAAATGATTTGCCGTTTCAATCAAATCTCTGCACATTCAACGGCGAACTCGAATACGTTTACTTTATTCCATTTCGAACTCTGTTCCCATTGTGTTAAAAACTATATGGATTTGTTTTTTTTTATATACCGGTGTGCTCTGAAATTGAATCAGATGCTCCGATTATTTTGATGTGAACTCGTTTGTGAAGATCGAACAATTTGTGTGGTCAGTTGTGGTAGAGCTTCCCGGAAGTTGATGAATCTGTTGATATTGTTTATTTTTTTAGAACCTAGATAACCCCAACTATTTCTGGATACACTCATTGTTCTCTTTAAAAACATTTCTAGTTAGTAAACATTTAGAAATTGCAGTATCGTCTCTTACGTATCTATGATGTAGCGTTGTAGAAAGTCTACAACTTTCAGTAATTAAATTGCTATCTTCGGACCTTGTCCCAAATGATCGCCCTCTTTTGATTATTGCATCTAATCAAAATTCCCCTTGCCAAAACTCGCAATAATATTTAAATCAACAGAGTCTACAGTCCGATTATTAAATAAAGCTTAAACAATCATTGTGAGCGGTTCCAGCGGGCCCATTTCGTGGAGCGATTTAATTAATCATATTCTTGTTATAGTAACAAAACTGGCGTTATCAATTTGCCGCTCCGATTTTCAATCAATAAATCATCGCAACGAAATTGGTTTGATATATTTCAGGCTGTATTTATCAAATCGCATTCAGTGAATTCCATTTCTACCAAAATTTTGGATACCCAAAAATATTTGGAAATATACGAGACAGGAGAAATTATGAACCAACAACTTGCTATCAGTTTCTGCATAATAGCAGTTTTGAAATTCATCACGTGCCATCCCATAAATCTTGAAAGCACTTAGCTGGTAGGGGCTGAACACTATAATAAAACCATAAAAACCTGATCTGCCGAAACGCTCAATAACGGGAGATTATGGCAGAAATAGTGGTATTATTTGCATGTATCCCCAATAAGCGTGCGCTGTGAATCACGTTGGTCGACAGTGAGCTGGTTTATTTAGGCCGGGACGACACATGCCGGCCACACGGCCGCGGCCTCGCGATGATACATACGCTATTTACGATTGAATTACCATTTATAAGCTTACCAGTTCTCTTTCTAAACGATGCAGGGCTTTTGCTTCTTTTTAACATTTGCCTGCACTTGAAGTATGGGCAGTCAACAAAAAGGCCAAGTGTCAGAGCTTGAATTAATACAGCGTCAAGCTTTTCTTAGAGCGACTTATGATTATTCAGTGTTTACTTGGGCAAGAAAAATAATGCCTCTGAAGTACTGCAATAAGTTTAACAGCAGTGACCGCTAAAACCTTTAAATACGTTGTTGAAGAAATCTAAGATCTCAAAACAAAACTTAAGATAATTTATTTACAATGATATTGAGATTTTTGGAAGAATAATATAAACAACGATTTAAATAAGTCACCACACCAATAATTCTTCATATCAGTGAAATAATATGGAATCCTTTGCCAACGCTAAATAACATATTAAATGAGCTAGGCTACAAAGTGACAGATGGAGTTGAGTATAACATAAACAAACGGTGTAAACGATGTATCACACGATAAATTGACAACCTAATCACAATACAACAGACGAGATTGGATTTTTTATATATAATAAAAAGCATTTAGATGTTATTTAAGATGATGATGATGATGACACCATTGATAGCTTTAATGGGTAATTAATAACAATTAAGATGTTATTTTGGATACAAAAGGATGTTTACCTACTTTATAAGACAAAACTTAATTTAAAAGTTGAAATTGATGAAGCGGCTATAATTTATATTGACAATGTTAAGGCTATAATTTGAACCACATTTGCGAACAAGTTAAAGTCAATTCAATTAAGGCTTCAAGTTACTATACAAACCTGGCACTCTAGAGACAGATGCCTAGACATTTTCAAGGCAAAGGAAACTAGGTTACAGAACGAGGTCAAAAATTTGGCATGTTAGTAAATGTGAGGGAATAGGTTTAAAAAACATTCAAAGCAAACTGAGCTTTGTCAACTGTTTTATTGGCCTTGCTTCTTGATATCTCTGCTATCTTATCGTTCCCCGGTACTAAAATATACGAATCGCAGACAGAAATACTACCATCTATACTTATTAACTTACACTTCTTGATGGTATTCGTTCTCGGTATTTTCTCGTTCCGTTTTCATCTTCATCCTCAACTTTCTTTCCCGTCTAAATATTTACTTTATTATCTTTCTAACTCCATTATTCTAGAGATTTATTTTAATTTCCTTGAAAGAAAAGGGATGCTGTTCATTTATAAAAGGACGTTGCTGTCTTGTATTGTAATATCTTAATAGTTTCTCCCACACCCACTTTATGAACTTGACCCACATTGGAAGCAGAGTTCTTTTGACCCACATGTTATTGATGACGTTGTCGAAGACTGCTGAACTGATATGTCTTTTTGTCTGACAGGTGTCAGGCAGGCAGGATCGCGTGAGCCAGCAGATCCAGACCAAGCTTGGGGACTACCACCTTGCGCAGTGGTTCATCGATGACCCCAGCAAATCCATCGGGATCTGTGCTGAACCACCAAGTCCTGCACCATGTGAGTACCCTTAAAGACACTTTTTGTGCAATCTGCTTCGTAATTAATTTTGTATTGTTATACAATTTGTGAGTCTGGACAGCATAATTGCATTGCAGGTTGTACGTGATGCACCATGTTCCATTGCGTAGGTACTCTATAGTGTTACCGTGCAGTGCATACACCAATTGTTTATGGATCTAACTGTCGTAGTACACTGCTGATTTTGGCCTTCCTGTTATAGTCACCCGCTGCAAGCGATTTGTAAATTTACACTTTGCCTGATGTGAGTTGTTGAGTCGTCAATACAGAGCAGCAGAAATGGATAGAGCAAAAATATCCACTGCATTACCATCACGCGCAAGTCGGAAAGTCAATCCGGGTCATAGCTGTATACGTTCTGTATACGTTTGTAGATATACCAGAGGCTGGCAACCTGCCACTACATTGTTATCAACTCCTAAGCTCCTATGTTTATTAAACCTGGTTTCATAGTCCTTCGGTACCATTTCAACTGTGTTGGCTGTTAACCCGTAGGAGATGTGGATCGCGTTATTACCTATGTATGTAGGTAAAGGATTCTGATTAACTCCAATCGTAATTTGGTTACGGGCTTGTCTCGTGTGTTGATAGGAGTAGAGTACCGAACGCATACTGATTGAGCGCTTGTTTGATATCATCAGTTACTTTGAACTGGGCTGCAGATTGGACGTGAGTTGTTGCGATGAAATTGTAGGGGTTGAAGTTATGTTTTGAAAACCAGAGAAAAAAAAATGTAATTGAAGCTATTATAAAGTGTGGCTAGGAACGCCAAGAATTACGGAACGGCAGGATTAGTTTCTCAGACACACTTTTACCTTTTTTAACCAACCAAAAATAAGAAGAGGTTCTCAAGTCGATGCGTATTTTTTTGGCGCCAACTCAAAATTTATAATTAACTTTCATTTAAGAGCTTATGTACACTACAAGGTTTCTTTTTGCTTTTCAGTTGATTTTTGTCGGTTTAATTTTTTGGCGATATTTTTTTTAAATATGAGAGGAAGCAATGTGGATAAATAGCCACTCTTTTAGACATCTTTTTGTTAATACCTCTCAATGAGTTCTGAGTATACAAACACTTTAATATGTCAAGACCATGAGAAGAAAATAATTTTTACCTAGCTTTATAAAACAAATGCTGGCAATGAATTTCATTTAAAGTACTTTGAAGAAATTAACCAGAACTTCATACGTAGCTTAGTCCACTTCTGAAAGTCCTCGGAGAAGGTAGTTTGAGTTTCAAGTGCTCCCAACTCGTTATTACTTGATAACTTTAAAAGATTTAAACATTACCAAACTAGTTTTGATAAATTGCTAAAGTGGTGGAGACTCTTTTAATCGGATGATGAGCATGAATCAAGATCTCGGACTTCCTTTTAGTTTGATTCACGGTCACATTTCTCAGGTCGGGCAGTTTGTTTTTTTTTTCATAGATTTACCGTTACTGTTCTATTGTTGATATTGTCACTGATAACTCTTGAAATTGATCTGAAAATTCTTGATATTGAAATCTATTTAATACCGCCATAAACTCATACTTTTGCACCGATACCGCACGATCTCCGGTGAGGCGGTGGGTCTTCTTGCCGCATTGCCGACATGGGATCTGGAAGTAAAGGTCCTCGCGCACACATGGGAGTGGCGCGAGCAGGCAAAACGCTGGGGGCGTAACTCCGCTTTCGCGAAAAATCGTGGCAAAGCGGACAGAGCTCCAGCAGGATCTTCAGGGTGACATGGAGAGTGCGATTGTCGCAACCCAGTGCTGGGCACGTCACGATTGCGGCGGTGAGTCCCCTCTTTGATCTTCATCTTCCGCCTGACGCAGGTCCTCACCGGACACGGTTGTTTCGGGAGGTTCCTGTTTCGTATAAGGCGGGAGGCAACGCCCGGGTGTTTCCACTGCGTAGATCGCTCTCAGGACACGGTGGAGCATACGGTGGAGGTCTGCCCGGCTTGGGCGGAGCATCGCCGTGTCCTTGTGGAGGCGATCGGCGGCGGCGACCTCTCGCGGCCGGTCCTGGTCCAGGTCATGGTACGGAGTGAGAGTGCATGGGTAGCCGTCACGTCCTTCTGCGAAGCAGTAATGCTCGCGAAGAGGGAGGTGGCGCACGTGAGGGAGGCAGTATATGCGCCCTCATGGCCCTAGTCGCCGCAGGAAACGCCCTGGGCGTTGGGAATCCCAGGCTAATTTCCGGCCACCGTAGGCGCGGGCTTGCAGACGGCGAGTAATGGGTAGCTCGCTGTCCGGTAAGGACCAAACCCGGGTCGACGGCGCGTTGTATTCCAGGCGAGGTTCAGAGATGTCAGCACCAACTGGTGGGGTCCGCAAGGGCCGATGCCTACCAGGGGTGCGGGTTGTTGTCAAAGAGATACCGTGGCCCCGGGCACACGGGTGGGTTTTAGTCAGTAAAAGTCTGACACGCCCTCCGCTCCACCCAGAGCGGGAGAAGTTATTTGATGACTTCCGAACCTGATAAAAAGCCCCTTAACCTTTGACATACAATTTTTAGCGAACTTTAGTCAAAGAGCAACGGACTATTTCATCAATATTCTCTTGACCAAATCATTTGAGTATTCGTGACGTAGGCCATACCGTTTGATCACAGCTCGTTGCCGTGCCTCTGGAAAAGGCTTCAGATCTCCGTAAACCATTGGCGCGGAAATTCCATTTAATTTCGTATAGATTTCGTCTTGGCCCCAATCCGGTGACGTTTCTGTAGAATGAAAATATTTTCTACCTACTTTTATTTCGTACAAAATGGGATTATCGTGGTTGTGAACTCCAGCAGGTCTGGCAGTTCCTGATATAGTAACTTTAGACTGACAAGGTATTTTGAATGTCTTTGTAAACTCAACACATTCTTCAGTAGATTTAGGACGAAGAAAATAGACACTTTTGTATTGTACCTATTTATGGTTGTGTGTGTGTGTGTGTGTGTGTGTGTGTAAATCCTGTCTCATTAACACAAAAGGAGGCAGCCGCTATTACTAATGTCATCTGTAACGGGGAATGGCGGGAACAGATAAAGTGAGACAGGTCTGCACGGTAGCGCATGGTGTGGTAGTGAGCCAGAGAAGTGATACAATCAAGTTAAATACGGAATCAAGAGGATTACTCCTATGTTCAACACAGGTGACATTGCGAACGATACACCCGTTAGTAACTAAACTAGGAGTAACAAAGACGTATCAAAACATTCACAATATGTAGAACACTACACAAGTGGGCGTGCATGTCCACTTTGATTTCAAATATGTACAACAATAATGTTTACCTCGTCAAATATTGTATAATATCCGCTAAATTAACGTTACGTAACTACGAAATTGTAATCATATTAACATTAATCGCAATATTGTTTCAATCAGAGTCGGTCAAGTAACCAAACAATAACGAAAACAAACTCCTTATAAACGCAGCAAAAAGTTTTTATTCCTCTCAAGATTATACCCAGTTGGGATAATTTCGGGGGTGGACATTACCATAACAAAAGAGAATAAAGTTATTTGATACGCGGTTGCGTCGTTTCTCTCCCTACTCTACAAAATCTACCATTTTTCAGGTGAACCTGAGTGGTTATCCGATATTTTTTTCTTCTTGAAACGGATAATGTTTCGATAACAGCTAATTTGGACCCATTTGTATACCTGCCCCACGTTCATGCATCGACGATGGACTTTTTGGGCAGTCCTTTCTCTGTGAACAGTATAATCACAACAGAGATAATAAAGATGCAACAAATAACAACTTTTCCTTACAAAATATTTAACACAGAGTACAACTTAAAAATTGGTTACGTGAGTTTGTTAATCAAGCGTGACACAACATCCTTGATACGTCCATTAAATAAATTGTGAAAATTACCAACCATTATGAAATTAATTTCATAATTTCTATTAGTGCGGTGCGATGGTGAGGCGAGAAAATTGTAAGATTGCACGGTACGGCACAAAATGGTGGGGTGTTATAAATATTATAATGCTTCGTTTGTGATCGACGGTTTCCGTAGTCGGCTGGATAATAAATGATTCAGTGGTGTCCACGGGTTTCGGACGCGGGATCACGGCGGGCGGTCACTCTGTCACGCTGACGTCAGAGCGCCGCCGTGACAGCGTGACGCGTCACCCGTCAGGGCACTAGGACGTGACAAAAGACTTGCAGATGCATTCACACGCCCTCTATGAGCTTACTGCGCATTGTGGTCTATTGAGCGATAAACGCTGTAAAGTTTAAAGCTTATTTATACACAGCGTGATTTAACGCTTTTCTGACGGAGATGCAAGCATGCGTAACTTGACGGTTTTGTTTTAAGTAAAGTAACTTATTAACAGTACTTCTTGTTCGCTTCGCTTTATTGACTCCTTTATATAAGTATTGTTGAAGTTTTTGTGTGCAAATTGGTGTGAAATTAGATTTAATGATATCAAATCAAACACGAGTAGTAATTTAGCGTGGATCATTATTGTTGTATTATGTTTAACTATGTATGTCGGTCAACAATGAAATATAATGTAGAAATACTATATGAAATAACATACCTTTTTACAATGCTGGGTATCTACTCTCTCCCTAAGCAAGAAATCCGTATGTTCAGCCGAAGTTGCCATTGGCGTTTCCTACTACGGAGTAGGAAACGCCGGCAACTGTAACTTTGGCATCACCTACGGACATAAGTTCAGAGCCTAAACTAAGTACTAACTGAACGACAACACGATTTGATAGGTATCCCTACTGGCGGTGTGCATTAACCCGTTAGAAAAATTGATTTGTAAATACTTTCGAAAGGGTCCGTATCTTCGTTGACAGACTTAGAGAGTAGACCCCCAGATCCTCCCAAAAATAGACTAACTAATATCATTACACACTCCGTGAGTAATTTTATTAAAAACTCCGGGATTTATCCGAAAGAATGAACCGCTATAAAACGTCACCCCCATAAAAAGAAGTAATATATAATAATGATATTCCTCCAGAAGGAAATAATTGTAAGACATCGCATAAAGCCGAGCCAACTATCGTCGCGTTTTACGATCAGTCGGATACTCTGCTCGGTAGAGTCGGTAGCTCTTAATTAAACCGGTTAGAACAATGTACCTAACCTTATTCCAGACCTTTGATGTCCTATAAATTATACATGCAAACAGATTGCGGGAAAGTTCAGAGATAAATATGTAGCAAGATCACTTGTGAACGCTCCTACATACGTGTTATACTTATGCAAGAAGCCCCATTCTACAACTGCACATTATATACATTTGCTGCCTTACTTGCATGCGACGCCTGCATTGTGAAAGTCACTCTCCATTGCCACTAGCTCTTAAACTATGTGCCTGTTTAAAACGCGCTCTCATGCAATGTGATTAGTTACCGACTTAATGTCACTTTATGTGATTGTTATCTCTTTAATATTCTGATCTTTATTGACCCTTGTCAATATCGTAATGGAATAGTGTCCTGTCACGCTAGACAAATTAAACGTAAAAATGTATCAGCGATTGTGGAAATCAATGAATTGACTCGCCCGTTTGTGGCGGTAATGAAGAATGACCCAGTTTTTGCGTGGCCGTCGAAACCGGTCGCAGTAGCGTAAAACAGAGTAAACAAGCGGTTGATAAATGATTCAAAAATCGCGAGCGACGCCCGTGTCGCGTGACAAACATTCGTGTCGTGTGACGCGACGCGTTCGTTGTCACCGGCAGACGCGACATCGCGCCGCTCCCCCGCGCACTATGCCTAATGACTGAAACAAAGCGCTTGTTTGTCATCAACGCCTTTCACTATTTCCTCTGGGAATGTTCCAAACAATTATCTCATAACCTAATTCTATTATTTACTCAACCCGCTTCTGCAGCGTCTATAGTATTCTTCCAATGACTAAGAAAAAAACCCAGTTCATGCAATAATTAGTGCGTAATAGTAATAAGTTAACAAACACACGTCTTTACCGTATAATTTATAGCTTAGAAATGTACGATGTATTTTACGATACTCGCTTTAAATAACTATTTGAATGATCACTATTTTGCCACGAAAGCGACGCCAGTCTGCGTGGGAATTTTAATTAAAAATTCTTATATTCAGGTTGAGTAATATGATCGATGACGTCACCCTTGCTTTCTGCATGCAATACGTGTGTAAACAATTAATGTCTGAAGAACAATGAGCAAAGTCATTAAAACATAATTTTCATTGTAACGCTACAGTCAAACCGTAACTAACTCGGCCGGCCGCCTTATCACGTAAACCGATGGTTTATTGGCTTGTATATTTTGTCACGCGACAAGCCTTATTTGTACCTAGTGACGTATAATAATGTCATCCAGCAGTTTTTGTTAACCGCGCCCTGATATCGACAAACAGTGTCGGAACATGCTCGTGTATTCGAAGCACACAGAAGTCTGTTCGGTGTAAGAAAACACATTTCACTGATGCATGCGTCTCATAACTTACGAACGGCGACGTACTGAACCGCCAAGTTAGCTATTGCTTGACTTCCCACTGAGTTATTGAGTTGCTGGCGTGTATCGCTTGGATTTCTTATTCTAAGAATATTCTACGGATTATTGAGGTCGACTAGATTTACATTGAATACGCCGTATAAAATCTTAAATCAAATTGGTGTGTAGAATGCTTCGGATTTTAAATGGATCGTAATCAAAGAGAATAAAAATGCTGGCTCAGACTTTACAAGATAGGATTTTGAGATAGTCATATAACTGAAAATAAATTCCTATATCGAAGAGACATAGGAAATGAAACAAAAGTTTCTACAACGCAAAATAATGCTATTCTCATCCCGGGAGGTATATGTACCTATCATCGGCGAGGTGTCAATTTTTCTAAGAAAGAAGCCGGCTTCTTATCATTACGGCTTACTATCATTCTACAATTAATATAAAGAATTAAATACAATAAAATTAAACAGCTGAAAACCAAATTAATGTGCAATATTCCTCCTTCTCGTTCTCGCTGACGCCTTTTTTCTAAACCAGTCGCTATAGTAACCCGTTATACAGCGGCTAGCTCCCATCCAATATCAAACGGTGCCACGTGACCTAAAGTGACATCATTACGGGATCGCTGTTGTATGAATTGTTAGTTCCCGATTATGACGATTCGGCGATAGGTTAATTTAGAATATTTTTTGTCGTTGTAGTAATACAAAGCTAAAAATAAGAGTTTTTGTTGTTGGAATGTTATGGTGAATTAAATACCCGTAGTGTAACTATATTTTACGGCAATAGTAGACACTATTGACGCGATTACAGGGAAATCACCGAAGGGAAGCCGGTAGGAATCTCATTCTATGGTGCTTTCGCCACTGGTACCTATAAGTGTTCCACGTAAAGGGTAATTTGCCGGAGCCATTATTTAACCGTGATTATATTGACATTGCGGGCATCAGCAACAAGAGCGTGCGATTGGATGTGCATTGGTTTAATTCCGTTAACGACTTATCTCGTCACAACATGTTCTGTGTCCATTACATTCTGATGGTGATTTGATGTGCGGCAATGATAAATGATGAGCATCGGTCAGCGTTGACAACCACGGAAGGTACGCCCCGGCGACGCACGCTCGCAAATTGACTTGTCACTGCATTATTGTGGCCCTAATATCCTGCTGTGAACTGCACAGCAGTCTCCTCAGCTTATGGAAATATAGTCAGGTTCAAATGAAGATGTATAAGCGGTCGCTTTACGATGAAACGCTCATTTGCGACGTCGACGCTTCGGAAGTGTTAAATACGTGTTCTGTTTTGCTTAAAGGATAAAGGTTATGAGTAAATCTGAGACTCTTACCAGGTGTTGTACCATCTCTATACTATAACAACTGACTAGCGTCTTTGTAGTCATGATTGAACGAATCTCACAACTGACACGAGGTAGTTAACAAGATTTGACATGAAGGAGATTAAGAGACTAAAGACAACATAGGAAGACATCTATTCAAAGACTAATCTTTCCTAAGAAGGATACAACGTTCCAAACGGTAATTCAATAACCTTAAGTTCTCATAATTATTGCAGTAGACTCCACGAACATTTTGAAGCCGTAATTTATTAAAGTTGAAAGGCTTTCGGTATCTCGGCGAAAATAACGCTAAAAGACTCTTCTAAATATTGGGTTATGATCGCATTATCGTGAAAGAGGTCTGTAAACGAGCTAGGAAAACTGACGGACTGATAAATAAGAGGTAGGTCAGCTACGGGTTATAAAAAAAGTCGTTATATATAGATCGTTTGCCTCAGCTCGCGCGTTTATGTGATGTACATGTAATGTGATTGTAATTGAGTAAGCTCTCGGAATATCTTGATCAAGAAAAATATCTCAATCATACGTTGGATGTATGGAATCTATTTTCGTGGTCGCAAAGAGCGTAATGAGAAATCAAAGTAGTTTAATTTAAAAAGTAATTTATAAAGGAACATTTGCTTTTATTTGGGTGCACAATTATCAACAACATTCTCAGGGGTATCGATAAAGCTTCGATGTACTATGTGTATGTCAAAGTCATAGCATTTATTTCAAATCTGCACTTAAAAGGCACTTTTGAACGTCAACATTTACATTAAAATAGAATTGATTCTAGTCGCCCCTTCCAAAATGTAGTTTCGTATGGAAAAGAATGGGCAAGAAACTCCACCGTTAATCTTTTAAAATGTTTAAGTACAATATTAAACATAGTACATTCATTATATAATTGAAAGTGTGAAAACGTTGCACCCAGAATAAAATTACCATCCTAAAATAGGTAAAAAGAATGAAATTTAAGCAATACAGATAAATTAATTTTATGATAGATACATGGTGCTCACATATTTACAAACATTGTTAAAGTAAGTGTACGATTTTCCCAGAATATTAACAAGTAATAAGTTTGTGTGTGAGTTAAAGTATTCACTGAGTGTAAATCAATCTCATAAATACAATTAATTATACAATTCGATTAGCAACCAGTTTGATTTTGTCTAGACTCTAGATTGTCCTATGGAGCAGGACCAGCATTTTTCCAAGCATTCGAAGCATTATCTTGGAATAATCCTCTAATTTGTAGTATGTCTCCGACAAGGTGAGCCGTGTGACATTTCCGGTTTTTTTTTATTTGAAAGGACGTGTTTCCTTTGACATATCAGCCAGTCCCAGCCCCTTACACCCTGAGGGTTGCAGAAAGAAGGCCATTATAATAACCGCAATATTCAATTCTATCAGATTTTGCCCTGTTTATTATTCCTCTGTAGTCGTGCAAATTGTAACTAGTCTTACAACTTACAAATTAATGACAAAAAGGACATGTATAACACTCCTCTTCTTATTAGGACCAAATGTTTCAATATGTCGACACGCCATCTTTTCCGTCAAATAAGTTTAATTTTGGGCCCAGATCTTCGTAAAATTTTAACCGGTGGCATGTTGAATTTGACAAGTTACCTCTTAACGGGCTCCCAAGGGGGGCATTCGAACGAAATTGGGTGGAGTTTAATGCTCCTGATTGTTCCATCTAGCGTTTAATATTTTAATGAATTTAAGATTTAAAAGTCGAAAGGGTTTTTCTTTGTTTCCATCGGCTTTTATCTGGAACCTTCGAAATACTATTGTCTTGGATTTAAAGATTATATATGCAAGTTTATACCCACATGAGAAAGGCATGTACTGTACCGTAAAGAGAAATTGCTTAATGACGCACATACGAGCATGCAATTTTTCCTTAAGGTATATAAATAAATGATTGAGCGGTACCCACTTGCGGTATATCATCGCTCGAAGGGACACAGAAAAAACATGATTTCTTTTTGTTAACCGTATTAATAACAGGGCAGTTTTTATAAATGAACGTTTACTTTAATTGAGGTGGTTATTAGGTGATAGTTTACTATATTAACCTATTTCTCAAATGGTTTTCAATAGTATTATAGTGTTTGTCAATGTAAAACTGAAAACAATATCTGCTTAAAGGAAAGAAACCACATCATGTCATCAATATAAAAGTGGAAACAAAAAAAAAGCTGTAAAAGCTTATTCGAAAGCTTTCAATTCAAAACTAGTGCAATGCAACGTAATAATAAGTCTGGTAATAAAAAGTGAGGTAGTTATGAAGCGTTTCAGTAGCTGCTTGTTTTATATACTCGTATAACGTGTAGGCAGAACGCGGGCCGCGAGAAATTAAGGGTTCGGTGGTGCGCTTAGTGGGTGGTGTAGTGCGGACATGATTCCAATAGCGAATAAGCGTTCATGTAAGACAGTGCTAAAGATTTTGTGTGTTTTTGTTTAAAAGAAGTCTGTGAAGTGTAATTAAACTTGAAAAAAGTATTGAACGTGTTGAAGCTGTGGATAAACCCACAAAGAACTTTTTATATCATGTTACATTTGAAACGCCAACTTTGGTACATTATGTCCCCCTTGTTTGGCAAAAAATATGTTGTCTATGTCATCAAAAGTGGGTATATGCCCTACGGCACTTTGTTTTTTTCTCACCTAAATGTTATTCCCTTTTTTCTTGTCTATTGCTTTCCTTTGTCTTTATGAACACACCAAAGCTATTAAGGGAATCAAATAATGGTTTGTAAAATTCACGGCAACCTCAAAGAAAAATTACGTGCTTTAATCATTGAACGACGTAAGGAGACCAACGAAAAGTGAAAGCGTGGGAAAAGCATTTAAGATACGTCACAAATTCTAAACGTGAAGGTCCGAGATGACTCAGTGGCTTTTCACCAGAAAAACAAAAGACACACTTCAACTTGTGACACAGAATAGAATGGACGCAGAGGGTTCACTCTTGATGAAGCGTGAAAAGAAGTTCTAGCACTTATTAAACATAATGAAGCACATAAATTGATGCTGGATTGGGTGTCATCTGAAATTACAGCGGATCAGGAATAAATGGAAGAAGTGTAGCTTACAGGGCCTAGAAGTTTTAAGACTGGTACGGTATAAAAAAAATGCTTGGGGTCGGGGCCCCCATCAGGAACGGAGTTCGTAATGCCTTTTCTTCAACTCCAAATGTAACATCGTTTCATCTATCTTTAAATACTCAAACTTTATTTTGACCCCACTATCGACTTTAGCACCCTCGAAGATCATGAAAACGACACCCATGACGAAAACTTTGAAAATTTTCGTCCTTTTACGTGACAATTTCTACAATTCTACTTCTATCGATCGCAAGCTGAGTTAAAGAACTTCGTTCAAAAAAAAAACTGTAGTAAAAATCTCCCAGAAGTAACACTCAATTAAGCAGATAAGATTCACATTAGGTTAAACATTCCTTATCTACCGGATCCTATATTATAGAGTGGGCATACTGTTCAGTTACTTCATAGCCATGAATAGTACAAGATGTATCGACCTAGTTGCAGAGTCAAGGTTCAATTTACCAATCACGGCCGTAGAAAGCGGTGTAGCCCGTAGTGGTCCACTATTGTTCTCTCCATTCATTACTAATAGCTGCCTAAATGCCTACCGATGGTTTACGGGAACTGGTGTGCTCTTAATTGTCTTATGGTCACAGTGGATAAATAGTGGCGACTGGATCGGATTGGTTTGTTTACCTACGTTCGTCTTGGTTGGTATTGTAATGCTGTTTCTGCAAATATTTTGTTCAGTGCAGCATCAGAATTTGTGCGAAAATTTTAGATTTAAGGATTTTGTCAGTAATTCTCCCCGTTTCTTTGAACGGTGACTCACACTTGTTAAATGTTATGTGTAGGCAGAGATGTCACACGCCCACAGTAAGCCAATAAGGTTCGATTTGATTGGCAAAGACCCTATTGCTAATATTGAAAGGCAATCTTTTGACGTATTGTCTAGACCGAAGTAGATTAAATTGTCGTCAAATAGGATTTTTCTAACTAAAAACCGTCAGAGGCGGATAGAAAAGCTCGTATATCATTCAACTAAAAGTTCTGTAGGAGGAAGGTAAAAAGGTGACGGAGATAAACTGTCTACGCTTATGTAGGTTTCTATAAACCCTAAACATTATTGCTTTACGCTTCGAGTACCACCGACGTGCCTGTTTTACGGCTAGCGTTACTATATCCTAATAAAATAAAACTCCCCCTTTTCGCCATCGCCTCCCTAAAGCCGCTCTCCGCAGCTCTTATACGTACTTTCCATATTACGCCTCAGTTTCATCTGGCTTTGTATATTACTCAACTTTTCGCAGTCATTTTTGCATGTTGCACTTTGTGCTCCACAAAATTTTCGCTAATTCTCGTTACTAAATAACCCCGCTTTACGTGCAATTTTGGGAGTAATAACGTGGTTTATAGACAGAAATGTTAAGCTAAGTAAGTATTTAGAAATGTTATGCAAATCTGTCCTAGAATTATTGGTCTCTAGTGGAAGATATTCCTCAGTTAACAGACTCATTGTCGTAATTACTTTAACTATAATTAGAATTTATAGCAACTTAGAATGGGATACTGCATGCATAACAAGTAGATATAGTACCGGTACGCTTTATATATAGAAGAAAGAAATGAACGGGGAAAATTATTTCAGCAACATTTCTCCGACCTACTGCCGTGATAAATGTAACTTCCGCAAGTTTCCTTATAAACGTGTTATTTTCATTAGAGAATTCAAATTACATAACATTTCGCAGCTTCACACTATGTGGCAAGCGCTGGCCTTTGATCCGTCTCGTCTATCAGTCATCATTTACACATCCATAAACGCGGATGTTTTATTATGAACCGCGGTGTGCTCACCCTTGACATTCATTCAGGCTCCCCGGCCTTATTACACGGTAACACGGCCCTCGCAAATATAATTTACATTTGTAATCGAGATTATAATGTACGTATTGTTTAAATGGGATACGGATTTTGGGATAATATCGGGATTTACGAAATAACGACGGTAAACCGTCGCGTATAGAGTTCAAGATTATTTTAATAAGTGAGTAGCTGAACCGGCGCGCGAATGAAAGATTTATGAGGGTAATTCTTCGGAGGTGGTAAAGCCGACGTGAATGCTGAATTACTCATATTATTTTCTGTTAGTTCACTCTTTTATTTCGCTCACCTCTTTGTGCGGCCGCTGTGAAATATGCATGCATGGAAATATGATAAATGTACAGGAAGCTGTGTGAGCCAATGGAGTTTATTCTTCACTGCCTGCCGTCGTTAGTCGTTCCCGCTTTCTAGCCACATCTTTATGCACTTATTACCTACGGCTGTTAGATGATTAAGCCTCATTAGTTCTTCATTCTTATTCTCACCCACTGGAGGCTTAACCCCTGAAACGCGCCGCAGAAAATTCTTATAATTGTCGTGGAAATTACAGCGACATAATAACATGTTTATTTGTGGATTATATCGCATGTACACACGAGCCGTTTGTTGGTGTGCGCTCTGTCTACTTACACAGTATATTGGCATGAGGCACGGCTCTCAGGACACCGATATGAAGTATTGCCCCCGAGGGATAGCTGGGAATTGATTCCGACGCCAGCCGAGAAAAATGAACAACATACCAAATATATTATATTGTGTGTATCGGGTTAGGAGTTGTGGCGTTCATAAAGTAGCTTGTAGGTCGTCGGTCGCCGACTGGACAATTTATGGTCGTTTGACACTGGACGCGTGTTATGCGTTCCGCTACTCCTATCTCTACCAGTTACCCACTTATAATCTATTTTCATTGTGCGAGTTGGGAGACGCCGCGCCAGGGCGGGTTGGGTACTTGGGGTGCGCGCCGCTTCTGTTTGCGAATTTTCTGTAATCTTCAACGTGTCTCGTATTCGGAAAATATTCGCCCACCCTTTGATACAAATATCAAAGCCCGACATTTGACTTCCTTATACTCAGTTTGTTTAACGTTTGATTCAGTAAACCTTATTTTCTCCTTATTTGCTCTACAGCTACAATAATTGTTACGCAATTGTTTCTGTAAAACAGCGTTTGTGTATGAAAGCGATATCGTGCCACGACTGCAATCTTTAAATCTAGCTGCTATTGCTACATACGACTGTAGCCGTGTGTTATAAACAGGCAGGCATTGCGTCCAGGGTTTTGTTTATACGCCTGAAAGGAGAATGCAACTGATACCTGAATTGCAGAGTTTTTGTTCGAAATAAGCAGTAATACTTATAAACATACGCTTGTTAGTGAGTTGCGTCTGAAATCCGCCAGTGTGTGATGTGCATACAAATGGGCCGAGTGTTGTCGACAGACGTCGAACGTGCGCCGCCAGACCTCGAATAGACGTTGATTATATGTAAATTTCAAGAATTACTTGTATTTTGTGCCGCGATGCCATTTTTGATGTAACATACTCTTGCACGATGTCGCAACGAGGTTGTCTCGTTGAACCTTAGCATCAAACATTTATTTATCTCGTTGCATATCGTAGTGTCAATTGTTTCCACATTGTTATACGCATTTATATTTTGTAACCAACGATTTGTAAATGTCAACATTTGAATGCGGGTCAGCTTCAATTTTATTCTTTTATCTTTACAATTCCAAAGTCCCAGTCGATTAATTAAATAAGTTCCATCTTCTAATATTTGTATAGTACTCTCATGTAATCTCTATGTAATCAAAATTTTGTGGTTTTATCAAAGGTCATCTTTGATAAAACCACAAAATTTTGATTACAGACGAAAATTAAACATGACTTGTTAGACCTTCTTTGAAACCCATTACCGCAGATATTTACCGTAAGTTCCTGCATAATGTCCAAAAGTCCGTAATACCGTAAAAGATTATGACGAATGGCTTACCGATTTGGTAACAAAACGTAATAGGGAACAGTAACGCACGATGATACGGATCTATAAGTCGTTCTAAAAATAACTGCTGTAAGTGTAAACAACCACTGATCAGGTTCAATTCTTACGCGTTATCTCAATAAAGGGACTTAGTAACACATTCATCGATATTGAGGGGATTCCAACTTTATATCTGACCACTTTCTCCAACAATTATTCAATTGTTATTGAAAAATCATCCACGAAAATGTAAGTTATAAAGTTAACCTCAAAAATGTCAAAATAATTAAAAACATTTTAATAGTGATTAGAATTTTGGGTAAAGTTATTCAAATTATGAAATCAAAGCGCTACAGCAAGTGGTACTACAAATTGGCATTCACAGGTACGATTTCCGATTCATTTGTTTACATTTTGATGAGATACTTTCGGAACAGACTATACGTACAGAAACCTTTTAGTACTTTCCTCCGAATGGCCTTTGCCACGATAGAAGGACACTCTGAATGTTTATTAAGATTATTTGTTAGCTTACATAAACTGAATGCCAACCTAAAAAACTTTACTACCTCATCCACGTAAAGGTTAACCTAGAGAGGTTCGTATACGGTTTCCCCATTGTATTATTATGGTAAATTATTCTCGGACAGGATTATTGCTCGCAGGGAGTCTAAATCGTGGCTATATCGCAACTGAGCTATATGTAATAACCTCTACTCGTACTAATATTCATTAAGGACACAACCTAAAACGTTCAGCCTTTGAAATGAGAATGCGAGTTATCTTCTTTTTATGACAAGAGTTGTAAGAAAAAGATTCCTCTGCGTAATTCTGAAAGGAATGAAATATGTTAGTGCTAGGATCAACGTGAAAGAAACTTAGTTATTTATTGACAAGGAAACTGAGGGGCTAAGGTATTGCGAATTACCTCAAGATTACTGAAGTTGCTCCGAAAATGTTCTTTTCTAACTCATTTAATCCGTTTGCGAGCCGCAATAGATATACATCACCCCTTATGATTGGTTTTACTCGGTGTTTTATGTGGTCGTGGCAAGTTTTTTGTTTCTCTTCATCAGATTTTTCTTTATTCCGCCTATAATGATAACTTATATTCTTTCCGAAGTCTTTTCTCCTTGTGGTAGAGCAACTTCCGTTACGCTATTGATTTGTGTTCATACTAAAGATGTTACTTATGTTTCCTTTGTCCTTAAGTAATTTGCTGTCTCCCAAACAAAAACTATGTTGTCCTCGTGCAAATGTCCAATAACACACATCTCTCTTCGTATCTGCCGTAATCCATTGATTGTGACTGTGTGTTCTCTGTGTATGCAGTGGGTCGTCTGCATACAAAAGACAGTGTCGTTACCCACCGCGCCATAACCGACGTATAGTGATAGAAAACATATAAAAATAACTCCTAAAAGTGAATCCTTTTGTTTAGCAAATGGTTTCGGTTCTTGAATGATTTGCTTCTTGTACCTTCCAGTCGTAAAGCGAGAATGCAATGCGCTTGTTGATCACTTTGCGCAGAATTTAGTGCGTTTTAACAGTAGCGAAATAAGCCCGTTTTGAGTGCAGAAGATTTTAAAGCCTTTGTTATGGCTTGGCATTAGAGATTTAAAGAATGTCTTAGGTTTCGTCATCATATTTTGATGTTGAAACAGCAATTGGACATAGTTACCAAATAAATGCCAAACAAATTCTATAGCCAGCAACAATCACGATAATCTAAGTGTTATCCAATATAGAAAGTGGTGATAGAAAACAGTTTTTCTCAGTCAAAGGTCGCCGGAGGCGGAAGCAATTGATGCTGCGTGTATCTTAACACTTTTATATATTGTGTATAACACGGACAAGTGTCGCTGTTGTGAATAAATCGTATTAACTTCCTTATAGCGGAGGGAAAGGCCTCGAGACGTGTCGTCGCAGATCGCATTGACCCGCTTACGTTACGTTTCGCGGTGAGCTGTGACCTCGAGCTGAACAAAGACCGCACGTGCCCCGCATTCTGCTCATAGTGCTCACCATTCTGCTTCACAAGGACCTTTATAGTTTATGCAATATTTATGGTGATCCTGACTTCCCAATTTTCTGTTGTGAGAGCGCTCCACATCATCCGCTTAATACCTGTTGATAAATACGCTCTACAGTCATTAACGCATACACAAGTCAATGAAATGTTTGTTGACACACGATTGAGATAGAGAATCGGAAAAGCAATCAAAGGCACGAGATCCAAAGTCAATACCACGAATTCATTGGTGCCAACAGTCGTAGATTGTCACTCGGGTGACTTGTGACTTCTGTGTAAGTAAATACGTGACGTTTTTTAATGTTATCAATCCTATATATTGTCATCATCGTCATCTTTAAATTATCCATAAGCCTTGGCAAAAAATTAAATACTTGTTTTAAAATACGCTTCCCAACTTGCGTGTTTAGGTGACAGATTTCGTTTCATTCGATTCCAATATAAATATGCAAATCGAAGCTGTGAATTACACTACACTACGTTGCTATATTACCGTTTTTAATATTCAATTAAGCTCAAAGAGCCGAACGAACGTGGTATAAACATTATCTGTTTTTCCAGTTAGTGGGATAATGCCCGAGGGGAGGCCAAAAATAGTGGTTCGGAAATTGTAATAAGTTTGAACTTATTTATACGAAAATACATCGGCACGATAGTAGCTAGTATCGGGCCGTCTTTCAAACAGCATGGGTGGTTTGCCCCTGTATCGATCTAGTCTAAGACACTGAAACAGTAGATAGTCAAATTGACATTTTAATCCCATCAACCGCTTTGTGAGAACCACTCGAAACCAGACTTTCCAGTTTGACACTAATTTAATCGTTTGCGCAAATATAATTCATGTAATTATCAACAAAGCAGTGCGAGTCGCCGGGAACGCGTGCGCACGTGTCAACGGCCGCAGGTGCTCGCGTCATTGGCCAGCAGTGGCCATTGTTCTCACCGCGCCCCCCACACCCCGCCACCTGCCCGCTCATATAAAACTACCCTACAAGCAATCAGGGCTGCCACTGATGGCAGCTGATCGGTTCTTAATCTTTTTGCTTTACTTAAACTTTGGTCGTAAAGAAATAAAAGGGTTTTTTAAGCTGGATATGGACTTATACCGTATGCCACCTGGTGTCTTTTATTTGTTAAGTATGAAACTTCGAGCATAGTATTTATATTAATGATCGGCCATGCATAAAAGATTAGCTATGTATTTATTCATACAGGTGTGTAGCGAACACCGGAGCCAATGATAGTAGAAAATCTTATTAGCATTGAATACATAGAGGGCGTGGCTAGCTAATCTACCGCAAAAAGTACTCCATACTAAAAATAACCAGAATTTTCTGATCGTAAGAAGGATGCAGCGATTAAGATAATAATTACAAATGGTCCCTGACGTTTGCGGTCTTTAACCTGCAATAAAACCCTCCTAATGCACGACCTTTAGCAAATAACAAAAAGGCAAATAAAGTGAAATGATTAATTTGGTCTTTTAGTACTAAACTAAACATGATGATGGGGTTCAGTAATGAGTAATGACAGTGCTGAAGAACTTGAGAAACGTAGCGTAAATAATGACAGGTTGGGTGGTGATCAAATTGCACATTGTAGTGACTAGTGGCAACACAGATATAGATAGTCCTAGATAACGCAAGAGCACCCACTTCGCGTGCCGGGGCTTTAGCATAAAATACTTAACGTGGCCACTGTCGCGCTGAGTCTGCATCGATGCGCCTCGCTAGTAGTATTATGCGTAATGCATTAAAAAAAAAAAAAATCTAATACCCACAGTAATACCAGATTTGAGAAAAACATAGGTCGTCGTAAGCTTGCTGTATATTCGTAATACATTGCGGCTTTTACTTGGAGCGGTTGATGTGACGTTCTGTGTTAACAAATGTTGAATATCAAAACAAGTGATACTATCGTATAGCGCTTCGGTTTCGGAGTACAGGCTATTTTATCATTTTTCTATCAACTTTAGCGATTAGTGCTGTTTTCATCCTATGCAACACAAACCGATTCTCGAGAATCGATTTTTCGGAAACAGGAATTATTTTGTATTTTATATTTATTATGTAGACAATTTTAATAAAAAGTCTTAAGGGAAACCTAGTCGCGGGCTCGAACTCAATGATGGGCCTGGCTAAAAAGCACGCTGTCACACCAGGCATCGTGTCCGACAGAGGTAGTATCAGTTATGAGCAGTTAGAAGCTAGAACATTATTGAGGGTGATGCAGGATCATTTATAGTACAACAGGCGCGTAAAAAATTAAAAACAGTCCTTCGGAAGATCGAGTTTTAAAAAAAAACCACTGCATAATTCATTGACCAATATAGTTTATTGTACTTTTCGATATTTGAACTTTGTCGGTACCGACTTGGTTTTTCAGATTTTACACTTCTTTTATTACATAAACACGCCCAAAGTTAGGTTAAATTAGCAAGAAAAACGAATCTTTGTTGGCTGCTAACTTTTTAATGGCTTTTTATTTTAGTATTCTGGTTCCGTACAGACAATATTAATAATGAGACAAAACCATACCATGTTTAATTTTTGATGTACATTGTCGCACAGTGGAGTAATACACTCGCGAAGTTTGTATGGGAAAAATGTGGACTAGATTCACCTTAATGTTTCGTGATTTTTTAGTTTTCCGGGACGGGAAATAAAGATTGGTTCCCAACAAAGTATAGCACTATTTGTTCGATACATTTTGAGGAAGAAAGTTGATGTACTAAAATCTAATTGATAAGTTTCTGTAACTTTACGAGTTTTTATAAAATGGTGAATTTTACTTGTACTTGTATTACAGAATATTAGATCGGGTGCCACACGCGGCGGTCTTTGAATCGATTTGGTTTTCCCATCACTAAATAGTGCTTGTGACGTCATAGTAGGAAGTCAAAAAATGGCACGCTTGGTTTTCATACAGATCGCGATACTTGCGTTATCTAGGTCTATCTATATCTGTGAGTGGCAAGTTGACAGCTAACGATTTGCGGGCATAAATCACAATTTCCCTTCGTTGCGTTGAAGGGGGATCGTTAGCAGCTAATCAATTTTATGACACTAAATAATAAAGGTAAATGCAAGCACATATATCATGTTACAGCAAATGAAAGATTGGGTAGATATAGAGCGTTGCTGTGAGAAGGTTATGGGATTTTTCATGCCGGAAATGTAAGAAGTATTTGAATTAATGAATGAATTGCACCGACCGACCCCATTGTGGTTTGACCAGACTCGATTAATCGAATAAATCCCAAGATTTGCACTTGCTCCCGAAGCCTCATGTTTCATGATGCTACATAGACCAAAGCATATCATGGAGTAGACCGGGTGGTGACGTAATGATAGGGAAAACGTGCCCTTAGGATAGGGTAAGATTCTAGCGTAGATATTGGACTAGTGGAGAGATGGGTGATATTTATCTACGAGATCTTTTAACGTCGTCACGAAGACGTCATCATCTATTGATTTTCGATAGATATTTCGAAAATCAACCAAACCAACAACCAACGAACCATTTCGTTAAGGGGGTCCATAATAAGGGGTCACTGTACTCATCATTTTGAACAACTTTTACTATGGGCCCAAACCTGAAATCGCGAAAATTTAATCAGCTGTTCTTTACATTTTAATGAGTTATGCGAACATAAATGTATGAAACAGCTGATTTTTGTTTTCGCGACGGCAATGTACAGCAAATATATTCCCAATTGCTTTGATTTCTCACAAGATCCTATAAGCGTCTGTGTCGGATTTGAATCAACAATGGGCACAATAAGGTAACGGTGTATATTTGTTAGGTGAATTCGACACGCGCGCCGATCCGCCGTGGTCGCTCCCGACTTGCATTGTGTGCCCGTCTTCTTTTGTCGAGGGTCTTCTCTTCAATATTCAGTTACCAATGTTACCATTATTACTGGATATTGAGGATATAGGTCGAGAGCTGATAACTGATTTGTTACACTCCGCAGAATGGTGCGAGTGCAGTGTTGAAGTTTGGTCTTTGTTTAGAAGCGTCTAAGTTTCTGATACTCGCACACAAGTTTGAGAGCTGTGAATAAAGTTACGATGCAAGCACGTGTAATCTCTGCTTAATCTTACTTCATGAATATATTAGGAGTGAGATATGAGTGCAAAAGCTGGTAGAATTATTTTGTATGTTTTGTAACGCAATTCAGAGGTTTTCTGAACAGCTTTGATCCTATACATACCAATCTTGGATTTAACAAAAGTCAGAATGTTTTTGCATGTCTGGAACAGAGAACACCCACGCCAAACCTAGATCAAAAAATCTTAAATAAAGTAACCAAGCAACGATTCTTTCCCACGGTACCCGTTCACATAAAAATAAATATCCAGTTATGATATTAGCTACCGAAAAAATACTCGAGTTATTGCCGAGAAGATTATCGTGCGGTGTTTTGCCTCTAATCCAATAAGGTGGTTGGATTGCACCGATACGTGTATTGAGCTTGAGGGTTTTTGATGCGGTGCTCGGGATAAAGTGTATGACATACTGTGGAGGTATGATGTTAAGTGATATTGGAATTTCCTGGGGCTTATAAAGTAAATTCAGCCATTTTAAGATGACTCTACATTTTTATCTTGGTTCCATCCAATATATTGTCTGTACATTATATGCTGCTGGATGCGGAAATCACAGAACCGATCGAAGTGGCGCAGCTTGGGGGAGGCCTATTTTCTGAAGTGGACGTCTTTCGACTGAAATGATGATGATGACATATATCAGTAAAAGTTCCATATATTATAATATTATCAGCAAATATAAGTATCGTTATCGTTAACATGAGTGACGCCATCGAATATTGTTTAAAAAGTCGTACCTTAAGAACAAAATTCCCGCAAAATGCAACATAAGTATTTGAAAGTAGCTTCACCGTGTGTTCCCCTTTACGCGTAGTTTTATCGCTAAATGAGATTCAGTTATGAATGTTATGATCAGCTCTTGTTAGTGAAACGCATTAGCGGTTGTAAACTGGTGGCGGGTAATAGGAAATAGTAAATTGACCAATCACATGTCAGCATTACGTGCGTGCAAGTAATTGAAGATATTCTACACTCGCGCGCACTCTGTTAAGAGGTAGCCTCAAAATAACCAAATCATTTTATTTATTGAATGTTATCATAATCAAATTCTGTTGTGAAGAGCATGAGATTTTTTCCCATGCATTCTTTGGAAATACTTTGGAATATTAAAATGGTTTCGGTGGAGTGTTTTGATTAATACACACCATACTAAAAACGTGTGAATTCTTGTGATACTTAATCTATTCAGATGTAAAACACTGTACATTGACAAAATGTTTAGTCAGTTAGTTACCCAAATATTATATTACTTACTATTATTGTGATGGGTCACATTCCTCCATTAACCTCCCATAATAGCGGGATTAAGTTAACAATATCCGTCCCAATAATACCCGTAGAACACAAAGAACTCCATTATTCCCTACACATCTTGCACATAATACAAACACTATAAAACTCATTCTATAACTTTCTGATACAAAAAAGGTGAGGTAGCTATCTATTTAGAGGGGACTATATGGATCAGTGCGCAATCTAGGCGTCGTAACTTGGACTCCTTTGTCCTGATCGCAATCTCCATAAACCAGCTAAACACCTAGCCGAGATTCCCCTCACGAGTCCCGGGGGTGGCAGGGGGAACGAATAACCCACCCCCTTCTTTTAGTTATACGGGAGTTAAAGTGCCTTATGATTTCGAGACTTGGTGATGTCGGTCTTTTATTAATCCATAAAAATCTCGGGAAGCCGTAAACGTTGACACCAAACAATAATTACTTAGTCCCTTGGAGATTGATGTTTGTACGAAACAGAATAAACTGTTAAGATAAATTAAACAACGTTAATATCTCACTTATACTCGTAGACTCATCTTTTTTCTTTGGGCAAAAAATTTCGGCTTAGTTAGTGATATTATTGATAAAAGTAAGAGTACTAATAAGTGTGTTTCCTTTGTCCACAGGCCCACCATCTCGGCGAGAGAGCGAGTTCAAGAAGCCGTCACATGCCCCACAGAACGGCGTGCGCCATCACCGCCCCCATATCCAACACAACAAGGTAAACACTTTCAACTATATCTATAAACTATATGCTTTAAAGCCATAGCTATCCTGCAACCTGCCAATGTTTTATATGCGGCGCGACGGAATTTTATATGTTGTTTTCAGGGAGATATGCGACCCGAATAAAGTTACTGTCATAATGGAGTGTAATCTGTATATACATAGAGTGCAAATTATATTAGCTAAGCTGATAAGAACCATATTGAGCAGCTCATGAGCGAGAAAATGATTATCGTCTAATCGTATTTGTTTATTTAGAAAAATCCGGTTTAATAATACACGTGGAAAAAACTAGAACACAATAATGTTCTAAGGTTATGATATATTAAAAGCGACACGTGTCTCGCTTTCAAACGTGCCAGATATACTCGTTATTGCGCTCCTTGCGATAATCGAAAAAATTTCGTTACAATTGCTTATCGGGTACACAATGGTGTTTATTGTCAAGCTTGTACGCTTTGCAAAGCAATATCAACCAGGAAAATGTTGTGTTATCATGAAACTTTTTAAATTCCCCACCAAACTCTGTCGCTTCGGGCTCCTACATCTTTTGTGCTGTATCGCTTAGCTTCCCTGAAATATTCTTAACGACAATAAAACTTTTTCCTGGTTGAACTCTTTAAAAAGTCGTTTTATTATTGTAATGCTTTATCTAAGCTTGTGTTTAGTTATAGAACAGAACCAAGAGCGTGTTAGGAGTCACATTAATACTTATGGTCGAGTCGTAGGGCTGATTAAGGGGGTCATACGATGCGTGACCGGCGTTTTCACGTCTCATTTGAAACGTCTCATGCCGGCCGTAACAGAGCCACATCTTGGACTAGTTAATTCCTGGTTGAATTATTCATCAGGCGTAAATTGTAATTAAGTTTAATGTGGTTGACTCCAAAACGGCACCAGCAACTTCGATCACTCGGGGAAACTTGTTACATACGTTGATGAATGACGGAATTCATTTGATACAGAAAACTTGTAAGTTAGGAAATCACAGAATACCTACAAACGATTGGGCACGCCCCGATTGCGGAGGTAAGTCCCCACTTTGAGGAGTGGATTGAGAGGCACCATGGGCTCCTCACTTTCCGCCTGACGCAGGTCCTCACCGGACACGGGTGTTTCGGAAGGTTCCTGTTTCGCATAATGAGGGAGGAAACGCCCGGGTGTTTCCATTGTGAAAATCGCCCTGAGGACACGGTGTAGCATACGGTGGAGGTCTGCCCGGCTTGGACGGAGCACCACCGTGTCCTCGTGGAGGCGATCGGCGGCGGCGATCCCTCGCGTCCGGCCCTGGTCCAGGCCATGGTACGCTGCGAGAGTGCATAGGTAGCCGTCTCCACCTTTTGCGAAGCAGTAATGCTCGCGAAGAGGGAGGCGGCGCACGTGAGGGAGAGGCAGTATCTGCGCCCTTACAGCCCTAGCCTCCACAAGACGCCCTGGGCGTCGGGAATCTCAGGCTGATTCCCGGCCACCGTAGGCGCGGACTTTCGGACGGCGAGTAACCTACAAACGATAATATAACCTATGTAGTATAGGATCTCCTAACTAAGCACAATTTAGACGAGTAACAAGCTCAGATTTCGACCACAAACGGAACAAATCCAATTCAGAGACGTCGTTTAAGAAATCCCAAAACGTAATTCTATTAAGAGGGGAGGTGAACAGAATATTAATGTATATTTTTTGGTGCAGAGCGACGGTTCCGGTTCAACGGGAGCCCCGCACAGACCGCCTCCAATCAGGATACCCAACGGTATCCAGTCACAGGTCAGTTTGATAAGGAGTCCTTAGCTCACCTCGAAATATTCATTGCTTCGTTCATATTATCATCTCTCATTCATTGCTTTGATAAACAGACACATGACAGCTCTGCCGTGATCTCCGGTATTATCGTAACACCATATTCATCATCATCTTCAATCATGGCTTACCTTGTCATGATCATTTGTCTTTTGATACAATTATATAAACCTAATGCTCATTAAACATCTACGTTGCCTTTATCCATAACATCATGTGACTGATGTCAAAAAACTGTCAATTAGACCAAAAATCGTGGTCACGGCATCGGTCCGTTCAATGAAATGTAGTCAACCAGAAAGGCCAATATTGCTCTATAGTGATTTTAAATTTTCCGTTTTTTGTAAAGTATTGCAAACACTAGGGTTGAAATAACGACGGTCGCGTGCCTGTTAGTCTCCTAGGCTAACGTCAATGTTGTCGATAATTAAGCGATCGTCAAACTGTTTAGTTTTTACAAAGCAGGTTTTATTTGCTTCATAATTTATTATGAGAACTTCTTGGGAATTTAGTTATGCAGTCCTTATTATTCCTTAGTATGCGGTTGTATGTAAAAAGTGGTTGCAGGAGCACATTCTATTAATTAGTGAACTGGTAAGCCTGTGTTCAGGGATCCGTTCGCAAAATCGTGTAGCATAATCAGCCTATTATTTTTCGACTGCTGGGACACAGGCCTTCTTTCTATGAGAAGGATTTTACTGTAATATACCACGCTGGACCAGTGCGGGTTTGTCTCTTAGCTAATATTCCTCCTACATTAATTCCTTCATCGATTAATCTCATCGGATTGCTAAAATGATATTTTACGGTAATGGTTATTCAATTAGATAGCCACAAACACTGGGAGTCCAGAAGCTTATCCCTATAATGTTGAACATGTTGAACTTTGAAGTTCGCACCCACACGTTCGCCGCAGGTATTGTTCGCACCTCTTAGATAGGTCAACAAGTGGGTGTAGCGCATTATAGTGTCAAAAAGTCTTCGATAAACTTAACTAATTTAACTCATAAAGCGTTTATGGCATTGAATTGTTTTTTGGTGAGGTGTAAACAGCGGTCATGGTATTGGTTACAAACTAAGGGGTTCTTGCGTGACTTGAATTGTGATCAAAGTATGAAGTAAATGAAAATGTTGTGGTTGCAACTAGTACTATTGTCGTAAGGTCGACAGATTTTAAATGAACGACCCGTTTTATTAGGCAACCCTATTTGGGTGAGTTCCAAAGCTTAGCTGTAATGCCATACTTACGCTGCAATTTTTTTTTCTGACAACAGGCGAATTGAGCTTAATGTCTTGAGTTATTTTTTAAAGAATACTTCTTTACATCAGTGTTATTTTATTTGAGCGGATATGAACCGGGAACTCTGGTAACAATGTAATATGAGAATTTTTTAATACAAAAACTTCTTCAGTCCCTTTTTCTTTGTAGTTTGTACCGGCGCGGCGGCGTTCGCAGACGACAATTATTTATCTTCGATACTGTGTACATAAAAAGAATATTTAACCTTTCTTTCTAACAATCCACCGTCGATACCGAGTCTTCGGAAACGATTGACACCATCCGAGAATCATACTCTCTCTTTTTCTCCAATTGATTCGGCGCTGTGTTATAAAAAGGACGGAATGAGTTTCTTCAAATTGAATATTTAAGGTCCCCGGCAGATTCCTTCAACGGCAACAATACAATACATTTATTGCCGTAAAGTCGTAAATCATACAAGCATAGTCAGCCGTAAACGGGCCCTAAATTTAATCGCCCCGCTTCGCTAAGGAGGCATAATGTATTCTCGTAAAAGTAGTTTTATTCTTGCCAGTGCAAATTTGTCCAATGTTTTATGTGAGCTACGCGCCTTATCTCGTTACGCGTATGACTATGAATCGTGTTGACTACCCCTGTTTTTCGGCCACGTTATATATTATAAAGTGTTTAACGTTAACAGGGCATTTGTGATGTCACAATATTTCGTCCGTCCAGGTGTCCCACATTTCCCCGTGGGCGCCCGGATCTGCCGTATATTTAAATGCTGTACGGAATCCGGACAATAATTTTATTGTAATATACTTTTGTCTGCATCTGACAGTACTGCAGTTCAATATCGATTGGTTCAAATGAAATAAACTCAGCAGTCGATACTATTTTAATGCTACAAAATGTACTGCGTTTATCAGACAACAGCACTTCTGCCTAGCTTTTACCCAACTATGTTGTGGTTGGCTTCCAGTCTAACCGGATGCAGGTGAATACCAGTATTTTACATGGAGCGACTGCGTTTCTGACCTCCACAACCAGGTTACTGGGTTACGGAACGGTTGTCAGACTTTCAGGTTTCCAACGACCCGTAACGACTGTCAAAGATACACAAATGACAGCTAACGGCTTAACGTGCTTTCCGAGGCACGGAGGGGTCTTGGTATATAAAAATCGGCACCCATACACGGACTAACCGCAGCAAGCGTAGATTAGGTAACTTTATAGATCAACCCGTTCAGCCATTTGGCAACTATCACAATCAATTCCAAGATATATAATTAATAATTTTCTTCTTTCCGTTACAGCATGCTATCGATAGCAGTCAACCGCCAATAGAAAGTATTTTAAAGGTGCGTATATAGCAAGACAAAAATGCATTAAATCAGTGTAATTTCAGCAATGTTAATACGAGTAACATTGTTTGTTTTTGTAGGAGATGAAGTCTCTTCCGACGCCGCTGTCAGTGATAGCTGCGACACCGAGGAAGGAATTGGAGAACAAATTCATTTTCAACCCTTACACAAATAAGGTAAGACACGGTTCGGTACTTACTTAATGGTCTCAGAAATGAACAATCGCGATTTTCAAGTGATTTTGATGCGATGACACTTTAATGCGCAAATTGATCGCTTAATAAATGCGATTGAAGCGATTGACAATGTTACTACAATTACAATTGATGGAAATTGATCAATAGCAATTGATCGCTTGGAAGACCCTGAACGCTATAAAGCTCAGTTCACATGGTCGTGATAATTCATGACAACATCCGGCTAGTGTTTTTGTGAATTTAGCCTTAACTGCCAAAACTAGGCCAGCAAACCTTGACACTGATCCGTTAAAAACGACATAAAAATAAATTGCACATTCTCTCACAACAATCACTTACATAATCGTAAAGAAGTTATAATAAATCTACGCCAACAAAATTAATTTAAAACTTCTGTGGAAAAATTTACAAATTCGCACAACACTCGGAAAATATGAAAACAATTATAAATGCAAATTTCAAGTTCATGACTACGCTAAAAACGTGTGTTTGTATGCTTACCGCGCAAGGTCGCGCCTCGACCAACGCGCGAAAAATACGCGCAAGCGGCCATGATTTATGGTGACAAAAGACAATTGATGCCACGCTCTGAACACTCTGATATCGTTGGAAATATCTCGAAAATATTCCTTACGTTGCTAACTGAATAAAGGTGATTTTATATTTTATTATATCTTTTATGGAATAGTTCCGACGGAACGGAACGCTAGTTCCACGAATAATATGATTGGATGCGTTTGGGTAGCCGTGGACATTTTATTGACGTAGCCGCCTAGTAACGGTAAGTGGCACTTACTGGAAGTACGGTCATAGAGTGAAAACATTTTTTCCGAATTATTTACTCGACATTTTTTTACGAAATAAACCAAGAATTAAGAAAATGCACCAAATCTTAGACGGAAAAACGTAACAAAACGCATCTAGAACCACAGGCTGTGCTACTTAGCACACGTTTATAGACGGGATAAACCACAGCTATTGCGTGCAGCAATGCAGTATAAAGCTAAATCTAAGAAGGTCGGACGACCTATTTACACATGGAACGACAACCTCAAACAGGACATTAAATACTTCGACATCGAAATCAAGTTTTGGAAGGACATGGCTGGAGACAGAAATAAGATCAAGAAAGCGGCTAGCGATATCTACAAAAAACCAGAAACTGATAGCAGCGAGAACTCAGAAGACGACTATGAAAACAACAACACAGAACATAGCGAAACAACAGCATAGAAAAGAGCTAAGAAAACAGTTGAACTTACCCAAGAAGTTCGACCTGAATCAACATGCCGGCGACGTCGTGAAAAGATGCCCGCCCTCCTATAAATAAATAGCACCCGTCTCTCCACTAGTCTAATGCTTACTCAAGGATGCATATCCCTGCCAGGGGTGCGGGTTGTTCGAAAGAGATACCGCGGCCTCTGGCACACAGGCAACTGAGGGAACACGGGTGGGTTTTAGTCAGTAAAAGTCTGACACGCCCCACAGTGGAACGAATGTATGGGAGCGGTTGGACGTAGACATGTCCGAAAAAAAAGAGTAAAATTATGCCAAACTAATGATGCCATCTTATTCGATTACTTAATGCCTTCATAACTTGTGGTGATGAATTTCTTCATAACTCCCATATTTCGGGAGTAATTTGAGAAAATGTGAAATTTTACTATGAAAATGAGTGTATCGAGCTCTCTCCCTCCTGATTCCGGGCTTGTTTCAAGTAGCGGTCTCTAATATCATAATGCTAATACTAAGAGCTATATTTAATACTAAGACACATAGTGCGCCAAATGTGCACTTTCTGGGATAAAGAGTGATGTTTATTTTATAACACAATTTTTTTATTTTTTGTTTATTTTGTTGATTAAAACCGTTTTTCTAAAGGTTTACCTTATTACAATAACATTTCTGAGCAGCCAATTAGAGAAGATATAAGCTAATTAGGATATATAATTAGGGACTTAAGGTTTACATATAAAACTGATGCACTAATGATTACTGATAAGAACATTGCTATTATTTAATTACTAAATGGCTCTTAATACACTAATTTAGCATGCATCATTTACTAATTATCACAATAACTAATTACCTTGCAATATTTAACAAAGGATACCTGGGATACCTGGATTTTATATAAATAGGTCACTATTAGTAACTTTAAAATCAGTGTTGATTTACACCTCGTTGTATCCAAGCTAATCTCGCAATGTATTTTCCAAATTTTAATACAAATCTTGATATTCACGTTGCTTTATGCGCACGCGCACATAAAGATTTACGCGACTTTAACTATTTGTTCAGTGTTTTAAAAGATAACAGTTGTGTTCAGTTATGTGAAAGTGCTGAAACAAGTTTAAAAGACTGGTGTCGTCGATTTTGCTACCGCATTTATGCAAAATGGACACAGTCTGGAAGAAGCACAGATAAGTTTCGGAAGAAACATGAGATTTGGCTACAGGCTGCAATTCAATGGCCGGAATTACAGAATGAAAATATGGAACCTTCTACAGAAAATATAAGTGACGTCATCGAGCCCATAATTTCTCCTGCTAAATCTGATGCTTCAACTTGTACACATCCTAGTCCTCGTAAATCTTTTGAGGACCTTAGTAACCGGCAAAAAAGAAGACGCACTGAAGATAGTCTTTCATGCAGCAGTAGCAGCGCTGAAATTATGTTTTCGGCCGAAAGGGCGCTTCAAAAGGCAGGACAAAGCGATACAGCTTATGTTATGAAATACTTGACGGAGAATCCAGAAGAGGCCTCAAAAATCAAAGCCTTCATTGAAGGTAAATCAATTCAGGTACGGGAAATATCCCCTTTGAAGGCATTGGCTCTTTATGTATCGATGAACTTATCGAAATGGCGCTATAACACTCTTCGGGATTTCAACACTCAAGAAGGAGCTCTTCAATACCCGAGTTACTACATGTTGGTTAAAGAAAAAATTAAGTGCTATCCGGCCAAAGAAGATCTCACAGTTACAGAGAGCTCTGCAAAAATCAAATTACAAGCCTTGATGGATTTAACCTCAAGAAGACTTATTAGGTCGTTAGAAACCCCTGTTGATCCCAATCAACAGCTCGTATTGACCAGCAAATGGGGTTTTGACGGATCATCTAGCCAAAGCATTTATCATCAAAGGACGAGTGAAGATGAGCAAATCGATCTTGCTAGTAATTTTATGATTAGTCTTGTACCACTGCGGCTCGTCTCAAAAGGTGTAACAATTTGGGAAAACGAGCGACCATCTTCCACTTCATTTTGCCGGCCAATATTGTTTAAGTTTATAAAGGAAACCAAAGAAAATGTGCAGAGAGAGATGGCTGAAATCGAAGCAGAGATTGAAGCCTTAACTCCATCCACCATCACTGATGGAATTAGTGTCAAACACCAACTGCTGTTGACAATGATTGATGGTAAAATTCATTCCATTATATCCAATACAGCAGCTTCAGTGTGTGACATATGCAAGGCTTGTCCTAAAGAAATGAATAATTTAGAGTTAATCAAAGATAAACACGCAAACGAGGACATGTATAAATATAGCTTAAGCACCCTTCACGCTTGGATTCGCTCAATGGAATGCTTATTACACATTTCCTACAAATTAGACATAAAATCATGGCAAGTAAGGGGTGATATAGCAAAAAGGCAAGTTGATGACAGGAAGAAAAGAGTTCAAGAGGCTGTAAGAAGAGAAACGGGCTTACTTCTCGATGTTGTGAAACAAGGCAGTGGATCCACCAACAATGGCAACTCGGCAAGGAGATTTTTTGAAAACTACACTAAATCTGCTGAACTGACCGGAATAGATGCTATGCTTTTAAGAAAAATCTGTGTGATCTTGCAGTGTATTTCATCAGGAGAGAAGATCAACGTAACTAAATTCCGAGAGTTCTGCTTTGATACTGCTAAGCTTTACGTGGAGTTATACCCATGGTATTATATGCCTTCTTCACTTCATAAAATTTTAATGCATGGGCCAGACATAGTTCAGAACATGTCAATTGTGCCCATTGGTTTTCTATCCGAAGAGGCATCTGAGGCTAGAAATAAAGATTTTAGAAAATATAGAGAGGGGCATTCTCGAAAGCATAGCAGTATCTCATGCAATGAAGATATTATGCACAATCTTTTACTGTCTTCTGATCCACTTGTTACAAGTATCCGTCCAAAAGGAAATAAGTTTGTAAAAAAATCTTCTTTTAAGGAATTTTATGAGCTTACGGATTCTGAGAAAAGTGATATCGAATTTGTTAACATAAATGATTTAGCGGACATCGATTCTGAATTTGAATTAATTGATGATGATGATGATGACGAAGATAATTAAATGATGTTATTGTTTTAAAATGTGTAACTTAGTAAATTAGAGCTTACATCTTAATTATTTATTGTACTTTTAATGAAACTAGGTAATTTATTATCAACTTACTTAAAAGTCATACTCTCATCAGTTCTTGTGAATATTTTTGTTAATATATATTTCTGTATATATATATAATATATTTATAGACCTCTTAATAAGTCTGTCTGCGGTTTAAAGTAAATACAAATGGGGAAAAAACGTTTTTTTTTTTAAATTTTCATTTCCTTTTATCCCAGAAAGTGCACATTTGGCGCACTATGTGTCTTAGTATTAAATATAGCTCTTAGTAATAGCATTACGATATTAGAGACCGCTACTTGAAACAAGCCCGGAATCAGGAGGGAGAGAGCTCGATACACTCATTTTCATAGTAAAATTTCACATTTTCTCAAATTACTCCCGAAATATGGGAGTTATGAAGAAATTCATCACCACAATTTATGAAGGCATTAAGTAATCGAATAAGATGGCATCATTAGTTTGTCATAATTTTACTCTTATTTTTCGGACATGTCTACGTCCAACCGCTCCCATACATTCGTTCCACTGTGCGCCCTCCCGCTCCACCCAGAGCGGGAGTAGTTATTTGATTTCCCACCCAAAAAAAAGAGAAAAGGATGCATATCCCCCGGTCTACTTCTTGATATGCAATGGCCTCTCCATGAAGTATGAGGTTCCAGGGGCTAGTGCAACTTGGGGTTCATTTGATTAATCGAGTCTGGTCAAGCCACGCTGGGATCGGTGCATATCATTCATTCATTCAATACGTCATTTGAACTATGTTTTGAAATTTTCCTTAGCCTAGTAAAAATTCTAATTGCGCACTGGAAAAATATTAACAATGAATCAAACCGAATAAGACGTTAGCTAAGCACGGATAAGCAAGTAGCCACAGACAAATTTAAAACAGTGACAGTCCTATGAGATCATATATCTTTTAATGATTTCCTTTTATCTGAAATAACCCAACCGCGGCTACCTCTAATATTTATAAATTCATTCATTTTTCACAATTTATAAATTCCTGTTACAGATTTCCCTATTTAGGTATGCAATAGCCGTAAAGAAAAAAAATGTGTCCTAAATAGGCTTAGGGGTTATATTACGGACAGCAATACTGCCAAAATGTATGTGTAATCCTCAGCACAGCGATAAAAAATATTAATTTTATTCAGGGATAAGGGGCCATAACATACCACTCCTACCCTCAAGCTGAAAGAACTCTTAAGTAACAGGAGAAAGATTCGAAAATGCAATGAACAGTCTTGATGGAATTCTGGAAATGGGGACATTTTTCGGCATATTGTCGAAGAAATATGATCAAGTCTGTTTCATATCACTTTTAGTACGTAACGTTTGTGTTAACGTTAACTTGAATTAGTATGTATGGGGAAGATAATAAAGTCTGTCTTTGTTGTGAGAAACAATAATATGTACCTTACTTTGTCTTGAATATTAAATGTTTTATGACTAGTGGCGGCCATCTAGCCTCAAGTCAGTTTTTATTAAATGTTCGGGAATATATACGTATACTATAATACGTACGTTTGTGGAATCGATTGAGTTCTCTTTAGAACATCTGGTTTCAAATCTAGATCCAGAATGTAGGTAATGGTAAACATTGACGCAACGCAGAAAAAACGCATATTTCCAATATTTTTAAAAGTTATGGCCACTCGTAAATCTTTCCAAAAATAAACTTTATTAGATGCGCTTCAATATTGTAAAGGATTCTGCACACTGACGGAATCAAATTAAGCGTTACATTTCATACGGTATGAATGTTTTTATCAGTAAAGCGTTATAACTTAGCAACGTTATAGCTTTTCAGGGAATCTGATTGCAAAGATGAAAAAAATAAACTAGTTTCTAATTTCTTAAGCAACTATTTGTTTACTCAATATATTTACACAGTTAACAAATAACACTTTTTCAGGTCCAAGAAAACCCTCAGTTGGCCGCCAACGATCTCAAAGTACCCCTACCTAAGCCCGGTAAGTGGCAATAGAACTTTAAGGATAGGGTTGCCAAATCTAAAAATCATAAGTTTTTGGAAAATTCGAATGTTGCATTCCAAAATGTAGAGATGTTTGCAAACTAAATTAATTTAGATCTGGCAACCCTCATACACAATATCTTTTTTTTTTCAGATATCCTCTGAGGTCAATTATGTGGATTATCGTTTATTCACAAGCTTGAGGTTATCCAACCGTTTCGTGCGTTTTCCTGTTTCGCCTTTAAATAACATGCATATTTAATTCATTGCCCGGTTGGCCCTCTTCCGGCATTCGGTTCCATCTTTATTTTTTTTCCTTTTTATCGGACTGTGTGGCAGTGACGTCAAAGTTGAAACCTTTCAGTTAATCGACATTTTCTTTCATAAATATTTACGTGCGTTGTATTCATTCAGTGAATGCTCCCCGATATTCTCATTATTTTCAATCGATTACTGATATGGAATGTTACGATAAACATACGCGATAAATGCATTAATGCCAGACATCAAACGAACGGATATCCTGTTGGATGTTTAGAAAATACTTATTTGATATTAATTATGGGGTTTATTAATGGAATTAACTCTGATATAATGGGTGATCAATTGAAGGAGATATGAGACAAACAGTAATCGATCCGAGATGTCACGGATAAATGGGATGGCTTCTCGTATAAATGATTGTAGGTACAAAAAGGTTCTATTAGCGATAAAGGACGGCGTGTGAAGGCACCATGTGAAGTAGTTTATAGCGACGATAACCTCAGCAGACTTGTTCCACGTCCGCCCACCGCTATGCCTAAAATGTCGCTCCTCAAACGCGCGATAAAAACCCTATTTTATCCTAGCAGCCCGCTAATTGGCTCATAACTTCACCGACTCACTCAACGACCAATGAAAAACTACTCGGAAAAAGTAAATTCCAACCGCTTCGGTATTTGTTGTGAAAATAAGAATCGTAAGAAAAGATTCGGTCCGACTCGAGAGTTACTTGTTAATTATATGAATAATGTAGAACTCAAACATGGCACGGCAGTAAATGGAGGAGCTGCGATACCCTTAAGTGTAGTGTAATCGATTGTCGGCTGATGTATTAAATATATTATCCACCTCAAACAATACGGTCGTACATCGTACAGCTTGCGAGCTTTAGGGTTGACTGCATCTAAATAAAATGTGGAATGAAATATTAAGAGCCAGTTTACACGTATCGCGGGCCCAGATCGCCCGGCAGCGCCACCTGTCGGCGACGTGAATAAATAAATTATGAAAAAAGCACAAAACGCAAACGTGCAAACTGCACACATGGGCGCGTCTGCACACACATATACCCACTCATAAAACAAGACTGCAAGCGAAAATATTTGCGTTTGCTAACTGAATAATAATGAATATGACCGAACCGGACACATCCAGAATCGCTCCAATGTAACTTCTACTGCTTTGTGTAACGCATTTGCTATTGCTGCTATTATAATCGTTATTAATATTTAATGTCTTGACTTCAAAATTAGTGGTTTTATAATTACAGGTTTACGACAATAATCGTGGCTTCACTTCATTATCGCGTCAGTATTTTAAAATGTTACTATTGCGTTAACAGAAATGTTATTTAGAAAGTGTTATGTTCATTCGCATTTTCATTTTTACGATACGCCATTACTCTCTATTCTTGTATCATTACGTGCACGCGATAATCACGAATATCTTCCTTTCTTTCACCATGCAAGTTGAAATACCCCTGTCTTTTTTCTATACCGTGCGTTTATTGTCCAAAAAGAACAAAAACTAGCTTAGCTAACCACTAACTAAACGTGTTGTGTTCTTGAAATGGCATTTTATTGTCGGCATTCCTATTATAATGGCTTAAAGTTGAGGTCTCGTTAAATCGTCGCAGTTTTATATTAGCGTCCGTACAGCGGGTACGTACCTATGCATCACCTGCCAACGGTGAGCGGTCGCGACTCGCGAATAGAGCTACGAAAAGTAAAATAAAAACTGCGAAGTGCAGATTAAAATCGTACGGTTTTTAGATTTGTAGGTAAGTTCGTACGCGCAGCGATAACTAACACTTTCAGAAAAATAGCTTAGTTTAAAAATAAAAACAGCTAATAGCGATAACAGTGTTAAGTAAATAATTCTAACTATTACTGCCGCTTATCGTTTCAAGTAATACATTTACTTATAATACACATTTAACATTCGTTTTAATTCCGCAACCAAGAAATTAATTCAATGTGCATTATTTTGTAGTTTTGTGTTTATCTGCCCTTAACCCGTAAAATATGGCTAGAACTGTGCTACGGTAATGTTACTTTAATAGGATTTGTTCATAAAGTTCCCCTGCAGACAATTACAGTTAAAGTTGTATACTATTCACAAAGCTGACAAACAGTGCTTATAAAATGTAATTGCTGTCTGTAAAAATTTTAGTGAAAAAGCATTTTTAGGATTCAGTTTTCAGTTTATTCAACTGTGAAGCACATTCTCGTATAGTAAATTCGTTTTGCTAAATGTTCCTGTGCTCCATAGGCTCGTCTATTGATAGTAGATTCGTTTAGATCGTTTCAGCGCACAGAATCAGCGTCCCTGTCTGTGACACAGACATGGGGACATAGGAGTCAGTTTCGCGGATTAGATTCCTCTTTTTTATCCAATGAAAACTGACTAAACCTTCCTTTTCTGTCTGTAAATTGAACCGTTTTAAAATAGATTTTTTTATCATCGCCAACGAGCGATTCTTTTGTCTGTATTTTTGTTATTGTATGCGTCTATCGATTCAGGTTAACGTTATGACAGGTACTCAATGAAACACAATGAGATGGTTGGATGGTTGAGCTACACGATGACTGATGCATGCCGTCTGTTGGGACAGGTCAGCTCAAAGCGGCTATGGCTCTTTCTTCAATAGGCCCTTCCAGACATGGCCCTGCATTGTTAGACTCACATGAAATCTTAATAATAATATGTTTGGACTTTACAAAAGACTCTTCTCAGTGATAAGTTAGTTTGGGAAATGCAGCCCCATCTAGTTTTAAATATTGCCCAAAAAAATATTGACGTGTAAAAGTGTCTTGAAAGATCTACTTACTTAAATAAAATTTCATTTCATTTCTAAACTATGGTAAGTATAAAGCAGAGTATCAGTTACTTATCTATTTTAAGTAAATTGAGACCGGGACCCTCTATGGCCGTCATAAGCGATGCACTAGTTAAATTCTCAATGTTTATACGAACCATACGTTATTCTTGTTTTGTAGCCAAATGGTATTAGCTTGCCTTATTGAGCGTCGCCTGGGATTCCGCTCAACCTTTTAGGAAAACACGTGACCGACCCTTGTATGTACTTACCTATTCCTATGCATCCAGTGGGCTAATAACTTTTTCCTTTGCTCTATAGAAGCTGTATATCACATGGGCGGAACCTTTTGTTCGTATTTCAATCTCTACGGGAGCCTTCCGCCAATTTCCCGCATATCCTCGACACATCTGGGTGCCGATAGCATATTTTATTTTTTGAATTATTTCCTTATTATTCTCGGGTCGATCGGCTGTACGTACCTCTTGGAGTGAGGATTTTTCTTATTGCTTCATTATTGTGGAAATCCGTCAATTTCTTTGAATAAGCCGTTCCAAAATCATATTACGATACGTTGTTATTTTTCAAAGATTTTTTTCTATTGGTCGCCCAGTGGTCGAAATTCGACCATAATTAATTTAAAACTTAAAGCATTTCTTATGCGTTATTAATATAAAACTGCGAGCTGCACTGCTCCTTCTAAACTTTAACTGTGCCAAATATCTTACCCCTCGGTCCGCTTAATTTTTGTAAAAAGGGCTTGCAAAGTTATGTCTTCACGTATTAATATATAGATTTAAGCAAAATCTTACTATATGCACTTGAAAATAAGAATTAAATTGAATCGTTACAACAGTGCATGATGCAAATGCTATAATTGATGCAAAAAGCAACAATTTGGCAGCCGATTATTCCTTCATCCTCTTTGAATATTCCAATTTAATAACTGAATCAGCGGACTAATAACCGAAACTCGTGTAATTAAGAGAACAAAATAAAAGCAAAGGTAAAATGTCCACGAGCCGCCTACTATGGCAACTCCCCGCGAGAGATCGGTACGCCAAACCGCAATATCCTTGATAGAAGCGAACATTGCAAAACTTCAAACTGTTAGTATAATTAATAATATCTAGATGACCGAGCTTTGCACGGTTTTTTCTTTCATTTTCTAAAATCGTAGCTAGATCGATTTATCGCCCCCGAGACCCCTGCATACTAAATAAATTTCATGAAAATCGTTGGAGCCGTTTCCGAGATTGAGATTACAAGAATTGCTCGTTTAAAGGTATTATTAGATTTATTTATAAACGTTTTCTTTGAACTGACTTACATAATCCGTATCGAGCAGCTAATATGAGCCGTTGAAGACGCATTTACGACCACACTGCGTTATTTATTTTCCCGGATAGAACGGTATTACGGATCTACCGAACCTGACATTATCTCATGACTAAGCTTTGATGTCCCTCCTTTATGAAATAGTTTTTTTCTGCTCAATATCCAACCTCTATTTAGGAGTGGCTCAGTCCGAGTCATACAGAAAATTGCTAAATAAAACGGGTTTTCGTAGAAAATGTATAGGTACGAATTTTCGTCGAATCCCAGACGTACTCAACCTTTTCTATCCGGTGAATGAACAGTGAATGCGAATTTGTGAATATTTTTACAAAATCGTATTTTAAGGTGGATCTTTTTATTATTCTTTGTTTGTAGACAAACTCTTCATACATTTTTCGTGTTGATTTTTTTTTTTTTTTTTGTCGTGTTGGTTTTTTTCGTGTTGTTTTTTCGTTTTATTTAAAATAGAATTCCTAAAACATTTTAGGAATTCTATTTTATGGCTTTTTCAGCCGCTACCGATGAAGCCAGATTTGATTTAATTAACATACCATTTTCCAATAAAACAAGGAATATAAAACGTTCGGGAAAAATATAGATAGATACCTTCTAATATAACGTATTCAAGAGAATTGTTTCCAAGTTTTACGATTGTCGAATCGTAAAACCGTTGCCGTCCGCATCTTCGCATTCCTCCCTTACCCCCTATGAGTTATGTCGAGGGTTCAGTGCTGATAAATAAATCAGTATTTAGGTCATTGAAAAGGTGTAGCTTTTATTGGACGATGTATACGTGTGCCGCAATAAATAACGGACCATTATGTGATTAAACTCGGCCGCGCTTAATATGACAATGGCGGTCATTATCTTGTTACATTATGTGCGTATGACCATTACTTTTTGCTTTGTACATTCATTGTTTTCGAGCTGCAGTAAGTTTGATGTTCATGCGAAGGTCTTTTTTTTTTCATTTTAATTAATGATAGTTGCAGTGATTAATTTTACTCATAATTCATTTTCTTCTCTTTTCAAACTTCTTTCAACTTTCTTTCAAAGATTCAGCATAAACCATGAACTTTTCAAGTCAGGAGGTCTACTCGTTACGCTCGCGTCCCTTGTTTCGACCAAAGTTATGGGCGCTTCCTACTCCATAACACCTACGTATATGAGATTAGATTGGGGCTCGACCTAAGAATTAACGACATTACGATTTGACAGTTGTCCCTACGCCTGATGTGTTATTGCCCCTTCCGAAAAAGTTAATTAGGGTTCACACCCAAGTTTTAAACTACTTTCGGATGGGCCCCTATCTTCGTTGCCGGACTTAGAGAGTAGGCTAAAACAGCTGAATTGAAGTTACACTCTTACAAAAGCTCACCTTGAATATCAATTCTGTCTTCATTGAAGATCTAAAAAGTCAGTTACTGATAATTCATTTCTCTAAATAATGAGGGTTCGTTAATGAATAATGTCATACTACGTATCATCACTCTCTCACGGCGCGAGCAGTCGCTCTGAATAATAGATGAACACAAAAGATTGGCGACACCTGAATTGTCGAAACGTTGAAAAATCTAATATTCGCATCACTCGGCCTAAAATAACTCGGCAAGTTTACTGATGTTTTACCGATAAATCTTTTCTTTCCTCAATATTGTTTTGTACATGAATCTGACGTGCAATCAAAACTATACAAATCAGTGTTCTCATTGTGAAGCATGCAATAAATCCAGCCATTTTAAGGCGGAAGCTCTAGGAGTGTTTTTAAGGTTTTTTTTTTGCAATTGCAGGTCAGTGTCACACTGAAAGATGATTATAATATGGTTCGCGACGGGAACAGATATGGCTTTATTGATTAAATAAAAATAATACGTTAAGGAAACAACGAAAAGTTTATGAAAAAGTAGGTAATAAATTAACTTCGTGTGAATATTATATTTCTAGCTTATGCCCGCGGCTACAACCGTGGATGTCGGTTATCGCGTAATTTTTTTTTGCCAAATTTCATGACGATCGGTTCAGCGGTATAGGCGTGAAAGCGTAACAGATACACAGAGACAGACTGAGTTACTTTCGCTTTTATTATATTAGTAGGGATTTAACCGTGACCATTCGCCCGATTTGGGCAAATAAATTCTTGCGAGTCGACTAATAAGTTCATACCTAAAAATCCCTGAATGAACAATTTCATGAAAAAATCAATTGAGGAATTTAATCATTATAATTCTGTAAATACATACGTGTTACGGTCGCGAATCATATTTCGTTTAACACACGCACGATCAATCATAATCTGAATCATTTTGAAACATATTGTTAATCCATTGCTTCATATGTTCGAAAAATGTGTCTGCTCAACAACGTAAATAACGCAATGAATATTGTTGAATTGTCAAAATGAAACAGATTGTGATTGATCGTGTGTTACGCAATTGGGGTGGGCTGCTGGAAATTGCAGAAAACGTATGAAAATTTCGCGGGATACCCAGCCGTGTCCACCTTAACTGGGCACACAAAATACCGACTTGCTAAATTTCGCGGGATACCCAGCCGTTTCCACCTTAACTGGGCACACAAAATACCGACTTTGTAAATATGTTCGGCAAATAAGTGTTCTCATGTAGTTCGCGACCGAAGTTAGACGGAGCATTAATGAACGAGACGACTAATTAATTATTAATCGATACGCGTAATACGTTCCGAATAATCGATTCTAAGTAGTTAATCGGTAAGTTTATACCGCTTCCAAGTGAATTTCATTGACTAGTTTGTGTCTTAATGTGGAAAACCAACAACAACAATAAATTGTTATTAGCCTTCTTGTAGTGGGAAGGTACATTCGATTTGGAATTAACTTTGTTGATTAGGAAATTCCGTATAGTTGTAGTGTTCCGTTATCAGGTTATATTCAGGCCCTGTTTTTAAACTGTAAAATGTAGGTTTTTGAATTACAAGTGTGTTTAATTATTTTGATTAGACACATTGATATCGAATTACAGCAAGTTTTTGCTTTTTGGGACTTTCCTAATACCCAAACGAGATAAACAGTAACCAGGGTCGTCGGATGTAGTTAAATTTTAGTAAGAAACCGATAGATGTTTTCAATTGAAATTTAAATACATACGAGGAAAACAAACAGTTTCTTGCAAAACTTCAACTATATCCGATGACCTTGGTTAATTATGTCCTTTGGTGAATGTACGTAAATATAGAAGGTTCATACATACTATGTACAGTATGTAGAAACAACAATGCAATAACAAAACTAAAAGCATTAGGTTTTCCGCATTTGTAATGGTTTCGATACTAACAAGAAATTAAAAAATCAAAAATTGTAGGCAAAAATGTTAAAAATATGTAAATTCAGCCATAAATAAAATATGGTTCAAACCACCATTACATTTTAAGCTGCGAGATAAAGCGGCGAACACAGTATTCCTTTTATCCTCATCGTAGAACGTGGCAGTCGTAAACAAAATGTCATCAATATTAGAATTAATATCACCTACGAGATGTTGCATAAGCGACCCGCACATGTGCAGCACTGTCCATGGAGTATGGAGGAAATGGAGAGATCATCTGCAAAAGAACGATATCGATATTTGAATTCTGCATTAATATAGCATTAGCGTTGTTACCCAGAAAGCCTCTAAGCTTAATGTGGATGCGCTAAGGTAGCTCGCGAAATTAAAATTATCTTACGTTTTTTGCAATTTGCATGTCAGTGTCAGGTTGTTTCCTCATCATGTGCCTAGCGTTTTACCAACTACGCCGGGGTCGGCTTCCAGTCTAACCGGATGCTCTTGGTAAGACTGGTCGTCAGACTTTCGGGCTTCTGACGACCCGTAACGACTGTCAAAAATTCACAAATGACAGCCGGGACCAACGGGTTAACGTGGCACCAAGGTTTCCAAGGCACGGAGAGGTCTTAGAATGTAAAGATGGTCACCCATCTACGGACCAACTGCGGCAAACGTACAACTGCGGCAAGCGTAGCTTAACCTGATCGATCGACCCGTGCGGCTAATATTCTCTAGCCACAAGCCCCTCAGTGTTAGGTTGTATGTTGATGAAAATATGATTTGCGACCGTAATAAATATAGCTTTACAGAATTATAATAATTTAAACAATACAACCCCTAAGTTCATTTACTCCCGTTGAATTACTATTTCGTGAAAAAGTCAATCAACATACAACCAGGGCCCCAATTCTGTATCGTTATAATGATTTCCCGCGGAATCTTACTACGTTAAAACTACGTCAATATCGCTTTTTTTTTTTAAACCAATGTTACTGTAAGGAATCGAAATGTCATATTCTGTATGTTCCAAGACAATTTGTCGATATTATTAATACGATATTAGTAGAATTCGTGTGTGATTGACGTGATTATGAGGAAGGAACCATTAAGTGGTCATAGTGAATTCAGGCCCTGACATTGACCTGCAGATTGCAAAAATACCTAATAATTTCGGTACGGCTACCCTAGCGCTTCTCTCTTAAGAGACAATGTTTTCTCATGGGTCTTGTAAGTTTACGCCAAGATGACGATTACTTTTTCTTGTTCCTGGCGTTTTTTTACTCCATTTCTCACATACTCCACGTCCCCGTCCAATTGTAATGAATTTATTCTTGTCTACTTTGTTGCGTGCATAATTTAACTTGTTCATTAAGTAACATTAGTCTTCATGAGTGCCGATGTCGCTGCGATTACCATAGACCCGTTACAAAACGCTTGGAATGGACGACAATGGAGGGAAATGGAAATCTAACAAAAGACGGCTTTATAAGCGTGAATATCTAAGTTACATTGCATATCAACCTATATGTAGACATCGCTTGCCGGACAAGGGCATTGTGAAATGCTGTTTCAATGAGCAAAATGGCGATTTAGATGATAAGTAGGTATAATACAAGGTTTAACAGTATAAACGCAAGTCCTGAAAGTAGTTTGTTCATAATTGACTACTGAATCGATTTCAATAACTTTTAATATGTGTTTATAGTTTACAAAAATATTTATTTTTGCCATACCTTTCGCCTATTGAGCCAAAGAAAATGCAATATTATTTCATAAAGTAATGTTAGGTTCAACACGATTTACTTAATACATAATAACAGTAAGTTTTACACAAAATAAGTTTTGGTCATCGTAATTGTATTATTCTTTTAACTCAATACTCTAAGTCTGTATGAGGTCGCGTGTTAATTATGTCGCATGTTGTACAGTAAATTTGCCAAACGGATAGTAAATAAATTATGAACTAAAACAATATCTAAAGGTTTTGCAGTCATTAAGTTCCCCAATGGTGCCGCACGCTGTTATGTGTGGAATGCGATTTGTACGCGACGACAGCCAAGCTTGACTGATAAAATCATAACTTACGACTTTGTATGGAATTTTCATTCGTTATTTTTTATTGTGTTAAAATTCTGAAGACTTTTTTTATGATAAGGTGCTTTTAAATTCCATAAGACGGTTACAGAGTAACTATACAAATACTTACAAATAAGTAAAATAAAAGTATCTGTTTCTAATGTCAAAATAACAGCTTTTTACTAATGCTTAAATTAAATAAAACAAAAAAGAAACATTTACAAGTACACGTAACAAAAAAATTAACATATTTTTTTCTGTATGTGTCTGTCTGCTTGTTTAGGCAAATATCCGAAATGGACCGATTTAGATGAAATTTGGTAGGTATGAGGATACTTTGACCCCGGAGAAAGGACAAAGGCTACTTGTTATCGACATACCACACGGGCGAAGCCTCGGACGAAAGCCAGTTTTAACTATAGTTTGACTTTATTAAGAACTACAAGGACTATTCCAATTAGTAACTTCTTTAAGTTTTTCGTCGTCTTACTGAACCCATCAACTAGTGTTAGATTATACAGTTCGCCTTACCCTCAAGTTTTATTATGTAAAGTTGGCAACTCCACAAGTTACTGCACTCGGCTCGCGACTCGCGGAGGAGTGTTGAAGTTAAGAATTTTCAATCGCTTTATCGATATTTAATTGCACTTGAATATTAAACCTAGTACAGTAACAGAACATACCGTTAGAACGAATTTTATTGGAATGACGACTTGTATATTAGTACTCCCAACATATTCCTTCCTTTATATTGTACAGCGTGAATTTAAAACAAGTAGCATAAGCATAATCGGCCTTTAAGGGGATCTAGTCGCGGGCTCGAATTCACCGGTTGGCCTGGCTAAAACCACGCTGTCTCACCAGGCATCGTGTCCGACAGAGGTAGTATCAGTGATGAGCTGTTAGACACTAGTCTACATGCACAACGTTATTGAGTGAGAAGCAGGATCATTTATAATAACACATGCGGGTAAAAAATTAAGAAAAGTCTTTCGGAAGATCGGGTTTTATGAAAAACCACTGCATTTATCAATGACCAATATAGTTTATTAAACTTTTCGATATTTGAGGTTTGTCGGTACCGACTTGGTTTTGGAGATTCTACACTTCTTTTATTACTTAAACATACCCAAGGTTAGGTTAAATTAGCAAGAAAACCGAATCTTTGTTGGCTCCTAACTTTTTAATAGCTTTTTAATTTAGTATTCTGTTTCCGCACAGACAATATTAATAATGCGACAAAACCATGCCGTGTTTAATTTTTGATGTACATTGTCGAACAGTGGAGTAATACACTCCCGAAGTTAGTATGGGAAAAATGCGGACTAGATTCACCTTAATGTTCCTACTACTGGGAGTGGGACACAGGCCACACAACTAATGAGTGGTCTAGTTTGGACCGGTGCAACTATCATTGTTGCTCCAACTTATGGTTCGCCATAGACAATAGCGCACCGCACATATAGGCCTCTCTGTAGGAGGAGGTAGGCCTTAATCCACCACGCGGGCCCAGTGCGGGTTCGTAGACGTCATGTAAAATACTGGCATTGTTCTGCATGCGATTAGACAGGAAGCCGACCCCAACATAGTTGGGAAATGCCGAGGCATATTGATTGAGTTGAGTATATTGTAGCGACATCTGTACCTCCACATGCGAACTACGCATCACACTGACGTCACGCAAAATCCTGCATCGCGCAAGCAGAGTTTACCACGAAATTCATCATTATTCGGGCAGTTGCCCATCAGACACAACACCGATCTGGTAGGAGCATATTCTCTTTTCAATAGAGGATGGCTGAACTTACCCTGTTTCTCATACCGCTAAAGAACATTTCCAGGTGTTGCAGACCATCAGCGGCTATCAACAAATCCTGGTTGTCAACAAAGTGCACTTGTACGAGGAGCCTAGCGTGACTGTGGCCCGTTACACTTAACAATGCAAGAGCTCGCTTTGTAACTGTTTGGAGTTAGAATTTTTATTTTTAAACTATTGTTTCGCGAGGATATTGAATTCTGTGGTGCCAGTTCGAGTAGCAACTTCGTAAAAGCTTCTTTGTTCTAACTTTAAAACTAACTAAATCTGAAACATTCGCATTTCTGTCTTCAATAGATACTTTAGATTGCTTATCGTTGACGAGCATTTACTTTCATATTATCTTATCTATAAACTAATATTTTTACAAAGAGAAAAGATTTGATGTTTTATATGTTTGTTTGTTACGCTTTCACGCTAAAACGGCTGAATGGAATGGAATGAAAATTGGCGTAATAGTAGACCATGACCTGGATTAGGATATGGGATACTTTTAAACCCGATATTTTCACGGAATCGCCCACATATACGGGTAAAACTGCGGGGCGCAGCTAGTTGTCTCTAAGGCAACTAATCGTCGTACGTGACGTCTCAAGCATGTTGATAGTACTGTAATCTATTCGCTATCATCATAATATCAATAATCAACACTTCATGAACAGTAATACATTCCCTTTTAAATCGATGATATCTTTTAATAATGGCTTTTGTAAATATTTGCAGCTTATGATCCTACAGGGATTCCTTTGTGAAAAAGAACATTGTTGGAATGATCATTTTTAAAGCGATAAAAGGTCGTGGGGAGAATATAACACACATAGGTACTTAAATTACCATGCTTGACAAATGGATGTCTTGACGCAATCTCTTATTCGCGTATCATGACACTTTTGGGAAGAATCCCTTCCTTTCTCCGAGAAAAAATAATAGCATAATTAGCTTTCAGTAGTCAAAACTATAGCCAAACACAAACACACATCAAATTAGACAGCACAGTTAATTAGAGTCTTGTTGTATAAGGTTTAATCTTCTTAGATTACTCTCAGTTTTTAAGATCATAATTGATTTCAAAGTCCTCATAATTCATTGATTCATTAATTCTTCATAATTGATTGAGTATTTCGAAATGGGCTGATAAATGGAAATAAATAAGAGGGGTGAAAGGCGGCTCGACGAAACAATTTAGAGTTTCGTTGTACCGTGCACAGTCTGCCGGATTTCATTGGCGGCTGTTTACCAATATCTGACGGATTCTAGAACAGGGATTTACTTCGCTATCTACTTCCATAGATCCGGGGGATCTAGATATGACGAGATACGAATACAATTTGTAGCTTTCATAATAGGAAACGTATGAGCAATGGTTCACGTGGATGTCGTAATTTATTGCAATGATATTGAAATTGTAGCATTTGTTGCTTTTACACGCGTAGCCAATAATTCTGAGGAGTAACACGTTTGAAGTGGTCAATAAGTTAACGATTTGACGTGGAGCAATAAATATCTAAAGTTCTAAACGCAACAATATCGCTCATCTTCCTTAAGTTCCTTATCGTTGTTTATTCGATCTAAGTTCTAGTCGGCTTCAGTTATTAATCTGTGCGCTAAGTTTGAAAAGGAGAAGAGCTGCGGGAACGCGGACGGGCGGATTGGAACGAACTTTTCATTTTCCGAGTTTCGCCCGCTAAAAAGGCGCCAATCCTCACCAACTGGATCCGTTCATTTCCCTCCGCAGACATTTAAACGGACGTTTTATTTATTCAATAACAAAGTTGTCTTATCTTCTGTAACTTTTAATTAACGCGTACAGTTTGCCGTCGCAGCTTGGAACTTCTTACTTACTAGTTTATGACCATGTTATTATTATTGATACTCGTGCTTATCATAGCGCAATGAAATAAAAATTCTACGTTTAGACTTAATTTTATATTCGCGCCGCTTTGAATTAACATCTGCAACGTTGTTTGCATGGTTAAGCAGCTTGAAATTACTATTTATAAAAAAAAAAACCGGTCAAGTGCGAGTCGAACTCGTGGGCCGAAGGTACCGTATCTACCCATTATACCGCCATAATAAAAACGATATGGGCAAATTTAGATTTTCGCGAAAACTAAGTACCAAAATTTACTTTACTTTTCAACTTTTTTGTTTTTCGGAATTTTCCCTTTACTTGTGCTATAAGACCTTGCTTTTAACCAAAATTGACAATTCTAGGTCAACCGGAAGTACCCTATAGGTTTTGGGTCAAAAACCTATATGGTAGGTCTCGTTGACCTAGAATCACGAAATTTGGCCAAAAGCAAGGTCTTATAGCACAATGGATAATTCCGAAAAATAAAAATGTTGAAAATTAAGGTAAATTTTGGTAGTTACAAGTTTTCTTATAAGGGTTCCTTTTACTTTTTGAGGTACAACCCTAAAAACGACTCTTTAAGTAGTCGAAAATATTGTGACGTCCAATTGCGTGTCGCACCTACTGCGAATTTTATTTTGATGAAGAGAACTGCTTTAAACAAACAGAAGTGACCATTTTGCAGTAAATAATATATTAGTGTAGCTGCGAATTGTTCGCACCGCGCAACCCCTGACTTGCGGAGAACTGACAAGTTACAGAAAAGTAGGGTTTCAAACCGAGCCGATACACTCGTTTCAGCTACTCCGTATTGCGACGCGGCCCGTCGGAAATTGAAGCATTCCGTTATCTCGAAACAGAATCTATTACTTGACGATAAGCGTTATAAGATGAGTTGTAGAGACTTTTTTTTATTTCACTCGAAGGAGTAATGTTTCATTTCGAACGGTGGGCGAAATAAATCTTGTATCCGATATGCCAATTTAATCTCGGGGCGCCATCTATCGTCGGCATAGGTAAGTCGGCGGGGTGGCCGGGGCAGAGTGGAGCGGGGCTCACCCCGGCCTCGGCCGTGACGCCATACTACGCGTACTACGCTATACGAGAACGTAGCTACAGCTATTTCGAGAGCAGACACTAGTTTATTACTGATAGCACTACTACTGTATTGATGTGCACCGATTTAGATTATATTGACCGCCACAGCACCAACCGCTCCGGTCAATGGGAAATAGAGAATATTTAAAGTGGGTGGCGCAATGCCTGCTAACGACTCCCTTCTCATTCAAAGTTATGCTCTAGCTCCGTGCCCCAACCAAGTGTAAACGGTAGATTTGCAACAATATCCCTTAATCCTTCCGAAGATAAATGATAATTTGCAACACTAATTCAAGACTGCCCGTTGCTTCTGTCAAAGGCCTATAAGAACACTTTAAACCTTGTAGACCTCATTTAATTCTCCGGTAGACTTGAATAAACGTCAATTAGGTTTTTATTCCATTTGAAGTGGTTTATTTATTAGATAAAGGGTATTAAGGATAAGACAAGTGTTGTACTGTCCTGAATGCGCAATTTATCTGTTTGTTTATCGTTATAAGAGGGCCGAAGCACTATGAAAATAAAGTAAGGTTTACGAGTTCCAAACGAACTCATTAATAAATAAGATGGAAACGAACGCCCTTCTGTGTGACTCGTTTCACCGAATCTTGGGAACAAAGGGATTGAAGAGGTGAATTCCGGAAGGTATACGCTACAGTACAATGTTATGTTTTACAGGCGGGTGGTTCGGTGATAAAACGCCTATCGTAATGTGGGTGGGGACCGACAACCATGGGTTCTCTCTCGCCTTTCGGGATTTTAACACGTTCTTGAATTTTATATTTTCTGGTGAATATGTACCATCAAGTGCATTATCATGGAAACGATAAAGTGTCTAGTACAGCCATATACTCCCACGGAAACACTGATATACGTTGTAGCGGTGCGACTCGATGCGACCGACTGACTTTAATTCGAACAAAACTGGATTAGGAAGTCCGAGCTCGGTTGTAGTCGTTATTCCTGAAGTTTATTTTATTTATTATATGATGATATACATTATTTATATAATACTCAGTTCAGCGGGCATGTCTTTACATATAAATAAAGAAACTAGGACGTCTCGATTGTGACCCGTATTCCTGATTTCTAACTGTAACAACAATAAGTTTGTGTCAAAAATATATTAAATGCTGAGTTTTGACTGGTATTAGCAGAATTTTGGAATTAGACAGGGATTTCTAGAACTGGCTGCTGAGGTTGGCATATTCTGTACCTACTAGGTTTTGCTAGGGGCTTCGCCCGCGAGAGCGAGGTGCTCCGAAATTATCCTGCGGGAACGTACTACCGAGACGAAAGTATCCTTTTTAGGGTTCCGTACCCAAAGGGTAAAACGGGACTCTATTACTATGACTCCGCTGTCCGTCCATCTGTCTGTCCGTCTGTCATCAGGCTGTATCTTATGAACCGTGATAGTTAGACAGTTGAAATTTTCACAGATGGTGTATTTCTGTTGCCGCTATAATAACAAATACTGAAAAACAGAATAAATAAATATTTAACTGGGGCTCCCCATACAACGGACATGATTTTTTTGCCGTTTTTGTAGATACGGCACCCTTCGTACGCGAGTCCGACTCGCACTTGGCCGGTTTTATTAATCTAGGTTGTAAACTATCTGTGTGCCCAATTTCCTCTAAATCTGTTCCGCCGTTTTTGCGTGGTGTAGTAACACACATCAAACTATAAAATAAAATAGTGGGTAAGTAGTAAGATAAGGGTATTACTTACAAAAAAAAACAACTAGATATGCCAAAGAATATAATGCTGAGCCGGTTAGTATTCTAGCCTAGCCCAGCAGCTTCATGATAAACAGCTGAAACACATCCGAGTAGAAGACATTTAAAACAAAGAGATATGAGATGTACGTGTAATCGTATTGCAATCGTAGGGGCACCGCTGGATACGGGACACGGCATTAAAATGCAACGCGCGTGTGCTCTGCCCCAGCCATACAATTCCTCAGCTCCACGAACAGCCATCATTCTGTTACGCAATGTCCACACTCACACAAACAACCATAGATTTTTATCTACATGTAATTTTTCTCAGGCTGCTGTTTTATAGCGCACTAATTTGAGGCCGCTCGCTTCGTTGACGATGCACTTTCCAGTTATTTTTTAATTTTAGGTTCTCGGACATTCATAAGCCACGGTACAAAAGGAGGTTTTATTACTTTTACTTTGATGAAAACAGTTTCGTAAACGTACACTTAAAAGACAGTAAGTCGTGTCTTATGCTCAGAGCATTGCTCGGATTCTACTGTTCCATCAATATTTAAAGACTGCTTCAAACCACTTCCGTGCATTCAATAATAACGTCAACAAAGAATATTAGGTGGAGAGAGCTGCGAGGCATACCACGTACGGTGCAGCCCACCTACGTCGACCTTATGGAAAATTCACTGCAATCAAAACTATAAAGCATCTCGTGCCTTGCATTCTGCACAATCTCTGTAAGCCTCAATAAGAAAGACGAATCGCATCCACAAGGACGACTATCGACTCCTCCGCGAAATAAAATGTCTCAACTACACATTTATCTAGAGGAATCAATATACACCCTATTGTCTTCAACTAGAAGGGACTTACCAATCTTCTCAGAACAAGAACCATGTTAAAACAATGCGATCCCGATGAAAATTGAACTCTACAGTATCGTCGTCAAGTTATATTCCACATTAAAAAGATGGTGGCTGTTGCGAAATATTCCGCGACTTAATACCGGATGAAATAATGGCGTCTGAAAGCTGAAGGCGAGGCGTCGCACTTTCCGCTTCCCGGTCGAGAGCAAATTTTTTTCTTCTTCGAGTTTGTCACTACTCCGCTTTTTAGGCGATTTCTGCCCCGTCTTTAAACGCTCCCGGTTGCTATAGATGGATTTTTTTAAATGCTGTTCACTCACCGATTCCTGCGTACATGTGTGATTTTAAATTCTGTTTATGTAGACTTTGGTAAATGAATGGTCGCCGACTGATATTGTTATGATGTCATGTAATAGTACTAACAGAGCATGAATGTCAGTGTCACGACATATTTGTTTGCACATTTGAATCACCCAGTTTTAGCAGTCTTTACGTAAACAAAACGCGTTATTGTTCACGCCTCGGTGGGATCAAACCGTGTCTTGTATTGATTGTTCTCGTGATTTATTACGGCCTGATTCGAGCAGGGGATCCTCCTATAAGGGTTTTGTTTCAAGTTTTAAAGGAATTTCCGGGTAGAGGCCTTATTTAAATTAACACGTGCCCTATTTACAGAGTTTGGAAGTCATTTACCAAGTTTAGTCCTGATCGATGTCCGACGACGTCTCTTAACCCTTTGCTCACGATAAACCGTCTGACGAGCTTCGTATTAAAAGCAGTTATAAATGATATAATTTGTATTCTAGGGCGGGGAACATCTATGTTTACAACGACCTTGCACCATCCCCTGCTAAACACCGGATTAGGGGCGCAAGGTGAATAATTTGTGCGCTAACACAATAATACCAACTGCCCGACGCAACACATAGCGTATAAACAAATCTTACTCGTTCGTTTTGCACCCATTAAACTATTAAAGGGGAATGATATTAGCCGGCCGATTTGAGTGGCGTACTAAAGTGTAGCGAGGTCGCAGCGAACTCCGCTTATCTTATTTTGCAGAGTTTGTGCGGGGGTCAGTGCCAATGTGGCAAAGTTAGATATGCATATGAATTAGAGCCCGACGCTTCGTAGGAGCGGTCCGTTTAATTTTCCAGTGTGATATTAATTTTAGGGTAGTGATTTCGCCGCTTTATTCATGCGAGAACAACCCCTCTATTGTAGATGAGCGTTGATGATAATGTGGATCACTATGTTATTAAATTGTTGTAATAATTTATCAGGTGAGAGCTCGACTGCAGTGTTTGTTTTGTGTTGTACAACGTTCACAATTTGAATGTACTTCACTGTGACTGTGGTTTTGCGATGAGCGATAAGGGGGCTATAATGTGAACCAAAATATTCGGTTTATCAATAAAAATGATGTCATACGGTCCAGTGGCTAGTCTAGCTAGTAACAAGTCTGCCAATTAATTGAATGCTGCGTGGATTATACGAGTGCGAGACGTACGTATCTTAAAATAATTGCGCGGCACGGTGGTTGGCTAGTTTGCATTAACTTTAATTGATTGCTTTGCTTCAGTACTTAAATCGACATTTAAGTCTTAAATTTTTCGTGATTAATTATGAGAACGTTCAATCAAATAACGTTGAGTGTCAAATCCAGAAGTGGCAGCAATAATTTTGCCCCGCAACAAAACTTTCCACCCTGTCGACCTCGTGCCCGGTTATCCGGTGTTTCGTTAAATTTTAGACTTAATCTGATCCGTATTTAGATATTTATTTACATTGGAAGCCATTAAACTGCTCCCTTTCTCGTTAGTTTTGTCTTGGGGGTTATCGCCAAACTACTCGAGATTTTTATTTCGTGCTTTTTCGTTACGCTCAAATGAGATTTGTAATTTTATTTCTATTGTCATTGAAACTAGCTGGTAGATGGAATTGCATAACATTTCTTTGACATAAACATCAGCTGTACTTATTGTGACGTAGGAGAAAATCTGTATCGACACAAGGTAAATGCAAACAAAGTAAACAAACGTAGCATTTCGAATATGTGTTAAACATTACGTCACCGTGATGTTTTCCGATATAATGTTTTACGCGTCAATGCCTTTTTTAATGTGAAATAAAGAATTGGCTCGACGTCGTGGAATTAGGAGTACCGAATAGGATATTTGAAAGCGTCCGTTGGCCTTGTTCCTAAGGGCTCGTGAATCTTTTGTCTTCTTTTGGGAGTTCGCTCCCTTTGTATTGTGGCAGGTTCTGAGGCTTCGGCTATAATAAAAACGGCCCTTTCTCTAATTATGCAACACTTTGACAATGACATTTCATTGTTTTTAATACCTTGTTTCACAATTATTTTTGAAGTTAGCATTGGTTCGTTTGTTTGATAAGGCATACAATTAGAATAATTTGCGTCAGCCAATGCTGCAAATACGAGTTCTTCCTTAAATGTATATCGTTGGAGAAAAACCCATGCAAATGAAGTTAATTAGAAAAACTTAATCTCTAAGAATTTTCCCCATTGCGGTTGACGACAAAAGTGCACAGGAAGTTAACCAAGTCGTCGTAAAGTCAAGCCAAGATTATGTATATGAAAATATTTAATGAAGCAAAAATACACAGCATATTTTATTAATATTTTCCTCTAAAGTCAAACAAACTGAAAACGTTTGTTTCACTCTTTAAGTACTCATTTTGCTAGTCGATGAGCCAAGTAGAATAACTTAAATGCTTGTCGGGTACGGAAATAGATGGGGTTTGTCTGTGACTCCAAGCACGTATACACACATGTAGATATAATACGTACATATGTCGGTATGTGCGACCGCTGTCGGTGTCGATGCGTTAAACGCCTTTTCTCTGGATGAAATATTTATAACGCCCGTCGCGACGCGCGCCACATTATCACCTCTCAATGCCAGGGATTTCCAGTCGTATGTCTCGTTGTTTTCATGAAAGGGTAATGATAGGTTAATTCATCTGTATAAACATCAGCGTCAGTTGCTGCTTTGGTTGATCATAAATTAACGAATTTACAGTCAAAACTATGCCTCAAATTCTTAGTGCAGTTAATAAAAATTATTAACTTTCCAATTTGCATGTTAACTACTCCTCAGTCATATAATTAATCAACGAAATTACTGTCTACCATGTTATCATCATTATCATCATCACCCATAAAATTAGTTATATTAACGACCGGACTGTCCTTACTATTCTAACGCCATAATATGCACAATAGTGCAACGAATGACGCGCGTCCGAAAGCCGCGCGGTCAGTACACTCGCGTGCGTCGGTGCGTCGCGACGTTCCCGCCCGAAGCGTTCCGAGCGCGATGGTACCCACGTGCCGCACAGACAAAAATAAATAAACGCGTCGCGTGCCTCATCCGCCACATACACCGGTAGCCTTATCTCACTTATCTTATACCATACAATAAGTTTCAAGGATTATAAAGCCACCAGTAATTACCGATCGTGCTGTGTTTCGATCTCTTTTTGTCCGAAAGTGCCCTGTCGGCTGGTTCTCAGACGAAATCGATGAAATGCAAACATGTTGATGTGCGAATAATCAAACCCCGATTCAACCACCCTCGTACGATGCGAGTAATAATAGCGGAGGGGCGCGGGTGGTACGTGCACCCGCTCACGTACGCCCCGTGCATGCATGCAGTTACTCAATTCCAATTGGGTTATTCGGTATTTCCATTGATCCGGAAGTTTCATACATCAAAAATATTGGAAGCTGTGTGTCGTAGTGTTTTTTGGAGCTGGCTTACCTTTATAAAGTAGTAATAATTTAAATGAGAGGGAATATTTTGCTTTAAAAAAACATGGAAACGCAAAAAGGAGTTCCTTTTTAATTTAGTTTCTTTCACAAACTAATGAAGTTGCTAATTGAGTTTCTCGTTTCAATCCGTTAAAATCAATAAAAACATATTCGAGGCTTAATAATTGCCATTTCTCCAACAAGACCAAGACCGTTACATTTTTCATTAATTAATTTCCAAAGTTAGATATTACAATGGATCCTAAAGAATAGCCCTTCGACAAGGCGCACGATCGATCGGGCGACTAGTCGCAGAGTTTACTTACAGAAGAGGGGAAGTAGGGACTCCTTTGTCACCACCTGTCCGTTGTAATAGCTTTCGGAAGACGCAACGCAGTCGCAACCGGCGCGCGTCGCAAGCGCATCTGTTTTGCTTTCGCGCCAAAACGACATGTGTTTGTGATAGTACATTTAAAACAATGAACAGTGAATAAAGTATCTAGTGAGCAATAGTACCTTGAACAGTGTATAATTTTTATGGCAGTGTTTCGTGTATAAGGAAAATGTAACACAATGTTGGGATTGCTTACGTCGGATTTCGGTTATCAGAACCGCTTGACTCTACTTCAGCAGCTAATTGAGTGCGGCGATGTACTCTTGGGCCGAGAGTTAGTTTACGGTACGTTTTTATTGTTTATTGTGACTTACACGATGATGTAATCCTTTTCGCTTGAAAGCCACCATATCTGATGTTTACATAGCAATTTAAAACGACAATGACTCGCTTCTGATTCTTTTTATCACTGTCATATTTATTTATCAAATGAAGTGGCAGTTGCTCCGTGATTATTTATTATAGGGGTAAATGTATCATCGTAGAATAGGCACTTCATTCAGTTTAATTTCAAGACAAGACAAAACAAGACAGCAGACATTCAAGGTACAAGAACTGATTGAAAGCATAACTTGTGCAGTGATCATTCTTTTGAAAACGAATCAAAGGAAGGTCAATAGTTTTCTTATGTTTTAATTATCCTACTTAATATTATAACTGTGAAAGTTTGTACCTATGTTTGTATGTTTGGATGCACGCAAAAACGGCTGAACCGATTTGGATTAAATTTGGCATACAGATGATTTATAACCTGGATTAACACATACGATACTTTTAAACCCGGTAGTATGTTCTCGTGGGATAATTTTCGACTTTCATGAGGCCAAAGCTAGTATTAAAATGTACTTTAAGGTGTGCTCGTTCAACCAAAAAGATCTTACAAATATTAGCGAGTATTGAGCTAGTTGTATCATCAATTCATCATCATAATTTATTTATTTTTGATAGCTGCAATAATGGCGTCTTTACACCATCGTCACATAAATTGTGTTATATTCCCACAACAAGAACGAAGTGAAATTGCAACCTTGGTCGATAATACAAGTTTTTACTGTAATACAAATCTAATAAGATTTAAATTAAACATTTCATAAGCAGTTTTTGCTTTTATGTTTTCTTTATAAATCTAGCCTTATGAGGAATTTAATTAGTTTCAATCTTCTTTATAGTTAGGTACAATTATTTTTACTAGATGACTCGATACAAATCAAACTAAGTAACTTGGTTTGTGAAAAATATTTAAATTTCTAGCTTTTGCCAGCGGCTTCGTCCGCGTGGAGCGAAAATTATTCCACGAGAACATACCTACTACCGGGATTAGAAGTAACGTATGTGTTAATCCAGGTTATAAACCATCTGCCTGCCGAATTTCATCCAAATCCGTTCAGCAGTTTTTGCGTGAAAGAGTATCAAACATCCAAGCATACAAACTTTCACATTTATGATATTAGCAGGAGTAGTATTCAAATTTAGTAGTATTTGTATTTTTTTAAATTCTCCTCACCACACTCCTCAAGCCTGTATACATAGGTACGACATTGAAAATGAAATATTTTCGACAATACACAAAAACACATAGGCATAATATACATAATTTCAAGCAGTCAAATTAAGGTACCTCTACATTTTATTGCGTCTAACAGCTGTAATCACAGTGGATCTTCAATCAACATGTATAGGTCAAAGTCAGGTCTTCAAGCAATACTTATAAGGTGCTACTATAAGCCAATAAAACTTCTATTATAATACCACGAATCGTCTCAATGCAGAAGTAGAACGGCGATAATAATGCGGCACACCGTTTGACGGGCGAACTGCGCACGCGTCGATCGTATCAATTCATTATTTATTGTCGCATTGTACCCACTATACTGCCTTTCTGCTTTAATTAATTTCCAGTTACCTGTCTTTAGAAGATTTATTCGATTTTATAAATTATTTTTCGCATTAGAATAAATTTTCCACCGCTTACATTTTTTAACAAAGGAGGTTTTTAAGGAGTTATTATGTACGAAAGTATGAAAATTTCATTTCGAATGCTTATTGATTATTAAGCACCCTTCAAGTAAGAGGCAAAATTGGGAATTTATCTTACTTAGGAAAATCAACATTGACTACACCATAATGGTAAGGAAGCCCACGACTTCTTTACACGTGTCTCGTAAGGAAAATCGGTTTGAAAGGCAATGACTATTGTTTCAACGTTAATATACTACTTAAAACAACTAATAATAAGTGTGTTAGAGCCAACAATTTATCTGCTTAATTACATATTCTACAACCTACACTTACATAGTATAAGCAAACTAATTAGAACAAGCCTATAAAAATCAATAAAGTACTACCACGCGTACATACTTTTTATTATTATTATCATACTTGATAATAGTCGTAAATGCTATAGTAAATTGAGATTTATTATCGAAGCACTCCGCAATTAATACTTAACAGTTTTTGTCGGTTGTAAATTGCACATGTGTTGATAATTTGTGTGTGCCTTTTATAGCTTTGATGACATTTGTAAATGAAATAATTTATCCAAACGAGTAAATAGGACACAAAGGTTTGAAATTCGTCGACTCGCACGAATTAACTCGGCCAAATCGGGCGAATCGTCACATTTAAATAATGTAATATTTTGTATAGACGACTCGAAGTTAATTTATTAGTGGGCGAATCGACAGTTCTATACGTATTAGTCAATGAGGGTTTTCTGAAATGTCGTTCACTAGGTGGCAGCACTGAGACGTCAGGTCCGGGCACCTGTCAAAAGTATCAAACGCCTACGGACTGAATGGTGAACGAAAGAATGAAACGAATGACATTAAATATTTTAAGTTCATTGTCGAACTGGAAAACCTCTTGTCGAAGTGGCGCCAACTGGTGGCTTGAATATTCATAAAAACCCTCATTGGCACGTTTTGTATTTTATGCAATAAAGTTAGTGTACTTTTTCCTTAATATTCGTAGTTTCCATAACGTTTTATTCAAAACGTGCCAATATTGATACTTACTTGTAACTGGAATTGTCGATTCGCCCACTAATAAATGAACTTCGTGCGAGTCGCCTACAGAAAATATTATATTATTTAAAAGTGATGATTCGCCTAATTCAGGCGAGTTTATTTGTACCAGTCGACTAAATAAGCCTGGGTAACTCGATACCCCTTGGTAAGACTGGTTGTCAAACTTACGAGCTTCTGACGACCCGTAATCCTTGTCAAAGATCCACGAATGACAGCTAGGACCAACGGCTTAACATGCTTTCTCTTGCACGGAGGGGTCTTCGCATGTAAAGATGCTTGTCACCAATCCACGGACCAGCCGCGGCAAGCGTAGTTTGACTTAATCGATTGACCCGTGCTATGATTAAGTACTTAGCCACAAGCCGTTCCATAGAGGTGCGGATTCCAAAGGATAATAAAAGTACCAACTACATAAAGGAACGTGTGCAATAGAAGCTATCAAAATGACACTTCAATATCAATCTTAGCACTTCTAAACTCGCCAGCGTTTGTTAAACGAAGTTAATAAATAAAGTGGCAGCACTGTCAACAGTGTTGTAAAGCGCCAAATAGTTTGTATCGCTATTGCCGGATACGGGTTAAATTAAATCAATGTAACGTTTCACAAAGTGTGGCTTTTTCAGCTGCATTTATATATGGGACTGACATGCGTCCGTTTAGTGGACACAATTCAGTGGCAGTTCCGACTTTTATTATTCCATGTTGAGTTGATTGAAATATTGCGCACTGTACCGATTTATACTGCGAATTTAGCTATATAAAGAGTAACGAAAATGTTTCCTAAATATTTAGCGTCGACTCTTTTCCATCTCCAATTGATCAACATCACAATTATTGTTCAACTAGTTGAGTCATTAACTCATCATCTGTCTCGCTTTTTCCCAACTTTGTTGAGGTCGGCTTCCAGTCTAACCGGTTGCAGCCGAATACCAGTATTTTACATGGAGCAATTACCTATCTGACCTCTACAACCCAGTTACTGGGTAACACGATCTTGGTGAGACAGGTTGTCAGAATTTTGGGCTTCGGCGACCCGTAACGACTGTCAAAAGATCTGTACTGGTTGAGAATGAAAAAGATATATTTAAATGGCAGCATTATTTTAGGCATTTTGTAACTAATTGGTTGCAGTAAACAATGAGACCCAAAAGGACCGGCTCTGTTAATATTTCACCCCTTTTTGCGCAACTAAGTCCAATTTCTAAAGACGACACATTTCTTTTGCTGTTTTTTTTTTATAAAATGTTTATGTTACTCTTTTTGTTTTCCCAGTGTTTATTTATTCGGGACTTCATTTACGCTTTTTCCGTTAAACATACTGTTCTGATTTTGCACGGTATCCTTTTCTACGGATATTTAAAAACAAAAGGCGTTGTAAATAAATTTCAGTAGAATGTCCTTTGTTTAGAATATACAATCCATTTAAAAATGAATCTACATTTGCACTAGTAACAACTGAGTAAGCAACCTTCACATTAATGACTACCTTCTGCCCGCGACTTTGCCCTCGTCGTCAACTGTACCCTATATAGCACTCGGCAATTGTAAAGCTTTGTGCCTATGAAAGAATTTTCAATCGAAAATAGCACCAGTACTTCCAGAGTTTAGCTTCTAAGTACTTCCAAATTTACCTCTTTATACACCGTGAAATTTTAATGGTTGTTTTCCAGCAACGAAATTGTTTTGTCTTGGTAATACAATCGTTTTATAAACAAATAAAATATGAGAAACAAAAAATGGCAGATTAACTATTGTGAAAAATCACCACGTGCGTGAGTTTATTTTGCTTTGAACATTTATGCATCGCTGTTCCCTATGTCGGCGGTGCGTGCGATTCGAGTAGTACCTAAAAGTTACATCTAGAGTTACTATTGAGTAGTGTTTTACCGAATTGATGAATATTTTTTTAATTATTTTAAAATAAAAAAGTCTTTATCTTTTTCTTTTACTCTATGCTTCGAAAGTACTCCTTATGGCAAGTTATTCTGCCGCGGGAAAACAATCATTAAAATTTCACGGTGTATATAATATTAGTGTAGACAAAATAAGTTCAAAAACATTAACCCGACTAAGTACTGAAAAATCACCCTCTAAAAAGTATGAAACAAGAAACAGTTCTCGTCTGAAAACCATGGCCGAATGCCGTACGCGATCAAGACACTTCCAACTATACCTCATTTGCCAAATTATGATAAGTAGTTTAGAAGTTATGAGGGAATAGATAAACAGTGAACAGACAAACATACCGGTCAAAATAATAACCCTCCTTTTTGCTTCACCGTAGTCGGGTAAAAATAGGAGGGCTCCTTTCCCGACAGAATAATTTATGTCATTATTAAAACGACCACCCTGTATTTAATTCTTACTAAAAACATGGTTTTTGTTGGAAGAACATGACAAGAAACATTAAAAAGTACAGTTTCAATTAAAGATGTTTGCTTGACATTGGAATGCTTTCTGTAATATCCTTTTAATTACAATTCTAACTCGTGGCAAGTAATTAAAAGGTCAACATTCTACATTATTACGTCACTGTTCAGCTGTTACAAGCCTTTTCATACTTGATTCTAGCGACATGATTAAATTGGAAATAATTGTAGGCATATTCTAGGCTTTTTATTGACTTTTGAATTCAACAGAAGACAGGTTATTGGATCACCTCAGTTACGTACTTAAGTAAGATTACGAGGTATACATATTATGGTATTTTACTCTATATATTATGAGAAAAAATCTATTATAAATATACATATATTTTAAATATATGTTATAAATATATACTATACTATAATTTCTATTGTAATTATATACTATACTAAATATATTATTGAGATAGCTTAGGCAAAATGCAGTCGGAAAATGTTGGTTTTAGTTCATGAAACAGCAAAATAAATTTTAAAATACAATTTAATAAAGATTTCAGTTCTTTTTAATCTGTTTTGAACACCATGAAATAGTAGCCGCCATGTTATTAGGTCATACGGCATGTCAACTGAGCAACTTTGTACTTTTATTATTTTCGTAACCATAGTAATTTTTATTTAAATAATGCAAAGTGAATTCAGGAACAGCAAACCAACGATAAGTAGAAAAATATCTCATTTTTTAAATTAAAAACATTGTCTTATAAAATATCAGCGCATTTGTTTATATAGCAAACTGACGTCATACCCACAGAGCAATATGGCGTCCACTGCGTCCAACGTTTTCGTCAAATTACGCGCGAAATTTGAAAATGTAAAATTTAAATGCATTTTATGGCAAGAATCGATTAAATAAAAATGTTGTGTTTTGTTTTTTGTGGTTTATTAGCACTCTAGAATGTAATTAAGGCACTTTTCAAAAATGAGTGTAAAACCCTATTAAGTGGTTGGATACATGAAGCTCATTTAAACGTGAACAACCCATACATGTATAAATTCACGCCTTTTTTCTATGGGGCAGGCAGAAACTATAGAACGACACCTACTACGATCCCTACATACATCTTTTGCTTCGTTTATATTCATACATCTGGTCATACACGCACGCCGGTTGCGAATAAGTACTACGCATGTGACCTTTCTGAAGAATATCACCAGTAAGGTCACTTATGTTTTCCTAAGGCTTTCCACACAGTTAGCCACAACATACTGCTATCGAAATTAAATTATGTATGTGTGACTAGCAAAGTATTTGACATGTTTAAGTCATACCTTATAGACAGATCTCAAATTATCAAAATTAATAGCCAGCAAAGTGGCCCTCAAGCAGTTACTTGTGGCATTCCACAGGGTTAAATTTTGGGACCCCTGTTATTCCTAATCTCCCGGCGTGTACAATGTTTTAGAAAATACCTAGAAGTGATGTTTTTAGAACATAGTAAAAACGTAACACTTCCAAACGAACGTAAAGTGGGTTTCTGGTTTATATTTTGTGGTGGTATAACTTTATTATAGAGCACTAACATCCACTCGCCCACTATCGCTGCCACAGTTAAATATAGAATATATTTATATTCAATAGTGAGAGAATTTTTTACTTAACTGTACTTTACGACTACGAGCGTAAATATACATATATTTCTGTACCCATATAGAATGGCTACTGTATGAATATTTTTCTATAGAAACACCCACTTCTTTAGATAATGTAGCAAACATACACGATTATAGAAAACACAAATACTTTTATCTTCTTTCTTAGTAGGGCAATAATCGAGCATAAGACAGGCCAGCACCCTAATTGCGTAGCACACTATTATCAATACTGAATAGTTTTAAAGGATCCATTGCTTCATATGTTTGAAAAATTGTCAGCTCAACAACGTAAATAACGCAATGAATATTGTTGAACTCTCAAAATTAAAGCCATTTACTGTTAGTGTGTAGTTCGCAAATACCATGCTGCACACAAATTAAAAAATAAATAAATCTTGTTTGAATTTCGTTTGTAAAGCATCTCTAGAACTATGAAAATTTAATGTTATATAAAAACAACAAATGGGGGTCGTTGGTGCGGAGTTGTGAAACTCAGCAACACATGCCATGTTTAGCATATCTGTCTTTCTATCCCAGCTCTTATTCGCGGCTTGTCTCAGTCTCAAACTGCACTCTCTGGGACATGATTTATATATGCGTCCTTGCATCTTCTTCCTTTACTTGTAAATTCTTAAATAGTATATGCAAAGTAGAGCTATGCATAAGTTGTAGTAAACAGATTTATTTGAAATGTTCTACCTGTTATAAGAACAGGTTTGATGTATAATAAAGTAATTGTTGCCCGCGACTTCGCCTGCGATCCAGGATGAAAAGTAGCCTATGTCCTTACCCAGGTCATGGTCTATCTGCGTCCCAAATTTTATCCAAATCCGTTCCGCCGTTTTAACGTGAAAGCGTAAGAAAGAAACAAAATGAGAGAACAGGCATCTTCTGGGCACTCTCGATCCATCATGGACCTCATCAATCGCTTTTCATCAAACGTGATCCAGTTCTTGACCTCTTCCTCCCCTTCTCTTGATTTGGCGCAGGCCCATTCAGCAATATAAAAAACCGCATAAGTTAGGGTTAGGTTATGAAAATAATGTGAACATCACAATTATTTCAGAAATTTCCAGAAGATTAATGCACGTTTTCACGAACAAGTGTAAACGGGCATAAGTCTAAAGGAGCATTAGGTCGCCTCCGTCCTTCACTCATATCAATTATTGTGTTTAAAATATTATTAACGTTAAAGAATACTTACATAAACGTTCGAAAACTACCATTACGCAATTTCGTACAAAAAATATAGAACAAAGGTCGCATAAAATATTTTCCATTTCCCTCATACATTCCGTTTCATAGGCTACTCGTGTTGAATCGAGCAATAAACGTGAAAATGTACGCGATGTAAACAAATATTTAGTGGTTGTTGACCGGTGGTCGATGGAGGCGCGGCCATGCGTGACGTTTGTGCGATTTGTAACGCTGCATAGCTATCTCGATGTTAAGGACCGCTACGCACTTTGTTTTAGAGCTGCGACTTATCGCTGGTCGAGACGACTTTTAATCCACCTTTGTTATGAAAAGTAATGTCTTTGTTTAGCCCACGGTCCCGTACGTAATAAAATCGCAGCGGGATTTATCCAAATCCAGTGCACGAAAAAAATCCGTACGTATAAATAATGTTTCATAATAAACATATTTTTTAAAGCTCAATTTAGACCACGAATCATATTTGTAGACTTTCATTAAGTACTTGGGACTTGTGAAGTTGTAGACGTCATAACTTTTAGATGACACGATGTCACGGTGAAAGCAAGACTGAAATTCTGTACCTAAGTACCTACTTTATTCAGGTAAACGTGGTTGAAAGTAAAGTCAATAGTATTTTCTGTAAGCCTTTTACTCTTCTCCTTTTCGAGACTTATAACATCAGCTATCTGCCAATGAAGGCCATCAAATCTTCTTTATACTTTCTAATGCATTTAGTATAAAAAGCTGTTATTTTGACATTACAAACAGACACTTTAATTTATACACATTCATACACAACAAATAAATTAAGTGTAACAATTAATGTTAAATGAGTTGCTCAGAAGGTTTGGACACTCCAACATATGGGGCCTGGTTTGGTCAGGAGCCCCGCATTCGTACTAGGTGACGGTCGGGTCAATAATCCTCCATTTGCAGCAGCCTACATGGCTTTTAACTAACTTACTAGGCCTATAGTACACTCAAACGGTGAAGTAATACACGCATAAATTCGTTAGCAGTTTTGTGTAGTGTGTTAAGTGCAAAAACCTACTCGATATTAAGTGGTTTGCTCAACGAGCCGGATGTTGTCGTAAGAACAGCATAACACCAACTATAACAAAGGATATTGATTTGTTTACTATTTGGCTTCAATTGTACTGCGCTGTACTGAATACGGGTGGAATATACGTGCGATCTTGTGGTATTATTAATGTGACAGTAATAAGGTTGATGTAGAACCTTTCGAGAGCACGCGTTAATTGCTTCTTCATAGCAACCAAATTTTACGAAAAAACAGGGTGGTCAACAATAACATACCAATGCGGGAAAATGACGTTTTTTTTTTTTATTTTAACACCTATGGTTATGCGTGAAACAATATTATGGAAAGTGTAAATAAAGTGTGTTAGATAAAGACGGCACTATAACAGAAGCGTCGACTCTGTAAGTTCGTACAAGTGCCATATATTGTCCGTACCGCGCAAAACAAGGACGGGAATATTGAATGCTCCCTTCCAAAAACTTTTAAAGCGTGTCGGTTCTCCATAAGTCCATCGATTTCACAATTTTTTTCGATTAAGTTCCTTTTACTACGCTTTCTTGGAAATTACATTATTTGTGTGAAAATCTCTAATAATACTCATCGCCCCTATTCTGTTGCAATAAGTCTGGAAAATTACTCAAATATTCGAAGAAATGGTACAGGTAAGCCAAAAACTAGTTTAAAGCCCTACAACGAGCCTATAACAAAATGTTTACAAACCAACATCAAAAACCCTTTTTTACATAACTTTGTCACGCAAGTTCTTCAACGCGCATTTAAAACATCGAAACAAGTATTAAATGATTCGCCATAATTTACTTGATGAATTCGCAACGGTAACTTGTATACGTCACTAGAAGAAAAACTATCGGGCACGCACGCGACGTGCCTTATACAGCGCTGATGCGACGCTTATACGACGATTTTACAGCGTTAGTAATAAGGCCGCGATGAAATAACGCCCACCGGCCCGCCCCGAGGAAAATAAACAAAATTATTTTATTGCTTTATGTAATTACAATTAGTTAGCTTTTGAATTTATTAGAGTGTATTGATGTAGATTTTTATTGATAAGTAAAAAACTATCTTTATTATAGACACTTTTTAAGGCGTATTGCTAAGCCTTACATCTTCACAATTTAATAACGCCAATTAAATCAGCCATACAAATCGCAGTTTTCTTTGTCGACGATTGAAGTAACGTCGGATTCTATTTCAAACGATTATGTGTAGCAATCGATTTCGTGCTCTATCTCTTGTTTATAAAACATCAGACAATATTAAATTCTACAATTCCTCACCGTTATAATTATAAGCAAGCACACGTGGACTCACTTTCGAGCCACTTACACGTGTAAGAAACTTACCCTACGTGCACACAGGCGCTTTTTAATGCGACGTTTTATTGCCGCCCACTGCATTTTCAACAATCGGCTTAGCGCCGAGAGCTGAAAATCAAACAGTCCGCTTTTTAACGCGCACGGGATGTATTCTTTTGGATTCTCAGGGCTCGGCTTAACAGTGGGTCCACCTTCGCATTTACGTGAAAATATCGCGGCCAGATTTTTTCGAGCAGCGGCTCTTCAACGCACTGCTAAGCGCTGAAACTTGAAAATCGAAGTGTGGCCGAAACTTGAAAACCGAACAGTGTGGCCGAAACTTGAAAATAAAACAGTGTGGCCGCATTTTGAAAATCGAACGTGTGTTTTTTCGACGCGCTGGGTTGATGTTGGATTTTCAAGATCCGTTGCGTGATAAAATCCCGCGATTATATGTTTACGTCCGTGCCAACGTGATCTGAGATTTGAAAATTCCAGTGCATTTTACAAACACGTCCTGTTAAAAAGAGCTCGTGCCTACTTGGGCTTAAAATAACGTGGGTGGTTAGTGGTTAACTAGTCATTCATTACGCAAGTTAGCGCAAGCCGCAGCGCAGTACTCTAGCTTCTGAACCAAAGAGTACAGAGGTACAGACCACAGAAGAGCACACACGAATATCAATTCAATATAGTAGAGGCAGAAACGTCTATAATTACTTGAATGGCATTGTCATACGACGTACTTCCGATATGTGATGTCCATGAACTTCGCTAAGCATTGTGACTCCATTAGCTTTGTACTCCTTGTCACATCATTCCATGTCCGTAAAGCAGTAGCGTACAATGACGCCACACAGTGGAACGAATGTATGGGAGCGGTTGGACGTAGACATGTCCGAAAAAAAAGAGTAAAATTATGCCAAACTAATGATGCCATCTTATTCGATTACTTAATGCCTTCATAACTTGTGGTGATGAATTTCTTCATAACTCCCATATTTCGGGAGTAATTTGAGAAAATGTGAAATTTTACTATGAAAATGAGTGTATCGAGCTCTCTCCCTCCTGATTCCGGGCTTGTTTCAAGTAGCGGTCTCTAATATCATAATGCTAATACTAAGAGCTATATTTAATACTAAGACACATAGTGCGCCAAATGTGCACTTTCTGGGATAAAGAGTGATGTTTATTTTATAACACAATTTTTTTATTTTTTGTTTATTTTGTTGATTAAAACCGTTTTTCTAAAGGTTTACCTTATTACAATAACATTTCTGAGCAGCCAATTAGAGAAGATATAAGCTAATTAGGATATATAATTAGGGACTTAAGGTTTACATATAAAACTGATGCACTAATGATTACTGATAAGAACATTGCTATTATTTAATTACTAAATGGCTCTTAATACACTAATTTAGCATGCATCATTTACTAATTATCACAATAACTAATTACCTTGCAATATTTAACAAAGGATACCTGGGATACCTGGATTTTATATAAATAGGTCACTATTAGTAACTTTAAAATCAGTGTTGATTTACACCTCGTTGTATCCAAGCTAATCTCGCAATGTATTTTCCAAATTTTAATACAAATCTTGATATTCACGTTGCTTTATGCGCACGCGCACATAAAGATTTACGCGACTTTAACTATTTGTTCAGTGTTTTAAAAGATAACAGTTGTGTTCAGTTATGTGAAAGTGCTGAAACAAGTTTAAAAGACTGGTGTCGTCGATTTTGCTACCGCATTTATGCAAAATGGACACAGTCTGGAAGAAGCACAGATAAGTTTCGGAAGAAACATGAGATTTGGCTACAGGCTGCAATTCAATGGCCGGAATTACAGAATGAAAATATGGAACCTTCTACAGAAAATATAAGTGACGTCATCGAGCCCATAATTTCTCCTGCTAAATCTGATGCTTCAACTTGTACACATCCTAGTCCTCGTAAATCTTTTGAGGACCTTAGTAACCGGCAAAAAAGAAGACGCACTGAAGATAGTCTTTCATGCAGCAGTAGCAGCGCTGAAATTATGTTTTCGGCCGAAAGGGCGCTTCAAAAGGCAGGACAAAGCGATACAGCTTATGTTATGAAATACTTGACGGAGAATCCAGAAGAGGCCTCAAAAATCAAAGCCTTCATTGAAGGTAAATCAATTCAGGTACGGTAAATATCCCCTTTGAAGGCATTGGCTCTTTATGTATCGATGAACTTATCGAAATGGCGCTATAACACTCTTCGGGATTTCAACACTCAAGAAGGAGCTCTTCAATACCCGAGTTACTACATGTTGGTTAAAGAAAAAATTAAGTGCTATCCGGCCAAAGAAGATCTCACAGTTACAGAGAGCTCTGCAAAAATCAAATTACAAGCCTTGATGGATTTAACCTCAAGAAGACTTATTAGGTCGTTAGAAACCCCTGTTGATCCCAATCAACAGCTCGTATTGACCAGCAAATGGGGTTTTGACGGATCATCTAGCCAAAGCATTTATCATCAAAGGACGAGTGAAGATGAGCAAATCGATCTTGCTAGTAATTTTATGATTAGTCTTGTACCACTGCGGCTCGTCTCAAAAGGTGTAACAATTTGGGAAAACGAGCGACCATCTTCCACTTCATTTTGCCGGCCAATATTGTTTAAGTTTATAAAGGAAACCAAAGAAAATGTGCAGAGAGAGATGGCTGAAATCGAAGCAGAGATTGAAGCCTTAACTCCATCCACCATCACTGATGGAATTAGTGTCAAACACCAACTGCTGTTGACAATGATTGATGGTAAAATTCATTCCATTATATCCAATACAGCAGCTTCAGTGTGTGACATATGCAAGGCTTGTCCTAAAGAAATGAATAATTTAGAGTTAATCAAAGATAAACACGCAAACGAGGACATGTATAAATATAGCTTAAGCACCCTTCACGCTTGGATTCGCTCAATGGAATGCTTATTACACATTTCCTACAAATTAGACATAAAATCATGGCAAGTAAGGGGTGATATAGCAAAAAGGCAAGTTGATGACAGGAAGAAAAGAGTTCAAGAGGCTGTAAGAAGAGAAACGGGCTTACTTCTCGATGTTGTGAAACAAGGCAGTGGATCCACCAACAATGGCAACTCGGCAAGGAGATTTTTTGAAAACTACACTAAATCTGCTGAACTGACCGGAATAGATGCTATGCTTTTAAGAAAAATCTGTGTGATCTTGCAGTGTATTTCATCAGGAGAGAAGATCAACGTAACTAAATTCCGAGAGTTCTGCTTTGATACTGCTAAGCTTTACGTGGAGTTATACCCATGGTATTATATGCCTTCTTCACTTCATAAAATTTTAATGCATGGGCCAGACATAGTTCAGAACATGTCAATTGTGCCCATTGGTTTTCTATCCGAAGAGGCATCTGAGGCTAGAAATAAAGATTTTAGAAAATATAGAGAGGGGCATTCTCGAAAGCATAGCAGTATCTCATGCAATGAAGATATTATGCACAATCTTTTACTGTCTTCTGATCCACTTGTTACAAGTATCCGTCCAAAAGGAAATAAGTTTGTAAAAAAATCTTCTTTTAAGGAATTTTATGAGCTTACGGATTCTGAGAAAAGTGATATCGAATTTGTTAACATAAATGATTTAGCGGACATCGATTCTGAATTTGAATTAATTGATGATGATGATGATGACGAAGATAATTAAATGATGTTATTGTTTTAAAATGTGTAACTTAGTAAATTAGAGCTTACATCTTAATTATTTATTGTACTTTTAATGAAACTAGGTAATTTATTATCAACTTACTTAAAAGTCATACTCTCATCAGTTCTTGTGAATATTTTTGTTAATATATATTTCTGTATATATATATAATATATTTATAGACCTCTTAATAAGTCTGTCTGCGGTTTAAAGTAAATACAAATGGGGAAAAAACGTTTTTTTTTTAAATTTTCATTTCCTTTTATCCCAGAAAGTGCACATTTGGCGCACTATGTGTCTTAGTATTAAATATAGCTCTTAGTAATAGCATTACGATATTAGAGACCGCTACTTGAAACAAGCCCGGAATCAGGAGGGAGAGAGCTCGATACACTCATTTTCATAGTAAAATTTCACATTTTCTCAAATTACTCCCGAAATATGGGAGTTATGAAGAAATTCATCACCACAATTTATGAAGGCATTAAGTAATCGAATAAGATGGCATCATTAGTTTGTCATAATTTTACTCTTATTTTTCGGACATGTCTACGTCCAACCGCTCCCATACATTCGTTCCACTGTGCGCCACTCCGCTCCGCCGCGCTATGACGCTACAAACAACGTTACAACGCTAGTTTCAACCTATAAATAGCGAACTAAGTTTGACGAGTGTGATTTTAGTTGCTTCGGAGTTGAGCGTGGGATGTATGAATGAGATGTCGTCATGTACTTTATACTAGGATGTTCCTACCGCTGTGATTGTGAAATTCGACTTTGACAATGGATTAATGGGGAAGCTCCAGAGTTGATTTTGATTGCAACAAGACTCATGAATTGAATTTGCTTCATGAAAAAGTAATTCAAAGGAATTAAATGAACTTGGTCTGATTTTTCAATAGTCAGATAACTTTTATATGAAGAATAGATCTGATAGTTTGGCATATTTTCCATACAAAAGCTGTCAAACCGACATATTTATTCCTCAGGTAAAAGTTTTCTGACTATTGAAAAATTAGCCCTTAGAGTGTTGCAATTATAATTATAATAATTATGTAAAGCTATATTTGTTACGGTAAACGGTAACAAATATATTGACACTGACCTGCCAATTGCAGAAAACGTTAGAAAATTTGAATTTCTGTGGTGGCTTTCTCCTTATTAATATTACCATTACATAAAGCCATTACCTACTGTGTACAAAATGAAGAAAGAACTAGGCATTCATTTTCAAGTTCACGGGTTCACCCGAGTTCAAGGGTCGTAACAATAGCAATGCCTATATTGAAGTAAAATGGCCTATATAGCCCAAGTTTCGTAACCGAATGGGCCGTAGCTTGGGCCGTCGTCTGTCTGACACTGGCAAGTCACCGCAACCCTAGAGGTCGGTGACCCTGAAGGACTGTCGGGCATAGTCCTCGTCTTACGTCATCGTTCTCGGAGCAAATTACCTATAGTATTCACTTCAGTCTATATGTATACCTCTGTTCTCAATCCCGATTGGCGGGATAAGCCGCGAATGAGTGAGTGAATGATTTTGATCGAAGGCATCCATTGACATTATTGATGGGATTTGCAGACGTTTACGTGGAAAATAAATGCGTAGTTTCAATCTTTTTGTATGCTGTTCATGAGTGTTCATATTTTTGTTAGATTTATTGTACTTTAGCTGTCTGGCTTTTTATAGATCGTGAAAATTTGAAAAGATCAATATGGATTAGTAGTCGATTCGCACGAATTTACACACTGAAACGGTCGAATCGACATTTTTAAAATAATAAATCATTTTCTGTGTCACAAAACGTGCCTTAGCTAATACTTATTTCTGCAATTGTTGATTCGCCTACAAATAAATTAACTTCGTGCGGAATCGCCTTCAGAAAACAAATAATTTATATGAAAGTGTCGATTCGCCCGTTCCGGGCGAGTAAATTCGTGCGAGTCGACTAATAAGCCTTCAATGTATATATTTGTCTGGCAACGTACCTACGTGGAACAGGTTTTCTTCAGTTTCAGAACTGTCGTTATCAAATTGAGGTTTAATTTCACACTTAACTTTTTTTCTGGAAGTACAAATCATTCCATGTATTTAGACGACGACGGATCCGTGAGATCTGAGAGAAGTGTAATGTTTACACTAAACATAATTATGTGCACCGTAGAGTTCAAGGCACTTTTATAGGTTGTTTAAAGTCGGCAGGGTATCGGCTCGGTACCGAACCCGCTACCGCCGACGTGTTTACATTTCTCTACGCCTAAGTAAACACCGTCCGCTCTCCGCTGTGCGATGCACTTATACAGCATGTATGTGCTGCAGTCAAACCACACAATTGGACTCTTTAGCAAATTACTGCTCTGCAATGAGGGGAGTATTCACTTTTTCTGATGTCATGCCACACTGTAGTTTTTGCCGATGGGCTTTAATGCATGCATCATTGGACTGGAGGATTTCTTTTGTTCGACAAAGCACCTTTTATACGATTAAATATTGTAGTTTTAAAATGCAACCTTAGTATAATAAGCACAGGTTGTATTTTTAATACATAAGTAAACTAGTGTTCTTTAAAAAAATAAGATAATTTGATGTTCTGCGTGATCAATCAAAAATGATTTTATAGAAGCATTGAATTAAATAAATAATGGTTAGACTCGAGGTTAGCTGTAGGTTGTTATGATAATGTTATATTCAGAAATGAAGTTCGTCATTGAAAGTTAAAAGGAAAAAGTTAAATGTGTATCCTACATGCATTGAATGTGTCACTCATTGCGTCCTTCAACAGCAAACTACGGTCACCAAAAGAGATAACAACCCGGGGTCGACGGGTACTGTTGAAGTTTAGTAAGAAGCCGACGGATGTTTTCGAATTAAATTTCATTCGAAAATTTCCATCGGTTTCTTACAAAACTTCGATTATATCCGACGACCCTGGTTACTTATCCGTTTTGGTGACTGTACAAGTATACATTAGTCCAGTCGTTTTGAATACGTGTAATTCATCGAAGTACCCGCCACTTGTACAGTGGCATTTATTATGCATAGGGTTATTTGTGAGCCTTGGTGGAGCTAATGAATACTCTCTGTGGATTCTGAGCCACCTACGTCCGTAATATACCTTACGAACTATGACGGAAAATGAAAAGCTCTTAGCATTAATATTCGAAAGTGCTTTGACAACGATTGTTCGCGATGTTGATATAACTCGACGTAATTACATTGATTTACTTATTCTGTTTCACATTATCTAGCACTTAGTAGGCAATCTGCTTTGCGCAAATAATCAGTAAAGTTTTTAAGAGATAACTTGAGACAATAATCGCAAATCGCAGTCTCGATGTTAAGTAGGTTTATTAGTCAATTCGCACGAATTTACTCGCCCAAATCAGGCGAATCGACACTTCATAAAATATTTTAGTTTCTAAAGGCGAATCGCACGTAGTTATTTTATTTTGTAGGCGAATTGACTACTCCAGATATACATGCGTGTTAGGCAATTGGTACGTTTTGTATTTTATGGCATAAAGTTATGAGAAAATGTCGCTGCAAGTAAGTAGGTACACACGGCTACACATCAAGCTATACATTTCCAGTACAGTGCGAGATCAGCGTAAACTGGAAATGTATAGCTTGATGTGTAGCCAAACACGCGCGCGCGCGCGTGTGTGTTGTGTACATGCAATAAAGTGCATACAATTCAAGACGTGGCAATTACCTAATACGTATTTAGGGAGTTGTCGATTTGCCCACAAATAAATTATCTTCGTGCGGGTCGCCTCCTATAGAAAGTGTGTAAATTATTTAAAAGTATCGATTCGCCCGATTCGGGCGAGTAAATACGTGCGAATTGAATAAAAAGCAAAGTATAGTCGGTATTTCTCAAGTAATGGAGTCAGAGACAGAATTTACGGTTGCTAAATACTGTAAAGACTAATGTTTTGTAGCCTTGGGGTTCAGAGACTGGGACCTATGGACACAGCGACGACATACGATCACACAAACAAATACTCGACACTAATTAGCAGGAACCGCAAGAACTCCTTAATTGCATCTCTTTATTACACAATACGAAACATTTTTTCACCAATAAAAAACATTGAAAGATTAATTACGTTTTTTAATGAGAATATATTGTTCATCCAACGGTACAAAGTTATTAATTTGTGTGTTTTACTAAATTGAACGCAGACGATTTACATAATTGGGAACTTTACGAGTATTTTACGATGTTTGAAGTTATCAAGCCTTTTTAAATCAATGTTTTTGTTTGTTACAGGTTTGGACAACCGGATATCGAACTCAAGGAGTTCAGTGTCGCCGTAAGTATCTCATTTTAAAAGGGTGACTCGTAAATTACTGAGTAATAGATAAACATTGAAGCAGCTGCCTTACTTTCGAGTTGTGGGATCGAGAAAGGGATATCGTTATTCGTTTAGTTGTTTGTGTGGTTTTCTAAACATAGACTAACTATTGGAGACCTATTATTAGACAAAATTGGCTTACCTACCAAGTCAGAGTCGACTTTCAGCTCATCTTGATACTTGATAGACTGTCAACCTTTATAAAAAGTTGTCGTTGTTCCGAATCCTACTTCGAACATCATCACCATTTGCCTAGCCTTTTCTCAAGTATTTTCGGATCGGCTTCTAGTGGAAACGGATGCTGCTCAATACCAGTATTTTACATGGAGCGACTGCCTGTCTGAACTGCACTTCACGGTACCCGTTGGTAAGTCTGGTTGTCAGACTTTCTCGTTTCTGGCTACCCGTAACGACTGTCAAAGATTCACGAATGACAGCCAGGACCCACGGCTTATCATGCTTTCTATGGCTCTAAAGGCGCATCCAAGGACCGACTGCAGCAAGTGTAGCTTAACCTGATCCATTGACCCGTGCGGCTGTTATTGCTTAGTCACGAGCCAGCATACATTTTGTTAATTTCAATACATTTCCTCATTACTGAGATGAGACTGGAGTTTCAAACCTCATCCCTATATTCAATCTTCCTGAGTTCTAATTCAGCAAGGCTCATCTCACTAGAAGCTACTTCTACACATGTTTTAGGGCTTACAGTCTATCCGACATAGTGACGGGCCCAAACCATTCACTCCGTTAGTTTCGATGGGCCATACCACAAACTGACAGCGCACTAACGTATGCAAATGAAAGGTCCTTTCGGCTATGTACGAAGGAATACGCACACAAATGACTAGCAGTTATACATATACATGCGCTTTTCATGTGGCTAATGCCTCATTTATAGTAGTTCGGAAGATGCCCTATGTTATTCATGTGTTTTCTAATTTAAAAAACCTACATCAGTGTGTCATTTCTAGTGTTTCCAACCATACTGTTACTGTTTTTCACTCTAAAATATTGTTTACTGTTCAACTAAAATAAAGTTATAAGTATACAGTTTTCACTGATATCGAGTGTTATGCTTACCTAAATAAAAAGCGTCTTCTACGACTACAAAGAAGAACTTAGCTAGCCCCACCAATTCTTCAAATTCAGATGCGCAAGTATCAGTAATGAATTTTAATGTATCTATTTAAAACATTTAAAAAATACTGCTTATTTTACCGAAATACTGTTTACTTTTCCACTTTACCATAATACACTTTATTTCTTTGAGAAAAAGTTGGCAAGTCATGTCACATACTTATTGCAGTTTGGCGAAGTTACCTGATAATATGGTGCTATAACAACTTATCCTTTGTAGAAAAACATTCCTTAGGACCTCAACAATATCTAATTTATCAAGCACCTTATTCCACCTCACCAATTCCAGCCGATGTTGTGTTGGCAATCGTTCATACTAAAAACGTCGTTCCAATTCTTATGAAATGAAAGAAAGAATGGAATTATTTATGATCAAAGGCAAATTTCCCTGTTCCCTACAATAACTCCGGTAATCTGCCTTTCTCCGTTCTCTTCATATTTTATATCAAGGAATGACATTTCTGGAGACGCTTGTCGCTAAGCAATAACAGCCGCACGGGGCCATCGAGTAGGTTAAGCTAAGCTTGCCGAAGTTGGTCCGTGGATGGGTGACCATCTTTAGATACCCAGGCCTCTCCCGTGCCTCGGAAAGCACGTTAAGCTGTTGGTCCCGGCTGTCATTCGTGGATATTTGACTGTCGTTACGGGTCGTCGACAGCGTCGAAGACCGAAAGTCTGACAGTCTTGCCAAGGGGTATCGTATTACCCAGTGACTGGGTTGTTCAGACCAGACAGGCAGTCGCTCCATGTAACACTGGTGTTCAGCTGCATTCGTTTTGACTGGAAGCTGATCCCAACATAGTTTGAAAAAAGCTAGACAGATGATGATGAATGATATGTCTGTCCTCTATTATATCAATCAACGAAATTTAAGCAGTTGCATAGCACGATACTTATCTTCTTAGCTTATTCTTCATAGGTTTTAAAGGGGCAATGGGTTCAAGATAAGAAAGCTTCCTTTTTTTTTGTTTAATATATGTTTATTTCTGTTTCCAGTGACGTAGTGAACAAGGACCTCGGCTTATCGGAGAGCGATGATGAGGTCGCGAACACACACGCGATAGGACCGTAAGTTCATTCCCTTGCTTAACAAAATTACGTCACGTCTGCACTTCCCTTTGTAAGTGCTAAGTTTTTAATTGATTTTTATCTCGAGTGGAAACTCGGTAAGTTTTAAGTACGCGACTGAAATTGAATTAATTTCAACAAGTCCAAGAGCTAAGTGAACGGAAGTTTATTTGATTTGAAAGGATTGCAGTTTTATGTATTCAGTACGTACTTATTTTTGATGTTATGTTATAATGCGACAAAAGAAAAATTTCACAAATCACTGAATATGTTTAGCGCTTAAGTTAATTAAATCATCATTCTGCTTCTATCGTTTTCAAACGATCAAAGAAACAAACACAAAAGATCACAGAAACGGGGATGTTTTATATTCGTTAAGCGCTGTACGCATCAAATGAGTTGTGGTGTTTTTTATTCTTGTTATTTTAGAAGGTTAATTTAATTTTTTAAATGAATACTGCAGTCTGATGATGGTTCTACCAATATTGTTAAAAAATACTTTTATATGTCATTAAACATCATTTTATATTTACAGGCCTATATCACCAATCGGGTCAGGCAGTCCAACCTCAGGCAGTTCATCACCCTCCGAGGATTCCGAATCCGAATCTTCTTCTGCGGAGTCCACGGCGCCTGCGCCGGCGCCTACCGCGGCCGCCCCGGCCCCCGCGCCCGCTGCCGCCGCCGCTCCGCCCCCCGCACAGCGCTCGTCCTGGGGCCTGTCCAATTTCGTCCCGCCCTCCGCAAACCCGCCTGATCAGACCTATGAATCAGGGAAAGATGTCAGACATGCGCTTGCTGATATTAAAGGGAAACCGGTGAGTTGGAGTTGAATTAGTGAAATTTCTTTGTGGCTCTTTGAACAGGTAACCGTCAATCAATCTATCAGCCTATCCCGCCTACTGCTGGTTATAAGGTTTCTCCCAAATTGGGCTTCAACACCCAGATGTTCGCCTTCAAGTAGCTTTTTCAAGGTCTTCGTCTACTAGGGGACAACATAAGATGCCAACTGTAACTACCTACCAACAATGATCAGAATAATCAATTATCTAATTAATACTTCCAGAAGGAACACAGTTTAGGACTGTGATGTTCTGATTATAAACATGTGCCCTATTTAGCAACCCAACGTGTTGAAGTTCGGCTGTCAAGTCGGTATTTCAAGAAGCTGTCGTCAACTTGTCACATGTCTAAATACTCAAAGTTCAGCAGGTGGTGACAAGAACTGTTAACAACATACACTCGGGTGGCCATACACCTTATAAAGACAGTAGGCTAAACTTGTAACATATACAAATGCTGATTCGCTGTATTCTACGTTCGTAATTTAGTTTCCAAACATGTTAACAAATATGACAATTACTTGTAGCGCGAAATGAACTTTTATAAAGTTCATTTCGCACTGCAACTTTTCAATTTTATGACTTTTTAATAGACAATCTGAAATCAACTTAATTTGTACCAGTATTAAGTTGATATTTCTTTTGGTGAAATTCACATGTATTTGGAAACCAATACTTGAATATAGAATAGGGACGTTTGCCTCTCTCACGGTCAAGAATGACCTACCCAGCATTTTCCGTATTTAGCCTGTAATGCAATAGTATCTCGGCTATATTAGGCGACCCATTCTCAGGTGTTATGTTCCTAAAGATAAACAGTTCTCGGAAACAAAGTGGCCATACATTTCTTAGTAAAAATACTTAGTAAGCGCTTGTTACAATCTAAGTCGCGTAACGTAAGCTCGCGCCCTCGCGGTCGATTATGAAAACGCGTTGAGTACGAACCACTTGTGTTTATAGTTACAGGACGTTTTGTAACTGACTAGTCTTTTGAAACATTATGCAGATTTAAGTATACATCTTTACGGCTAATGAATCTTCTGAAGAAAATAGAAGGGCATCCAAATTAATAAACCTGCAAAACACTAGAGAAAATTGTAAAACTCATGATTTTTCACACCACACTAAAAAGCCGTGGACTGAAATTAACACCCAGTCGCAAAGTGATGATAGTAAAAAATGGATATTTACTTCGACATGTTTAACAATCTGCTGCATCACATAATGGCTGAATCTGAAGAGGAAGTCACACAGAAATGGATAAAGCTTTCCTTAATAAAGAGTTCCCTTCGCTATGGACTGATGAACTTTGAAAACAGAATCAGTGATATGCCTTTCGAAGACCGGGAGAAGATTAGGAACCAGTTTCTGAAGTTGAAGGGTTTGTTGTGGCAAACTGTGGGGGCGATCCATGGAAATATCGCGTCTACGACTGTGCCTTGTGTTATTCAGGTGAAGATAAGTGTGAATGTCTGAATGTTCTGGAAATTACTTCAGCTTATGTTATGACTGAGCTGAAAGCAGATTTTGTATAAGTCCCGTTTGCACAAACGTAAAAAAATCGTTGCGGAATTTTTTCGTGCACTGGATCTTCAACGCACTGCGTAGTGCCGAGACTTGAAAATCGAAAAGTGTGTTTTTTCGACGCGCTGGGACGCACGCTATTGGATTACCAATGCTCGGTTCAACGCCGAGATTTGAAAATCCAGTGCGCGATAAAATCTTGCCGCGATATTTTTGCATCCGTGCAAACATGTTCTGATGGTTGTGGGAATCCGCTGGATGCGAGCAGTGCAGGATAGGTAGTTAAAACTCTGGTTGAAGGTGTCCTTTAACCAGCAATAGACTCTTTCGTCAGAAATGAAGATCAATGGAAATGAAGAGAAAAAAGGCACAATCATCTAAAATCTAAACAGTATTTACTTATGCTAGAATATTGACCCTGCCGTTCCGTGTGGAGCCGGACGTAAAGAATACCACCATCCCATTTATTTCGGTGGGTGTTGTAAAAGGCGACTAAGGGACCTAACTAGAGAATGGGCAACAGCGTTCTCTATACATTTTACAATCATATGGCGGTCATCTAACAGCCTCCCAAGCGATTATGGCAAGACCTGCCCCACTTTTGGAGGAGGCCTAAGTCCAGCAGTGGACGTTTTTTGGTTGAAATGATGATGATTGGCACTGCAGTGTACAAAACCACTGATGAAATAGTCCTGTCTTTTTCATATCTGTGTCCAGAACCTGACCAGTTTAAAGACTTATGTATATTTATGATGTTGTTTCAGAGTCCGATCTCGGAGATGTCGGACTCGGAGACATCGTCGCCGTCGCCCAGCGCCGTGCGGCGTAGGAGGTCCATACCCACCCGGGTGTCAGCCGCGTCTAGTGACGAGGAAACGTCCAGACATACGGTAAGATCCTTCTTATATTTGTTCATCTATTAAACTATATCAATATGATTAATACATAACATCATGACGTCGGTATCCCCCCAAATTGATAAATGATTTGTGATTTTTGTCAGTAGGTTTGTTCAAACACTTTAACACTTCAATCATATTTTAAGAACTACTCTGAGAAGACAGGGCGAAACAAACTCTAAAGTCACAGACAGTCTTTTTTAAAATCCAGACATATTCGTCGTATCATGTGAAGAATCTTCATTAGATTGGTATCTGTAATGGTCTTTTGAGGGAAGAACTACATAGATTTAGTGGACCTGTCCAGTCAGAGCACGCATTTGTTAGTAATCGTGCAGCTTAACTCAGCTCAACGATACGACGGACAATGCCAAAAAAAGGTTTATTTTTTATTATTTATCATACATATAACATCATGACGTCTGTGTCCCCTCTCCCAAGATAACGAGACAGACGAGTATATGAACGAGATAGACTTTAAGTCTCCCCTATTTTTTTTTTGAAATCTTTAACTTAAAACGGCTAAAGGCCATACTAAACAAGATCAGTAACACTATACAGTAGCCTGACCTCTTAAAATTCGTACTGCGCGTGAATATTACGGCCTCAAGATTTGCGCACTTAGGGAGGACAGAGCGACAACTCTACTTAGAATTAAATCGTATAAACTAAAAATTCCTTTATCATTTGTGTATATGCGTTCACCGTATTGCCAATCTGATGCTAGGCTCTCTGTGAATGGATGTGCTGAAGATAACAGAGGAAGTTCAGGCATATGGCAATCGAACTTTTGTGCACCATGTCAAAGGCCAGAAGTTTTGTAAATATAAGTTCTAATAAGAATATTTCTTCTCCAGACATCACCCCGAGTGATTCCCTCCGCGACTGCGGCTGGGGTAAAACGCGGGCGGCCGCCCAAAGTCAGGCCTTCGGAAGAGCGGCCCGTGAAGAAACGCCGCGGCAGGCCGCCCAAGTCGCGCGCACAATCGCCGCACGTGGCCCCGCACGCGCCCCCCGTGCTGCCTGCGCCCCAAGCGCCCCCCGCGCCCCCGCCGGCCGTGGACAGCGACCCGGAGCCCGACCCGCCACAGCATCGCCCGCTGCAAGACACCAAGACGCATATCTTTCGCAGGGTTAGTAGAAACTAATTACACTTATTATTCAAGAAAATACTTGAGATATTTTTCGTTTGTGAGATGTTTTTTGTTAGTGTTAAACAACACTCACTTACAGGCAAACTCCGCCAATGTTGCATATACTTGTTTCACCTTTAGCATAAAATCAGTGTGGATAATTGGTAAACCTATAAAAAAATAACTCTTCGCAACAAAAGGTTAATATACATAATATTATAATGTTAATAATGTTACACCCTACACATTTGTGAAGATGTGCCAATGAATTAAAAAAGCCGTGTTTTAAAGTGTGAATGAACTGCATCTCATGAACTATTATTATTAATTTTCAGGTTTTTACACCCAAAAAGAGCGATGAATGCGGTGGCAAGGGTGGTAAAGGCGGCAAAGGGAAGGGAGGCAAAGGCAAAGGCCAGGTGACCATCATCGAGGTCACAGCGCCAGAAGCTGACGAGGAGGAACGGCGACATCGGGAGCGATCCGCTGAGCGACGGAATGAGGAGGCGTTGGCCCGACTGTCCCCGCATGAGCCCGACAAGAGACGGGAAACGGATCGTCTGTCCGTCGAGCGACACGACCGGTCAGACCGATCCGACCGACACCGCTCCGCCGACCGAGTACCCATCGAACGACCCCTCAGCGATCGGACGATGGACCGGATACCCGACCGGGCCTCTTACGAGAGAATAACCTCCGATCGGATACCGACCGAACGTACCTCCAATGACCGGATACCCGAGCGATCCGTCGAGCGGATATCGACAGAACGAACGTCGACATCAGACCGGTCTTCGTCGGCTAGCGAACGCCTTTCAGTTGACAGGCTATCCGGTGTGTCGTCAGACCGGCTCAACGACCGGCGGTCAACTGAACGGGTACCGAGCGAGAAGTCGCTAGATCGGTTGCCGAGAGAACGATCTCACGATCGACTTGCGGAAAGGACCGAGCGGATAGCGGTAGAGAAGTTGTCGCACGACCGTCTTTCAGACACGAAGCCCCGGTTGTCTGACAGCAAGTTGTCGTTGCTTGAGAGTAAGGTTCTCGACAAGCCGGTGGAACGTGTTGAACGGATCGCGACGGAGCGGTACGTGCGCGCGGAGGCCGATGTTGGGTCGGGACTCAAATCCGGCCGCGGTTCGGAGAGACTTGAGGAAGCGTCTTCCAATGGTGAGTGTACACTGCTGTAATTATAATTTCTACTTGTGTATTTCTAAGTTTTGGAACTTGGTTTGGGATGTTTTCATAACCTGACTCAAAGATTATTAACTATATTTTTCAGTTAATCAAGACACGCAGTCAAATCTTCCCCTGAAAAATTCTTAGGTCTTATGTGCTTACAAATATTGTGTTTCGAGTTAATCGGACTGCGCGTTAAAAAAATCCGTACAAACTGAGACCCACGTTCGTTTCGCAGAACACAAAATGAAAAATACTTTATAATTTGCCTAGATCGTGTCAAATTTCAAGTTTACTAATTCAAGGAATAAGATTTTTCTTACCATCAAAATACCCCTTTTCACCCCCTTAAGGGTAGAATATCCAAAATGATTGAACACAGGTATCTCGTGGTTTTTATCTAGGTGTATATTTCATAAAAAATAAACTGTTTTGTACGTATTCGATGACAATATTATTTTTTTCCTCAGTAGTCCTTCGGCCCCGCGCGCGCCTTGTGGTGCGCGTGTCGCTGGCGCGCCTGCGCGCAGATACAGTGCGCGCGCTGCAGCGGCCCCCGCGCCGCAACGTGCCCAAGAGGCCACACACGCCGCACCCGGAACAGGTACAATACTATACATACATACATACAAGGCGTTCATCTGGCACAACGAGCTTTACATGGAGCCTTATATAGAACATACAACGGGAGTCAGTAAAGGGATCTTTTCGCGCGAGGCCAAAATCGAATATAACACTGCCACCTTGTTTTTGGAATGCGATAGAAGTAAAAGTAAAACAAAAAAGCGTGGGCTCCATGGGACTTTTTAATGTATTTAATAGAAAGAGCGAGAGATAGAGACAGTTTACATGGTTTTCGAGGGTGCTGAAGCCGATAGTGAATCAAAATAAAGTTTGAGTATTTTAGAGATAGGGTTAACGACATTAGATACGGAGTTGAAGAAAAAGCGTAAGAAACTTTGTTGCTGACGGAGGTCCTCCGACCTCACACATTTTTTTCCGTTACATTTTCCAAAACAATTTCACAATTGTTAACCAACAGCGCACTGACTTCCCGAAACCGAGGATCGATCAATTACAGTCTAAGGCGATACCTTACCCACGTTTTTACCAATATTATACCGCCGTTCTCGAGTCAATTAGTTTGATAAAAAAATCCGAGACACAGTGACAATTCTACGACTTGCTCTTTTCCTAATCGATAAACACATAACTGACCTTTACTTTTACTTAGGGTGGCGAGGTGGCAGCGACGAACCACGAACGGACGGACACATACGTGGGCCAGACGCCCATCTACTTCTCTTACTTCGAGAGACTGCCGGCCGACGCGCTGTCAGACGAGGAGAGAGATCACAAGTGAGTTTCTGCATCATTATCATTTTATCATCGTCATTATTATTTTGTCATTATCAATATCATATTGTCATCGTCATTATCAATATCATATTGTCATCGTCATTATCATTTTGTTATTCTCAATATCATTTTGTCATTATCAAATATCGTGTTGTCATAATCAATATAATTTTTGCATGTGTCCTCATCATGCGATTATCGTTTCAACCTATCAAAGTCTGAATGTGGGTTTCTAGACAGACAGTAATTGACAAAAAGTATATAGACAATATTAATTTATATTACCAGAAAGTAGTGTAGTCCGAATTGTCTAGCGATTTTGAAGCATGTGGGGTGTAAGTATTATTGTCAACTTGACCTGCCCTGCACCTTAACTTTCATGATCGTTAGAAATACGATTTTGCTAAACCTTACTTTGCAGACATATTGGTATTTACTTAATTTTAACAGACCCAAAAGACAAGGTGTGAATTTCTGCGAATATATGGAAAAAACTTAGCTAATTTACGCGACTGCATGCTTAAATCAGTTTTAATATGTACTAAAAACAATAATTACCAACATTTCCAGCTACCGACGTCTTTAACAATCACATTTTTTCATAGGAAGCGCTATGCGCTTGAATCCAGTCCAAATTTTTCCCATACAAACTTCGGGAGTGTATTACTCCACTGTTCGACAATGTACATCAAAAATTAAACATGGTATAGTTTTGTCTCATTATTAGTATTGTCTGTACGGAAACAGAATACTAAAATAAAAAGCCATTAAAAAGTTAGGAGCCAACAAAGATTCCTTTTTCATGCTAATTTAACCTAACTTTGGGCGTGTTTAAGTAACAAAAGAAGTATATAATTTGAAAATCAAAGTCGGTACCGACAAAGCTCATAATATCGAAAAGTACAGTAAACTTTATTGGTCATTGATTTATGCAGTGGTTTTTGAATAAAATCCGATCTTCCAAAGGACTGTTCTTAATTTTTTACGCGCCTGTTGTACTATAAATGATCCTGCATCTCACTCAATAATGTTGTGCGTGCAGACTAGCATCTAACTGTTCATCACTGATACTACCTCTGTCGGACACGATGCCTGGTCAGACAGCGTGCTTTTTAGCCAGGCCCATCAGTGAGTTCGAGCCCGCGACTAGGTTCCCCTTAATGGCAATTACTATCGACATTGCACTAACTCATTTTCATCATACTAATTTCCACATTGCTGTTACTAGCCGTAACGCAAACATTCCACTCGACAGGTACTACCTAGAAGAAGCGACGCGTCTTCGCACAGCCGCCGAGAAGGAACAGGAACCACTTCCCCGCGTCATGTTGTACCTCGAATCAGTACTATGCTTCGTTTTAACCGGGCGAGTGCTGGAGCTAGAACTCGACACTAAAGGCGCTTTCACTATCTACCGGGAAACCATCGAGTATATAAAGAGTATACACTCGATGCCGCAACGGTTTAGGGCGTCGCCACACGACACTTTCAATAAGCTTGATATACTCAGGTAATTATTTGATTTTGTATTTTATGTTAGTGTCAATACGATTAGTTTTCTATTTCATTGCTAACATGTTAATTTGGGTTGTACTTAAGTATGTGTCCATTGTTCATTTACATACATTTCATCTTTGAGGTTGTATTTATATTTAGTAGTGGTCGACCCAAATTCATTTAAATCTAAAATATTAGCTTTCTGCATTTCTTCTCCATCTAAACTTTAACTGTGCCAATTTTTATACTCCTTTGTCCGCGTAATTTTCGTAAAAAGAGGTACCTACAAAGTTTTTTCTGGCGTATTAATATAAAGATAGATAAGAAGCGATTGTCTACGGTCAAGCGGTGTCAAATTACCCATTTTTTTATTCTAACATATTCCCGCTATATTTCCAGCCTAAGAGTGCAAGCACTTCTGTATCTGCGCATGTTCAAGATGTACAACCGAGAGGTGAAGGAGTACAACAAGATCGTTCACGAGTACCAACAGAAGGTACGTTCTGATGTCTGTATCAATTTGTCTTTTATTTTTATCATACAGTGTTTCGAATTCACTTGTCCAATTTGGTAAACACGGTATGAATATCATTAGTCGCAATCAATGTGTAAATGTGTAAATTAGGTTGAATGTTTCGATCTTTGTAAAAAACACAGTCATGTAATAAAACTGCAACGAATTTACTGTTTACCAAATCAGACAAGTAAAGAAAAACACACTTTAGCTATATTATTACTTATTTTGGCAATGCAAATTTCTATAAAGATATTGCGACTGTATAAATATGATATGATATTCCATGTTATGTGTTATTTTTATTGTGTTTTTATTATTTATAACAAGTGAAAAGCTTTTATTTAACTTGAATTTTGCCATCTACATTTTTTACACATAGTGAAAATGTGTGCAAATGCCCAAATATTTTAAAAACTAGCAAAAAAAAAAACCTTATAACGTAAGGGACGTTATAACGTTTTTTTTTTGTTTCGTAATGTTATAATAATCAGCCTACAATGCTCCCACTGCTGGGACACAGGCCTCCTCTCTTCGAGAGGGAATGGACCATAATCCACCACGCGAGCCTAGTGCGGGTTGCATATATTGGTAATGCCAATATATCCTATAATATATCTATGATTTTACACTTATGTACCTTTTTGTTGCTCAGTTTTTGTAGTTACTAGTTGGTTTTGCTTTTATATAAGTGAGGTTGAATCAGTAATTCAGTCGGTTAAAGTGACATTTAAGGTAATAAATAGGGTTTGATTCCCGTCGATAAGGATAACTTAACAACCAAATACTGGAATTAAATATCCTCCCGGACTCTGAATCGAGCCACCCTGCATTTCTTTTTCTAAAGGGACTATAATTCTTTATATGTTCGTGAATTCATATTTGAAACAATGATTACACCAAAATGTCGGCTTCAAAACTACATTACTTAGGTACAACCATTGTGTTGATGTCTGTTAAGGTCTTTATACTCAAAATACACGTTAGCTGGATTTAGGAGGCCGGGAGTGTTTTTATACAGAATTTCGTATTTCATCATTATAAAACTTGAGTCTTCGAAAGAATAAAGATGGAGTGAAAATACGGATCAAATACGTCTTGCACCAAGTGTTGTCTATTTAAAGGCTTGTGTCATATTTAGCTCTAGAAATGAAATCATATGATTGGGTAGGTTTATTTTCGGTCCAGAGTATTAAATTAAATGCTTTATTGTTAACCCTTCAAGTTCAAAACCCATCTGTTAAGCCTTCAAAATACGAAGCTGTGTTTTCAATATTTTTTACAATGCCGCGGCTCAATTTTCAATCACCATAGTTTTAAGTCGCGATCATACTTCAACCCGCCCTCTCTGCTTGTTCCAGCCCGCCCTGGCGGAGTCGGTGTCCCCGCTGTCCCCGACGCCGTCCCCCGCGGGGTCGGTGGGGTCTGTGGGGTCGGGCTCGGCGTCGTCGGGCTACTGCTCGCTGGCACACTCGGTGCCGGCGCACGCGCACCAGGCGCTGTTGCTACTTAACAAGTACTACGCCTTCCTGTATGTCGCGCATGACCTGTGGGAGCAAGCGGACTCTTTGTGCAGACTTAGGGCTAATAGAGGTATGTACTGCTGTATATTGTTCAGTTTGTTTATTTATTTTTATAAAATAAGGCGAAAGACATTTTATTGCGCAATGTTATTGATATTTAATGGTTTGTATGCAATAATTATCTATTTGGGTGAAATGTAATAAATTGAACAAAAAAATATTGCACTGTCGATCTAGGTCTCAAATAGATTGGAATAAGATGGGTAAGATTTTTAAACTGAATAAAAAAAAAACTTTTTCAAAGTGCTCATCGAGAAAAACGTACCGTAGTTCCTATAATTGTCGCAAATTAGTTTTGGTGTGTTCAAAAATCAAAATCAAAAGTCATTTATTCAAACTAGGCTAGGAGAGTCAGCACTTTTTGAACGTCAAAATTACACAAGAGAGTCCCCCAAAACGCCCGCCCTTCACCACTTCCTAGTGCTTTAGCTGGGAAGAAGTGGCGCAACAAACTCCCCAGCAGCACAGCTGTCTGTTATATTGGAAGAACTTGATTCTATACAATAATAGCATATAATTTACAATCAACAAGAAATGAAAATTTAATTAACAAAATTTAAAAAAAAATGGTTTATGGAATCAAGTTAAATAAATAATGATATGAAGTAATTCATATGACCTGTCAGTAGTTAAGCTAATTCTGGTGAAAGAACACAAATGTTGTCTTGAGTTAATCACAGCGACCAACAATTCTTATCGTTTAAGTAGTCGTTGATAGAATAGTATGCCTTCGAACAAAGATTTGATTTTACTTTCGCTTTAAACGCATTAAAATGTAAATCTAGCAAAGAAGGGGGAAGCTTGTTATAGAAGGTTATACCAAGCCCAGCAAATGAGTTATGAAATTTATGAAGCCGGTGAAAGGGAGCACGTAGTTTGTCCTTATTTCTAGTATTCATATTATGAATATCACTGTTTTTAGTTTATAAGTGTATATTTTGCCTAATATATAAGATGTTAGCGAAGGTGAATTGCGATGCCACCGTGAGAATACCAATATCTTTAAAAAATCTCTCAGATAAACTCTAGCACCTAGTTGGTAAATTGCACGAACAGCTCGTTTTTGAAGAAAAGTTGAAAAGTGTTCTGTTTAGAAATACAGGCTTACGAGATTTTTTTAAGTGACAATAATCTGTGATAGCAACGCACTTGATATGCCTCTAATTGCAAATATCCATCGTAGCTGGCGTACCATAAGAACCATTTTACAAAAACAAACCGCCCAACACCGTCCTTTCCTGTTACAGATCTGTTCATAGCAGTGGACCGCAAGTGCGGGCCGCTGTCGCTGTCGTCCACGTTCCGTCACCTGGTGCAGTACGTGCGACACGCCATCTCTCTCCTCAAGAATGCGCCACGCGAGTGACGCCGCACGAAACGCTGGGACTTTATGCGTCGCTGCTTCAAGTGACGTGACCTGACACGACGCGACGTCAGTGACTCTGTGCTAGGGGTGATGTTGTGTGGTCGTGTGTACAGTATGTGATCACTTGGGTTGTAAACGATGTTGTCTTTAAGTGTTTTACTAAAGATTGAGGAAGCGCTTTTTGGTCATAAATTTTAATTTAAATACCTAAAAGGACTTGCTTATGTTTAGTTAAGTACTTAACAAAGTGGGAATTTGCTACCCTGAACGTGAATCAATAGTTTTTGGTGTGTTTTGGCATGTACTAATAAACCGCTTTCAAATTTTGTTTTTAAATGTTGAATGGGAAAATTTGATCAATGAACATATCCTATATTTGACACGTGTATGAAAAGATGGCGTTGATATTCTGAAAGCAATTTATTAAAACAAGCCTAAAATGAATAATTCCTGATTCGTCACATACTGTATAATAGTTGTAGCGATTTGACTGTGCAAATATGTAGTTATAGTTTCATTGAACGAATGAGAATGATAATCACTCATGTCGTTCAATGGAAATAGTATGCATGTTTCAATCGCTATGATTGGTGTAAAGTGGCTCGGTGTCGCATTTATTAGAAGATCACCAGTTGTTGGTCCGGTCTTTTGATGTTTCAAAATTCAGCAATATTGAACGAAGAGAGGTATGTTGACACAACGTTATCCCCACAACGCTTTAGAACTCATCCCAATATTAAAAACGGGTTTGATGCATTGATTACCTCGCATTGTCTTAGCGACGGAAATAACGGATGAAATCAATGCTCAAACCAACCGCACCGACTTTAAACACAATCAAAACGCAACCACAGAAGAACGCGAGAGTTATCTGTGTGACGGTAAGCTCCATGTTAGCAAAATGTTCGGTCCGATACTCCTCCGCGAGATGGGTAAACTCAACGTCTTCGCATTTCGTTCTCTTCCCAAATCGATGACCAAAAAGCAAAGTGTAAAAATTTATAAGAAAACTGTAAATAAGGCATCGTTGCCGATCAACGGGCAGCGACGAGTCCGATTTGATTACCGACTCTGTATTATATAAGTGATAGATTAATCATATCTTAAGTGTTTTTCGTTGTAGTTTTACTTCCCTATCAATGGAAATGTTTTACTGTCGGGAACACATATACGAATTGCTCGTTTCTTAGTGTTATGGGAGTTATACGACAAAAATAAATATTTTGATCGCATGTGGGCCAATGGAGTATATTATTAATATCTCAACATGTATGGGATCACTTGTAGGTCTTCGCAATAATTTACAGATTTATAATTTCGCTATGTTGATTTACGCGAGTGAATTACGTGTAGTTTGATTTATAATTTAGTTTAGATGTATTATTTTAGTGCAATGGCGACGCGAAGTAATCACTCGACGATGTAACGGGGCGATCCAACAAACTTAAAACCAATATTGACATATATCAATTATTATAATATTTTTATTGTGCGGCGCTGAGACAAGACGTGTTGAACAATTAGCGAATACAACACTGATTAGTTTCGATAAATTACGAAAATTACTTAAAGGCAAAAAGGTTGAAAGTTGCATGGCATATTGGTGAATCGCACCAAGCTGTATATTTTATCAAAATTTACTGTGACTATGAAATGACGTGATATTTCATCTACCTCAAGAAACGCTAAGGTCGCTACTTAACATAAGAGTTGATACTTAACGCAAAAATACTTCCGCACTTATATACTTCCATACAGATTAGATTAGAACAATGACTGCACGTTGAAAAGGGGCTTAAAACCAGAGACACGACGATCAAATTAAAATGACGTAAAACTATTACTAAGCCATTCCAATGTAACTCTTATCTCATTGGAAAAAGTATAAATTAGAATGATTACCGTGACTTTGATAAAACCTTGGCAATCATTCTAATTTACACCTTCGTTTTACGTCGATCGTGAACGTCCTACCTGAAATCGATCGATCGATAGGCCCAATACTTAAAAAAATAGGCTGTTTTATTGAATGAAAGTCATTGTTTCGAAAACTTTCGTTACATTTAAATAATGTTAGGTAAAGGCTATTGTTAGGCCTTCGGAGACTTGACATGTATTTTTTTATTCGATCTATGCCAAAATATGCAATCTTCTATAAAGACTACGCCCACGTTCACGGAGGTAATGAAATCGCGGTGGTTTTTTTTGCACATTGGATTTTCAACGCACAGCTGAGCGCCGAGGGATGAAAATAGAACACTGTGTTTTTTCAACGCGTTGATATGCAGTCCGTTGGATGCTCAATGCTCGGTTAAACACCGAGAGTTGAAAATTCAGTGCGTGATAACATCCAGCCGCGATATATTTCCGTCGGTGTAAATGTCGACTAATACATTTATTGGTCTATACCTAACATTATAAATTGCATGAAGATTAAAAAAAGAAAACTCCATATTAAATAAGGACTTAAGTTTAAATAATATCGTTGGATTTTAGTGAGTAGCACACGTGTTGCCTCCGCGCCGCACTAGGTGGCGCAGCGTCCAGCACAACTCAGGAAAGTGTTCCTACGTCATAGATAACCGAACAATGATTGAGCAAAACCCTGTTTATTGTCATGTCTTATTATAAAAACATTTTTTCGTATACATATCAAATAATTTGGGGACAAATCAGGTAGTTTCATTACGATTGTAATCCGATCTATATAATTTTGTACGCTTATAATGATGTACGCGATCAAGACAATCTTGTAATCTCTGATCATCGCATTCTTAACATTTTTGGAGTGACAATAAATACTCTGTTAGGGGAGCTAGATTCGTTTAATATTATGTAAATTCCATACTGCCCTTCGAAACGCAAAGGAGGATAAAAATCATTAAACATAATCGTTTCGGTCGTGAAGTGCAATTCTGAACAAATCAAAATAAATAATTCCTTTCGTTTAATAATAATTAAAAAGTTCAAATATTTTTTAATGAATACTTTTAAAGAGTACAATATAATGCTTGACATGAACAGATTTGACTCTGCAACAGTGTCCGTAACACCAATATATTACCTATTTCTCTCGGTTGTTTATCAAATTTATGTTGTGATTGTATATACATAATATTATTATATTATACATTTTGTAATGAATATACATGTTAGTGCCAGATAGGTTTTTGTATGAACGTTTATAGTAAGTGAGGTAAGGGGGCAGGCCGCGAGCGGTCACGTGTTAATAGGGAGCGACAAGAGATGCCTTGTACATAGTATATTGTAAGAAATGTGTAGTTTTCACTCTATATTTTAATTTATATTATGTAAACTATATTTATAGCTAAGCGGACAAGGAGAAATTAACATAATAATGTTTGTATAATGGTGCGTGATCGGATGTGTGAGGCCTGGCGTGAGTGCGTTAGTTCACGGGATCCTGTTCAATGAACACACCATTTGTTTATTTTTAAATGAAGTGGTTATTGTAAATGTTTGTAGATGAGCTTGCAGCGTTCAGTTATTAGTATATTATAGTTTAGGTGTTAACGCGTTCGGTCCCCTGAAGAAATCTCTCGCGGTACCGTTAATTACCCTACGCTAGTTACCCGCTGTTGAGTCGCACGAGCCAGCGCAGACCTTCTCTACTTAATATTTGTTTGTTTGTTGATCCGTACGTTCAGTACACACTGCAGTGTCCTCGACCAACGTTAACGTAGAAAACCGATGCTCAACATAGCAATAATACAAAACTTATGAGCACGGACCTACGTTTCGCTCCTCTAGTACTTCTCAGTTGCATTTCAAATTCTAGTTGAAAACATCACATTAATAGTGCCGGGATATATTCCAGCTAGAGATAGTTATAAATTAGTTTTATAGTTGTAATTTTATCACTTGTCAGAACTATAGTTTCGGTGAATGTTAGAACATTCGCTGTAATTAAGTACTCGATTGTCAAGTGTGTTAAAACATGTAAGTTAGTTAAGGTTTCGCTCGTCTTAAAAGTTGAGATAAGTCTTAAGATGCAACTGGGCATGACTGTAGCCGTTCGAACACTCCAGTGTGGGAAACGTGAAGAGTTTGAAGTCCAGAGATCACGCCGCACACTACACACAATCATTACGGAAACTCGTAGATACAATGGACGTCTGAACGTACTGATTTATTATTTAACGATACTTTAACGTTACGAAAATTTTGTTGGTCTTAATTCGAAATATTCGCAGCGACATTTGAGTTTATCTCGTCACCATCGGTACTTACTAATCCGCACAAATGTTTTATTTTAAATTTTAGTTATTGTATTTATTATTGTGGCATTGTATTACTTTTAATTTTATTGCACATGAAGCGATGTTTACTTAAATTGTAGAAGTTATTGCGAGGCATTGTATCAAAGATCTGGCATTATCGAGTCTTGCAAACAATTGGCATTCGTTAATCGTTTTGACCCGTTTACGAACATTTTTAATTTATTATTATTTTAACTAATCAAAAATCATTAAATGCATCTCGTTTGGAAACTCGCGTCTATGTACTTGGATTTTGTTATCGTTTCTAGTTCATAATGAGTTATAATACAACTATTTTTTTTGTTTTGTTGCTTATTTTTTGTGATTAAGCTATTATTTTGGCCTTATTATTAAAAGTATCACAAAATTACCATTGAAAAGAAACTGTGATCGAGTTATTACTTACGAAATCACAAATTATTACTCTATTATGGAAATTGATAGTTACTTAATGGACCCAATTTTCAATTTTTTTTTGTTGAATTTATCAAATATCTGACTCTTATAAAGTACATAATCAGCCGGATGGTTTGCTTACCTTTTAAATTATTTATCTATTAGTGCCTAATATGGTTCGCACTTAGCTATGTAATAGTTGTTCTTCTTTCCCTACCATGTCAATGGATTACTTAATTACATTAATTCTTCCCTCGCACATGAGTAGCATGTTCTGACCATTTTGAGGTGAATCCTAAATCTCAATTAAATGAGCCCTAAAATTGAAACCAAATTGACAATTATTATGCTAAGTCGATGAACAAGTGAGCGCTGGTGAAAACATTAGGCGATTGTTTTAGGAAATTGTAAAATACTGTTTTCTTTTTTTTAATAGCATTCTTGTGTTGATAGCATGTATAATTTGTTTTTTTTTTATTCGCGTTAAGATTATGTATAAATTTGTTTTCCTCTAATTTTATTATTTTGTGTAACTATACCTTATGTTATTGATAATAGAATACATTAATTTTTATGTATGGATTTATATTTGTTTCTTTATTTTACCTTTTCCTTTTTGTTTTGTGAGAGGTGTGTGGCCAGCAGATGTTTAAGACGTTACAGTAAATTCGGAAGTTACAAAATATTATTTATAGTGAGTGGAAGGAAGCTTGTGTCGCAGTGAGTTTGGACCGCGTTTTATATGATACGGACGCTTTAATTAAGTGATAGTGTAATACAAAATGCCTTTCGTCAATTTTGCCATTTGGAGACACGTTGCAGCCACAGTTCGCGTGTGGTCCCGAACAAGCTATCGTCGCAATAATAATGTCGTTCAGGACAGATGTGAACGTCAGTAATGCCTTATAGCAAGTGTCTTTTTCAGCTGCCGATTTTAGAGTAATGTTAAAGCACTATTATACAGTATATTTACTGCGGACTCGGTACTATGGCTCGAGAGTGAGTCAATCTATGTGAGACAGGACATACGCTTTACATTAGTATAGATGTAGTTTAGAGCTCTGTTCAACTGTATTTAAGTAGGATACATAACTTTAATACGATGTACCTGTATAAAACACCAATCGATACATATACCTACTTATTACAGAAATATTTATAGATCAAATATTTTTATTATATTTATCTCTGCCTCCTCAGAATGTTTTAATACAACGATCAGAGTTACGTTCAAAGGTTATTAACCGATTGTATGCATTTATTCATAAGATTTTAATACATAATGTTGATGTTAGAATAGGTTAATAAAAGAAACAAAAGTACAATGGTACGTAGTTACTGAAATAGTAAATGAAAGCAATAATACTTTAGTCATCTAAACTGGAAGTGGCTAGCACTGTACGACGTTGTCGCTTCCAAGTATTTAAATACCGGGGATATGCACGAGCATACGCTTCGTCACCACTAAGTAAGCGTCAAGGGAATGGTACAAACAATCGGAGTTATAAAGGAATGCCAAAATGTTATGTTAAACTGCCTACGACCATCGCCACTGTACCGAGCCCACAGTATAACAAACACCAGTATGCAAAGATTATATCAATTATAAAGCTCGTATATTTGTAATTCTAGTAGTCTGTGTCGTCATTAGATTCGTGTTGGATCGCTGCAAGCTCCCACGCTGTGGGCCGCGCACGCACCGCTCGTGTGTGACGGCCTAACGCAACGCGCTTTTGTATACGATAGATAATAATAGTTTTGCGATAAATATGTTTACGCAGCGATTGATATATTGAAAAATTAGATAATATTTATAGATATCATTCACTTGCACTTATATTTATAGTTGACGTTAATACATTAGCATAAGATTACTATAGGTGCTGTGCTTATCGGAGTAGATACGTTATTTTATTTCTGCCACGTAACTTGGCACGGGTGGTGACGCGTAATGCGTCATGTCATCGTTCTTTCCCTCGTGTTCTAATTGCACCCTATAATAATTGTCATGTGACTTGGATGAGCATAGCACTACAGCGTTGCTAAGGCAACATTCACACGTCGCTATTTTATGATATCGTGGCAATCGGAAGATTGCATGTGATGATTAGGTGTAATAATATGAACTATGTTATACAAGCCACACATGAGTCGATAAAACTCCAGATTAATGTAAACTCGTAGAACGCTACTATGATTCCAGGTCGATATATGTTAGAATTTGTGTCCGTACATTTTTCGCTAGTGCCCTTTGATTTTTCATGTAGTCTTCTAGTTTCTCTGTCAACGATTCGATACCTAAGCTCAACTATAGATATAGGTTTAAGAAAAAAAATTGCTACTTCCAAACTTTAATTAATGCCCTTTGCATTCAAACATTATTTTGCGAGAAATTATATTTTTATATCGAAACTAAAACTCAGTTAGAACACCAATATTTAAATTAAATGTAACTGAAAAGTTTTTATACTCAAGTAGTGGTTCTGTACTTAGCATCCCAGAGCTTCTAACACAGTGAACTCATTTACTTAGTCAAATATTTAAAGTTATATTATCTGTTACATCACATTGTTATACTGTTATAACTTTGCTTGACCTAATTAAAAGTTTGTCGTTATCTTTCATTTGCCGAACCAACGCAAAGGTACATAGATGTTACAATAAGATAATAAGAAAACTGCGACAAAAGCCAGCAATTTTATACACCAAGCAGTTATATTTATAAGTTACCAGTAAGCAAACCATTAAAATATTAACGTTGTATATTCTAAACTATCGACGCGATTCTAAACTGAATGTCGTACATAGTAAGTGAATAAGTCGTACACGCACATTGAATATTTTTGCAGTGATTTTGATACGCGTTGATCTGTATAGATGTGGTACCGAGTGGGTCAGAGTGGCTAGCGATAGCCGCGCCACCACCACGCGTCTACACAGCCTTTGTGTGAGAAGGGGAATTGAATTCGTTTATTTTAGAATTAAATAAAGTTCAAATGGGAAATTTAAATTGTGCCTTAGTGACAAATTGTTTAGCTCCAATTTCGTTTGGAATCTCTCGATCTTGAGACGCGTTTCAGATGCGTAACGTTATTTTCATCGATGTCGATTTGACGTATTAACTTCGCAGTATTTCTGGTATTCACTGCACTGTACACTGCTCGCACTCGGTTAAAAAGATTAAAACAGTGGTTAAACTGAGAACCCCTTCCGAGTTATAGTTGAACTTAATTAATGCAATAATATTTAAACAATATTTTTGTTTTATTGGATGTTGTGATTGATTATTGATGATATTTACAATTATATATGATACGTAGAGCGGTATGTATATGTCGTAGCAATAACTTTAAGTGTGGCAATAAGGTCTAGTGCATTTGCTTTTGTGTCTCTCGAGTAAATAAATCAAACGATGTATATGTGTAGAGTACCCAGTGGCGACTAGTCGAGCCGGCGCTGTACACTGCTTACATCTTGTACGTACAATAAGTTCAAATTCTTGACGTTTTAAAAGTATATTTATATTTTATAATATATTATCTCAAGTGAAAGTAATTAGTTACGTAGTGAATCGAATGTATCGAGTATTGTGTGTTTGGTCAATGTTCACGTTATGTTCTGGAGTCGCGCACGCGCACCACGCATACAGTGTCCACTAGATACGGCCCAGCGCATCTCTTCGCCAGCGCGCGCGGTCGCGTGACGCTCGACATCATAACGAACTACTTTCTCAGTCTATCGCTTTCCACCGCACGTTTCCTCACTGTCCTATCTCTTGAGTTACTCTACAATCTACATGTCCGAGACAAGTTATTAGCGTAAGTCAAAGTGCCAAGAGTCGCGAATCCTTCATAAGTGCAATTCCTTCTCAATTACTCTGTACCTTTGTATCTACGTCTGGTAGTCTCACGTGCACGCCGCGGTGTCGTCTCGCTTAGCCAAAGTTATCTACTACGGGATACTTTTAATCATAAACACCAATATTAATAGGTATAAGAACATTCTATTTTAAGCATTGTAGCTTTAGCAAGATTGTGTGTAATCTACAAACTGTTATACTTGTATGTTATGTTTGTATCGTTTCTCTTCCTTCCTTCTTCCTTTCTACTCTTACTTCCCTCGACTTTTGAAAGTGTTCCGCAAGTCAAAGTGAGAAAATAATAGTGTATAAATTAACGAAACCATAATGTTTAACTTTAACGATACTAGCAGCTAATGTTAATGATATTCTAAATTATGTTTTGTAGTGGATGTTTTTATTCTCGATATGATAGCGTAAAGTACGGAGGTGGTCTTCGTATGTCAACAAATAGAGCAAATGTAAGAGGCGGCCTCTCGCGGCGGGTTTGTGGGGAGGATGTGGAAGTGTGGCCAATCCGGAGGGGCCGGGCTCGCGTGTGACTGCGGTACGTGAGGTGGGCACCCGCGGCACAGTACACAGTAGGCCGACGTCGGGCCTTCGCTGTAACACTCAAAGCGGCACGAGCCGATGTTACATACATTTGTAACGAGTAGAACGCGTGTATTAACATAAGGAACAAACAAATTATAGTATAAAATTGTTTACCAGACGCCCCGTATCGGGTGTTAGACGAAAATTTTATTTTTCTTAGATCACATTATATTGTAATAAAATGGTATAGAAGTATGCGTGCGGCGGCGCGGCAGGGTCGGCGACGCGCGCGCACGGTCGGATTAAAAAATGATATTTTTTTACGAGCGCGGCTACCCGCCCCGGCCGCGTTGCGCGCACACATATTTGTTATGTTTAAGAGGAAATATCTATTGTCTATTCCAAGGGTTGAATAACTACCAACACTTTTTTATATTACAATAATTATAGAAATTATTATTGAACCTGTCGTTTTCTTCATCTCTTTTCCTGCTTGTACTCATTTCTACCTACATACTATATATAGTATTACGTGTATCAACTTGCATTACCGGCTCGACGCAGCGATGACACAAAGCTTATAGATTTAACTTGCGGTACGTACCTACACCAAACCGGTTGAGCTACGCGCAGGAGCATAAGGCAATGTACAAGAAGGTAAGTTGTAACTGGGTGTATAAGAAAGAAGGCTCTCGAAAAAACTTACCTGAACCTCCCGTCTGTACGTACCACTTTTTACTTTGGATGGAAACTATTAAACTGCTAAAGGAATAAACCGGAATCAATAAAGAAAGAATTAGAATTTTTATAGAAACTGTATTAACATGACACTAGGTAATGGTAGACTACACACACAATTTGTGGTACTTGAGTCATGTGGGTAGGGATGTGAAAAAATAAAAATTGTTTTTTTTTTTAAGTACCTACATATCTTCATATATTGCAAAAAATAAATAGGTATCGATTTATTTTTCAATGGCCATGTTTTTGACCCGCAACGGCCTCAGCCCCACCGCCACAAAGTGCCACGAACCACTAACTACTAACAGTACTAATTAGTCTAAAAGACCGTCAATGAATGACGCTAAACGCCATCTGTGCGTTTCGCGATAAATGTCATCCATGCTGTAAGTTGAAAACAATCTTACATTCTAATCAAATCCGAGTAGTGGTATCGGCCGCGATTTACGACTCGTAGCTCATAGGTACGAACCCGAGCAGGCGCTTTACTTTGTGTAAAATATTTCGTCACCACTGCTCTCAAAAACAGCGAAGTAAAAGATCGTGAGGGTTTCCTCACGATCTGCCGGTTTCGGCATGTCCTAGAAACAATAATTATTCAAAAGACAAAAATGTAGCACTGGGCCCGCTTCACTGACAAGAGGCCGGTGACACAGCAGTGGGAATATTATAGGCTGATTATGTAATTAAACCTGACAATCAGATGGCGTCAACGAACTGTGTTGTCGACTAGAAGATTTCCGCCATATTTCAGGCGTTTAATTTAATCCCTCAAAAAAGGAAAAAATCTATTAATTTAACAAAATCGATCATTATGTTAAAAAAAAATCGATTACTTTCTAATCTATATTATTAGATACTAGGCAAAACAATCGATTAATTAATCATAGTTTTTTTTTTGTGTATATTGTTACATCTTGTGGATTATGGACTTGAAATTCTGATCAAAGTTAAAAGTTACAACAAATCATCTCTTTTTTAAATTATGTGGGGGTCGGCTACCAGTCTAACCGGGTGAGCTGAATATCAGTAAATTACATAGAGCGACTGCTTATCTGACCTCCAGAACACAGTTACTGGGTAATACGATACCCGTTCGTAAGAGAGATTGTCAGGATTTCAGGCTTCTGAATACCCATAACTTCTGCCCAAGATCTACAAGAATAGCCAGGACCAACGGCTTATTGTGCTTTTAAAGCTACAACAAATAAAACATACTTATTACAAGTTCACAGTTTATTACTCTTGGTTCCGTACATGCTTCTTTTTCTTCTTCTTCTTCTGTGAGTGCGCTTCTATGAGGTCGTCGATCTCTTTGCTGTCGTCACCCAGACGCTTCTCGCCGCTGGAAAATAAGGGTTATTATTATTTTAGAAATAAAGTATGTAATTATTTTAGGTGTACGTGTACCACAAAGGTTAAGTTATGATAGCCGCGATTGGTGCGTGGATGGATGGCCATCTTTACTTACCGAGACTCCCGATTATGCCTCGGAACGCACGTTAAGCCGTTGGTACCGGCTGTCATTAGTGAATAATTGAAAGTCGGTACGGGTCATCGGAAGCCCGAATGTCTGACAACCAGTCTTACCAAGCGGTATCGTATTACCCATGAACTGGAGTGTGAAGGTCAGATAGCCAGTCGCTCCATGTAAAATACTGGTGTTCAGTTGCATCCTGTTAGACTGGAAGTCGACCGAAAAATACTTGGGAGAAGGCGCGGCAAAATACTTGGGAAAAGGGGCGGCAAAATCAAGTCATTTATTCAAACTAGGCTGAGAGTTTGAACACTTTCTGAACGTCATAATTACATAAGACAGCCCCCCAAAATGCCCGCCCTTCACCACGTCTTAGTGCTTTAGCTGGGAAGAAGCACCCGATACCAAAACACTCGTTTCATTGGCCAATTAAGACAGTTGGAGACAAGATAATCATTTATTAATTGTTTTTGAATCACGCTACATTTGCGGCCCGTACTGTATTCCAAGACGTCTCATCAGCCTAAATGTAGCATTGATATATTTTTATTGTGATGTTTATGAGACGAAACCATGCATGCAAAATAAATAAATAGTCGGTTTTGATATAACGATATTTCATATCTTGATATCAAAATAGACTATTTATCGCAGCTTCGCATATTTCTTAAGGCCAGCAGGCTTAGCACGAGCACCGATTTGTCGGCGGAAGAACAGACATGAATATTAAATAAATGATGTACAATAGGAGAAGATAGCTATGGTCTTCCATTAATTATCGTATAATAAAAAGCACTGTCTATTCTCCGTAGAAATAGAAAGCGTAATGCGAAGTCTGCAGTGATAACCTGGGACAGCAGAATAGCGAGAGCGAGATTATATTTGAAAATGCGTATATTTAAGGGTATGATGATACATTATATGGACTTTGATAATGATCATTCACTCAATAAAAGTACAATAACTGCCTCATTGGTGTAGTGGTCGCAAGCGCTACAGCTGAGCATGAGGTCCTGGGTTCGATTCCCGGGTTGGGCAAAGTGTTATTAGGTTTTTCCATATGGTATCACTCAGTAGCAGTCCGGAGTCTGGAATTGTGCACGGAGGCTCGCACCTTATTACATGGGACTGAACATAACTGGCGAAATGTGGGTGTACAAACTAACACTTCTGCCTAACCCTTCCGGAAACAAGGCGTGATGTTATGTTAATACATACCTCTTAACAGACACAAGTTGCTTCTGCTTGGTGCCTGTCAGCGCCTGTCCCCAGTCCAGGTCGCTTCCCTTGATGCGGTACTGAGCGAGATCTTCGCCCATCAAACGAGAAAGCTCCTTACGTTGTTTGCGCTCCAAGTCCTTAACACCAACAAATCATTATTAAAGCCTTTTATTTTATTACATATGTCACCGTATGTTTGTGAATAATGTTAGTTTTTGATCTATCTCGCGAGTTTGTAAACTGTCGATAAATTGTGATCTGTACCATGACAAGATAACGTAGACACGGCTACACATCAAGCTATACATTTCCAGTATAAGCTGATCTCGCATTGTATAGGATTTCCGTACGCTGCGAGATCAGCGTTAACTGGAAATGTATAGCTTGATGTGTAGCCGTGTGTACGTACGTTCTTTAGTTCGATCTATGTCTAACCGTCAAATTTTATACAAACCTGCACTTACCGACAGGGTTCACAATCCGTCCGATTTTATCACCCGTAAAATTCGGTACGATCTCTTATTTATCCGTCTTGGAGGTAGCCGAATTGGTCGCAGTATAATTACTGTTCGGTAGTAGCGGCCGGGCTGCCCTGGCCACTAGGATTAATAGGTTAGGTTGGGTGAAAACTGTGACCAACCGTTACTTCGAAGTAGGTCGCAGTTAGTTAGCTATTTAGTAATAGCGCAAGGTACGATCGGTCCGCATGAAAATTTGACACAATTTGTCGGTTTGCCATGGACATCAATTTGAACTATCAAAAAATAACTAGGTAAATTGTAAAAGTTTTATTGCAGTTTACCATTTATCGATAGTTTTATAAACTCGCGGAATAGATTATAAAATAATGATGTTCGCTATCATATGGTGATATACACTATTTTAATAGTCTAATTTTGGTCGGACTGATATAGACGCAATCCGAAAGTTTAGCAAAAGAATGGGAAGTTCTTTTGCCAGCAGTAGGACTTAATTGAAAGCTATAGTTACACAGTATTGGGCTCTTCGACGTATTGGCGGTACAGTTTAAAAGGTTATGCAGTTATGCAGTAATCCGTGTAAAAAAATTCGTTTCTACGACTAACTTACAATAATAGCTATTTGCAAAATATGCGCAAGATTTCATTACACATACTTAATACATACTAAAACAATGAGGAACTTCTCACAACTTAATAAAACCCATAAACTACAAAAGACTGCAATCATTTATTTCTAAACCACAACACAAGAGCTACCAAAAATACACCAAAATAAATTACCTTAGCTGCTTTGGACAATTCATCTTGGAGACTCTGTTTCACAGGTCCCATATTGACATCATCTGTATTCTTATCTTCTATACCAATTTCTTTGGCTACAGAATCTTCTAGAACGGCGTTTAGGGATGTGTTGATCTTCTTGCATGCTTCGAAGAACTTTGCCAGAATCTGGGAGCCTGGTAGGCCTAGTTCGGATGCTATGTCATCTACATCTTTCATTTGGAAGCCCATTGCTATGAATAAGACCTGTGGAGGTGATTTTTCAGATTAGACAGTGGTATTTTTGTGGATAGGATTAGCTTAGAATTGGACACCCATATGAATTTACATAGGATGTTAGAATTTGACTTAAACAAACTAAACATTGGATTAATTCAATCAATTTTATCTCAACCAACGTCAGAAGGTGCCAAAAAGTTAAGTCGTTTAATAACAGTCCTGCATCTGTGTCTCTCATCTTTGCCACTAAATATTTTATTTAATATGTTGGTTGTTTAGATGTATTATATTAATAGATATCTGTATCTGTAAGTGTTAATTTTATGTAATGTTAAAAGGCAAGATGGGGTTGGCGTATCTGTTTAGATAAAAGCCCCTAAACCAAGAAAGAGGAAAAAAAAGATTAACTTAGAATTGGACACTCTTTACATAGGATGTAAGAAGTCACTTTATTCCCTAGGACTACGAATATGCCGGTTTCAGCCATCCTTTATACTGCAATAACGTCATATTTATTGTATTGAACGATTTCTTAATTTTGTAAGACCTTAGCAGTGTTATATTTAAACTAGCTGTTACCAGCGACTTTGTCTGCGATTTAGGATGAAAAGTAGCCCATGTTTTTACCCAGGTCATAGTCAATCTCTTTGCCAAATTTCATAAAAATCTGTTCAGCCGTTTTAGCGTGACAGCGTAACAAACAAAGAATTACTTTCGCTTTTAAAATATTAGTCAGGAAGTTAGTATGACGTAAGAACTGACTACATTCACTAGGACTACAGTGGCCCTAGTGTGAGTTTCATTTAACCATCTCGATCGAACGCATCGAGCGCGTTTGGCGTTCCGATTGGTGGCGGAACAACTCACTAAGGCCTCAGATAGGATGTGTCTACACAACTGCCAAAATGCAAGCATAACTAAAATATAAAATATAAAAATGAAGTCGATTGAGACATACGTTGCATTCAATTACGTAGTCCTGCATCGTAATTACGTAACACACTTAATCACAATCTGAATAATGTTGCAGGATATTGTTAATCCATTGCTTCATATGTTCGAAAAAATTGTCTGTAGGAGCTACTTACGCCGTTAGAAGATTATAAAAAGTTTATTTTTATTAGGAAATTTTAATACTACTCACCTGTTGTATAGCATCTAACTTCGCCGACGTCTTGGTGTGGAATACAAGGTTAGCAAGCGGCGCCAACAGATCCGCGATGAGTCTGTAGTCGGCTTGTTGTCGACAGTACGCCTCTAGTCGAGCGAGGTCGTGTCCGGAGAGGTGCTGCTCTATTAGCTCCCTTGTTACAGCTGTGGGAAATTATGACCATTATTGGAAGGAAGTTCTACAAAGCAGCTTGTAGTGGGAATTTATTGTGGAATCAATAAAGAGTAATAACTTGAGTAAGTACAATTACCAGGTTTGTCCACCTTCACGTTATCATTAACAAGGGTAGTCAAAGCGAGTGAGGCGGGCATTTTCCTGAGCGCTCGCGCCAGTAGCCGGGATAGTCGGCGTCGGAAGTCTGCGCTGTATGCACTCAACCATGCACTGTCGCGGAGTGAACGAAGCATAATGCACGAGTGCTCGCCTGTTAGCTCGTTTGTTTTTTGGCTGTGGAAATGAAAAAAGTCATGTGATATTGTCACGCCGGTATTTCCTGTAGAGGTAGGCAAATTAGTACACTTATATTTCGATTTCTGTGTACAAGAATCGAAACGCTTTCCGCTCAGAAATCGCTCTTACGAGCACTAGATTAACGAAGAAGAAATAACACTAATTTTATAAATTTTGATGAAAACTTATGTATATAACTTATGGATTAACTGGATTAAGTAAGAGAAAGATTGAAATAATAAAGCGAAGGGAGCTTTAGTTGCAAAGCGCGCATTTCAACTGACACTGAGGTAGAACACCGCGTTCGTCAACATGACAGAAGGTTGCGTTCATATTTCTCCAAATTTAAATCTTAATTTAAACAAGGCTTAGTGGAGCAGCTCCCGGATCCGTCTTATGTACACGAATTCGGGAGTGCATGAGGAGCTCAAATGTAGCAAACCTCTCCCCGAATAACGACTTGTATTTTCATTTGGGTTTCATAAGAGTCCTTTCACAGTTATTTTATCTCTGACAGTAACAGCAGCAACCCAAAAACAGCCTTATTATAACGAAAAAAAAGACCACTTCGATTTTGACAGTGACGCAAAATCAAACGTAAAATAAGTTAGTGTGAACAGACTGTAGTACAACTTTTTATTTACTACATGTCAATATTAACTTACCTGAGATACACAGGAACGTATTTCTGCGACTTCCAGAACTTGAGTAGCTCTTCGGTGAGTCCAAAGCTTGTCCCGAGATAGTCCAGGTGTTCCGCACGTACTTCTGATAGACGCTTTAGTAATGTTGGTGGTTTGGCTCTGGAAATTATTACAAAATACAGGAATTGGTAGAAAATAAATAAAACCCTTTATTGGCTTAAAAAGTGTGTACGAACAAAGTAAAGCCCTGACTCCTGCGCTAGGAAAAGACACCTGTGGTACAGGAGCCGGTGAATTCACCAGTCAGTTAAATTAGTAACCTATCAGACACTGTTGCCATTGCGGGCAAAACCTGGATGAGGCTGGCACAGGAGCGTGGGGACTGACACAAGAAAAGAGAAGCCCAGCAGTGGGTGAAGTTGGCTTGTGGATGATGGACCAACCTATCACGCCCCAACCTCCTCAGACACTGTTTTATTGGGGCTCGCTTGGGATACGAGTGAGGCTCGAGAAATTAAGATACCTTTACGTAGGAAATCTACCCTTTCTTTCAATAGGAATAATGAAAGTTTTAAGGTATGCAATTCTTAGTAACTATGCCGCTCGTAATAAAAACAAATACTTTTAGATGACAAATAGCTGGCTTAACGGTCGTGAATCTTGTGGTAATTGCTACGGAAACTTGTATCGCACGCACAGACATTTTAAGTAACTTGAGATTGCTATTGAAAAGCGTTGTCATCTAAACATATTAAACTGCCCCGCTGGTCTCAAGCGTCGGCGACGTCGGCTTCCAGTCTAACCGAATGCAGCTGAGTACCAGCATTTTACATGGAGCGACCGCCTATCAGACCTCCGCAATCCAGTAACTGGGTAACACGATACCACTTGGTAAGACTGGTTGTCAGACTTTCGGGCTTCTGACGACCCGTAAAGACTGTCAAGGATCCACTAATGACAGCAGGGACCAACGATTTTAAGTGCTTTCCGAGGCACGTATCTAGATGGTCATCCATCCACGGACTGACCGCGGCAAGCGAAGCTTTACCTGATCGATCGACCCATACGACTGCTTTTACTTATCCACGAGCCCTTCTAATACATGCACAGCATGTGTTAGAAAAGTGTGGTCATGTTTAAGATGTGGTACAGACCATCAAACTGGAAAACTTTCTCCATGGAACCAACATAATCAGCCATTCCATACATTTGGGTCGAGTAGGTACTGAAGTTTTGTATGGGACAATAATGTATAGTCAATGTTCTTACCTAGGTACAATAGTTTCCGTCTGCAACGTATTACTGTCTCCGTTAGGGCCTGCGTCATCGTCGTCGGAATGATCCTCGTCTAAGCACGGCACGTCGCCCGAGTAATAAGCGGCTAGCTGCTGTAAGGCACGCTTGCCGTAACCCATCTGTTAGAGGAAAATGAGCCTTAGTTTTAAATAGTTAAAGAAGAATGTTACAAAGGCAAGTTTTATTACTGTAAATATTTGAAAGTGTATGCGGTGAAGAATTCGTCCGGCTCTCCCTGCTATCATTATACACTTTGAAATAAAGTCGAAAATAAACCACCTAACCGCTAGTCTTTGAGAGTATCAAAGCGGGCAACCGGTTGGGTAGCGGGATATTTTAAGCAGTGGTTACATCGGAAGGGGTTCGCCAGCCCTTATGGTATAACGATGGCGGTATTACAGTTTAATTAACCATTTTAGTCTAAATACTGTAATGGCACTTGTCAGATTTCAACATCACTAAAGCAAGTTGACAACACGAAACACAGCCTTATTTTCCAATGTAGTAAAGCTTTTGTGTAACAAACATTTACGTCACATCGGAATACGACATAAATGCTTGTAGAGTTGTACGGCAACATTTCAAGCAATACATTTCCAGTATAAGCTGACTTCTCATTGTACGAAAAGCCTATACAATGCGAGATCAGCTAAAACTGGAAATATTTAGCTTGATATGTCGCCGTGTGTACAATCATCTTTTTGTCATTGAATGACATTGACAAGGGGGTGTTGTTGGCAAACAAATGTGAAATTATTTCACAAATTCTATCGAAAAAGAAGCTGGCGAAATTACAATGATATTGATTATGGCCACGAGCCAATAGATGCTTGTACTATAGCTATAGGACAAAATGTCCCACCACGGAATTACATTTTTATATAAGAATAAATACGGCTCCAATTACAAATTGCAGGTCGCAGGTTCGAACCCAGGCAGACGCATTACTTTGTGTAAATAATTTCATCACCACTGCTCTCAAAACGGTGAACAAAAACATCGTGAGGAAATCGGCATGTCGTAGAAATAAAAACCCGAACACATGTGACATCTACCAACGCGCACTGGGCGCGCGTGGTGGATTACGGCTCACTTCCTCTCGCCGAGAGGAGGCCTGTGTTCCAGCAGTGGGAACGTTATAGGCTGATTATGTATGTAAATACGTACCCGTTGATAAGAAGGATGCGTAGCTATCCTCACGATCCTAGCTCCCGACAGTTTGGGGAAGTCCTTATCTCCGAACTGCTCGCAAATATTCCAGGGGATGAGATCGCCGGCTGCTTTGCGGCCGCGGCCTAGATTGTCACGAACTGACCTGTAGAAGAACATCATGGCTTTTAATACTGTAAGATGTATAAGCTAAATAACTTTAGGCCAGCGAATGCCGTTCTCAATTTAAGAAGCAAACATTTTTATGCTTTTCAAGAACAGAACATCATTAGAGCTCAATTCAGACTCCAGAGAGAGAGAGCAGAGATATTTTATGACATACATACATACATAAATCCATGCTTTTTCCCCATGGGGGTAGGCGGAAACTATAGAACGCAGGTGGCGTTCTACTGCTACGATCCTTACATACACTTTTTCCCTCGTTTATGTTCATACATCTGAGGGGCAATTCTCGTAATTTTAGGAACGTTCACAGTCTGATCTCAGTGTCAATCTGTCAAAAATAACTCGATCTTTCATACATTTTTGACATTTGATTGTCGCTGAGATGCCCAGATTATTTTGATGATTGATGATTTTGATGGCGAACCAAAGGCACGCGTGCCATTGGTTCGCCATCCCTGTCCTAGGGCCTCCCCTTCCAGCGTTTCCACTTACATCTGCCTCGTGAATACCTTTTGTTGGCCGCCCTTCATTTATCTTCTCAATACGACCAAACCATCTAAGCATACTCTTTTTTATGACATTGAATAATAAACCTTACTATTAGTGTCTGTGTTTATAAAATGAAATATAGTGCAATAAGCGGGGTCGAGGTCACCCGAGGACACATTTGTTGCCTGCGTGGATGTTCGTACAATTTTACAACACTAGCAATTAAGTGCAATTAAGCATCAGAAAAACCTCTGCTCTGCGTACTTCAGTTTTATAACCAAGTGGAACACTTATTTATGACCTTATGCACCGCTGGGATATCATGCTTTGTATTAACTTTGACACACATACCTTGCAATGTAAAGACAAAGCCTTCTGATATAATTAAAAAAACATGTACTTACTTGTCAGATATGTTGCCTTCGAGACACATTTGTATGACGCACAGTATCTCTGGCATGGCCGTGCTGTTGGGCGGCGTCGGCGCCAGCAGCACGAACAGGCAGTGCGCGGGTGCGTCCGCTAGCAGTTGAATGTCGTTCGGACTGTTCTGTGGATCAAAAATAATGTTCAATGAGATAAAAAATAACCTACATACGAAATGTTAATTCATATTATCCAGACATATTGAGGACGTGTCCGGGACGTGATAGGGCCGTGGCATACAAAAAGTCAGGCACTGAAGTTCCGTCGCCGGCCCGGATACGGACGTCTGTGAATGAGTTCATATAAAATGTATACATCAATTATTTTTTTGAGCCCCCGGCAGAAATGGTTCCGTCCAAGGCCCGATATCTGTGTATGTGTGAATAGGCCTTTAAGATCCCCTACAAATATTTATGATCCAGTTTAGAATATACCATCATCCTCATCACCATTATCATTTCAGCCGAAAGGCGTCCACAGCTGGACATAGGCCTCCCCCAGGCTCCTCCACTTCGACCGGTCTTGTGCTTCATTTTTGGGGGGTTTAGCCATAATCGCCACACTTGGCAGGCGGGTTGGCGATCGCAGTATGGCGGTAAAATGCATAGAGAAAGCTGCTGCCCATTCTCTGGTAAGTCCCTTAGTCTCCTTCTACGACACCCACGGAAAGAAATGGGATGGTGCTATTCTTTTTGCGTCCGGCACCACAGGGAACCACATACACACACACACACACAATACACATCAAACAAACCATTGTGCAAATTGATCGCAACGGCATGGCTTACGTGAAAGATATGAGAGGCGTAACAATTTTATACACTTTTATAATGAATTGATTTTTGTGCGGACATAAAAATATCTACAATTTCATACAATTGCCGTTTCTCATACTAGTTAAATAGCGGTTGTCTGACGTCACACAAAAATAAGGTTTGAACACATAAAGATAGAACGACAAACGCCAAAGAGTTTCATATTCAAAACCTCACCTTATAATGACTAGCCACATAAATAGCCACCAGCCTGTGCAGGAAGGCCTCAGCCGCCTTATGGTAACAGAACAGTGCGTCCCTGTTGACGCGGTACAGGTCGCAGGCCCCGGGGGGCGGCGCGCCCGCGCCCGCGCCCGGTGCCGGCGCCTCCAGGCACAGCAGGGAGTTCAGCCACGACTCTATTGGGTCGCCCGTACGGTAACGGATGGGTTCTTCTAGTTTTATCTGTAGTAAAAGAGGTTTTATTGCTGTTGTCTTGGTAAGTGCATCACTTGAGAACGCTGGATAAATTTGGCTACGTTTTGTTTTAAAAAGTTTAATCCGAATTAAGTCTTTACGGAAAATTTTCAGATTCGGGAAAAATTGAATGTCCTTTTTTCCATGGGATTTTTGTATTTAGTTGCTTGCAATATTTTTCACACATATTTCATACAAATTGTATTTATTGTTACTCGCAACACAAAAATATGGTGCTGAAACAATGTTGTACAGCTTTTATGTCTGTGTATTTTAAGTCGACAACTGAATTTGAATTGTATAGTGATAACGTACTGTTGGAAAAATCATGTAATTAGCTTTACATCTGTCTGTATACATTTGTGTATACACTTGTGCACTATATAATATCTGCTGCATATTTCGCGAGTCTCTCTATTATTATAAATATTTTAATACCACTTTTTTCACTAAAGATTAATAACATAAAAAAGCCTTATATTACTACTCACGGGAGGAGGCGCGTTGTGCTGCGTCTGAAGCTGAGCGAACAGTTTGAGCGACAGTGCTCTGCCGGTGCCCTCGTACCCTGACACTGTGGAGGACAGCAGGGCTAGCGGGGCCCGCTGTGCGGCCGCCGACACGTGCACCAACGGTATGGCGGCAGCTTCGTCTACTAGCACCAGGTCTGCCGCTGACAGGAGCGAATGGTCGTCTGGCGTTATGTACTGGAAGGAAAAAGGACTACTGTGTTTCATAATGTTAATTACTTACCTTACCTACTATTGTATAGAATCAAGTTCTTCTAACTTAACAGAAAGCTGTGCTGCTGGGGAATTTGTTGCGCCACTTCTTTTTCCCAGCTAAAAGCACTAGGAAGTGGTGAAGGGCGGGCGTTTTGGGGGGACTGTCTTATGTAGTTTTGACGTTAAAAAACAGCTGACTCTCAGCCTAGGTTGATTATAGGACTTTTGATTTTGATTTATTAATGTGTATATTTCTGAGTAAGACAAGATGTAATGTAATATGAAAATGGGCATTTATTTACGAATTTTAGTGTAATATAGCACGTTACAAGTTGAACATGATTAAAGCTTCTACAAACAGGCGCGACGCGACACTTCTTGTAGAACAATTCCCATGAAGTTTTCGTAGAAAATGTTCTAAGAGTCGCATCGCGCTGGTGCGTCGCGCCTTTTTGAAGAAGCCTTAATGGTTTTCAACTATGACGTTGATTATGCATTTCAATGTTAACGCGAGCGTGCGCAGAACGGTTTTCAATATTTCGCATAATGGCTTTTAGGAAATTAGTAAGAGCATACAGGGTAGCAAGGAAATCGCCGCAGAATCTGTTACCATGTATTCGGTATATAAGTCTGAACACCCGTGTTGAAATTTTTAGTAAAAAAATTGCTCTGCCATACATTTTAACCACGTAGTTATTGCACTTTTTTTATGAAATTGCAGATTATTTTTATAACCGACGAAACATTTCTACGCTAGCGGGTGTACAACCATGTGCTCAGAGGCGTACCAATAAAAAATGGGGCCTAGGGCGCGCATGACATTTGCGCCCCTACGTAAATTATCTTTTCGGTCTACACTGAGCAAAGCTAGGTTGCTTAACCTTTCTTGACCAATTATAAGCCTTCAATAACTAAGATATTAATTCTGCAATGCAATGCTGTAATTTTAAGAGAATTTGGATAGAAATAGGCAGATTTGGAAATACGCTTTCATCCCAGTACTGCACAATATATTCAAGTAGCTCTTCAGATTTATTAGATATAGGGAACAGCATGAAATGGTTTATTGATGTTTTTTTTAAGGGGGTGCAAAAGTCGCCAAGCAGGCAGGCAGGCAGGGCAAGAGCCCTGGGCGCCTGCCCAGGGCTCTTGCCCTGCCTGCCCCACACTACTTTCAGTTTTCGCGTTGATACCACCCGGTGTATGGGTGGAGAGTGCAAAATATGCGCTCTGGCATTCTCATTCTGGCTTCCACATTTTACTGCTGTATCCCTTTCCACATTTAACCCGTCCACCTTGAAAACATGAGTAAACAGGCGTTTTCTGGGCTCGCTCGACCTCACCAATCGCATCGCTTCTCATTCGCTTCGCCATCAGGCGTGATCGAGGTCACGAGCAGCCATTTAGTAATAAAACATCATCAAGGTTTTTGACTTTGACAGCACCTTCATTTCGTAGCAGTAGGGGTGATTATCGTATTTTCAGTGTTCCTACTAACTTGGTATTACAATGTAGTAAAAACAAAATATTTACCTGCACAGTCTGCCTCGAATTCCTCGCAATATTGACCCTTACGATTGCCTTCTTAAAGTCCGGGTTGGTTGACCTCACGATATTGTAATCAGTATGTTCTTGATATAAACACGCGTCCAATCCCTTCAGTAGGAACTCGAACAGAGTGATCAAGTTCTCTGGGTGAGGAGAAGTGACGTATATGTTGACGTAGCCTAGGGCTACGGCTGCGGCGATGGAGAGGCCTAAAGTAGCGGACTTGCCGCGACCCCGGGCTGCAGTGAGGCAGTGGGGAGGTCTGAGAAAGAAAAATGTTTTTTTTTATTGCATCTCGCTGGTCAACCTAGGAGGTGGTTGGCTACTTAACCGAACTTGCCTGTGGCTGCGTCAATAAATTAAAGCCTACATCCAGGGCTTACGAAACTTAATACTAGGAAGAAGACATTTAGTTGACGAGTTTCGAAGGTTGTTGATGGTTGGTCAGTGGTTTTTTTGAGGCTGTTTGATGTGGGTGTACTATAGGTACCCCTCTGCCTAACCCTTCCGGGCAAACAGGCGTAATGAGTGTTTTGAAGGTTTATTGTCATCACTTCGCTAAATTTCATAAAAGCCCTCACATAACAGCTTTTTCTTGGTGACTTCATGGCAATACGAGATCGCAGCGAGCGTTTGCTTGCATGAGTAATTCAGTACATTGAAAATGCCGCGAAATCGTCCAATAAAACGCCAGGGTACATAATTTTCCCACTGCTGGGACACAGGCCTCCTCTCTGTGAGAGACTGTAATACACCACGCGAGCCCAGTGCTGGTTGGTAGAATGATGTCACATGTATTCGAATTTTTGGTTCTAGGACACGCCGGTTCCCTCACGATGTTTTTCGTCACCATTTTGAGAGCAGTGGTAATTTAATAATTTACACAAAGTAAAGCGCCTGTCTGGTTTAGAACCTACAACTAGGCCACCACTGCTAGTGTATGTGTGCAATAAATATATTGAGTACTAGGTACTGCCAGCGGCTCCGCGTCAATGTCGAAAATTATCTGGAAAAGGCTTCTCTGGCCTAGAAGAAATAATAGCATTAAAAGAACACATTAAAACAAGCTTTTATTATTACTGGTTGCTAAAACGCACTAAAAAAGTTTAAAAGAATTTAATCTCAATTATTTAAATAAAAACATGTTACATTTTGTTGGCAGGAGAAAAATAGATTTCTAACCGTCTAAATGAGTTCATCATTTGACATGGATGTCATCATAATATTGCATTGTCACGCATATTTACATGAAAAATTTCAGCTCAATCGATTAAAGATCTGCTTCAAAATTGAGTTGCAAGATTCCACCCGAACAAACATAGTTACATACATTGCAAGTTAAGAGCGTTTATTCTGAAAGTTGGCAACGTCGCAAATAGCTGTCAAATATTTACCTGATTTTATTAATTTGTTAATATTACTGTATGGAAATATGAAATATCTCTAACCAGTGACCTAAAATATGAATAATGATTTGCAATTAAAACACTGAATTTGATGTTGTAACCGTTTTAGGTGTCAAAAGGGCATTTGGAAAGTTTCCAAGTTCTTTTTTTACATCTAACACTAAATATTCGGTGTTAAGATATTAATGATTGCATTTCATAATAAGTTACGGGGAGTTCCCTATAATCCTTTCTTAACTGACGTCTCCCACCCATAGTCTACCTTTGTCCCAAATTTCATCTTCTTAGGTCCAGTAGTTATTTATATTTCGTAGTTAATCAGTGAGTGAGTGAATGAATGTGTGCGTGAATGAATGAGTGACCTTTCGCTTTCATGTAATATATATAGATTGAAAAAACTTTCATCTCCAATTTTTCCAATAGAACTTACCTCGACTGTTTGTCAGCAAGCGTATTGATAAGTGCGACGAGTGCGGTTGCTTGGTCGTACGTGCGACATAGCGCGACCAGTGGACCAGCTGGAGGTGAATCTGATAAGGATGATATCAATTCTGTCAGTTTTGGATTGACGCGCTGAAACAAATAACGCATTTTGTGTAAATATAGATAATTAATTGAATATTTTTTGAGCTATCGCAAACCTAACATCTATACTTATAAAAAAATAAGTGTGTTTTTAGTCTCATAATAACTGCTTTTGACTTATTCTTATGAAAGTATTTAAACGTTAAAAGTAAACGTAAATAAGGAGGTAGGATAAAAGTATCCTACGAGTTATTCCAAGTTATTAACTATCTGTGGGCCAAATTTCATCCAAACCCGTTCAGCTGCTTCAGCGTGATTGAGTAACAAACATCGCTAAACACATAAACTTTGACATTTATAATATTAGTGGGAAGTAGAATTCTTTAAAACACGTCGAGATATAAGTTTACCTCAGGTGCAACATCAACAGGCTCAACTTGCGCAGTCTTGGACGATATAGGTAGCACAATCAGAGAGTCATCTAACACCAAGCAACGAGGGTTATCAGCTAGCGACAGCAAGAACCTCTCGTTGAAGCGATTCACTACTGTGTCGTATGCTTCTGTCTTGAATCTGAACAAAAAAAAATGTTTCTTATAACAGCTGCAGGGGTCGATCGATGAGGCTAAGCTAAGCTTGCTTCGGTCGATCCGTCGATGGGTGACCTGGTACATACCAAGACACCTCCATGCCAGGAAAACCACATTAAGCCAGCTGTCATTAGTGGATCTTTGATAGTCGTTATGGGTCGTCTGAAGCCCGAAAATCTGACAAACAGTCTTACCAACGGGTATCGTATTACCCAGGCAGTCACTCTGTCTAAAATAGGTATTAAGCTGCATGGGGTTATTTTTTTCAATATTTTTTTATGTTTTGATATGAACCCTCGGATAAGAAACGAAACTTCCGCTCTGAAAACGCTCATGATGGCACAATTAGCCTAAAGCTTTGGGGCGTAAGATACGCCCAGTTCAGCCTTTATACAGAGAATTCAAGTAAGTAATTTTTTGTTCTATGATTTCTATATAGGAAAAAAGAATTTCACTAGCAATAACACAACAAGTCTTTATGTTAGGCGTGCTTCTCGTTTGGCGGGGCATTAATTGCGTAACTCACAATCACAATTTGAATGATTTTGAAGGATTGCTTAACCATTGCTTCATATCTTCGAAAAATAGGGCTGCTCAACGCAAATAATGCAATGAATGTTGATCTGTCAAAACACAATCCATTCCTACTGTTAATGTGTGACTCAATTACCGCATGTCGGCAAATTCGGGGGTATTTTTTGCCGCCCGGCTGTGCCAAATCATGCCAAATCAAATCAAAATATTTTATTTCACATAAACCTGCAAGGGCACTTATGAAACGTCAGAAGCTAGGTGCACGGTTCCAATTTGTCGCTTCCTATGGAGAAGAGCCGGCAAGAAACTCCACGGTTACTCTTTTAAAAATAATTGGGTTTTACAATGTTTTCAAATTACAGTGATAATAGGTATAGGAGGACAGTGCAGGCCTGTCAATAAGTACCAAGTACTTAGAGGAATGAAAATAAAGAATAGAAAATCGTCTATAAATCTAATCTGTAAGGCCTACAATGTTTTCCACCTGTTTGCCACCTGGACATGAGTGTCTGAACCCTCTTAAACTTAATTTAATTCAAAGTAATGGATCCACTTTACCTGGAGTGGACATCCATAGTAATGGAGTGCAACTGCCTCAAGGAATCCATGGACTTGAGCAGGAACACAATCAAGCCTCCGCCTTCAACGGTCTCTACCGTGCGCGCCATCAAGTTCGGCGTGAGGGCTTCGAAATCCTGCATGAAATAATAATTATTAAAAAAAATCCATACTTAATTTTTTTCTACTTTAGTCAAATATGTTTGTGCGTTTAATCATAATCCCGAGTCCTAACCACCGATTTAAATCGTAAACCACTCAGTTTTAAATATCACTAGCTTTTCCACGTGGCTTTGCTGGTAAAGCCGAAGCGAACATCGGAAATGATCTCATTTGAACGTACTACTGGAATAGAGAGTATTTGTTAATTATCTAGGTTCTCACTATCTGTTTGCCAAATTTCATCCAAATCCGTTCAGCCGTTTTCGCGTGATTGAATAACAAACATCTAAATATCCAAACATGTGAACTTTCAAATTTCTATTATTAGTTGGGTCTAGGATAAAAATCGCATTATCGTAAAATTACTTACAAATAAATGTTGCTTAACTGTCATTATTTGTAAGCAAAGGCGCCTTGGCGCGAGAGATTAAGAAATGCATTGCAGTATTAACCTGACACGCTGCCTGAAAATTTTATACTGGGCAATGGTGCAGTCTTCCTTTTTCTATATTTTTTGCTTTAGTCAACTTGCCATGATAGAAATAACAATAATCAAACTGTTAGAGGTTTTAAAACCATTAGGTTTCAAAACCTAAAGTATGGCTGTGTATTTAATATTAAACATTTAATTATTTAATTTAGTAGGGTATGAACTGGGTGTTTATATTTTAGCAGTCAGTACATTACCTGTAATACACACATTCCATATGTCTGTCCGAGCATGGTATGACTCTCAGAGTAATACCGTCCATGTATAGTTGTTGCTACTCTGAATGCATCAAATAGAGATTCTTCTGACACTTCCAACTTGCCTGCAGCTATCTTCTTTGCTCTCTTGCGGCCATGACTAAAAGAAAACATTATTTTGATTAATATCTTTCATAGTTAATTTTTTTATTAGTTGTTAATGTCCCACTGCCGGGCAAAGGCCTCCCTACTCTTTTTCTGCCTCTCACTGACAGCTCTCGTAGTTGTCAAAGACCAATCTTTATTAAATGATTCTAGCTCATCCTGCCATCGCCATCTGAGCCTGCTGCAATGTTTTTCACCATTAAGAGGGGCCCATTGGGTTGTAAGCTTGACCCATTGATTCTCTGAAATGCACCAGATGTGTCCAGCCCAATTTCATTTAAGCCTAGCAGCTTATAGGGAGTTGCCCTTTTATAAAAAAAGTATTAAGAATAAGGATAAAACGTTTTGGACTTGGTACTTGAAATAAAAAATAAAAGAAACAAAGCAAAAATTAATGCCAGAGAAATTATTAGTACATGAAGACTCAGTAAAACTGTTTATAATAACTTACTTGCTGATTGCTTCATCTTTATTTTTATAGCACCATAGAACTGTCGGCCTGGCCTTCACAGTAGATTTTACCAGCATATCATACAAAATGGGAACCTGCAAAGAAAACAAAATTTTGAGTGTTAAGAAAATATTAATCTCATACCCACATGGTAGGTTTATCTAGGAAATAAAATTAAAAAAAAAACCATCAAAAGTCATTTATTCAAACTAGGCTGGTGTCAGCACTTTTTGAACATCAAAATTAGTAACACTTCCTAGTGCTTTAGCTTGGGAGAAGAAGTGGCGCAACAAACTCTTCAGCAGCACAGCTGTATGTTATGTTAGCAGAACTTGATGGTATACAATAGGAACGTAATTAACGTTACGAAACATAAAATTAAAATATTTGCCATATGTGAGCTAGCACACGCCAATATATCAAAAAATCATTAAAAAATTTACTCAAGCAGAAATAAATAATAAAAACAAAAACATAAACAGAACTTAAAACCTAAATGGAAGCCTCCAGGCATAAAGGGCATGCCCACTTACACGAAATGAAGGGTATTATGGTTTATGTCTAGTAGTGGATTATGATAAGCATGGTTGGTGGAAGAATCAATTAGCTCACTAAGGGTTCAACACTATTCTTCAAGATTATTTATTATAATCATGAACTGAATCCATGTTTCAATTGAAAAATATATGAGGTGGGCGATGTAATTTCTCATTGGATATTTTTTTTTTTAATTCTCTGCTATACATTTTCACCGAGTAGGTACTGAAATTTTCTATGAAACAGCAGACGTTTGGTTTGATAACCAATAAAATTTCTATGTTCTAGAACCATGTGCTGAAATAACTGTGTTGTGGTGATCAGAGGCCCTAGTGTGAGTTTAATTTAACCATCTACACCAAACGCAGTGAGCGCGTTCGGCGTTCCGATTGACCCTGAATTGGTGACGGACCAATCAGTGCGCCAAACGCGCTCACTGCGTTTGGTGTAGATGGTTAAATGAAACTCACACTAGGGTCTCCGACAGGCAGTTGCTTCATGTAAAATACTGGTTTCCATCTAGTTTGACTGGAAGCCAAAACCGATATAGGGAAAAGGCTAGGCAGATTGATTGATGCCCTAAACATTCATAAGTACCACAACACCAAAACCAAAACCCATGCTCATGGATGGGTTTCGGTTCTATTTCTCTTCTAAGAAAGGGAATCGGGTTTTGGTTAGGGCCTGTTTAGAGAAAATAAGAGGACCGTCGTGGTAGTTTAAACATCGTTTACAATGTACTTACTTGATCTCTACTTTTGTCCCCGACAAGAAGGATCATGGTACGATGTCCCAACTTAACGCCGTTCTCTATCATCACCCTGATACGGTTATCTATTTTCTTTTTCACCATTTTGTTAGCTTATTTCACAAATACAAGAAGTAAACCGGGGGTTGTTACACGTTATAACCTAAAATGACAAATAATCACACGGCTTCAGCATGTTTATTACAAGCTGTCTGTCATTGTCAAATTCCGTTCCATTCCACAGAACACAATAGGGTATTACATTCATTTTTGAAAAGGGTCATAATTCGATTCTAGAGTGCTAATATCCCACTTAAAAAAACATTTTTATTACCATAAAAATCTATTCCTCGAAAAAATAAGTCGATTATTGCCATAAACTGCATTTAAATTTTACATTTTCAAATTTCGCGCGTAATTTTACGAAAACGCTGGACGCAGTAGACGCATATAATAAATTAATAATGTACTCCACAGTCCACAGACTACAATATAGTATAGGGTACTCTGTGGTGGACGCCGTATTGCTATGTGGGTATGACGTCAGTTTGCTAAAAACAAATGCGCTAATATTTTCTAAGACAATTGTTTATAATTTGAAAATGAGTAATTTCCTACTTATCGTTGGTTTGCTGTTCCTGGATACAAAATATTTTTAAAATTAAAAATTACTTCGGTTACGAAAATAATAAAAGTGTTTATGGGCCAGTTTGCCGTATGACGTAATAGAATAACATGGCGGCCACTATTTCATGAGTAGACAGACTTCATGGTGTTCAAAAACAGATAAAAAAAACTGAAATCTTTAAATTGTATTTTAACATTTATTTTGTTATTCCATGAACTAAAACTTTTTGCCTAAGCTATCTCAATAATATACTATTCGATTTTTTCTCGTAAAGAGTGAAATACCCTATTTCATGTATTGTGTCGAGTGTGTCGATCAATTGTTGGAGAAAATAAACCCACAGAGTACATTATGAATAAACCTAAAGATCAGTTTATTATCGCCAACTGACACTTGCCGTAATTTACATATTATTACTTACTTATTCATGGCGGCTGTGCAACATGCCTGTGAATGTGTGGCAATATTCGCAAAGCTAGAGAGAATATCAATAAACAAGACGGTTTTGATTATTTCACTGGCAACAAACAAGCGTCGTTCGTCCGGCTTGCTGTCAATGTCAAAGAAAACCAAGCAAACTGTTCACAATATTGAAAAATTGCGTTTTCTATAATAATTATGAGATAAAATACACCAATTAGCTAATTATGTGACATGTGTGTTCTTCTATAAACACTATCATCGCGTGACACCATCCACAAGTGTCGATATTTCGTATGCTAAGTGTGTGTTGAAAACCGTTTGCAGATACTGTTATAATGGCAAAAGCACAAATAAATACGAAATCCAGCAACTATATAAAAGACCGGGAAGGTTTTATCAAGGAGTTGAAGCAATTCAATGAAAGTAAAAAGTAAGTTTTTCGTTTTTGCGGCATCATTTGTTAGTACATAATTACAGTCCATAATGGGGCCGCAATGTCGGTATGCATCGATCAGCCACCCATTTTATGCCGTATTATCTAATGGGCTGGTGGTTGTTTTGAAAGTGTTATGATGTACATTTACTTTATTCAATGCACTCCTTTAAGCCACCTTTTATTTTTCCAAAAATACTGCCTATTGAACACTGTTTGTGTACATATTGCAGCTAACCTAAAACCATATACTGCCTAATCATATCCCTTACTTTTAAAATCAAAGAACCATTGTTTTTCTTTTTCTGTGTGCTTACTAAAATATTTTAAAAAAAATTTTCAGCTTACCTACAAAAGTACCTATAGTGAATGGCATAGAAATAGATCTGTATCTGTTCTACACATTAGTTCAACAGCGAGGGGGACTCGGCAAGGTAGGTCACGTTAAATAACTAAGACATTTTAATTTAAATAGCCTCCTACATAATGAGCAACATGGATTTACAAAAGGTCATTTGACTACAGATGCGGGTGTTGCTCTGTTGAAACACATATATAATGCACGGGAGAACTTGCAATATGCTATTGCAGTTTTCTGTGCTCTCTCCAAAGCCTTTGATTGTATGCACCATGAAATGCTTTTGCGTAAACTACGTTATTACGGTGTCCATAACAAAGCTTTAAAAGTAATAAATTATTTTTTTACAAAATAGGTTCCAATGTGTAGAAATTAATGGTGAAAAATCTTCCGGGCCGTCAGTTCAGTTAGATGTGCCTCAAGGCTCAATACTCGGCCCATTCTTGTTTTTAGTGTATATCAATGATATACCATTTTATTTAAAGGGTATTTGTGATGTTGTACTGTTTGCAGATGATACTTCTCTTATTTTTAAAGTAGACTGGAATAGACAAGACTTTAACGACGTAAACAGTGCTCTCTCCATGTTTACGGCAAATAACCTATTTCTCAATGCCAAGAAAACGAAATGTGTATAGTTCGCCTTGCCGAATGTTAGAAATCTTGGTCCCAACATCGTCTAGATAAAGAGGTGCTTTTAACCATAGACTCGGCAGTTTTCTGGGCATAACAGTAGATGCCAAACTTCAGTGAGGATGACACATATCAAGCTTAGCGGGGAGGCTCAGTTCAGCTGCCTACGCCGTCAGAAAAGTAAGACAATACACTGACGTCGATACAGCTTGTTTAGTCTACTTTAGTTATTTTCACAGCATTGTGTCCTACGGTATTCTGCTGTGGGGCAATGCTGCTGTTATTCAAAATATTTTTGTCCTTCAAAATCATGCTGTTCGTGCAACTAACCAGCTAGATGCCATTTCGTTGAAGGAATTTTTAAAGATATTGGTATTCTCACGGTGGCATCACAATTCATATTCGCTAACATCTTATATATTAGGCAAAATATACACTTGTACACTAAAAATGCGTTTAAAGCTCAACTATGATCCATCCTTTGTGGCCTACTATTCCATCAACAACTATTTAAATGACAAGAATAGTTGGTCGTTAATGTTAATGTTCTTTCTCCAGAATTGGTGTACCTAGTAACAGGTTATATGGGTTCATATAATTATATATTATATATTATTATTATATTTTATTGATTGTCTAAGTACTTTATATATTTTTTATTATTATTTATTATGTCCTTAGTTAATGACATGATCTACTTATAACAATATTTTTATGATGAGTTGTTTTATGCTTTATGTGGTTAGCTAGCGACCTCGACAGTTTTCATTTTTTTAATCGGTATATTGGCATGGCTAGCTGACATTTTGACTAATTATTTATTTAATGTTCTGTGTCTCGTAATGTTTATTACGAGACACAGAACTTTGCCCATGTATGTATAAAATCCAGTCTATCCGACTAAATAGACAGCTGTGCTGCTGAGGAGTTTGTTGCGCCACTTTTTCTTCTCCTTCCGCGCGAAAGTTTTGGTGGACTGTGTTATGTATTTTGACTTTCGAAAAGTGCTGATTCTCAGCCTAATTTGAATAAATGACTTTTGATTTTAATTTTAGTACTCAAGTTCATTATTTAGGAGCATTTCCTATGAGATTTGGTTCTTTAAAACACATCAAAAAGATAGTGTAAATGGAGTGTGATGTATCATATCATTATTGGCTGTCTATAATGCAGGGATTAATTTCTTATTGTAAAAAGTAACACAATTTTTTTAAATATCAAACCACTTCTTGCTTTTATTAATCCTTACAAGTATTCCGAAGGCTTTATCATATTATGATGAGGTACGATTATCAATCTACTAATAATAATATTATTATATTATTATCTATACTTATTAATATTATAAAGCTGAAGAGTTTGTTTGCTTGAACGCGCTAATCACAGGATATACGGTCCGATTTCGAAAATTCTTACAGTGTTAGATAGCCCATTTATCGAGGAAGGCTATATATAGGCTTTGAAAGAATGTCTGAAAATCGGGGGCTTTTTTCCTTTTGCGAGTTTCCGCTGCGTGCACTGCGTAAACGGTTAAAGTTTCGCAATAATCATGTATGACAGAATTGTTCCCCTTTAAAAGTTCTAAATAAAAGTCCACGACAGCATATGTCTATCTTTAAGGTTGGCTCACTATAACCTTTTTTATGCTAACCAAATTTGTTCTAAAATAATGCATTATTAGCGAAGGTGTTTTTTATAAACATGATATTAATCCTTATCCAAAATTTAAAACACAATTGCCCTTTACATGATTCGATTTCAGTGAATATCTTAGGAGATATCGCAGTTTTAAAATAACATCGCAGCAAAATAATGATCAAGTGCTGCGCGCGCATTTATGATGTGCAAGGCGGGCAGTCATGAGGGGGAAGGGCGGTGGCCCCAGTTAGCTCTGCGAGATACCATGTTCAATGCTGCGCGGCTCAGACGCGTTGTTGGCTCCTTACGGAACGTTTGTGCTCAGCGAAGTACTTTTTAAATTTGTTTTTCCAAAATATCTATACATAAATATATTTAATATTATAAAGCTGAAGAGTTTGTTTGTTTGCTTGGTTGAACGCGCTAATCTCAGGAACTACTGGTTAGAATTGGAATATTCTTTTAGTGTTGGATAGCCCGGCTATAGGAACATCACGCTAAGACCCTTAGGAGCCGAACAAAGAGAAAAGTCACGTATACGAAGTACTCGGACGGGCAGGCGAGGCGAGCGACGGGGTGGGTCGCGGAGCAAGAAATTTGATGCGAACGAAGTCGCGGGCAGAAGCTAGTATATAATACACATGATGCAAAAACTTTGTATTCCGTTTTACAAAAATTACGCAGACGATGGAGTATGAAGTTTGGCACAGTTAAAGTTTATATAGAGAAGAAGTGCAAAAGCTATTTTTTTTGCATAATAATGCATTGGAAATATATTAAGTAAATTAGTAATAAATCATGGTCAAATTTCAATAATTGAGCGACCACTAGTAAAAATTTATTAATACTTAATTACAGGTAAACCAGAATGATACATGGGAGACATTCCTGCGACCGTTGAGACTACCACACCCATGTATCAATGGATCCACACTGCTTAGAAGAATATATGTATCATATTTAGAAAAGTAAGTTTTTATATTAGGTACTATAAAATTTAGTCATGGTACGTTTTAAACCAAAAACTGTGGTTTAAAACCTGTTTTCAATTTGTTTAAAACTATAACCTATACTAAAGTTTTTCTATGTCCATGTATGTATGTGTAGAAATTGTAGAAAATATTATACTTATCCCTTTTTTATTAAACCAGGTATGAGAGAGCAAAAGGCCCACCGGGCAGGGATGACGACAATGATATGGATGAAGACCCGAGACGTGGGCGTGGCGGTAACATGCCACGTATGTCGTTTGGAGGGGGTACGTACATATCAGGTATGTTTCAAACAGAAACATATTGATACCTGTGCTTATTCTTCCCTATTGTTTATTCTATATAATTATATCCAATTTTATTTAAAACATCAAGGAACTCTTAACCAAGCTTTTATGTGTTCAAAAATAATTTAAAAAAAGTATTTTGTGATTTGTTGAAAGTTTTCTGATGATTTAACATTGGTCCATATTGTAGTGGTGTTGGTGATTATTATACTTTGCAATTCATTATTATTACTTAGATAAAACATATTTTAAATGTAAAATTCACAACCATAGCTATCAATATTTTTACAAAAATAACTTATCTTCCGCCACTAACTGTCACCACTAATACCATCACAACTCTATCAGTTGTTAGGCATTTTTATTTATCGTCATCTAAGCATCAGGTGAGGCGCTCCGCACTGGCTCCCGCGTCGCCGCAGCATCAGAGCGATTGGCCCTTTCCCTCTTATCGCCGATGCCGAACGAACAAGACTTCGCCGTCAACGTATGTACGGTGCTTGCTGCCGACCATTCGAACCGACTACCTTTGGGTACTACGCCGCATATATTGGATTTCTTGTTGGCGCATGCTGGGGTTTATAATCACTGTGAGTATAATTTTATCATCATCACCATCATTTCAGCCGAAAGACGTCCACTGCTGGACATGGGCCTGCACCTACCACCGCCAATTCGACCGGTTCTTTAGTTCGGCCTTCACCAGGTCATCGGTCCACCTTGTAGGAGATTTTCAAACGCTACGGCTTTCGGTATGCGGTCGCCACCCCAGAACCTTTCGGCCCCATCGGCCATCTGTTTTGAGAGCAACGTGCCCTGACACTTAAGGTTGGCAATTCTTTGGGCTATGTCCGTTACCTTGGTTTTCCTATGGTACATAATGAATGATATTTGAAACAGGATACCCAATTGGGTTTGAAACAGGATACCCAACTGGGATGTATACAGCTTAAAATTAAGTATATTTTAAAATTCACTTCCAATTTATTCAAATTCAAATTAAAAAAAACCTGTGTATTGTTCACTAGTCCATTTAAATGACTATTTAGGAAAAGATCTTATTCCCCAACCTATTAACATTTTATTACCCGCAGCGAGTCTCCGCAACACAATCGGTCGTTCCTATTTCGAAGCGCGAGGTCGTTACCCTGACGACTTCTGGAACCTTCGGGCCGGAGGAGGGGGGGTTAAGGAGTTGGCTGACGAAACCAAGTTTATGCAGCCAGGGGTCGAACAACCAGACCTCATTGTGCAAGCTAGGTCGGCGTATAATACGCTGACTGATTGTCTGCTGAATGGAACCGAGGAAGAAGAGATGGTTGTTGAGAAGATTTATGAGGATGTGAGTTGTTTTTAAGTTTTTTTTTGTCGTCGGCGGAGGACGTGTGATGGTGCTAGAATTTCCATGATTTTCATGAATTCCCAGATATATATAATATCGCAGTCAAAAAGGATATTACATATTCTGCCATAGTTGTAACCACTAATATAAATAAATATAATCATTTCGGTAAAACTTGCTATAATATACACACATTTTTGATATAAAGAAAATAATACAAGAGTATTAAGAGAGAAGTACGTGGGTAGCCCGCGAAATTTAAATTTTCTTACGTTTTGTACAATACTATTAAATGAAAAAGTCATTCAATGGGATTATATGAACTTGGAGGGTGTCTTGATGATTTTAATATTAAAACTTCTGTAAATACATACGTGCTACTGTCGCGAATCATATTTTAATCAACATACAACATGGCACTGACCTGCAAAGTTGCAAAAAACGTAGGATTATTCGAAATTCGCGGGTTACCTTAAGGCATCCTCTAAGAAAGGCATGCCAGTTAGCCAAATATTTTATGATGCCAGGAGAATTTATGTTTATCTATTACTTACAGTCCGTCACAGAATACTAACATAATATAACCTAGTGGCGTGCACAGAGTTTTTAGACAGGGTAGGCAGAAAAAAGCAAAAAGAAACAGAATAACCGATTGTTGTACCTACACCGCATGCAACCTATGAGGTAATTAAGATTCATATTGTTTCGTATTAAATTTGCGATTGACTTACCTTTAGTTTGTATTAGTTGCAAATCCGTTGCACAATTACTTTTCACGGTCACTTGTTTTTTTTCACCGAAATATAGTTTTTAAAATTCATCATTTTTTATTTTCTCTATACACACAGCACCTGAACAACTTTCATAGTGAATATTATTTTTTTTTCACACTATTATCAACCTTAAACTCATAAATACATGCTATCCTAGCTCACAACCAAAACAAATAAATGAAAACAAACAATGGCGTCGGAAATCGGAATAAAAATAATATGACAAAAAAGTAATGGTTGTTTATGTAGCAACAAGTCATTGAAACAATACTACGTTAAAAAATAGTCGCATAACCAACTTCATTCGGAAAACTTCGATAAGTTTCGAAAATCGTCGTGGAGTAAAAAAGCGTGAAAAGCCAGTGACTACCCTGTACAGTTGTTTGCGTTAATTGCTACATTGTGTGCCACGTATATATATAGGAACACACACAATAAATCTGCATGACCACGAGAGCACCCATATAAACATTAAGATGCGAATAGTTCGTGTCTCTCCCGAGGCACTCGGCGGCGCTAGTGCATCGGAATGCGAAGTTGCGTCAAATTGTACGAACGAACGGGTATCGTATCGATGATAATAATGATACGACTGACGCTCGACCGGTGGAGCTGATTTATGAATAAAGATTGTTTTGTTTATTGATAAAATAATATAAGTTCTAAATATTAATCTGATTTAGGTAGCATAGGCTGAGTCTTTCTGTTTATGGACTGCACGCCACTGACATAACCCCTTCTTTCCCTAGGAGGTATTAGAAGACTGGGTAACAGACCCGTCGGATGAGAACCAACTCTTCGCTCCGGAACTACCGGGCGGGTCCACCTGTGTTTACTCGCAGCGAGTGTTGCAGATAGCTTCCATAGTCCGCTCGCTGTCCTTCCACGATGAAAACGTGCAGTATTTAGCTAAGAATTCTACGCTTATCAGGTACGATAGTCAATAAGTGTTGATTTAACTTGTAGAGAATACTTTGTGATGTCATTAGAAAAGTTGAGACGGCCAATTGAATTTCGACTCTATTGAACTGTAAAAATGGTCGCTCATAATAATTACTACCTGTTGCCCGCGATTTCGTCTGCGATCCAAGTTGAAAGTAACATGGCCTTCTCCAGGTCATCGTCTGCCCATGTGCCAAATTTCATGCAAATCCGTTTAGTCGTTTTAGCGTGAAAGAGTAACAAACATACAAAAATATCTTTTCTCTTTGTAATAGTGTAGATGTAAGCATATCGATGGGTTAGAATTAGAACAATAATTTAAAAAATATATATTGTCGCTTCTGAAAAGAGGAAATATGGTAATAATTGTTGACCAAATAGATGATGATTAATGCCTCTTCTGTAGAACCCGTTTTTTACTGTTATCATGGAAATAATAATATGTCTTTTTCAGGTTTTTATTGTTATGTGCAAACTCTTGGGTAGGCACACTACGGCAATCTGGTCTTGATACTCTCGGCAACGTGTCTACTGAACTTATAATCAAGGTAATTAATTAAACTATATTCATCACTTTGTAATTTCATAGAGTTGTTAAAACCACATAAAACAGACATATCACTCTAGAGTGGTTTATACACGGAGTAATGAAAGAAGTGGAGATGCCGCAAAGCAAAATCTCTTTAGAAAGTAAGTCTGAATGCCTGGGTGAGAGGGGGACGCGGTACGGCGTATCCGCCCCTTTTTTGTAAATAGCTGTTTGTAATTTTAGTTCGTCCACTAGCTACTATGGCATTACAAAGCATGACGCTTTGTTCTCTTGTTTTAACCTTAAGGAGTGGTTAGTATTATATACATTTGTTCCTTTCGTAGGACCCAGCAACATGTTTGATATCCCGCCACGTGCTATCTACAATTCAAGCGGCATTAGTATCTCAGGACCGCGCTAGAGTGCTTGCAGCGCTTGAGTTGCTGAACAAACTCGCTCAGAATGAGGTCAATGAAGAGGCACTGCTTAAAGCGCTGGAATCTAAGGTATGATGAGCTGAAAACTTTTTAAACTGTCTGTGATGTGTTGTTGTATTGCAAACTATCTTGGAAACTTTGGTAAAAAAAACAACAATTTATTTCATGCATTAAAAAATTGAACCTACCTACACTAAAATGTATGTGTTTGGGCGCGTATGTGTGTGTAAATGTTAGTGTGTGTGTGTTTGCGTGCTGCGTGTTTTCAACATTTGATGATTTGATGTAGCAGCAAGAGATAAATAGTAGATTGTATCGTAAGGGAGCAAAATAATATTTTTACGGCGAGGGCGCTTATTTGAATCCAGAGCGAAGTGAGGAATTCTAGAGTAGAATCCTGTCTCATGGGAATCATCAACAGTTATTTTTAAAAGTTCATTGCCACGACAAGTTCATGTACTCTTAAAATTAAAACCATGTTTGTAATAAAACAAAGAGAGACAGTAAAATATGGATTTTACTTTATTTTTTAACAGAGAAAAAACCAACGGCCATTACGCTCGGTAATTTTTACACAAGAGCACAAGAAAAAACGTGTGTTGCCACACGTCATAAACATTATTTTAAGCACGTTAATGTTGCACACATAAAATCAACAAAAAATAAAAAATACATTGAATTTGATTCTAAATTATTATAGATTACTGCAATTAATTACATCAATCTATAATAATCTAGAATATCAAATATTTATGTTCACATTGTATTGAACATAGTTGGGGGGAGGGGAGGCTGACAATCTGTCAAAGGGACAAAGAGACATAATAATTTAAAAATGTTTTAGAATTATAATATTATTCCACTGGCAGAGGACATAGCTTGGCAATGGATCTTAAATAAAGTTTGTTTTTGTATTTTATTTCAGCTACTCTAACATTGTTGTCTGGCCCAGGAAACACCTTAACAATTATTGCCATAGGCCATTGCAAAGGAGAGGCATTTACATCTTTAACTAGAACCAGATCACCTACCTTTAGGTTTTCAGAGCTATGCTTCCACTTGGGACGGCTCTGAAGCTGCGTGAGATAGTCTGCTGACCATGCCTTCCAAAAGTGTTGTTTCAGTTTAGACACAATTTTCCAAAATTTCAATCTATGTATTGGAACTTCCAATAAATCGACCTCTGGATAACTAGACAAAGCCGTACCAATTAGAAAATGACCTGGAGTTAAATATCCACCTTCATTGGGATTGGAAAGCAGAGGTCTAGAGTTCAAAGCACCCTCTATCTGAACTATCACCGTGTTAAATTCTTCATAAGTCAAGCACAAAGTGCCGACGACACGTTTGAGATGATGCTTTACGCTCTTTACTCCGGCCTCCCAAAGACCACCAAATTCAGGGGAGTAACTCGGAATGAACATAAATTTTATGTAGTTAACTTTACAATAATTATATACAGAGTCTCTATGAGCTCTGGAAGCTTGTATATTGTATAATTCTTTTAATTGGTTGTCAGCCCCCTTAAACGTTTTTGCATTATCACAATACACTTTAGACGGTATACCACGCCTAGATATAAAGCGATCAAAGCATGCCAAGAAAGTTGGGGTTGTAAGATCTGACACAACTTCTGCATGTATAGCTTTGGTAGAAAAACAAACAAATAGAGCTACATACCCCTTTGTAACGAGTGGTTTCCTGATTCTTGATATTTTTAAATTAAAGGGACCACAAAAGTCGATGCCGACATGCTGAAAGGGCCTAGTTGCTGTGACTCGTTCCTTTGGAAGTGAACCCATGAGCTGCTTAGCAGTGTCGGCTTTCAAACGAAAACATTTCAAGCATTTATGCACTACCTTTTTTACCTCTCGTATGCCATTGATTATCCAGAATTTCTGTGATAATGCACTGAGCACCAACCTAGGACCTGCATGCAATAATCGTAAATGCTCTCTTTCTATAATTAAAGAAGTTATATTAGAATGTTTTGGCAAAATGATAGGGTGCATTTTATCTTGGGGAATGCCTGCATTTTGCAGCCTGCCACCCACACGGAGCAAACCGTGTGCATCAATAAATGGATGAAGATTGGCCAGCCCTGACTTGATTTTTTTACTATTCATTATTGAATTAATTTCTTCCGAAAATGATATCTTTTGTATGGAACGAATTATAAATTCCAGAGCGAGTTGCATCTCTTTAGGGGTTAACTTTTTATCCTTTATAATGTTTTTTCGCAGAGAATTATTTATAAACCTATACATATATGCGACAACGCTTTGTAGCTTATTTATATTTGAAATTTTTTCTAATAAATGGGTTGGTAGAGAAGGCTCTACATTAATTATAAAACAAGATTTGTCTGGTACCGTTTCTGATTCAGTAAAACTTTCTTGCTTATGAGCTAGATCTGAGTTTAATAAGTATTGTGGACCATGCCACCATAATTTATTTTCTTTTAACTTTTGTGGCTCAACCCCACGGGATATAATATCAGCAGGGTTTTGAGCAGAGCGAACATAATACCAAGATGAGCTATCAGTATAAGAAACAATTTGTTGAATTCTATTATTCACATAGTTATTAGCTCTGACTCTACCTGATTGTATCCACGCTAGTACTATTTGAGAATCACTGTACAAGCGTGTGTAATGCGGAAATCTTGAGCCAATTACATCACTGACTCTTTTTATGAGTTGGGCAAGCAATAACGCACTATTCAACTCTAACTGAGGTATAGTAAGTACCTTAGCTAGAGGTGCCACACGTGACTTTGAACAGAGAAGATTTACTTCAACACCCCCATTAGCTTTTAAAATCCTTAAGTAAAGGCAGGCACCATAAGCTTTTGATGATGCATCAGCAAACCCCACTAACTCAATCCATAAAAAATTGTTACACTGGACGTACCGAGGTACAATAATCCTATTCATCAAATTTAAGTTATTTAGAAATTTTTCCCACAGCTGGGAATATTTTGTTGGAAGAATATCATCCCAACCTATATTAATACTCCACAATTCCTGCATAATCATTTTTGCAACAATTATAATTGGGCTAATAAGACCCAATGAGTCAAAAAATTTCCCTATGTAACTGAGAATCTTTCTTTTAGTGTTCATTTGTTCATTAGGTTGTGTTAAAGGAGCCTGAAAATAGAAGTTATCAGCTATAACATCATACTTTAACCCTAGAGTTTTAATAATATTATCCTTATTCAAGTCAATTTCCTCAAAATATTTATTTTCACTAGGGATATCATCTAAAACTATAGGATGATTTGAACACCATTTATGTAATTTAAAATTACCAAATTTTAGTAACTCAATTAGCTGATTCTTTAATAAATTAAGTTGCTCTGTATCTTCGCAACCTGCAAGTACGTCATCGACGTATGTGTTTGAAAGCATAGCTTGTGCAGCAAGAGGTAAATCATTCTTATGCTTATTTGCGAGTTCTACTAAGCATCGAGTGGCCAAAAAGGTAGAGGCTTTCAACCCATATGTTACAGTCTGCAACTGCAAACAACTTATGGGTGTATTAGGATCATCCCTCCAAAGTATCTTCTGTAAGCTAGTGTGATGTTCATTAATATAAACACCACGGAACATTTTTTGTATATCACAAATTAAAACAAATAAATATGTTCTAAATAAAAGAAGAATATCAAAGAGCTCACTTTGTACCACAGGCCCATTCAGCATGACGTCATTCAACGAAGTTTTATTTTTAGATTTCATACTTCCATCAAAAACCACTCGCAGTTTTGTAGTCTTACTATCTTGGTTAAAGACGGCATGATGTGCTAAAAAGTAAACAGAACCATTATTAAGATCATAAGAATCTATATCAACTTCCTTGGCGTGCCCTAATGCTACATATTGTTCTATGAATTTTTTGTATTCTTCCAATAAAATTGGATTTTGTTTAAGTTTTTTTTCCAAACTCAAAAATCTTTGCAGGGCGACCTATGGATCCATAGGTCGCTGGTTCAAATCCGGCTCGAAGGACCACTTCTTTGTTTGTAATAAAACAAAGAGAGACAGTAAAATATGGATTTTACTTTATTTTTTAACAGAGAAAAAACCAACGGCCATTACGCTCGGTAATTTTTACACAAGAGCACAAGAAAAAACGTGTGTTGCCACACGTCATAAACATTATTTTAAGCACGTTAATGTTGCACACATAAAATCAACAAAAAATAAAAAATACATTGAATTTGATTCTAAATTATTATAGATTACTGCAATTAATTACATCAATCTATAATAATCTAGAATATCAAATATTTATGTTCACATTGTATTGAACAAACCACCTGTATCAAAACCGAATGTGAATAAGAGAAGTACAGGTTACAATAAAATGCGCATTTTAAAACACAATGGTTATACTTTACTAATCCACCATATACATAGTTACTTACTTTTACGGCAAGAAAGATTTTGTCGGGTGCCTCATTAAGGAAAGTCTCCACGTGTTTGACTGAGAACACTTTGGATTTTTTAGGTTTAAATTCATCAGACATCCTTGTCAGATACGCTATTAATTTCGAATATGTGTCCAGTTTTACGTAGTTATTAAGAACTGACTGTTGATATTAGCATTGAGTAGGTACTCCAAAGAGTGGAAGGTTGTTTAGATTTGGCTAAGTACTGGAAGTAGGCCAAAAACACAGATTCTGAAAAATTCTTGGCGCCTCTTTGCTTTCTCCATTCAACAAAATTACCATACGCTTTCATATATTTCTCCCGCGATTTTGCAGGTAATACTTTCAGGAGTTAATTCTATACTTTCACTGTCACTTGAAGAATTCGTTTTTAATAACAAAACCATGAATTTCTAACAATCCGTGAAAATTGACGAAAACGCGGGCTATAGTTTGCGCGTTTTTAATTTGATTTCTTTTTTTTACCAGCCAGTCTTTATTCAAATAATATTTGCGTTCGATTTCTTTGGCGCTGAACACTAAGATGTTCCAAATTCAAAAAATGCGGGGCAAAGATAATTGCGGCGCACTTATAAAGAGGATTAAAAACTCATTACTGCCCGCTAAAAGTTTTATAGAAAACACCAACTTTGGGTGCACTTAAATGCGAACCAAGGCGTCCTTTTCGAATAGATGGAATGAAAACAAAATTTCCTAATAGTTTTGCTTGTTGCATATTCCATTTGAAGTGTCTTGGGAGTAACATTTTGTTTGCAAATCTTTCAGTTGCCCTAAAAAGGTACCAGTTGCCGGGATTGTGTTTCGCTTTTGTTCTTTTACTCTAACACACACACACACATACGTACATACACATTCTAACGTTTATTTTTATTCCAGCTGTACCACGAGGTGTGCGCCCTGCTGACTCTCCGCGACATCATGGTGCTGGTGTGCACGTTGGAGTGCGTGTACGCGCTGACGTCACTGGGCGACCGCGCCAGCGAGTCCGTGGCGAGGGTGCCCGGACTCATACACACGCTCGTATCGCTCGTCACTGTCGAGGTATAGTCTAATAATCTCCAGTGGCTTCGTCCGCGTGGAGGTCGGAAATTATCCCACGAATGTACTACCGGGATAAAAAGTATATTATGTGTTAATCCAGGCCAAACTTTCCCAAACTGGCCGATAACGCCCCCTTGTGGGCGCTGCAGGCCTAAAGGGGGGCGGTAAGAGACCCAAAAAAAAATCGGGGCGTTGTGTAGAGGCTTGGAGGGGATTTGTAATTTCATATACTAGGAGGACTCTCAGACACCGACTGAGCTCTCGACTCTCGACTACAACTTGTGAACACACTACAACTACTTAATATTAATGAAGAGATTGCTCAAACTAACTCGGTTCGATATTTCTCTCCGCGTAGTTCATATATCTGTCCTGTTTTATTGAATAAATAAGATAAAAATCATGTCCATTCGTCGCTCCGTTTCGAAATGAAAGTAACAAACAAATAAAAAGGCAACAGACACACTTTCGCATTTTAATAGTTATTAGTATTCCTAGAATCTAGATAGGTAATTTTCGTAGATAATAGACCGCGGGCAATCATGTTTTAACAAGTTTTTGTTAAATAACCCGATTTGTGCATATCTATATAAATCGGCTGGTTCACAGAATACTTGTTCTTACTTGTTGAGTACGATTGAGCCTCGAATGAGATAAACGAGTTTATGCATGTTTGTCTTATTCCTGTCGGTGCGTGCTGCTTACGCAATCCTATATAAACAACGTAATAATTATTATATTTTCATTAACGGTATTGCGCGTAATAGATAAGCATTACTTAAGTTCAACACTTACTTACGTATTTCTGAAAACAAAGCAATGTCGGAAGTAAAAAAGAAGAGACAGTAATACTGTGCTGAATATATTCGGATTCATTGAAAATCCCACAAACCCATCGTCGCCTTTGTGCCTTCTATGCCTAAAAACATTTTCGAAGGAAGCAATGAAGCCTTCAAGACTGCAAGATAAATTGAATAAAATGCATCCAGATAAGAAAGACAAGAATGTAGCATGTTTTAGTGATTCTCATGGAAATCATGTCACTTTGTTTAAATAGGTTGATCTTACTAATGTAGATTCTTTTACATATTGTGAATGGGAAAACATTGTAGGCCTTACAGATTAGATTTATAGACGATTTTCTATTCTTTATTTTCATTCCTCTAAGTACTTGGTACTTATTGACAGGCCTGCACTGTCCTCCCATACCTATTATCACTGTAATTTGAAAACATTGTAAAACCCAATTATTTTTAAAAGAGTAACCGTGGAGTTTCTTGCCGGCTCTTCTCCATAGGAAGCGACAAATTGGAACCGTGCACCTAGCTTCTGACGTTTCATAAGTGCCCTTGCAGGTTTATGTGAAATAAAATATTTTGATTTTGATTTTGATTTTGAAGACCTAGAGAAGAAGCATAATACTCAGCCAAGTGTAGCAAAACTATTTTCGGCGGCTGCTAAGCAGGATGACGACAAACTTCGAGCTTCGTACAATATCTCTTTGTTAATTGCTCAAAAAGGCAAACCACACAACATCGGAGAAGGGTTAATTTTGCCAGAAATAAAGGAAGTAATAACTAGTGTGCTTCATAAACCGGCCGCAGATGTTATCCGAAAAAATCCTTTGAGTAATAATTCTGTGCAAAGACGAATTCATGAAATGGCTGAAAACATTGAAGAATCATTGCAATCATCTGAAGACTAGTCAATTCTCAATTCAGCTCGATGAGTCCACTTTACCAACAGCTAATGAAGCATTTTTGCTGTCTTACGTGAGGTTTATTAAAGATGAGAAAATATATGAAGAACTGTTGTTTGCTAGAAATTTAGAGACCGATACCAAAGGCGAAACCATATTCAATACATTGGAAAAGTTTTGTGATGAGAAAGAGATTCCCTTCAAAAATATTATATCAGTTGCTACAGATGGCGCTCCGGCTATGACAGGGTGCCATTAAGGCTTCATAGCGTACTTAAAAAATAAAATTCCAGATGTCCTTGCTGTACATTGCGTTATTCATAGACAACATTTGGTTGCTAGAAATTTAAGTGAACGACTAATTCAATCACTGCAATATGTCATCAAAGCAGTCAATAAAATCCGTAACAGCTCTGAATGATAGATTATTTCATCAGCTTTGTGTTACTAATGACGACGATTTCAACCGTTTGGTGTATCATACTGAAATTCGTTGGCAAGTGGCAATTGTCTGACTCGGTTTTTCAACCTGTTTGACTCTGTGATTGAGTTCTCGGAAACTAAAGATACAGAATTGCGCAACAAGCTGATTACATCAAAGATAGGGCTTTCAATACCGGTATTCCGGGATCCCGTAATACACGGATCACGGATCACGGATTTTATTTTGGCCTTTTACAATACCGGTATTGACGCCCCAATACCGTGATTACGGTATTACAAACATTAGACCTGAAAACACGTCGATGTCACATGTCTTCGAATTTTACCTTCTAGAGCATGCAGGTTTCCTCTCGATCGTTTCCTGCATCGTTTTGAGAGCAGTGGTGATAAAATCATTGTCACGAATCTAAGCAGCTGTCTGAGTTCCAACTCTAAGTTAGAGCCGATACCGCTGGACACCTTTCGAGTATACAGGTCATGGTTCAGCTGTAATAATAATTTTACCTCACGATGTTGGTAGTGTTTTCTTTAGGGAATAATAACTATAATTTTTCGTCTCGTAATTGCCAGTATCTTTGTAGCTGTACCACACCCTTGAGTGAGACATTTTAATAAAATATTATATCTTTTCAGGCTCAAAGCTACGGTCCCCGTGCTTGTATACTCATGCGGGTGGTGGAGACAGTGAGTGGACCTAGCGCTATTGCAGCGCAGGCGGAGCGTGACGCGCAAGACAGGCAAACGCAACAGCAACAAACGGTAAGAGGGTTGTGTCGCACGCGCTATTCCTTCGTATTCTCTTAGCGTTCTTTCTGATTTTTCTTGGCTCCTAAAGGTCGTAGCGTGATGTGCTGATAAATTCTATCAACTTTCAAGAATTTGGCCACCAATTTGAAAAAAAAAAAAGCTTTTGAAATCTGACTGGTAGTTCAGAGAGACTAAATTCCCCGTCACGAGAAGCTACAAATTTTGTGAACAAACAATCAGGGGTTCATATGTTTACGTTCCATGAGTCAGACGCGCTCCAGTACCACAAAACATCAAACGACAGCGCTTTATATCGGTAAAATATAACCTGACCAAGTGAAATTGCTCGTTAGTTTCGTATTACACGAATGTTACTTTGAGTTGATTGAATTTGGAAATGCTTGTTGTTGATTGAATTGTTGCTGCGTAACTTGGTACAAGTTCTTTATTTGCAAAATTTATAGCTTAAACGCTTGACGTAATAAAATCGCAGCGGATTTTTTTCCGGCACTGGATCTTCATCGCATTAAATAAATAAATAAAAATCATTTATTTCGTATTCACCATAAGATTTCATCCATAGTGATACGCTTCAATTCTCAATGCTCAGTTCCACACCGAGAGTTGAACAACAAGTGCGCGAAAAAAAAATATCGTCGCCATTTTATTACGTCCTTGTACTTACAAGCGAACAAACTTTAATTTTTTTGTGTAGATGTATGTTGAATCGATTTTTACATGATATTTCGTTTAATGCGTCCCCATAGACGGTAACGCCCACCAAAACCGTAACAGAGCCCCCCCAGCTGACGCCGGCCACGCCCAGCCCGACGGCGGTGTCGTCCCTGGCGCCCGTCAGCACCATACAGCAGTCGCACTTACAGCAGCGGACTGTGCAGGTGAGTGATAGTAAGGTGAGGGACTCTCAACTTTTTTAACGTTTTTTGCTTACTTTATTTTGAGGGTTTAGTTCAGATATAATGCGTAAACCGAGTTATGGTATAGCGCCAAAAACAATAGCCAATTAGGAACAAACTACTTTCAGGTCTTGCGTTTATTCTGTTACACCACAGCAACGTCCCGACATCAATCGTCGGGCAGTTGCTCACCAGACACAACACTCGCCTGGTCGGAGGGTCCTCCCTTTTCTATGGAGGATGAGTGAACGTTAAACCCTCTTCCTCATGCCTCTATGATATAATTTTGCTAATTTACGCTAGATGGTCCAACTGAGACATGGGATTATAGTTTGTCTATGGCATTTCTTATGATAGCCTCTAGTAAATTTACCTCTGACATTAGTGACGTCGGCAACCTAACATCAACCTTATAGTAAGGTGAATAAAGATAGCTTTGATTTTAACAGTGACGCAAAATCAGAGGTAAGTGTGAACGGACTGTATTATTTTAATCTGTCCCTACAGCGCGCTCAGGATTTTCTAATGGATAACTCACGAATATCTAGAAGTGGGTTACGTAAGCTATAGTTAGATATTTATCTGAACTTAGCCCTATTAATTTTCAATATACATACCACGTAACGACACTTAACCCGAAAACATAATTTTTAATAGAACATTTTTGAGTGATAGTAAGAGGTTTCCTTTCTGCACTAACTGACATTCTACGTAGTTCTGCTTTATTAACTAAAATGTAGAAGCATAAATTAATAAGTGGTCGCCCAGTGGTCGATTCGACCATAATTCATTGAAATTTTAAGTTTGAAATATATAAAAATATTAGCTTTCTGAACTCCTTCTCCATATACAGTTTAAGTGTGCCAAATTTCATACTCCTCCGTCCGTGTAATTTACCGTAAGACATTTTTGCTTCACGTATTAATATATAGATAATACAAAATGCTACCATAGAAGGAACAAACTATTTGGTGCCTCTTGCATGTGTCTAACTAAGGGCTACTAATTTTACATACTACGTAAAGACATTTTATATGTTTATACGAAGTATGAATCATAAAGTAGAACATGGTTCTTGTAAATATTTTCGGAAAGATGCTGAATAGTGAAAAATAAGAAAGCTACCGCCATTAAGTGAAGCCTCTACGGCTTACACATGATCATAAAAAAATTTAAATGTAAAACAATGTGTGCGGTCGGGGACCTCCGTCAGAAAAGAAGTTCCTTGCTCTATACTCGCACGCATACACACACTCGCAGAGAAAGTCGCATAAAGCTTTTCCTTGACGTGGCGATTTCTCCAGACAACTCCTACCGCAAACCGCGCTAAGCAACTTCCAATATTTATTTATTATTAGGCTTTTCAACATTTATTGCATTTGATTGTGTTATTATTTTTATCACTTTAATCACTTAGTTAAAATCAAATAAGCACACTATGAAAGTGATGTGCACTCTTTTAATTGACCTGTTCGCTTTACCTACCTGTATTATAAATAATTTGATTTAATTTGTACTGAAATCATAAATATTCAACAGGAGAACGAACACTTCGCTCAAGCATGGCTTCGCTCGTCCTACGAAGTTCTACCAGCGAACGACAACAGCGCTTGCGACGCTAACGATATGTACCGACAGTACGTCGCGTGTTGCACCAAAATGTCTCGGAAAGGAGTCATCGCGCCTGCACACTTCCCAAGACTAGTCAGGTAAATGATAAGACCATGTTCCACGGCGGGATTTGTCCGCGCACTGGATTTTCAACGCACTGCTTACCGCCGAGAGTTGAAAATCGAACACCGTGTTTTAGCGACGCGCTGAGACTCACTCGCACTGCACTTTGTTAGATTCTCAATGCTCGGTTCAACCCAGAGAGTTGAAAATCCAATGCGCAATGAAATCCTGTCGCGATATTATTACGTCCGTGTGTATCTCGACTATAGTCTATTCGCTTTAAGAAAATAGTGACTCATCGTTGTCACTCAGCTTAGCCACTCCCCTTGACCAATTAGATCATAGTAAATTAGAAAGCCGTGTTCAAATCGACCAGTTGAAGTAAGCCCTTCCGACATCACTACATATTATAAAATAAAGTCCCCCACCGCGTTTGCGACAAACTCAAAAACCACTGAACGGATTTTCATGCGGTTTTCATCAATAGACAGTCATTCATGAGTAAGGTTTTGGTGTATAATTTGTTAAGGTTTCGCGTTAACTGGTTTACGCGGATGAAGCCGTTGGCAAAAGCTAGTACATTATAAATTACCAAGATCTATTTGGTCAAGGGGCGTGGCTAAGCTGAGTGACAACGATGACTCGCTATTTTCTTAACGCGAATAAACTATAGTGGATTGGTTCAGGAGGTTTTTACCTGCCAGAATTGTTAAAATACTGGGCAGATCGGTAAATCTTTTTTTTATTGGTAAGAGGCCCATCTTTATTGCTCCTGACCTCGATTACGCCTGATGGGAAACGATGGATGAGGATCTGCTGACAAATCTTATGTTTGCTTTATTATTAGGTGGCGTAAATCTAAAAAAACAGCTTGGTGTTATTTCATTCTGGATCACATTTTAGTATAACAGCCGCACGGGTCGATCGATCAGCTACGCTTACCTCGTCTGTTCCAACCATCTTTAGATACCCAGACCCCTCTGTGCCGTGGAAAGCACGTTAAGCCGTTGGTCCGGCTGTCATTGGTGGATCTTTGACAGTCATTACGGGTCGTCAGAAGCCCGAAATTCAGGCAACCAGTCCTTACCAAGGGGTGTCATATTACCCAGTAACTGGGTTGTGGAGGTCAGATAGGGAGTCGCTCCATGTAAAATTCTGCTGCATTCAACTGCATCTGGCTAGACTGACAGTTGTCCCCAACGTAGTTGGGATAAGGCTAGACAAATTATGATATTTTGGTTTTCAGATCACAACAATTAAACTTCTAGAACCCAGTTATAATTTTCACAAATGCCATTTTATGTCTTAGAACGGTGTTTGGAGGTACAGTGGGACCAAACACAGTGACGTTATCGACCGGCGAGACCCAACAGGCGTATATCGGCATCAGATCTAGAGCCATGCAGAACAGGACCAATCCTACAGCTGGTAACCAACAATTCACCCGTAAAGTCGCATTTAGAAATTAATAGAATAATTTAAAAAAATGGCACTGGACGCATGCACAGTGACCACTGGGCAATAGTCTCCACACAGTGGATGGACGGTGCCGCCGCGGCCGGCCCAGGAAGAGGTGGCGATACGACCTAGACGCGTATCGTAAGGTTGGGAAGGCTGCTTGGAGGAAATTGGGGAGGCCTTTGCTTAGCAGTGGCACATTGAAGGATAATAAAAATAAAAATAAACATTTCAATGTTTATCAATGAAAGCATAGGTTCTTAACCTTATTTTGCCCACGTTGACAATATTTTTTTGTAGAGCCCCCTAATTTGTTTATTTAAGTACCATCTGTAGCAATTTAAACACACAAAATATCACGACTTATTTCCATGTAGGGTTGGGCAGAGGTGTACCTATAGTACATCCACATTTCGCCAATTATGTTTTAGTCACGTATGTGATAGGGGGCGAGCCTATTGCTATCAACTGGGCACAAATCCAGAATCCAGCTGCTATTTAAAATTCCAGATAGAAAAACCCAATAACATTTGCCCGACCTGGGAAACGAAACCAGGACCTCATGCTCAGCAGTAGCTCTTGCGAAAACTAGACAAACGAGGCATTTATAATTTTAAACGTATAATATTATACCGGTCTTTAGACAGGATATGACCCTCCTATTTCTGAATTTAAAGAAGAAAGTCACAAACTCCCGTCATCGTGCGTTATCGCCCACGTTGAGAACCTATGAATTAAAGGATAAATAAATAAGATCATTGATCTACGGATTTTATCTAATTTCTTGTGGATTTTTGCTTTAGGACCATCATCGCCGATACTGAAAGCGCAGCTAACGAATAAGGCAGCAGCAGAAGCTAAATCCGCTGCTTCTCAACCGCAAGTGCAGGTAACAATTTTATTAACAGAATCGTATTTATTTTATTGTCCGCGTGGAACTAGTTGCCCGCGCCTTAGGTGGGGACAAGGGTGAGGTGGCGGGTTGCCTAGTGTTCGCAACGCACATGAGATTATAGACAGTGATGACTAATCTCGAGATATCGCACTTAATAAAATAGAAAACAGATGTTATCATGCCTAGTAGGTGAACAATAGTAGTGAATAATTAAAAAACAATTGAACATGTAGAAGATTTTATTGCAATTATTTAGACATTTAAAATTACTTCTATGAAATGATTCTGATAAATCCTCTAAATCACTTGATTCTGGACTTTCTGAATTTGAGTCTGAATCATCTTGTAAGTTTATAATGGTTTCGTCCATCACAACATCAAATCTAATATCATGATTCCAGTATTCTTATTCATTTTTTTTGTACATGGTCATCACAATTCTGCCATTTTTCGGCAGAAAATTCAGAAAATAACCTTGTTAGTATTGTTATTTTTTTGCCCAACGTTGCATTAATGTGATATCTGGCAAGACAATTTTTTTAATATTTGCCCACACAAGCTCGATCGGGTTGAGGTCTGGATGGTATGGAGGCCTTATCACAGCTGCAGCTTTAAGAAGTTCATCAATCGTGTATATTTTTCTGATTGATTTAATCAACCTTAAGAGTTCTGGTTTGATCATTGTGGAAAAAAAGGCACGTTATGATTTCGCAACCAGTTCTGCATATTAATTTTGAAACTTGACATAGGCGGTTTCTTCTCTGCTTGGACACAATGATAAGCAGCATTATCCACGATTGCGACTGAGTTTGGTCGAAGTTTAGGTAATAATTTTCTATCAACGCAGTTTAAAAAATTGTACGAGTTCATATCACCGTGATAAGCCCCTGTTTTTTAATCTGATTTAAAAATCAGCAAAGCATCGTCGACTAACCCGTTCCGACAACCAGCGTGAACTATTATTAAACGCTTTCCTTTGGCCATATTGGTATAGATTCCAGGCTCGAATGAAGATTGCCAACATTTTTGAACATTGTGACTTTGATTGACGTAGGTTTCGTCCGAAAAGTATGTATTTCGGTTGTCACCTCTGTATTTTCTTATGGCCCTCAAGTATTTCACTCGCCATTCAACAATGTTCGCTCTCTATGTTAAAATGGATCGCTTCGATTTACATTTTTAAAATGAATATCCCAGTTTCTGCAAAAGTTCTCCTAAAAAAGTTAGTCCGCAATGTAAAATGTTATCTTCTTTTAATACAGCATTTATTTTACGAAGATTTGGAATTTTCTTCTCAACCGTATAAAATTGGTTTATTTTTCTCCTTATCACTCCCAAATCGAAATCATCAACTTCTATTTTCTTTTTTATTTCTTTTGGTCTGCGCGGAGATCTAAATTTTGCTTCCACCGTATTTTGCATGGAAGTTTTACTTTCAACAATCACTCTCCTTACACTACGTTCTGATATCCCTGTTGCTTCTGCTACCAATTTCGGTATATTCGCATCAGTTTTATATTCCAATCTATCAACATTGGCTTTCCGTTTTTAAAAAAACGTATGCACTTTGAATATAATTTTTTTAACTTGTCTATATAACGGCGGACTTGATCTTGCTAATTGCAATCTCATGTGCGTTTTATCTAAATTAGCCGGAACTTTTGAAGCGTGTGCCGTCGCGAAGTACGGCGCTGTACTGAGTAATGACAGAAAGCGTGGGGACGGAGGGGCGGGGGACCCTCCGTCCCATCGCTCACATACCTAACGCGCGGCCAGCTAATTCCGCGCGGACTGTAACTAAAATATTCTAAATATATAACATGATGTAGGCACGAAATACTCATTCTTATTCTACAAAACAAAAACGGATACATAATTACATGCACATCATACGAATACACCATACACGACTACACACACCCCCACAAAACACTCTTCATACACCACACTTCACAACACCCCATCCCACTCACACAGCCATCCCACACACACATAGTCACACATTCATATTCATAGCTACAATTATGGGTTTATCATTATTAACACACATAAATAAAGGTTTCTTTTGTACACGTAGTTACAGTAGAACACTGACTCCTAGGTCACAGGGTTCCCCTAGTTTAGGAGACAGGGTTTTTCACTATTTGTGCAGCCTTTTCCCAAAAACCAATTTAACCTACCTATGTGAAATGTATTGATATTGTATTCAAAGGTATTTTTGTGTCAATAAACTTATTTTTTTTTTTATTTTTTTATTCGGCCCATCTAGTGTTGTAAATGCGGCAGCCTGCTCATGGCGAAATCCTGAATTTCGTGAAATAGAAAATACTGGACTAGAAAGAGTATATAGAAAAAAAAATACAAAAAAAAACACTCGACTTTAGATATCGAATCAAACTAAAGAATCAAACATTCGAAGACAAATAACTCCTACATCGCAACCATTACCACTGGGCCACCACTGCTCTATCAACTATTTACACTATATATTTCCTCAGAGCCAACAACAGCCAACAACATCCCACCCTCAGCTGTCGCAAGCAATGGACTCCACTCCGTCAAACACAACGCTGATCAAACACTTGTTAGCACATAAAGTAAGCCCCGCACTACCAACACCGCAAGTAAGTGATACTAACCATACTAACTTTAACCACTGTTTTTAGTTGTAGGGATGTGTGGATGAGTTGTGGATAGTGGGGCAGAGACGAAGCACAGTATACATATGGACAGTATGGAAACTAGACCAATAGGTCTACGACATTATTTCAACAAATATGTTGAAATAATGTCCTACGCGTCCATTGGAGCGTTAGGGTTGTCACTCTTAATGTTTGTATGAGTTGACTGATAGAAATCGTCACGTGAAAAAGTATTCATACATGTTATGCGACTTTTATCTTTGGTCAAATGTAAATTGAAGAAGCTCGCTGCGAAAATTTTGTTTTTGTTTTAAATCATACGTGAGAAGGAACTTCGTTCCTGACAGGGGGTCCCCTGACCGCAAACGTTTTTCAAATAGAAATTAATGTTGCTTTTTAGTTTCATAATAAGAATTACAGTAACATTAATACATAATAAAAAATAAGCTCAAATTATCCGGTCGTTTTGTGCATCCGCGTCGTCCGGTTAGTACGATAAAGAGTCGCCGCTTGTGGGTCGGTGTTATTAGAATTTTACTGTTTTTATTGTATGTAAATGACAGCATTTTATTACGAAATACGCAATACGCTCGTGGCATTCTTGAAAAGATCGTCTTGACACGGCACCCTCGATTGAGGGCGCCGCAACTATCGCTTAGGCGCGCGTCTTTGTGAGTGTGTCATTTCGAACGTTTGTTCGTAGTTTCTGTGCTGTCCATATTTATACTGTGGATGACGGCTGTCGCTTTCTAATAGGGGTCAAGTTGTTGATACGATGTGACTTGGTTTGATTGATGAGTTGTTGACGAGAATGTGTGTTTACTTGTTCAGTTGTGTTTTTGTTTCTTTGAAAGGTTATTATGTGTAAAAGAGTTTGTGTGTAAGGTGCTTAGAAAATTTATTAACTTCCCTCGAAAGGTTTATAATTACTTTCGTGGGTAGCTGGGTTTTTGCAAAAAGAAAAAACATATTAATTAATGATAATTCATAAAAAAAATTAAGAGAAATATTTAATTGATCATCACATCACTCAGTATATATTTTTGAATCTTATTTTCTTATTCTATTCTTTTACTTTATTTTCTGCTATTATTTATAATTTACATATATAGAACAAAGAAGGTGACGTTGCGTATCACGAAAAAAGGTATAAACTACAAAATACAGTGGAAAATTAACAAATTGCATGTTATATTGAGTTTTTGAACGTTATAACTAAGATTTGGTAGTTCTGTTCCGAACTATTAGATCTAGCATGTATTGTACCAAAGTATTTTTCAACTAAATGCTTGAAAACAAGGCCGTGTAAGGAAAATACATTTTTCTTCAGAAAAAAAAAACTTCTGACAGGCCGAAATTATACTGAGGTAGTATGGCCTGATAAAAAAAAAACAGTTTTTGTGTATGGCAACATTGTCGAGTAGTGGCAGTAAAACGCGACGTAGAAAGGCATGCCAAGTATCACTAGTTAATAAACTAACATAATAAAATAACTGGATTGAAACGGCATGAGTATTCTGCTAGCTTAATTGTTGAGCATGGATTTATTATTGTTATTTTTTAGGAGTACCGCCAATTTTAAAGAAGATTAGAAGCCTATTCAGATATGCGCGATACCGTTCGCGGTAGCGATACTGAAACAGTACGCGATATGCTTGTCTCGCTCAGTAACGATACTGGTCCGCCTTCTTGTAAGTCGAAATTCACACGAACTTAATAAAATCGCGGCGGTATTTTTTCGCGCACTGGATTTTCGACTGTCGGTGTTGAATCGAGCATTGAAAATCCCACAGAGTGGATCTCAGCGCGTTGCAAATCGAATAGTGTGTATTACTGTTTGATATTCAACTCTAGGCGCTATGCAGTGCGTTGAAGATCCTGTGCGCGAAAGAACCGGTCGCGGTTATATTACATTGGTATCAATGTCGACTTAGTAGGATCGGTAGGTCCAAAGTTATCAACCAACGGTGTCGCTACCGAGTGCTACAGCGTTATCGCGTATCGATTCGGTATCGAGATTGACTATTATATCTAAGTTTCTTTCAAACATATTTTTTCTTTTAATATGAAACATTTATTTTCCAAACTTTATTTTTCGATTTTCAACTTCATTTCTTTTCCTTTCGTTTATCATTTATTTTTCTCTTAAACGTAGGATCAGGGACACAAAACATTTCTGAACGATTTCATTCAATATTTATAATGAATATAGGTTGCGCAAAGACAACAAAGTCAGCAAAGAGGACCGGCTGCTCCGACCACAGTTGTAGTGCAACCAAATCAGGTATTTATAACATTTCATCATTCTCGTTTATTTATTCAAACACACACGAATTTCATTGAATTCTTAGTGTTGGGCTTGCTAGCAGGCTTGCTAGAGGATAATTACGTTTATTTGATACGATAATGAAATAACCGTAAATTTCCTCTCATTAGAAGTAATATCGAGATCAAAATTGAAACACATTTTAATTTTATAAACATTTCCCGTATAGGTAATGGACGTTGACCCAGAAGCCCTGATCAAATGTACGACGATTACACCAGGTGGTGTTGCCAGTAGCACGCCAACAGATAAGGTAAAACATGACGTAGAAGTAACTTATTTTTAGCCAAATGGCGAAATGAGCATTGTAACGACTCCGCTGCTGCTAGATGGCGCACTACGGCAGGACTTCAAAAAAATCAAAATCAAAATATTTTATTTCACATAAACCTGCAAGGGCACTTATGAAACGTCAGAAGCTAGGTGCACGGTTCCAATTTGTCGCTTCCTATGGAGAAGAGCCGGCAAGAAACTCCACGGTTACTCTTTTAAAAATAATTGGGTTTTACAATGTTTTCAAATTACAGTGATAATAGGTATGGGAGGACAGTGCAGGCCTGTCAATAAGTACCAAGTACTTAGAGGAATGAAAATAAAGAATAGAAAATCGTCTATAAATCTAATCTGTAAGGCCTACAATGTTTTCCCATTCACAATATGTAAAAGAATCTACATTAGTAAGATCAACCTATTTAAACAAAGTGACATGATTTCCATGAGAATCACTAATAAATAGGTGCTATTTGAAGCGATGTATAATGTCAAAAATGACGAGAATATGTCAGAAAGTGTAAAAAATAAAAATATTAAAAATTAACATTGTAATTTGGAAGCAGTTAATAGACTCTCACAAAGTTATGCTGTTAATGAGGTACCAGGGAAGCCACATGTGCAGAAGGAATTAATGCCAAACTTCCCTGTCTTCAACGTAGTCTTTTATCTTATAATATGCTTTTTTGATAAGGACACGTTTGATATGAGTTTTAAACTTTCCATCGCTAAGTTCTGTAACCGACTTTGGCAACTTGTTATAGAAGCGGATACTGTTTATTAGAAATGACTTGCTAGTTTTAGTTAATCTAAATTTTGGAATCACGATTTCATCTTTACTACGTGTATTTAGATTATGGAAGTCGCATCTTTTTTTGAAAAGACCTAAGTTTTTGCGAACATACAAGATATTTTCTAGGATATAAAGAGAAGGCAGAGTTAGTATATCAATTTCATTGAATTTGTTTCTAAGAGACTCGCGAGGCCCCATTTTATAGATAGCGCGGATTGCCCTCTTTTGTAAAATGAAAACTGAATCTACGTCAGCTGCCGATCCCCACAGCAGAACGCCATAAGACATAATACTGTGAAAATAAGCAAAGTATACTAACCTAGCTGTGGCTACATCAGTCAACTGCCTTATTTTTCTTACTGCGTAAGCAGCTGAACTTAATCTACTTGAGAAAGCTCTAATGTGGGCACCCCATTGCAATTTTGAATCTAAAGTAATTCCTAGAAATACAGTTTCCGAAATAGCATCTAGTTTCTTGCCATCAAGTTTTAAATTTAGCCCTACTTGGGGTACATACTACCCCTGTGCCCGCGCAGACACGCTGCGCGCCGGCAGCGCCCGCACCGCCCATTCGCGCCGCCAGGGGCGCCAGTCGTCGTCACGCTATCGTATTGTGGATGTCTCTCATTCTTCAGCAAATAGATTCAAATCAGAAATTTATCAGATCTTGTTTCTTCAAAATTTTAATACAACAGATTGTTCTTACTGCGACATATCCAGCTATATGTCTCCAGTACAAGCTGATTTCTCATTGTACGAAAAGCCTATACAATGCCAGGTCAGCTAAAACTGGAAATGTATAGCTTGATATATAGCCGCGTATACCAGTATGCGTCCATTATTTCGAAAGCCTTTTTACAAACACTACAGGTAGAGATGCGCAAAATGTGTCAGTAAAAAGAAATGAATGAAGTATATCTTTTCACATAACGAAGTAGTCCACTCATTTCCTTCAGTACTTCATTTAGTTCAGCAAATCAGAACGAGTCCATAACATATGATACCAACCTCCCATTAACATTATTATACTCTTTGCCAACAGTGATTGACAAGTTACGACAAATGATGCACTTCACTAGTTCAGTTTTATACATAGGTCGATTTTCCTTCATACTGTATACAGGTTTAGGACTGTCAACCTAGAAATATGAATTTAAACAAAACTATTTTTATTAGGTAAGTAGTATGTTTTGTTTTTTTTACTGATAGTTAGAAATTTTTATCTAGGCTGGGGTTTTTAAAAATCGAAATAGCGAAAAGAAAGACTGAACTAAGTGAAGTAGAGACACATTTGAATGACTACTGATTGAATGATAAGTTTATTTTGTGATATGAAGTAGTTCATTTCCTTCAATCGTTCGCGAACTACCCATGTCTAACTACAGCGGCAACAGCCGGAGAAAGCATCTAAATAGAAGACTCTACTTATGACCATTTGCATAATAGTTCACTGTATGATACTTTTATTTCCAGGTCCACATGAATCAGCAAGAGGATCATCAAGTTGGTAAATATAAAAAGAAAATCATTTATTCCTACTTATTTATGCCAGCCTCCATTCATGATTATACCTAAAATGTATTATAAATTATGTTTTCAGTACTGAAAGAAGAGCCAGTACAAATTCAGATAGACGAGCAAACACAACTGACTATTGTAAGTAACCTTTTCTACTAATAATTATAGTTGCAATTTTAGAATAATAAATTTACGTTAATTAATCCAATTTTTCCAGAAATCAGCCCAAAATAAAATGTTAGCAGACTTACTAAAGAAAAACTCGAACCCCCCACTGCAAGTCGTTCAAATGGGCCCCCAAATCAACGCTCCAACTATCCAAATCACAGAAACGGGTCAAATCGTTCAGGTCAAGTCCGACCCAAACCCAGTCATTCAAATAAACGCTGACTCCGGCTTAGTATCCCAAGGAAACCAATACTTTCAAATAAAGAACGACCAGGGCCAGCTAATACAAATAAAGAACGAACAAGGTCAAATTATTCAGTTGAAAAGTGACCAATTGCAAGCGCCGATTCTTCAGTACAAGAATGAACAAGGTCAATTGGTTCAGGTGAAGACTGAAGGTCAGATTCAGCTTAAGACTGATAAGGATGTGACGGAAACTGTGGTTATTGATCACTCGTATACCGAGCCGCCTGCTAAGAAAATGAAGGTGGAAGAAAAGGTTAGTTTTTGAAAATTATAGGTGGATCGGATGGGTAAAGCTTTTTGCGATTTCTGATTTCTCTAGTACTCAAACCTCAGTTGGTCCGATGGGGTTTTTTGATCCATTCACGCATGAAATATTTTTGTGGAAACTGCCGATTTTCTTGGAGACTTAAAAAAAAATCTGTGATTGCAGATCCAAGTTTCACAAAAAAATAAGGACAGTCCCCTAAAGACTAATGTATTTGCCCATGTAACACCCACTCTCATAACCATCGGAGGCGCTATACTCGAAATTGTGGACGAGTACGTTTACCTAGGACAAAGTGTTCAGTTAGGTAGGTCCAACTTCAAGATAGAGGTCAATCGTCGAATCCGACTCGGCTGGGCAGCGTTCGGGGGACGCTTCGCAATAATATCTTCTCGTCCCAAATACCGCAGTGTCTCAAGAAGAAAGTCTTTGACCAGGGTGTGTTGGCAGTGATGACCTATGGCACAGAAACGTGGTCGCTCACAATGTGCCTTATCAGAAGGCTAAAGTTCACCCAAAGGGCAATGAAGAGGGCTATGCTCGGAGTTTTCCTACGTGATCGAATCAGGAATGAAGAGATCCGCAGGAGAACCAAAGCAACCGACATAGCTCGAAGAATTGCCGAACATAAGTGGCAGTGGGCAGGGCACATTGCACGCAGAACAGAAAGGTTCTGGAGTGGCGATTGGGTATCGGAAGACGTAGAGTGGGAAGGCCTCCCACAAGGTGGACCGATAACCTTGTGAAGGCCGCAGGAATCCGCTGGATGTGGTAAGCACAAGACCGGTCGATGTGGAGGAGCCTGGAAGAGGCCTATGTCCAGCAGTGGACGTCTTTCGTCTGAAATGATGATTCGCTTGACGCACTAATGCATCATCGGTTGAGTTTGTAAAGTAGAATGTTTTACTATCTACTTATATAGGTACGGGACCAACAATACGCGATGCATCTTCCGTCAGAAGTACGGCCACCCTGAAGGTCCCGACTGAAAAAAGAAATCCTATAAAACAGTCTCAAAAAAATATGTTATCTTACTAATTTCGTCTAGAGACTGAACCAATGAATTTAAGATATTTATTTAAGACTCTGAGAGACACTAAGCGCCCTTAGGCGTAATAACAATTAAACTTCTATTGTGTCTCGTTCAGTGTCCTTCAATAGAATAAGTAGATGTTACGAGACTTTCAAATGTTTTCAGAACACGGCGCCACAGGAAAGTGTATCAAAAACAGCAGCGAACTTGTATGCAGCACTTGCAGCCTCAGCGTTGGAAGATGAAGAAGATTTGGTAAATATTAATATAGACATATTTGTTTTTTATAATGTTGCACTAACTTCCATGTTTTGCTTGATACATGTGTGATTTTTACGTACAAATAACTCTTTGCCATATCGTTACGAATTGATTTTATGGCGAATGCCATAATGGTGCCACAATGGCGAAGCCCTATATTTATGGGAAACAAAAGTAGTGTTAGTAAGATTTTCTTTGTCGTTGCGGGTGCCATGTTTCTGGCTACACTTCATGCAGTGATTCATCATCTGCCTAGCTATAATTTTCCTAATTATGTTGGGGTCGGGGTCGGTTGGAGTTCGTCGCACGTGTCGATCGATCAGGTTAAGCTACGCTTACCGCGGTTGGTCTGTGGATGAGTGACCATTTTTACCACAGAACAGAGGAAAGAGATTAGAAAGGAAATAGTTCCTGATTTGTATTAGAACGCGCGTCGCCGCATGTCTCCCACTGTAACTCTGCTACAAGCAAGAGACCAGTATGTACACGCATTCCGCGCACAAATAGACCACACGTATATAGATCGCGAGCTTGCTATTAGTTGTCACACTAACGCAAAACAATGGGTTTGACACGCGCATTTTCTCATACATGTTAAGGCGACCAAAAAGGACGATTATCGATATCGATAAAATTACTGTAATTTTGTTAGTTTAATTTTTGCAAAAGTTTTGGCTTCGGGGTACGAATAGTGTGAAATTCCTTCAGGAAGTTTTATTTATACATACCTACATAAATAATAATATCAAATTAAGGGGGAACATCCGATACAGCTGCGAAATTGAATATTTTTTCAGTTTTTCCTAATTGCTTCTCTGTTGTACGTCATGATTATGTTGCTTAAGAACGATGTTGTTTGCGCCCGTAAATATAATTTAATTACTAAAAATAATCAATACAGTCATGTCAATCATCAAACATTATCATTATGTTGCTGTAAAACATGTTGATAACTGATTATATTATTAACCGTTACAGGCACAAATCGCATAATAATCACATAGGTAATTTAATTTAATGTGATTTGAATTTTATTTTATGAATGTATTAATTATTATTGAAAATGTATTAACTAGAGTTAATAAAATAACATTATGCAGTAGACTGTATATCATGTCATTTAACGAATAACTATTTCATAAAATAACATGATACAGTAGAGTTAGACTATTCCAACAGTGTATTTTCTAGACTCGCGGGGATGCGTTCTGATGAATTCTCAATATTCGGCTCAAAACCGAGAGTTATAATGCGCTGTAAAAAATTGCCCTAGCGAACCTGAGCTATCTGTGTCCGCGATAAACGTCATTCATGCGTACATAATGGACTAAAGCTAGTAATTAAGTAAATAAATGACACAAGTAAAAATGACGATCGGAGGCGCTACACTCGATAGTTGTGGACGAGTACGTTTACCTAGGACAAACTGTCCAGTTAGGTAGGTCCAACTTCGAGAAAGAGGTCCATCGTCGAATTCGACTCGGAAGGGCAGCGTTCGGGGGAGGCTTCGCAATTTTTTCTCGTCCCAAATACCGCAGTGTCTCAAGACAAATTGACCAGTGTGTGTTGCCAGTGATGACCTATGGCAAAGAAACGTGGTCGCTCACAATGGGCCTTATCAGAAGGCTTAAAGGCACCCAAAGGGCAATAGAGAGGGCTATGCACGGAGTTTTCCTACGTGATCGAATCAGGAATGAAGAGATCCGCAGGAGAACCAAGGCAACCGACATAGCCCGAAGAATTGCCAAACTTAAGTGGCAGTGGGCAGAGCACATTGCTTGCAGAACAGATTGGCGATGGGGCCGAAAGGTTCTGGTGTGGGGACCGCGTACCGGAACACTTAGAGTTGGAAGGCCTCCCGCAAGGTGGACCGATCGACCTTGTGAGGGCCACAGGAGTCCGCTGGATGCGGGATTCACAGACCCGGTAGAAGTGGCGGAGCTTAGGTGAGGCCTATGTCCAGCAGTGGAAGTCTTTCGGCTGAAATGATGAGAATTATAATCTCTAAGTTAATTTAATCCCATTGAATGATTTTTTCATGACATAGTCATTCGATGGGATTAAATGAAGAGAGAGGGTTGTATTGATGATTTTAATAATCGCAATAGCAGTGGGCAGGGCACATTGCTCGCAGAACAGATGGCCGATGGGGCCGAAAGGTTCTGGAGTGGCGACCGCGTACCGGAAGACGTAGAGTGGGAAGGCCTCCCAAAAGGTGGATCGTAGACCTTGTGAAGGCCGCGGGAATCCGCTGGATGTGATAAGCACAAGACCGGTCGAAGTGGAGGAGCCTGGAAGAGGCCTATGTCCAGCAGTGACGTCTTTCGGCTGAAATGATGATGGTGATGAAATAAAATAAAAGAATATTTTAATATTGATAATAATATAAATTATAAATAATACATTAATTTAAACTATTTCAATGCTGAATGCATTGTTGTCCCTGACATAAAACGTATTTATTCAGTTACAATTATGTAATTATATATTTATAAGTAATAGAACGAATTGTTTTCGTTATAAATAAATTGCCAAGGTAAAATCACATTTTAGACAAAAGACCCACTCAGAAACGAAATGAAAACCCTACAATAAACTTTATTTAGTGTTAATTACAATAGTTATTTTCATTATAATATTACTGCTCATTCATTTCTATGCATACCCACATAGTCAATATCGTCATTTTTTACAACACTATCGATACCCATGGTTATTTTGAATTTCGTGGACGCCACTTTCGCAGTGAACGCAATACATTGTGTTATCGCTTACGTGGTACAAGATGGTACTCATCTATTGCAAGCAATGTATAATTTTGAATCTGTTTGCGATTCTATTGTTTATGTACACGAACTACATAATACCACTGAAAAAATTACTAAAATCTCTTGAATTTCAAGGTTTTTGGACTTACCGATGAAAAGGAATCCCTTATCGGGCAAAACTATACACGTGGCTTCTTTTTCGACATGTTGTAATAGTACAACATGGCGTTATAATTTTTTTTCACGGAGTTTCATACGCTGACACAATATAAGCACGACTGTTGACAGGTGAATCAAATTTTGATTGACGTATGATCGTCTGATCTCAAGTGCGGCGCGCCTGCCCCGTCCACATGGTCCTTCTAATCTCTTTCCTCTGTTCCGTGATCTTTACATACCAAGACCCCTCGGAAAGCATGTTAAGCCGTTGTTCCCGGCTGACATTCGTGGATTTTTGATAGTCGTTACAGGTCGTCAGAACCCTGAAAGTCTGACAACCAGTCTTACCAAGGGGTATTGCCCAGTAATTGGGTTATGGAGGTCAGTGCTGGTATTCAGCTGCATATCCGGATATGCATTGAAACGACCCCATCATCATAATCCGCCTAGTCTTTTTACCAACTATGTGTCGATCGGGTTTCGAATACCAGTTTTGAATACCAGTATTTTACGTGGAGTGCGCCCAACTAATTTAATAGTTTACCATTTTCGAACTTGCCAAAACTGTACTTTAGCAATTCATAAACTGGGCTTAAGTCAAATGTGTGTGCGCCCTCTTTATTCCATGTCTGTCCATTCTGGCGTATCTTAGCGTCCTCACGCAAGCAGCGTGGGCGCCATGATATTGGGAGCACTGCGAGCTAAGGTCGTGATACTAACATATTTAATTTTATAAATATAACATTTGTATCTTTATTGTATGCACAGATTTGTACGTATAGACGAGAAGAGATATCACAATACTCAAACCAAAGTAGATTTGAAAAACCAAACCTACATCAAACTCATATTAATATTAACGTTTACAAACTTCGTTTAAAGCAAATATGTATCGTGAGTCGACTTTCAGTTTTGTTTTTTAGTTAGAAATGAGTTATCTCTCTTTAAGGTGGTATTAGAATGCAATGAAAAAGTAGCCTATTTGATGTATAAGGAACGTAGCTATTCGTATTAGCGCATTTTTTTATTTATTTAGTAATATTATGATTATGATAAATTAATATTGATAATGGAGCAGTGGTGGCCAAGTGGTATCGACCCCGACGTACGAATCGTGAGGTCGAACCCAGGCAGCCACTTTAATATATGTATTTAATTTCATTACCACTGCTCTCAAAACGGTGAAGGAAAACTTCGTGAGAAAACCGCCATGTCCTAGAACCAAAAAATTCGAAAACATGTGTCTTCTACCCATGAGCACTGGGTCTACGTGACGGATTATAATAGCCCACTCCCTCACATAGAGAAGAGGCCTGTGTCCCAGCAGTGGGAACATTATAGACTGATTATGCATATTAATAATGTATAATTTCTTAGTTATAGTTTTTGATTGCATAAATTAGAACCTTTTCATATGCTTTTAGATGCGTTAGAAGTAGTATTTTTGAAGGAGTAGTCTATGTAGTGTGCTTTGTAGTATTAGTAATTCTTGACAAAATATGAATATATCTTGTTGTAACCAGTTGCCACCGAAACAAGAGCCTGTTGAAATGATTCAACCATCGGTTTTGATGGCAGCTGGTGAAAATTCTGTCGTCATACAAGAACCTATTCTACAGGTAAGACTTAGTTTACCAAGAATCTATATTACCTACTATGTCATTTTTTTAAATATATTACCTATTGATTAATTTTATACAAATTACAACACTGGATTCTTAAAAAAATTATATTTCTCTCCTCTGAAAACTTTGTGGTGGGTTGCATCTTAGTGTCAACTGAACTGCGCTAGCAAAATTAAAATAAGTTTAGACTTCAAAAATAACTAAACAAATACTACCGGTCACTGAAAAAATTAGCTAAATAATGAAAATGTATTCTATTGTACAGTAATTTTATCTCACGAAGCGACGCGCGCTTTACTTGTAGTAGTATTAACCAAGTGTACAAACACGCTGTGAATATGTGCGTGAAGACGAGCAGCGTGGTCCCATAACACACACAAACTCACTCTCATACTCAATCACACTCAAACACACATTGCTGATTTCGAAATTGTCTCGGATGGTAACAAGAGTTTTTGCGCTTAGACACATTCACAGTGTGTTTGTACACTTAGTAATCATAAGTAAAGCGCGTCGCATCGTGAGATAAAATACTATGATAGTAATTGACGCATCGTGAGATAAAAATAATATAATTGTAATAAGTTTTACAACTCAACTGCGAGATAACAATAACTTTTACTAACTCAGGTTCAACAACCGACGTTGTCAGTGCAACAGCCTTCGATGCAGGTGCAACAGCCGACACTCCAGGTTCAACAACCTACGTTACAAGTTCAGGGATCTGCGATGCAGGTAATACCTACTATTGTCTAAGAATTAACTACAGTCTTCGGGCATTTATGATACTTCGTGCTTTAGAATGGAACTGTAACTTAGGTGACCGTGAAGATGTGCTAAAAAGCCGTACATTTTCGTGATCATAAAAACGAGCGACACGCGTCAACGGCAAAGTCAACTGCAGCCGTGGCATCTATGGCATCTCGCATGTCAACCTAGTAGGAGGTTGTCGGCGACTGGATTTGCCTGTGGTTGCCTCAATAAATTAATGCATCCAGCCAGGGCTTAAAAAACTAAGCAACAAAATGCTAAGGGCCTCTGGGGTACCCACCTGGGCTTAGGGCTGGTTCGAGCCATGGTCCGGGCGGACATTGATTGGGACGTTGAGGTTGGCCTCGGTAGTGAGGACGGAAGCGATGGTGGACTTGCTACTCTCCTGGGGGAGGGTAGTAGCGTCATCGAGAATGGATATCAGGCGTCGACAACACATGCCACACGTGTATTGCACCGAACTCAAATACACGAGCGGTACGTTGTGGACGGCTGCTGTTGCCTTTGCCGTTGACTCGCACACACGCTTCTTGTGCTAATTATTGGTACCTACTACGCTTTGAATGGGCAGCTAGCTTCATCTTTCTGTCTGACCAACCCCGTGACAATTCAAAAGTGCCTGTCATTGGGATAATTGAAACTTGTGAATAAGTATAAACATGTTTTTTCTTCTTGTTTCACAGCAGACTCTACAAATGCAACAACCAATGCTGCAAATGCAGTCCATGGATGTTCAGAACATTATTGCTTCGCAGGCCGGACAGCTTATACTACAAGGTAAAGAATTTATGTCTGACTTGCTCTCGTAGTTAATCCAAACAAAACAAAAACAAGAAACATTATTTTGTAACAATAAAAAGAACAACTATGCAGTGCGTCGCATCTGTACAAGAACAGCAGATCTATTCTGAAAAATTCTCACTGTGAAAACTTAGGTGAAGTGAGCTTGGAGTGAGGTATCATTCCATCTGATGCTAAATGGATTGACACTATTGATAACTCACATTAAGCTCAGTTCACCTTAGTTCTCACGGTGACATTTTTACTGAGTCGACCGGCAGGTCGTTGCTCAGCAAAATACTGTGAGTTCGGACGAACCTATCGTCAACTGTGGTGATTTTCAGCAACTGGATTAGTACCCGGTTGATGGCAATAGACTCATCCCCTATTACATGGGAATTAAACATAACTGGTGGAATGTGGGTGTAGGGACAACTCTGCCTATCTTCTGGGATAACCAGTGTGGTTAACCCTTGTAACCTTAGCTAATTTCCTTACTGTTTAGCCTGTATTTTTTTAAATAATTCTTTAAGGTGGAAGTGCCAGTGTAGCCCATTTTTCAGTCAGTCATTTTTCATGAAATAATCATTCAATGCGATTAAAACCTGATTTTTCAAGAGTTAGATATCTTTTAACTGAGGAATAAACGGTTTGACAGCTTTTATAAAGAAAATATGCCAAACTGTCAGATTTATTCTTCTGATAAAAATTACTTGACTTTTGATAACTCAGCCCTAAAGGAACTTAAGGGGGTTGTATTGATGAATAATTATGTAAAGCCATATTCGTTACGGTCAGAAGAGGTCAGAGGTTACGGTGTAAGGAAATTTGATTTTCGCGGGCTATCTTAGTGTATCCATTTAATAAAATTGTAATTCCATATTTTTTGTTTTTCCCAGAGAAAACTATATCAACACAACCCACGCAGTACATGCAGCAACCGATGCAGATCATAGCGACACCAAGCAATGCTCAAGGTACTGTCCTAGCCTCCATTTTGTTATAACTGACACGTTTCATCAGTCAATGACAGCAATCTCTTTCTATGGGGTCTCATATCTCATAGCAAAAGTTTTGGTGTGCGTACCGTATACTGTGTACGCTTTCAAGTGATGTTGACCTCTTGACTGACTGTCCCGCTGGTCTCGACTGGTAAGCGTGGGGTTGGGTTCAATTCCCGCGTTGAGCAAAGTCATGTTGGACTTTTCCATCTGGAAATTCTCAGTAGTAGCCCGGAGTTTGAAAGTTGACCCTCATCTTTCGGACGTTAAACCGTTATTCTTGCACCTGATCTCTACTAAGAGAGTGGGGAAAGAGAGAGAGAGAACACCTGTGTCTGCGCAAACACGCCGCCGGCACTATAATATCTCTCCGCTGAGACAGACCGAAATTCGGTCTGGAAGACTATTACTGTAAACTGTATCACATACTGTGTCTTCAATTCTATACATAACACCACTTTTTATACTTCGGGGGTTAAAAATAAATAGTAACGAACAATTTTAGTTCGTTTGGGTGTATGTTCTGGATTGACGCAAAAACGATTCAACGGATTTGGATGAAATTTGAATTTATTTTTGGGATGCTTTTGTGTGGGCCCAAGTGGGCGTTGCTGCAAAAGCCATTTCTAACATAATTTGACGGTTTCACATGTTATTTTTATGCTGAATGAAAGTTGTTTTATTGCAGGTGGTATAAGTTATATAGCCCAAAATATCCCAGGGAATATGATGCAGAAGACTATAATAATAGTTCAAGGACCAACCGGTGGGGGACCTCTTACTTTGACGGTATGTTCATCCCAAATCTATAATGATGAGTTATTATATAGTTAAGGCCAAAAAATGGTCGGTTATTCGTAATAGTCAAAAGTAAAGTGTCGTTTGTTGATGTAAATATGATTGTTTGTTTGTAAGAGACGCTAAGGCCTCGGATTTATGGTATACATAATTTACCAACATGTTGTTCTGTTTCTATAAACATGTTGCGGACAAAATTACATGCAGAATGTGTGTGGCTCATGTTTCCAGCAACACAAATCATGTTGCTGCAAAAATATTGTGCAACTTTTGTTTTCTATGAATGAGGGGCTTGTCCCCGTACGCACGGACGTAAAGATATCGTGACGGGACTTTATCGTGCACTGGATTTTCAACTTTCGGTGCTGAGACGAGCATTGAGAATGCAACAGAGCTAATCCCAGCGCATCAAATAAACACACTGTTGGATTTTCAACTCTTGGCGCTAAGCATTGCGTTGAATATCAAGTGCGCGAAAAAAATCGTGGCGACTCAAATCGCCCGTGTGTACCTAGGCTAAAGGTATTCAATAAAAGCACTGGCGATTTTTTGTACTTAACTATGAAACACAACAAAAAAATACCTCTTGTGCTTAGCGTCAGTCTCAATCAACAAAAAAAGGTTTTAACACATAAATGTTATGACAAAAAGGTGAACAACCCAGGCGGCCTGGACGAGGCGACGCTAAACAGCCTTATTACGCAGGCAACAGAGGCGATAACCCAACAGCAAATTATACAGGTTACACTCAAATCCAGTAGCTAACACCCACAGTATATATCTTACTCCATATAGTCGGTCAACGCAAAGGGAGGAAGCGGAGGGTACTTACGTCCCAAGTTGCTCTATTGTAACTAGGGATCAGTCATTTGCAGTTGGGATTTTTTGACTGACGGTGACTGTTTGACAGTTAAAATAGTTATTTTATCTACTGAAATCAATATGCCTAGATTGATTCCGTGAGATATGTATTTCATTTATTTCGTGAAATATGAGATGAAAATAGTATATGATGTCAAAGATCTAAACTAAACGACATGACTTGCGGCAGTAGCGGTCATGAAACGCGCGAGTGGGACGGTTTTGTGTCGTCTCGTTCCCACAGTTTATGACCAGCCAGTCGCGAAAATTGCCGCTTAGTATAACGTGTGAACGGCTGTATGGAGTAGATTGTTATACTGTGCTAATAATCTTGGCTTCAACTCATACTAATAGTTCCTGATGATGTCTAATAGTAACTTTTGGGTTCTCATAATAATAATAATGATCATTTCCTTTCTGTTTTGCTTCTTTGTGTCTAACAATCGTCTACAGGTGAAGTGGGTTTTCTCCTTTTCTCAGAATTTCGCGTAGGAATCTTGATACTATTAATTTGTTGAATCGTCTATATTTCTTGTTTATTATTAGCGTATAATAGGTATCCGACAGCTATAAAGGGCTTTGATTGCTGTCGCAGTATACGTACTGTCCTGCGACGAATACCATTGCTGCCTTTATTGTTGTCGCAGATTATGCTCAGCTACAGAAAATAATAAAGTTTTTTCAAAAGAGATCGTTAAACACAAAATACAAATAACCAGAGAAAAAAGTGTAAATAATATTTGACAATAATAGTGCATGCATGCAAAGCAACAAAGCAAGAACGCATTAAAGGCCTAGCATTGGCATACCACTTTGATGAGGTATTTAAAGGTTCTGAAAGAAAAATAAAAACAACACGAAAAATCCATTGTTTATCAAATTAAGCTCTAAAAGTATCTTCAAAATTCTTTTCAAAATTTATGGGGATGCACGTTTTTTTATTATGTTGCGTGTACATTCGGCTCATTTATTACTAACATAACAATCGTCGCTTTACTAACTTATGGGTTACTAAACTAAATGTAGATTAAGCCTTTTATATCCACAGTGGCAACATTATATTCAAATTGTTCCTAAAGCTATGGTAAGTAAATTCATGTTTATGAGTGAGTACTGCGGATTTGCGTGAGACGCACACTAATAAATGCCCCGTTATGGTTCGTTCATGGAGGGAGGGAATTTTTCAAGTTCATACAAGTACTTAAATACTAAAATCAGTACTCACATATAAATATGACTAACCCCGTGCACGATAATTAAATATATAATTATAAGTAATATTAAATTGGTGCAAATGCACTGCTGCCATTGCGAATAGATAATCCATGTGAGTTTATAATTCAAATATAAATAAAATGTTCATATAATTTAACGGACGGGTCGCAGTGCATAGACACCATGTACATTTTAATTCGTCTAGATCCGCACATAGAACAAGTAGCATAAGATCTTATTTAAACTTTACGGTTGTTGAAATAAAGTTGGTTATCGCAGAACTCGGGTGTGATTCAGTCGACCCAGAGGGTGTTGTCTCAGCCTTCGTTAGTGAGTACTTCGCAGGCCATCACGATGGTGAAGAATGCCCTCGCTCAGGTTCCATGCACAGAATATTATAGACTAGCTTTTGGGACAGGTTTTGGTTTTAAGTACGGTTTAGAAATGAATGCGACGCCTTGCCTTTTGAGAAATAAAAATAAAAGAAAGATGTAATTTACCGCTTGAGTCATTGTTATTTAAAAAAATGTGTATTGTTGTCTAAAATGTTGGGCTCTTGACATAATATTTAAAAGATTTCATCCTGTGGAGCAGTGATGGTCCAGTAGTAACGGACGCGACTTACCAGTTGTTGGTTCGAACCCGACCAGGCGCTTTAGTTTGTGTGAATTATTCCATCACCACTGCTCTCAAAACGGTGAAAGTAAACATCCTGAGGAAACCGGCAAATATTGGGACAAAAAATCGAAGACATGTGACATCTACTAACCCGCACTGGGCCAGTGGGAGGAGTTCCAGCAGTAAGAAAATTGTAGACTAATTATGAATCTGTGGCCAAAACGAATTCAAATTTAGCCCTGAAACAGCGAAGCGGTGTAGTTGACTGGAAATCTATCTGGCTAACGAATTACGATGGATGTCTGTTTTAAGCAGTAGAAATTTAAAGACTCCTTTGTTACTAAAACCAGTCCAAAAGGACGTACAATATTGTTTTTTTTTTTCATTTAACGTAGAAGCTCCAGGGTAACACGCAAAATTAAAATTTTCTTACGTTTTTTGGAATTTGTTGGTCAGTCTCAGGTTCTGTGTTGATTAAAATATGATTCGCGACCGGAATGAATATGGCTATACATAATAATAATCACTAGTGGCCGCCCTGTGGTCTATATTGGACCATAATTAATTTTAATTACAATCAACTATAATCAAACATATTGGCTTTCTGCACTTCTTCTCCATATAAACGTTAACTGTGCTAAATTTCATACACCTCCGCGCGCGTGATTTTCGTAAAAAGGAGTACAAAGTTTTTGCTTCACGTATTAAGATAAAATATCTGGATGACCGAGCTTTGCTTGGTTTGACGTTTACTAAAAATGAAACCTAGCTAGATCGATTTATCGCCCCCGAAACCCCCTGCATACTAAATTTCATGAAATTAGTTGGATCCGTTTCCGAGATTCAGATTATTATATAAACAAGAATTGCGCGTTTAAAGGTATTAGATATAGATATAAATTCGATTCAATAACTACTTCATGAAAAAGTCATTGAATTATATGAAGTTAGAGGGATGTATGTATAACTTATATGATAATAGTTCTGTATAGCCATATTTGTTACGGTCGCGAATAACAGTTCTCACTTCGCACTCTTAATCTTGTAGCAGAGGAGAAAGATATTTTTGCTTGTACACTGACTGAATTCATAAAGATAACATTACATGTAATAAGCTTTAGAAAATAAGTTGTTATTATTATGTTTGCTTCACTATTGCATTGTGTTGTACCTGTAATGATAGCTGTAAGTGATGAATAAAAAAATAAAATAATCAACATACAAGCTTGCACTGACCTGCTAATGGCTAAAAAATTTAGAAAAATTTGAATTTCGCGGACTACCCTGGAGATTTCACCTTAATATTTTTGGAAACACCTAATGTCACTTTAATATTTCTGGAAATACCTAATATTTCACCTTAATATTTCTGGAAACACCTAATACTTTTGTTTGCAACTAGGCCGTCTCGACGGTCGGTTGCCAGAGAAAAGTAACCACCGTACCAAGCAGTTTACTTGGCCAGGTGGGTACAAACCTCGCACCGATTGTACCTTAAGCCTGTCCAGAGTAGGTTGTTGTAATTATCAATGTGCATGAGTACTTTGAGTATCTAGTACAAGTATTATATTGTAGAAAATTCATTTTATTATTGGAAAAAAAAACTTTTACTTTTACCGACTATTATTCCTTTTATGTTTTGAATGCTCTTTGCCAGGCATGACATGCTGTTTTAGACTTTGTGGCTTTCGATTTTAAGTTCAAAAAGCTTAAAAATGTACGTGTTGTTTAAGCCATAGGGAAATTAGAGTCGTCGTGATGGTAGCTTGGTTATTGGTCTGTGTTTATTTATACAATTTGAAATATTTTTATGTTCTTTTGGTAATCTTTTATAAATGTGGGCTATTGTTATGCTTTTGGTACGCATACAGGGTAATAGGGCTATCGACGCACATTCATTTAGCATGTATTCAGTACAGGATACTGAAACCCAATGCGTTGAAAATGTTTGATAGTAAAAAATAATTATAATGCCATACATTTTGACCGCGTAGGTATTGCACTTTTCTATGAAAAAGCACATTTTTTTTTTTGATAATCTACGAAAAATGTCTACGCTAAGGAGTCTAGAATCATATGCTGAATTCTTGGTTTCATTTTGCCGGTAGATCTTCCTGCCATCTTGTTTCGCAATATACTAGTAGAATATTTTTTGTATTTAAATCCAAAGCAAGCTTGAAATGGTGTGGCTTATACAGGATAAGTTTTTATCCAGTGCGCAAATAAACTGTAACCATGAATTCAGCATATCATTCTAGACCCCCTAGCACAGAAATATAACGTAGGTTTTATAACAAAAAAAACAGCTGTTTCATAGAAAAGTGCAATACCTACGCTGTCAAAATGTATAGAACAGCTGATTTTTTTTGTATGACCGACTAAAAATTTCTGCGCTGGGGTCTAGAATGATATGCTGAATTCATGGTTACAGTTTGCGCACTGGATAAAAACTTACCATGTATAGACGGACAAAATTTGTTACAGTGGCAAACAAAATGACGTGTAAATCGGCTAAATGAAAATGAATTTATTGACATTGATTTTTGTAGTAAAATAATATATAATATCATATTGTTAGTAACTTTAACGGTCATTTGGTCGCCAAAATTAGTAAATTGGTAATTCAAATTTAAAATTACAATCTAATTAGTTCAAGTTAGCTTTGGAATCATGAAGCCCGTTTTGCTAGGAGCAAGCATGTTCTAAATTGTATTACATACATTCATTTACTTACATAGTTTATATTAAGTGTTGTAGCTTCATGTAACTATTTATGTATATTTCTTCATTATGATGGATGCACTAAGAAGCCCTCGAAACTTTTTTTAACGTTTTTAGCAATTTACAGGCCAGTGTCAGGTTGTATGTTGATTAAAATATAATTCGTGACCGTAACAAAGAGGGCTTCCCAGAATTAGGCTTTATTAGGCCGCCTGTCCATTGGAGCGGAGAAGACCGGAGAGAAGCGGAGCTGTGCTTATATTAACCAATATTGTTTTTGGATCCACGCGTAGTGGAACGAAGTTTGAATTCTGTTGGTTAATATAGGCACAGCCTCGCTCTTCTCTGCTCCAATGGACAGGCAGCCTTAACATCATCAATATTTTGTTGCATTTTTTTTGCATTTTCGTGTGAGCCTTTTTATTCTGTGCTAAATAAATGTATTTTCATTCTTTCAATTACTCATTCGTTCATTCATCCCAATGACTTCTTCATGAAATATTCATCCAATGGGATTAAATGAACTTAGAAGGTTGTATTGATCATTTTAATTCTGTAAATGTATACATACGTGTTACGGTCGTACATGTGTATTTTTTTCAACATACAAATAACACTAACACCTACCAGTAAATTTCCAAATAACGTAAGAACATTTGAATTTCGGGGCTGCCCTGGCGGTTCCCGTTTGGATACAGTTAGTTGTTTGTGTAGTGTTCATTTCTATAAATGTTGAGTACTTATTTAAAATTATTTTTACTCATGTAGCTTTTGAGATGTTATTTCAGAAATCAATGCAAGATCTTCTAAAGTTCTGATAAAAAATCCACAGAACGCCCCTCAAATGACGGCCAGCCAGCAACCGATAATAACCAACCAACCACAGCCTCATAAGGCTCAGATCATGAACCAACAGCAACCACAACAGATTATGGTTACTCAGAAGCAACCACCGGCTCTTATTAGTACATCGAGCAGCAGTCAGATTGTAACCAGTAATGCGCAGCTTATACAAGGTAATTTTCATTTAGGTTTTAACAAAAAAGTACAATTAAAAGTTAAAAAAAAAAACCTGACTGAAAAAAGTGTACTTTAAAAAAAGATTGAACCAAGTTATTTATTTTCTAGAGGTTGACTATATAAACTGAATACTAGAAGCAATTTCATGTACTCGGAGGCAATAAAGGTCTTTATTGTTAAATTGAAAAAGATGCGTCCGACTGCTTGATTTTCAAAGACCTATTCAATGATACCCCACTTGACATAATTCGTCGACTTATTTTTTTTTCTTTTTCACAATATGGCGTCTGGTTCTCACCATATTGAATTTTGAATACTGTCATATCTTTAGTTACGCTCGCAAGATTCAGACAAATTCATGACACAAGAATCATTAAAATCGGCCTAGATGTTTGGTCTCTAGATTGGCACAAAGGAACAAACATACATACATGCATTAGCTGGTGTTCATATTGCCTTGCAAGCTTATGAGATCAAAATCTTGGAACAGCTGATTAAAAAAAAAAAACTGACTGAATATTTCTACACTAGAATCTCTGGAATCATGTTGATTTCATGGTTACAGTTTGCGCGTCGTTGTCCGTGTCACCCTCTATTTATTATGTCACTGCACGTCTCTTAACTTACTATCTTCATCTGCTTTCTAGGCAACCAACAACTCCTCCAAGGCAACCAGCAAATCATAGCCGTATCCAACAACCAGCCGATCATAATGAACGCCCCAATGAAAAGCAACGTGCATAGAGTGGTGCAGCAACCGCAGCGGAGTCCTGTGGTTACCAGCGTTCAGAGTAACCAGGTTTCTGTTGTTAGTGAGGCGAAAACCAGCGTTATACAGTCTGGTCCGGTGAGTGATCAATTATTCCTCCTTCACTGTTAATATTTAATTTCTAAATTGTTATTTGTTTTTTGTTTTACAATTACGGACGCTTATAATGTGCACGTCTTTTTACATCGTTCTCACACTGATAATATGAACAAAAATGGTGTAACCAACTTTCTGTAACAATATTATGATTTACAAAGAGTGTTCCATGGAGCTTCTTGCCCATTCTTTTCCATAGGTACTTACTACGCTTTGGAATGGGCAACTAGCTTTATATTTCCGACTCTATGATCATTCAAAAGTGCATGTAATTGGATTATTTGAAATTTGAGCTTTGAGTTTGAGTTTGTTAGTCCACGTTCAACGACCGTGAAAATATCGCGACGAAATTTTTTCGCGTACTGGATCCTCAAAGCACTGTTTAGCGCCGAGAGTTAAAAATCGAACAGTGTGTTTTTTCGACGCGTTGGGATGCAGTCTTTCGGATTCTCAATGCTCGGTTCAATACAGAGAGTTGAAAATCCAGTGCGCGAGAAAATCGCGCTGCGATATTTTCACGTCCCTGCGACTAGGTCTTAATGCTTTTGGTCCTAGTTGGTGTAAAGTCAGCCTCAAAAAGCTTAAGAATTGGCAAGAACTTGTTTAATCTTCTACAATCTTGGTTCCATAATATTGTATCAGCGGGTAGTCGCAAACCATTACTCATTGGGTACTTATTGAAACACTCATCAGATTTGCCTATTTAAGACATTATGGGTTAGGCCGCACACGGTCATACCAAAATGAACGGTTCTGGAGATAATTTTATTTTTTATACATTTTCAAAATTTAAAACTGGTTCTTGACCACTCGGCTCCTATCTAAAACTTTTCAAATATATTTTCGGTGTTGTCACACCATGTCACACCTCTGCGAAGCAGTAATGCTTGCGAAGAGGGAGGCGGCGCACATGAGGGAGAGGCAGTATATGCGCCCTTACGGCCCTAGCCGCCGCAGGAGACCCCAGGGCGCCCGGTTATCGAAGGCGTGGTCTTGCGCATGGCGAGTAATGGGTAGCTCGCTGTCCGGTAAGGATCAAGCCCGTGTCGACGGCGCGTTGTGTTCCACGCGCGCCTCAAAGAGATGTCAGCATCAACTGATGGGGTCCGCAGGGGCTGATGTCTGCCAGGGGTGCGGGTTGTTCATAAGACATACCGTGGCCCCTGGCACACAGGCAACTGGAGGAACACGGGTGGGTTTTAGTCAGTAAAAGTCTGACACGCCCTCCTACTCCACTCAGAGCGGGAGAACTTATTTGATGATTTCACACCAAAAAAAAACCATGTCACAGCTACTAAGCTATACTTTAACAAAAGTCCGTCTTTCTGTCTGTCTGCGGTTTAACTCAGAACTGTAATTTGGCATGGTATTACATATGAATCACGCGCCCACAAAGTTAAATAAAATAATTCAATTAAAAGTAACACGTAAAGCGGGAATGATTTTTGATGACCAAATATAAACTTATTTTTGCATTCGATAAAATTAATACTGTGCATGCGTAAATACTCATCTCAACTACGGAGTGAAGGGTTCACTGCGCCAGGTCTGCCACGCACTTGGCCGGTTTTTTAATTTATTAATTTTGGAATCAAATGAATAAATGACAAAAACCGGCCAAGTGCGATCAATAATATGATCAGAAAATAATACAGTAGATTTCTGTATTATTTTCTGTTCGCGGCCAGCATGCGTATATGACCAGATGTTTGAACATAAATGAAGCAAAAGTAATATGTAATGAGTAATGGTAGCAGGTAGCGTTCTGTAGTTTCTGCCTACCCTGAGAGTTTAAGTATGTAGATACTATTATATTAGATGCGGGCTTTAATATCTCAAATTTACAGAAGGCCACACAACCGGTGATGAGACAAGTGATCACCCGCCAGCCAGTGATGGTGGGGAACACCAAGATCGGTGATAAAGAACTCGTGGTCAACCAACCTATTACTGAGGTAAATTGTCTGTTTTTACTCATTTCTTCTCAAGTTGAGGAAGCAAATAAAATGTTTCAAAAAATAAAACGACGTTCGTTCGTCCTACAAACTATAGGTACACACTCAGATACACAAAGACATACATTAATGCCGTTAGGTTTCTTTTTATCTTTGGTAAATCTAGGAAAACTCGATGAAAGAAGTTACATGTTTGACAATTTAGACTTAGATAAGGTTTTCTGATGTGCTGAATATTAGATTTTTGTAGTATGCTTACAAAATCTGACGCTTATATCTACTCAAAGTAATTTGGAAAGGAATGAAGTATTATTGAGTGTCTTCTTTAAAACGGTGGCTGGGATAGACTACATCCAGTCTATCCCAGCCGCAGCAGGAAGGTGGAGGACAGAGCGATGTGTGTGCGCAGTCTGTGAGAGGCCAAAGTCAAGCAGTGGACTGCAATCAGCTGAGTTGATCGACTCTCCGCTTATTATGCCTCATACAAAAGCCCAGTTTAATAAATTGTAGATATTTATCGAGAAATATACAGTACATAAAGTAACTGAATTCCTATTTTATTGAGCAAAATCTGAGTCCTCTTAACTGTTTGTTTTAGCCTCAGATGCCGCCTACTCCGAAACCGTCCGCAACGCCACCTCCCCCGCTTACGCCGACACCGATACAAGCCACCAGCCCACAGGACGAGACGCCTTGGATATGTCACTGGCGAGGGTGTGGCAAGTAAGTAACGTCCACTGTAACAACATGATAGAGCCAGCTCAAAAAAAAACAAATTGATATGCTCAGTACAGATCACAAACCTGGGAGCCAAATCTCTCAAGACCGTCAACCAAAATTAATTCGAAATTTCGGTGTGAACCCCACACCCGATGAATTAACTTTTTCTGCTGGGCAAAAATGAATGACACTACTACGATTTGACTGCTCAAATCGTAGTGTCATTCATTTTTAGTTCGGGCCCTAATAATATTATGTCCGTATGTGATAAGGACTAGGAATCGCCCGTAACTTCACCGGAAACCACGGATTTCGTGCTTAGGACCTTTAGAGGGAGGCGGCGCACGTGAGGGAGAGGCAGTATATGCGCCCTCACGGCCCTAGCCTCCGCAGGGAGAGGCCCTGGGCGTCGGGAATCCCAGGCTGATAACCCGGCCACCGTAGGCGCGGGCTTGCGGACGGCGAGTAATGGGTAGCTCGCTGTCCGGGAAGAAGTTATTTGATGATTTCCCACCCTCAAAAAAAAAGGCAGTAGACCTCCTGTATTGCAATAAATATCTTTGTGCAGACGTCCTTTAGTAGGTGAGCTTGTCATATATATGATTTAGTGCAGATAAATTATAGAGATTTAAACTTTTAGCGCAGTGGTGTCCCACTGGTAATGGCTGCGACTTACGAGTTGTAGGTCGTAAGTTCGAACCCCGCCAGGCGCTTTACTTTGTGAAAATTATTTCATCATCACTGATCTCCAAACGGTGAAGGAAAACATCGTGAGGAAACCGGCATGTCCTACAACCAAAAACGAAAAGACCTGTGACAACCAACCCGCACTTGGCCCGCGTGGTGGATTACGGTCCACTCCCTATAAAAAAGAGAGGAGGCCTGTGTCCCAGCAGTGGGAACATTATAGGCCGATTATGCGTATGCTAAACTGCTTCAATACAATACGGAATAAAATCCTGGACTAGACTGTTCATATTGTATTTTGATGTGATTACAAAGTTTTGCCACCATAGTTTAATTAAATATTTTTACTCTCAAAGTAGGAATTTGGTACAGCTTGAAAACTACAAATACTTTACTTATTTTTTAATTTAATTATGTTTTAAGCTATCCAATGGGACACACACTATTATAAATCATCTAATTGTATTATTTGTGTACCAGATCATTCAGCAACGCCGCGGACGTGTTCACGCACGCAGCGCGCACGCACTGTCCGCCGTCGGCCGGCGGGGAGGCGCCGTGCATGTGGCTGGACTGCGACCGTGTGCCGAGGAAGACCTTCGCGCTACTCAACCATCTCACTGACAAGCACTGCACTGCACCCGTAAGTATAACGCTACTAAGCAAACATACACACACAACATACACACATTCTATGCAAATCAATATTTTACATTCTATTCTAAAGTTATTTCTTGTTTGTTATATAACATGTTATTACCAACGTTACAGGCGCTTAAAGCAATCTACAACTCCCGTCGTCACGCGGCCGCAGAAGGGGCGGACGGCAAGCCGGTGACGCTCGGTTACCCGCCGAATGCTGCGCTAGCTGCCCTTAACAAACATGCGGCTGATATGTTCAACCCGAGGGAGCTTATGGTAAGGATACTGTATATCTATTTCCAACATTTGTAGAGAAATGAAAATGTTGTTGGGGAGAAAATTGAAAGAAGTCATAGGCTAGGGCAAATCCCATATTTGGGAAGAAAAACACGTGCTTTGAGATTGTGGCGCAATAATTACCGCGCGCTACTCTCCGACGCATTTTTACGCTCGGATTAGTTCGCATTCTTATAGTACGGGCGGGGTGGCATTATTTTGACAAATGCATTAATACCAGCTGAATTACTTTTCCCTCAGTACATAAGAGATCTGAGTTTTGGATTCATCCTTTGGATGCTGCCACTGACTCATCTCAATAATTATTGAATTTATAACAATTACTAGAAATAATGAAATAGAAACCGGAGCGACTGGACCGATTTTGATAACATTTGATATGGGGATACTTCAAACCCTGGGACGTTGAAGTAGGCTACTTTTTTATTGACATACAACGCGAGCGAAGCTGCGGGCGAAAGCTAGTGAGAAATACAAAGAAACAGCGTGAATATTCAAAAGTCATATTTTCAACAATGACTAACTAGTTGGGATGGAGAGAGCTTATCATAATCATTATACCCATTATCATTTAACTTAAAATCAGTGGTCTTGCTTATGTATGACAACGATTGTGAAGTCAAAAATAAATAACTCATAAAATAACTGACCCTCACAAGAAAAAAAAATCCTGGCTATATTGTGTATCTTGTCAATACACAACTAAAACTGTACTAAGTACTTTAAAATATTGTATCATAGTCTATTCTCTAGTTACTCCTGCGTATTTTAAGGACATTAAATTGTGAGGTAAGAAATAAAATCAAGAAAAATCTTTAGATACTTAATTTACGCTTGCATACTCTGGACTAGGTCATTTTTTATCGGAGCCATATCGAACCTCGCAATTTCGTAGCCCCATACCCGCATACAACGCTACCAGGTTCTTTTGGCGCATGGCAAGATCAGAACTAACGCTGTCATATTGTTTTGTCAATACAATTTCACTAATGCGCCAAGAACACTTCGCTATAAACTGCATTCCGAATTGCGCTGTAATGGATTTGAGCTTACACTCGTTCCGAATAAGCGTGAGCACGATAACGATGTTATTTTCGAAATCGTGAGTGGCATTTTCGAAATTGTGCTTCTGGCTAGTCGCCACCTAACCAAAGAAGAAGACATTTGCGGTGTATACAAGTAATATAATGGCGTATATAGGTTTTTGACGTTGAGCGAGCACTTTGAGCGCGTTCACGAGCGTTTCGAATTGTTGACAGCTTTAGGCTGTCATAATCGTGATATTTAAACCGGCACGTCAATTATTGATGTGAGCGCTGTGAGCGATTACAACGCAATTCAGAATGCAGCCAATACCATTCTGGCGCCAAAAGATTCTGGTAGCACTCTAGTCACAACCACTAATGTGTCACGCTGCGTGTGACGTCACTAACGTGTCTGTGTTTGTGCACGCGCAGCACAGGGCCGAACTCAGTCGCACGCCGGAACAACTGGTGAGACTCACACCCTAATGTGCAACCTGACTGCGCTCGATCGACTTCGAATAGTCGATATTGTCAAAGTCAAATAATGTATGCCAGTTAGGCAATTAGAAGGCACTTTTGAATATAAAATTATAATTGATTCTCGTTTCGACTGATCGCGTCGTTCGATAAATAGGCGAAACAAGTTAATTCCACACCATTGATCGAATGAAGAAAGTCAATGTCAAAGTTGACGGCGTCGATTGACCGTAATGGTGTTGTTTGCTCCAGCAAACGCGGTGTAGCTTCCAAGCTACGACGCGCGAGAGCGCTGTATGATACTTGTCAAAGTAATTTTGAATGACAAGACATCAATCAACGACAAGACAAAAATACCCGGTTTCTGAATTGAGAATTTGAATTTGAGAACATCCTATTCTATACTTAAGAGCGAACAAAAGTAAACATTTTTTCAGCCATGCACTATATATTTGGTATTTTCAAGTTTGTATGCTATTTTTTTTTACAGTTATTTTGGCATTTACTTAAAAAAATCGACATATCGACAATTATTTTCTATTTGCATGACTAAGTACGATTAAATGTTTTTATTAGTAAGTAAATTTAAAAAATAATTATAGATACCGTCGATCTAGTGCAAGGCTGAAAAAAAATAGTACTTTTGTTTGTATTTAATTAAATAATTACGAAAAACTACTATAAATGCGTAGTTGCCAGCCCGCGTGGAATGAACGCTCTTAAGGGGAACCTAGTCGCGGGCTCGAACTCACCGATGGGCCTGGCTAAAAAGCACGCTGTCTCACCAGGCATCGTGTCCGACAGAGGTAAAATCAGTAATGAGCAATTAGACGCTAGTCTACACGCACAACATTATTGTGTGAGATGCAAGATCATTATTTTATAGTACAATAGGCGCGTAAAAAATTAAGAACAGACCTTCGGAAGATCGGGTTTTATGAAAAAACCACTGCATAAATCAATGCCCAATAAAGTTTATTGAACTTTTCGATATTTGATCTTTGTCGGTACCGACTTGGTTTTTCAGATTTTACACTTCTTTTATTACTAAAACACGCCCAAAGTTAGGTTAAATTAGCAAGAAAAACGAATCTTTGTTGGCTCCTAACTTTTTAATGGTTTTTTATTTTAGTATTTTGTTTCCGTACAGACAATATTAACAATGAGACAAAACCATACCATGTTTAATTTTTGATGTACATTGTCCAACAGTGGAGTAATACACTCCCGAAGTTTGTATGGGAAAAATGTGGACTAGGTTCACCTTAAGTATAACTTGAACATTTTTTCGTTTCTGAATTAAGTTTTATTAAACTCTAATGAAGATTTGAGTATTTTAACATCATTTACTCAAAGGAGACCATTTATGGTTCATACAAAGTTAGTAAAAAACACTCGGACTGACTTCCCCAATAGCGGTGACACCTTTTTATTTCGTTGGCCCGGCACTTTGACTTTTGGGCCGAAAGTGAATGATCTCTTTTGACAGAAAGCACGCTCTACACATTCTTAAGGTCGTCAGTTGCGTTTCTGAACTAAAAAAAACGTGTTGGACAATACTCAAAGCATTATCAACGTCAAGTTAAGCAGTTGGAAGTGGACGCACCAATTTCAGCTACTCAAACCATAATGAGTTTTTAGTACCTAGTGATTTTGTAAGTTATTTTGATCACAATAAGTGACGACGATATTTCCCTGTCGTGTTTGGAGATGCCTCAACGCAGACAACCAAGCAGAAGAATAGCAGGACATCAGCCTAACTTGTTCATCACGCTAAGCTACGAACAATTTAAGAATCTGTTGCGCTTTACGACGGAGTCGGTTTTTTTTTGCGTGGGAAATCATCAAATAACTTCTCCCGCTCTGGGTGGAGCGGGAGGGTGTGTCAGACTTTTACTGACTAAAACCCACCCGTGTTCCCTCAGTTGCCTGTGTGCCAGGGGCCGCGGTATCTCTTTCGAACAACCCGCACCCCTGGTAGGCATCGGCCCTTGCGGGCCCCATCAGTTGGTGCCGACATCTCTTTGAGGCGCCCGTGGAACACAACGCGCTGTCGATCCGGGCTTGGTCCTTACCGGACAGCGAGCTACCCATTACTCGCCGTCCGCAAGCCCGCGCCTACGGTGGCCGGGAATCAGCCTGGACTTCCCGACGCCCAGGGCGTCTCCTGCGAAGGCTGCGGCCGTAAGGGCGCATGTACTGCCTCTCCTTCACGTGCGCCACCTCCCTCATTGCGAGCATCACAGCTTCGCTGAAGGAGGTGACGGCTAACCATGCACTCTCGCTCCGTACCATGGCCTGGACCAAGGCCGAGAGATCGCCGCCGCCGATCGCCTCCACGGGGACACGGCGGTGCTCCGCCCAAGCCGGGCAGACCTCCACCGTATGCTCCACCGTGTCCTTAGGGCGATCTTCGCAATGGAAAGACCCGGGCGTTTCGTCCCGCCTTATGCGAAACAGGAACCTCCCGAAACAGCCGTGTCCGGTGAGGACGGCGGAAGGTGAGGACGCCATGCCGCCTCTCAAGCCACTCCTCAAAGAGGGGACTTACCGCCGCAATCGTGGCGTGCCCAGCACTGGGTTGCGACAATCGCACTCTCCACGAAGGAGTCGGTTAGGTTTATTTTTAACATAATAAAGCCTAAACTGCCCTGTTTTATTCAACGGCGGGACTGTATTTCTCCGATGTTGCAGCTACTAATACGTCTTAAGGTGCTCTTACACGGGTAATATTTTGAGCAATTATTGCTCGGCAACACTAATGGATTAATCTGGAGCAATTAAGCGAAGCAATCTGAAGCAACAACAATAAATTGCTAAAATATGCATTAGCTACTATAATAGCATACATTTGTTGAAATTAATGCCGTTGTTTAAAATTAACTTAATTTAAAGTCTGTTTTAAATTTATAAGCATAAATTGATTGAATATTTGAGTTTTTGAAAAGTACCTGTTTTTTATGAATATTGGAACTTGTTAGCTTTGATCAGGAATTCTCAAGTAAATGATCAGTTGATTATGGTTTGAGGTAATTCAATTTTAATTTGTGAAACGCAAAATACTTAAGCACATACACTTACATATTTCAGAATAATCAGTTGAGAATTGCTACTTTTCTCAAATCAGAAATCGGGTGAAAGCACTTAGCGCCATCTCGCAGAAAAGGTTTAAATTTAAGGAACACCGTTGGTAGGCTGAATGGAAGTAACAAAATCAATGCGGAACTAATTTAACAGTTTTGTTCTCCAATCGGCGGCTAGTCGCCATACTAGATTGTCCTGAACGGTTGATTTCACCGATCGACCGCAGTCTGGTTGCACCAACACCTGTGTTGTTTTAGCTCGTGTGTATGTCAGGGTGTTTGTGTGTATAATCTGTTCCAAAACTATCTGCCAAAAGTGTATATGTCGCAACATCTGGTAAAATTAGCCAGCTAATTGGACGCCTAGGCCGTTCATTAAACGCCAGCATCCAATTGGGTACTTAGGCCGATAGTGAATTGAATTAGAATCATTCAACGTTTAACAACTTGGCGTATTGAAAGGCAGCCCTATGAAGATGACTGACCAAGACTCAGCCAAGTGATTCTAATTTAGTTCAGTTTTTTCTACACTGCGGCGCTAATAGTCACCTAAACAAATATGGCGTCAATATCGCAACGCAAACCGTGAATGCTATTTTCGTTCTCGTGTGCAATTTGAAGTGAAATTAAGGTGTAATATTGTCAAAATAGTATGAAAACATTTAGGTGCAAAATAATACTACGTCTTCTGCAAGTTTTCGCGAAATATTTGAGACTAAACTGACTAAACTTACTGACTGACTGAATTATTATTGAGTAATATTCGTGTTACTTATGTACTTTTTTGTGAACAAACATTTCACTATTACTAGGTACTTAGTGATAGGTATTAGTAAAAAGTAGTCGTACATAATTTGTGAACTCATAGTCACCCAAACCAAACATCACAAATTCATCAATATCCAATTTAACTAAATGAATACACGAAATTCAGCCATCTGGCTGAATTTTTGCGTTGCGTTTGCTGAATTAAACGTTGCGCTCAAGTTATTGAGGCAAGTTATTGGCTAGTTGTACTTCAGCTATTTAATTGGATGCCGGCGTTTAATGAACCGCCTAGGCGTCCAATTAGCTGGCTAATTTAACCAGATGGCTGCGACATAATTATACCATCCCTGTTCAGGTAAAATTCTTTCGTAATCACTCACCAAAAGGAGTAACATTAATTTGTATTAAGAAGGTTTCAACTTTATATTTCTCCACTTTTTCCAACAATAATTTCTTTGAATAACATTATTTAAAGTGTAATTGAAATATTATCGACGAAAATTGAGGTTACAAAATTAACCTCAATTGCGAAATGAAAAACACCTTTAAAGGTGATTTAAAATTAGAATTTCGGGTTCGAGAACTCGGTTAAACAAATCAAATCACTCAATTTGTAAGTGGCACCAAAAATTGACATCGACAGATACGTATTCATCATCATTTGTTTACATTTTCATCAGATAGTTTTGGAACAGACCATGGTACCTTCTATGTTGAACTAAGTGTGAACATACATGAGCAACACGCGTCAACGGCAAAGGCAACTGCAGCTGTCGACAAGTACGGTGCTCTAATACACGAGCAGCATGTTGGCGACGGTTTACGCCGAGTTCAGTACCCCATAGGGAGTGCCCTTAGCGTGTAGTCGCTTTTATTAAGGTAGCCACAGGCAGTCTGGTTAAGTAGCCCACATCCTCCTAGGTTGACCTGCCAGATGTCATAACCAATAAAAAAAATGTCGAGTGTCGACGTTTGCAGTTGCCTCTGCAGTTTACGCTTGTCGCTCGTGTGTGTGACCACTTAGTCGCACGCTGGATCAACTTATGTGACTCGCACATAACACCCGTCTATGTAGCTTGTGTGTATGTCAATGTGTGCGATATTTTCGTAGTGTCTGTAATTTGTAAATTTGTTGTTGTTTATTTTTTACCATGTATCAGTTCATTGAATGGTAGTGATGATTTAAAGTTTCTTCAAAGTGCCTTGTATTGCATGAAAGAAAGCACTGTTATTTTCTTAATAGATTCACCAGTAATATTTGTTTGCATATATTTTGTTTTTGTATATCCGTTAGTTTATGTCCTAGCGTGTGTTAAATAAACATAATGCATGATACTTGTCCACGTCTGCTACGCTTCGATGCCACTAGAAACTCATTTTAAATTACAGTTTCTCATATGTGCATTTGTAAAAAAACGGGTAGTAGGTTGACTATTTAGCGATGGCACGTACAGGCTAGAGTGAGATAGCACTATAAAACATCAATGCTAAAGCGAGAGAGAGGGATTAACGATTAAAAAAGAGGGAGTAAGGGTTTACGGTAATGGTGCTTTCGCTAAATAGTCGGCCTGTTAATATATTCAAAGTGACTTTATTAATTATAATGCTATTCGTTTGACAGGATGAAAACGAGGGTCCAGTTACGAAAAGCATACGGTTGACAGCGGCGCTCATATTGAGAAATATTGTCATTTACTCCAATACTGGACGGAGGTAAGAAGCACACAATTTTGATAAAATTATATCTTGAGCAATAACTGAGCAGAAAACACCAGCCAGTCGCTAACCACAATAAACAATTTGAGGTCAGCCGTCCTAAGTTCGTTGGTTACATGACCATTACATGAGATACGCTGGCTAAATGTAAGTATACTGTACACCTCTTCGCATCTTTCTATATATATCATCATCTGCCTAGCCTTTTCCCAACTATGTTGGGGTCGGCATCCAGTCTAACCGGTTGCAGCTGAATACCGGCAATACACATGGAGCGACTGCCTAACTGACCTCCACAACCCAATTACTGGGTAATACATACAACACCTCTTGATAACACTGGTTGTCAGACTTTCGGGCTTCTGACGACCCGTAACGACTGTCAAAGATCCACTAATGACAGCCGGGACCAACGGTTTGACGTGCTTTCTGAGGCACGAAGGAGTCTTTGTATGTAAATTTAGGTATATGTTGATTGTTTTTGCATTATATCTGTATATTTAATATTTTAGCTTAAGACTTCACATATTCATATTTTTATCTTATTGTTCTCACACACTATCTTTTTTTGCAGTAAGCAGTACCTTTGTACTGAATATTGTAATTATGTCGTATCTCTATGTGTTTTACTGTGTGTACATAAATAATACAATGAGTAATTATACAGAATTTCAAATCAAATAATGCGTCGTAATATGAATGTAATGTTTCTATTACAGACAACTCCGGTCCTACGAGGCTCACCTAGCAACGATCGCGCTCAGCAGCGTGGAGGCTTCTCGAACAATCGCCCAAGTTCTATACGACATGAACAACATTTGAGAGTCGCTCAATGGGCATGCGCCACTGTAGATAGACAGAGATGGCATATATACGGAATAGAACGAGGTGTTTCTCTTTTCTGTAAAGCCGAAGATTTTTTTGAAACGCCAATAGAATTCAATTAGATTTCAAACGTCAATTGTCATTGGTTAAAATGTGTCTATGGCATAATTTTCTGACCAATCACAAAGCAGCTTTTACAGGAAGAGAAAACAAGATTTAATTATCTCTGAGACAATTTGTGAGGACTTGAAAAAGTGATAATATTAAACAGTGGAATGGAATGCTTCTTCAGACAATGACAAAGGTGTGATTGAAAATAAATAATCGTTTTTTTTAGTTATGTATGTGATTAGTTAAGTGCATTTCTAGGTACGTTAACCGACTTTAAAAAAAACAAGGTTTTTTGGCAATTGCTTGCTGTCTGTCTATAGTTAAGTGATGATCTGAATTAAAGTATGGAAAATATTAACTAGGTATATTTAATAAGTAATAAATTTGTGCAAATTAGCCTCCCACTAATATTTAGATGTAATTTAATACTGATGTTGACAGCATTAGCGTTATAAGGACGGGCGTTGAGAAATGTTAAAACCTTTGTAACGTATCTTGCTGTGACCTTATTACTGGATGCGACTCACAAAATACAGCTTTCAAGGTCGCACATCTGACGGAAGATGCGTTCGATGTAAGGTCGTTAAGGCTCCTGCAGACCGGCACAACGCAACTCTAGTAGATCCATTTCTACGTAGATTTTACTTAGAAATTGGTTTGCGTAGTCGCAGCGGAAACATATAGAATTTCTTAATTTCAATTTAGCAGATATTTAGTGTATGACGTCGTGTAATTATGTATAGTAAATAGAAATTTGTGCATCCAACCATTGGGGAGCTATTCAACAAAAAATGTTTCCGCTAGAGCTACGTCATCCTAGCGGCACTTTTTTTTTCCTATGGACGTACAAGAAAAAAATACATTAAATAATTAGTGTGTAACGAGAGGTAAATGTGTATGTTTAAATGAAATTTTTGTGTCATTAAACTGCGGAGATAATCAAGTTTCCGCTGCGCTGACGTTTGGCTATTTGCTGAAATCATATAAAACAGTTTAGTGCAGAGTTGTAATTTTTTTGCGCACGTTGCTTTGAATTTGTGTCTAAAGTGTGTGAAAACAGAATTTAAATAAGGGTACACGTAAAAGTTAATTAAGGTTATTAGGTACTTTGTCTTGCCAAGTTTTATTTATGTGCTCTTTGTAATTAATGAGCAATGGCATAATTTACTACGACCGGACCACTATATTGTATGACATCTGATTGTAGGAATTTTTAATGGAAAAGAAAAATAAGACATTCCGATATTTAGTGTATTAATTCAAATATTCACATGTACAATTTAAGCTCATTACACTGAATAATTAAAGAGATAAAATAAAAATACCAGAACAACCGTAATACATGGATAAACCGACCAAGTTTTTGTGGCTACGAAAAAGCAGCCGTGCAGTATACAGAATTTCCAGTATAGTATCGTTATTGTATTTAATAGTTTCGTACATGTGCGTACACAATAGTTTAGCAAAAAATACACCTGCATTAACTTTGTAGGTACCTACTCCTAAAGTATTAATTAGTTAAGGACTAAGTATTTTTTTTTTTTTAAGAACAACATTAGTAACAAAGTAATTAATACCATTGATATTGGATGCATTTGCACAGTGCATACAGGGAGATAATCGTCAGTTGGTCCATCGTTCCAACTAAATTGTCTAAGGGCCCTCTGCTAGTTGGCTTCGATTCAGTCCATAAGAAAAAAAAATGCCGCTAGGATGACGTAGTTCCAGCGGGACCAGTTTTTGTTGAATTGCTCCCCAATGGTTGGATGCACAAAATTGGATTTACCATACACAATTACACGACGTCATCAATAACACTAAATATCTGCTAAACTGAAATGAAGAAATTCGACATGTTTCCGCTGCGACTACGCACACTAGAAATTGTTCTATTAGAGTCCCGTCTCACCTGTCTGCGGTAGCCTTTAGTACAATAGGGTATTACATTAATTTTTGAAAAGTGTCTTAATTAGATTCTAGAGTGCTAATAAACCAGTAAAAAACACGACATTTTTATTTAATCGATTAGTGCCATAAAATGCATTTAAATTAAACATTTTCAAATTTCGCGCGTAATTTGACGAAAACGCTGGACGCAGTGGACGCCATATTGCTCTGTGGGTATGACGTCAGTTTTCTGTATGAACAAATGCGTTGATATTTTATAAGACAAGTGTTTATAATTTAAATATTGAGTTATTTTTCTACCTTGGTTTGTTGTTCCTGAATGCAAAATGACATGCCGTATGACGTAATAACATGGCGGCTACTTCAAAAACAGATTAAAAAAACTGAAATCTTTAAATTGTATTTTAAAATTTATTTTGTTGTTTCATGAACTAAAACTAACATTTTCCGACTGCATTTTGCCTAAGCTATCTCAATATCGCAATATATTTTTAGGATTTTTTCTCGTATAGAGTAAAATACCCTATTGACGCACACACGCATCATCGGTTGCGTGTAAGTTAATTATGTGACAGATGTTTTATTAACTACTTGTCCGCTCTGGCGTTACGCGACGCATCTTCCAACAGATATATATGCGCCAACCCTTATAATTTTATACCATACGCTTCGATATTCTCTATCACACCATTATGAAAGCGGATTTTTTTTTACGTCATAGTTTGACGATAAACTCAATATCGCTTCCATAGTCGCGCCTTTACTACTAAACTGTCGTATTACCTTATCATACAATAACAATTCGTATGATGAATAGTTCCTTAGTAAATTGGCATGAGCCACTGTTTAAACGAGCCATTTTTGTTATTTATCATAAGTATGTACCACCTCAAGTATGTAAGTTTGGACTAATTAAATAATATATAATATACATTTCAACCCGTCAAATGGTCGCCTACTATAAGCAGTTAGCGCGGTCAACGGTTTTCGCGGTTATATTTATTGTAGTTTCATGGGTATGTTTCTTTTGAATAATCGCTGGTGCATACGACATTTGTCGGGTTAATAACTAATAGTGATGTTCCGGAAATCCGTATCCGCGTCCGCGTATATCCGCGGAAGAAAAAAGATCCGTATCTCTATCCGTTACATTTTTGCCGGATCTTTTTAACTTATTAAATTGTACCAAATTGCACTACTCAACTTCTTTTTAGATTTTTTAAAACTCTTACAATAAACTCAAAAGTCATTTGCTGCCCAGTATCACACTAAACTATAAACAAAACAAAAGAAAGGCCAGCGCAACGCAAGTCGAAACATGTTCCGTCACGCAAAGCGTCAAGTGGCGTCAACTATCGTTTCAAGGTCACGCGCAACGACACCGATTGAGTGAGAAAGTTAAGATTCGTATCCGGGGATCTCGAAGCCAATTATCCGTATCCGTAACTGCGGTACTACATTTTAATGATCCGGCACATCACTAATAACTAAAAGTACAAGTACTTATGCATTTCGAAAATTTAAGGTATGCGTTGCTCTTGCAACGCATACCTTAAATTTTAGGCCATTCTCGAACTAAAATTATCGCGAAATAAATCGACGTTCACGACGTCAAAATATCGCGGGGAGACTTTGTCCCGCACTGGATTTACAACTCTCGATGTGGAACCGAGCTTCGAGAATCCAACGAAGTACACCTCAACGCGTCGAAAAAACGCTCTGTTCGATTTTCAACTCTCGGCGGTAAACAGTGCGAGATTCGAATGACGTTACTTCGACGCACGCTATTTCGTGTACCACTCATAAAGTTTTTCGAAATAGCGTGCGTCGAAGTAACGTCATTCGAATCTTCATATCACTCCCGCTCTAATTGGCTGTCACAGTAGATTATGCGCAATTTATGCGTTATGTAATTTGGCACATTAGTTTTGCGATGACTCTCGTTCGAGCCTTATGGCATTGTTTTAATTGGCTTGCGCAGGAACGCGAACCCATCAAAACAAATATTTTTTGTAGTTTGTTCGGTATCATTTCTGCTTGTATTTTTAAACGAACGATTCTAGTATAAGTATGGGTCAGAAAAAATGATTTTCCATGTAAGTTTCGTTTTATTCCGGAATATCAAAATTGAACAGGAAGAGGAAATGTTTTTATGTTAAATATAAATTATTATTATATTGAGATGACTTATATAGCATTAATATTTTTTTTTGCTGATTTATATATAGTTTTTGGAGGTTAACAAAATTCTGCTAGATAATATTTTGAATATCAATAAGTCGAGGTTTCCTAGAAACCGTTTGTGTAGTCACCAAAAGAGAAGTAACCAGAGTCGCGGGATATAGCAGTTTTGTAAGAAACCGATGGATATATTCGAATGACATTTAATTTGATAAATTAACTGTTTAACTAATAATTAAATTGTATTGTATTCGAAAACATCCATCGGTTTCTTACTAAACTGCAACTGTATGCGACGCCCCTGGTTACTTATCCTTTTTGGTGACTGTACTTTCACCTTGTTTAAAATGGCTAAAACTAGGTTATAAAGTGGATGACAAGTATTATTTTTTCAAGTCCGCGTAAATGGTTGAAACTAATTTAATTTAACAACATTGGGAGACTAACAATGACGACAGTGAATCGATGTAAGTGCAACGGAAAATAAATAATTTTTAGATAATTTATTGTTTTATTTTAGGGCCCGATCACACATACCACAACGACATCGCGTAGACGGGCGCTAATTTATATTGACCATCGGCTGCTCTTAAAAAAAAACAAAATGGGTACCTAAAAATTATATTACATTAACATAATTCCTTAACAATGGCGACAAATAAACATCGTGCCTATTCCTAAACACTCTCAAAATACATCGGAATCTACGAAACTACGACCATTTCTATGACATGATAGACTTTCCATTACATGACACTGAACAGAATTTATTGGTATTTAGAAATTACAGTGGGTTTTAGAAACTGCCGCTCTAGTTTAGATAGTCTTTCTAACCTCGCTTCTAGAATACAGACGGGATTTTCGGAGGGCCTCCAAACCGATAGGTTGCTTCATTGACATTCAAAATGCTTATAATAATATTGAAATTATCCCCTGCTACAGTACATGAATGAAAAATTACATATTGGATCAAAATTATGCTCATTTTGTGAAACCTCCAAGACAGGCAATTGAGTATTTGTATGGATGATAATGTTTCATCTAGCAGGAATAGAGGCCGCGGCCTGACTCAAGGTGATCCCCTGTCACCCTTATTGTTTAACGTTGCTACTGTCCCTATTTGTAAAACTATAAATGACGTTCATGTAGCTCAATAGGCTGATTTCGTTTTTTAAACTGCAGACCGTAGCTGTCACTCGGCTTCACCAAAATTACAAAAGGCTTTGGACAAATTTATTACAGGTTGAGGTCTTGACATATCTCCGTCGAAAAGGAAAGTATTCAAAAGAGGTTATATAAGAGAAAACGTCACCATGTATGACAATCAATCGCCCTTAGAAGTAGTTGAAAATATAAAATATTTGGGACTATGGTTTGATTTACGACTTCTCTGGAAGAGGCATATTAATGAATTAAAAGAAAAACTTAAGTTCGTCAATGTTTTTAAAATGCTAGCCGGTTCTGGCTGGGGACTGCACCCTAAACATCTTAGGCGAGTGTATATAGCTACCGTAAGAAGTTGATTATTGAAACTAGAAAGGATACAGAATCTATGTTTACGTACAATAGGTGGTTTTATTAAGAGCACAGCTATACATATAATGGAAAATGAATGATGTATTGCGCCTCAGCATATCCGTCGGCAATATCTTGGAAGTAAATTTTGGTTAAAATGCAAGTCCCTTAAATACAATGTCACTATTAATATACTCGAGCATCTGTCATCCATCACACTCATCACTGTGTTCGCACCGATACTGGTGATACAAACCAAAACCTGTTTTAGCTACGATCCATGACTCACTTAGAGACGAACTATTTACGGTAGTGATATATTAGAAATGTTTAGTCTACCCACTTGGGTCAGTAACGTGGATTTTAATAAGAATATAATTTCAATTATTGATGGTATTGACCAAGCCAAAAAAGATTACAATACTTGTCAATTAAAAGCTCTGTGGTAGGTATCTACAAATAAATTACCCGGTCAATACATTCTTTACTGATGCGTCAATCACTAATGGTATAGATGTTACTTTTTTTATTCATTTACGAATGCCTCGATAAAACTTAAAGTGGATTCTGTGATCTCAATAATGTACGCTGAATTGATAGCAATTTTAGAGGCATTGTCCAATATTGACTCAATTTCATGTTCTGAGTTTTTAATTTATCTGATTGTCGCAGATTGAGACGATACACCATACCCAGACGGGGAATTCCCGTTGCATTAAGCCGTATTGGATGCGTTATGTACCTAAACTTAAAAGTAAAAATCAAAATGTTGTAATACAATGGGTGCCTTCTCATAATGGCATTGAAAGTAATCAGATCGACTCGACCAGTTCGCTAAAGAGACATCAACCGACGGTGAAAAGTATTCGTGTATCCCGTATTATACCGAACTTTACGGTACATTAAAACACCTTTGTTATGACAACTGGTAAGAATACTTTAATGATGGCAGTAAACGTATATGGTATGCTACTATACAACCGAGCGTCTTTAAAAGTACGCGGATAGACAGTGTCGATATGGGGAGGCAGACAATTATAACAGCACTGCGACTTCGCTCCGGAGTGGACACACTCTTAAATAAGTTTGCATTTCTAATGGGTAAAGTTGAGTCACCCAATTGTGTGGAATGCAACTTGATTGAAGACGTATATCATATCATCATGGAGAGTGTCCGGAACGAGCCGGAATGACGAGCGGCCTTGCTGCTCCGGCTTCGGAAGCAGCCAGGATGCTGTACAGACTCGTAAACATAGGTATTAATTGCAGAGGTAGTGTAAGATATTTTTTATTTATGTTAAGGTCTGTAACGATGAGAGTGGCATAATCTGTTTAGATTAAAACCCTCTTTAAATAAACAAAAAAAAAAACACAATTTTATTGTACCTACCTATAACAAGCTTCTGCTCCTCGCGACTAAGTCCGTGTGAAATTTCTTGTTCTTCCGACCCACACCGTTTCATTTGTAGGTTGAATTATCTATTGAAATTAGTAATCTTTAATCATATTTACGAGACAATATTGTGGGCAAAATGTGCAAAACAAGTGTCCTTCACCACACAATCTTCACCTTTCAAAACTTCATGAAAATCAATAGTCAATAAATAGTCACCAAGGTTAAACAAATAGTCGCATTATGATTCCGAAGTTATAGCTATATGTTGGTGAGGATTGTGGTATGAATGTCTCTACGCAATCCTCACCTACTCTGGTGAGGATTGTGTGGAGATTCACCCCACACGTACTTAATAATTTTGTACTCGACTATAGGTACTCTACTCGACAATGTATGTAGAAGTTTACAAGGAAGTTTAACATACTTCTACATAGTAAACCAAATCGAAATTATCATGGTGGGAAATCATCAAATAACTTCTCCAGCTCTGGGTGGAGCAGGAGTGTCCGACTTTTACTGACTAAAACCTACCCGTGTTCCCTCATCAGTTGCCTGTGTGCCACGGGCGACGGTATCTCTTTCGAACAACCCGCACCCCTGGCAGAAATTATTAGGATGTTTGGAGACGACTATAGACTATTTTTGGACACCAAATTCAAATTGAAAAACTTAAGCTTTCCGCAGTAATCAGGTGAGGATTGTGACGAGAAAGGCTCACCACATAATCCTCACCAAGACACCTTTATATCTTTGGAATCCCCTAATGACTATTTTCGACATATTGCATAGCGTTACGACTATTTTTTGGAATACTTAGAAACAATGACGATACTCCCAGCCGTTCGCTTGCACTGAGGTGAGGATTGTGTGAAGACATTCATCCCACAATCCTCATTAACATAAAGCTATAACATCGGAATCATAATGCGACTATTTTTTAACCTTGGTGACTATCAAAATTGATTTTCATGAAGTTTTGAAAGGTGAGGATTGTGTGGTGAAGGACACCAGAACAATTCTGTACAATCTTTCGTTCCATTTACAGCAGAAGAGGCCAAATTTTATAGTGTCGTTTCAGCATTTGCAGCTTTGAGTTGACCTTTCCCAAGAGACGGCATGTATGTATCATGTAGTTCAACGACGTGCCATAAAATGTCAGACCTGCACGACATTTGCGTGGGCCCTATACAAATTACTCAAAAACCACCCACAGTTATAATTTAATGTACTTGTGAGAACAACGATAGCAGTTTAAATCGCGTAGTATTTTATTACGTTCTTTTAGCATATACATAGGTATAATTAAGAAAGTTATTGGAAATTGGAACCTTATAACATAAAACAATAGAATTTAGCTCGTTATCACCTACAATTCAAATAATCCTCCAGTAAGCTATAGCAACTGCCCCCATGAAATCAAACGCAAATTGCCCAAAACAACAAATTAACACCGAATATCAATTATAATATAAGTAAAGTGAGCACTTTTATAATAATTTAAGGAAATATTTCGCTTCTTGTTAGAATCAGAGATATCTTACACTGTTGTTTTACTTAGAAACTTAATCATATGAGATTCAAAAAATGCACCGCCTAAATATTTTTTCTCGGCAAAAACCCCACTCCTTGATAATCTCTCTTCCAAAATCCATGGTATAATAATATAGACTATGCCAAAATCCAATCTCCAACCTGAATGGTTCGCGGTGGTGGCGCGATGATGTCATCTCCCTATTGGTCGTCGCCCGCCGTTTAATACCTCAAACATCCACCGATGGCAGCACCGTTTGCTTTGACGACGACAGCTTAGTGTAATCGAGGTTCTAGTAGTTTCTACGCGCTCTGTCGCCCCATCTAGCGCCTAACGTGTGGAATATTCACAGAAGACAGTTTTCACTTTGAATGCCATGTAAATAAATGAAAACAAAAATGTCAAAATGAATTTAACACATAGTAGTTTGTCGCTTGGGATAACATTGGAGTATTGACACGACCCATCAACCTAATCAAATAGGATTATGTATGTGTGTGGACTAAGTGACCAGTATGCTAATCAATCAGAATCTGAATCATTTTATGGAATCCATTACTTCATATTTTCGAAAAATTTGCTCAGCTACATAATTGCAATGAATGTTCTTGAACTGCCAAAATGAAAGCCTTTGTGTTATGCAACTACCCCACAGCACTGATTTGAAACACTGGATTAAGTAGCTTGGTACAGCATAACGTGTTATCAGTTATTTTAAATAAAATGATGAAAATCCTTGATTCTTTAATTATTATTTAACAATGTTATAAATCATTTAAAGAACCAATAGTGGGCAAAGTGAGCGAGATGGAAAATTGAGAACTTGCTATTTATACAGATGCATGTGCTACTATCACGTAGTGATTACAATCATGTGCCAAAGATATTCCTTAAGCCCACACAAAGCAAGCAACCGTCCACGCAAGCTAGCATGATTGTGATCACTTCCATCAATTAAAATACTTTTGTTCAATGCTTTATTGTTTAGGTAAAAGTTTAATACAATGCATTCAATTGTAAAGATATGGGTTACTTTACCTTCATAGATACTTCTCTCTTTTAGAATCCATCTATGCTAAAGATTTGCCACCAGTCTTGATAAACAGCTGTTGGAAAATAATGGTGCCCATTTCCACACCACCCTGGGGGTAGAGCACAAGGTGCGTTTTTTTTATAGTGGTGTCCCCAGTAGGCCTAATCCACTTGCAACAATAACTTTACCTGGTATGGTGGAATCGAACCCTCCACTATGTTGCATTTAACAAGCAAGGATGACATTAAATCCTGAAACATTACTTTTGCTGTAACCCTAACATTTCCCTACACTTAATCCTAGTATTGATTCAAAGCGGAACTTGCGTTCCGCTCTTTATGCATTACAAAAGCCCAGTCCGCCCCTAAGACGACCCACTGACCCAGATTTCAGCGTATTTAAGTTGAAAAATAATAGGCAGGTAGATAACTTTTTCTTAGAGGGAACACATGTGGTTGCTTGTGTAAACTTTTCAAGAGAAACTAAGTAACGCTGGACGATTGGAATGCATAGAATTTATAAGATGGTGAACAAAGCTAAACTGCAACGTGTCAGTTACACTTCGTTCAACTGGACCTTGATTATACCTTATACCCTTAACTGGGCATTTAGTCGTCTAGTCCTCATCTCATCTTTGATTGTGGCCTGTCACAGGAACTCAGGATCAACGTTGCCCGCCTTTAGGTAACTGCGTCTCTTCGACTTGCATCATGATTTTCTAGAAGCTTCGGCTCGCATCCTTCCATTGTTTCTTGATAACCTTGAAAGCTAAAAGGTTAGAAATGTTATAAACTGGTAGGTTGAGCAGTTCAGTATTTAACAAAATGATTAAATGACTGGGATTGATTGGGAAATACTTACAGATCTTCATTTCTCCAAAGATTTTGTGATGGGCACCGTGGCAAACGTCAACCAAGCGGCAGCCATTACGTTACGAAATTGAATGAATGATCAATGTTCTCGTTCTATGAAGAAATGAGTGACAACAGTGTTGCCAACTCCTACAGAATGTTCCCCCTAGGACCAACTTCAAATTCCCCTAAAAACTCCTAAAATTTTTGTTGTACACTCGGTCTGAGAGAAATTTTCAAATATAAAATAAAAAACAAAATTCAAGTTGTATGAAAAAGCGCGGCGAGACAGTATTTTTTTTTCTCTTGAATGGCAAGTTGTTATAGGTCATAGTGCGAAATTCAGCCAACAGCGCCGCCTGCGTGTTGCTTAGTAAACAAAGAATAATGCACGGTTAAATGTATAATCTTATTTTAAATGGAATAGGTATAGGTAACATTTTACAGTTGTTTCGCGCCAGCATTTAATGTTGCTTGGCGGTCATTAGAGACTGTTTATTTAATCTGTTACAAATTAATAAAAATAAAAGCTTGTAAAAAAAATATTATTAACTTGTTTTTATTCTATTGTATACCTACCTACTCGTATAGTTTGGTTTTATGAATTTTGTTGTAAGTATATTTTAATTTAGAGTAGGTGTAGTATTTGTTTTTAAGTTTCAAATTATATTAATGTTTAAAAATAAAAAGATTAAGATTGTTATTCCTCATTTTATTTTTATACTTTTCCGTAAGAACCTATCCTTTGTCGTTTTCTGATAGGTAGGTTGGATATCACCGAGAGATATGAACATTAAAGGCTGATTATGATGATTCATAATCAGCCTTTAATGTTCCCACTGCTGGGACACAGGCCTCCTCTCGGTGATAAAGCCTAACCTACCTATCAAGGTAGGTATGCAAAATTCCATGATGATCGGTGGTGTAGTTAAGGCGCCAGAAGCAGGTGGTAGTTCTAGCTACCGCTGCATCTATTATACGGGACCCCGACGGTATATTCATTTACTTAAAAAAACGTCACGGTCCTTTTTGCAAAAGACCCCGCCAAGATATTTTTATAATATGGGGCCCAATTTAATGTGGCTTCACCTGAGGTCTCATAGGAATAAGTATTCTTGTGCCGGACGGGCGTGATCGCTTGGACGCGAGGGGTGTGTGGTGAGGGTGTATGCCTGTCCCACTGTGTGTGTAGGGCTCCCGGTCCGCGCGGCGCTGACGTCCTGCACCTATAGATTCCTGATATCTTCAGGGCGGCTACTATCTTCCGGGCTTCATGACGTTACCATATGTACCAGTGTTACGACTCGTCTCAAAGAAATAGTTTCCAGACTTTCGTCTAGAAAGGGGGTGTTTTTTGACTCCGTAAAGGGGGGGGTGCCTTACCTGATTAATAACACACGTTTTTTATGTTTTACAGGAAGCAATTTCAGAACACTACTTGAACTATATCTATTAATTAATTAAAGAATTAAATAAAAATCTTGCCGATGACTACGAAATGCTAGAAATTACACGTTTACTATCGTACTATGAATCTTTACCGTAACGAGAGCCGCAAATTGCTTCCTGTTTTTAAGTTTTATTTGTTCTAGATTTCATTACATTTATGACGGAATTATGCATATAACATCTCAATTTATTAACATATACAAGGCATGTTACATATTGTTGCATTCCCCATGAAATTCCCCGTCTCCTGTGATATCCACATCAACTATATCTTTCCATACTGAAAGAATGTTTCGAGGAAACCCGAAAAAATTCTGAAAAATGTTAATAAATTTATTTTATAAGTTGATTTCCTCGAAAACTACTAAACGGATTTCAAATCCAATTATAGATATCTCAGGCTGGTCTGTAGATCTAAAACAATCTGATATTTAAAACTATACAACTATGGCTTTCAGGGCGTGACGCGCCCTGAAAGAGGGTTAGCAAAAACACAAATCTTAAGAATTACTTAACTAAAGTAACACGACATACAAACTCAATTAAGTGGGCTTTATCTAAGGTTTACATTATTGAAAGTTACGTCCAGGGCTAGGTCTCGGTACTAGGTTACCTGGACGCAACTAAAACTATAAGTTACTGCTATATAGCCCACTCAAATGAGGTTTGCAGGGGTGGTACTTACGGTTATCTTATACTAGCCGCTTAGTCACTACTGTTTATTGGTTTCACTATCACTCTTATCACTATGAATCTACGTTAATGTCAAAAACAAACTAATTAACTATGTAGTGACGCATCGTCGCGAACAATTCTCATGAGAATTCGGGTGTAGCCGAATAGGAACCTCCTATGGGAACCCATGTCCTTCATGATGATGCGTAACAAACAAAGAAACTCTCACTCTCATTTACTTATAAAATATTTAGAATGTAATGAAGTGACGATAATAATACATAGATTCGAATTTTATTTGAAAATTCATAACCCTAGAAATCGTATCTTATTTCTTGCGCAGTAAGTTTGAACTTGTATGTAAAAGCAAACTTCGTTAGGTAGGTATAGGTCATTCCGTTAAGTTAACTAAGTTCAACCTTATTGTTTTGGTAATAAGATCGTGTCACGGACTAAACGTTAATCTCAAACACAGCGGACTGACAAGAGGCTTTATGTAGGTATAATTGATAAAAACTTCACACTAGTATTATATTATCTGTGGTGATGGGGAAGGTTCTCTAGGATCTATATTTTTTCGAAATTTCAAGCCGATCGTGTCATGGGTTTTCAGCATTCAATTTCGTAAAAAGTACTTGGAATTGAAGAGCTAGGCACGCACGAAAACAGGTGACCCCCAACAGCGCCAGCCCGCCAGTAAGTAGGTAACAAAACCCGGAAAAGCTAATTAAAAACTGCGTGAAATAAAATAAAAAACTGTTTTTCTCACATCAGATTACCTACCTGTCTACTAAACATTATTCATCGAGAGCGTAAAATTTCGCTACCTACCTGTTTAAATATATGAGTAAGTAACACCTACTTAATACTTACCTACAGGTATTTCCAACAAATATGTGAAAATGAAGAAATTAAATAAAAAAACATGGTTATAAACTTTCATAGATAGGTAGTTTGGGCATTGAGCCGGCCGTGAGCGGGCCGCTTCTTTTTATTACCATGCCATTATTTAGATTCTACTCAAGTCAACCGCTACGCTAAATTTTCTTATCGCATAGTATCTTATTCTACACCACGACGCGCATACGCACACCTTTTTCATGCACCTTACACGTTGAATCATCTGGAATATCAATTAGCAATCTGTTTAACTTATTCATAAAAACACCAACATTGTGCCAGGCGGCAGGCCCGGTCACAGACAAAGACCACGTACATATTAATAAGAAAATGTATTATGTTTTCGAAAAATTAGTATCTTAAGCTTTACGTTTACGGCTTTGGGGGGTCATGACCCCTAGGACCACCCCCCTATCCCTCGGACCGCGCCTGCATTGTGCTCGTATTTTCATTTGATACCCATTTTGAGGGGGTTGTGAAAAAATATGTAACCCACCATTTTGTAGCGGCGGCCATTTTGGATTTACAATAATTAAATTAAATTGTATTATTATCAAAACTAAAGGTGTAATTTAGTACTTGATACTAAATTTGACCAAAAAAAATGCGGTGTGACTGTGTCATGGACACGGCCGTGTGTTGTACGTGATTTTTACCTTCTTCTTGTTGGCAGATTGATCTGATACAAATATCGGTGTGTATCAAAGTACCCCATTTTTTGGGTTAAATTTAGTATCAAGTACTAAATTTGATCCAAAAAAATGGGGTGTGGCTGTGTCATGGACACAGCCGTCTTTTGTACGTGAATACGTTTATGTAACGGGTTATATTTTTAAAATAAAATATTTTTTAAACTTAAACGAACATCAATGGACAGGTCCACTCAATCTGTGTGGTTCTTCCTCAAAAGACCATTCCAGACACCGATCCACATGGTCTTCACATGATCTGACCAAGATTATGTGATTATGGACTTTAAAAGAAACTGTGACCTCTGAGTTCGTTTCGGCCTTTCGTCTCACCGCCGACCTCACCTAGTTTAAAAAAATATGATTGACGTGTAAAAGTTTTTGTACAAACCTACTTACAGAAATAAAATCATTTATTATTTATCATTTATCATCGTAGCTTCTCCGATTCAAAAGTTATACTAATTGCAAATCTCGATACGCAGCAAAATACCTCAAAATGGCCGCGCTTCGCCGTGTGTGTGTAGTGGTCTAATTTAATTTTGGATGTAGAGGATAGATTCGAAATTACAATGCCAAACTCTATCCCACGCTTTTGATATCATTAGGTTTTTTTTGGATTGCCCGCGTATGGTAGCAAATTTAAAGACGTATTCACGTCAAAACAACAAACAGGGCAAGCTAAATAAAACCATTTAAAATAAAAACAAAAAATAAGTCTCGTTAAGTAAAAGTATGTCCGTATCTTTAGTTGGCATGGCCCGAACTAAGAGACTTAGGCGACACCACGTGTTGCATGGTCATTGTCCCCTCTAAATATCTAGATTATGCTCACATGCATAATTGATAATTGTAGAATATAAATCCATAAACTACTTTGTACCCTATCTAAGGAGGTTGATAATCATTTTCATTTTCTTTCATCGGTTATCGGTATCCGATACGGTGGATTAATACGGCGTAGATTTTCTCTGAAGGTTCCACAGCAAACTGCCTGCTCCGACTAGTTACAATGAACATTTAATACACACTTTTGATTGCTTTTTCGATAATGTAAATATTAACAGTAACAAGGTGGGAGACTTTACTTATTTCTATTTGTAAGCAATCAGACGACCCCACCTTCGCAGGACTGAGATTGCCGTTTTTCATAACTGCGTTGGGTGATTACCTGTAAATCAATAAATGTACGCAGCCGCACAGTTAGTCTATTAGAGCTGCATTTTATGACAACGGAAGGCATATAACGATGCATTCTAGACTAAAATGAAACCATTGCAGGATAGGCTGTATTATTAATTTTTCCAAAACTCTAACTAGCTATTAGTATTGTATCACTGATGGTCTGCAGGTGAAATATAGCCATCCAATGATATGCAACATGACCTAGGCTCATAGGCGTGCCTATACGATCCTAACCTATAAAATGCTACATTTGTTTTTATATATTTTTTTTTAAATACGTCTGAAATCCTATTTTTTTTTGTGGACGGCATCTCGCAGTTGTCCTAGGGAGGCCGTGATTGCTTAACCGGACTATCCTGTGCTTGCCTTAAGAAAACTCAAAGCCTCCAGCCAGGGGCGTTAAACTACTTAAATTGCTAAGCGACTGCACGCTGAGGGCAACCCCTGTAGGATACGGGCCTCGGTCAGGGCGTCACTGGTAGGGGGACAGCAAGTTGGGACAGGCTGGATCATATCATTATTATTATTAAACGGCGAGTTTAAATCTACAGGCTCAGCTGCGGTGCGGGCTGGCACTTCATCGAGCAAGGGCCGCTGGGGGTCATCGTTAGCTCGGGGTCTTCGCGGGGCGCGAGGAACTCGGCGGCGACGTCGGAATAACGGTTGTCTGTGTTTGTGAACTGTACTGGTGGCCCTACTACTTCCTTGGAGGAGAGTAATGGGGTCATCGGGATCGGAGAGACTCAAATTCTCATTTAAGCGTTAACCTTATATGTTATGTTCGTATAGAATGCTCAGCATATCTTGATGGGTGGTGAAATTTTTAAACTGGTTGCTTTAAATGTTATGTAGATGGACAGGATATGATACAGTACTACCAAATATTCCATATCAGCCGCAATTGCCGTGTTAATGAATGTGAAACGCAGGTATTGATATTTTTTAATTATTAAAATATGTGATAGTTAGCATTATTTATGCATTTATTTAATTAGCATAAAAAACGTTTTCGTACCTATAAGCAGTAGGGGAGACCGGGGATAGTTGGCTATAGGGGCAGGTAGACTAAGCAACAATAACTCTCCACCATCACGTGTTATTCATCAACCGATCACGAGCGACGATGCCTTCCCGGGACCCGCTAACTTGTGCGAAGTGAGCTGCCGCAGTCGCGCGGCGTTCGTGAGTGGCATCACATGATGTATTTTTGGTCTCGGTAAGTAATTTTTTTCGTTCGTAATATTTTTGTTATTGTGCCTATGGATCTGTTAGGAACAATGTTGTTGTTATGCCAAATGTAAATATGATAGCTTTATTCTATATTACACAGTATTGCTTCCATGTTAGTGCCAGAGTTTGCATATGATACGCAGGTAAAATTCAAAATGGCGTCAGGGGTTGGTTGACAAATTTTGTTCGGGGTAGGTAGACTAATAATTAGTCAAGGGGTTGGCCCCTTTAAAATAAGTATAACATTTTATGCTTATTTTAAAGAATTGTGTGGGCTAGTGGTTAATGTGCATCATCAATATAAATACTATTATGGGTCTTCTCTCACATACTAAATTACAGTTGTATTTTTACAGAAAATAAGGACGTACAAAAGAAAATCTGAAAGCGGTGATGTATCAAAAGATTTCCTAGAACGAGCTTGCCACGCAGTAATCTTCGATAATAATAGCATAAACGCCACATCAAAGAAATACCAAATTCAATACAAAACGTTGCGTCGTTATGTAACTAAACTTAAACAAAAGCTAGAAAGTAATCCGAACCTCAGGAGAGCTGATTTGACTCTGGACACGGCGGGGTACATAAAAAATAGTCAGATATTTAGCGATGACGAAGAAAATAAACGGAAGCTTATGGCTGCTGACATTTATTATGGATTAACACCGTATGAGACACGCAAGCTTGCATTCGAATACGTAAAAAGGATAAAGTAGTAAAGAAGTTTTCTGTTCTAATAGTTTATAATATTAAATACTCACAAGTTTATGTACTTTGAATAATATTTTAATAAAAGCAATTTGATCTTTGATTAGTGATTTATTAGAATAATTCAAGTTACAATTAAGGTTGAAACAGAAAGTACAAAAAATTGTCTTACTTATTGTTAATTTAAGTTTTTTTTTAATAGTTTAAAAAGAGACTGTTGCCTTTATTAAAGTTCTTTATTAACCAAGAGTGGCTCTCAAATTTAAGTTTGTTTATAATTAAATAAAAAGTTTCAATCATTTAGTAAATTTTAATGTTTTATTTTATACTAATCCTCTTTATTTACACTAATTACTGCCTAGGTCAACCTACCCCATGCTTAAGGCCAACTTACCCCGGATTCGGGGTAGGTTGACCAATCGGCAGGGGTTTAGAAAATCGACTAAATAAGTAATGTAATGATAAATATATAGGTTATAGATTAATATTTTAGGTACCTGAATAGTTCTTCTACGTGTATCAATTTTTGTTTTTGTTATATTACGTTAAACACCAGAGATATACGAGCTTAAGTCAAAAGTTAGTCAACTATCCCCGGTCTTCCCTACCTACACGCCAATGAGACATCTAACTACTATACATCGATTACTATGATACTAATATTGGAATTTTCAATACAGTCAGTCGCGTGAAAAATTATGTGGAACATAATATTTCAAAATCGATAGCGATGCAGCACTAGCCTGGGTTGCCATATCAAGGAATAAAATAAAATTGTAACTGGCCAATATATTCCCAAGATAACGAACAGCAACAAGAGCAACTAAACTTGTCTACGTAATTGCACAATTGTTCGTTGTTTAATTTGTCAGGGTTCTAAGGAATTGTTGACCGCACAATCGGTTCTCTGTTGCGAGTTTCTCTGTTGCGAGTCTTTGTAGTTGAATATCTGCATCAGAGATGGCGAAGTTTCGACACGAAGTTGTTTCACTGTGTCACTATAGTGTATGTCACTATTGCGTGGAAGCGTAAATATACGAAATATTCCGGATTTTTGGTTGCAATAGGTACCAACATTATGTTCATATCATTAAGTACGATGCAAATAAGTGTAGAATTACGACGAAGCAAAAGAGATTAGTTTTTTTTTTAAATCGTGTTCCTACTTGTACCTGTTTAGTTCCAAATGCGCATACTTAGCGCTGCTGCTGCTGTCTGGCTGGTTTCAAGACATGAGTAAAAAACGCATAATAAGCTTTGAAATATAACTAATAACTCACAAAGTTTTTATCATAAGTATTTAACATCATTTTTGCGTACCTATGTAGGTACTTATTAAATTCTCAGTAGAAAATTATAAACGAAACTGCAGCAGGGAGTTTCACATTATTATAGCATAAAGTGGAATTTTGATGCGTCAAACGGCCACCATTTCTCATTTGAAACCCTGATATTAAAATGAAGATATAAAATTCCCGTTGTAGCTAGAAATGTCTGTTGCTAGGGGTGTCACTGGATGTTAGAAAAACTAAATAGCAAAATAATGGTTGTAATGATCTATACATTTATACAGATAAATAAAATTGTATAATATGTGCCGTGTATACATACATGGATGTATACACGGCACATATACCAAAATAATATTTAAAATTTTTTTGTCTGTCTGCCTGTCTGTTTGTTCCGGCTAATCTCTGAAACAGCGGGACCGATTTTGACGGGACTTTCACTGGCAGATAGCTGATGTAATAAGGAGTAACGATATTTTATAGATTTTTATTAATGTATACTTTTTGTTGAATTCCACGCGGACGAAGTCGTGGGCACAGCAATAAAGTAACCTCAATCAATCTGCTTAGCCTTTTCCAACTGTATGTTGGGGTCGATTTCCAGTCTAACGGGATGCAGCTGAATACCAATATTTTACATGGAGCGACTGCTTATCATGAGCAGTGGTAACCCTGTGGTAACGGCCACGAGTTACGATTTGTAGGTCGGAGACTCGAACCCAGCCGCTTTACTATGTGCAAATTTCATCACCACTAATCTCAAATCAGTGAGGGAACACATCGTGAGGAAGCCTATAATATGTCCTAGAACCAAAAATCGATGACTTGATATGGATACCAACCTGCACTTAGCCCGCGTGGTGGATCATGGCCCACTGCTTCTCACACAGGTCTGTGTCTCAGCAGTGGGAACATTATAGGCTGATTATACTGTGTTTGACCGCTTTGTTCTTTTAAACTACGCAACAGATTTTGACAAGGTATTCACCGTCATTTAGAGAACTTAGTCCGGAAGGTTTTTTAACTTCGATGAGTATATAAGTAGGTACTTTACCCAGAAATCGCTACTAAAATATAAAGGTACAAAAAAAAACTACTTAAGCAAGCAGCTTTTATTTTCCAATGGCCTGTTTCAGATTTTCAATGGTAACAACTATTGGAAAACTAAAATAATTCTGAAAATAGTTTCTCCTCTTATTTATAAACGTTGCTTGAAGTTAAGAGCTGTATGTATGGTTAAACAGACGCTAAGAATGACTTAACTCAATGTTTATAAATACGAGGGAAAACTATTTTCAGAATTGTTTTAGTTTTGTAAATAAGCCAAACAACGAAACAATACTAGCTGCTGTGAACTACAAAGACATTAACAGTTAACAAAGTACGTACACCCTCGGGACAGCCCTGAAGAGGGAGTGAGAGAGAGCAGATTTAAAAGGCATCACTTAGACGGCAAGGATTGCAGCCGCTGCATATTAGATGTAGGTAACTACCATAGCTCCACCTAATAACAGACTAGTGAAAAAATGGAGTGCCAAATGGAAGCCTGTGTATCTAATTTGGCCGAAGACCTTGTGTGCGCGGAACTCACCGCATTCTAACCAACGCAAACGTCACATGAATATGCCAATCGTCGCGTTGATTTTATTTGGTGAAACTAAACGCGTTGCCTCGTCGACAGAGGGCGCTTTCCGGTTTTGAATGAATGAATGTGACGATCGTGTATTCGCGCGAAAGATGTTTTTTGTTAGAATAACATCATTTTCCTGCCGTTATCCTAATTTACTTAGAGTATGCGCAGTGTGTATTTTTCTGTCTTACTTCTGTGTTAATCGACATCTTCGTAGTCACCCGTTTTCTAGCCACAGCATCTTTCACACAGTCTATCCATCATTCATTCACGTTCATACTCAAAACTTTCCTCACGACGTTTTTTCTCCTGACAAGTACGGGCAAGTAGTAGTCAGATGCTAGAAATAACCAGAAACATACAAATCCCACACGAAAGTCTAAGTGATCGTCAATCATGTTTTTCCCAAACATTAGCATTCCATTCGTTTACGTATCTGTGGTTCCTAGTTTGAACTGAGAGGATTATAGTCACAGTTGCCATTATACGAATTTACATTCAGCTGTCTATCTCTTTACCAGGATATCAGGCGGGATGCTTCCCTTGCAATCTACTGCTATATCTAAATTGACATAGTGCTATAGATACAACTATTGACAGATTAGTTAGAGTGACTAGTTTCTACGCGTTGTATCTTATTTGCCTATCCAAATGTCCTTTCTTTGATATTGTACGTCAAATCGTTTAATTGCGTGCACTTACTGGACAGGTCCACGCAATCTGTGTGGTTCTAACCGCAAAAGGCCATTTCAGACACCAATCCACATGGTCTTCACACGATCTGACCAAGATTTTTTTTTCTTATTTTGTCATGGGATCAGTTTTACAGACTATAAGCAGATGGGATGGCTGCGTCGGCGTGTGGGGCATGACTCCCATTGGAGTTTGCGATATCTTTTCAAGTCATTCTTGGGACTGACTGTTCTGGGCCTGAATTCACTATGACCACTTAACGATTCCTTACTCGTAACTACGTCAATCACGCACGAATTCTGCTAATATCGTATTAATAATATCGTCAAATTGTCTTGGAACATACAGAATATGACATTACGACTCCTTACCGTTACATTGGTTGCTAAAAAACGATATTGACGTAGTTTGAACTTAGTAAGATTCCGCGGGGAATCATTATAACGATAAAGAATTGGGGCCCTGGTCGAAAATGTCCCGCAGCTTTTTAAATCGGCGGAGGCTTTCTGGAATAGTATGCTTATTCGGATGCTTGGGCATTTGTAGTTGTCACCATGTGTATTTATCGCCTCGTTGACCATCGGAATATTGAGAGTTTCATGGAGCTCTGGTGTCTTGACACACCATGGTGCGTTGGATAATTGTTTAAGGATGTAATTTTGTGCCCTTTGCACTTTCATTTTGTTGGAGGCACTGGCTGATCCCCAAAGTTGGATGCCATAGGTACAGATTGGCTTTATATACGAGGAGTTTGTTGTCTATAGCCAGTATTTGAGTTTCTTGCCGGTAGCCAGAAAATACCATTTGTTCCCAACGAGTAACACCCTCAAATGTCACACTGTTACTCGATGGGATGGTTGGGAATTTTTTCTTAAAAACATTCCCATCGAGTAACAGTGTGACATTTGAGGGTGTTACTCGTTGGGAACAAATGGAAAATACCTCTGTATTTCAGATTCACTTCTTCTCTATTTGTTTCGACATGTTTCCTCCATGTGAGCCTTCGGTCAAGATGCATGCCCAGATACTTCACTGATTCGTGGTGTTGGAGTTGACTTCTGTTTAGGGTGATTGGGTCACAATAATTTTTACGTAAATGTGAGTGTAAATGTGATATGCATGGATTTGGACGCTGGCGGCAATTCTCCATTTAGCGAGTTTCTTTTCCAGTTTCGTTTAAACTGGTTTGCAAATTGCGAGATGCTTGTATTGGACATTTGTGCGAGGCAAGTACGGCAGTGTTATCCGCGAAAGTGGCAATTGCGATATCAGGACTTTGTGACAAGTCGAAAGTAAACAGGGTGTACAGTAAGGGTCCAATAAACGAGCCCTGTGGTACTCCTGCGGATATTTAGTGGAATCTTGAGGTGGATTGATTATCTCTTACTTGAAATATTCTCACACACACCTATATTGTGTATGCTTTAAGTATGTGGTAATAAGGTTTTTATTTTGAATAACAATCCTTTGTGCCAGACTGTGTCGAAGGCTTGTAGTATATCGAGAAAGGCAGCCGAGCAGTAATATTTTTCTCAACGGATTCCCTGATCGTCCTGCACACTCTATGAACTTGCTAGAGCAAGTATATAGAGTGCTACAACATGCTACGATCTATATACCATAGATGGTAGCATGTTCTTTCCGAAATCCGAATTGGTGATCTGGGACAATGGACTTTTCTTTGAGGACATGTAATATTCTATGTAGTAGGGACTTTTCGTAAAGCTTAGATATTATCGGTAAGATACTGATTGGTCTGTATGAGGTGACATCTGACCAAGATTATGTCTTTAAAAGAGACTGTAACCTCTGAGTTTGATTTGGGCTTTTCTTCTCAGTGTAGTCAGATAGGAAACGCTGATCTTATCTAGTTTTAAAATTAGGATTAACGTGTAATAATGTTTGTAAGTACAATCAACTTACAGAAATAAAATCATTTAGGCCTATTGGCTAGTATTCAATGTGTTCCCGAATTCAATGATGTGGGGCTATTTAAGGGTATTTATTTATATAGCTTTTCAAATAGTGTTTCGCTCATTTAGCATAATGATCATTATAATATTCCCACTGCCGAGACACAGGCCTCCTTTCGGTGAGAGGAAGAAGGCTGCAATCAACCACGCGGGCCCAGTGCAGGTTGGTAGATCTCACATGTATTCGAATTTTAGGTTTTAGGACATGCCGGTTTCCTCACGATGTTTCCTTCACCGTTTTGGGAGCAATGGGGATTCTGCCTAGGAACTACAACTTGTAAGTCGCGGCCGTTACCACTGGGTCACACCCCCACCACTGCTTGCGCTCGTAACTTGGTACTACTTCATTATTAGGTTATATTTTAACAGAATAAGAATTTGGGATCCTAGACACTGCCTGATGGCAACTAAATATTAAAAACCAAGACAAAAATCGAAGCTAAGCTAATAACGAGCCGAAAATGGCCTCCCAAGACCTTACTGATTTGACTGGGTGGTACTTATTTTTTGTGAATGAACTATTCTCAGCAGTCTGACGCAATTGGCATCAAATAATAATAAAAAATCAGGTCAACTCCCTTAACACGAAATCCGTAGTTTTGGCCGATGTTACGGGTGAAACTTACTCCGTATCACCTACGGACATAAGATTATTTCGGTGCCCGAACTAAGAATGGATGGAAATTGGGTAATTTGACAGTTGACCTTATTCCCGATGTGTATTTGCCGGCCGTAAAAGATTATTAATCGGGAGTAGGATTCATTTCTATGTATCGAACTACGAGTACTTTCGGACGGGCCCGTATTTTTGTTCACGAACTTTCAGATTAGGCCCTCGGAGATGGAACAAAAATAACTACCAGCAACGACATCATACTGCTTGCAAAATAGGTATCATTGGATCCATCTGGTACAGGACCCAATAATTCACAAAAGCAAACTACCCTCTTAAGTGATACTCAACAATTATTTACAGTACCCTCATAATATACCAAGTGGAGTACTTACATTTGACCCAATTCGATGCTAGGGCAAGCGAAATCGAACGTTTTAGTCGACATTCACATGGACGTAATAAAATCGCGGCGGGATTTTTTCGCGCACTGTACTTAACTTCAATGCACTGTAAACGCCGGAGTTGAAAATCGAACAGTGTCTTTTTTCGACGCGTTGGGATGCACTCTGTTGGATTTTGAATGCTCGGTTCATCACTAAAAGTTGAAAATCCAGTGCACGATAAACGCCCGCCGCGATATATTTACGTTCGTGCGAACTTGGTCTGAAAAAATATTGACACAACACCCGCAAAGTATGAGGGGAAGGTGTGAAGACGCTGAAAGGATGGCGTTAACTGAAGATTTGGTACAGATAGTATAATCTTGTTTGGAGAAAAAATATATTGATCGATTTTAAAGTGGATAGGTATTTTTCGGAGGCTCGTGGTTTCGTTCATGTTTTGAAGTTTATGGGATAGCAGGTGATTCGAATTTTGATTTTGTATATATTTAGCGACGTCCCTGAGTCCCGTAATACACTATCAGTTTGAATCGCTTTCATTTTGACAGTTCCACATCATACGTGGCGTTGTTTACGTTGCTAAGCAGACAAGTTATTCGAACAGATGAAGAATGGATTAGCAATAATCTTCAAAATAATTCAGATTCATAAGTCTTAAAAATTGCGATATTAACGAAATTAATGTTGTTGATCCGTCAAAATTAAAGTAATTCCTACTGTTAATATGTTAGACAATTACCCCGCGGATTCAATAGATAACATTTTAGGAATGTATTTATTGTGATTGTACTTACGTAACGTTACGTAACGCAGTATTTATGTTGTCTATGGTCCCAAGCCTTGACTGACATTAACAGTCAATGGACAATATTGTATAACCTTCCGACTTGGATACGGGGCTTTTGTCTAAATTGTATGTGTGCATTTTAAGTTTCTCAGCATATTTTTTTTTTTTTTGTAATGTGCGTTTTGTTTGTGCAGAATAAACATTTTTTCTTTCTTTTCTTTTTTCTTTCTTTCTACTTGTTATTTTTTGTAATTATTATGTTTAATTTCCTTACATTATTTTGTTGGAAAGCAAAGCCCATCAAATGGAAAGGTGAGCATCTGGTAGCACCTGGTCTGGTTGTTGTGTAAGTACAATAACAACATCAAGTTACGAATATTCTTTGGGTTTTTATCTGGGTCAAGCGAGTCGATGCATATTTTAGCGTGTCTGGCCGCAAGCGGATCCCAACAATATTGTGGAAAAAGCAAAGAACAAGGTATGTAGGTAAAAAAAAAAAAATGTTCGAATCTGGCACTAATATCTTCAACGTGAGAGATGATGACAGCATTTTACTAAACAACATACTTACCTAAATATTATCACTCTTTGAATACATCCCAATTATTATTGTATAAGTATTGTTGTTTTTGTTCAACTTTCGACGTCTACTTTATCCGTAGTGTGTATTTTTAACTATACCAGCTGTGCACGCGACTTCGTTTGCGTGTAGGAAAATCATATTGGATTACATGTTTTGTTTTTTGCGCGGAACCTTAAATATTTTTCTAAAATAATGAATATATGACTGTTCATAACATCATCTATCTGCCAGTGAAACTCCCGTCAAAATCGGTCCAACCGTTCCGGAGACTAGCTGGAGCAAACAGACAAAGTTAAAAAATATGTTGTATGTTCAGTATAATAATTAGCTGTTTTTTTGACATTCCAAACAAACGCTTCAGTATTATTGTACGTGCCGTACTTGTACTTATGTAGGTATAGAGTACTAGTGATAGCAGTAGAGGTAGGCATACCTCTGCTGACATGATACTTGAATATCATTAATTTCTACTTATTATATACACCGTGACATTTTAGTCGTCTTACAACTGCAGCCCACTTCATGTATCCAATGACTAAAAATAATTTATTTTAAAAAAATATGATATTTTTGGACATTGGCATAATTAAAAAAAAAACATTCACTAAAACGCATAACTTAGTTTGAAACACCCTGTTATGGAGATGGAATTAATGATGGAATGTAAAGGCAGGTGGGTAGATATCTTCTACCGTTTGATACGTAAACATTATTAACAGGGCGGGTCTTCCATAATTCTAAACCATTATTTATTTTTTCTTTGTACCTATAATCTGTTTCGACGATGATCGACGTTCAACTTGTCCTCTCAATGTCATCATCGTTCTCCTGCACTTGATGATAATGATGACGGGACTCCCTTTTCCGCACGTAGACCCCCATTCCGTCCGTTGTGTATCCCAATTTATTTGTGGTCGGCACACATGTCTTTTTCTTTCCCACTTCTCAATTAGTCGTCATAATGGCAGTCACCCCAGCCATAGATATCATTTCAGCCATATCTTTCCACAGTCCATACATCGTTTCTTTGGTCTGTCCCTCCTCATTCACACCTAAGTATTCAAAGCATTCTCCCACGTATGATACCTTAACTGCCATAAATTTATTAAGTTAAATACAGAGCTTAATGCCCGTTTCAATAAATAAATCTGTCTGTTCGTCCGTTTTAATTAAATAAAGATGAAATTGAGCCACAAATTGTTGCTGGCTCTTATTAATCTGTACAAAATGATGTTTATTTGAGTCATTTCAGTGTGCGCGCTTTTCGGCCGGTATGACCAAATGTAATATGTTATTTTTGTAATTCTAGGTACAGATCGCGGCACGTAACTTGAACCAAAATCAGAACAAACAACCGAAGGTAGGAGCGCGTGCACTCGTTGCCTCTCTCGGAAAGAGAATGAGGTTACCTGCTAACATAGTTATTGATGTAACGTGTACTGAAGTTTGGAAATGAATTACAGATCGCGGCAGGTTAGTTGAAATAAAATCCGCCATTTTGGTTTTAAACTCATGTGCCGCGATCTGTACTTCCATGTGCTTGGCAAGTGATAGGGTTTCAAGTTCAGTTTATGTTTAAATTTCAAGAGAACATCACGTTTTCATGCCCACGCCACGCTTTAAAGTTACTAAACAATTGTTAGCATTAGAATTTAAACACGGTGAAAGATTTTCTGAAGAATCTAATATGAGTTTTGTAACACATCTTTTCACACAATATTAGAACTGAATGAGGGGCCTGTGGCTAAGTGATAACATTTGCACGGGTCGATCGATCAGGTTAAGCTACGCTTGACACGGTTGGTCCGTGGATGCGTGACCATTTTTACATTCCAAGGGGTCTTGGGGCCTCGGAAAGCACGTTAACCCGTTTGTCCCGGCTGTCATTCGTGGTCGTCAGAAGCACGAAATTCTGACAACCAGGAGGTATTACCCAGTAACTGGGTTGTGGAGGTTAGATAGGCATTCCATGTAAAATACTGGTATTCAGCTGCATCCGCTTAGACTGGAAGCCGACCCCAACTTGGTCGGGAAAGACTAGGCAGATGATGATTACAACTGAATGAGTGTTCACAATAACAAGGGGACTATCCTCCATTACGAAATTGTTATTATATCTGAACAGAGTGACATACCATGCCAATTACCCGGTACTTGGCATACCCAAGTACCTGTGTTTTAAATTCCAATAGTTACCAAAGTATAATGTTATTTCATTGCCACGATTGGTCTGTCACGTTTTCTTTATATAGTGCGGTTCAGCCCCAGATTTCTCTAGGGATGGGACAAGCCCGCATTGCGCGCTCGTCTAGTCCATTCATAGTGATGAGCCACGGGTATATGGGCTAAGTTTTCAAGGACAATATGATTTACTGGTTTCATTATGTCAATTTAATAATTGTTCTAGTCCGGTCATTAAATTAGGTAAAATTTATACTTCGAATAGAATAGAATAGGTATTCTTTATTATGAACACCATATAGAGTGAATATACAGGATAAGTTTTTCTTCAGTGCGCAAATTGTGACCATTCATGAATTCAGCATATCGTTCTAGACCCCCAGCGAAGAAATTTTTCGTCAGTTACACAAAAAAAATCAGCTGTTTCTTAGAAAAGTGCAATACCTACGCGGTCAAAATTTGTGGAACAGCTGATTTTTTTTGTATAACGGACGAAAATTTTCTACGCTGAGGGTTCTAGAATCATATGCTGAATTCATAGTTACAGTTTACGCACTGGATAAAAACTTACCCTGCATAAAGGTAGAAATTTTACATAGGAACAATGTGCGCTCGCTAAAAGCGATATTTTACAATCTTTGGAGGGGCTGAGACAGAAGGAGAGGCAATACCTACTGCAGGTGGTCAGTGGTGTACCATTTACATTTTCATCTGTCTAGCGTTTTCCCAACTATTTTTGAGGTCGGCTTCCAGTTTAACCGGATGCAGCTGAATAACAGTATTTTACGTGGAGCCATTGCCGATCTGACGTACACAACCCAGTCACTGGGTAACACTATACCATTTGATAAGATTGGTTGTCAGAATTTCGGGCTTCTGATGACCCGTAAAGACTGTCAAAGATCCAGGAATGATAGCCGGGACCAACGGCGTCTCGGTATGTAAAGATGGTCGCGCATCCACGGACCGACAGCGGCAAGAACATCGACCTTGGACCTCTGCTGAAGTGTCAAAGATCAGCTTTAAGCACCATATGTGAGAATGGGAAGAATACACACGTCCAAAAATCTCCGTTTGAGGCATGGTCATAGATCTCCTTTTAAGATCCACCGACCAACCTGCCAACCAACCAAACCAACCAATAGCCACCACAAATAGATCTTCCAGGCGCTGTCGGAGCGTCGAGCAACTTCTTTGTCTTGTCGCGCCTGGAAGGAGACTATTTGGAATCTTCTAACCCTCAAATGTATGTTCTCCTTTTCACGCTGTAGGTATTTTATGAGTTTGGTCTTTGACATGTTCAACTTAAGCCCAATCTTGAAGCTAGTCTTGTTCAAGTCTGCAAGCATGTTAGCCTAAAGTTAGAAAAAAGTAGAATATCATCGGCGAGGTTTGATAATATTTTTTCAAAGATAAGTAATGTCATGTGTGCCCAGCCTTGTTCCAAAATTTAAAAGCTTCCCCAAGAGCGGCAGTAAAAAGCTTAAAGACAACGACTCTCCTTGGTTGACTCCACTTTTAATTGGAAATGATGTTATTCTTTATTGATGAGGTGTCATATTGTCTTAAATTAATTAGTTGACCTTAGATTACTTAGTTAAACCCACGTGGGGTCCCACTAAACGCACGACACTGGTCGATATGAAGATGGCGGGACGAGCTTGACTCCTAGCGAAGGGACTGGCAAAATAAAGTATTATTTAGGAAAGGGGGAGGGAGGCCTTTATCTTGCAGTGGCGCAGTACAGGCTAGTTAGATTAGGTTAGATACCTGCGATAATTAACAAAAATGGTGTTACTCTTTCTTTATTTCCTCTTTCTCTTCTTTCTTTCCTACGGATTCTCTTTCTGGTATTACTTTCAATTATCTTAATATTGTGTGCTAAAATGCACAAAGGTTTTTTACCGATACACGACAAAACCATCTACTAAAATACATACACAGTCATCAACCGATTAGCCTAGAAACACAACGATAATAAATTTTCATTCTCGCATTACATCATTTATATCCATTCGTTGGGTAATTAATGGCAAGTAGGTAGATAAGTAGGTTAGTCACGGCCTCGATACGTTCGCCTAACGAAAATTGAAACTCATGTTAATTGAGAATGCGTAAACGGCGTGTTTGGGCTTTGTTTTTATTAAAAAATTACCGACGAGAATACACTCGATAGAAAGAAAAAAAAATGTAATCCATCCAACTGCAGCGTGGCAACGCTGCGAGCCTTTTGGGCACTTTTTCCATTAATTAACGGCGATGCGGTCGAATTATTTGATGCCCAATGAGAAAGAAAGAAAGAAAGAAAAATAGATTTATTTGTCACAGAAACACGTGCATATAGAAAGATGACATAACATTTAAAAAAAATATCATAACAACACAGATATCTCTGAGCTCTTTCTTTTTCTTATTTCCTTTATACTGGTCATAAATATATATATATGTATTTTACAGTTAGATTGTATGTTCTGTAAATTACATAATAAGCATGTAAATAAAAATTTGACATAAAATAAAATAAACAAAATTGATTTATTAGAGAAATTCAATTTTGATTAGAAATTCAATTTCCTCCGTAGTGGAATTTCCTGCAATGATATCCTTGCCGTCATGAAACCATTGTACTGTATTGAGGGCATTTGAGGGCTGACTTAAAGGACTTACAACCTAGTAGAATCAATAAGATAGTTTGGGTGACGAGAGAATCATGAAACCACGGTTTGATTTCGAGGAACTTGAAGTATTGTTTAATTATCTTAACCTTAAGGTTTTTCTCAATATTTTTAACGAAAAATTATGATTTCTGGTCAACACCTAAGATAACACAGGAAATATCAATAACAAAAAACAACACGTGCTTATAAAATAAAGGCCTTTAGGTAACAAAAGATCAAATTCTAAATAAAATCCTCACACACGTTTCGATTCACTCGACTGAATTCATTTTGAACACTCATTGAATCAAAATGTCAAAATTCGGTTTCAACCAAGCGTCGTAACTTTGCCACAGATTTTGCCGAAAGTGGTCGCAAATATTTAACCCTGCACTCACGAATGCAAATTAAATACAGTATCATGTCACAACTCTTTTTTGGATAGCCCGGTATCCATCGGCTTAACGTGTCCGCCTAACTGCTGGTGTAGGTAGGTTTTTCAATTCCCATTTTAGACGTCGAGTTTTATAAACGAGCAGTGGTGGGTTAAAATGTTTTCATTCGGGTTATTGGGGAAGCTTAAGGTGATTCTAGTCGACATTTTTCCATACAAACTTCGGGAGTGTATTACACTACTGTTCGACAATGTACATCAAAAACTAAACATGGTATGGTTTTATCTCATTATTAATATTACCTGTACGGAAACAGAATCCTAAAACAATATTAAAAAATACATGAAAAGTTATGAGCAACAATAATTCGTTTTTCTTGATAATTTAACCTATCTTTGGGCGTCTTTAAATAATAAAAGAAGTGGAAAATCTAAAAAAACAAGTCGGTACCGACAAAGCTGAAATATCGGAAATTTCAATAAACTTTATTGGTCCTTGATTTATGTAGTGTTTCTTTCATAAAACTTGATCTGCCGAAGGACTTTTCTTACGCGCCTGTTTCACTATAAATCATCCTGCATCTCACTCAATAAAGTTGTGCGTGTAGACTATCGTCTAACTACTCATCACTGATACTACCTCTGTCGGACACGATGCCTGGTGAGACCGCGTACTTTTTGGCCAGGCCCACCAGTGAGTTCGAGCCCGCGACTAGATTCCCCTTAATGTGGCAATGTGTAGTCAAATACGATGTTCGGCAAATAAAATGTCATACGAGATGCTAATGTGTGTTTTGTGAATGAGTTGTGTGTTTTAGAGTGAAGGAGGAAATTCAAAAACATGCTTTTTTATATCGCTTTGTTATGAAGTTAATTCGAAATTTGTTCACGATGATTAAGTCACGTCATACATCTCTTATTACTTCGTAACATGCTAAGTATGGGGTGTCGTTTCTTGCAAAATGCTCAGCTGTATCCGGTCGACCTTGTGAAGGCCGCAGAAACCCGCGGGGGGATGCCTAAGTCCAGCAGTAAATGTCTTTCGGCTGAAATGATGATGATGATCTGGTCAGGCTGGAAATCGATCGCAATATAGGAAAAAGGGTTAGCAGGTGAAGATACAGTACAAAAAAAATAGAGAATAATTGCAGTTGCTCGCAAATCGATTGTCTTTGTTTATTACAAGTTGATTACTAGTATAAAATGATTGCGGTATCCTAATTGAATTTCATCCTTTGCAACCCAACCTTCCTACTCCTCATCTCATGTACCTAGCCTAAATACTAGTATTTCACATGGAGCGACTGCCTATCTGACTGGTTACTGGGTATACCTCTTGGTAAAACTGGCTGTTCAACTTTCTTCAGTCAGTTCAGGCTTCTGATGACCCGTAAGGACTGTCAAGCATCTACGACTAGGACCATCCGAAGGACGGAGTGCTCTTGGTATGTTAAGATGGTCACCCATCTACTGGCCAAACGCGGCAAGCGTAGCTTAGCCTGACGTGTGGCTGTTATAATTTAGCCTTAAACCCCCCGTTCCGACCCAACCTTCCAACGAAATATTAATTTAAATACGTACCAAGTACCAACACAGTTCCTTGGAGTGCTCTCCGAAATCTGTAATATTGTTCTACGAGTGAATTAAACCGCGTCTTGTACAAAATGTAACTCGGAGCGGTGTACACTCTTGTGGTACAGTATTCAAGTCTCGTGTGATGTCATTACCTATATTGTTTTGAGAATTCGTGAATGTTGTCAAAGGGTTTTGGAACAATAGGGAATATGCATGTAATTTTATTTTTCTCTAAATCAATGAAGCACGTTAATATAAACGCGAGAAAAGTACTAAAAATGTGTTGCTCAAAAACGTTATTAAAATTAATCAACTACAGTTTAAACGTGTGTTATTGTTGCAGCTACAATGTGAAGTAACTTAACCCGATACTGCTTACTTCTTGGTTTTTTAGCCTCAAATCATGTTTATTAAATATTTTTTTTTGCTTTATTGAAGCAAGAATCGCAAAATAACTTATTTACCCTGGTGAGAATTCAAGCAGTTTGCTATTTATTCACATGGTTTTTGAGGTCACTTCCGGCGTTATCGAAGACGAAGCATTTCGAGCTGACTTTCCGTTCCAACAGAATAACGTAACATAAAATAAGAAATGGTAAAATAAGTAACGCTTAAAAAAAAAATAGCAATTTGTTTTTGACTCCGATAAAATGTATGTTTAATTAATGAAAGAGTTCTGAATTACATGCATATTCTCTATTAGGTAGGTACTTAGATCTGATAAGAGTACCTACCTAAGTGCTAGATAGACAATTGAGTCGTTCAAAAGAGGTACCGTCGCGTACAGGCAACTGAGGGAAGACGGGTGGGTTTTAGTCAGTAAAAGTCTGACACGCCCTCCTGCTACACCCAGAGCGGGAGAAGTTATTTGATGATTTCCCACCCTCGAAAAATAAATGCTATTAAGATAAACAACAATCACCATGGTTCAGGTGATATCAATAAAAATGATTCAGATTGTGACTGATTGTGCAATTAACGCAATTAGTGTGCAAGACCTCAAACTCAACATAGCGGCTTGCCACCACTACACCAACGAGGCTACAGTATATTTATAGACAATGTATTTACTAATTGTAAAATAAAGGACTCTTCCTTAATTAGTGGCGTCAGGTCAGACCATACTGGTCAGCTTGTATCGTTTCACGTAGATAAAAAGTTACACCTAGATAAAACCATTGAATTGAGACCTCTGACTAAAAATAAATTGGAAACGTTTAAAAATAATGTTCTTAGCAATCTCTCAACAGCAAGTTTTGATTCACAAGACCCCAATATAAACTATAGCACATTTTTTTCTACAGTATGCCAAGAATTCAATAAAGCATGTCCTGTAAAAAAAGTTACAATCACTCCTAAACCAAAATTTAGCGAATGGGCCACAGCTGGCATTAGAAAAAGCAGAGATGTCTTATATAATTTGTACCACGAAAAATCACTGACTTCTGATCAGGCCCTTCATAATTATGTAAGAAACTATTCTAAGATATTCAAAAGAGTCTGCGCTCAAGCTAAATCTAAATTAATAAGTAACAAAATTAATATTTCTAAAAATAAAATAAAAGCTGTGTGGCAGGTAATTAACAAAGAAACTGGAAACACACAACAGCGAGATCAGAATGAGTTAGCTCTAAAAATTGATAATGAAACCATTTCAGATAAGTTAAAAGTTGCTGAGACTCTAGAAAATTTCTTTACCAACATCCCAATAGAGGTTACGAAGTCTCTACCCTCATCATCTGTATTAGCTGAATCTCTTCTTAAAGAAAACATCAGTAAGGACATTCCAAATTTTGAATTCAAACCCATTTCTATTGCCACAATTAAAACAGCATTCAATAGTCTTAATTTAAAAAACACTGAAGACTTATGGGGGATTTCCGTTAAGGTTCTTGAAGGTATCATTGACACAATTGCCCCTGTCCTAACAGGCATATTTAATCAATGTTTAGACAGCGGTACGTTTCCTGACTTAATGAAACATAGTAAAGTAGTACCAGTTTTTAAATCGGGTAGTAAGAGTGATCCCTCAAATTATAGACCTATATCTGTGCTTCCAGCAATGAGCAAAATTTATGAAAAAGTCATGCTAGACCAGATGTTGTCACATTTTAACTCAAATGGGATTTTACATAGTCGACAGTTTGGTTTCACGAAAGGTAGGTCGACGACTGACGCGGGAGTAAAACTCGTCAGTCACATTTTGGAATCCTGGGAGAAGTCCCAGGATGCAATTGGCATTTTCTGTGACCTCTCCAAAGCGTTTGACTGCGTTGACCACAACACACTCATCTGTAAATTACACCACTACGGAATTCGTGGACGAGCTGCTGATCTTGTACTTTCCTATTTATCAAACAGGCAGCAAAAAGTAAATGTTAACGGGGCAACGTCCTCGGGGTCTCTAGTTAAGATGGGCGTGCCTCAAGGTTCAATTCTTGGCCCTTTTTTATTTCTAGTTTATATTAATGACCTTCCTTACCTAATGGCAAACTTCTCGGATATAATTTTATTCGCTGATGACACCTCTCTTATTTTTAGAATAGATAGAAAAGATACGGATGTCTTACATGTCAACGATAGTCTAGCTGTTCTCTCGAAATGGTTTGCGGCTAATAATCTTTTACTCAATGCGAACAAAACTAAATGTCTTAAGTTCTCATTACCAAATGTACCCCAAGTAGGGCTAAATTTAAAACTTGATGGCAAGAAACTAGATGCTATTTCGGAAACTGTATTTCTAGGAATTACTTTAGATTCAAAATTGCAATGGGGTGCCCACATTAGAGCTCTCTCAAGTAGATTAAGTTCAGCTGCTTACGCAGTAAGAAAAATAAGGCAGTTGACTGATGTAGCCACAGCTAGGTTAGTATACTTTGCTTATTTTCACAGTATTATGTCTTATGGCGTTCTGCTGTGGGGATCGGCAGCTGACGTAGATTCAGTTTTCATTTTACAAAAGAGGGCAATCCGCGCTATCTATAAAATGGGGCCTCGCGAGTCTCTTAGAAACAAATTCAATGAAATTGATATACTAACTCTGCCTTCTCTTTATATCCTAGAAAATATCTTGTATGTTCGCAAAAACTTAGGTCTTTTCAAAAAAAGATGCGACTTCCATAATCTAAATACACGTAGTAAAGATGAAATCGTGATTCCAAAATTTAGATTAACTAAAACTAGCAAGTCATTTCTAATAAACAGTATCCGCTTCTATAACAAGTTGCCAAAGTCGGTTACAGAACTTAGCGATGGAAAGTTTAAAACTCACATCAAACGTGTCCTTATCAAAAAAGCATATTATAAGATAAAAGACTACGTTGAAGACAGGGAAGTTTGGCATTAATTCCTTCTGCACATGTGGCTTCCCTGGTACCTCATTAACAGCATAACTTTGTGAGAGTCTATTAACTGCTTCCAAATTACAATGTTAATTTTTAATATTTTTATTTTTTACACTTTCTGACATATTCTCGTCATTTTTGACATTATACATCGCTTCAAATAGCACCTATTTATTAGTGATTCTCATGGAAATCATGTCACTTTGTTTAAATAGGTTGATCTTACTAATGTAGATTCTTTTACATATTGTGAATGGGAAAACATTGTAGGCCTTACAGATTAGATTTATAGACGATTTTCTATTCTTTATTTTCATTCCTCTAAGTACTTGGTACTTATTGACAGGCCTGCACTGTCCTCCCATACCTATTATCACAGTAATTTGAAAACATTGTAAAACCCAATTATTTTTAAAAGAGTAACCGTGGAGTTTCTTGCCGGCTCTTCTCCATAGGAAGCGACAAATTGGAACCGTGCACCTAGCTTCTGACGTTTCATAAGTGCCCTTGCAGGTTTATGTGAAATAAAATATTTTGATTTTGATTTGATTTGATTTAAAAAACTTATTAGAAGACAACACACACCCACCTTTAACGCAATAGGTTATTTTAATCTATATGAGAAAAAATTAAAAAATGTATCATTGAGATACCTAGCTTAGGCAAAATGCAGTCGGAAAATGTTAGTTTTAGTTCATGAAACAACAAAATAAATTTTAAAATACAATTTAAAGATTTCAGTTTTTTTAATTTGTTGGTGGTTGGGTTGGTGTTCAAAAAACACCATGAAATTAGTAGCCGCCATGTTATTAGGTATGTCAACTGAGCAACTTTGTATACTTTTATTATTTTTGTAACCAAAGTAATTTTTATTTAGCTAATATTTTGCATTCAGGAACAGCAAACCAACGATAAGTAGAAAAATTACTCATTTTTTAATTTTAAAGCAATTTTCTTATAAAATATCAGCGCATTTGTTTATATAGCAAACTGAGGTCATATCCACAAAGCAATATGGCGTCCACTGCGTCCAGCTTTTTCGTCCAATTACGCGCGAAATTTGAAAATGTAAAATTTAAATGAATTTTTATGGCACTAATCGATTAAATAAAAATGTTGTGTTTTTTTTGTGATTTATTAGCACTCTAGAATCGAATTAAGACACTTTTCAAAAATGAGTGTAATACCCTATTGAAGTAGGTAGGTATTAGCTACTACTATCGCACTTTGTAATCAACAAACAGGCCGACTTTATCCCGTCTGACAGGAGACTATCAATAAATCCGGATCAAAGCGGCGATCCGTGAAACTGCGACCCTTATCAAGTGTAAACTGATACTTCACTGTGTATTATACTTGGTGGGCTGGTCAGCTGAAGGATTTTTGGAAGCTATTAAATTTTTGGGTAAAATACTACAATGTTTAGGGGCTATCCATAAATTACGTCACACACTGCTTATGGTTTTTTGAACCCCCGTCCTTGTCACAGGTGGTCACACTTGTAAAACACCCTACCCCCTTGTGTGACGTCACATTTTTATTTTAAAATAATTAAGTAAAAACGACAGTATTTCCATTAAAAAAAATTAAAAAATAATCTATAACAAAATTAACATAAAGTCAAATATTTTAAATAGATAGAAGAAACCTTATAATTTATAGATCGAATAAGTAATATTTTTAAGTTTTTTGCACGTATAAATTTCGAGTTTTAGTCTTTTCGATTTTAACATGTGACGTCACAAAGCTTTTGACCCCCCTGTCCCTTGTCACACAATGCCATATTTCGTTCCCACCCTCTTTACGGATATACGGTGGAGGTCTGCCCGGCTTGGGTGGAGCACCGCCGTGTCCTCGTGGAGGCGATCGGCGGCGGCGATCTCTCGCGTCCGGCCCTGGTCCAGCCCATGGTACGGAGCGAGAGTGCCTGGGTAGCCGTCATCTCCTTCTGCGAAGTAGTAATGCTCGAGAAGAGGGAGGCGGCGCACGTGAGGGAGAGGCAGTACATGCGCCCTCACGGCCTTAGTCGTCGCAGGAGGCCCTGGGCGTCGGGAATCCCAGGCTGATTCACGGCCACCGAAGGCGCGGGCTTGCTGACGGCGAGTAATGGGTAGCTCGCTGTCCTGTAAGGACCAAGCCCGGGTCGACGGCGAGTTGTGTTCCACGCGCGCCTCAAAGAGATGTCAGCAGCAACTGATGGGGCCCGGAAGGGCCGATGCCTGCCAGGGGTGCGGGTTGTTTGAAGGAGATACCGCGGCCCCTGGCACACAGGCATCTGAGGGAACACGGGTGGGTTTTAGTCAGTTAAAGTCTGACACGCCCTCCTGCTCCACCCTGAGCAGGAGAAGGTATTTGATGATTTTCCACCCAAACAAAAAAAACCCCTATACGGATTGCCCCTTACTGCTATAAGAATCTTTTAGCGCTCGATTAACGTTGACAAGGGGCGCTGTAGGCTAAGTAAGAACAGCCTCACGGGTCGGTCGATCATGTTAAGCTATGCTTGCCACCTTACATGCTAAGACCCCGCCGTGCCTCGGAAAGCACGTTACCGTTGATGCCGGCTGTCATTTGTTACGAGTCGTCAGACGCCCGAAAGTCTGACAACCATTCTTGCCAAGGCGTATATACAACGTGTAACGGAATGGGTATATACGAGTACATACCAAGGGCACGGCTTCTTTGTATGATATTAAATGATATTGGAAGGGTTTTTTAATCCTATCTCTACATGTTCGGGAGTTATGAGAATTTTTAATACATTGATACTGGGAACCAAATGATCAAATTGAAATAAACCCATCACTTAGAAGCGATTTATCGTGATATTGGCAAGTAACGTGGAAAGTTATTGACCCACGTAGTGCGGTGACACGTTTTTTTAAATTTAAATTTAAGAAACATATGAAATCGAAAATTTGGTTTCAATTCTTAGAGTATTTTATTTTGAGCTGAATTTATGAATAGTGATTCTATAGCCATAGGGTTTCTGTTACACCCTGTATATGGTGTTAAAAAATAATGTTTAGAAATTTAAGAAGTTGTTTAAAATTACATTCAAAACATGATCACGAAAAAAATATTTATATTCAACAATCCGTTTCAAAGATATGCAATATTTTCCCCACGTAATAATTATAAAAAAATGCACATGCGCACCGTACCTACACCGTGTAGGCACAGAAAGCCGCGCGAGCGAAACGAGCGCGTTATCAAATACCTACGTAAACTGCTGATTCTAATTTTCCCATCACATTTCTCAGACTTTAGACTGGCGATTTATCGAACTTACCTAAAATTAAAATCGCTTTTTTTTTTGTTATATGTTAGTTTTTTGATATCGAGCAAGTACACGAAATTCGGAACATTAATTTTTTAACAACTTATATATACTTAGTGCCTAATTGAGATGTGGAGGTCAGATAGGCAGTCGCTCCATGTAAAATTCTGGTATTCAGCTACATTCGGTTAGACTGGAAGCCGACTCCAACATAGTTGTGAAAAGGCTAGGTACATCATGAACAAGGTACAAAAGAACAATAAGTAAAAAAATAGTTGTCTGTGTGTCTGTTTGTTTCGGCTAATCTCCGAAACGGCTGGACCGATTTTGACGGGACTTTCACTGGCAGATAGCTGATATTATAAGGAGTAATATAAACTTTTAGGTATCTCGTTCCGAGATCCAACCGGGCGAAGCCGCGGCCACAACTAGTTCATTCATAAATGTCATGTTCAGTAGTAGTTTATTAAAAAGAAGTTTGTTAAGTACAGTTTTGTGGTAGGAAGGTTGCTATCTTCTACTTTAGAGGCACAGGTAAGTAGCTATTGTAAGGAAATGCCATTACCCAGTCTGTCCATAGTTGGTGTGATCCTTGGAATTGACTTGATCACTTGTTCTTTTAAACTGGTTGTCTAAAAAGGCGGTCAGGGCAAGTATGTATTTATGTCACGGCCTTTTCTCGAAGGCTATTTATTCCAGGCGTCGTCCTACATTATTCGATTCACTTTATTCTACCAAAATGTCTAGACTTTAAAACAGGCCATGACCTTTCATTTCAACGTTGCTGTACAGACATCTATCGATAAGAAGTGGTAGCACCATTTTGAAAGTTTGCTTTTAAAATTGCTACAGCTTTTTTGTAAGTACGCACGGTCACCAAAAGAGATAAGTAACCAAAGTCGTCGGATATAGTTGAAGTTGAGTAAAAAACCGATGGATGTTTTCGAATGAAATTTAATTTGTTTCATGAACTGGTTGTTTTTCTATTGATTCAATTAAAATTAAATTTGATTCAACTTCAACAATATCCGAAGACTCTGGTTACTTATCTGTTTTGGTGAATATACCGTTTTGAAAAAAAAAATTGTTTCTTATGATGGATGTCTGTCTATGGAAACTCCACTTAGTATACACACACACACACACACTATAGCGTAAATAAATATAAAAAAAGCTCGGCCAAGTACGAGTCGCACGAAAGGCTTCGACCCACAAGGCATAACACGCCGAAATAAACACGTTTATTGTATCTCCCTTTACTTCATTTTATTTTGTTGTAATATCGGCAATAGAAATACACACTCTGTAAAAAACAATTAACAAAATACAACTGTCTACCTATAAAGGCTCCGACACACTATGCCGGCGGCCCGGCCGGCGGCCATACCGCCAACAAGGCCGGCGGCGTACTCGGTTTCTGTGGCAAGTGCCGGTTGCCTAATATCAACTACAGCATACCCGCAAGGCAAAAACCCGCCGGCATATGTGTGCCTTTACAGTTCATGAGAAACAGCTCGCTGACAGATAGATGAACGGACGGACAGCAGAACCGTCGTAATAGTGTTCAGTCAGCACCTTTTGGGTCGGAGTCCTAAAACAAACTTACACTGCCACTGTTTTCCTATCTAAAATATAAAACATGGCAAATTATAAAAGAAACGCAGGAGAAAATGTAAAACTCATCATAGAAGTGATTAGTGATGTGCCGAGTCGCTGTTTTGGTGAATCGAGTCGACTCGAGTCGGTTTATACGGTATTGAAATCATGACTTGATTCCGCGTTTCGAACCCAGTACTCGAGTTCTATGTTTGGTATTCGAATGCTGACTCGAGTACAGGACTCAGTCTAGAACTCGAGTCCGTTACCGGTTTCATAAACAAAAATAAATTTTTGGCATTCTAAAAAGTAAAGTCTCCTAACATTTTCGCCGGTTATCGCTGTCCACTTTCTCAAAACATTTCCATATACTGATGCTCTTTTTTTTGGCGCCATGTTATAATAAAGTTAATTACAATAGAATGACTTCACTACTAGTACTAACAAACAATTAAATTCACTCACAGTATCAGCTTACTGACACAAAACAAAGAAATCAAAACAAAATGTTGCGGGTTCAAATTTGTATTAATAAGCGTCACTACATTGCTTAAGTAAACAGAGATCGAGTGCGAGCGAGTCAACCTAACACGAATACTAGACTCGAGTCAGTTGGACTCGCATAATAGAATCGAGTCTGGCGTACTTGTATCAAAATAAATTGGTGTTCGAGTTCGCCTACTCGAATACCAATTTATTTTGATCCAAAGCAGGAATCGAGTCTGACTCGAGTCAAGCCGTACTCGGCACATCGCTAGATGTGATGTGAGTTTTACATTTTCTTTACAGTTTGTACATACGTTTGTTTACAAAACCAACGCTACACGTATTGAGATGGAGTGTACAAAGTTTCGGTATCGTAATCAACTAAAAGCACAATGTTTCAACCTTGCTTGTGTAAATTTTAGGAGCTACGAAGTGTATGAGAAGTCTTGAGAACAAAAATGACATACTTATAAAGTTCTTTTTTTGCATATTATGGAGGTTGGGCGACTGCCTATGCTGAGCAAAGAGTTCTCGGACCAACGGAATTTGGCAAAGTAAGTTGAGCTGGTGGTTTTAAAAACACTTGCCAAATCTTTTCGTAGGTAGACTAAAAACTATGGTAGTGCCTGAAAACGCGTGTAACATTATTAACAGTGAGTCCACGTTCCACGGACGTATCTGGTTCGTTCAACGCACTGCTTAGCGCCGAGAGTTGAAAGCCGAAGTGTAGTTATTCGACGCGCTGAGAGGCACTCTTTTGGATTCTTAATCATCAACATCATCATTTCAGCCGAAAGACGTCCACTGCTGGACATAGGCCTCCCTGGGAGGGTTTTGCCATAATCGCCACGCTTGGCAGGCGGGTTGGCGATCGCAGAATGGTGGCAAAATGCATAGAGAACCTTGCTGCCCATTCCCTTAGTCGCCTTCTACGACACCCACGGGAAGAAATGGGATGCTATTCTGTTTGCGTCCGGGACCACACGTTACTCTCAATGTCAAAATCAAAGCATTTATTTCAAATAGACACTGTAAAGGCACCTTTGAACGTCAACATTTACATTAAAATAGAATTGATTTTAGAGAGTTGCAAATCCAGTGCGCTATAAAATCCCTCCGCGGTATTTTTCGTCCGTGTGGACGCGCCTAAGTTTTTTCTTGAAGTAAGGTCTACACAGCCACAAGTACAGCCATAAGTAAGGTGGGATAAGTTAAATAAAAAACAATATCGTTTTAATAAAAATACGCTATTCTCCTTTATCTAAATTTTAAATGCTTCATAAAATATGGACAATGCAAACGCGCTGTTACTAAGACCTCTAAAATGACGGCGTGCATAACTTAAATTGTTTGTTCTCTCCCTATTTGCAAAGCAATTTAAATTTTTAACTCCCCGTCCAAGTAAGATTTTCCAGCTGCATTTTTATCCTTGCACAGACTCTCAGGGGATGGCTCTGAAAACAGATATGGGAGTTTGGGATTTGCATGCAACGACTGAAATGGCATTTGGGCAGACGTGGCCAGACGAGGGCAGATAGGAACGGAGGGAAAGGTTTGAGTTGTATTGAATTCAATAAAAATTGGAACTGTTATTGTGGTTGGTGATGATTGTGTAGAAAATAAGATAGTTTTGGTATTCAAACTAAAACTTAGTTCAAGCCCGGTTAATGGCAACATGCTCGTCCCCTATTACATGGTAATTAAATATAACTGGCGAAATTTGGGTGCACTTCAGGGAAACAAGTCCTGATGTTATGTTATTTTGACCATTTTACCAGACCCAGGAACATACCGCCTCCGTCGTAACCTCTTACCTCCACCCAGGTGTCTAGTCTACAAATTACCCGACTACGTGAGTCGAAAGTGTATCGTTCACAGTAAATAGAACACGTTGCACGTCGTTTGTAACCCGGTCCCAGTAAACACAGTGGGCGAGAAAAACGAGCTGTGTATGGTAATGCGCGGAGGAAGGAGTTGATTAACATGAACGTTCTATTAGACCTCTTCTATCTATTGATCTTATAAAGAGGTCAAATATGTGGGTTTTATGTAATCACGTGTACGGGGTAATCTTCGAAACTACTGAACCGAACAGAGAGTAGTGAGCCAGTGGTAACGACCGGGTTTGAAGAATTACTTTGTGTAAATAATTCCATCATCACTGCTCGCAAAACGGTGAAGGAAAACATCATGAGGAAACCGGCATATTCTTGAACCAACAATTCGAAACATGTGAATATCTACCAACCCGCACTGGGCCCGCGTGATAGATAGGCTACTACCTACCTCTCGAAGAGATGAGGCTGTGATTAGACGTACAAGCAGAAGCTATTATTTGCTAAAGGAGTAGACTGAGTTGGACTAAGTTTCTAAGGTGACCATATAGAGAATTATGTCGGAGACTTGACTTGACTGTCATGGAAGCGCCACTATTAATGTGTTAGCTCACTCTTCACACACACACACACACACACACACACACACACACACACATTGCTCATAAAATAATAAATTGGCTAATTGGGCCGAAATATCATGAAGTGGCAACAGTGAACCGGAAGTCGTAGCTTTGGAAGGTCTCTCATAAGGCGAAAGCAGCAGGAATCTGCTGGATACGGAAAGCACAAAACCGGTCGAAGTGGCCTACGTCCAGTAGTAGACTTCTTTTACCTAAAATGATGATGATAATGATGAGTCTTCCCACTTTATCGATACGGTGAAGGCAAATCCAACGATTAAAATATTTGCCCGAAACAATGATGCGGCATTTTCCACAATACAAATGCCAATTCCGCGTAAGACCTCAATGGACAATAGGAAATAGGTCAAGATCTTCGGCAGAGAACCTTGTGTGTGGGTTAATATAATGCATTTGTGCTGTACATGCAAAGAATATTTAATATTCGCAGGCAAAAGTATGAATAAATGTTGATTTTATTCATAGGCGCATGTTTAGTGCCCATTCCATATGGTTTAATAAAGAGAATAGTTCGGAATACATATATACCTTGTGTGGAGAGTTGAAGCGGGCTCAGAAGGAAAGAACATTATTTACTTAGATTTCAGATTATAAAATCAGGCAAGCGACTTTTCAAAAATATTTAAATACTGCCTTACAATCTGGTGACTTGTCATCGTCAAAATATTCATTGTGACATTTTCTAAGAACAAAGTAATTGTTTTCAATTAACGTTTTAATATAGATATGGAGGAATGATGAACATAATGAGAAAATACGAAAATTATATCATCTACAAGTCACTGCATCTGTAAAATCGTTTTTATTTACTGTACTAGCTTATGCTCGCGACTTTGTCCGCGACCAGTTTCTTATGGGGAATAAGAAACTTGTCGTGTCGCATCGCATCGCATGGCAGCGCAATTGCTTCGTTTTCGCTTAGCGTTCTTTCCGACTTTTTGTCTTTTTACTCGGTCCCCAAGTTCCCAAATGTCCTTTGTTTGGTATTGTTCGTCAAATCGTTGAGCTCCTTAAGTTCTGAGTTGAGCTGCACGATTACTGATAAAAGCGTGCAGGTCCACTCAATCTGTGTGGTTCTTTACTCAAAAGACTATTTCAGACACCAATCCACATGATCTTCACATGATCTGACTAAGATTATGTCTGGACTTTAAAAGAGACTGTGACCTCTGAGTTTGTTTCGGCCTTTCTTCTCAGATTAGTCATTTAGGAAACGCCGACTTCATTTAGTTTAAAAAATATGATTTACGTGTAAAAGTGTTTGTACAAACCTACTTACAGAAATAAAATCATTTATCATTAAGGGTCGAAGTGTGATGTAAAATAGCCTATACCCTTTTTCAAGAATGAAGCTATTAAATGCAATAAGATTTTGCGAATCCGGCCATTAGTTCCAAGAATTAGCGCGTTCAAACAACGAACTCGTGAGCTTTGTTTTTGGCACATAGATTTTATGAAAATATAAAGATTATCCCTACTTACTGACTTATTTTAGTAGCCTTTTACCTCTGGAGCTGCATATTCATTCAAAATCAATATAATATTTTTTTAGCTGCCCTCTGATTTAAATACGATTGCTGTCGCGTTGCTTGCATCAAACATTCCATGTTTGTGTCTCATATAAAATGCACCAAATGTCCATCACATCCACGATCCTATGAAAAAAGCTTCCAACGCTTTTTCAGCCGTTCGTTTCAGAAGTTCTCAAAACAAAAATATAGGGGAAAAGTAATAAAAGCAATCCATAACTGCTAAATGTTGTAAGTGCGCACGCTCATGAATCGGAAGGCAATAAAATGCAATGAAGCGACTACCCTCGTTCGTAACTTTTGTTTCAATAGACATCTTCCCGAGTGCTTGTAGTAAGCCGTCGTTCAAACTTGCGCGATATTACTGAACCGTCGATAACTTCAATCTTGAGTTTCTTTGACCTGAAAAGAAGATAATAACGTCGGTGTTTATAGTTAACTAAGTGTATTTTATTTACTTTCGCTTCGATATTAAAAGAGGTAACAGAAGGAAAGGGGTGCGGGGGAGTTGGCAACATCACATTTAGGTGCCAAATATTTTACTGTTTTCCGATTAATTTATTTACAACACCAAACTCAGTTTTTAATATATGTGTTTTTGTATTGTGTGTGCAATATACAGGGTGTCCAAGAACCTGGCGTCCAACTGGATTCCCACGATGCCCCAAGTTCTAACAGTACTCAGAAAAATATTTTAAAAAATCCACCCCATGTACTTACAGAATTATACTGATTTAAAAAAAAAAGGGGAAATGAGCACCCTGTGACATACTTTTGAATGCTGTGACTGCTAATGCTGATAATTTCGATATTTCTTGGAGGTTTTGTAATCTAGGGTATTGCTGTGTCTAAATAGAATGTAAAAATAAAGTACTTATTGTACCATTTTAAAATAAAATATTATTTTAACTAAAGGTGATATGGAAAACTATTGAATTTCGCAACTTTGACCGACTGTAGTGTAAAAAAAATGTACCAAAATAGTATGGCAAGTGACGTCAAATTTTGACGCGTTTATTCCTCTTTTTAAAAAGGTATAATACTTACACATTAATTTGAAAAAAAAAATTTTGATAATATTTTTACTCAACAACCCAATTTTTACGATGTCTTACAGAATTCTTAGAAAGAAAAATTTACGACGAATTGAATCTAACCTCTAAAGAATTACTATTGTATGCTCATAAAAATAACAACAGGCCTCTCAAAAAACTGGTTAGACCGTAAGGGACGGTATGTGCATGCATCTCACCATAGTGATTCGTTATTACAACATGAGGGAGCAAGACAGAAACTATCTTTGCGATTTGCTGGTTCTTCTTTATGGTACCCCATTATTCAGGTAAGAGTGAGGGAGAAAAAGGTTAGAGGTGCGAGTGAGATAGATAGTGACGCTATCTGGGATCGTGCTATTTAGGATAACAGTACGGTCAGTACGCGTCACTGCCTCCTGCCGTTACTACGCACCTCTCTCTTATTGTTACCATTGATCACGTACTACGATTTAAAGCTTTGTTTATTGGACTCGATTACTCTTTGTGCTCTGGACTTTGAAACGAACTCTTTACGACGACCTTTGCCTGTGTTTGGACAGTTTGTGTTTTGTGTGTGCTACCATGGCGACCTACACTCCGCAAGAATACGCAAATATGCACTACATTTATGGAGAATGTAGAGGTAATGGACGAGCTGCAGCGAGACTTTACAGAGAAAGGTATCCGAGGGCTACGCGATATCCCGACCATCGAGTTTTCATTAATGTGCACAGATCACTATGTGACGGGCGGTTCCCCAATCAAGTAGCTGGTGAAGGACGACCCGTAAATGACTTCATACGCGATGAAGTTTTAGAGGCGGTGTCGGCAAATCCAAGCATCTCTGTGCGAGGAATAGAAGCTGATACGGGGATACCGAAGAGCACAGCACACAGTATTCTCCAAAAAGAAGAATATCATCCGTACCACGTACAGCGAGTGCAAAGTCTTTTACCTCGAGACTATCCGAGCCGAGTCGCGTTTTGTGAAACAATCCTGCAAAAACATCGAGAAGACGAAAACTTTATCGACAAAATTTTGTGGTCAGATGAATCAACATTTAAGAAGGATGGCTACATGAACCTACACAACTTGCACGAGTGGCATGTGGAAAATCCGCACTTGATGCGAGAAGATAGATCCCAGTACCGGTTCAAAGTGAACATGTGGACCGGTATTCTCTGTGGGAATATTATTGGTCCATTTGAGATGCCCGAGAATTTGACTGGCGAATCATATTTAAATTTTCTTCAAAATGATTTGCCAAACTTACTAGAAGAGACCCCACCAGATATGTGGTTCCAACACGACGGCTGTCCAGCACATTTTCGCGTATCCGTTAGAGAGTTTTTGGACGAGCAATACCCGAACAGGTGGATTGGGCGATCAGGAACAATCCCGTGGCCAGCCCGCTCACCTGACTTAAATCCGCTGGATTTTTTTTTCTGGGGAACTATGAAGGAGCTCGTTTATGCGAAGCCCATTAATGACATCGCTGACCTTCGTGAGAAGATAACACAAGCAGTGCAGGTGATACGTCAAAAAAGTTACTCGCGAAACATAAAGCGGTCCTTTTTAAGGAGAGTGAGAGCTTGTATTGCCGCGGGTGGTCAACATTTTGAACATTTATTGTAATAAAATATCTTTAAACTAACATTCTTTGCTTTTATTCTACTGGGAACCCATCTACCTGTGTGTATTTCCTTCTTGCTCACTCTTGGAACCGAAGTAAATAATAGTAGTAACATAACAGTTTCTAAGATAAGAAAGGGTCCGACAGTTACCGTTACTAGGTAGGCACTTCGTAAAAATTGGGTTGTTGAGTAAAAATATTATCAAAATTTTTTTTTTCAAATTAATGTGTAAGTATTATACCTTTTTAAAAAGAGGAATAAACGCGTCAAAATTTGACGTCACTTGCCATACTATTTTGGTACATTTTTTTTACACTACAGTCGGTCAAAGTTGCGAAATTCAATAGTTTTCCATATCACCTTTAGTTAAAATAATATTTTATTTTAAAATGGTACAATAAGTACTTTATTTTTACATTCTATTTAGACACAGCAATACCCTAGATTACAAAACCTCCAAGAAATATCGAAATTATCAGCATTAGCAGTCACAGCATTCAAAAGTATGTCACAGGGTGCTCATTTCCCCTTTTTTTTTTAAATCAGTATAATTCTGTAAGTACATGGGGTGGATTTTTTAAAATATTTTTCTGAGTACTGTTAGAACTTGGGGCATCGTGGGAATCCAGTTGGACGCCAGGTTCTTGGACACCCTGTATAATGAATTGTTTTGTGCACTACAGAGCGAAAATTCATATTTTATTTCATTAAACGGTGAGAAAAAAAGGAGGGGGGTCCTCAAGTAACAAAATAAATGATTGATGTATTGCACTCTGTAGCTTCCAAATATTTTGCTATATTAATCAATTACCTAATCAATATTATTAAATAAAAATGATAAAATATTGTTTTAAGTTGCAACTAAAATATTGATTGTGAATAGCAATAAGTACCTACTTAAGATCCTAACGCCCACTGTTTAGTTTTAGTTGCAACATAGAGCATTTTTTAAAAACACAAACTGTTACATCAGATTATTCTGTGTTATAATTGCAATTCAATGAAACAATACTACTTTTTAAACTGGTCACACAGCCGACTTGGTTGGGAAAACTTCAGTAAGTTTTGTAATTCGTCGTGGAGTAAAAAGCGTAAAAATCCAGTGACCACCCTGTGCGGTTGTGTGCGTTAATTGTTACATCGTGTGCCACGTATGTATAGGAACGCACACCCAATAAATCTGCGTGACCATGAGAGCACACATATCAATATTAAGACGCGAAAAGTTCGTATCTCTCCCGAGGCACTCAGTGGCGCTACTGCATCGCAATGCGAAGTTGCATCAGATTGTACGAACGAAAAGGTAGCGTATCGATGATACTAATAATATGAACGACGTTCGACAGGTGGAGTTGATTTATGAATAAAGATTTTTTGTTTATTGATAAAATAATATTAGTATTAAATATTTATCTGCTGTAGGTAGGTTAGGCAGTATCTTTCTGTCTTTATGGACTGCATGCCACTGCCATTCGACAGGCCGCGCCGAATTACATTAGTTGGCACTATTTTAGATCTATGTAAAGCAACAATGGTGTTTTTAGCTTATAGCATGGTGCTTAACTATAGCCACGAAGTCGATAATAGCTGATTGTCTTGTTACGCTATAATATTGATGCCATTAGATAGGCCGCGCCGAATTACATTAGTTGGCACTCTTACATTTATGTAAAACGACTATGATGTTTTTAGCTTATAGCATGGTGCCTACAGCTATAGCCACATAGCCGAAAATAGCTGATTGTCTATCGTCAAGACATACTGATATCTTGACGTATGTCAAATCTATAGCTTTGTAAGCCTTTATTTTATTCATGAATTCCCTCCGAGGATTATGTCGAACTACTGAATAAAACCGTAGGTAATCATGGTCGTTTAGCAAGTAATTCAAAGTCGTTAACAGATGGTGCCATCGTTACGTAATACATAGTATAGAATTCAATGAAAGGCTTGTGATTATGGATTGGTCAGATAACTGTGATTTAACAAGGAACTATTCAGCTTTGAAACAGAAATCAAAGTAATTAAAGAGAAGTTTAACTAGTTTTAACTGGTAAACTATTATTAAGATGTGACAGTTCTTGAAAACCACAGCTTTGACATTTCCTTGATATATATAAAAGTAGGATTTAGTTACTTTCTTATGATTTTTATTTATTTTTTAAATATAAAAAAAAAACATCTTCATAATTTGATATTTCAAGCATAACCCAAGGTATAAATAAATTATGTGTTTAAGATAATATAGAATAATAATATATTTATTTGACTTAAAAATGTACACAGATACAGAGTGACACTTAATTTAAGTGTGCAAGTAGCCTGGTGTAATAAGATCAGTTAATGGTAAAAAGGTGGGGTTTCATAAAGAACAAAATACGTATTAAACGCAAACATTGAAACAAACTGTCTTTAAGTTTTGCAATTGGTTTTACACTGCTGGATCAAAGCCGACCGTCTTAACTAAAAAAATAAATAAATACCATGAGTAATAAGTTTCTTGACGCAAATAACAATTTTGATTAAAAAAATATAAAAGAATATTAAAACATCAAAGCAATCAACTTAATAAAATTCTGTTAGAATACGGGTGAGGGCGCGAAATTGCACTTGCAATGTTTTATATTGACAATAAGGAAAAAGGGGCACAGTAAGGCAATGAGCCCCAGTGTTTTTTGAGGAAGGAAAGTTATTTAAGTTTAATACTGAAAGGAAAGGAAAGTTATTTAAGGAAAGTTATTTAAGTTTGATACTGAAGCTTACATGTAATGCTCTCTTGTTGGAGTAAGTAATGTAATGAGGTCCTGGTATGTTGACTAATAATTATGCGACGCTACATTCCCGAGTCTTTGTAGACAGACCTAAGTGGCAAACTTTTAAACTTTTTTTTTGCTAGAGTGTGAGTAATAACTTTGGGCATTTTCTCTTGTATCCATACGTAGGTATCTTAAATATAATATTATTGATTCTTGAATAGAAGATAAGAGGGCATAGGCTACTATTTATCCCGATAGTACGATCTGATCTTTTCAAAACTCCCCGCGGGTGAAGCCGCGGGCAGAAGCGAGTTCCCTATACCCGCTTAGTTATTTCTCATCAAACAATCAATCAAATCAGCCTACGCAGTCATCTGCTGGACTTAGGCCTCTCCCAGGCTGCACCACAACACCCTGCCCTCTGCCTTCCGCATCCAGTTTGTCCCAGCCACTTTATTTCTTCTGTTATTTGAGAAATATGAGTTTACAAAAATATTTAGCAAGTCAGTCAGTTTGGGATTGGGAGCTGAATACCTGGAAAGATAGAAAATTACAAACTTGCAAATTATAATTTCTAGTATAGTCTATCGGAATTTTGGCATTATCTGTGTTTTCTGTTGCTTTGCGTGGTCGTTCCCAACAACTTTTGAAATGAGAACAATTTTCCTCTTACAAATTCTAAACGATCTGAGACCCAACTATTTTAGGCCATTTAATTCCGTAAGAAAAATTTTTAAACCACTGGTCAAGCTACTAATTTCCTTGGCTTGTCCTAATTACTCACGGACGAGGAACACCTTCCATTCCAGGTTAACAGGTGATAAATTAGGGTGCCGTCAGGATTTCATAAATCATTCAGCCGACTGCGTGCGCACAATTTATGTTTGAGTAGTTCTCTTAATATATACATTCTGATTTATTACTGGTTTTTATTTGGATAATGATTTATTGGTGGCTCGAATTACTCTTAAGATTTAGGCGATCTTGAGTAATGGGAATTAATAGCAGTGCAGTGGTATGATGAGTGTGGTCCAGTTGTATCGGCTTCGACTTACGAGGTCCTGAGTTCGAACCCAGGCAACCGCTTTACTTTGTGTAAATTATTTCGTCACCACTGTTCTGAAAACGGTGAAGGAAAACATCGTGAGGATACCGGCATGTCCTAGAACTAAAACTAAAAATTTGAAGACATGTGACATCTACCAACCCGCACTGGGCCACGTGGTAGATAACAGCCCATTCCCTCTCATCGAGAGGAGGCCTGAGTCCCAGCAGTGGGAAAATTATAGGCTCATTTTGGAGTAATGGGAATTTGTCAGTAATCAACAATTTGTTTACTTACCTATTTGTTTACTAGCGACCCGCCTCGGCCTCGCAGGGGTAACCAGTGACTGTGGTGGAGGTCGTATAGAATGTCTTTTAGGTGCGCTTACACGAGCAACTAAAATTTCTTCATCCAGGTCAATTTTCATCAACTATGACGTCACAACTACATGCAGTAATTTAGGGCATGTAGCAACCTGTTGCCAGAGATACGGCTACACAATACCATGCAGTATGGAGCAACTAAAAGAACTAGGCAATACAAGTCTATACGTTCATGCGGCCGGATAGAAAGAAATTGCTTAAAAATTTCCAAACCGATTGGATATTCGGCAACTCATGTTGGCGACATTGAGAAATTTAAAATATATGGAGCAATTAACAGCAATATTCCCGAAACAATTGCCGCATTTCATTGTTGTTGCTCCAGATTGTTCCACTGAATTGATCCAGATTGATCCATTAGTGTTGCCGGGCAATGATTGATTAATAAATGCCCGTGTAAGAGCACCTTTTTTTGTAACATCAACTGCCTAGCCTTTTCCCAACTTTGCTGAGGTTGGCTGCCAGTCTAAACGGATGTAGCTGAATACCAGTATGTTACATGGAGCGATCACCTCCACAATCCAGTAACTCGGTAATACGATACCCCTTGGTAAGACTGGTTGTCAGACTTTCGGGCCTCTGACGACCCGTAACGACTGTCAATGATCCACGAATAACAGCCAGGACCAACGGCTTAACGTGTTTTCCGAGGAACGGAGGGGTTTTGGCATGTTTAGATGGTCACCCATCTACGGACCCACCGGCTGTTTCTTACTTAGCCACAAGCCCTATATGTCCTTATACAACGTGTTACATAATTAACGCCAGACCACATACACGCCAATTAGAGTATTGAGTTAAAAACATAATACAATGACCTAACCCGCAGACCGGAGCAACGCGACTGCCCGATACGGCTCCAGTAGATCAATTTCTATGAAGTTTTTCATAGAAATTGTTCTAGTAGAGTCTGCATCTATCTGCTGACTGGGACCCTTGTACCTCGCCACCAGCTTGATTATTTCGACGCAGCCAATTTACAAAATCCCTTAAGGAATTATACACTTTATTTTTTGGCTGGGAAATCATCAACGGACTTCTCCCGTTTTGGGCGGAGCGGGAGGGGCGTGTTAGACTTTTACTGACTTAAACCGACCCTAACAGGCATAGGCCCTAGCGGACCCTTTCCATTGTTGCTGACATCACTTTGTGGCGCGCGTGGAACACAACGCGCCGTCGACCCGGGCCTGGTCTCTAACGGACGGGGAGCTCACCCACCCATTGCTCGCCGGCTGCAAACCCGCGCCTACGACTCCTCCTGACGCCCAGGGAGGCTCCTGCGGCGGGTAGGGGCGGAAAGAACTATTCACCTGGACCTTCCTCATGAATCAGTCCCTCTAATGCTGAAAACTGTATGAAAATTCGTTCGGTAGTACTAACTACCTATCCTACCGCGATAAATTCCATGCTACTTACTAAAGTAGCATGGAATTTATCGCATTAAGACAGACAGACGCGGCGATAGGACTTTGTTTTATAAGTAATATCTAGTGATTATTATGAATAATAAAGGTAGGTACTTATCCTTGGCAATTTCATCTAAATGTCATTATCCTAATAAATAGGGCCCAATCCCATTCATTACGAAGGTAATCCAATAGCGGGCTATTAATATCGTTGTACCAATAATTGGCGCGGGCGACGGCGGCTCATGAAGACTGATGTGCGCAGGGACATCGATCACTGAACAGAGCTTTTCTTTGTCGTTTCGTGGACACGATAGAAGGTGGGTTGCAGAAGGTAAATGAGTATTTTGTTTCAAGTTTTCATGACAAGCCGTAGTAGGATTATTGACGATATCCATACAAAGCAATAAAATTGAAGGCTCTTACTGTTAGAAATAATTTCTCGTGCGATCAAAATGTAACTCGCTTTTATTTGAATCATTGAGATTAAATTATTTTTAACTTTTTAGTTCGTTTTATTAACAAGTAATAATAAAAGTTTGTTTTAAAAAAAGTTATTTTTTCTATTTTTTTTTGTTTTGTTAAGCAAAAATAAAAAAAATATAGAAACTTTTTTACAATTATTCAACTTAAACTTAGAACTTCTTTTGTAGTTTTCTTTTTTTGTTTGAAAGGGTATGTATAGAGTGGTCCCATATACATTTGGTCAAGTTTTGACCATTAGTTTCTGTGTTAACTTCAATAATACGTACTTTTTCCCCTTATGATGATGTTATAATAATAACTTCCTGTCACAGTTATTGTTGGCGACTACAAAGAGAACTGCTTGATAATTAAGAGTTTGATGAAACTATAAAAACCATTTTTACGTAGATAGAACAAGTAGGTAATTTGTTGTGTTATATTCTTAAGCATAGGGCTAGTTTTCATCTCCCATAATTAATAAGTTTGACTGATACCTACAGTAGCTATAAACCAATCAATAAGAAATGTAGTTAGCACCCCACACATCCTAAAAGGTACATGAGTTGGTGAATAATGGTATTACTTATAAAACAGATTCTAACTCGACAAAAACACAGGTAAAACATTAACAGGCACCTAAACACATACACAAATAATAGTATCGCCCACGAACAAGTATAAACTTGTTTGAACAGGTCACAACCTGTCGAGAATCAGGCTCATGCTAGACCACAAAATCCCAGCCTCACTTATTTATGATTGGTTTAGAAGCATAAAATGTAAACATTTGCTAGTGCGTCCACCCGCTACTTGTACCCTAACAAGTTACCCCCCCAACCGTCCCTTGCTCGTAGAAGTACCAGCCCGCGCCGAAGCTGAACATGTAGAGTTAAAATCCCCGATTTATAATAGGTAATAAAGAAATTGTGATCCAGCCTGTCCCCACTTGCTGTCCTCCCGAAAATAGTGACGCCCTGAGCCAAGGCCCGAACCCCGCAGGGGGTGCCCTCAGCGAGCGGTTGCTGTAGTATTTAAGTGTAGTTTTGTAAGCTCCTGGCTGGAGACTTTTAGCCTAAAAACTAAAGGTTAGATCCACAGGAAAGTCCGGTTAAGCAGTCACGGCCTCTCAAGGTCAACTGCGAGATGCCATTCCAAAAAAAAAAACCAAGTTAGTATTCAATAGTGCGCAGCTAAATAAACGAAAAGTGTAATTAAAAAGGTGTTTCAATGTGAATCCCCTACAATTATGTACTTAGCTACAACCAGAACTAAAATGTAAAATAAAAACTTTTGTAGAAAACGAGCATTACTCTTCTGTCCAATACCTGCTTATTGTCACGCACGGTGTGTCGAGGATGTCTGGCACGTCCCACGTTACAGAATTCTCTGGGGTACACAATTTCGCTTAGTATACGTAGGTACACCTAATCTGTTACGTGCGTAATCCTGGAGATAACTGTCTCTCTGCGAGTTAGTTGTTAATAAAGATCAGTTATTATTAAATGTAGCTTATTACAGTGTGAGAATGAATCCGAAGGAAAGCTGGACTTTGAAAAACGCGCGTCACAAATGATTAAACAGATGGAAAAAAAATTTTATTAACCATTCTAGACCCCCCTTGCCTAGAACTTTATAGCCGGTCGTCAAAAACAAAAAGTAGGTTTATAGAAAAATGCAATATCGACCTACGCCACTACGCGGTCAAAATATATGCAACAGCAATTTTTTTTAAATATCCGACCAAATACTTCTTCGCTAGGCATCTAGAATTATGCTGAATTCATGGTTACAGTTTGCGCATTGGTAACGATTATTTGTATAGGTCTGAAAATTAACACATTTAAAACATGGTTCTATTTCTCCTTATTGTTTCAAGTTGACAGAGACAGGATGATATTTTATATATTGATATGTTTGGCGCTGAAAGTGTTTGGTGTCTGCAAGCAGGAAACCGTAGCTTAAGACCAGCTATGGTTTCATAGAAAAGCGGTGGCCGCCAGAAAACGGCCGCAGTGACAGCTTCTATGAAAATAATGGTGGAGTCGGTACGGCAGCTTATGAGTTCGGCCATTGCGTGACAGGTGTCAGGAACGCATTCTGCCGACGTGACAGCCGGACTGCATTCTATAGGTAATCGCCAATACTCACTGATACCACGGCTACATTGTCGAGATAACGCAAACTACGCCAGATCTAGGCCAGGTCTAGCTAAAACCAGCGTCGTACTAGTTTACTGGCATTTTTGCTGAACTGGGCCTTTTAGGCGTAGCCGTGAGGCACACTTTTTTGCTGATTTCTTACATTTCCACTTTTCATTTGATCAACTCAGCGTATCGCAGTCCATTGTTGGACATTGGCCTCACCTAGATTGCGCCACAACACCCTGTCATCTACCTTCCGCATCCAGTCTGTCCCAGCCACTTTCAGGATGTCGGTCTATCTAGCTGGAGGGCGTCCCGCGTTACGCTTGCCGATACACGGTCTCCACTGCTTTATTAATTGTGCCATTTTGTCTTTGCTCAATAAATGTATTTTCTTTCTTACTATCACGACAATATAGCAATGCATGAGCGGTGGTCAACCTTCTCTGCAATAAAAACTATGTCAGAACGTATTTCACACTATATTTTCACAGATTTTGCTTATTAAGTTAAAACAAACCTTCATAAAAAGTGAACTGAAAAAAAAATATATCCTGTCCACACGTTGAGAACTAATTAGAACAAACTACCATATTCAATTAAACGAGTTTATTAAATATATAGTACGTTTCTAGTTTTAGGTTTAAAGCCAAAATAAACAGGGAAATGCAAACTTCCGGCGTGGAAACGTCAACCGCAAGCCACATTTAGTTAAAATTGTAAATAAAATGTTGTGAATTTCGAAGTGAGGTACTGAATTATGAGAGCCAAGTTAAATAATGCACTGTACCATTTTTATTTATTTAGAATATGCCAAATATAATTTTTTTTTTTTTTTTTTTTGGGTGGGAAATCATCAAATAACTTCTCCCGCTCTGGGCGGAGCGGGAGGGCGTGTCAGACTTTTACTGACTAAAACCCACCCGTGTTCCCTCGGTTGCCTGTGTGCCAGGGGCCGCGGTATCTCTTTCGAACAACCCGCACCCCTGGCAGGCATCGGCCCTTGCGGGCCCCATCAGTTGCTGCTGACATCTCTTTGAGGCGCGCGTGGAACACAACGCGCCGTCATGCCAAATATAATAACGTTAGTTTGTAAAAAATCGAGTGGTTTTTTTTTAACTTTTTTTGTTTTGGTGGACTGGTGGGATTCCTCGAAACTAAATCGGTGGATACTGAGTGCACTTAGTTAAAGTAAAAATGTGGGCTATTGTCGAATTAGCTAGTTTCGTGTATATTTTTATATTTTTTGACGATATGGCTGAAGATCCCAAATTAATTTATTTAAAATTATATAGTAAGTAAATAATAATAAATATAAGAAATGCCATTTACAGGTCTGTATTACGGAATAACTAACTAACTTGTTCACATGCAAGTGGCAGAGATGTTGCCTACGCTTGCCATGATACGAGTATTATATCTATTTTTTATGTACGTGTGTATATTACTGAGTTACTCCTAAATGGATGGAACGATTTTTTTATGCGTGGGTCTCCGGATGCTTCATATTCAGTTGGACCCGGCAGGTGGCGCTGTTCAGAAACTTCTACTGAAGTCCCTCCATAGCTTTCAGTACATGTTTCTGGATCACCCTGCGTTGACATTTTTCGTCGTTCATAAAAAAAAAAAAGCTTTTGGCTGCATAGAATATAAGCTATTGTTAGCAATCTAAGTTAAATAGACAAAACTTCGGTAACCTAAGCGTAACATCAGTTCTCCAAATATTGTTGTACAGTCAGTCAAGTCATAGCCAAATTCAAAAGCGATTTTCTCTTAAATAACGACTGCGACCTTGAGATTACCTAGGTATTTCATTATAGTTTTTTTTTCCTGGGTGGGAAATCATCAAATGACTTCTCCCACTCTGGGTGGAACAGCCCTCCTACTCCGTGTCAGACTTTTACTGACTAAAACCCACCCGTGTTCCCTCAGTTGCCTGTGGGCTACGGTATCTCTTTCGAACAACCCGCACCCCTGGCAGGCATCGGCCCTTGCGGGCCCCATCAGTTGTTGCTGATCTCTTTGAGGCGCGCGTGGTACACAACGCGCCGTCGACCCGGGCTTGGTCCTTACCGGACAGCGAGCTACCCATTACTCGCCGTCCGCAAGCTCGCGCCTACGGTGGCCAGGAATCAGCCTGGGATTCCCGACGCCCATGGCGTCTCTTGCGGCGGCTAGAGCCCTGAGGAGTCGTGAGCTGTACTGCTTCGCAAAAGGAAGTGACGGCTACCCATGCACTCTCGCTCCGTACCATGGCCTGGACCAGGGCCGGACGGGAGAGACCGCTGCCACCGATCGCCTCTATGAGGACACGGCGGTGCTCCGCCCAAGGGTATTTCATTACAGTCTGGGTTCTAAAATATTATTTTCATAATAACATAAAATTGCAATCAGTACAAGAGGAGAAAATCACTTTGAAAAGTTCGTAAGCGTATACATATTAGTGCTCGACAGCAGTGGTGGCCCAGTAGTAACGGTCCCAACTCACGAGTTGTACGTGGTGGGTTCGAACTCAGGCAGGCGCTTTCCTATTATTATTTTTTTTTGGCTGGGAAATCATCAAATAACTTCTCCCGCTCTGGGTGGAGCGGGAGGGCGTGTCAGACTTTTACTGACTAAAACTCACCCAAGTTCCTTCAGGTGCCTGTGTGCCAGGGGTGACGGTATCTCTTTCGAACAACCCGCACCCCTGGCAGAGGCGCTTTCCTTTGTGTAAATAATTTCATCATCACTGCTATCAAAACGGTGAAGGAATACATCGTGAGGAAACCGGCATGTCCTACAACCAAAAATTCTAAGACATGTGACGTCTACCAACCCGCACTGGGCCCGCGTGGTTGGTTATGGCCCACTCCTTATAACAAAGAGAGGAGGCCTGAGTCCCAGCAGTGGGAACATTATAGGCTGATGATGTTTTTTTTTGATGTTGGGAAAACATCAAATAACTTTTCCCGGTCTGGTTGGAGCAGGAGGGCGTGTCAGACTTTTACTGACTAAAACTGTAGGGGCGCGACCTAAGTGGTACCTGGTGGGATTCGTTACGCTGCTAAGTTAAACACTCAAATAACTTTAAAAGGTTTATTGCTGAGAGCTAACAATATAACGTTTACGCTAAGCTATCGCTAAATGAATAAAATGATGGAAATGAATGCACCCGGTTGCTGTTCGTAATGCACTGAGCTCGCGGCGCACTTAGTGCGACCGTATTGTATCGCTAGGTCAGCAAACGTGGTCGATTGCAATGATTGCATCGAACATGCTCCCGACGGGAAGAGATGAGTTAGTGAGATAAGCTTATACAAAATTGAAGAGTTACGTGAGTGTGAGCTAAACGCTAAGGAGTTAAAATAATAATAGATGAGAGATGATTGACAAGGTGATAGAACAATCTTATCATGATCTTATAGCTAGACATAGATGCTCAAACGGTTGAGTCACCAATCGCGAATACCGATTGTCTTTTAGCTAGGGGAGACGTCGACGTGTCTCGCCTCTTTGTACGCAAACTAGACCACCGTTTAGAAAAATTAGCAACGCGCGCACTATCACTGATACATGGCCCCTGCTCGGGCAGGGGTTGATTTCGCGCACTTGCACTAGAGTTTTGCTCTTGTTCAAATTGATTTATGCATACACTCACACCCGCTCGTACGTTCTCGTCCCGCTCTTGGGTGGTCGGACACATGGCCCGCTGACACCTCCTCCTCAGGAACCACAAGACCACTGCGACAGCTGCTACTAATAGGCCATATAACAGCGCATACTGATGTATGTCATGTGTAGTTAAAACCTCTGTCTGTTGGGCTGATTCCTTCATCGCTTTAATTTGTTCACCGAGATACTTTAAAGAATCGTTTATCGGTGTGGTATCTTCGTTGACCTCGTAGTCTTGGAAAATTTGGATAGGTGGCGTAAGATTACTAATCAATTTATTGATGGGAGTTAATTTAGTCTCGAGTATATTTGGTTTAAGATTAAGCGTATTCTCTAATTGCTGATGAGAATAAAGTGTTACATCATGACCCTTCACGATGCATTGCTTAGTTAGTTGAATGAGTCCAGCCTTGCTGACTTCGCTCGCTTGTAGGTCGTCATCGCATATGACTCTCAAAGAGTATGAGTCACAACAGAAATACAAATAGGTAGAAAAGTCGTGTAATGGAACCCATTTGTTTTCACATCTAGAATTAATGATCTTGCAAGTTGACAGCTCTTCTTTTTCGCAAAATTGTTCATCCGGACCTAAACTCTGGACAGGCCCTCGAAGTCGACAAAGGTAGGTTTCCGCTCGATATTCACAACCTTGAAGATCGCTGACGCTGGCTGTTAAGTATGAATCTCTTTTCAAGTTGATCGCGATGTATTCGGATGCTGGCTTGACGCTGATCATTCTTTTGTTCATTTTAACCGGCACTGGTATCAAATTGTATAGCTGGAACGTATCTCTGCTAATTAACGGTATTGTAATTTCAAATAAGAGATATTCCTTCGTCATCCTCGCTTTAACTTTTAACAATTTGTATATTTCATACAAATTAAACTGAATGTCATCCACGGGTAATGCTAGCTCTTTAGAAATTTGACTAGATACAATCTGTAACTCCCCACGAAGCTGTTGTGGAGTCAAGAGATGCAGATTGATCTGACCATGATAGATCTCGGTCATTGTATCAAGAAAAGTATCCTGAATCCGCCTTAGATTCTGAATCATATTCATGGTCGCTAACGCTGCTAAAGAGAAATCTTGCTGAATAGACATTACGTCGATCTCTTGCTGCAATGTATTGGTGACGCTGTCTAAATAATTTAAATGCTTATTAATTATCTTATGCTGCTTTTCAATAGTCTTTTCTGTTCTCTTTAAGATATTATACTCCGCTTCTATGACCGATGTCTGATTCCTGTATAGCTGACTTAGGTGGAATGTATTTTTTTGTATTAGGTCAATGTCACGCTTGTATTTTTCTGCGAATTCTTGATCCAGTACTCCGAACAATGAATTAGCTATGGAGCCGACAGCGTTGATAAGCCCGCGTCGAGTTCGCGGACGCGCTCCAAAGTGCTGATTGAGCAACAGCTGATTATAATATTGTAGTTCATCGTACTCGTGTTGTATTTGTAGGACGATCATTTTACAATGGCTGTGCTCTTGAATTTTCCCGCATGTTTGCTCGAGATATTGAGAAAATTGATCGACAGCTTTGTCTCCTTGCCAGTAAGGAGTCAAATTATAGTAAGTTATGATTTTCCACTGATCACGAATAAGATGCATTTGTCCCAAAGGGTCGAAATACAACGTTTGATTGCTATCAAATGCAGTTATTTTGAAAGTTGCTTCAGTGGGCAATATAAGGCTCATAAAAAATAACAATGATAATGCTATGCTATAGATTTTAGGACAACTGCTAAATTGTTTACTCGCTTTCTCTTCCGCTTTTGCCTCATTGCTTTGCTGATGCTGCTTTTTTGCTTCGCTTTTTTCTGGCTTTTGGTTACTTGCTTCTTTTTCTGCTATAGGTAGGATAGAAAGCTTGATAATGGGCCGCTTTATAAACCCATTTTTTGTTTTTAAAGTCACCACACGGACAGCTCCATCCTTTCCTGGATGGACCTGAACCACTCGACCAACGGGCCATTTTCCAGGGGCTAGGTTATCGTCATGAATGGTTACCATATCGCCTACCTCTATATTCTTTTGTGCTTTTAACCACTTGCTACGTATCGATAACTGGCTAAGATACTCCGCTTTCCACCGCTTCCATATATCTTGGAACGTTTTATTTACTAAATACCATCTCGTCCTCGCATCTTGTGCCGTTTCTATTACAGTAAGACCAGCACGAGTGGTTAGAAAATGCGCTGGCGTGAGGAAATCGATGTCGTCTATATCCTCAGATATTGGGCACAGCGGTCTTGAGTTAAGGGTTGCTTCGATTTGAGACAAGACCGTGCTGTATTCTTCAAATGTTAAAGCTTGGTCCCCTATTACTCTTTTCAGATGTTGCTTTAGACTCCGAATAGATCGCTCCCAGATCCCTCCAGCACTCGGCCATGAAGGACAGTTCCAATGCCATTCTATCTTCATCTCCGCTATCTCTCGATAAAAAGTGTCGTTAAAGATTCGCTCGAACTGTTGCTGTTCCTCCTGAAGGATTTTGTTGGCACCTACGAAGTTAGTACCATTGTCAGAATATATGTGTTTTGGAGTCCCTCGTCGAGCCGCCATACGACGCAACGCGGCTATGAATGACGTACTGCTTAGATCGGATACTAGCTCTATATGGACCGCTTTTGTGACCATGCAAATAAACAAGGCTATATATCCTTTAGTCGTTTTAATGCCTCTCCCTTTGTTTGATTTTACTCGAATACACCCCGTATAGTCTATTCCAGTATGATAGAATGGAGGCGCTGGGTTAGATCGGCAATCAGGCAGATCTCCCATTATTTGATGTAGCTTCCTGGGTTCTTGTTTTTTGCAGGTCACGCATTTACGAAGCTGCTTTTTGGTAGCTCTGTTTCCTTGAATGATCCAATATTGCTGTCTCAATAAAGACAAGGTAAGTCGAGCTCCGCCATGGAAGGAAAGCTCATGTGCTTGCTTGATAAGAAGCTCCGTTAATCTCCCGCTATATGGTGGATGTTTCATATCTGAGTTCATGTTGGCATTTTTAAGACGTCCCCCGACTCTTAATATGCCGCTTTCATCCAAAAATGGTTGCAGATTTAATAATTTGCTATCGGAATTAAGTTTATTATTCATCAAACCATCGATATCCGAGCCAAATTCCCTGCGCTGTATGCATTTAATTATAGTTAATTTTGCTTTCCTTAGCTCTTGTAATGTGAGATATGACGGCCTTTGTTTACTTGTCCGCGCAAGTGCACGTAATATCCATGCTACGATGCGATTTATTTTTACGAATGAGCTGTGACGATCTAATAAATCGTCAATTACGCTTTTCCCGGGATTGCTGTTTTGAACGGTTATAACTTGCTTCCGAACCTCTTCTTCCGTCGTATACTCTGCTTGCACTCGCTTTGGCTTAAAAGAAGGTGTCGATAACCAAGCTGGGCCTCGCCACCACAACGTATGCTCCATTAGTTGTGTAATGGATAGTCCTCTGCTCGCTGAATCGGCTGGATTTTCCTTTGTCGATACGTAATTCCAAACATCTGGTGATGCTACGCTAATAATTTTCTTCACTCTATTCGCTACAAAAGGCTTCCACCGTTCTGGATAACCCTGTATCCAGCTAAGGGTGACCTTAGAGTCGCTCCAGGCATAGATTTCGTACCCTAAGCCAGTCATGCTATTTGCTACTTTTGTAAATAATCTGGATAAAAGTTCCGCTGCACAGAGCTCTAATCTAGGAAGCGATACTGTCTTGCTGTTAGGTACTAATCTTGTTTTAGCTGCGACTAGTACTACCGATGCTCCCGTTTTTGATGCGATTCTGGCATAAATGACACATGCGTACGCTTTAAGAGATGCATCACAAAATCCGTGGAGTTGGATAGTGTCATCTCGTTTGCTTTTCAACCATCGTGGAATTTTACATCCGCTAATACTTCCCATATCCTCAGTTAATTTTACCCACTCATTGTTGATCTCGGCTGAAACTTCGTCGCTCCATTGAATTTCATCGAGCCAAACCTTTTGAAACAACAATTTGAATTTTGTAGTCAGCGGCGCTAGCCAACCTAAAGGATCAAATAACCTGGATATTTCCGAAAGAAGCAATCTTTTTGTAAGTCTTGTAGTATTCGCTGATGAAGTATATTGGAAAGTGAATTCATCTGTCTCTGGATCCCATCTCAAGCCCAAAGTTTTTGCTGTGTTTTCAGTTTTGAAAATGAATGATGGCGCTTGATTATTTTGCTGCGATGAATTTATCTCTTCTAATAGCTTCATCTCGTTTGCTGACCACTTTCTCAGCAAGAAGCCGCCGCTGCTTAGACACGAATTAAGTTCTGATATGCTGCTTCTCCCTTCGTCGATAGTATGAGCGCCCGTTACCAGATCATCCATATAGAAATCTTCTAGTATTATTCTTGCTGCTGTAGGAAAGTTATTCTTCTCGTCCGCTGCTAATTTTCGAAGGGTCATCATCGCCAAAAAAGGAGCTGAATTCGTGCCATATGTCACCGTCGTTAACTGGTATGCTCTAATTGGCTGTCTAGTCTGAGCTCTCCAAAAGATTTGTTGAAGCTTTTGATCCGCTTCGCTAAGTAGTATCTGCCGATACATTTTTTCGATATCGGCAGTGAATACGTAACGATATAGTCTCCACTTAAGTAACAGTGCCTGTAGATCTTGCTGCAGGTTAGGTCCACGATGCATGATATCGTTGAGACTAAGTCCCGAAGAGGTCTTTGCGGATGCATTAAATACGACACGTAACTTCGTAGTTGAGGATTCCGCTCGCTGAACCCCATGATGAGGTAAGAAACACTCTATTCCGTCGCTGCTAAAAGTCGCTAATTTCATATGCCCCAATTCTTCATATTCGCTTAAGAATTGCTTATATTGCTGAGCTAAAGATTGTTGCCTGCTAAGCTTTTTCTCGAGATTCTTTAATTGCGCTAGCGCTATTTCCTTTGACGATCCTAGCTTTTCGCTCGCTTGCTGCTTCATCGGCAACCTAACTTCATAACGACCGCTTTCCAGACGTTTTGTCGTTGTTAGGTAATATTCGACGCATTCTTGATCTTCCGCTGATATTTCATTTTGCTCGTGAATGTCCTCAATTTGCCAAAATTGATGAATATCCGCTATATTATTTACGATGACGTTACAATAGAACTGTGGCTTTACGGTTCCACACAGTAACCATCCTAGGTGTGTTTGCTGAGCTAAAGGCGCAGACGACTCAGCACTTCTTATCAAACCATCTAGCATGATAAGAGCATAGGCGTCTGCCCCGAGTAACAAGTCCACTGGACGACTTGCATTGAACTCTGGATCCGCTAAATTAATATGTTCCAAATGCGACCACGAAGGCTTTTCAAATGATCGATTTGGTAAGTTTTTGATTAGACTTTTCATAATCAAAACATCCATATGGAAATTAAAGTTAGTATACATAGACTGGCAAATAATGCTTAGCTTGCCCGTACAGTTAGATTCCTTTTCTGCTATTCCCGAAACTGCTCCATAAAAATGCTGTCGTTTTAAACCTAACTGTTGAGCTGCCTTCTCTGTAATCAACGATACCTGTGAGCCCTGATCAATGAGAGCCCTCAGGACAAACTGCGTGTTATCTGCTGCTGTCACCCTCACTAACGCTGTAGCTAAAAGAATCTCAGTGAGATTTTGCTGAGATGCGTGAACACCATTGCTGCTGCTTTGCTTTGATTGCTCTTCTTGCTTAATATTTTCATCATTCGTATTATTTTGCTGGCCATCAGCAAAACAATCATGCAATAAGGTATGATGCCTACCAGAACACGTGAGGCATCGTTTCTTGGAATGGCATTTGTTGCCATTGTGATTAAAAATGCAATTAAAACAACATTTCAGTTGTTTGAGGGTTTTAAGTTTCATTTCCTTCGGCATTTGAAGAAACTTTGCGCAATTGTATAATTTATGCGCTGCAAAACAATGAGGGCATTTGATTTCATGCACGTGCATTGCTTTTGAGTTCTTCCAATTATTATTGTTCGATTTATTATTAGTGCTGAATTTTCGATTGTTTGGAAATGGTTTTGAAGACTCCGCTTGTTGCTGAGATTGCTGCGATTTTTGCATGGTGTCTTGTCGTCGACGAGATGTTTCTAGACTAGTGAATTTATTTTCTAGAAAGTCTAAGTACTCTTGTAGGACTGGCAGCTCTCTAGGGTTCTGTAACGAGTCTATATACTCGGAATAAGATTCACTATCCAGTTTTTGCGACATAATATGCGCAATTAGAGGGCCCCACGTGCTAATATCCGCACCTAGATTTTTTATGGCGTTAAGACTCTCTAACGTGGCGTCATGCATCTTTTTAAAGGCTGAAAACGATTGCTGCTGTATGTTGGGAATATTCAGGAACATATTGGCGTGCGCTGTAAAGATAATCCTCTTATTATCAAATCGATGATTTAGAATCTCCCAACAAACGTTATAGTTATCGGTGCTGATTGGAAGGTGTTGTATCAAACGCTCGGCTTCGCCTTTTAACTTGCCTTTAAGGTATTGCATTTTCTGAGCATTTGACAATGCGTTGTTCTTGTGGATTGCTTCGCTGAATAAATCCTTAAAAGACATCCATTGCTGATAATGACCTGTAAATACAGGAATATCCATTTGAGGAGTAGATTTCTCCCGAAAAGATGTTGACCACATTTTTGAGTTAACAGCTTTTCTCAAGCTGTTAAAAGTTCGCTCGTGCTTGGTGAAGTTATAGTCATAATCGCCTGCTACATCTTCCCCTGATTCACCAATGATTTCCCAATGAAGGTTATCAATGGTAGTCCACCGACTATGCAGGGTTCGAAGAGCGTCTTCGAACTCCCACTTGTCAACAATAGTTTCAACATCAATATTGTCGACTGCTCTAAGAAACGCTTTAAAATTGACCGACTGCTTATGAAGCATATCGTCAAGCTTGCTGTTGGACCCTCTTGACTCGAAGGTCGGAGTTGCTGCTGTTGTCGCTGGCGGTCTCGGCTGACGTGCTGAAGTTCCGGGTGCCTCTCGCTGGGGTGGTTGAGAAAGATACGGTGATTTCTGGTCTTGTTGCATCAACTCTTCTTTATGTTTACTAATAAGCTCTTTAGCTGTAAAATAATGCTGGCTCGTACTCTCAAATTCAGACATGGTAAAATATTTATGGTTCGTCTGTTCGAAAGGAAGAATCTTTTCATGATTCACTTGAAAGTCCTTCCAGTACTTCTCAAGTAACTCGAGTTTACGCTTACAGTAATCTAACGTCTTACGCTCTACGCTATCCTTTTTAAAATTGACGAGGAGTTTTCTAATGCCCTCCGCAATCTCGGATTGAAGAAAATAAAGGCTCTCCATCTCGCTGCTTGTGTTAGAAAATTGAACGATCTTACTTGGAAGAATCCTTTGTCGCTGCTAACCTGACGAGGTTTGCTCCCCACGTCTGTGATCCGCTGGTGTCGCTAGTGTGAGCTGTGAAGTCACTGCTGCTGGAACAGTACTCCCCGAGCACCGCCGTTGCTGATACCGCTGAGAAAATATATTGAGCACTCCAACTCAATATACTGTCGCTAAAATCACTCCTAAAGTCTCGCTGCTAAGGTAACCACTAGTCACTGCTAAGCTAAGAAACACTGCAATACAAGGTTTCACTAGTTCAGTTCAGTTCAAGTTCACTTCACGAACCGTCAGTCCCGAAAAACTAAAGTTCGACCGCGAAGTCCTTGAATCCGCTCGAAGGACCAAAATGTAGGGGCGCGACCTAAGTGGTACCTGGTGGGATTCGTTACGCTGCTAAGTTAAACACTCAAATAACTTTAAAAGGTTTATTGCTGAGAGCTAACAATATAACGTTTACGCTAAGCTATCGCTAAATGAATAAAATGATGGAAATGAATGCACCCGGTTGCTGTTCGTAATGCACTGAGCTCGCGGCGCACTTAGTGCGACCGTATTGTATCGCTAGGTCAGCAAACGTGGTCGATTGCAATGATTGCATCGAACAAAAACCCACCCGTGGTTAAGGTTACCAGATCCGAAAATAAGTTTTCCTGCAAAAATCCCTGCCTTAGCAATTAATTTGCTGACATTTCGGCAGCAAAAGTATCTTTTTTAAAACTGGCGGGTAAACTTGAATATATGCGTGTGGTGGGGTGTGGGACGCCACAAGGAGCCGCGGGAACAACATATGTTAATACAGGTTATAAACTATCTGTGTGCTAAATTTCATCCAAATCCGTTCAGCCGTTTTTGCGTGATTGGGTAACAAACATCCAAACATCCTCACAAACTTTCTCATTTATAATATTAGTAGGATTTCTTATATTTTTCTCGTATTTTTTTAATTCCTGACAATTTCCAATTTTGCCTGTTTCCCTGACAGATAGCTGAAATTTCGGACATGTCAGTAAAATTCCTGTCATCTGGTAAGCCTACCCGTGGTGCTCCAGCTGCCTGTGTGCCAGGGGCCACGGTATCTCTTTCGAACAACCCGCACCCCTGGGGGCTGATTATGTTTTACACTTAATAAACCTTTAGGAATCAACTCTCTAAATGATGGTAAAAAAACCCAGTTGTGTATTTTAGAAGAACAAAGCGGTCACACAGACAGACACGAAAAGTGACTTTTAATTTATAATATGTAAGACACTTGCTTTTGCTAGCAGCTTCGCCTGCGTTAGCCAATTTACATGAAACCTTCCTCATAAATCACTCTGTCTTTTGGTAAAAAACACCTGCAAATCCGTTCAGTAGTTTTGAGTTTATCGCGAACAGACAGACAGATAGATTTATAATGTGATGATAGTGAAGTGATAATGACAAATCGCCTAAAGTTGGGTATTAGTGTTTCCTTTTATATAATCTACATTTTTCAAGTAAGTATTCCAAAATTACACATATAAGAATATCAATACGAATATACCAAGAAGAACTTGGGTGTCCCTACATTTTTCGCCAAGAAGCAGGCTTGATTTTGGCAAAAAAACATCCTTATGTCTATTGGATAAACGTCCAAACGATACCAATAAGGCAGCCAAAGAAAATCAACTCTATACCTTTCAGGAAAGAGTACAAACTCCGTTGCAGAATGTGATGATATTGTCAGTTCAAAGTTTGTGGCGTCATGTAGAATCAATACATCAGTTTATATGATTAATGATGTCGAGGACTGATTGATGGGTTCCCAGCTAAGATATTTCATTCGCCTTTATTCAAGGCCAAGGTCTCTTGTTGCTAACCAAGAAAAATATATGACAAGCAAAATAAATAAATGAGAGGTTAGTGTACCGACTCCGAGGCCATACATATCATTATTGTTATGTACTTTACTACATTAGGTAAAAAAAACAAAACGGTACTATACAGTACTGTTTACTGTACTGGTAAAGGCTGGGCAAATGATACCATCTGCCCAAACTTTTCCTCAAATATGTAGGGGTCGGCTTCCAGTCTAAGGCGGGTACAGACTGCTGTAACGTAACATACAATGTAACATAAAAGCAGCATTTCATAAGTGTGGATGCAGCGCGCGCACGAACCGAGCATGTACCTACTCGCATCCGGCATGCGCGCGGCGAACATCGAACATAGCTCAGACTGCCGAGAACACGCGAAGAGAATGGATCGTGACGACCAATTACTGGCTACGATGATTGTCGGTGCTTCATTATTAATAGTGAATCATGTGATACAAAAACGCTGACGACACCGACGTTGGTGGCGTACAGAGTTGTACAGTCAGAGAACCGGTGCAAAATGGCCTACATGAGATTAACCGGACAGTTTCAAAATTTCACAAGGATGACTTCAACGACATGAAAATCTACTCAGATTAGTCGGACCAAGAATTTATCGGAATCGCACACATTTAAGGGCCCCAATTTCAATCCAAGACAGACTGGCAATAACACTTCGTTTTTTAGCTAGTGGTGACTCTTACACAAGTTTACAATATACCTTCAGAGTATCGAAACAAGCCATAAGTGGTATTATTCGAGAAGTATGCTCCGCCATAATTGAAGAATTATAAGAATATATCAAGGTAAGTTTTATTTGTAATGAAGTTTAAAAGAAAATTAAAAAAAAAGTAAAATCACATTAAATCATTAAAATCGACATAGGATTGCTGAGATTCATGTGAAGTTACAGACGATGGCTGTTGGTTTGTATCGTATTCTTCATTCCTTGCCGTGGTATAGCCATAGTGAACTTGTTGATTTGTGTCTGGAGATGGTGCGGGAGTCGAGGGACGATTGACGGTCATATCCACATAATCGTGTCGTGTCTTCGGTGTTGCACAGTCGGATTCTTGGTATGAACTAGGATAGTTATCCTGCTGACGATATGACAATTCGTAATAGCTTTTATCAGCCTTCATCAGGATTTCAAAAATTGTATGTTCGACTAAATTTGTAGCTTCAGTAAGTTTTCATTTTAGCTGATACATAGGAAGCGAAAGTTGTAGTTACATCTGAATTTCCCAACATAATGGCAGTGGTTTGTAATATGTCCACTACATCTTAAAGTATACTACAGTTGTCATCCTTTTTGGCTTGCTTAGCTCGCGAAGGAATATATTCATTCCGTTGACGCGGAACAGTAAATTCGGCCTGTAGATTTTCTTCGGCAGTTTTTGGTTGTTGAACCGCCACCTGAAAAACATTAAAAAGAATATTTTTAAACTGTAGACTGTAGGGCCTATCTCTTGATAGAAACTACTAGACGGTAAGGAGTAACCTTATGGGCTACTAGGTACAATGGCAGCCTCGTAGCTATTCAATTAATAATCGTTTTTTGTTTTAGATTCCAACGACAGAAGAAACTTGGTCGAACATAAGCAAACAGTTTGAAGAGTAGTGGAATTTTCCACACTGTTTAGGGGCACTGGTCGGAAAACACGTTGTGCTTGAAGCACCTATCAAAGGTGGTTTCCCGCATTGTCATTGCGGGAGGCTCAGTAGCTGTGGTCACCTTCCCATGGTGAAGCGAAGAGGAACCCCAAGGCGGGGCCGCTCGTCAGGGCTTTTGCCTCAAAGCCGACGACGTACGGCAACGGCCAAAAAGTAGGTTGTGGTGAGGTGCATCGCAACTGAGGCAGGCTGCGATGTCGAATGGGAGGCATCGCGGCTGAGGATTACAAGCTACGGCGGAGGAGGAGTGCTAGTACTTCGGAGTAGCGCTCTTCCCTTCCGTAGCCTGGACGGGGCCGCCACCGTTTGATGGCGGATGCGGTGGGGCCGCAGGGGAGGAGTGTCGGTATAGCGTTGGCCGCTCTCCCTATCCCCTGCGGCCGAAAAGTGGTAAGCGGTGGGGCCACTGTGCTGATCCGTCGCAGGGGGACCGAGGGTGCCAGACACGGGGTAGTCCATGGCCCTTATGCTATTTGGTTCCTGGGGTGGTCACGGCGTGCCATGTGTCCTGGTGCGCTGACGACAGGGAGGAGGAGGATCCGGTGACGGACAGCCGCGGTGGGGCCGCGGATGGCTTGCGCGTTTCCGTGTTCCCGCCTCAAGCGGCACTGGACGACACCGTTTTAGTGGGTTACAGTCCCACATAACTGCGCTATCTCCCCGTGGTAGTGCAGTAGGCATTTTTCCACGTTAAACAAAAAAAAAAAAATGCCCGGGTCGCGTTGTGTTCCACACGCGCCGTCAGAGATGTCAGCAACAACTGGTGGGGTCCGCAAGGGCGGATGCCTGCCATGGGTGCGGGTTGTTCGAAAGAGATACCGCGGCCCTTGACACATAGGCAACTGAGGGAACACGGGCGGGTTTTAGTCAGTAAAAGTCTGACAAGCCCTCCTCCTCCACCCAGAGCGGGAGAAGTTATTTGATGATTTCCCACCCAAAAACAAACCTATCAAAGGTGGAACCGAATTCTACAAGTTTAAAAACTTCTTTAGCATCGTTCTTTTTCTTTGGTTGACGCCGATTATAATTTTGTATTTGTAGATGTGGGATTCCAAGTAAGGATCTCAGACGGCGGTGTCTTCAAGGATACAAAACTTTATGATATGATAGAAAATCGTTAAATAAACCTTCCATCACCTCATCCACTCCCAGAAAGACATATCCCAATACCATATTTCTTTGTGGGGGATACTGCCTTTCAAATTCCAGAATTTAATTTCTCTCCGTACACACCTCGAACATTGATAAAAAAGGCACTTCAAAGAGAGTATTCAATTAAAGACAAAGCAGAGCTAGAAGAACTACGTCGCTCTAGTGCACATAGCTTCTTTCGTGTTTGAACTAAATATGGGGGCGAGGGAGGTACACCGCAGTCGGCACGCGCGCACCTCCTGCGCCGCTCGAGTACGGCGCGTAACTTGCGCGCGAGCTGCGCGCGGACAGCGCAGGGACTGCGTACGAACATGAAATGCACGCGCGCAGTTCGCAAGCGGCTCGCGAGCGGCGCATTATGACCAAAATCACGTAGGGCATTTGTCGCGTGTAGCATCGCGTTGCATTGCATCGTGTCGTCGCGTCGCGCCGTATTCCTCGGTCACGCAGGACACCGCGTAAGATTTATATGAGTATGACAATCTTGTTAGGAAGGTTTTTTGAAAAATAAAACGACAATAATAAAAATAATAAATAATGAAAAAGCAAGAATCGAACCTCTGCTGCACGCAACACGGGAGCCAAGCGGCCACTGCACTATCTGTGATAGTGCTTCTCTGGTATTATTTCTGAACCATGATCATCGTCCTGCCCTCGACACTCTTGGTACCTATGCACTTGGGATCTGCGTAAACCCACCATAGACCACAGAGCTGTATGAACTTATTTGGCAGGGCGACCTGGCTGCGCCGCCATGGCGTCCCAGCGAGGTGTGGCTCTTACAAGCTTATTGTAATCATTCGAACAAAAATATACAAGTAATTAGAAAACAATGTAAATAATAGGTATCAAAATAAAATTCATTATTTTCACTGCTTGTTTTTGGATCTTTGGATACATGCTACTAAGGTGCCGCCGCCGGCACCACCTCCTCCCAAGGGATCCATGTCAGGTATAGGTTTCTTGTCTAGGCCAGAGATTAGCCTCTTTAATCTAGCAATAGCTTGACCTGGGTTCAGGCCCTTAGGACACGCTAAGGTGCAGTTCATAATGGTGTGACAGCGGAAAGCCTTGAAGTCGTCACGTAGTTCGAATAACCGTTGAGCTGTATCCTCATCTCTGGAGTCCATAACCCATCTGTACGCGTGCAGCAGTGAAGCAGGACCCAGGAACCTCCTGCCGTTCCACCAGTAGCTGGGGCACGAAGTCGAACAACAGGCGCAAAGCACACATTCGTACAGACCCACGAACACTTGCCAGTCCGCATCACTCATTAGCAACTGAACGGCTCCTAATTGCGACGGTCCAGACTTCCTCACAAGATATGGCCGGATGCTGTCGTATTGGTCGAGGAAGTGCGTCATATCCACGACCAAGTCTCTAACGACGTACATGTGCGGTAATGGATAGATAGTAATGTTCTTCGCCTGCGGTACCGCCGTAATGCAGGCGAGGCAGTTCTGTCCTTGGAGGCAGACAGCGCAAGAGCCGCAGATGCCTTCTCTGCATGACTTCCTGAAAGTGAGGGTTGGATCCATATCCTTTAGTTTTAGTAACACATCGAGAATCATTGGCCCGCATTTGGTGACGTCGAGTTCATAATTTTGAATCTTTGGCTGTTCTTTCGTGAGTATACCTCCAAATCGATATACTTTAAATACTCTTCGAGGGCTTATCTGCTTTTTTGGTGATACTTCCGGGCATTTTTTGTCCGCGTAATGTCTTATAGGAATATGAAAAGTTACATTTGGATTTACCGACAACAGCATCGCTGTCATTCGCAAAATGGGACGATAACATATTTTGTAATCAGTGTACATATATAAATTAGCCATTAAAAATAAATTTTAAGGATTAGGTAAAATATCAGAAAATTAGAAAAAGATAGATGTCAAAACGATTTATTCATAATATAATGGATCGTCATTTACGAAAGTTTTGTCATAAAGAAAAAGTATAGTTGTGATTTAACCTTTTTTAACCGACTTTAAAATAAGGAGTTTTTACTGTTCATATTTTTTTTCAGGCTTCTGTCCGCGTAAAAGTTCTCGTTCCCCCGACGCATCGCGTTGTCTCACATCGCCCCCCGCGCTATTTATTTTCACTTTGCGTTATTTGTGACTTTTTCTTTTTGCTCGGTTCCTACGGGTTGCATCGTGATGTTAAATAGCCCGGAACCTTGCTTAAAAATTGAGCTATAAAATACAAAAATATTTCTTCAAATCCGACAGGAACTTTCAGAGATTAGCCCGTTCAAACAGACAAATAAAGTCTTAAGATATGTCAACGCCCCGCAAACAGGTGCGACGCGACTGCAGTAGAACAATTTCTATGAAACCCTAATGGAAATTGTTCTACAAGAGTCTCATCGCGCCTTTCTGCGGAAGCTTTCAGTCTCTTGACCGCGTATGTGTTTCACTTTTCTACGAAACAACTGATTTTTTAACCCCCGACGCAAAAAGAGGGGTGTTATAAGTTTGACCACTATGTGTGTCTGTCTGAGGCTCCGCAGCTCTTACACAGGTGAACCGATTTGGGTGCGGTTTTTTATTTATTTAAAAGAAGCGGAAGTTTTCTAGCGGTGGTTCTTACACATGTTTCATCAAAATTAAGCCATTACAAGATCATCAGCTTAGAGCAAGATCAGCTGTTTTGTTAGCTGTGGTAGGGTTCTTAGACGCATAATGTGTATTTACTTTACTTTCAAACATACCTGTGACCTAAAATTTGACACACCCATATATCCTATATAGATATGCAAGATTATGGAATTCTTGATCTGATGCTGCGGCCAGGATATCCAGCACACTAGTATGCTCTTGAGAAAAGTTAAATAAAAAAATTTTAAAGCCTGACCCAAACAAAAACCTTTAAATAGTAAAAAAAAAAACAGTGGTACTCGGCGGTAAGTCCCCACTTTGAGGACTGGCTTGAGAGGCGGCATGGCAACCTCACCTTCAGCCTGACACAGGTCCTCACCGGACATGGCTGTTTCGGGAGGTTCCTGTTTCGGATAGGGCGGGAGGAAACGCCCGGGTGTTTCCATTGCAAAGATCGCCCTGAGGACACGGTGCAGCATGGTGGAAGTCTGCCCGGCTTGGGCGGAGCACCCCCGTGTCCTCGTGGAGTTGATCGGCGGCGGCGATATCTCGCGTCCGACCCTGGTCGAGGCCATGGTACGGAGCGAGAGTGCATGGCTAGCAGTTGCCTCCTTCAGCGAAGCAGTTATGATCGCAAAGAGGGAGGCGGTGCACGTGAGAGAGATGCAGTACATACGCCCTCACAGCCGTGGCTTTTGCAGGAGACGCCCTGGGCGTCGGAAATCCCAGGCTGATTCCCTAGGCACGGGCTTGCGGACGGCGAGTAATGGGTAGCTCGCTGTCCGGTAAACAGTGACAGATAGTTATTTTAACATACGTGATAGTCAAGTTTACTCAAAAACTACCCAAGCAAATTAATACAATTTAAATGGGAGCACCCTTTCGAAATCAACCTGCAATTGCCGGAGATACCTATCGCGTAACATAGAATTAAAAAAAAATCGAATTCTTAACCTCCTTCTTTATGAAGTCGGTTATCAATGGGCATTAGACTGGGATTAGAATGCGATCGTTCTTAAGAACACAGAATTTCTCATCTAGATTTATTGAAACGTATTGCGTATGTCCTAATATTTCCTCAGCATGGTTCCCCTACCTCGGACAGGGTTCTTGATGCGAGAATATTGTTAACACAGGTATGCCCGGGTTCCGCCTGACAATGGGCCGTCATGTGGAGACCTATACTGTCTACTATGTTTCTATTTTTATTATACTCTTCTCGGGAGGGTTTTTATTTATATTCCGTTTTGGAAGTAAACCACGAACAGATTTTTCTTTTGCAGTTTTTTTAGTAATGTGGGCGAAAGGAAATTGGAAAACCGATGAACTGGTGAAGGCCTCAGGAATCCGCTGGATGCGATGGTCCGCGAGGTGCTTACACAGAACCGGTCAAAATGGCGGAGCTTGAGGGAGGCATATGTCCAGCAGTGGACGTTTTTCGGCTGAAGTGATGATGATAATTTATTTATTTATAGTTAGCTAAAACGGTACAACACCAATTACAAGGTTGACAAAAATTACAGTAGCTCAAATTACAAAATACTACTACTACATGGAACAGTAGACTCCCTTGCATACTTTCCCTCACATAACACGAGACATATGCTCATGATTTTATTCCATTTGTGGACGACAAACACATCACATTCAGGGTTGGCAGTCACATTCAGGGCATTTAGCATCTGAGTACGACAGACTGGGGATTCGGCTCTGGCTGCGCAAAGAGAGCGCGGCAGTTGCGCAAAGAGATTGTGCGCCGGCTCTGACGGTGTCCGATATATTTGCCAGGCACAAATATTCGGCTGAAAATGCCATGGAACTCTGGATAGTTGAACCGTCTCTGTTGAGCAGGTATGTCAAACTCAAACTCACTGGTTGGCCTAAATCTGTTCGTGGTTTACTTCCAAAACGGAATAGAAATAAAAACCCTCCCGAGAAGAGTATAATAAAAATAGAAACATAGTAGACAGTATAGGTCTCCACATGACGGCCCATTGTCAGGCGGAACCCGGGCATACCTGCGTTAACAATATTCTCGCATCAAGAACCCTGTCCGAGGTAGGGGAACCATGCTTAGGAAATATTAGGACATACGCAATACGTTTCAATAAATCTAGATGAGAAATTCTGTGTTCTTAAGAACGATCGCATTCTAATCCCAGTCTAACGCCCATTGATAACCGACTTCATAAAGAAGGAGGTTAAGAATTCGATTTTTTTTTAATTCTATGTTACGCGATAGGTATCTCCGGCAATTGCAGGTTGATTTCGAAAGGGTGCTCCCATTTAAATTGTATTAATTTGCTTGGGTAGTTTTTGAGTAAACTTGACTATCACGTATGTTAAAATAACTATCTGTCACTGTTATTTACATGGCAAGTAATTGTATACAAATGGGTGTGGGGTAGTACCACGACTAAAAGTGAAAAATGTTTTTATTTTACTGTTGGTGGCAAAAAACTAAAATACTTAAGACACCGACTTTTTTGTTCGAAAGGGGTTTATTCCGAAATGGTCCCATTTAAATTTCATATAGATCTGATGATGCCTTTCGGAGACAGACAACGGAACTCTTAAAAAAATGACAGCAAATTAACCGGGATTGCTGGATGATGAAATTTCGAATTGGTGTGGGGTAGGTACCGTAAGTAAAAATGAAAAATAAAACCATTATTAAAAAAAAAACAACCGACTTGCGAAAAAACACTACAAAGTGAAAAATAACTTTAATTTCGGAAGGCGGTGTAAAAAATTAAAATGCATGTCCAAAGTCACCGACTTCCAAAATTAAAGTTATTTTTAAACTTGTAGTGTTTTTTCGGGAGTCGGTTGTTTTCTTTTTTTTGGAAATAGTTTTTTCTCATCATTTTTCATATTATTGCCTAATGCACAGTATATATTATTGAGTCGTTCACATGAGAACATATTTTTGATCTATAGGTTCTATAGAATTTATTGAGCTATCCAACGCTCACAATATTTTGCATTCTTGACAGTCGAGTCCATTCATATATTGGCACGATATATTAATAAAAATATTTATTGCAGACCACATAATTCATAAAAAAACACTATCAAAATACCTATATAATTAATAAAAATCTTCATTGCAGACCACATAATCCATAAAAAACACTGTTAAAATATAATAACAAAAAAAAATTGAATAAAGAAGAATAAAATATACAAATTGACATACATACACATACATACAAAGTCACGCCTTTCTTCTCTTGCACATTAATAGGCATAAACATTTTATGCGGCTATTTTCAACCACCGCATCGCTCGCAATAATGAACTCGACGATACTAAATAAAATCAATAGACAAGTTGCGAAACATTTAAAATCAACAACAGTGTGAACACACGTCAAGTCCCTAACCAAAACGCGTCTATTGCATCGATTTACATCTGTGGTCTATGAAATATATTTCTAGACAGTGCGTGCCCTAACAATGAATCTTGGGATCTGTCTTAACAGTTACTATATTTCGTGCAGTGCGAACGCAATTCAACAAAACAAGTCCTGATACTTGTTTCTTGTGCTATGTTTCGAAACATCTTTACGTTGAATGTTGTCTGATGAAAACACATAGTAAGTCGCCTCTAGTGGGTAGCCTAGCAACAGATTTTTACAAAAAAAGACAGCCACGAACAATTACGTCGGTTTTTTGTCTTGTGGTACAGAACTATTGATGTGCGAGTCCGAGTCTCGCACTTGGCCGGTTCTTTTTTTCGTTTTGTAATTGATCTTTGGAAAAAAGAATCTACATCGTAACCGAACCGACCTATTTGGTACTTTCAGTTCAATACTTTACAAATCCATTTGTAAAGATTGTTTTCCTTTTTAATTGAAAAGTTAATTAACTTTTAGAAAAACGTTCTGGAGACATTTAATTTTGGCCACGGTCAACACCGCTTTAGGCGAGGCTATTCCATTTTTTTTTTACAAAGATTGGTTATTTTGTACCCTTTGAGGTCGTTTCATTTCGTCGTGAAATCGGCTCAGAATTTAAACAGTAATTAAATATTTCAATTTTATAGCAATTCAGGTAGATTTAAAGCAAGAAGAAAACGTTTGAAGAATGAGTTACATAAAGTACTTACTCTTTTTCCGCATTTCTTTTGTTTATGTGTTTGAAGTCGGGGAACTAAATTATTAAGCAAATCAGTAAAAAAATGAAGTAATTTAACTTGGTAGCCAATTTGAAAAAGTATTTATCTCCCTGATTTAATACATTCGAAAACAGTTTTTGCGTGTGTTTGTGTGTGTTTGTCTATGAGTGACGCTCTCATTGGTTTGGTATTCGCATGGCCGATTCCCTATCGGTCTTAGATTCTCGGGTCGCACAATGATGCAATTTAACCCAAAATAAATAAAAACGGGCTTTAAAGGCGTGCATACATGGTGAACTTTTAGTCATCGTCCAAATTTTTCAGTGTGATGGTACCCGTAAAATTGAACAAACAACTGTCTCCAAGGAACATGGGTCGAAATATGAAAAAAAAAATCGGACCTCGTTTACAAAATCCATAGTCAGCTGATCGATTTTGTATGGGAGGTTCAGTTTTTTTTTCATATTTCGACCCATATTCCTTGGAGAAAGTTTTTCAGTTTCACGGGTACTCTCACCCTGAAAAATTTAGACGTTGACTAAAAATCACCCTGTATGTATGTATATTCTGTTCCAAAGGTCATCTGCCCAGCCTTTTCCAAGATATGTTAGGGTCGACTTCCAGTCTAATCTGCAGGAGCAGCTCTCAGCTCTCAAAAATCTCTCGTCATTATGGTCACCCTACATTCCACAGTACAGTGCATGTCATCTTTCGAAACATTTTTACAATGCATTTTCACTATGCTACAATCATATTCAAATTCAAGAAATTTGTACTTCCCTTTGTGCAACGTGTTGGATTTCACATGAAGTGTCTAAGCTTTTGTATGTGGCGCTTCTAAATGCAGCTTGAGTTTTGTGATGTTTATCGAGTGAAATTAATGCGATCACAGCTACTTCTTAAATACTGGGCACTTCTTTTAGGACGTTGGTCGCGGCTGTCATTCTACTGTCGTACTTTGAATTGACAGTAGCAACGGGTGATCAGAAGCCCAAAACTCTGACAACTAGACTTAAGAAGGGGTGTCGTGATAGTAAAGGGAGAGCAGCGATGAAATTATCTAACGCGCCTGACTGGGTTTGAATCCACGACATCTCGTAAGTCGGGACCGATACCTCAGGGCCCCCCTGCTCCTCCTCTTTCCGCATCCAGTCTGTCTCAGCTACCTTTTTAAGGTCGTCGGTCTATCTAGCTCGGGGCGTCCCACACTATGCTTGCCGGTACACGTCTCAACTTCAAGACTAGTTTGCTCCACCGGCCATCGATCCTTCGACAGACACAGCTATTTCAGCTTGCTTAGTCTGCAAGCTTTAACTGTAATTTCGGTTCTTTTCCGGATGATTTCGTTCCAGATATTAACATTCAAAGAGGGATTTTATCTTTCCGCCTATAGACCGCTCCATAGCTTTCTACAATTCGAAACTTTATCCAAAATTCGACGGCTGTGTACCTACTGTACCGAAGTTCAACCTATAACAACAATTACTAGTCTATTAATATCACAGTCCCAATTAAACCTAGCGTCGGTAACTAGCTATCAAATCTTGTTGGTGTAATCAAGATACGTTAGCAGGTGAGCGAGTGGAGCGTTAATTCACAGGAATGGAGCGTGATCGTATTTACACCGGCTGGCGGCTCTCATACGGAAAATAATTGGCGGTAAACTGGTAAGTTTAGTTATAAAGTTGTACGGTATCTCCGAGTTTAGGAAGGACATTCACGATCGACGTAAAACTATTATCTCGGTGAGGCATAAATTAGAATGATAGATATATAGGTATTATATAATTGTTTTGCGATTACAAACATGGAAATGCAAACGCACAATGAAGGGTTCCGTAGTTGGGATGAATTTATCCCAAAAACAAAGTCAACATTGTAGTTCAAAAACATGTTCTCTCATACATCGATAGACGTCACAGTAAATTTTCTAACTGCAAATGTAAGTTGGTAATCGCATTTTTTTTTTTGTTATACGATAAAACTACAAATTAACGATTTTCGGCCACCACTTGACCGGTTGCAAACAACTTGGCCGGTTTGCAATGTAATAGCAGTGCTTGCTAGCGACAACGTTCTTGGTATCTTCAACTGGGTACCTGTCAATTCTCTGGGCTACAGTGGGCAGAATTGGGATGACGTATCGGTGGAATCTTTCCAGGCATTCTTACATGAAGATCTTGCGGGGGCTAAGTACTTTGGCTTTTTCGTATATCTCAATCCGGTATCTCCGCTGTAACAGTTAAGGCTTTGCTGCGCAAGCCATTAACATGGTAAGAGTAAAGACAAAGGCATCAAGCAAGTTAGCTTTTTCATATAATTTCAGAAGGTAGTAATATGGCTAGGTCGTAGGTAAGGGTCACACTTTGTCTTGGGCACTCGCGCACACTTGGATAGATAAGGCGGGTAACGCACTGTGCAGCGTTTGACAGATGTGGGGGGCCTGTCAGTACAGGCTCAGCTGGTGGTCGAACTGGCCTTCTTACTGCCGCAGGTAGCGTGCGGTAATAGCTAGCCGTAGGGCATGGGGCACGCGGTTCAGCTAAGCGTGCAGTTCTGAGTAACGTGTAGTTTGGAGCAGCATACATAGTGTAGACGCCCTGCCCTCAGCCTAGACGTAGAAAACTGAAAGTTCGCTTTTCGGGTGCGCAGGTAAGTTTCGGTGCACGAACAGCAGCCGCTTGCGATGTGATAGCCGTGTAAGCCCGTATAAGCCCCATAGCGACCAAAGAACGGTGTGGGATGCAGAATATGTGGAAGCTCAGCGTGTATACTAAATACTAATAGAAGCGTGGCACAATGACAGATGTACTATGATGAGGTAATTTTTTTTATATTTATTTATTTAACCATTTATGCACACACATATGAACAGACAAGAAGGAAGGAACCGAAAAATACGTACAAATATCATTCTTATTTCGACAGAAATCTCCTCCAGCACACCTGCGATAGGAGAGAAGATAAAAAGAGATGTAGACAACGTGTGTAACAAGTAAGTGGGAATTCAAAAAATATAAAATAATACTCTAATTGAAATACACACATACAATGTATATATATATATGTATGTAACACAAGGCGATATAATATATAAAACGAGAACAATAATCATTGCAGATGGCTCACTAAATACCATAGAGCACACTGTACGTACCATAATTGTTAATATAATGATGAACTCGCCCTAGATTTGGGGCACAAGGTGTAATCCAGAGGGTTATGTACAAGTTTCCGCTCGTATAGTAACAAACACAGAATAGTTTTACTCCTAGCAGAGGTAGCAGGGTCTTAAGACCACAAAACATTATTTACACAGCACATATTTACCTGCCTGGCAATGACCCAGTGACAAATATTATTATACTCTTTGCCCAGTGATGTGCACAACTCTTCTTTATGTGTGCATAGAACACTATTACTTTTCTTTTTTTATAGTATGGCATCTCGCAGTTGACCTTGAGAGGCCGTGACTGCTTAACCGGGCTTTACACTACACTATTACTCACAGAGTACATTATTATATACCTATTACTCCTTGGTAATGTGAGCGTGTAGTGATGTGCGTGCGCTTTAGTGATGTGATAAGACATTTAGTAATTTTGTACTTACGTTCGTTTCGGCCGACGGGGCCGAAAGGTTTTGGAGTAGCGACCCCGTGCTGGAAGGCGTTGGAAGGCATCCCACAAATGAAAACAAGAAGGCCAGAACTGGTTGAAGAGGTGGTGCTTGCGGGAGGCCTATGTCCAGCAGAGGACGTTTTTTTTGGTAGGGTGCACTCTGTCTAGCGTGGGGTACGTGCAGACGGCCAGGCTATTACCATTCCTATTTCAGGAAAACATGTGATTACTCATTTTAAAGTTTTTGGGGCTGCCTGCTCTAGTTTAACTAAAAACCAATGGTAGTTATTTTATTTTAGATGTACTTATTGCCAGCAGAATATCATCCAGCCAAGCTGTTGCTTCGAGTGTTAGTGAGGAGAACTTTGAAGAGGTAATGTAGTTTAAGGGATTGGCAGCGACATGGTGGATGTTTAAGGAAAAACGCGTTTAGTCGGTGTTTAATACAAGACAGTTACTATTAGTTTGACTTTTGGTTCTTGACCTTGCACATACACTTGACGGATAAACCACAAATGGAAGATACTACTTGTCATCACTCGACAAGACTACGACTATTGAAGAAGAGTTTCTTCTTCTGAAGACTAATAAGGACAGATTATTATTAATATAGTATTTTATCTCACGAAGCGATGTGCCTACTTGTAGTAACCAGACGCGGATTAAATGTCTACAGCGCCCTAGGCTAGCACCTCATTAGCGCCCCTCTACATAGTTGCCATCTGACGAATATTATTAGCGCGAAAGTTTCCGAGGGTGAAGGCAGGAATTTTTCTTTCTCTTTCGCGCAAAAATAACTTATCGGATTATGAAGAAATTTGTATGAAGTTAGCTTGTTCATTGAATTAACACATAGGATAATTTTATTGCGGGAAGTCACACGTCACGCGGGCGAAGCCGTTGGAAAATTCTAGTATATTATACATTTTAACTATGTGATGAGAATGAAGAAAGCAAGAAGAATAGAATTTGGAAACTCATGTTTCTTGTTTTTCCAGGAAATATATTATGTGAGTATGTACGTTTAGTTATTGTGAACACCATAAGCTAACCGATTGTTTTTATTATTAATTAAGTACAAACTTAAGATTTAACATTTTAGATATAGCAATAAGGCTTTGAATAAAATTGTTTAATGTTAATATTTTTGGTATACATGTAAACCTGTAGGATGTGCCGGTAGGGCACTCTCAGACAGTGCCCCAACTTAAAAAAAAAGTTCAATGACTTTCTATTGTCATCAGCCTATCGAAATTTAATTAGTTAATTAAAACAAAATTAAAACTTTAATTGAAAAAAGGACAATTTACAAGTAATATCGCTGAGATATAGAATTTAAAAAAAAAACTTACAGTTGAAATCAATTGGAAGTTTAACAAAATTTGTTAATTACTTAACTTTCAGTAAAATCTTCTTGTCAATTTTTTTATTCGAAGTTTCAAATTTTGTAGGCTAAAATTTATTTTCGTTTAACTCCCAATTGATATCAACTGCAAGTTTTTTTAAATTCTATATCTTGATTATTGTACTATTACTGTCTGAGAATGGCCTTAAACTCTAACAATGATACAACTAGCCAAAAATATCTGTATCTCAAAAATAAAAAAAATATAATATAATTATTGTAATGGCAAAGATCTGCAAACAAGATAATAATTTGTTTAGCCAGGTTAACATTCACTCGCTCCAGTACCTACATGTAAGATTTATTCTAAAATTGATCTGATTATATTGAATATAAATTAATTTTTCAAATAGTCATGGCAAGTTCGATTTGTTGCTCTGAGCACATTTGTTTACTAAACATTTACGTGCTTGTTGTTTTTGCTCCGAACTCTGTTCCAGATAATTTTAATAAATAGGGTGTAACAGAAACCCTATTGCTATCCTTAAGCACTAAATATAACAGCTGGTATAGAATCACTATACATAGCAGCGCACATTCCTCGCAGAACATACGGCCGATGGGGCCGAAAAAGTTCTGGTGTGGCGATCGCGCACCGGCAGACGTAAAGTCGGAATGCCTCCCACAAGGTGGACCGATGGCCTTGTGAGGGCCGCAGGAGTTAGCTGGATGCGTGAAGCACAGAACCGGTCGAAGTGGCGGAGCTTGGGGGATGCCTATGTCCAGCAATGAACGTCTTTCGGCTGAATTGATGATAAATATACATACTCCGACCAATGCGACCAAACCGAACTTGCAATTATTTTCTGAAACAAAAATAAATAGTTTTTATTTTATTATGTTTCCTTAATTTCACTAAATAGACATATAAATTAAATTTTTAAATATTAGTATAAAATATAGAAACATTTAAAAATATAAAAAATAGTAGCCCACCGGTATCGGGAACAGGGTCCAAGCTACCGGCGGTCAGGGCTCCAGAGAGAGGAACCTCTTAACAATGCGAGCCGTGTCAAGAAGTACCGCTTTCTGAATCAGGCCCTTGACCCAGCTGCCCAACGAGAGCCTCCTTAGGTGTTGGTCGAGGCTCTTGGCTATCAAGCCATTGGCTGTAACGACTATCGGTACAATGATCGCTGAGTCCACATCCCACATGTCGACAACCTCGCGAGCCAAGTCAAGATACTTGATTTGTTTATCTTTCTCGGCTTTCACGAGGTTCTCGTCATGCGGGACCGTTATATCAACGATCATTGCACGCCGGTCTAGTCGATCCACCACCACTATATCAGGCTTATTGGCAACAATAGTCCTGTCAGTGATGATGGATCGATCCCAGTACAGTGTGACATGTCCATTTTCGAGAACTGGGTCGGGCACATACCTGTAGTACGGCACTTCTGATTCCACAAGGCTGTATTTCAGAGCAAGTTGCTGGTGGATAATCTTGGCTACAAGGTTGTGTCTATGCAAGTACTCCTCGTTAGCTAGACGAGACACCCGGAGATAATATGTCTGATTGATTCACCCGGACGGTGGCATGCCCGACAGATGTCAACCGTGCCGTCTTTCACAATAAATCTCCGGTAGTTATTCGTCATCATAACTTCGTCCATAATTGCACAGACAAAACCTTCGGTTTCTCCAAAGAGGTCACCGAAACGCAGCCAGGCTACGGACGCTAGAAGGTCTACATCGGGTCCATGTAGGGCCCGGAAATAGCGTCCGTGAAGCTCCTTACTCTGCCATACTTCCATGCGATCTTTAGTGTCAAGCACTACAGGCTTGCGCCAGTTCTCTTTAGCCAAGGAGAGTGGGGTGAGGCCCTTGTCAACCACGACTACATCTCGATGCATCCTCACGTCGGCTCCCAGAAAATATTCCCTGAGACTGCATATCTCGCGATTGTGCAGGGTCTTAGCGTTTAAGAACCCTCGACCTCCACACTTTCGCGGGATATACAGTCTCATTACCGATGACCGTGGGTGATGCATTCGATATGCAGTCAGCAGCGTACGGATCCTCCTATCCAGGGCGTCGAGTTTGGTCTGAGTCCATTTGAGCATGCCGAAAGAGTACATCAAAACCGGCATGACCCAACCGTTGAAGGCGCGCACCTTGTTCCCGCCTGATAAAAGGCTATTAAGTACTTTCTTCAGACGGCCAAAGAAGCGCTCCTTCAACGATTGCTTCATGTCAGTATCGTTGATGCCCAACGCTTCCGACATATCCAAATACTTATAGGTTTCGGCTGTGGAGAGGGCTCGAAGGTTTATGGAATCCGAGAGTTGGGTTCCCACGGATTCCGCAATCTCCCCTCGCTTTACATGCATGACCGCACATTTGTCCACACCAAATTCCATCCTGATGGCGCTACTGAAAGTTTCAGTTACTTTCAGAAGTTCCATCAGTTGCGAATTGTTGGGGGCAAAGAGTTTTAGGTCATCCATGTAAAGGAGGTGAGATATAACCTGACTACCTCTCCTCAGCCGATAGCTTATACCTGAATCCTCCAGCAGTGTGCTTAGAGGATTCAGGGATAGGCAGAACCAAAGCGGACTCAAACTGTCGCCCTGAAATATGCCTCGCTCGATCCTTATCGGCTCGCTATTCCTTTGGATGTTTCGACATCCTGGATATCGAAGGACCGTACTCCATTGCCTCATACATGACATCAGGAAGGTGCGTAGAGTTGTATCTACTTTATACAACTCCAGCACCCTCATGAGCCATGTATGTGGCACCGAGTCATAGGCCTTCTTCAATGAGGAGTAGCTCCTTAGTACCACGGGACCCGTTCCGACATCCATTTTGAGAGACAGACATGATGGAGTTACTGTCTATATGATTGTAAATTTTAGCTCTCAAAATGGATGTAAGAACTTTATAGACCGTCGGTAAACACGTGATCGGTCTATAATTTTTGGGCTCCGCAGTACTACCTGATTTATGGAGCAGGTGGGTAACTCCTGTCGTTAGGAACTGGGGTAGCGAACCAGACTCTAAAGCAGTCTGGTACTGAGCTGCCAAGCGAGCGTGCGATCCAATGAACCATTTAATCCAGAAGTTGTGCAGCCCGTCCGGCCCCGGAGATTTCCAGTTCGGCAATGGACGGACTGCATGAGCTACATCTTGGGGGCAGATGGTAATAGCCCCCATTTCTGGTATTGGATCGCAGGCTCGCTCGACTTCCCGAGTCCAATCATCTTCGGTGTGACTGACAGGCACCGACCAGATACTACGCCAAAAAGAACACATGGCATCATCATCTGGTAGGCGCGTGCCAGCCACACCTTGGTCCGGTCGCTCCCAAGCCCTGTTTACCCACCTTTCATCACTCTGGAAAGTGCGGTTCTGGGTGTATCGATCCACTCGCCGCTTTTACCTACGAATACGGTTTGCCCATGCATACACTTTCTGCTTCAGGAAGTCGATGCGCTCTGTGACACAGGACGTATAGTCTTGAGGACTGATATCAGTCCCCGAGAACGCTCGTCTCACAAGCGCATCACTCTAGGGCGAGTATTGCCTTCCCTGAAGCAGATTAGTTTGCCGATGAGTGCTTTGGCCCCACCAATACGTCGTTCAATCCTGCACTGCCAAACTGGTACGGCTGGATTCGGTCGTGCAGCTCTTGAGTCATTAACGAATTTGACGTGAGCTACACGACACGCCGCTACAGCTCCGCAGTACAGAATCGAATGAGTATCGGTGAGGTCTTCGCAGTCATCAAAATAGTTTGACAACTGCGAATCCAGAGCCGCCACCAGCGCCCTATTTTTGTTATGCATGGGCAAACGAGGTAAGCGTGGCCCAAGTTCGGGCGACATGAACCGATATTCCCGAATCGCACCCTCCAAAGCACTCCTCAATTCCTCACTGCACTGGGTACTTACGTTTGTAGCCCTGTCAACATTCCCCTCGTCAGCTTGAGGCGTGTGACTTGTGGTTAGCCGTGGTGGTACCACAACTGTCTCCGACGGGGGGACGATGACATGGCTACTCTGCATTTCACTTCGCAAGCGATCAAGTACAGTGTGTACGGATGACCCGCACCTGATCCGATAGTCGTTGTGTTTATTATGTTTATTGATAACATTCTTTTTTTTTCTTAAATTAGTTAAAATCCTCCCAGAGAGTAAGTCGTCGTTGGTTTTATCCCCCACTTTCTAAAAACAAATTTAATCTCACGCCGGAAATTACGGTTTGTAATGACAATGCGTAGTGCATTATCATTACAAACCGAAATTTTCGGCGGATCCCCACGGCAACTTAATCTCTGGTAGGACGATATGTGTTTTTTTCTTCGTTTAAAAATTTCCACGCGCGCCCTTTTGTAACCTCGCGCCCCTAGGTACGTGCCTAGTTTGCCTTATGGATAATTCGCCACTAGTAGTAACCAAATATACAAACTAACTGTGAATGTGTGCATCAAGACGAGTATCGTCAGCACATAGCACACACACGCATGTACACACACACTTCCGACTTCGCCATTGTCTTGGATAGTACCAAGTGCTCCTACGCTTTGTGTAAGCATTTAGTACCCAGAAGTAATACACGCGTTGCTTCGTTAGAGAACATACTGTGCAACATTAGAAACAATAATCAATGATAAAGATAGTCGAGTTACTAATTTTATAATAGTTGTGTTCGATTATGTAGTTGTGGATCATTCCCAACTCTAATTTAATGTATCAATCAACCAACTGTCAAGTGCCATGCTTGAAGTTTCTGATGTCAAATTAAACTTTGAAATGTAAGATTTAAATGATTGCTATACCTGGCAAAGATATTGAACTCGTCAGCCTACTTTTTCAAGAACAGTCGATTTAGAAAATCGACTGTTCTTGAAAATTGACTGATAGCTTGAAAAACCAAAATATTGAAATTATATAGATACATTAAAAATATAAAATACCTAAGAAAACTATTCATAACGGATAATCAGATGATTTTTTGGAAAGAGTGGGATTAAAAAACATTATACAGGTAAACGGGTCGTCTACTAAGTGCACCATTTTAGTTGAAGAAGACTATACGACGACCATTTATCACTACTGGACAACCATTGAGCCCCAAATGTGTCGGGTGAGCTTCACAATTTCTACGCGGCGCCTCAGCAAGCAGGGGAATCACATTTTCAATGGGCGGCGAATTTGCGGGGGCTCACAGAAAAATGATAATTTATCCACGTGGAAGGGCACTCCGCGACAAGTTCACAAAGGGGATGAAGCCAGGACGTGGACGACTTTGAAATTTCACCGCTAGCTCCATTTCGTTACTTCAATTGATACTATCAGAGTTGAGTTATGAAAATACAAGGGTGATACACTCATTTTTTAAACCAGCTACAGGCTTTAAGAATAAGCTAGATTTACTGGAAGACGCTTTGAACTAAGAGTTGGAGTTTTGAATGATTTTATAAAAGTTTTCCAGCTACTCGGGTTCGAACGTCCACCTTGATGCGCCGGACTGTATGCCAAAAGCCACAGAGCCACAGCTCACAAAATAGGTGAACTTTTTGCTCCATGTAATGAATCTTTGCTTTGTTAAGGTTACCTTGATGTGGTACGTGCACTTATTGTGCTAAGGAGTTACATTTCAATTTTTACGTGGATTTTTTGTTTATTGCCAATTATACCGATTGCTTTTGTGAAAATTGTTACAGAGTGATTGTTAACACTTTTTTGCTTATCTTTGAGTACAAATAACTTTGTGAGCAGTGCTGGCCCAGTAGTAACGGTCTCAAAACACTGCTCTCAAAACGGTGAAAGAAACATCGACGATTGAAAAATCAAGGTGCAGATTTTAACTATCCCATGTTTCTTTTTGAGCTATTATTAGTCCAGCACTCTAATCCCGTAACCCATTTTTTTCCACAATCCGAAGGATTTTGAAAGGTATTCCCAATCCATTGCATAATATGTTTGAAAATATGTCTGCTCGTCAACATAGATAACATGAATACTGTCGAATTGTGAAAGTGAAAGGCACGGGAATAGTTACTGCCTTACGAAATTACCTTGCCGGTTATTCAATAGAAAACAATAATTGCCTATTTTTTAGAACGAAGCAAACATGGGCCAGATTGATATCACTGAGAAAAATGGCTCAGGAAATAAAAAAAATATCTTTGTGAACTTATCTTCTTCAATTTTATTTGGTCCTTTATTTTATCATATTCCGTAACATAGGGTTGGTATCCTTATTAACATCAATAATAAGGAAGGGGTCTAAACAAAGGAATATTTTTACGGGAAAATTCCATTTAATGATGAAGAGGAGAAAATTTCAGAAGCTTATTGTTTGGGCTTATGGATTTTTTATGTAGAAATAAACAGCGTAATAGTGAAGGAAATCTGAATTAAGAATCTTTTCAGTTTTCATGAAGCTTTTCGTACTGAAATTCATACTCACCTGGTTTCATTTTAAAGGATAATAAAAGACTGCAAAGTAATTGACAAAACACTGACTATAATAGACTCAGCATGGAGGGCTGAGAGGGCGCGATGTTGTACAATGAGTAGCGTGAGTCCTAAAAATAATTATGCAAATTATAATATCAATCTACCTTTATTTTGCCAATCCCAGTAGGTAATAAGAGGGCGCGGAACCTTTACAAAGAGAAAACGAATATCAAAATAGACTTCAAAGTAATTGACAAAACACTGACTATAATAGATTCAGTTTGAATTGCTGACAGAGGGCGTGATGCTGTACAATGAGAAGCATAAGTTCTTGAAATATCTATGAAAATTATTATATAGATTCAACTTTAATTTGACAATCCCGGTAGCTAACATAAGGGCGCGGAGCCCTTACATAGAGGAAACAAAGAAATAGACTACTCAGAAACAATCGAAAACGATAACAAAGCTAATAAATAATCTGAGAGTAGAGTTAATTAAAGTCACAGCAGCGACAAATACAATACCGTATTAAAAGCCCAATCACAAACTAAATCTTGGCCAGCTTCCCAATTATTTTGTCCTTAGCTCCGTCCGTTCCATTGAGTTTCACCGTTCAACATTGGTAAGACAAAATAGAAAATAAACGGTTTGTTCTCGTTATTATCAAATCAAACCGTTATTAATTCAAGCTTAGCTGTTACCTAATCTGTACAAATTACTTATTAAATCTACCATGTGTAGCATACGTCGCTTAAATCAGTTAATGCGTTTAAGGGAACATTTAGAGATAAAGCGATTTAATTGCTGTAACTTCAACCTTCAATTTGCGTATTCATTTAAATAATCGTTACAATTTCGGGACTGAGAGCGTCGCAAAAAGCTTTTAATTTGGTCGTATTGTTATCAGGAAAGTTAGGACGGAAAGCTGGTACCACCATGATATCCAGTGGTATATTATGCAAGTTGGAAAGTAGAAGTGGGTCCCGGAGGAGTACATGCATTTTTACTGAAAGGAAACATTCGTTGACTACCTCGTTGGTTTAGTGGTCACAAGCGTTACTGCTGAGCAAGAGGTCCTAGGTTCGATTCCCAGTTCGGGCAAAGTGTTATTTTCATTTTCTTTCTGGAATTTCTCAGTAGCAGCCCGAAGACTAGATTTGTGCCTGGCTGATCGCTCCCCAGTACACTTCTGCTATCATTCGGGGAAACAAGGCGAGATGTTTCGTGTTATAACACTTCATATAAGATTATGTAGATTCCCTCTCAAAACTCTGACAATATGAGCCGCTAATTTAGAATGGTATCAAGTTTTCCTTTTGACTAACGCTTTAATAGGAGATTAGCAATTCGCGGGTAAAAGACAACGTCTACTTGACGAATCAAAGGGATTAGGAGTCTTGGTTGGGAAATTATATGTTCAGCTCCCTAATTATAGAGTTTGTTGAAAATTATTTTCGGTAAAGTTTTCTTTTTATATAAAAGTCGGCTTTTGTCTATGACCGCTCAGATATCCTTAACTTCACAATGGATTTTGATGCGGTTTTCAATATCATTAAGGGCTGATTTTTTAATAGGCAGATAACTTTTATCTAAGCAATAAATATTGCGGTTTGATAACTTTTCTATAGAATACATGTTTTTAACAGATTTATTTTTCAGATAAAAGTTATCTGACTATTGTAAAATCAGCCCTGAGATTTGGGAAGATTAACGTGTATTCACCATTAATAATAAAATTATATGAAGCAGAAATCTTGATGTTATGACGTCACCATTGCAACCGTGTGAAACAGGAGTGGGTCGTGCATGTGGCGCTATCTTTTTATTACCAACGAACAGGGATATACGGTCCTGCAGGCTTAGCACGAGCACCGATTTGTCGACGAAAGAATAGACATGACTATTAACTAAATGATGTACAGTAGGAGAATATAGCTATGGTTTTCTATTAATTATCACAGTTATGCGTTCTAAACGAAACATGATTTTGTTGATAATCGTATATACTTTGTGGCCGTCGTGTAGAAAGTTTATTGTCAGTGTGATTTTGACAGTCTGGGAAGAAATATTCTTCTGAAATCGTTTACATTTATAAGGACCTAGATAAAGATCGTTAGAAACGAAAGACAAAATGACAGATTGTAGAAGGATATCTACGGTGCGATGTCAAAAAAGGAGAAAAGAAATGTTACTTTGTATTGAAAAAGCACTGTCTATTATTTATAGAAATAGAAGCGTCATGCTAAGCTTGCAGTGGTAACGGGCCTACGAGGTGTAGGTCTTAGGATCGAGCGCAAACCAGCGTTTTATATAATAAACCCATAAATATCGCGACGCAACGATAGATCGTGGTGGAACAAAATGAAAGGTTGAGTGGACTGTATAACATGTATAATGATGATATGAATTAGAATTGAATTATAAACGGTTTAAAATGGTCGGTTTAAGATAGAAACAAGATAATATGATCGTTAAGAAGCGTAAGCGCAGCAGGGTTTACAGGGTGTAAAAAGATCTATATTACATAGTCGTCATCTAAGCATTCTGTACATCAAATGAAGTTACATTAAGTAAGTTATTGCTAGGAAACGTCTTTTGGTTTTGGTGAAAAAATTGCTTTTACATTAGCGCGTAATGAAACGCTTCTACTTACGCGCAACATTGTGCTTATGGTTGCATGCATCAATATAGGGCTCACTATGTTCACTGCTGGGACCCAGGCGTCCTCTCGGTGAGAGGGAGTGGGCTGTAATCCACCACGGAGGCGAGGGCCCAGCGTGGGTTGGTAGATGTCGTAAGTCTTTGAATTTTTGTTTCTTGAATATGGCGCTTGTTGCTTAAATTACTCGAAACAAAATCTGCAAAATCAAAGTAAAAAGAAAAAAAACCGAGCCAGTATTAATTACAGGTTGATGTTTCGAAAGCTCGTCGCAAACAACTTAAGTAAATAGTTTAAAGTTCGCTTCAGTATCGCATTTTGTTGCCGTTCCAATTAATATCTGAATTCAGGGCTGGTGCATAACTACTTATTTATTTTATTATTTTACTTCAATTACTGAAAAAGCTGCTGGATCCAAGGTGTTTTTTTTTTGATGGGAAATCATCAAATAACTTCTGCCGCTCTGCGTGGAGCGGGAGGGTGTGTCAGACTTTTACTGACTAAAACCCACCCGTGTTCCTTCAGTTGCCTGTGTGCCAGGGGCCGCGGTATCTCTTTCGAAGAACTCGCACCCCTGACAGAGGCTCCAAGGTGTTTCAGACCTTTATAAAGATACAACAAGTCATCATCTGCCTAGCCTTTCCCCAACTATGTTGGGGTCAGTTTCCAGTCTAACCGGATGCAGCTGAATACTGTATAATACACGGAGTGACTAAGTACCTATATGACCTCCACAACCCTTACTGGGCATTCGGGTGTCTGACGACCCGTAACGATTGTCAAAGATTTACGAATGACAGCTGGGACTTAACCTGCTTTCTAAGGCACGGAGGGGTCTTGGTATGTAAAGATGGTCACTCATCCACGGACCAACCGCAGCAAGCGTAGCTTAACCTGATCATTCAACCCGTACATTTGTACTTACTGTACTGCCACAAATGTACACCTACAGTACATTGTACGTACTTAACATATTTTAAATAATAATCCGAATGACTTTGAATGACATCGCTAATCGATGGAGTCATTACTTTGAACGATTCGTCTGCTCAACAACGTCAAACGCAATGAATGTTGTTGAACAGTCAAAATGAAAGGAATCACCAATGTAAGTGTGTTACGTAATTATCATGCAAGATTTTATTTCTTGGGGAATTTGTGAGTGCCATTTATTTATCAGAATTTTCTATCCCATCAGTCAGAAATAAACACGGTGACGGAAAACTTCGTGAGGAAACCGGTATGTTCTACAACCAGAAAACCCCGCATTGGGCCCGCGTGGTGGATTTCGGCTCACTCCCTCTCACCGAGAGGAGGCCTGTGATCTAGCAGTGGGAACATATTATATTATGGAACATACAAATTTAAAGTTAGTATAATGAAATTATTAATATAATTAACAATATAAATATAAAAAAAACATCATCATCAGCATCATTTTAGCCGAAAGACGTCCACTGCGGGACATAGGCCTTCCCCAAGCTCCTCCGCTTCGTCTAGTTCTGTGCTTCCCGCATCCAGCGGATTCCTGCAAACTTCACAAGATAACTACGGCTTCCGGTACGCTGTGGCCACTCCAGAACCTTTTGGCCCCATCGGCCATCTGATCTGCGAACGTTGAACCCTGCCCACTGCCACTTAAGTTTGGCAATTCTTTGGGATATGTCGGTTGCCTTAATTCTCCTGCCCATTTCTTCATTCCTGATTCGATCACGTAGACTTTGGGTGACTTTTAGCCTTCTGATAAGGCCTATTGTGAGCGACACCAGTGAATAATAATTGTGATATAATTAATGTAGACTTAATTAAAATTTGCACGCTTGCTTGCAGGCAGAATACAATTACAATTAGGTTACAAGATTTCACCTGCACCAACATATTGCAAATAAACATTTGATTTGATTTGCTGCGTAGAAGCAATCGGGTTGGTGTTAATTAACTAAATTAAACATTCTCCATGTCCGACTTCGAGACTATTATTCTAGTGTTTATTCATCCTTACAAACGCTTGACACTCGACATGTCCAGTGTAATGTACTGTACACGCACTCGCCACTCGACGACCACAGAATGGCTACGGCTGGCCATTCCAACATGTCCATGGTACGTCGAATGGACAGCTTGCGGCAGACTGATTGTTTTAGTACTGTGTATTATCTAAGGGTCTGAATACATAATAATGTATGTGCAATGTGTGTGTAACATAGATACATAACAATGCATTCACACCATTGAACACTATTGCATTAGTGTCTTCAGTTATGTGAACCAGTGGACAATTAGATGTTGAATTATGGAGACAAGCGTAGCACACGCTAGTCGGTGACTTTGGATATGTATTATATTTAAATTTTTGTCAACGCCTTCCGAAATTAAAGTTATTTTTCACTTTGTAGGTATAGTACCTACCCCACACAATTCGAAATTTCATCATCCTTGGGGTCAAAACAATGCATATTTATGCGATAGCAGCAATCGCGGTTTATTTGATGTAATTTTTTGAAGACTTCCGTTGACTGTCTCCGAAACGCATAATCAGATCTTTCAGAAATTTTTACGGGACCATTTCGGAATAAAGCCCTTTCGAACAAAAAATGAATTTTGCAAATCCGTCTATATATGACGGAGCTTTGCCAGGACGTACATAAAAAAGAAGTCTTTTTGAAGTCGGTTAAAAAACATAGCATTACATCACGCCATTATTCCCTAAAATGTTTTTGGCAGAGGTGCACCTACAGTACACCCACATTTCGTCAGTTATGTTTAAGTCCCATGTGATAGGGGGCGAGCCTATTGCCATCAATCGGCCACAAATCCAGACTCCAGGCTACTACTGAGTTATTCCTGATGGAAAAACCCAATAACACTTTGCCCGATCTGGGAATCGATGCTCGGCAGTAGCGCATACGACTACTAGACCATGGTAGTTGTGGATAATATTCATACTTTAACTCATTAATCGTAAATCGTACTTAGTTCAAGCTTATTAGAAATACTTGACATGGCAAAAAACGTTTCAGTACTAAGGCGACTGAGAACGCTGTCAAATCGGCAGTATGGTACCATTTGACTGAGATTACGAGAAACTTAAAAATATCAATATCTTTTTTCGATCTACGCAAAAATGAAATGAAATGTTAATTTATTTAAGTAGATCTTATGACACATTTACACATCAATATTATGTTGCTTAATATTTTAAAATAAGATGGCGCAGGCATTTCCTAGCTGACTGGTTCCCGAGCAGAAATGCCGAAACAAACTCGGAGATTATGGTTTATTTTAAAGTCCAAACATTATTTTAATAGGATTTCATGTAAGTCTAATAATGGTCATGTCTGGAAGGGCCTTATGAAGTAAGGGCCATTGAAGCTTTGGGCTGGCCTGTCCCAACAGACGGCATGCATGCATCAGTCATCATGTAGCTCAACCCTATTTAAGAGAGCTCAACGACCCGTAGAAAGTCAAGTACTAGTCAAGTTACAATACTCTGTCACAAACGCTAAGATTTTACAAACCTAATACCAAACTTTTGCAAACCTTACTCCCACGAAGAGCTCCGACAGCCTCCAGCCGCCATTACATCAGTAAAGACTAATTGAAAGTCGAAATTTTTAAGTACCAATTACGTCACTAAATGCAGCTGCAGAAACTATGGTTTAAGAAAAAGTTAAATCACGGAAAACTTTGTAGTATTCAGGCGACTGGTACCGCTGGCACTAGCACTATGTTCCCAGTTGACTGAGACTTAGACAATTTAAAAAATCAGTGCAGGATAGATTTTTTTGATTCAACACAAAGTCAAGAACTCAACCACTGCATAAGTCAAGTAAATATACTCTCACGAAAAAGTCACAAACGCTAAGATTTGTTAAACCAAATCCAAAACTTTTGCCAACCCTACTTCCACGAAGAGCCCCGAGAGCCTCCAGCTGCCATTACATCAGTAATGACCAATTGAAAGTCGAAATTTTAAAGTACCAGTTACGTCACTAAATGCAGCTGCAAGAAACGACCGTTGTAAGAAGAAGTCCAATCACGGAAAATTCGAAAACTTGACTCAGCAAGTTTGAAGTTATTTAGTTTGTGTGGTTACATCGTTTGCGACTAAGTTTGTTGGATTTTGTGTTGGAATATTTTAAAAGTTATTTTGTATATTATATACGGTATGCAGTTGTTTGGCACTGTTATGCTTTTGATAGGAGTTATTTTAAAACGGTTGACATGCACATTCCACCCGATCCTAAGAGACATACTACCTAATACCTACCTTTCGCACCGTAATTTCATCGTACCTCGGTTTACGTACAGCAGAAATTCGCCTTTAAGTTGATTTTTAATCAAAAAATTCCTGTATTGCGTATGGACAAAAAAAAACATACAAAATGTCTTATTTTGTAAATAACCCGCCCTTCCTACTTCAAATACGCATCCCAATTAAATTACAATAAATATCAAACACAAAGAAAACGATTTTTCACATCAAAAGACAAAAATAAAATGCAAATTTCCTTCCGATGAAAATAAAATAACGAGAATTTTTTTTTCAGGCAAGCTTTTGTAATATCCGTTCCTTTCAATGATCTCTGATGATAATCCTGTATCGCTTTGATCTCGTTTGATTTTCACTCGCAGTTTAGGGTTGCTTGTCGAAAAATAGGACATATATTATGTTTTCCTGCAGTTGTCGCTCTCGCAAATTGATATGCTAACATACATATAATGTCTGGATAAAGGAAGCTGTAAAGAAAATGCTTAATACTTGCTTTTCATAATAAATATAAATCCAGTGTCATGATGTATGTTCCCAGTGAACTCTTCAGCAAGTCAACCGATTTTGATAAAAATTGGTATTTAAATGTAATTTGTTCCAACTTGAGAGATAGGATAGTTTTTTTGTTGCCTTAATAATTTATAATTAACAATAAAATGAATATCAATGTTGATTGTTGTTATTAATCGTAAGTTTCATAAGTCTCCAACAGATGGCGCCTCCGATTTTTCACAGAAAACTGTCGGACCGTCTATTATGGAGTTCTCATAGATGGCGCCACGTTCGAATTCGAAATTTCTTTTTCAACTACCCGTGTTGCTATGGGATTTTTTGATCGATCTCTAACGTAACATCGCTTTTTTCTGGTAAATGTGAAAGTTTGTGAGGATGTTTGGATGTTTGTTACTCAATCACGCAAAAACAGCTGAACGGACTTGGATGAAATTTGGCGAAGAGATAGTTTATAACCTGGATTAACATATATGATACTTTTTCCCGATACGTTTCCGTGGGATAATTTTCGACCTACACGCGGGCGAAGCTACTGCTCTCTACTGTTCTCTACGACTATCAAACAAATTATGACCCGCACTCCATTTTACCGTATAAAATGAAATTTTTGTCCCCACCCAGAAACAATGACATTCTGGCCATTATTTCTAAGTGTTGCCAAATTACATTAAACATTCAATTGCCTGAGTTGTCATAACAATAACATACTTCATGATAATACCATAACAGTGCTGCCACAGTGGATATTGTAATTCGGTTTGAAGCTAACTCAAAAACCATTTATTTGAACTTGACCCACTCGATAAGTATACCCATCAAATAAAATAAGATTTTTTAAGTCGGTTTGTTAATGACGGAGTTCTGAGGTAGCAAACACGAAAAAAAAAAACGAAAAAAAATACAACAGAATTGAGAACCTCCTCCCTTTTTAATGTCCGTTAAAAATGAAGTATACCTTTATATCTGTAAAGTTCGTTGTGTCATAGTAACCGTCTGGATCCTGTACTAATGAAAATGCGATTGCTAATATGTACACCATACTCCATATTGTAGCCATTCCCCTAGCGATCGTGCACAGAAACGTTTTGCAGCCTCATATCATTCTGTGCTCGTTTACGGTCTATTGCAGCCGTCTGAAATTTTATGGAAATGTCCGCCATTATCGTAATTGTTATAGTAACTGCCTCATACTGGTAGACTTCGTATTATAGCGTGGAACTTAATAAACTGCAATGTAGTGTGACGTTAAATTGTAGGAGTTTTATTTTGGATACGTGTCTCGTAATCTTTAGAGACCAGCACCCTAATTGCGTAAGAATCACAATCAGAACCAATTTGCACCATACAAATATCCATCCATTGCTTCATATGTTTGAAAAATTTGTCTACTCAGCAATGTAAATAACGCAATGAATGTTGTTGAATTGTCAAAATTCCTACTGTTACTGTGTTATACAATTACCCGTCTGGTATCCACACGTAAGTCTTAGGCAATGCACGGGATTCTGATGCGTTCCAGTTGAGACTGTCCCCACATCATAGTGATTAAATTCGGTTGAAAGTGAATAAACACCATACTACATAGCATACATATCCCAGGTTGGCGATAAATCCATGCAGTTATTCTTATGCTATGCTCATGTTTTGCTTGGATGAAATATGCGAGGCAAAGCAATCATTTTCTAAACGACCCGTAGTAGTAGTACCTACAGCAGTACATTGTAGGTATTTTCCACTTCGCATAATTTTCACCCTATGATCACTTAAATACAATTTCGGTTTCATTATGGTGTCATGACCACCATGGCAGGAACAACATTCAACTACGCAGTATTTTGTGGATATAATTTTTTTTTTTAGGGTTGGGATATCATCAAATAACTTCTCCCGCTCTGGATGGAGCTAGGGCGTGTCAGACTTTTACTGACTAAAGCCCACTCGTGTTTCTTCAGTTGCCTGTGTGCCAGGGGCCACGGTGGGTTTCTCTTTCAAGCAACCCGCACCTGGCAGGCATCGGTCCTTGCGAACCCCACCAGTTGGTGCTGAAATCTCTTTGAGGCGCGCGTGTAGCATAGCTCGCCGTCGACCCGTCGAATCAATCAGGTTAAGCTACGCTTGCCGGGGTCGGCTGATCATCTTTACATTCCAAGACCCCTCCGTGCCTCGTAAAAGCACGTTACGCCGCTTGTCCCGGATGTCATTTGTGGATTTTTGACAGTAGTTACGGGTCGTCAGAAGCCCGAAACCTTGACAACGAATCCCATCAAGGATTATAGTCATCATCTTTCAGCCGAAAGACGTCCACTGCTGGACATAGGCTTCCCCAAAGCTCCGCCACTTCTACCGGTTCTAGGGCTTCGTCAGTTGTTGGGAGGTTTTGCCATAATCACCACGCTTGGCAGGCTGGTCGGCAATCTCAGTATAGTGGTAAAATGCATAGAGAACGCTGCTGCTCATTCTGTAGTAAGTCCCTTAGTCGCCTCCTACTACACCCACGGGAAGAAATGGGATGGTGCTATTCTTTTACGTCCGGCACGGAACCATACGGAAGGATTATAATACTTCCTTATGGTTCCGTATAACTATACTAATACTATACTATAGTATTACACAGTAACTGGGTTGTAGAGGTCAAATAGTCGCTCCACATAAAATACTTGTATTCCGCTGTATCCGGTTAGACTGGACATCGACCCCAACAATGGTTAGGGAGAGGCAAATAATGACATGGGACCGAGAACATACTTCGCCCATTATATTTTCAAAATAAAGGACCTCCTTTATACAGGAAATTAAACGTTACGCACGGTCAAGTCAATAAGATAAATAACAGGGGGACATTTTTTACGCAGTCCTTTTAAATGCTGTCAACCCTATTCTCGATTTCAGCGAAAGCATTTTATTCTGACGCCGTTGTATGTATCAATTCGATTACACGGTCGAGTGTAGATAACTTTGGAATTGAAATATGAATTTGCTTTGCATATTACATTTACTATTTGTTGTTGTCATTTCGGTGTGAAGGGCAACGACCGAGGGGATTTACTTTGTTTGTTTACACGAAAATAGTATAAGTGTAAATAGTTATGAATTTCACGAACCCTCCTTGCCTCGGAAAGCATGATAAGCCGTTGGTCCCGAAAGTTTTTTTTGTGGGAAATCATCAAATTATTTCTTCCGCTCTGGGTGGAGCTGAGGGCGTGTCGGACTTTTATTGACTAAAACCCACCCGTCTTCTTTCAGTTGCCTGTGTGCCAGGGGCCACGGTATCTCTTTCGAACAACCCGCACTCCTAGCAGGCATCAGCCCTTGTAGACCACACCAGTTGGTGCTGACATCTCTTTGAAGCGCGCGTGGAACACAACGCACCGTCGACCCAGGCTTGGTCCGTAACTGACAGCGAGCTATCCATTACTCGTCATCCGCAAGCCCGCGCCTACGTTGGCCGGGAATCAGCCTGGGATTCCCGTCGCCCAGGGCGTCTCCTGCGGCGGCTAGGGCCGTGGGGGTGAATATACTATCCACCCCTACCTCACGTGCGCCGTCTCCCTTTTCGCATATCACTGCTTCGCAGAAGGATGTGACGGCTATCCATGCACTCTCGCTCCGTACCATGGCCTGGATCTGGGCCGGACGCGAGAGATCGCCGCCGAAGACACGGCGGTGCACCGCCCAAGCCGGGCAGACCTTCACCGTATGCTCCACCGTGTACTCAGGGCGATATACGCAGTGGAAACACCCGGGTGTTTCCTCCCGCTTTATGCAAAACCTGGTCCCGACTGTCATTCCTAGACTTTTGTCAGTCGTTACGGGTCGTCAGAAGCCCGAAGGTCTGACAACCAGTCTTACCAAGGGCTAAGAGTGGTTGTTCAGTAGCTTGGTTGTGTGGTTATATAGGCAGTCGCTCCATGTAGAATACTGGTATTCAGCTGCATCCAAGCTGGTCCCAAAAATAGTTGAGAAAAGGCTAGGCAGATGATGATGACTTATGAAGACACGACTAACGCGTGGTTCTGTTGGCCGGTTCGAACCACAGGCATCTGTGCCACAGGCCCCTGCCTGTACTGTAATGTGCCTACATTACTTTGTATAATTTATAGTTAGAGACAATACAGTACATTACATCTTGAGAAAACCGCATATACTGTAAAAAAAATCAAACATAATATGTGACATCTACCAATACGCCCTGGGCCCTCGGGATGGGGTCCCGATAGCTTCGATTCGGCAGTATTTGTTGAACAACAAAGACGTCCTGAAGCAATACTACATATATTCGGCTTTCATTTCGGCCTGTTTCCTTGCTTGCTTGCCTGTTCGGTTTAGCAGATAAAAACAAGAAATTGTGTTTTAAATCTATTTTACAATGTTGTATGTTCTTATATTTAGATTTTAATTCTTTTGTCGGAATAAAAAAATATTGAGTTTGGCTCCCATTTTCACATTTATGTTTGCTTTACCTACCCTGTGCATTAATGGAATGGATATCCATTCAACCACAAGTTTGGAATATCAAAGGCCGTTACAGAACTAATATTAGGTACATAACGGAACTCCAGCTCTTTGCTATGCAAATTTAGTGTCAAAGTGCATTCGGTATTCAATCCCAAGCCGCCATCTTGGGAAACCTTGTACTCAAAGGAGAATATAAGGAAGACGAGTCGTCTTAGAATTTTAGTTTGTTAAAATAATATGGACGGTGTTACTGTTGTCTACTAAATATACGTTGGCATGAACTGTATGATAAAAGAGATAAAGTATTAGTATGAAAGTATGTAAGTCTCATATTGTTTAACACACAATATTTAAATGAGTGAATTGTTTTATAATTTTACTAGCTTTTGTGGATCTCGGGAAGTATCCCACGGGAACGTACTATCGCTTATCGAGATAAAAAGTAGGTACCCTACGTGTTAATCCAAGTTATAAACTATCTGTGTGCCAAAAAGTCCGTTTAGCCGTTTTTTAGCCAATCCGGAGCATAGATCCAGATGTGTTTCTGGATTTATGTTCAGGATTGGTGCGACAAATCCACAAAAATTGTAAAAACTATACTTTTGGCATCTCACACTCGTTTACTCATGTCGATTTCCTCACGATGTTTTCCTTCACCGTTTTGAGAGTAATGGGGCTGAAATTATTTACACAAAGTAATGCACCTACCTACGAGTTCTACAACTCGTAAGTCGGGGCCGTAGTCACTATAGAGAGTACGAAAATATACTCTCTTTCATCACTCAACTGAACAATATATTTTTGTTATCCCTCGTCCATTCAAACCCCCACCTCATTAAGTCCTGACGCGTCGCCGCAGACAGTGATATACACGGCTGCACCTTCTGAAGCTTTTAACGTTATATTGCATTCGTGTGGGAGACGAGGACGGCAGGACACTGACTAATTTGACGCTATTTCAACTGAACCGCGGCGTAAATCTCGATGGTACTGTGTAAAAGTATTGGGTTTCTGAAGTTTGAATGGTTTGAAAGGTTGGAGCCCGTTTGCACGAGCAATAATTGTATGAAGAATGAAAAGCAAAGTTGATTTTTTTGTCAGTCTTCTTGTCGCTTATAATAATATAATAATAATAATAATAATAATTGTGGCTTAACAGTAACTTAACAGTGGCCCGACTGTCAAGATGACGGTTTAAAAATTGTTTTTCTCCGTGTATTTTTTCTAGTATTTTTATTGTAAATGATGCAACAATGTTTTGATAAGCTTCTACAACACCACTGAAGAGCCTAAAAATCAACCATCATATTCATAACCAAAACATTACAACAAAATGCAACAAGGAAAAAAATATTGGACGCGAGGATAATACGATGCTGACGCGAAGTCGGGCACGATTACTACGAGACACACACTCAACACCTTCGGGTTCGTCGCTCAGCTCCGCCTCGCAGTTGCCGGAACCTGCTCCAGACGTGAGTTCAGTGATACCGGCCGCTGCAGTTGCGTCGAGCTCGAGCGACGAATATTTCTCGCCGCCGACGACACCATCACCAGTACGTCGACGCGGAAGAGGCCGACCACCGGCCAGCTTAGGACTCCGAGGCCCACCGGCCTCTGATAGGGTCCCCGCTCCCGGTGGGAGTGTGCAGCGCATGAAGTGGACTCAAACTGTCAATGAAAATGTCATGCGCGCATACTATGGGGCTACAGAGGGGGGAAGTAACTTGACTGCGTACCGTGGTCGGATGCTCTCTCTGTTTCAGGTGCTTGAACCAGCAGTCAACGTGTCGGCGCAACGACTGTCGGATCAGGTGCGGGTCATCCAGCGTAACCATATGCTGGATGCTGCCGTACTTGATCGACTTCGCCTCGAATCACGGAATAGCCATGTTACACCTGCTTCGCCACGGGTAGCGATGCAACTGCAAAATATATCCAGTGTTTCACCGCGACCCAACCGCGTTGGTGAAGAGGATGATGACGAGGCTATATCCGTGAGTTCCCAATCCAATGCAAGATTGAGGAGCGCTTTGGAGGATGCTTTCCGGGAGTATCGTTCCACTCCCCCTGAACTTAGACCACGTTTACCTCGTTTACCCATGCATAAGAAAAACAAGGCGCTGGTGTGTGCTCTGGACTCACAGCTATCAACATATTTTGACGGTAGCAAAGATCTCGCCGATACCCACTCGATCTTGTACTGTGCAGCTGTAGCGGCATGTCGTGTAGCTCATGTTCAATTTCCCAATAGCGACAGAGCTCCACGACCAAAACCAGCCGTGCCAGCTTGGCAGTGCAGGATTGAGCGTCGTATCGGTGAGGCTAGAGCACTCATCGGTAAGCTAATCTGCTTCAGGGAGGGCAATACTCGCCCTAGAGTGATGCGCTTTGTGATGCGGGCGTTCGCCGGGACTGATATTAGTTCTCGAGATTATATGACCCGCGTCACAGAGCGTATCGACTTCCTGAAGCAGAAGATCTGTGCATGGGCAAACCGTATTCGCCGGTACAGGCGGAGAGTGGAGCGGTACTCTCAGAATCGCACATTTCGAAGCGATGAAACGTGGGTTTACAGAGCCTGGGAGCGACCGGACCAAGGTGTGGCTGACACGCGCCTACCGGATGATAACGCCATGTGTTCTTTCTGGCGAAACATCTGGTCGGTGCCTGTCAGTCACACCGAAGGTATTTGGACTAGGGAGATCGAGCGAGCGTGCGGTCAAATACCGGAAATGGGGGCACTTACCATCAGCCCCCAAGATGTAGCTCGTGCAGTCCGTCCGTTGCCTAACTGGAAATCTCCAGGGCCGGACGGACTGCACAACTTTTGGATCAAATGGCTCCAAAGGACACACGCTCGCTTGGCATCCCAGTTTCAATCAGCCTTAGAGTCAGGGTCGCTACCGCAGTTCTTAACAACAGGGATAACCCACCTGCTCCATAAATCAGGTAGTACCGCGGAACCCAAAAATTATAGACCGATCACTTGTCTACCGACGGTCTATAAAGTTCTGACATCCATTTTGAGAGCAAAAATTTACAACCATGTAGACACCAACTCTATCATGTCTGCCTCTCAAAATGGATGTCGGAACGGGTCCCGCGGTACTAAGGAGCTGCTCCTCATTGATATGGCCATTAGCCAACAGGTTCGTCGTTCCCGAAAGGATCTTTCGACATGTTGGATAGACTATAAGAAGGCTTATGACTCGGTGCCACATACATGGCTCAGGAGGGTGCTGGAATTATATAAAGTAGATGCAACTCTGCGCACCTTCCTGATCTCATGTATGGGGCAATGGAGGACGGTCCTCCGCTATCCAGGATGTCGAAATATCCAGAGGAATAGCGAACCGATAAGGATCGAGCGAGGCATATTTCAGGGCGATAGTTTGAGTCCGCTTTGGTTCTGCCTAGCCCTGAATCCTCTTAGCACTTTGCTGGAGGATTCAGGTATAGGCTATCGATTGCGAAGAGGTGGTCAGGTTATATCTCACCTCCTATACATGGATGACCCAAAGCTCTTTGCCCCCAACAATTTGCAACTGATGGAGCTACTGAAAGTAACTGAAACTTTCAGTAACGCCATCAGAATGGAATTTGGTGTGGACAAATGTGCGGTCATGCATGTAAAGCGAGGGGAGATTGTGTGGGAACCCAGCTCTCGGATTCCATACACCTAAGATCCCTCTCCTCAAACGAAACATACAAGTATTTGGGTATGTCGGAAGCGTTAGGCATCAACACTGCTGACATGAAACAATCGTTGAGGGAGCGCTTCTTTTGCCGCCTGAATAAAGTTTTAAATAGTCTTTTATCGGGCGGAAACAAGGTGCGCGCCTTCAACGGTTGGGTCATGCCGGTTTTGATGTACTCTTTCGGCATACTCAAATGGACTCAGACGGAACTTGACGCCCTGGATAGGAGGGTCCGCACACTGCTCACCGCAAATCGGATGCATCATCCGCGGTCATCGGTGATGAGACTGTATATCCCGCGAAAGTGTGGAGGCCGAGGTTTCTTAAACGTTAAGAGCCTCCACAATCGCGAGATATGCAGTCTCAGGGAATATTTTCTAGAAGCCGACGTGGGGATGCACCGAGATGTGGTCTCAGTGGACAAGGGCCTCACCCCGCTCTCCTTGGGTAACGAGAACTGGCGCAAACCTAAAGTATTAGATACTAATGACCGCAGGGAGGTATGGCAGAGCAAAGAGCTTCACGGGCGCTTTTACCGGGTCCTACATGGACCTGATGTAGACCTCTTAGCGTCCGTATCCTGGTTACGATTTGGTGATCTCTTTGGAGAAACCGAAGGTTTTGTCTTTGCAATTATGGACGAAGTTATGCTGACGAACAACTACCGGAAATATATTGTGAAGGATGGAACGGTTGACATCTGTCGGGCATGCCACCGTCCGGAGGAATCAATCCGACACATTATTTCTGGCTGTTCTAGTCTGGCTAACGGAGACTACTTGCATCGGCACAACCTTGTAGCCAGGATTATCCACCAGCAACTTGCTCTGAAATACAGTCTTGTGGACTCGGAAGTACCGTACTATAGGTATGTGCCCGACCCAGTTCTTGAAAATGGCACTATCACATTGTATTGGGATCGATCTATCATCACTGACCGGACTATTGTTGCCAATAAGCCGGACATCGTGGTGATAGATCGATTAGAGCGTCGCACAATGATTATTGATATAGCAGTCCCACATGACGAGAACCTCGTGAAAGCTGAAAAAGATAAACAGATCAAGTATCTTGATCTGTCACGCGAGGTTGTCGACATGTGGGATGTAGATACAGCAGTCATTGTACCGATAGTCGTGACAGCCAATGGCATTATAGCCAAGAGTCTCGACCAACACCTCAAGAGGCTCTCGTTAGGCAGCTGGATCAAGGGTTTGATCCAGAAAGCAGTATTACTGGACACGGCGCGTATAGTAAGGAGGTTCCTCTCTCAGCAGCCCTGACCACCGGTAGCTTGGACCCTGTTCCCGATACCGGCGGGCTACTATTTTTTATATTTTTAAATGGTTTTTTATATATTTTTTATATTCGAATATTTAAAAATATAATTTGTATGTACTAATTAACGAAATAAAAGAGAATAATAATAATACATTTTATTCAAAAAATAAAATTGGTAACATACAGTACAAATCTTAGAAATAATATAGGTAGTACAAAGTATGATGCCTGTACTAGGATAAACCTGTATCACAGGCGGCATGAGTTCTTGCTATTTATATTAGGACAACTGATTTCGTAACAATATTTAACTGAAGTTTTATGAATAGTGACATAGTTAGTTAATTTATTATGTTAGAATTTACTTAATCACTAATAATTAAGGTCTTAAACATGTAGATAATTTCTATAACATTTAGGTACGGAAAATAGTTTATAGCACTTAGTTACAAGAATATGTTTGAGTTAGCAGTATTATTAACTAGGTTGAAAACAAATATTTCATTAATCACCTTCTAGGAAATATTGGTTTTTGAAGCGATCGACTGATAGTGCTTAGACAGCGGCAAATCGATCGTAAGTAGGACAGCGCAGGTCAGGTATATTTTTAAGTCAGCAACAAGCGAATCGGAAGTCCAGCCATGATCATGTCGCACTAAGTGCCCTCATAATCGATGGAGTTAATGTATCTATATTCTGCTATTTTCCTAGCAGGGCAATCAGTGTCTCCCGTTTTGTGATCACTTGGCTTTTTAAAGCGTGAACAAGTTGCGCATTTTGGAATGTCGGCTTTTTTCGCGCATTCGGACATTGGATGGCCAGCGTCACCACAGTGACCACACGTAATGACAATATCTCGGCAAGTTTTAGCTGTATGGCCATATTGTTGGCATTTATAACACCTTGTTACCAATGTAAAGTCCCTGACAGGACAGGACATCCAATTTATAAAAACTCTTGATTGAGAGATAAGGGCTATACGTATATCGGCTGAAACTTCAACAACGTAGTTAGAGGTCGTGGCATCTCTCTTCCCCGATTTGTGGCTTAATTTTATGAAGGTCAAGAAGGATTCCAAGGACATCTCTGGTAACTTTTCGGATACGTTTTGTTCGAAAATGCACCTGAATACCTCATTTTCATCCAGGGAAGTCGGCACTCCTACAACCACAATCCGAGGTTTGCGCTTGCTGGGTTCGTCGGCAGTAAAGCCAGATGTAGAGAGCTGGACTGCATGCTTCAGTTTATCAGCGTCATGTTTCGTCTCGGTGCTGACAATTACGCCTCCATTTTTTGTTCTCCGGACACCACGAACGTGCAGCTTCATCTGCTCGGGCCGTATGATTTTTGCACAAGTTCTTTCGTTTCGTCACTTGATTTACATTTATCATTCGGATAAATGGCAACAGAGCTTAGGTTATTGGGTCGGACGAAATCATTTGATCCCTTTTTCACCATATCGTCAAAAGAAGTATTTCTTGCAGAACCAGAGTCCCTTATCGTCTGCTTGAGCTCTGAAATATGTTCCGTAAGGTCGCGTTTTTCTTGGAGGGCATCAACCGCGTTATCCGCCTAAATGGCTTTCTGCTTGAGCGACTGATATAGGACTGCCATTTGTGATGTCCCAGATCCTACTTTGCGGCATAGGCTAGAAATTTTCATTTTCTGCTCTGAGTTGAGTTTGCCATCCGCGGCAATAGAGCAAACTTCATTTAAGTGCTGTTCGATGGCTGACATCCATTTTTGAATTTCGGGCGTGGAAACAATATCAGCGGCAACCGACTCGAGGGCTGGGTTTTGCGTCGTCGTCTTCGGAGGGTTGCACTGGGCCTCTTGGGTTAAAGGGGCTGTTATCCATTTTGATTTATTAAAAGGTTCACTATTTCGTGTCCATCATTAACAAAACTACACACTAAGCACAATTTTACACATGCATTACGACAGTAATGCACTAAGGAGGCCAATATTATTAAATAACTTATTTATCAAATATTGCTGAAGGGCACGTCTGAACGCTGTTAGTGTGCACGGCCTTATGTCTGAAGACTAAGGTCTTCAACCTGTGCTTTCTGTCCGTAATAAAATACGTTGCCGAAACGTGAGCACTGACAGTTCGGCTGGTCCACAAATTCAAAGTCGCTCAGCGCGCTGTGGAACTATACTCGGAGTTTCTTTGCAGGATAAAAATCAGAACTTACATTATCCGGAAAAGAGTAAGTAAGAAAACTGATGTGGCAGTGGGCTGGCCATGTCTGTCTAAAGACCGATGACCGGTGGAGCGCACGAGTTCTGGAGTGGAGATTGAGGACCTAAAGAAAGTGGGTGGAGAACAGGATGTTGTGACGCAGCCTGGGAGAGGCCTATGTCCAGTCGTGGATTGCGATAGGCTGTGTTGATTGATTTGTCACAGAAACACGTGCGTAGGTACAAAAATATAAGATCACTCGAATTATAAACATGAAAACAAAACAGATACTATGTTATTCTTACGAACACAGAACACAAATAGTCGGTAGCTGCATGCCATGACTGGGACAAGAAGGCTTCCACTCAGCGTAATGCTGTGCTATGGGAACCACAGAACAGCGCGTTGCGCAGTCCCGTAAATTAAGACAGCAGGGAAGGTATCGATATCAGTTATCTGACTGTTTTACAATGTTTTTTTTTTTATATAGATACCTTTTTGGAATTTTATTTAGTGTGGCGTTCATAGTCAACGTGTACCTACGTATATTGTGTCGTTACATGTTAACAAGCGAAGTGTAAAGCCCTTCAATTTCTCCATAAATCATTATTAATATCAGAAATTTCTATCGCGAGGAACAATTAATCCACGAAGATAATTATGATACAAAGCAAAATCCATAATTCAAGCCGACGCCGCCTTAGAGAATGGGGCTAAAAACTCCAATTAGTGCCGTGGCGGGGGCGAAACAATAGCTTTTGACGAAACGACTTCAAAGATGTGCACCGATATTAAGACTTCAAAACGGGACGGCTTCGAAATGGGACGAAAGTAAGCGAAGAAATGGGGCTACACTGCCTAATGGTATGCAAGAATTGAGGATTTTGAGAGCTTATTACGGCTCAAATGGAATATTGATTATGGGTAATTGATGAGATAAAAGATCGCGCTTTCTTTAGGTTCACGGTCAATTTATACATTTTATACAAGTACCTATAGGATTTTTCTTCTTCGTCGTTTTTATTTGAAAATGATTGATGGTTCAAGATATAATTTACCATCATAGCATAATTTTGATTAACCAATGACGTGATGGAGAGGTGTTATTGCCGTTTTTGAATCATATGTGAATTCATAGCTCTTGAAAGGATGGACCGATTTTTATAGATTTTATGGCAAAAACTATGTACTAACGTCCGCCCGGAAACAGTTTTCAAACATTTTCTTTCGTTCCTAATTATCAGAAAACATCAAAGGAGCACTTTTTTCTCAACTTACAATATTAAAGAAAAGCCAAAATATTCAAAGACAATGTTATTTTGAATTCCTTTCGCGTTACTCCCGAATTCTGACTTTATTGAATAATTCATTTGGAACGTTTCAGGAGATGATGAAATTAAAAGTACCCGCACACTGGCTCGAGGCACAGATTATGTAGATACAGAAGGCCGGCTCCATACAACGAGCGAAAACAAGCACACGCACACATAGACGCACACGTACGGCGATCTCAAACTATGACAAATAAATGCCAGTCGCGAGTGCGTTTGCGCTCGCTGTATTGATCCGATATTGAGTTTGGACCATGGAGTGCTAACGGTGGATCCGATATTGAGTTTGGACCAAAGAGTGCCAACGGTGGATCCGATATTGAGTTTGGACCAAGGAGTGCCAACGGTGGATCCAACATTGAGTTTGGGCCAAGAAGTGCCAACAATGGATCCGATATTGAGTTTGGACCAAAGAGTGCCAACGGATCTTTATTACTAAGGCTCCGCTGTCCATCTGTCCGTCTGTTTGTCAGCTTGCTATATCTCATGAACCGTAATAGGTAGATAGTTGAAATATTCAGAGAGCGTGTATTTTATTGACACTACTTATAAAAAAAGTAAAACATTAAGGCTTTCAAGAAGCTTGGTAACTATCTATGTATCTGTTAACGGAATCTTTGACCGTGATTTTCACCCACTTCAAAACTTCGGATTGATTTGATACTCTGCACACTTATCAAGGACCGATGACAATACAATAATTTCTTAAATTTGTTCCATTATACTGGCCAAAAATGTTTTAAAATAAAACCAAAAAATCACGGTTTTGTAGTTAGCCGAACTAAAAAATAGAAAATAAATGAAAGTTTAAAAACTAAAAAAACTCGCTTTAAAAACCAAACTAAAAAAGGAGAAAATAATTTTAATGTAAAAAGCCGTAAAAAGCTTCCTCCATCTTTATTAATTTTATTACTCACTGTATTCGGTGTTCGTATAATCTTTATGCTGATGATCTTTAATTGTATACAGATGAGCGCGTAGAAGGTTTATCGAACGCTATAGCAGATGTAAACCGACAATTAGTTATCAGAAAATTGTCTGATAGTTTTGGGATGTCCTCCTAAGCCTAATCATGGGCCTACCCTATCGCTTTCGTCTCAGCACTATCACTGCTTGACAGTATATCAAACGTGTCATAGATATGCTTCACGTAATGTCAAGCAGCGGCAGTCCTCATCAGCAGCATAACTATGTGAGCGTCTATTAACTGCTCCCAAATTACAATGTGAATTTTATTTTTTATACTTTCTGACATACTCTCGTCATTATTTGACATTATACAACACTCGTAATATCAAGTATTTATTAGTGATTCTCATGGAAATCATATCACTTGGTTTAAATAGGTTGATTTTACTGATATAGATTCTTTTACATATTGTGAATGAGAGAACGTTGTAGGCCTTACAGACATCGTCTATAAATCTACAGATTTATAGACGATTTTCTATTCTTCATTTTCATTCCTCTAAGTACCTGGTACTTATTGACAGGCCTGCACTGTCCTCCCATACCTAATTTCACTGTAATTTGAAAACATTATAAAAGCCAATTATTTTTAAAAGAGTAACCGTGGAGTTTTTTGCCGGCTCTTTTCCATAGGAAGCGACAAATTGGAACCGTGCACCTAGCTTCTGATGTTTCATAAGTGTCCTTGCAGGTTTATGTGAAATAAAATATTTTGTATGAACCCAGCCTTCTGTATCTATTTATTCTGTGCTCAAGTTTTGAGGGTGGCAATATAGTAGATTAAATTCTCTTTGACTAATTCTCGTTTTCCCATCCTATTAACGTTTCTTCTCTGTTTTGTGAAATCTGTTAAGACTTGGACAATCTTTTATGTTATTGTTGGTCTCTTTTTATGGTTCGAAGGAGATCTTAACAATTTATGTAGTGATCTTGTAGTTGATACGATTTTAAAGGCTTTAGTTTAGTCTCATTTTAATTGAGAATTTCGAGGGGAATAATAATAATACCAGCTTATTATTTTCTACCACTGACCTCAAAACCAGCATGTCCTAGAACCATAAAAATCGACGATATTTGACATCTATCAACCCGCACTGAGCCCGCGTGGTGGATTACAGTTCACTCCCTCTCGATAACAGGCTTGTTTCCCAGTAGTGGGAAAATTCTAGGCTGATCATGAGATTCCTGTCCTATTGCAGAGCAGAAGAGCAGAAGAGACCTACTTTTCGTATACAGAGAAGGCCTGAGCATCAATCACGCTTGCTTAAGACGGGCTGGCGATTTCAGACTTAGTATAAGTATTAACTATAAGTCCAGGTCACCCTCACGATATGTTCCATTACAGATATCAGTTATGCCCGAGATAGATTCCAGAAGAATATTTCTAGAAATTATATGTTCTTTTACACGTGTCCTGCAACAGTTTCATTTATTGATTGATGTAATAATATTTTACCCAACTACGGCGAAGCAAACAGTAGGGTAGGTAGGTAATTATTTTGACGGGTAAGTATGTTTGTTTGTGTGTAGGTATGTTCATCTGTCCCCTTATAACTTCTAAACTACTTAGGTATAACAATTTAACAAATAAGGTTCCGTTGGAAGCGTCTTGATTGTCCGCTGGTTATACGCTATGTGACGTCGTATTAAATTGAATATGGCACCCTCTAGTGGACAAAGTGATGAATTAAAACAAAAATTGTTCAATGATGCCGTTGGGCTTAATCAGAAAATTTCGAAAATATACATGTACTAGCTTTTCCCAGCGGCTTCCAACACACAAGCGAACTGTAAATTTTTCGTCGGTACGAAAAATTTCTAGTTCGCGGGTCTAGAATGATAATATGCTGAATTCATGGTTACAGTTAGCGCACTGGATAAAAACTTATCATGTATAAAAAACTTTCTTCTTTTATTTAACCTAAATTCATTCATTCTAATACTTTAGGTACGATAAGATAAGATAAGATAATATTTATTTACGTAAACATGTGTCGTACATACAATTAAAGACAAGCAAGCAAGATGGTAACAATAACAAGTACAGACATGTTTGCCACATGAAGTGACGTGCAAATCTCAACAAATATTTTTAATTTAAACATTCTCTAATATTAATAAAAATGGCGACTTGTCAGTAGGTCAGTAGTATACCCCGCAAAGCCTTCTTTATCTCTCTAGCAAGTCCGTTGCATAAAGGAATCTAGGGCATTGAAAAATAGCTAGATATTTTTATAAAGGATCCGCGATGTCTGGTCATGATAAGCGATTATTTTTCACGTCAAAAACTGCAGTGTTATTCTGTAAAAATCTCACCGTGATAACTTGGGTGAAGTGAGCATAAAGTGAGCTGTCATGAGTATCAATCCCTAGTGTGAGAATGACAGCTCACTTCACCAAAGTTCTCACGGTGACACTTTAACAGAATAGATCGGCTGGTGTTAGGGGATGGAGATAAGAGATATTATTTGATGTTGCAATTCTATTTGAGACCGGTGGTGGCTCAGTGATATCCGACTTACGAGTTAGTTTAAAAATAGGTCGTGAGTTCAAACTCACCTAAGCAGTCACTTTATTTTGTGTGTTTAATTTCATCACCACTGCTCTCGAAACGGTGAAGGAAATCATCGTGAGGAAGCTGTGTGTGAGACATATCCTAGAACCAAAAATTTAAATGTAAGTGACATCTACCAACATGTACTGCGCTCGCGTGGTGAATTATGACCGTCCTCGTCTCATAGAGACCTGTGTCCCAGCTGTGGGAACTTGTTATTATTATTATAGCTTTATTATGATTATATTTTATTTATTTGCGTAGCGTGATAGTAATGGTAAGTAAGAGAACAGAGCAATCGAGAAGATTAAAATGGAGTTAATCCTGATTCACACGGTACGAATGAAGGTAAACGCACATTTATCAGAGTCGACGGAAGCGAAGGAGCCGAACCAATCGAATATTAGAATAACGTCCCCAATGCCCATTGTTTCTCTTATTTGTTTTATTATATTTATGTATATTTATTTGTGCTTATATTTAATTATGTATATATGTCATATTTATAGTCCGTATATAAATATACACCGTGAAATTTTAATGGTTGTTTTCCCTCGGCAGAACAACTTGCCATAAGGAGTACTTTCGAAGCATAGAGTAAAAGTAAAAAAATAACGACTTTTTTGTTTTGAAATTATTAAAAAAATATTCATCAACTCGATAAAACACACTAGAGGTTATTTGTAGGTACTACTGGAATCGCACGCACCTCCGACAAAGGTAACAGCGATGCATAAATGTTCAAGGCAAAATAAACTCTCTCACGTGGTGATTTTTCACAATGGTTAATCTGCCATTTTTTGAAAAATATTTTATTTGTTTATAAAACGATTGTATTACCAAGACTAAAGCATTTCGTTGCGGGAAAACAACCATTAAAATTTCACGGTGTATAGGTATAATATGTGTATTATGTACTTATATTTGAATAAATATTATTACACGACTTACGTGATAGCACCTACCACTGTTTGTCTCTGCATCACCCAAAGGTAGAAAATGCCTATGGCATTAAGTCCGCCTGTGTATATTTTCTGTGCGTGAAGTATTAAATAAATCCTACAAAACCTCGCACACTTATCGACACCGAAAGAATTCAGAAGGTTTTCTTTAATTCTGCGCGGTTGATTCTTTAGACAATTATGCGTTTCCCTTTAATTGCCTGTGGCATTCCATACCAGGGGAAGCCAGCGTCTGTGTTCCCTTCCACGTATAACCCGTCAAGCTTGAAAGCAAGAATGAACAGGTATCTTCTTGGCTTGCTCAATCTATCGTAGACTTCATCCATCGCTTTCCGCCAAGCGAGATTGAAGTCAGGAGCAGGGGGTCAACGACTTCCAACAACTAAGGAAGTGTCAACTTAAAGTTTTCGTACGGGCAAATACATATAGGGAGTAGAGACAACTGCCAAATAGTGTGGCCATTAATTCTCAGATCAGGCCCCAAACGAATTATATGTCCATAAGTAATAAGGAGTAGCAAACGCCCATGACTTTAGCTAAAACTACGAGTTTCGTGTTTAGGGAGTAGCCCCCAGGATAATGAGGCAACTTAAGAAAAATATTAGTGGCACTCCGGGAGTGCCGACAGAAGTGAAAACTTGAACAATTACGTGTGTATTTTTTTAATCGTCAGGAAAAAAAAAATTGAATCGTCATCGTATACTGATCAAGCTCAACTAAAACTTAACTAAGAAAACTAAGTTATTTATAGAGGTGTCGGTAACGGTGTCGCGAGTTCAATAATGTTTTTTTCTCATCTCATATAATGCCCAAACGCGCCTAAAGAGGTTTTCACTAAAAAAAAAACAACAATAATAGTTGCACCGTCTGAACAGTACTCTGCCGATGCAAGTCGTTTGTTGCCTGCTAAGAAAGGAAAGAAAATTTCATAACATAACATCACGCCTTGTTTCCCCGACGGGTTCAGCAGAGGTGTACCTATAGTGTGCTCACATTTTGTCAGTTATGTGTAAGTCCCATGTTCTAGGAGGCGAGCCTATTGCCATCCACCGGGCTTAAATCCAGACTCCCGGCTGCTATTGAGAAATGCTAAAGAAAAAACCCAATAACACTGCTCGACTACGGAATTGAACCCAGGACCTCACGGTCAGTAGTACCGTTTCAAATCAAATCAAATCAAAATATTTTATTTCACATAAACCTGCAAGGGCACTTATGAAATGTCAGAAGCTAGGTGCACGGTTCCAATTTGTCGCTTCCTATGGAGAAGAGCCGGCAAGAAATTCCACGGTTACTCTTTTAAAAATAATTGGCTTTTATAATGTTTTCAAATTACAGTGATATTAGGTTTGTGACCACTAGACCAACGAGGGAATTGTAACGCTTAAATGAGGCTTCAGTATCCTTATTTTACGCTAGCTGACCCGTGCCCATTTCGTTGGGCGGTAAAAATGTTTACTTGTGATGAAATTATGAGTGTGGTTCGGTTAGTACTGAGTGCTATTCAATAGATTACGACACGGTCGCGGTTCCGTGCCTATGTCGTATTATCTCTTTAACCATTCGTCCCAATAATATACAGTAAAAGGTCTGTTGTTTTAAACACTTGAGACGATAAATTTATTTATTTTGATAAAAAATCATAATTGTTGATAATATGACCAATAAACATGACCTAACGAAATAAATATTTTTTTAAATATAAAAAACCACTTTTTGTAGCTTAAATATAAAAGTTAGACATATGCTGTCGGTGACTTTTTTGTAGGCACTATCAAGCTCTAAAACACACCGAAAGAATCTTACTAGTTGTACTTTTCTCTACAACTCAATCATTTATGTCTCTCATCGTTAAGGCAGCGTTCATAAGAACGATTTCGTCCGACTGTTTTTTCTCCGACTTACTTTGCCAATCCGCCTACCAGGAAAAAGTCTTTTCATTTTTCGGGTTAATTTATAGCCACACACAAAATAATAATATTAATAATATGTAATAATAATCAAATATATATTTATAATTTAATATTTTTTTTATTTATATTATTTGATTTATATTATTTGATTATATTAATAATTATATTTGTGGGTGTAAATATATACACTCACAAATAACGTGGCTTTCTATTGGTAAACGAATTTTCAAAATTGGTTCTGTAGATCAAGGGATTACCCCCTGCAACCTCACAAACTCACAAACTATGCCTCTTTATAATATTGGTATACATCATATTTAAATAACAAAAGCACTGTTACGATCTTTTTGAAAAATGTTCTCTTTCTTCTTCTTCTTCTTCTTTTGTTTATTTTTTATTTGCAGGTCGGGGGAATTCCTCGATGTCTCGGAGGTGGATGCAGCTTCACGCTGAAATTAAATTGTATAATATGTTAATCTTGGTCTGTGACCAACTAACACTAGAAATTAAGTAAAATTGTTATTAATTCTATGGAGTCCTGTCTGAAATAAAAGTTTTCGATTTTATTTCAAAACGTGTAATTCAATATAGTTCAAGAAAATGTTATCAAAGGTAAATAAGTTTTCTCTATTCAATTAATGTCTTCCTCTTCCAACTTAGTTTATTAGTTTTCTGTTAAATTGAGAGCTTGATTTAATTTAATTAAAGGTGACGACTTCGTTGAAATATTAATGATTTACTCGGACCAATAAAATAAGTGGTATATTTCCAGTGATGTTCCTCACGATTTCTCGACATTTACTTCGATTTTTTATTACTTCGATGTTTGGAAACAGCTCTGTTGTATGCCAAGGGCTGGTTTGATTACGATTCGAAAAGACCAGCTTTCCCGTTTAAGGCCGCAACTAACGGGTGTTTTTTTTAGGGGCGGAGAACTTTAATTTGAAATAAAGAACAGAAAAATATTTATAATATGCATGAAATTGGCATTATTTGAGAGATGATTTTATGACACGGTGACATCGGGCTGTATTTCACCAATGACGCGTTGACTGTTGGGTTCTAAGTGTACAATTATTCCTGGTTTATCGCCTTTGACATGCAACTTTACATATCCCCAGAGAAAAAAATCTAAAGGCATCGCATGAACGAGGTGGCCAGTTAACAGGTCCATTTCGTGAAATTAATCGTTCGTCAAACGTTTCTTTCAGTAAATTAATGGTATCGTGCGCTGTGATCCCTGAAATTGTATTGAATTAATTAATTGATTAACATTAATCTCATAAAATCATCTCTCAAATAAAGCCAATTTCATACATACTATAAACATTTTTCTGTTCTTTATAACAATTTAAGTTGTTATTTAAGTTATTAGTTAAATTTAAGTTCTCCGCCTCTTAAAAAACATGCTTTACATACATTTGAAAAAAAATAAAATTGTTAAACTTGGAATCTATAAAGTTGATATCAGACGCTGCACTCGAGTGATTGTTAATTTTTAGTTCATTCCACGATAAACACCGAAAAATTAAATTAATGCCTTTGTAATCTTGTTTAGCGTTTGAGCGTTAATATTTTCAACGTGGAGACGAAGTCGATCTTATGAATATTACATTAGATCGACTTCGACTCGACTTCGAGTGCCGAAACTCAACATCGTTCACTAATTAATTCTTTTCTCAATTTCGATTCATTTGTATTCTGACGTTGCACTTTGGGAGAAGACAAAAAAACAAAAATTTAAACTCCCGATATCTGCTTTACGAAAAAAAGAACACGTGGAATACCTTGCTTCAGGCTACTACATATTTTCAAAGCGCCAATACGTGTATGGCGCCAATATGTGTACGGAAGAGCAGTCAAAAGTCATGCAAAATGCTAACTTTCCTTACCGAATCCGGTTTTGACTGCTGTAACAGTTTTACAATCAATTACTTTGTGACTGAGTTGTTGACAAAAAAAAAACCTTGATCGTAGCCTTATTCCCAACTATCTTGAGCTTAACCTTCCAGTTTAATCGGATGCAGCTGACTACCAGTACTTTCCAAACAATATAATAACAACAAAATTAAATCAAATTCCTTGGCATGATGATTCGACTAACGGTTCATTTCAAAATCCTACAAAAATCTCTAGAATAATCTCATCCTACCAAAAGCTTATTAAAATATTTTAAAGTAAGAGAGCAAAATACATAATTTAAAACCACCACAACTACTCCATAACGAAGAACGTCGAACGATAAACATTTTACGAGAAATTTTAGACCAAAGAGAAGAAACAAGTTGTACTGCAGCTCTTTTGCAAGTTCTAGACTGTGTTATTTTACATTCCGAAGGCGAGACTACCTCTCAAAGATTTAAATCATTAGAGCAGCCCAACCGCGTTATAAATGGCCGCGTTTCTCTTTCGTTGACAATGACATCTGAATTGTAGGAATATTGTCCCGCTCGCTTGCCGCGATTGGTCCGTACGCCCCGTGCCTTGGAAAGCACGTTAAGCTGTTCGTCCCAGCTGAGATTCATGGATCTTTGACAGCCGTTACAGGAACTATGAGTATCGTATTTCCCAGTAACTGGGTTGTGGAGTTCAGATAGGCAGTCACTTCATGTAAAATGCTGGCATTCGATGCATCCGGTTATACTGGAAGTGGACCCTAACTTTGTTGCTTAGGTATGATGATTGTGCTGCTCACTAATACTAAAAATCGTATCTAATCGCTCCATGTGTGATGTGTGGGCTCACTCTTCTCGCTACGGACACATTTTCGCCCATATTTAATATCGCCATATACGGTGAAGGTAAATCTACCGATTTAGATCTTTGCTAGCCTCAATGTTTTATTTATTATTAAATATCGGGCGCGCCAGGTTGCACGGAAATACATTTGGAGTGATGGCTAGTGGCTACTGGCTACTTCCATATAATTTGGGATCGAAGGTGGGTTAGCCTCCACGATGTATTGCATTTCGATTTATGTAAAGTATGTTTGAAGGAATACTGAGCGAGCTTGGGCGAGCATGTTTTTAGCTTGTCGTTCCATGTGGATGGCGCCGCAAGTAATCCTATGACTAGGTAGGTGTAAACTTGAATAGGTTCATGTATACCATACAGCCTCCTTTACAAGGGACTTAAATAACTGGGTATACAGGGTGTAACAGAAACCCTATTGCTATCCTTAAGCACTACAGCTGGTATAGAATCACTATACATAGTTTCAGCTCAAAATAAAATACTCTAAGAACTATGATACCAAATTTTCGGTTTCATATGTTTCTTAAATTCAAATCATAACAAACGTGTCACCGCACTACGTGACTTTCCACGTTATTTGCCAATATCACGATAAATCTCTTCCGAGTGATGTATTTATTTCAATTTGAAAAGTTCGGTTTCTGTTATCAATGTATTAAAAATTCTCATAACTTCCGAACATGTAGAGATAGGATTAAAAAAACCTTTCCAATATCGTTTGATATCATCCGAAGAAGCCGTGCCCTTGGTATGTATATACCCTTTCCGTTACACGTTGTATATGCGTGTACCTCTGCCCAATCGGAAAAACAAGGCGTGATGTTATGACATTTTTAATATGGGTTTTCTGCACACAGAATTACAGCAGGATCCGACTCGACCTAGCATAAATCTTTTGGGAGCACAACCGCACTATTTAATCTTCTTCAATCAGTTTATAAGATTACGATCTCGCTGGATAAAAGGTACAAAAATTATTGTCAGTTTTAGCATCAAAGTGAAAGCAATACCTGCGGGGTAATTGCGTAAAACTTTATCAGTAGGAATGCCTTTCATTTTGACAGTTCAACAGTAATAATTGATCTTCGGATTGTTATTGAAAGTGTGTAATGAAAGGGGGGGGGAGTACTGTCAATCATTTTGAAGGATATTGCTAATCTACTGCTTCAAACGTTCGAAAAAAATTCTGCCCAACTACGTTTTAACGCAATGAATGATATTGAACTATTAATATGAATGGCATATCATTTAGATTTGTAAATACGTTACGAAATTACCGGTTGTCTTATTTAACATTTTGGACTTCACCTACTTTTCATAAAACTCATACGCCATGCCGCCATACAAACTTTTCATTGAGTTTATACGCCATGACGCCAAACATATTGCAAGTGTAACCTCCGCGAGGGCTCCCGGGATACCACAGGTGACTGCAGTGGAGCCTTCAGGAGTGCTTCTGGTGCTGTTTTGTTTACAGATCATTCAAAGAAACGAGACATTCCTCATTCCCCACAAAGACGAACAATACAGAATGGGCGACGAATAAAACTAAGATAGAAACAAAAATACTTTCATTCATTAAAGTGGGCCCGCCTACGTAAAGGCTCCCATAGTGTGGGTTGAAAAGTACCTCATTTAATCAACACCTTCCATTCTTTCAGTACATAAAATTCATGGGACTATTTATACTTCTACAGTGCCAAATACCTAAAGAAAGTGGGGTCTGAGGAATTTCAAATGGTTCCGAATAGAAATTGTCTCGTTGTCCGCAACAAATCCACCAAATGGATTGAGGTATTTCTCTTTCTTTCTTTGTACCTGCTTTATCTTTATTTTGCCCTTCTATAGACTTACGCGTTTAATTCTGGTTTGTCCAGTATTTCTTGGTTTGTGAACGTGAAAAAAGAAACCAGTTACGATTATTTTTTAGCCGGGTTACGGCGGGGTTTATGATTTTGACCGCTATGTATGTTTGTTTGTAAGTTTATCTGTTTCGTAATAGCGATTGAGATGGACTTATTCTGTTGTTCTCTGAGTGAATTCACAAGAAATGCAATGTTTGTAATTTGTTATGCGTAGGTACATGTCAGTATTTAGGATAATTATTATTAAGTTAGGATAAGCGCATTTGTCGCATTGGGTTACCCTGTAATGTTACCTAAGAAGAAAAAAAATAAACAAAACTTCTAAAGTACCTATCATAATTTGACAAATGACGTATCGTTGGAATCGTCTACATGTTCTGCTGGTTATAAAAAAAAACAATATCGTTTTATAGGTGATCCTGGTACAGGCATGCGACTATGGTCATCCCTGAACATTTTTGTACCTATGTCTTGTTTTCTGACAGATATATTTTCTAGAGCGTGATTTATCAGTAGTCGAGTTTCAGTATTTGAATTTACTTCTTCTATAAATGTAGAAATAAACATATACACCGTGACATTTTAGTCGTCTTACAACGGCAGCCCACTTCATGTACCCAATGACTGTTATCTACTACCATTCATAATTTTTTTTTTTTAAATATTTGCATAATCAAAAACATGAAAATATCACTAAGACGAATGACGTAGTTTGAAACACCCTGTTAACGAGATGGAATTAATGATGGAATGTAATGGTAGGTAGGTAGATATCTTCTACCGTTTGATACGTAAACATTATTAACAGGGAGGGTGTTTCATAATTCTGAAGCATTCATTATTTTTCTTTGTATCTGTTATCTTAATTAATGGGAACAATGTTTTAATCGCGCCTAGATGTATGTTATGACGAATACATTGAGTGGACCATCTTTGTAAGACGACTAACATGTCACGGTGTTTAATACAAGACGAGACGATACGAGTAGGGGAGACCAAAGAAACAATGGATGGACTGTGTGAAAGGTGGCTTTTCTGATTACATTAGATGTATTTTTAGAATCTTGTCTTATTCTTTCATCACTTTCATAATTTTGCGTACTTCAGTTTGATAAATTAAATCATCAAAGTCAAAGTCAAATTCAAAGGTTTTTACTTGTAAAACATAGGTAAAAAAGGTGTTGTGTATAAAATATGTACAAATACATGATTTGCCGTTGATGGAGTACAAATATCATTTAAATACCAATAGTAAGTAATAGTTAGTCAAATCTACATTTTATAATACCTACATTTAGGCTAAACGTACTTATTATAAACTAACTGCTACTACTTGCAAATAAACGATTTTTTAAATTTATTATTGTACATATTTATTCTTATACATAGCTATCATTATTATCTTCTAGATATTCATTAACTGAATAGTACGCCATCTGCGCTAAAAAGCTGCTTAAATATTTTTTTAAATCACACTAATCGCGTTTGTCTCGAATAGGCTTCGGTGTTTTGTTGTACAATCTGGGTGTCATTCCCAAAAAAACTTTTTGTGTAGAGTGCTGTGTTGCGTGTAGTAGCGCAAAATTCATTGTTGCGACGTTTCGACTTAAGTAGTTCAAATTTATGTACATTTGTTGAAAACTGCTGCTTCATAAATATACAAACATGGTAGGGTCAGCAACTTATGCTTTTTTAAAAATGTCAAGCAACTGTCAGTTAGATCACTGTCATCTTAGATCTATATAGGGTGACTGGTAATTAGTGACCGATATTTAACACATAATTGTACTCATCATAAGAAACAACTTTCCCAAAGAAACAATTTTTTTTAAATTATCTACCTTATTGACCCCAATTTTATTACCCCAATAGAATATTGAGTACATACCTAACAAGAATAACACACCATCAGCTGTAATTTAGTTTAGTTACCTACAAACAAAAAAAATGGATCCATTTTTACCATGCATTATTCTTTTTTTCATTAATTTAACAACGGACGAATCTGACTCGGCTGGGCAGCGTTCGGGAAGCTACGCAATATCTTCTCGTCCTACATACCGCAGTGTCTCAAGACAAAAGTCTTTGACCAGTGCGTGTTGCCAGTGATGACATATGGAACCGAAACGTGGTCGCTCACAATGGGCCTCATAAGAAGGCTTAAACTCACCCAAAGGGCAATGGAGAGGGCTATGCTTGGAGTTTCCCTACGTGATCGAATCAGGAATGAAGAGATTCGTAGGAGAACCAAGGTAACCGACATAGCCTGAAAAATCGCCAAACTTAAATGGCAGTGGGCAGGGCACATTGCTCGCAGAACGGATGGCCAATGGGGCCGGAAGGTTCTGGAGTGGCGACCGCGTACCGGAAGACGTAAAGTTGGAAGGCCTCCCACGAGGTGGACCGATGACCTTGTGAGGGCCGCAAGAGCCCGCTGGTTGCGGGAAGACAGAACCGGTTGAAGTGGCGGAGCTTGGGGGAGGCCTATGTCTGGCAGTGGACGAAATGATGATCTTTTTGCTGAAATGAGATGATGATGATGAATAATGGACCGCGCGCGCTATCAGCTTGTTATAACAGATCATATTTACATCTTACGCGTCTCACCTCGACAGCGGTAAAGACAGACTGACATATTACTCCATTTATACTATTATAATAAATATTATGATATGTAACGGGACTAGACAGGAGAGAGTAGGTAGTATTAATAGCCATGACGCCCTGACGTAATATTGCTGAAATATTTCCTATATTTTAAATACCTATGCATTGAGCACCAAAGATCTTCCCATTTGAGCACCAATCCATATTTTAACGTGGTGCTCAAAGGGGAACTAAAAATAAAATTCGACTTTATTCTACTTTGAACACCTACGGTGCGGTAGCTTCTAGTGATGGGGTGTATAATAAATCATACCGATAAAAATAAGCAGTTTTATTGCGGAATGTTTGAAGCATGGGAGTTGTTTGGTAACGAAATCAAACTCACCGACACCTTCAACAAGTTTAGCTAACTTTCATTAAGCAATAGGGACACGACAGGCCATTCTAAGAGCAAATATTTAGAGGCAGCGTCTGATCTCATCACTTACTAATCAACCAAAAATACTTTCTAAAAACTATACACCAGTATCTTCAACCATACCTTCCAGTATTTTCTGACTATTTCATATTTTTCGCATTTGTGTCTCGTCTAGGAAAGTGTGTGACGTAGGTCCTTGTTACATTTTCGCGACCCATAAGTGAGACGTAACAAATTACGTTGGGCGCCATTTATTTGGCTTGGGAACGCTAAAATGGCCCTTTTATGTGTTTTATTTATAAATGGTAAGGGTAATTTATTACCCTGGTGATTCTCGTGACACGTGAAGGACAGGCCATGACTTTTACCGTTTAGGTTCTTCTTAATTTTACTTCATCACGTAAAGCCATTTCTTTTTTTTTACGGTAGTTAGATGAAATTTAGAATTCATTCTCTTGTGACTGAGTAATAACAGCCACACGTGTCGCTCGATCAGGTTAAACTATGCTTGCCGCGGTTACGCGGTTAATACCTACACGTTCCGTGCTTCGGAAACCACGTTAAGCGTTCGGTCCCGGCTGTCATTCGTGGATCTTTGACAGTCATTACGGGTCATCAGAAGCCCGAAAATCTGACAACCAGACTTACCAAGGGGTAGCTATTACCCAGTAACTGGGTTGTGGAGATCAGACAGGCTGTCGCTCCATGTAAAATACTGGTACTCAGCTGCATCTGGTTAGACTGGAAGCTGACCCAAATAAAGTTGGGAAAAGACGAGGCAGATGATCAAGGTTCGAAAAATTTTTGAGGTTTTTTCAATTTTACTGTTTTTTGAAAACTTTTTTACAAAATTAAATGTGCAATCATAAGTCGTCTGTCTCCAAGCAGTTACTTCTTTAATTTTTATAGGTTGTGACTTGAATAGTAAATGTGCTTTCTGCGTTTGAATAATTACGTTTTTGCAGATGTCTGTCAGACTATTTTTTATTCAAATTATGCTGGCTGTAGATCATTGCTAATTATTACACTTAAGTTAATATTGTATTAGTGCTGACATTTTCAATTATCATCATTACATTTCATAATTATTCAATTAGGGTTTTGGCAAGTCAAACATGGGTGAGAGCCAATTCACAAAATCATTGTGTACCTAATGTTTGAATTTTTGAGTCAAATGAAATGAATTACCTAACCAAGTAGTAAATAAAAAAATACCAATGCATTTGAGTACAGTCGAATTAATGCTTAATTTAAGAATTGATTTGTCCGTTTTTATCTTGTTTTTAGGGCCATATTAATAAAAGATACCCAGACTAATCTCAATTTGAAACTGACAGATTTCATAATAACGACAGAATATTAATTCTCCACTCAAATCCTACAAATATTTTGAATGTGAAAGTTTGTTTGTATGTTAGCATGCTTGTGACTCAATCACTTAAAACAGATAAGCGAAAATTTGGCACACAGATAGATTGTAACCTGGTTTAACACATAAGATTCTTTTTAGCCTGGTAGTACCTTCCCGTGGGATAATTTTTGACTTTTACGCGGGCGAAACAACTGGCAAAAGCTGAGTAATACATAAATAAAGTTTAATTAATTCCTAATGTTGTCCAAGAATAGCCCCTGAATCAAATAACAAGCCTACATTAAAAAAAAATCACGCAGACATCTCTGAGTGCTATATTTAGCTCTTTAATCAGCTTACTCCATTTCCGAGGTAACCCAAAAGGCTTTTCTCTCTCAGGACTTTTTCGACGATAACAGTAAAGTAAGATAATCAAGTCGTATTACAATCAATCATTCAGCGTCGTCTGGACGATGACAAAGGAGCTTTTAAACTTTACACTGGGGTATGGTAACCAGGCTTTTTAAGGTATATGAAACAAAGATGGGTGGCAAAGATTTTTGGAATGAAGTTCTTTAACGCAGCTTGCGTTAGGAGTCAAATTGTAGAAATCGTCACGAGTCGAAAAAGCGTTACGTAACTAAAAAGCGTTACTGCGAAGATCGCCCTGAGGACACGGTGTAACATACGGTGGAGGTCTGTCTGGCTTAGGCAGAGCACCGCCGTGTCCTTGTGGAGGCGATCGGTGCAGACGATCTCTCGCGTCCGGCCCTGGGGGCCTACTCCCTAAGCGAAATCCGTAGTATCGGCCATCGTTACGGGCGCTTCGTTCTCCGTCTCACTGACGGACATACCGTAAGTTAGACAGAGAGTGAAGCGCTCGTAGCGACGGCCGATACTACGGATTTCGCTTAGGGAGTAGGCCCCCTGGTCCAGGCCATGATACGGAGCGAGAATGCATGGCTAGCCGTCACCTCCTTTTGCGAAGCAGTACAGCTCACGAAGAGGGCGGCGCGGCGGCGCACGTGAGGGAGAGGCAGTATATCGTATATAGTCGCCGCAAGAGACGCCATGGGCGTCGGGAATCCCAGGCTGATTCCTGGCCACCGAAGGCGCGGGCTTGCGGACGGCGAGTAATGGGTAGCTCGCTGTCCGGTAAGGACCAAGCCCGGGTCGACGGCGCGTTGTGTTCCACGCGCGCCTCAAAGAGATGTCAGCACCAACTGGTGGGGTCCGCAAGGTCCGATGCCTGCCAGGGGTGCGGGTTTTTTGAAAGAGATACCGTCGCCCCTGGCACACAGGCACCTGAAGGAACTTGGGTGAGTTTTAGTCAGTAAAAGTCTGACACGCCCTCCTGCTCCACCCAGAGCGGGAGAGGTTCCTTGATGATATCTAAGCCTCAAAAAAAAAAAAAAGCATTAGTGCCCCTCCATGCGACTTTTTATTATATACAGGGTTAAATTAAATTAGCTGGGCATACCTACTTCACCCACGTGTCGATATCAAAAACTAATTATTTATTGGTGAAATTACCATATAACAAGCCGGCCGCCCGACGATGGATTTCTAATCATCCCCTAAAAGAAAAAAAATCTTGAAAAAGAATCCACTAATGGGCCTTCCATTACTGGATTATTTTTCAATATTTTTTTCTTAGTGTTCACTTATTAATTAAATAAAGGAAATCTGTTTGCCTGTGTTTCTAGACCCAACAGTTTGGGTGGTGCGCTGTTTTAGAAAGTGGGCTATAAAACAAACTACCTAATTGCGATTTCATTGAAACAGATTAACTTTTTAATATGGATACGGCACTACACATCGTCATGGAAGGCAAAAAGGGAACGGAACAATTAATCTTTTTCTTAGATTACTTTTATGACACTGACATTTGACACATGTCATTGCTGTCACTGATGGATTTTGTTTACAAAGACAGATACCAAATAAAATAATACTATTGCATTACAAATAACTTTTAGAAGGAGTTTTTGGCGGGATCGCGTTGGAACATGTCGCACGAATTTTCATTTTCATGGAATTTAGTGAAATAGCGAATTAAATTGTGTAATTTTGATAGTGAATTACTCAATTTAGTTACGTGTGAGTGCACAAGTGTAGTGAAGGTGAAAATAAGTGACTAACGTGGACTTTTCGTGTTCCCCCCAAAAACTCCTATTAGGTTGTTGTAAAGTTACTACCGCTTTACAATAACTCTGACTTGACTGACTAAAGACGACTATGACTGTTTTGTAACTTCGTGCCCGATATCGGGCTATTTACTTGATCTAAAAGAAAAATTACTTGACACTGGCTAAATGCACAAACCGTGTGAAGCCAAAATCAAAAAAAAAAAAAAAAAAAAACTTTTACAAGGAGTGATATAGGTAGGTACATATTTCCAATATGCTGTCTATCACTGAATTAATGAATTTGTGATTTTTATTATTTATATACTTTATTGCACACCAGAAAATACATAATAAATAATACACTTAATAAAATAAATTAATAACCCTAGCTATAATAATGTCTGTGAGCGCAGAGGTTAGCTAAATTCTTTCTCCAATGTATTATATGTATCTGTTCAACAAACTTCGTGTTTCTTAAATAATAAGTGGATACAAGTAATAAATCAAGCCTTATCGGTAGTCTGCCAATATTTTCGGGTCAAGTCCCTATTTCACGAGATGCAGTGGTCACATTAATGGTTCCACCACAAAGTTTTGACATCGAAACTTATTTATTAGTTACCTCGACGCCTTTTTCCGAGTTCTCAATCCCAAGAAAGCAATATACGAAGTATTCTGGGAAATACTTGGAGAGAAATAGATCAGGGAACGGAATTATGTATGAGTGGATTTCTTTCTAACTTTCCGATGTAGCGAAGTGAATGAGTGTTGTGATAATGTCAGATGAATTAGGAGATGCCACAAAATCTGTTGTAGCCTAACATTTTGTTACGGCTAGTCAGAAAATCGAAAGTTTGATAACCTGTCTTACTAAGGGGTAAACTCAAAACTCAAACTCAAAGCATTTATTTCAATTAAACCATTTACAGGGACTTTTGAATTGTCAAAAAGTCGATCAGTTGGAAAGTTAAAGCTAGTTGCCCATTCCAAAACGTAGATTTCTATGGAGAAGAACGGGCAAGAAACTCCACGGACACTCTTTTAAAATCAAGTTGAATATTACAAAATCTTGGGAACATTATTCTTGTTGCTTCTGTATGTGAGAACAATGTAAAAAAATAAAATAAACAATTCTAAATACAAGATCAAAAAAGCTCTGGAAGTTAGCTGGAGATGACCAGTCACAACACACGCGCCACCATCAGTGAGACATTTATGTGAGCATGACATACTCTCAACTGCCATGCTTTTTCAAGTCAACGTACATCATAACAACACAATAAACGGATGCATGGTACTCACATTTACAAAATTTAAACAAAATGCTTCTAAATTATACAAAACTATAGTTTGCAATCTAATTGTGAAATTAATAAAATTTGATTTCCTAAAAGAAAGAAAAAACATTTAATATATTTTGAAGTATTCAATAACTAACACTTGGTTCAGCAAAAATAAAACATTCGTAATGTCACAAAAATAATAATATTGTGAACAAAAATGTTCGTAATGTCACAAAAAAAAAAGGGAAGCTTCTCTTTCAAACATTAAAATTTTAACTAGTATGCCCAGGTGGCTGTGGAACAGGACCAGCATTAAGCCAGCATTTTTATCTACGATATAATCATCTAACTTATAATATGCTTGTCTACAGAGTGTGCGTTTAATGCATGATTTAAATTTCTTTTCATTTAGTTCAAGAATACCGACTGGTATTTTATTAAAACATTTTACACAGTATTATCCCATAAAAGAAGTGTGCACTTTAGACAATCTGAAATGTGGTTGATCTAATTTGTACCTATTTCTAGTGTTAAAATTGTGCCTATCACTTATCTTAATAAAAAGATGTAGATTTTTCCGCACATACATAATGTTTTCATAGATATATTGACAAGGTACCGTCATGATGTTAATTGTTTTGAACAGTTCTCTTACAGATTCGCGTCTGCGGAGGTTATAGATGGCTCTTACAGCCCTCTTTTGCAGAATAAAGATTGACTCAATATCCGCAGCCCGTCCCCATAGCAAGATACCGTAAGAGATGATGCTATGAAAGTAACTAAAATAGACCAGTCTCGCGGTATCCACGTCTGTTAATTGGCGGATCTTCCAAACAGCGTAAGCGGCAGAACTTAGGCCCCCTGCAAGTGATGTTAAATGAGGACCCCACTGTAGCTTTGAGTCAAGCGTGATCCCCAGGAAAACCGTCTGTTCGACGAATTCTAGTATATCCTTATTCAATACAACATGACATTCACTACTTCTAACATTCGGAAACGCAAATCTTATGCATTTAGTTTTTATTTCATTTAATACCAAATTATTTACAGTAAACCAATTATGGACCTTAACTATAGCATTATTTACGTCGTCCCCGGTAACTGTGTTGTAGAGTTCAGATAGGCAGTCGCTCCATGTAAAATACTGTGCATCCGCTTAGACTGGAAGCCAACCCCAACATAGTGGAGAAAAGGCTAGGCAGATGATTATTTATTCATGGAATGAATTTACCTACTTTTAACTTCAAAACACGTGCAGCGTCAAGAAGTATTGTTTTTTTTTCAATTGTATTTACTTTATTTTTTAATATGTTTTAGATATTAATTTGTTTTATTTTTATTTGCTTTGTTATTCTAATATCTATAATATATGTATATTTATATACACCGTGAAATTTAAATGGTTGTTTTCCCGCAGCGAAATGGTTTTGTCTTGGTAATGAAATCGTTTTATAAACAAATAAAATATTAGAAACAAAAAATGGCAGATTAGCCATTGTGAAAAATCACTACGTGCGAGAGTTTATTTTGCTTTGTACATTTATGCATCGCTGTTCCCATTGTCGGCGGTGCGTGTGATTCGAGTAGTACCTAAAAGTTACCTCTAGTGTTACTATTGAGTTGTGTTTTATCGAGTTGATGAAATTTTTTTAAATTATTTTAAAACAAAAAAAAGCTTTTTTTTACTTGGACTCTATGCTTCGAAAGTACTCCTTAAGGCAAGTTGTTCTGCCGCGGGAAAACAACCATTTAAATTTCACGGTGTATAGTTCTGAAGCCAAACTTTGTACCCTTTTCATGAAAATTCGGTGCGAAGAATATCGAATTTGACACAGTTAATATTTATATGGAGAAGGAGTGCAGAAAGCTAATAATAATTACTATGTTCGAATTTCGATAACTGGGCGAGCACTAGTAGTTTTAATACTCATGACATAAGGTTCATATTGAATAATTAATAGTTTATTTAAATAACTATTTAATAACTTTTTCAGGCGGCTGGAAGCGTCATCGTGCGTTGGTAATACCAAAAATTACAAACTCGTAATTATATCACTTCGCTATAAGCAAAAACTGCAGTAAATAACTTGGCTGGAATTTTATAAAATAAGCCAACCTTTTCATCCTTCGTCTGTTTTTGCTACCGAAAATGTAGGTAAAAAAAATATTTACAAAATCAAAAACCCGACTGCCTAAAAAGTGAATTTTAATAAAAAAAGATGGACACAAGAAACTTCTTTTAAAAGATTGTTCATAGTATTCAGTCTAATAGTCATCCTTTTAAAACAAGTTTCTTGTTTCAATCTTTTTAATGGAAGTTCACTTTTTAGGCAGTCGGGTTTTTTGATTTTGTAAATTATTTTTTATTTCACAGTTTTTACTTAATATAATTATTTTTGACATCAATGTGACCTATTTATGAAACCCTTTATACCACTGAATAGATTTTGAGAAAAATAAATAATTAAGACACAATATGGCGTCAAAAATCGGACATTTTAATTATTTTTCAATTCTTATCTATCCAGTGTCACTCTCACAATTAAGAAAAATGTAACGGCACCTCTCAAGCTGAAATCGATCAAGCCGTTTAGGCTACAGAGCGTGCCAAGGAAAAATACATACATACATACACTCGAAAAACATAACTCTCCTTCTGGCGCGGTCGGGTAATAACAACACATAACATCCAACCTGTAATCCCCAAAGGGTTTGGCAGAAGTAAACCTATTCACCCACATTTCGCCAGTTACGTTTATGTCCCATGTAATAGGGGGCGAGCCTATTGCCATCAACCGGGCACAAATCCAGACTCCGGGCTGCTACTGAGAAATCCCTGGTTTAAAAACTCAATGACATTGCCCCAGGACCTTGCTCAGCAGTAACGCTTGCGACACTAACACTAAACCAATGAGGCAAGGCGAGGTAGGTAATAAAAAACACCCAAATTTCTAAACTTTAGGTCGCCTCATTTGTCCAAGTCCGTATGGTTTCGGTATCGAAAATTTATATCAAACGTCGTTTTATTATGACTTTACCTTTTGCGATTTTTGAAGAAGTTTCTGGTATACTAGTGATTAAAAAAGACTACTTGGTGAGTTTGGAGTCGAAAGGATCCCGGAAAACAATTCGGGTAACCGAAAAATATACGAGGGAGTGGTCGTAGAAACTCTCGACTACAAAGTTAGTTCACACAAGAGTTATTAATTTAATTTAAACCATTATTTATTTCTCAACTTCTATAGTTTCGCGAAGTTTTTAAATCATTGATTACGGTACGCTGGTCCCTGTGAGTTTATTAGTTTAGTTGTGTTTAATCATTTTATTGCGGTTCAGTGGAGTGGAATGTATGTTTTAAGTTATTTGTTGGTTGCTTATTTATTTTTAGTAACTGAAAAAAAGTATTAAAATGTTTTTTTGCGGTGTGCATAATCGCATAATCATAAATTCCAATTTATGATTATGTTAAATACTAGGTTTTTTACATGGAGCGACTGCCTATCTGTCCTTCACAACTTAGGTACAGGGTAGTACGATACCACGTGGTAAAACTGGTTATCAGACTTTCTGGCTTTCCCCGTAACGACTGTCAAAGATCCAGGAATACACCGTGACATTTTAGTCGTCTTACAAAGGTGGTCCACTCAATATATCCGTCATAAAATACCTCTAGGGGCGATTAAAACATTGTTACAATTAATTATGATAATAGGTACAAAGAAAAATAAATAATGCTTTAGAATTAGGAAACACCCTCCTCTGTTAATAATGTTTACGCATCAAACGGTAGAAGATATCTTCCTACCTACCATTACATTCTATCTTTAATTCCATCTCCATAACAGGTTGTTTCAAACTACATCATGTGTCTTAGTGAATTATATTTTCTTTTTTTAAATTATGCATATGTTCAAAAATATCTTTTTTTAAAATAAATGATTAGCAGTCATTGGATACATGAAGTGGGCTGCCGTTGTAAGACGACTAAAATGTCACGGTGTATATGTACAGACCTACACCGTCCGATCGTGAGTCGAGATTTTGAATATTCGCTCTGTGTCAGTTTTTATATAACCTAAAAAACTGTATCGTGTTATGGCTATTTGGTGACTCCTGTCTGTACTCCTTCTGTGTGTATATTGTGTAATTGTGTTGTGTACAGACATTATAATTGTAAGTAGCAGAGCGATTTTAATTCCGTTCTTCCGTACATGTACCCCAAATATGTATCCGATAATAACAGCCTCCGATATTAATGTGACTTTCTGTATGCAGGAAGGTCTCAGTATGTAAAGATGATGACATCCACGGACTAACCGCAGTAGGCGTAGCTTAACCTAATCGATAGACCCGTGCGGCTGTATTACTTAGCTTCAAGCCGTGCGGCACACATTATTGTTGTTAAAACGTTACTGTCACTTAGCATAAGCATAATCAGCCTATATCGTTGCCACTCCTGGAACACAGGCCTTCTCTCGGCGAGAGGGATCCAGTACGGGTTGGTAGATGTCACATGTCTTCGAAGCTGTCACTTAAATAAATACTATTCTTTATTTCTTTTCTTACGGTAGAATAACCATAAAATATTCATAGCAAAACGATAAACGATACTCCCAATTTCTATTGGCTATAGGCCTAAAATACGCTACAATACCCGCAAAAACTGACCAGGACAATTATCCCCAACCCCTAAAAAATCCTTTTAAAATCTTGACTCTAAGTACAGAGGGCGCGTCCACACAGATCGCGGCTAACGACCAATTTCCGGCCAACATGACGCTGGCCGGCCAATATCCGACAGTGCATTCAACGCCAGTCGCCTTTAAAAATAGTGTAAATTGTGTTTTCAGGGTGTGAGGGTACTGGAAGAAGGTTCTCTTTGGAATATGTTGACTTTTGTGTAAATATGTGTTGTTATTTAGGGGATTTGATGCGGAAAGTGGACTTAAGGAATAAAGGCGTCCTTTTTAATCGAATTCAAAAAAGGAGAATTCTCAATTCGTTGGGCTCTTTTATATTTTTTATGTATGTTCCCCGATTACTCAAAGATGGCTGAACCAATTTAGAAAATTCTCTTTTTTTTTATACGTACTTCCCAGGTGGTCCCATGGTCATCATGTCAGGATCTGATGATGGAACCCTATAGACATTGAGGGAACTCTGCAAATGTTATGGGCATAATTGTTTACATAGCAAGTAGTGGTATACTAAAAGAAAAAAAATTGCAAAGTGAAAATAACTTTAATTTCGAGAGTAGGTGACAAAAAACTAAACTAAAAATACACTGACTTCCGAAATTAAAGTAATTTTTGTGTCAAATGTAGTCTTTGAATCAACAGTCTTAGGTCGGTTGTAGACGGTACGGTTTCTTTACGGTACGGAACGCAAGCCGCACCGTACAATAATCGTGTGAGCTTTTGACTTGAATGTGCCTTAGCGGCTGAGAGTATGTCATGTTCACTCAAATGTCTCGCTGGCGGGGCGTGTGCATTCGGCGCGGATCATTGAGTTCCTTTCAAAGGTGTCGAGATGAGTTATGCTGATTCATACGCCATGTTCGTAACGGGCACCGTCATTAGAGGTTGGTTATCTCTTAGCTGCCACGGCTTATTTAAATTTAATGTTTTATTAAGGACACTTTTAACGTGTACGCCTTTCTATGTCGTTCCCACATGTATAATTTTAACATGAGTGATGTAACCAATATTTTGTAACAACATTTTGATTTAAAAGAGTGTTCATGGAGTTTCTTGCTCGTTCTTCTCGACAGGCAACTGTTACGCTTTGGAATGGGAAACTAGGTTCTAATGCCTGACTGAACGACCCCTTGTGGTAACGGCCGCGACTTACCAGTTATAGGTCGAAGGTTCGAACCTAAATAAATTATTTCTTCACCCCTGCTCTCAAAACGGTGAAGGAAAACATCGTGAGAAAACCGGCATGTCTTAAAACCAAAAATTTGACATGTGACCTACGAACCCGCACAGGGTTGGTAGGCGAACCGCATGGTAAATTCTCCTTCTCCTCCTCGAAGAACGGAACATACTGAATATTCGCCTGCATACAACACAAATGAAGGAGACGGGAGAGCGCTTTGAGGGAGACAGACATGGATTACATCACGTCTGAATTTACTGATGAGCAGAGTTGTTAATATATAAAACCAGCTTTTAATGTTCCCACTGCTGGGGCACAGGCCTCCTGTCAGTGAGACGGAGTGGGCCGTAATCCACCACGCGGGCCCGTGCGGTTTGAAAGATGTCACTGTCATGTCTTCGCATTTCTGGTTCTTGGTTTCCGCCCCTCTCCGGAGGAGGAGGAGGTGTTAATACTACATCCAAAATAGAATGTGCTGTTTATTGCTACTGTAGATGGTTAACAAAGTACCTGATGAGCTTGTGGCTATGAAATAACAGCTGCACGGGTCGATCGATCAGGTTAAGCTACGCTTGCCGTGGTTGGTCCGTGGATGGGTGACCATCTCTACATACCGAGACCCCTGTGCCTAGAAAGCAGTTATTATTTTTATTTCGCAAGGTATGTTTGAGGCCCAGTAGGGCTGCTATCATTCGGGCATAAATTCATAGCTCCAGACCCGTAAGAATCTCGTTACGGAAAACCCTAAAACACTTATGACTTGAGGATCGAACTAAACCCTTTGTTCTGCAGCCTACTAGCCTTGCTAGTAACTAGCCTTGTAATTTGACATCTTCCATTCTGCTCATTCGCACTCTGACCCCCAAGATACAAGCCCTGCTTTGGTTGGGGGTCAACGGTCAATCAAAAATTGTAATGTACAGACGCCAGTACATCAAGCTATAAAAAAATCCCAATTGAAAATTAACCTTATTTACTTTGTAATAAACTTGAAAATCTATCGAAGAAATTTTACAGATTGGAGTAGCTGATGTGATAGCATCTCTACAAACTAATTAGTGTTTTATGCTAAATTTCTGTCTACTGTGAACCATCAGATGATGCTTCACAAAGAACGAATAGATATTCGTATTTGCTAATAAAACTAATTGTTTTTTTTTGTAGATCTGCTGGTCTGTAAGTATTGAAAAATCTAGGTAAGTAAAATCAGCTTGATTAAGTATTACCAAAATTAGCACATTTAAGTAACACATTTCGTTCCATCAGTGGCAGCAACGGTTATCACAAGAATTTACATTTTAAAACCAAGATTTACCCAAAGTTTATTCTACTTTGACACTTAAAATGACAAAATTCATTGTCTCCAGCGTGATAACCATAAGACAGTGAATTTTTATAGCCCAGAAACCTTATTATAATAAACTGTGGAATGATAAAATCACCATCAAATTCGGGCCAATGGTTACCAAGATTATTCTTAGGGGATAAGGAAGTTATAGACCCTCAATTTCACACCTAATCTGTGTAGGACAGTATAATAGGATTGAATAATAGATTAGAGATAACCATGACATGTCCGGTCGGCTGTATTGAATCTGATTAGATTGTGGTGCAGGTACGACGGACGGTATATGGAGCGCTGGCAGACAAACGGTTACGTGGGTGCACGGACACACAGAAGATCGCAAAGAAGATCTGTAAATAGACTCGCACGGACAAGGGAAGCATGTTACAAAAGAGAGGAGCATAATATAGGATGGTAGGTTGATCTTAAAATAGTTTCAACTATGGTAAAAATGATAGTCAGTCAAAGAAACTAAACGTCCAGGGTGCGACAAAGTGTCAAATAATTGATACTACGGTTCTATTCATTTACTCGAAAAAGAAAATATATTATGATCGAATATAAGATAGCAGGGAAGATCTGGAGGTGATTCGCACAGACCTGGAAAGCATGGCATAGAAGGAAGTAGTCCTATACTCAACAGTGGGAGGAACAAGGCTGCCAGTGATGATGATGATGGTGATAGGTAGGTCTAAAAATAGTTTATGCTGTGGTAAATGTGATAATCAGTCAAAGAGGTTGACCGTCCAGGACACGATGATGTGCCAAATAAATTATACTACGGTTATTTAAATCCATCCAAAATGTATAAAGATCGTTACATTTAGTGATACATATATACGAGTATGTCGTAGCCATCTGGTTAAATTAGCCAGCTAATTGAACGACTAGGCCGTTCATTAAACGCAGACGGCCTAGGCATCCGATTGGATGCCTAGGCCGGTAGTTAATTGAACTAGAATCATTCAACGTTTAGCTACTTGGCGTATTGAAAGTCAGTCCTTTGAGGATGACTGACCAGTACTCAGCCAAGTGATTCAAATTTAGTTAGTTTTTCGACTGCAGCGCTAGTAGTCACCAAAACAAATATGGCGTCAATATCGCAAACCGTGAACATTAATTATCGTTCTCATGTTCAATTTAAAGTGAAATTATGAATTAATTAATTAAAAAACATTTCACTATTACTAGTTTGTGAACACACAAAATACATACATTCATAATACATACATTTGTGAACTCATGGTCACTCTGACCAAACATCACAAATTCATCAATATCTAATTTAACTAAATGACTACAAGACATTCAGCCATAGGGCTAAATGTTGCGCTCAATGACTTGGCTAGTTGTCCTTCAGCTATTTAATTGATTCCCGGTGTTCGTGAATAACCTAGGCGTCCAATTAGCTGGCTAATTTAACCGTGTTTAAGGTCGCGGCGAAAGACCTGGATGAGACTCGCACAGGCTAGGCAAGCATGGCACAGAAGGAAGGAGTCTTATTATACTCAGCAGTAGGTGGAACGAGGCTGCTGATGTAGGTCTGAAAATTGTTTGTGCTGTGGTGTGGTGGAAATTTTAGTGCAGAATCATGTTTTGAAACCAAGGTAACAGGTTGTGCTTCGATGACTCTGTCACTTTGAATGTATCTCCAACGTAGATTGTAGGTTATGAGTAAGTTTTTTACTTACTTACAGGGTCGGAACCTACAATCATTTGTGCGTTCTTTGAGCAAGAAAGTCGTTGATAGCTTGTCGCTTCCTCGTGGCACAAGTGCCTAAAACAAAATGTACGAACCAACGTATGCATGACTTCCAAACAATACTTGGATTTCAATCAGTGCATCTTGTCCAATAGCTTCCAGCACAGAAGTACAGTCAGGTCCCCGATGAGGGACAGGTGCCAGAAAGCGTCATGAGTCGTTCATGGGTCACGTTATTCGAGAAGCGAGTGAAGCGAACTACCAACTAAAAACGAGTTGGCGAGAAACGAGCACCGAGTGCACGACGGCGTGAAGAGATCGCTCGCTGGTTTTCGTAAGTACCAAGCGTAAGTCTCTTAGGGAGTATTGTAGCCCGCCAAGCGAGCATTGCTGAGCGAGTACTCTCTTTGTTAAGACTGGATATCAGATCTCCCGAGCTTCTAACTAAATGTAACGATTGTCGAAGATGTACAAATAACAGCCGCGACTAATGGCTTAACGTGCCTTGCGAGGTACGGAGGAGTCACGATATGTTATGGATGGTCACCCATCCACGAATTGACCGCAGGAAGCGTGGTTTAACCTTCAATCGATCCGTGCAGCTGTTATTATTTAGCCACGAGCCACGATTTGGCGGCGGCACAGGTCCTACATCAGAATCATCACCTGGATAAACTTCAAAACAATGAACTGCTGCGACTTCAATCAGTGCATCCCATCCTTTCAATACAAAAGTACAGTCACGTTGCAGTTGTCTCGACATACTGATATCGAAGTTCCGATTTCTGTTATTTGGTTTATAACAGTTCGTTAATGAACAAAGTTGTGAGCTTCATGCCGACGCAAGGATTACATGCAACTTTCTCACTGCTGTGTTGTTATCCTTTGTTTTACGTTCCGTGTTCATTCAAACTTTCTGTTCGATATATTCCAAGTTTGCTAAGCAGAAATCTGTCTTCCTTATTTCATTATCTATACTTATTATCCTACTAATATCCTTATAACATATAGGATACTTTTTTCTCGGTAGTACGTTCCCGTGGGATTTTAGAGGAGGAATTTTAGACGTCCACGCGGGCGAAGCAGCGCGCAAAAGCTAATTTTAAATGCATCGTCCGTTTGCGCTTATTTTGCAGTATACTGACTCGTTGGTCTGGTGGTCGCAAGCGCTACTACTGAGCATGCTGGGTTCGATACCCTGGTCGAGTAATGTGTTAATGGGTATTTTGATTATTAATTTCTCAGCACCAGCCCGGACTTGTGGATGGTGCATACTATAGATAAACTTCTGCCTAACTAACCCTGCCTGAAACAAGGCGTGTTTGTTTTATTTAATAAGATTATTATGAAAGTTATTGTTTTAAAACTGAGAAAACGAATAAAAATAAAACCTCTGCGACAGACGGACCAAAAGCGATCTTATACAGGTTCCATGTTTTCTGTTTAGGTCATCATCTCCCAAGCTTTTTCCCAACTATGTTGGGGTCAGCTTCCAGTCTAACCGGATGCAGCTGAATACCAGTATTTTACATGGAGCGACTGCCTATCTGACCTCCTCAATCCAGCAGCTGGGTAATAAAAGACTGGTTGTCAGACTTTCAGGCTTATGGCGACCCGTAACGCTTGTCAAAGATCGATGAATGACAGGTCAAAATCTGAACCATGGTAAATATTCCGTTCAGTAGTTCATTGATATTTTTACATCTCATAACCCCGAAAATAAACTCAACAATAAACCAAACTCCATTTTGACTCACAAAAATGAACTTTCTCGAAATTCGATCCCCGTACAACATTCATCATACCACAACTGACAAAATCATAAACATATTCTCCTAATCTGGGACATGCATACTTCCGTAAAACTACTTTCGTAAATAAAATTCATGGGAAACTCGATCCGGTTCGCATTTCACGGTTCGCTAGACAACCGGTTATATTTTAACGGGACAATCCGGAGTCGGCGGACCAGAACTTACTGCTGGGATCTCTCTTATCCGGACCGGGTTGTCCCAGGGATTAGGGAAGGATTAAAACATATTGGTAGTTGTGGAGATTGGATAAACGATGTTTGATCAAATACATGCTGTAGTTTTATATTATGTTAGGAAAAGCCAGTAATCTACGATGTACGACACTCCAGTTAGAGTTTTGCGTTAAAAGCATAATATAATGACCAAAACTTTTTTAAGCAAAATTCTATACTTATATAATAGTTTGTTTGTCTGCTTGAACGCGCTAATCTCAGGAACTGCTGGTTCGAATTAAAATATTCTTTTAATGTTGGACAGCCCATTTATCGAGGAAGGCTATAGGCTATATAACATCACGCTAAGACCCTTAGGAGCCAAGCAAAGAGAAAAAAAGTCACGAATACGAAGTACTCGCATGGGCAGGCGATTCGAAGCGACGACGGGGAGCAAGAAATTTGACGCGAACGAAGTTGCGGGCAGAAGCTAGTTATTTAGAAAATAGCGTTGACCCCATCATAACTTTATGCATATAAAATGGAGTCTTAACGCCTTAGAATAAGATTTAATTTTCTATGCCTAAATCGGCCGTGCCTTACAAAATGTAGGTAGTAGGTTCAAACCTAAGCTGGCGCTTTACCTACTTGGTGTAGGTAAATTATTTCATCACCACTCCTCTGAAAACGGTTAAAGAAAACATGTGACATCAACCTACCCGCACTGAGCCCGCGTGGTGGATAACGGCCTCTTAAAGACAGGAGGCCTCTGTCCCAGCAGTGTGAATATTATAGGCTGATTAAAATTATGATAATATAAAAAGTACGCCTAAAACAACGATAATTATTTTTAAGAATATAAATAGGCTGGCCTTTTATTACATGGTATCTAGACATAACTGTCTATTCTTTCGAGGCTAACAGGCACAATATTTTGTTATGTTATGTCATTATCATATCAGCTGAAAGACGTCCACTGCTGGACATAAGTCTCCCCCAAAAGGGTGGATTTCCCATAATCGCCACGCTTGGCAGGCGGGTTGGCGATCGCAGTATGGTGGTCAAATGCATTGAGAACGCTGCTGCCCATTCTCTAGTAAGTCCCTTAGTCGCCTTCTACGACACCCATGGGAAAAAATGGGATGCGGCTATTCTTTTACGTCCTGCACCACACGGAACGGTTATGTCATGCAAATAAAATATATTTTGGGACACATAAAAATCTACTCTATCTACGCAGTTGAAGAGTAAATAAACATGGTACTGGATATCAAATTCTGTTCAAAATATACTTTGTAACAAAGTAAAAAATAACTGTTTGCTTACATTAATTGTACGTAGAATCTGGCTAGAATATAGGATTACTTACATAGTTGTATGTACAAACAAAGATATTATCATCTGCCTAGGCTTTTTCCACTAGGTACTTCGGGTCGGCTTCCAGTCTAGCTAGATGCAGTTGAATACCATTTTTTTTACCAAATTATGATTATCGTATAAGTGTTACACAAATCTACTTCAGCCACCAGTCTCTCACAAAGTTAGCTCCTTGTTCGTGCACTATTGTGAAATATTAGCATTTAGTAACTATGTTTTAGATGTTCTTAAAACGGTGAAGGAAAACATTTTGAGGATACTGGCATGTCTCGCCATCAAACGTAAAAGTTTGGCGAGTTCAGAATTTAGTAACACCTCTGTAGTATAATTACTTTTAAATAAATAAATAAAAAAAAAATGTCCTAGAACCAAAACTTCGAACCTTAGTTTCAAATAGTCTACGAAGCAAAATACCTAAAATTAATGTCTACACAGCAAATTGCCTAAGTAGTAAATCGCCTAGAGATCAAAATGCCTACCAAGCAATGTTCTTAAAAAGCAATAATTTTTAGCAGCAAGTAATCCTCCAAACCCACGTGGTAGATTATGACCTACTCCTTCTCATAGTGAGGGCCCCTGTGTCCCAGCAGTGGGAAAATTATTGGCTGATAGTGCTTTTAGATGAAGCGACTGTCTATCGGACCTCCACAACCCAGTTTCTGGGTAATATGATACCCCTTAGTAAGGATGACTACCCGTAACAAATGTCCGTGTATCTACAAATGACAGCCGAGACCAACACAACACCATCGGCGGACCGACCTCGGCGTGACCTTGATGATAGACCCGTGCACCTGTCATTATTTAGCCACGAGCCAAAAGATAATCCATAGTTAATACATACCTTTTTACGGACTAAACCGAGGGTTTATTTTCCTCGGCTCAATAGAAAGTTTTGATAGGATAAATGTATTATCTCTGTCTTATCTGTCTTTCGTCTAATAGGCTTTGTCTGTTGTCTGGTTATTTTTAGACTTAGGTAAGATATTTTCATTTGGTCATATTTTAGACATTGATCAGAATTAATTTCCTGACACTCGATTTCTCATATTTTCAGCCAGACCAATAGATGCTGTTAGTATTTGTTACATTTCAAATGTATTTTTTATATAATATTCACATTTTATATTGTTTTGAATAAACAATGCGCCCTCAGGCTACGTGGAACGACGATCTTCGCACGGTGACTGGTAGAGTGGCGTGCTATTGGAGAGGCCTATGTCCAGCAGAGACTGCTCTCGGAGCCTGTAGGCTGATGATGATATATGTAATTTGAAGACTTTTTTAACCTACCTATCCTTAAAAAACTTAATCGCCTTTAAAGCCTCCTTCATGTGACTTTTTATTAAACATATTATATCATTGAAAGAGTCAGAGAGATAGTTTTCATGCTTTTCGAGGGTGCCGATGGTGAGGCTTTCCATATCGGGAATTTCGAAAAAGCGTAAGGACTTCGATCCTGATTTTTCCTGCAGATTTTTAAGTTTACGTACACCATGCTGTTATCGACTCACGGCCAAACACCAACGACTGCAAAAAAACAAAACCCACACCCACTAACTACATTAGAAATGCGCGTTTCGCAAACCGACTCTGGTACCCATTCTAGTGTACAGGTACACAATTACACATCCTGTTACCCGCTTGCATACAAATGCGAACTTCAACTGTAAGATATGGCGCACGCTAATCGACAGGAGGTTGTGATAGCTCAGCGACTAAACGAAACGAAACGACGACGCAACGAAAGGCCGCGGACGAAATGTATCCATGTATCTGCTTGAGTGAATATTCTACACTGTTGTATTACTACTAGTAGTAGTACTACTACTGTCTGTTTGTAATGTCAAAATAACAGTCTTTTATTAATTGCACATGAATGTATATACTATAAAAAAATCTGTATGTCTGTTCGTTCCGGATAATCTCCGGATTAGGAGGACCGATTTTGACGGGACTTTCACTGGTGATGTGTAAGGAATAACATAGGCTTTTTATTCTGGTAGTACGTTTTCGTGGGATAAATTAAGTCCCGATACCTGGCGCCGAGTTGCAGAGTAGCAACGACAGTCTAGGGGAGTCGCACGCTCTCGCTGCATGTGCCTTGTTACAGCGACTAGACGCAGCGATAAGACGCACAGTTGCGCTGGCACTTATCGCCTTCTTTGATTGGTGTTTGGTTTTAATCCAATGGTACTTGTGTAAAGGGTACTTGTGTAAAGGAGTGGTTATTTGAATGTAAGGGATAGATAGGGTGATCGTCTTGTTGTCGAAATGTGCGTGCGTAATTGGATTCGGAAGGTGATGTCCGTTGTGGGAGTTGTTGACAAGAAAGACGGATTTTCAACCTTAATTTTGCATCAGTAGGAGTCAGGTTAATTGAATGTCATTGTGATAAGTAAAGTGTCACTATAGAATGCCATAACATAACATGACGCCTGTTGTCCTCGAAGGGTTAGGCTGAGTTGCACCTCTAATTAATACAGCCACAGTTAGCTAGTTCAAGTCCAATGTAACGGGGGGCGTGTTGTCGTCAACCCGGCACAAATCTAGACTCCGTGTTGCTACTACGTAATTCCTGATGTTAAAGTCAATAACACTTTGCCTGACCCAGAAATCGAACCCAGGCTCTCATGCTCGCCAGTTAGGCTTGCGACTATTAGATCAATGAGGCAGTACTAGGAATAGACAGCTGGTGAACTGGTGACACACCTCGCAACCCCAAGGAATCTGAGGGATTGAACCGACATCTTCATCTACATCTACGGCTTCAATAGGTTCAACAGGGTGAAGTAGTAAGAACGTGCTCCTGAATGTAATAATGTGAGTCTGGTAGATATTTGTAGAATCAAACACTTTACTTACTCCAAAAAGCGTTAAAGAAAAAAAAACAAATAAAACTAATACACGTTCTGTAAAAAGTGTTGTTCCTTGAAAGCAAAATCTAGTTATTTCTTTGAAATTATAATCACGCCTTTGAAGGTAGTTGAATGTTTTCGTCTGGCACTTACATGGTCACATGAATATGAAAAAAATGTAAGAAGGTTTATTATGGTAACAAGGAAACCTTGACAACTAGTCCTTTGCCTCCTTCTAAGCAGATGATCTTGTGTAATGAGACTCCGTTCTCCCAAAACTTAAATAGGGTATCTTTTATTTGGCTTGTAACATAATGGTACAGAAAGTCGACTTCATACAACGAGCGAAAATGAACACACACGCATAGAAAAACTTCACATACAGCGAGCGCAAGCGCATCCACGACTTGCATTTGCATGGAAGTCGTAACACAACACAATATACTACAATAACAGCAAATGGTTCCATTTTGACTTTGGTGACGCGGGAGCAAGATAAATATGTACAGTTGTCCGTGTGAGAAGCAGCTTGTTCTGAGGTCGACACCCGCAGCCTTCAGTGTCTGCCCTTGTAACTTGTTGATAGACATCGCGAAGCATAGGCTCACAGGAAACTGCACGAGTTTAGAATGGAAGGGGTAACTGTGGCGCATTAGTGGCATACGTGGTATAAACACCGTTTCGACAACGCCACAGCCTGTTACAATTTCCGCCCCGATGACTTTGTCTGTAAAAACACGACTATGAGCTGGGTTCCGTTACACAGCATCGGCGGAGTTGCTGGGTGTTGTGGCTAATTCCACTAGCCGTTAGTAAATTCGGAAATTCAACGGGGTAATGTGTAGCTACATATTGCTCCACAACAGTGTTAATGTAAGTATGTACATTGATCACTTCGCTCCCTTAAATTTTCGAGGGAATGATGTGGTTGATCGCTGCAGCTTGAACATTTTTGGCGTAAAAATGGCCCTTTCACACATCCAAGAATTCTCTTGGTACGGTATTCGACTGCGACGGCGAATAATGTTTCAATTCGCCGTAATGTTTATTTTCTGTATTCTAGATGCTCAGTTCTGAATTCAAATCAATTTCAAACTATCTATATAGATTCCATTTTAGATAAGTACGAGGCATCTGTCCCACCGCCAACGACGAAGTGACAAGCTATTAACTAGTTTCTCGCACAAATGATTGTAGGATCAGTATAAGTAAAAGACATCCATTAATAGTTGATCGCTGGCTGTTCACAACCGCCGCCGCCGACGAGTACTCATTTCTCGTAGCGACAAGAGCTATAAAAGAGAGTAGTTGCTCTGCAACGCTCGCTTGGCGAAGAGGACAGTCACTCAGAGACTTACGGATACCATTGACTGATCGGTTATTGCCGTCGCGCAGCCCCTGCTTGTTCCTCACCAACTCGTTTTTAGTTGCTAGCTCTACTATCTTCTCATTAATCGTTGGGGACAGGTGCCTGAAAGTGGTAGTTGCATGCGTCTGTTCATTCTAGAACACGGACTTAAAATGACCTCGAATTGACACATCCCGGCTCTAACAAGACGATACTAAAATCTTTAAAAAACCGCCGTTAAACAGCATCCTAATTTATCTCAAGCCCCTTCTAATTGCAAAATATACCGCACTGCGTAAGCTCCTTACTCTTATTTATTCTCTCAATTAACTCCGTGAATAAACAAGGCGGGCAAGAGTAAATAGTATTACCTAAGCCCATTGGCATACCACTTGACTAAAATTAGTAGTGGTATGTACGCAACAGAACTTAATTTAGCAGATTCTTGGGACATAACGAATTAGGGTCATTCGTTCTTCGGGCCTTGCTTGTCAGAGAGTGGTTTTTGTTATAGGGTTGGTGATCATTTTTCTCTTTGTTTGTGGGTGTTTGTTTAGTTTTGGACAAGATCACGATTTCTGATTCTTAGTAAAAAATGGTGATACATTTTTTTACTTCATAATCTGCCTAGTCTTTTCCTAACAATGTTGGGATCGGCTCCCAGTGTCACCGAAAGCTACTGAAAACCAGTATTTTACTTGGAGCGTGTGCCTATCTGACTTCCACAACCCAGTTACTGGGTTCAGGTCGCGGCACGTAAATTGAACCAAAATGGCAGATTTTATTTCAACATATCTGCCGTGTTCTGTAATTTATTTCTACCTTCGGTTATTTGTTCTGATTTTGGTTTAACTTACGTACCGCGATCTACAATACGATGCATCTTGGTAAGACTGAACCATATTTCTATACGAAGTGTGAAAAACGAAGATAGGTAGTAAACTTTTGCGTCCAACGTGACCGCGATCTATTCGTCTAACAAACGTATTCTGTAACTAGCGAAGTGTTCGATAATAATACGCCTATCTGGTGTACTGGATAAAAACAGTAATAAACCTTTTGAATGTCCATTTTTGTGATCAGTAGTTAGCTCTTGCGCTTTAAGCGAAAATGCTAATTGATAGTAGAAATAGTTGTGGTAAACGAAACGTTTAACAACTTCAATTACAAGGGTTTTTCCACCCGCCACCGTCAACGGGACGTCAACGAGAAATGAGATTATTCAAACCGAACGTGACGTCTCGCACTATAATTGCATAACATGCGATCAATCACAACCTGAATAGTTTTGGATGGAATTGCTAATCCATTGCTTCTTATGTTTGAAAAATGTGTCTGCTCAACAACATAAACAACGCAATGAATAGTGTTGAACTGTAAAAATGGAACTCATTCTTACTATTAGTGTGTTACACAAATACCCCGTCGGTAGTGGTATGACGTTTTGGGGGGCTGTCTTATGTAAAGTGCTGACTCTCAGCCTAGTTTGAATAAGTGACTTCTGATTTTGTTTTTTTATACGGTGGAAACGCGGGTATAGTGAATGTATGTATCACTACTACCGTGCCGTCATTTTGTTCTCGTTGACGTCCCGTTGACGAGGCGGTGGACAAACAGCCTACAGCCTGTCGTCCACAAAGCTATTCTAAAGTAGTCGCTAGACTGTTACAGCACTAGTATCTCAATGGTACACGACGCAACATACTGACACCTTATTAACTAGTTTGTGATTGGTGAGCGTCATCGTCGATAGGCCTTACTGCTGTTAGTGAAGTGGTGGTCAAAACAGTACTATGTTCGTATTTGTATTACTCTAGAAAGAAACTATCTAAACTATTAAGTTACGTCAAAGTAATATTTTAAATCATATTATGTGTAATTAACAAAAATTTGCTGTTCGTAGGACTAAAGTTATTTAAAATAATTTTTTTATACTGTCAAAAATGTTGACGAAAATGAACTTTAATGAGTTTTTAAGGCCCAACTCGTAATATTCAGGTAATTATGTCTGACATTTATAAATGAGTGCATGCAAATTCACGATGTTGATGTTAGATTTAAGAAGTGATTATTTGAGCAAACATTCATCATGAATGTTCTGTAAATATAATATCTTTGTTTGTATCTTTAGTACAATGATGTTTATTATATTTTATTTCTAAGTAGCAAAAAAATTATACATTCATTTTCCACTAGCTTTTGCCAGCGGCTTTGCCTGCGTGGAGGTCGAAAATTTTCCCACGGGAACGTACTAACGGGATTAAAAGAATTCTATATGTTAATCCAGGTTATAAACTATCTGTGTGCCAAATTTCATCCAAATCCGTTCAGTAGTTTTTGCCTGAAAGAGTAACAAACATTATACATCCATCCTCGCTAACTTTCACATTGTAATATTAGTCGGACTTGTTCTACAAGACGCGCGTCGCGTTGTTGCGGAAGCCTTTACGCCAATCCATTCTAGGACGTGCATATACATTTAATAGGCACTCAAAACATGTCAGACGTTCCCATAAGTACCTTCCTTGGAGAGCCTATTAGGCGTGCTACATACGTACGGTACGGGAACATTGGCACACTGCCCAAACTGCACGAACCTACTTAGAAAGTTGTCTAACGATCCAAAAATGACTGAAAACCATTATAGTATTGATTGGGTAATGTCAAATGGCAGGTGCCGAGCGTTGACCAATTTTCATAGTCATCTGCCTAGCTTTTTCCCAACTATATGTTGGGGTTGGCTTCTAGTCTAACCGGATGCAGCTTAGTTCCATTATTTTATTTATAGCGAATGCCTATCTGACCTCCACAACTCGGTTACTGGGCAGTTCGAAACCCCTTGGTAAGAGAGTTTGTCAGACTCTTGGCACTTCTGACGACCCGTAACGACTGACAACCGGTACCAACGGAGCACGGAGGGGTCTTGATATGTAAAACTGGTCACCCATCTACGGCCTAACCACAGAAAGCGTTGCTTAACCTGATTGATCGACCCGTGCAGCTGTTATTACTTAACACAATTTTTATAATAGAAATATTCAGAAAGCATTAGATCAAAAAAACAAAAAACGAGCTGCTTTTAAATTATACGAGCTTCGTCTAATTTTAAAGCAGCTCGTTTTCACGAGTTCGTTATTTTAAAAGCTTATTCTATCCTACTAATATGACATTATAAATATGAAAGATTGTGAGGATGGATACACGGATGGGTGGATGGGTGTTTCTTATTCTTTCATGCAAAATACTGAGCGGCTATGGATGAAATTTGGCTCATAGATAGTTCATAACCTGGATTAATATAGGGCACTTTTTATCCTGGTAGTATGTTCCCGCGGGATAATATCCGACCTCCACGCGAGCGAAGCCCTTGGCAAAAGCTAGTTTTCAGATAAAGTAAAAATTAAAGGAACTCCATACAAGGAACGATTTTTGTAAATTTGTAGTGCCAAACATTAGCGTACGGAAGACTTCGTTTGCAAGTTCGAGTCGCACTTGGACGGTTTTTTTTTTTAATTGGTTCCCTGTAGGTTTAGATAATAGACCAGTAGCTAATGGCAAGATAAACAAAGATCGGTCAAACGAATTTAGGTTTAAAGACGAGCCAACTTTATACTGTTTTTATCGGTGTAATTACGTTTAAATAGTATTCTTAAGAATTTAACACGATCATTAATTATTCCATCCATCTTAAATCAAAACACGAACACTGCCAAGATCCAAGAAGCTGAAACAAGAGCCAAGTATTAAACAAGTACTGTAAATGCATTAAGTCTCTGTTAGCGAGCTTAATTACTGGGCCATTGTCCTTCACTTTGAGCCAAGACACACTAATTGTGTCTGCTATCTGATACCAATTTGCATATACTAAGCGTATTGTTTTACTAACGAATGAATATTGAATTATATGGGACTTGCTTCTGCGACTTCGGTACTTGTTGACAGGTCTACACTGTCCTCCCTTACCTATGAATGCTATAATTTGAAAAAATAGTAAAAGCCAATTATTTTTAAAAGAGCAACCGTAGAGTTTCTTGCCGGCTCTTCATGGGAAACGACCAATTGGAACTGTGCGCCTAGTTTTTCCATTTTATTAGTGCCCATTGTTAAGTGCGTTTATTATTACTATTTGGTTAGACGCAATAGCAGCTAGTTAGCCGATGCGTATGTATCGAACAGCTTGGAGATATTTAATCTGTCTATTGGATTCTTGAAGCATTGAGTGTGGGAGTTATAAAAACATTTTCCAGGAGCCTATTTCATAATTCACAATTCGGTTAGAAAAGAAGTGTTTCTTTGATGAGTTTATCCCAATATCCTACTTATTTATTTATTTATACTAGCTGTGCCCGCGACTTCGCCCGCGTGGATTTTTCTAAAATAAAAGTAAGCTTAAGTTACTCCTTATTACATCAGCTACCTGCCAGTGAAAGTCCCGTCAAAAACGGTCCAGCCATTTCAGAGATTAGCGGAAACAAACAGACAGACAGACCGACAGACAGACAGACAAAAATTGTAAAAAAAATATATTTTGGTATATGTTCCGTATATAAAATAAATACAGTATCATATGCATGTAGCAAAAAGCGGTTATTTTACTATTACAAACAGACACTCCAATTTTATTTATATGTTTAGATGTATAGATTAAAACTTAATGCATAAGTAAAAATACTGTACAAAAGCGGAGTTAATGCCAGAGGTATTTTTTACCAGTCAACCTAGATACAGAGACAAAACATGGCAGGTGCAACATAAGGGATAGGTAACTCGAAAAGTAATACATATACATACTAATACAAATCACAATATAAAATAAATACAGTGTCATCAAATCATAAATACAATGTCAAATAAGAATAAGCAACTCAATGTCAAGTAAAATAAAAATTTAAAATGAATCGGAAATGAATAATATAAAATATAAATTAAAATAAAAGTTTAAAGTAAATTTTGGTTAAAAATAATAACATAAATTAATAAAACACAGCAAATATCACGTCGCTCGTTAATATGCCCTGTCTATATGCCTACTGCAACACTTCCTAATAGAAGGGTAGTTCAATCGTCCAGCAATCATCACTAGGACAGCATTAGAGCTGACTCGCACCCTGTGCACCAAGGACGCGCACCGCTTGCGCATTGTGGTGTGAAAACAGTCGGTGCGCGCTTCCGCAAACATGCCCGAGGCACTGCAGAAACGGGACAACCCCAATACCGCCCTGAACGCGTTGTGGTACTGGACGCGGAGGGCACTGTAACTGGCCCGTGTACAGGTAGCCCACAGGCTACACGTGTACAAAGAAGTGCGGTATGCTTTAAAAAGTGTGATCTTAACTTGATCAGAACAACGTGCAAACCTGCGTGCCAACATATTCGCTCTTTTTGACAATGCCCTCCGCTCCCGTTCAATGTCAGCATGATCCCTGAAGTCAGCCGTGACCAAATGCCCTAACTATTTAAATTGTTTCACCCAGTCTAGGGGAACACCATTGAGAAAAACTGGTGGTATACTTTCCGGGCGTTTAGCACTACTCGTCTTAAAGAGCATGCACTGGCTTTTAGGTCACATTATATTTAAGCCCGTGGACACTTGCTTAATCCTCACAGATTTGCGTAAGCTTCCTCAAGCCACAGACCGAAGCGCTCAGCAGCACCATGTCGTCAGCATAACTAAAGTTATTGACGTAAACATCATCAACATGGCAGCCGACACGGGCATTGCTGAGCGCAATGATCAGTGCGTCCATATAAAGGTTGAAAAGGGTTGGGGAGCTCAATCCGCCTTGCCTCACGCCGCACAGCAAACTTATATGGCTCTGACTTAGCTCCCGCCTATCTTACGCTGTTGACCTGGTGCGTAAACCCATATTTAAAGATTCTTACAAGTGCATGTGGTAAATTAATGTCCTCCAGTTTTTTCCATAGAACATCGTACGCGACCAGGTCGAAAACCCTGGACAGGTCGAGGAAACATGCATATACGGGTGTTTTATTATTCACGTAGTATCTGACGGTATGCTTTAAGACACAGTATCGCACTCTCTGTAGACAGTTGGGGTCTAAATCCAAACTGATTATCATGCAGCGCCATGAACTTAACTGTGTATTAAGCAGACCATCAAAAACTTTAGCTACGATTGTGGCTAGTGAAATAGGCCGATAGTTACTTTTATCTGCAAGGTCGCCGGTTTTATTTTTCACTACAGGCACTACCACAGTCCTCATTAAACCGGATGGCAGGTAAGAGTGGCTCACGCACAGCGAATAGAACATTGGCAGTACCCTAGATATATGGGGCCCCTCGTGCTGCAGGTGCTCGATGTTGAGACTACCATCGCCAGGAGGTTTGCCTTTAGTCATGTCTTTAATAATTCTCGACTTGCAGTGAAACGGACACCCTTTCTTTGCCTTTTTTTTTTTTTTTGGGTGGGAAATCATTAAATAAGTTCTCCCACTCTGGATGGAGCGGGAGGGCGTGTCAGACTTTTACTGACTAAATCCACCCGTGTTCCCTCAGTTGCCTGTGTGCCAGGGGCCGCGGTATCTCTTTCAAACAACCCGCACTCCTGGCAGGCATCGGCCCTTGCGGACTTTAACCAGTTGGTGCTGACATCTCTATGAGGCGCGCGTGTAACACAACGCGCCGTCGACCCGGGCTTGGTCCTTACCGGACAGCGAGCTACCCATTACTCGCCGTCCGCAAGCCCGTGCCTACGGTGGCCGGAAATCAGACTGGGATTCCCGACGCCCAGGGCGTCTCCTGCGAAGGCCACGGCGGTGACGACGAATGTACTGTATCTCCCTCATGTGCGCCGCCTCCCTCTTTGCGAGCATAACTGCTTCACTGAAAGGAAGTGACGGCTACTCATGCACTCTCGCTCCGTAGCATGGCCTGGACCAGGGCTGGACGCGAGAGATCGCCGCCGCCGATCACCTCCATGAGGACAAAGCGGTGCTCCGCCCAAGCCGGGCAGACCTCCACCGTGTGCTCCACCGTGTCCTTAGGGCGATCTTCGCAATGGAAACACCCGGGCGTTTCCTCCCGCCTTATGCGAAACAGGAACCTCCCGAAACAGCCGTGTCGGGTGAGGACCTGTGTCAGGCGGAAGGTGAGGGCTCACTCACTGCTGAGGTTCCAGTCTAGCCAAAGCCACAATCGATCGTGCTTAGGTATGGTATTTCCTCCGGAAGTAGCCATGTTTCCTGCAGTGCTACTAAATCACAGTTGCGGCATAAATCCCTAACACTGTCTACAAAACGTTTTACGCTCTTGCGGTTGAAGCTGGTAAAACGATAAGGGCATTTATCTATTTTATTACTGCTTTTCAAACCGTTATCAGATAAAAGTCTGTTCGACTTTCGACGTTTAAAATTCACAAAACGTCGAAAAATGATACCTTCTGGCCACAAATTCTCGTCCAGGTACAATGGTAATTTGGACTCAGATACTAAGAATTTGTAGGCAATATGGTTCCTTTCTTTCGTCATAATTACTGTTTCAAGATACATTGTTTCCTCTGTCTTGCTGCGAATGTAAGTAATTATGTCAGTAGCAGTCGTTTCGCTGTGAATATTCGTGGTAAAAATGAGAATTTTCCTATCAGCCGCTTTGAATTGGCACTCCATATCTCGCGCTTTTCCTGTCTTGTCCAAATAACGGTATTTCGGTTGCTTCTTAGGATACGATACCCTTTGCCACCCTTCATCGCTTTTATTTACATTAGAACACGATTCGTTCACACACGATGAATCTCGCTGTCCCAACACATAATTGCTGTCGCAGACCACCGCGTCATTAGTAATCAGCTGACGCGCTCCCTTCTCTGTCAGTCTCGCGCGCTTTGACGGCGTCGTCGTCGGTTCCGTCCGTGGTTCCGCCGCACTCATCCCGACTTTACATGCACTCGCCGCGTGAGCGTGACTCACCGCGGCGCTTGCGCTATCGCTGTCGACAGACGCTGCTCCGTACATAATCCGTAATCGTTTTGTATCTGTTCTAGTATTGCGGTGATTTGTTACTTATCTCATTATGGCTATTGTTGTAAACCTCATCCCGTGAAGAATTATGCATATGTGAAATTCCCATAGGCGGCACGGTTGGCGCAGCGGTTAACTGATTGACTGCTGCGCTGCGTGTCGCGGGTTCGATTCCCGCACGGAACAAATATTTGTATGACCTACAAATAGTTGTTCCGGGTCTGGCTGTTTGTGTATGTGAGTTTAAATGTTTGTATACGCACCCACAATACAGGAGTAATTCCTAGTGTGGGGCACCGTTTAAAAAAAAAAAAAATAGGGCCACTGTCTAGTAACCAAGCACATCTTTTCATGTTCACTTTAAACGCCGATGTAGGTAGTAAAGAATCATTTTTGTTTTGCAAAAGTTCAGTTCTTAGTTCTTTTACCTGGATTAATGTAGCGTACGTTGGCTTTACCTCCTCAAGTGAAGCTTGCAATCGTACGAGATCCTTCAGAAATTTTAGTGATCAAAAGTAACGGGTGGCAATTTTTCTAATTCCCGGGCCACAAACACTGGAATTTCATCTGGATCGGCAGATTTGAATAGGTTTATAATATCCGCTAAATCTCGTTCTTCCTTCCCTTTTCCCGTATCATTTTACGCAAATTGGATGGAACGGAATCAAAAAGAAGACACTTCGATTTTTTTATTTTTTCGCTAACAAATGATGAGATACAAATTCGCACCAATGTTTCTTCATCTATAACTGATACTTTATTTTGAATTTACGATAACATCTTGTCGATAACGATGTTACGTTTATCGCACTTTAACACGTTCGTCATGTTTACTCAGTGAATCAGCTTATACATAGATACACACATACACATATAATACAAAAATAAACTTTGTCTTGAGAAATAACGATAGGTAGAGGAGAAAACGAATTCAGCAAATCAGCGCTGGGATGATTCTGCCAACTTCATGCGAATATGCTCACGAGCCTTATCCTTAAACGATAACCGACTTGTAGCCATCCTGATATTCAGAGGGAGCGCATTCCAAAGAAAGACAAAGAAAGTAGATTGAATGAAACCAGAGCGGTGAGAAGGACATCGTAGAAGACGATTATTGGTGGGACGAAGGTTTTCACTCTGCGCTGAGCACAAGTATCGAACCTGGAAAGCCAGGTAAGAAGGAGAAGTGGGTTTGTCGAGTATGGAAAACAACATTAACAGAGCCCTCAACTCTTACAACTTATATTATAAATATGGAAGTTTGTATTTTTAGGTGTTTGGATATTTAGATGTTTTCATGTTTGGATGTTCGCTACTCAATCACGCAGAAACTGCTGAAGGGATTTGATTGAAATTTGGCAAAAAGATAGTTTATAACCTGGTTTAACATACCTGGATACTTTTCGTCCCGGTAGTAGGTTCCCGTGGAATAATCTAAGAGATCGACGCGGTCGAAACCGATGGCAAAAGCTAGTGTGAAATAAACATTTTGATTTAATTTGATAGTAAATCTTTCAATTTTGTGCGTACAAACTTGTATTTGCAATTCGAATGTATGGGCGAACATTGTCAAGTCTGTTCTTGGGATCTCGGGGCATGGTGCTCCCACCCAGACGAGCCAAAAACTAAAAGCAGGGCCACGACCCACTCTTTCTCGAAGTGTTTCGTCATATTTTCAAACCCTCATAGTTTCGGCCTAGATAGTACTGGAGAGCTCAAATTCCCGTGATAAAATGTAGTTAGCAGACTTATAAAACACATTAAGTTTCATTTGTCTAGCTTTTATACTTTGGATTTTATTGATACCTAAAATACTAACTAAAATAGTCACTGGCTTACTCACAGTTTTATAAACCACTCATTATTAACCTAGCCTTTTCCAAGCTTTGTCGGAGTCGGCTTCTAGTCTAAGTGGATGGAGCTAAATACCAGTATTTTATATTAAGAGACTAGGCAGTCTAATAATTACCGGTTTTTGGAGGTCCGATAGACATCGGACCTCCAAAAACCGGTAATTATTTCAGTCTTCTGAAATGGCTATACGGCCAATAGTAGTGTGTCAATATGGTCTACAATCGAGTATCCTAACTGTGCCCTTAAGTATTGTTGCGAAGCTATTTTATAGCGCTTCTGGAAACATTCTGAAGCTTCGTTAAAAACAGGAAACAATTTTCTGTTTATTTTTCGAATTTATACTTCCAAGTTTTACATAAGAACGTATGTATGGGTTTCGTACAGTTCAATAATTAATTTCCTAGTTACTTTTAATTAAATTTGTTGGAGATCGTTTACAATATCATGAGTTTTGTTGTACTTAGTTGTTTCGAAGTTACGGTGTTGAGGCGAACTTTGTCGTGATCGAAATTATTTTAAGAGCAGCAATTTTCCTACGGTTTCTTTTAAAATACCTACTTTTGTTGTATTTAATTAGTGCGTAAATTGTAGCATATTATTCTAGACCTCATATGCTATGAGGTCTAGAATAATATGTTTCACATACAAATTTTTCATCATTAAATAAAAATGTCTCAAAGAAAACTGCACGTATTGCAATTAGAAATAACTCGCGGTCAAAATTTAAGGGACAGCAATATTTTTTAAATAATTTACCAAAAATTTCTTCTTTCTCTTGAATCATAATTATGTTGAATTCATGGTTACAGTCTGCGCACTGGTTAAACTTTTATTCTGTATACCACCAACCAGGCGCGGTCCGAGGGAGGGGTTCCTAGGGGTCCCCCCCCCAAAACTGTAAATGTAAAGCTTAAAATAGTAATTTTTCGAAAATATAATACATTTTCTTATTAATATGTAGGTAGTCTTTATCTGTGACCCCCCCCAAAGTCTTTGGCTGCGACCGCGCCTGCCTGCACTTGGTGTGGATTGGAATACGTCCCAGTCCGTCTAACAGAGAGGGGGCTCTTGTTCCAGTAGTGAACGTTACGAACGGTGATGATTGAACTTGAAAGATTCAATCGTTCGTAAATCCAAAAATCAAAAGACATTTATTCAAATCACGCTAGGAATCCGCACTTTATGAACGTCAAAATTACATAAGACGGACCCACCACTTCTTAGTGCAGGGACGAGGGTGCAGGGACCTCTGTGCGACACTTTTTCCAAAAATATTACATTTTGCATTGACGTGCCATCAATATTGACTTATCTTAATATACTTTCACAATAATTGGTAGTTTTTATTCGCAAACAGAAATAGACTTGTACCTACTATTAAACAGTAATCAACATCACACCAGCTTATTTATATGAAATAACAAATTATTTATATGAAATAACAAATTAGTGCAAATTCTGGTGTCTGGTATTAGGTTCATAGGTATATTAACTTTTAGCAGAATGCAAGCTGAACTGGAATCATGTGACATATGTACGGTTTCTGAAAGTAACGACTCAGGCTTAAGAAGATGAACTTATCACAATCAGATTTCTATGTTTGCTACTGTGGCTTAGGCTGCCGTGCCCAAATTATTGTTGTTGCGTGCCACCAAAGGCACGCGTGCCAGTGGTTCGCCATCCCTGTCCTACTGGATAACTGGGAAGAAGAATTGGTGCAACAAACTCAGCAGCACAGCTGACTGCAAATTTAGAACAACTTGAAAAATAAAAAGAATAGCCAAAAATAGTTTTCTAATAATAAATAAATAAAATAATAATGGCCAAAAATAAAACCATCAAATCCCGTACCGATCAATCCAAACATTCTCAAGTATTTATGAGCAATAGACAACATCATTTTTTCAGATCAAACTTTGACATCTTCGTGTATTGGCAAAATATGAAGGGCGGAGTTACGACAACTTATAACGCACCTCAACTGAAATATAAATTCTCATACTCAAAACATGTTCAGACAAGAATCAATTTTAATACTGTCTAGTAAGGTATAAAGTTTAATGACAGTACGTTCGTGAATGGGAATGAAAGTTGGTTCAACAATAGCTTAGTTTGGAATATTGCCAGAGTGAACATGAAAAATTCAGACAAGAATATTGTAGGAGCTGCAATGTCTAGGTAGAAGAAATATTTTTCAGTTTTCAGACTTTTGTGTACTGGCCATGTATGAAACACTTTACTTTTCAAAATAACTGTAACTATGTTACTGCTCTCAATCAACAAATGTGAAAGAATTATAATTAATGTAATACTAAACAATTGTAAAATGAATGCTCAATGTTTTTCGTTTAGTCATTTATTTTCTCTATTTTAATTTTTAGCCTGCTTACACTTAGTTATGTTTGCATTCTGTGGTCTCCTGGAATTGGAGGAGCATACGTAAACCTTACGCATGTCCTAGGCACAAAATTTTTAAGATATGTAACTTCTACCAATCCGTACTGGGCCCGCGCGGTGAGTTACGGCCCACTCCCTGACACAAAGAGGAGGCCTGTGTCTCATTATGCACGTTATGCAATAAAAAAGAGGCTGTATGATAACGAAGACGTGACGAGGAAGTGAAAAGTTACTTAGCCGAGTACACGCGATTCAGCGTCACCAACCGACTGGAGCCGAATATACCCGATTCACTGTCACCGGTTCAATTTCGTTCACTGTTCAGAAAGAGCTCAAAGTGAGACAGCCTTGAGAAGTTTTTCTTCAAAATTTTTGTAGTGCATACCTTTTTTGTATGATTATTACCTCCCACCAAAGCCTCCGCAAAAAGGAAATTGATTTAAACTTCTTGTTAATCCTTCATTATTTCGATCATATCTTTCTGAAATTAAAGACAAAGTTTGATTGCGTTTCATAAATCCCCGTTCCCCAAATAAATAGGTAAACTGGCGTGTTTATTGACATTGTTGATCGTGTTGTAGGTTCAGGTTTAGTATTATGTATCTAAGGCTATTGAATTCTGAGTCTGAAATTCCAAAGTTGATCCGAAACTAAACTTTTATCAATTAATAGGTCAGATGTACTAGCAATACAATACAATACTTAATTGTAGACGTAATCAAAATCAGTGTTCCTAGTGTGAGTTTCTTTTAACCATCTCGATCTAAAGTATCGACATGCACGACACAGAATAAACATTTTCAAATACTGCAAATGAGAAATGGTTTTATTTCCGTAAGTATGTTTGTACAAACACGTTTACACCTCAATCATATCTTTAAAACTGGACGAGGTCGACGTTTTCTATCTGACTAAGTACTCTGAGAAGAATGGCTGAAACAAACTCGGAGGTCACAGTCTGTTTTAAAGGTCAGAATCTTGATCAGATAATGTGAAGACCATATAGTCTGAAGTGGTCTTTTGAGGAAAGCACTACACAGATTGAGTGGAACTGTACAGTCAATGCATGCAGCTTAACACAGAACCGGCCACATACGTAATTCCTACACAAAGTCCAAATCAAAATCCAATATGTTAGTCAATAGTAGGTAACATAAATTCATGTCACTCAAAACAGCCCACCATAAATAAATCCCTGCTCCATTTAATTTATGGCTTCTAACTATTTACACACGGAGTAAAAAACCTGATTGATACATATACCACGTGTAAAGCGAAAGCGCTCACGAAGCGAAAAATCGACCACAGGCTAGAAAATTTATAGCCTACGAGCAAAACGGTTTTTCTATGCTTGTAGACAGTTTTATAACCCTGTAGTTATTCTGTTTTGAACGTCTAGGTTAGTTTGATTATTTTATTACGAAACTTGCGTCTGCCCTTGCTTTGCACGGTTTTTACGACTTGAAAAACATCGAGATTTCATTAGTATATTAATATGTACAATATTTATATGATATAAAGGCTAACAGACATAAAACATATTCATAATATTATTTACATGTTTAGAGAATCAGAGAGAAAAGAATCACAAGGCATCAAAAATGGCGATGGTAATATTGGCGCCAAAATAATACATTATTAGCCAGAATTACGACGGGCTATCTCTTATAGTCACTAAGATACAATGTCTTGATGATTGTCATATCAAAAAAAAAAAAAAAAAGTAAAAGAAAAAAGTAAAAGTAGTGTTTTTTTAATAAAACCTTTATACTACAGTACGACTACCTCAAACATAGTAAAAATGCAGAAAATTTAATATAACCAAGAAACAAGAAAATTGTTCATAACATTTTAAAATTAGCAATATACCTTGTAGAGAAGGAACGTTTTTTCCTTCATAAGCGGTGTGTAATAAGGGAAGCGCAGTACGATAATGAAGTTATGGCCTGCTCTGTGGCCTCGGTTGCGCTTAGCCTTATTTATTTCCGCGGCCATTTTTGTTCGCTATAGTACTGGGAAAATTGGGTTTTGACTTGTTTTAAAAGGAAAGTAGTTTTTGTGGTTTTTGTATGGCAAGTAGGTAGTTGAGATGTAAAATACTCGCATCCAGCTGCATTCGGCTTGACTCGAAGCGCGCTTTCTTGCGCGCTCATAAATGAATTTTCTCGTAATAAAACATACAAGTTAATAACTTTAAAATAATAGGTACGAATAAATTGCAATATTGCTGCCGACTCTATGCAAAATTGAAACAAAATCTGCTAGGTAGTTTTTGCGTAACGCTAAAACGTAATGTACATTCAGACAAACAGTTGAACAATCAATAATTAAAATAAAAAAATCGGCATTACAATCATTCCCAGATCTTAAGAGAAAAATATAATTATTCAATTTACAGTCGAGATATCGCAACAATTTTATTACATGTATAGATAAGTGGTGTTTTCATTGATTTTTATTCATGTGATAATAAGAGGGGTAGTTCATATTAAAAACTAACAAGTTTTTTTTAATAATAAACCCTGTCAATTAAAACAACCAGTTATTATTTTAATAAGCTATGGTAACTGTATGATTTAATTCATTTATTATTCATAACTATGGAAAAGTGATTTATAGCGTCGTTATTAAAACCGACAACAATATTACGTCGCCCTGAAAACAGCTTAGGGATTTTCTATAGATGGCAACAATTAGCAAACCACTAATTGCATTATAAATAATACCGGTTGTTGAAATAAAATGTCCCAGAGTCCAGTATTATTGAAATTCTATTTTAGAAATTAGAGGATGTCAAAGAAATGAGGAATGATTGGAGGGTTGGATGGAATTAAATTGTATTTATGAATGTTTTGCACATTGTATGAAAGAAAGAAATGATGTGTGTGCGACGTCAGAAACTAGCATATGTGCTGAGGCCCATTTTTTTTGTGCTGCGCTAGATTAAGCCCAGTTCAGCAATAATGCCAGACAACTAGTGCCTGACGCTAGTTTTCAACTGAACCTGACGTGTGAGGATGTCAGTGGATGTAAATCAGCTTTATACCAATACTTAAACGTGACGTGTATATGATAAAAAAAAAATTTGTGTCAGTTACAAATATATAAATAGAATCGAAAAGTACATAAGTAGTGAGATGTTGAAAGTGATGTATGAATGATGATTGGTTAGAATGCGGGAGCATACGTAGATAATGCTACGGTATTATCAATTATTTGGTTAATACATGCACAACATTACAGACATAAATCCCAGTTGCACAGTAATTATATTTTCATTTAAATATATAATTAGGTATGAGTTGTTATTGTTCAGTGTGGTGCCGGACGTAAAAGAATAGCGCCATAAAATTTCTTCCCGTGGTTGTCGTAGAAGGCGACTAAGGGACTTACTAGAGAATGGGCAGCAGCGTTCTCTATGCATTTGACCACCATACCGCGATTGCCAACCCACCTGCCAAGCGTGGCGATTATGGCATATCCCCCCTTTTGGGAAGGCTTATGTCCAGCAGTGGACGTCTTTCGGCTGATGTGATTATGATGATGATGATGAGCTGTTATCAATGTACACTTATGCACACATACCATGGGATTGGCGAGAAAAAATAATTCCCATTTTACGTGTAGGGAGCCACAATAAAAGAAAAAGAAATGCCTCTTGTCGACGTGATTAATATGTATAATATATACCCATGTCAAATTACAGGTTTTTAGCACTAAGAGTCACTGCTAAGCCGTCTAAATACAGATAGACGGATGGACATGTCGAAATTTAAAGATATCATTGCTGACTACAAGAGGGTTCCCTAAAACAGCCATTTCATCCCTTAAAGGTGAGGTATTAAAATAGTTTAGAAAATGGAAGTGTTTTATTTGACGTTATGTTTTACAACAAGATTACACTGCAGTATAGCTATTTACAACCATTCGGTACGCATTCATACCGAATCGAACATCAATCAAAGTAGTAGGAGTCCTATAAACGCTGTTCCTAAATCTGATACCCGAAAATTTGGTCAGTTTAAATCAAATAGACGCCAGCTGCATGCTATCGGGAGCAAGGCAAAATAGGTTATCGAAAAGTGTGTTTTTCAATACGAATGCTTGTGAATAGCTATGCAAGTCACCGAACACCTCTTTCCTACGAAAAAACCGTTTTTATCCAAAAATATGTGGTCTCCCTTTGCGTTAAAATAAAAACCTTTTCACTGTCTTCTACATAATTCTTAGGGTTCATAAAACAATTACTGGTTGAGACTTTCGTTTCAAATTGAATTTTATATTCGATATTATCCTAAGATTTAACGACTTAGATATCTTTCTATTCAATTTTCGTAGGCTTTTGTACCTCTCTTTGGCAATGTCGAAAATCTCATTTGCAGATGTAAGTGTTATTTCGTTAACCCTCATTGTCATTTTATTGTTTTTTTTTTTTTTTTTTTGGTTTTGAAGCAAGGTTCACTTGCTCGACGACTGAGATATTAAACCAACACAAGCATATAAACTTTATGGTTACACAGTCAGTCGTCACCCATTTTTATATGTTAGTAAAAATGAAATGCTGTTAGTAGGTCAGTAGCGCATTATTTGAGAGCGGCTGGACCGATTTCCCTTTTTTTGTTCCAAAATGAAGTTTTTTATTTTACAGTTTTCGGGATTTCCAGTTCCGTTCAGTTTCCGTGAAAATTTCGGAATAAAAAGCTTATGTCGTAATTCAGGTCATGGTCAACCCATGTGCCAAATTTCATTCAAATCCGTTCAGCCATTTAAGCGTGAAAGCGTAACAAAGAAGCTTACAAAAGTCAAATCCTTTCTCTTTATATTAGCTTAGCTTCACCTGATCAATCGACCTGTGAAGCTGTTAGTACATAGCGACAAGCCCCTTTTGTTTTTCTGTTTTTATACTACATTCGTCTCTAAAATAGATATTCGGAAATGATATGTATCTAGGTACCATGGTAGGGTCGGTATGTCAGAATCTCCATTTTGAATGCTCTCACGTAGCACCCAGTATCTTGGTCCTTTCGGAATAGGTACCTACGAGTACTACGTGGGTTCCTTTCATTCCTTATTGGTAAGGGTCGATCACTGTTTAAGGCAATCAACTTCTGGAATATTCTAAGGATCGAATGGGAGGATGTCTGATTAATTTTATACAGAGTTATTTTAACTAGTGAAGTTTAAGGGTCGCCTTTATATATTAAATTAAACAGGAAAAAAACAATGTAACCTGTGTGCAAACTGTAACCATGAATTCAGCATAATAATTATGATTCAAAACATAGCGAAGAAATTTATCATCAGGGTATTTAAAAAAAAAGCAGCTGTTTCATAGAAAAGTTTATGAATGTATGAATCATATGCGAAATTTATGCTTGAAGTTTGCCAGCTGGTTAAAATTATATCTGTATTTTTGTTGTAGCGATGTTAATTTTCATCTTGTTTTGATTAGCTCTCGTTTTAGTAACTTTTAAATGGTTAGTTAGTCTTTACTAAACCTGCCAGAGGAGACCAGCTTACAAAGCAAAATGTACTTATGTATATGAAGACCCATCACATTGCCTTTTATGACGCATTCTGTACATTGCATGAAAAATAATTAGGGTACATACTTTCATTTTTGGTGCGAGGAACCGCTGTGTACGGTAGCGCTCAAAGTAAAGAACGCAAAACATTGGGCCGTCTTTCAAGTCGAGTTAGATCAAGTTAGGTTAAAACAACCAAAGTTCCTATTGTTGGAACTTTGGACCTTCAATACCTCCGTAACCAGATGGTATAAGTCCAGTACAAAATAATGAAGACAATGACTGGAAGAACGAGTAACGGGCTTGGGTTTAAAGAACTTTATTTCTCTTAAGAACTTAAAAAATAACAGTTCGCTAATAATGAGATACTTAGCGTTCAGCGTCTTTTTACACCCGTTATTCAATGCATGTATAGAAAGAAGTATGTGGAAGATGATATTGATTTAAAAGAGTGTCCGTGGAGTTACTTGCTGGTTTTACTCCATAGGGTCCTACTACGCTTCGGAACGGGCAACCAGCTTCATCAATCGACCGACCCCGTTGACAATTAAAAAGTTTCTGTAATTTGTTTGTTTGTTTGTTTGTGTGTTGTAATTTTTTTTTTTTTTTTTGTAATGTGCGTTTTGTTTGTGCAGAATAAACATTTTTCTTTCTTTCTTTTCTTTTTCTCTTTATTTGAATTAAATGATTTGAGTTTGAGTTTGAGTTCCAGTTTGAGTTTGAATAGGGCGTAAAGTTAATTTATCCTCCATAGAAAAGAAGGATCCGCCGATCAGATGGGTCTTGTGACTGGAGAGCTACTGTACGACGAAATATGTAATGTAATGTAAATGCTTGTCGCGCGGTAAACACTGCTTCTGCGATACAGGATTTTGTGTGACGATGTGATACCGCCACACATTTTGTAGTTAATTCAGCGCGTATTATTCATGAACATTCTATCATAATAACTAAAGTATCGTCCGTCGGAAAAAGCTTTGAACTCATAGTACTTTTCCAGTGACAAAATATTACGCTTCGTCACGTTCTGGGTAATGGTGGCAACTATACTGCGCTGTCATTTATGCATTAATATTATATGATAAAAAAAGGAAAGAAAATTAGAGAGATCTTCCACTACGTAGAAGAAAAAATATTATTAAAGACTAGTTGTTCTAGATATATCATACTTACTTTTATATAACATGTTCTGCCCAAACGGTTAGGCAGAGGTGTACCTATAGGTTCCATGTAAACCGAGAAATTTCAGATGGACAAACCCTATACCACTTTGCCCGACCCGGGAATCAAACCCAGGACCTCATGCTCAGTAGTACCGCTGGCGACTACTAGACCAATGAGGCAGTCCCTTATCTACGTATGGCCTTTCAACTGTGGGAAGGTCAAAGTTTGATTTAGGGCAAAAATTTCGCATCTGTGACGTTATCAAATTTTGAGGCTGTGACCCCTGACGTTATTGTATTCTTAAACTGTATCTACATGGCTCTAACTTGCACAAAGGGCAGGGGAAATGGATGGCATACTGTCGCCAGCCAAGTCTTAAAACACACGAACGGCGGTTACAAACATTTCAAGGGATAAGCTTAGATTAATAATCTTAGAAACTATACTGACTACTGTAGGGACTACATTAGTCGAAGTGGTCAATAAGTTTCAGGAATAGAAAACTTTCTTCTTTAGGAAGAAAGATTGAGATACCAACGTCATCATTAACATCTACCTAATTTTTTCCCAATGTTGGGGTCAGCTTATAGTCTATCCGGATGCAGCTGAATACCAGTATTTTACATGGAGCTTCTGCCAATCTGACCCCCACAAGCCAGGGCTAATACGATACCTCTTGGTAAGACTGGTTGTCAAACTTTCGGGATTCGTAACAACTGTCAAAGATATCATTGACAGTCGTTGCGAAGCCCGAAAGTTTGACAACCAGCCCAGGTCCCGGCTGTCATTCTTAGTTAAGAATGACAGACGAGCCAGAGGCTTTACGTGCTTTCCGGGCATTCTTGACCGCCCATCCCAGTTACTGGGTTACAAGGCCGTAAATTGATGAATGGGAAATGCAACTTGTTTGTTTTTATTTAGTTCTTGAAAGCTTTGTATTGCCATATTAATGCCTCTTTTACAATACTTAGAATGCCCATTACCTTTGTAAATGTATTTAAATTTTTCACTCCGCTGAATTTTCCAGGTTTTCTTTGAAACTTTCGTTTGAATATTACTTTAAAGCACCTTCCGTATTCTTTTCCGATTTGAACTAAATCTTGTCGAGTGAGTTTGTTTTTTCGTATAAAAATTGTTTATAATGGCCAATCTTTAATCCTTAACAACATTCGTTGCGTCATTTACCTTATCGATAAAACAAATTTTTCAAATATATGAAGCAATGGGTTACGCAATGTTAAATGTCACGCAATATCAAAGGATAGAACGCGCCGAAGGTAGTTCGAAATGGTGACTTGCGAACGATATTGGGAAAATAATTTGTTTGAAATTGGCGTATAATTTTTCTCCTGGGCCATACAGTACAGCGCTCCTTTTCCATCAACAGACAGTTTGTAACAGTTTAAACAGTGTACCCTAAACTATGACAGAACTGTACAAATAAATAAAGTTTATTTCTACAGGTGAAAACACATACAACAACTAGTATGTTATAATAGTCTTTGGCCAGCCCCAGACGTGCCACAAAGGCTGTAATCTGCAGCCCACAATTGCTACTGCCCTTGTCCACTTCCATATTAGCATACGAACAGCTCTCCGCTCAAGTCTTGTCGCTTTTATTGAATGTTGAGAGAGAAACTTTAGTGGTACGGTGTTTTAAAAGTGTGTTTGAAGGTTTGAGGGATTACTTTGGTAAATAAATGAAAATTGATTCTGACTTATAATCATCTGCTTTTTTAACGTAATTTTATTGGTAATCCAAACTTAGTTCATTTGCTTATTACATTTCTGAAGTATGTGCTTATGTACTGTGTTGTTGTCTGCAAAAGTCGACCTTATGCTGTGCAGGCTGGCTGATAAGTAACTCTGGTTGCATTCGAAAAAACAAACGAACTTAGAATGAGCTTTTATATTATTTCTAGTGGGTTTTCATTAAAAAAGAAACCAGTGACAAAATGTACGCGTTGTTGTAAACACGTTCGCTCGGAATAAACGTAATCATTTTAACGTTGTTTAATTTATTAGCCTCACATATGGTAGCTGCGCCGTAGTTTTTAAGTTTTTATGGTAAAACAAAACGTGTACAAAGCATTTCATTTTATTATTTTATTTCTGTATGACATAACACAAAAATATAAAACGTAGAAGAATTTTCCATGTTTATTCATCGTATATATTTTTATAAGTACACCAAGAAGAACTACATATCCAATTTATAATCATCGTATAGCCAACATACAATGCATACAGTTAAATGTGCTAATGATAGCTTAAAATATCCCTACATACAAAGTATAGATACATTCCTAATGACATACATAGTTACATACATAGCTATTGCCTCAAAGACGCCAGGCACAGGTGCGTAATTCAAATGTAAGAATATTTAATGGCGAAGATTGAAGATTGAAGGTATTCAAAGCGTTTTTAACAAGATTTAGGTAGGTGTTGTATTCATTTTTTTTTAATCCTTACAGGAATTCCTTTCTTGTGTTAAATGTAACGTAAGAATGAGTGTCAGAGAGGGCAGTTACAAGTTAAACTTACGTTTCGAGTCTTATATTTTCATGAAAATACGCCTAAAAAAGGCGTAAGTTAAAACGCAGGTAAGGTATGTTTAAGGTTTTTCTAGTTTTATTTTTGTTTTGATAAAAAAAATATTTTTGGCAAGTAAATAAAGTGCTAGTCTCTGAACTCTGTAGTGCATTGTAGATCTATGAATCTGTGTCTATCTCATATCTTGGAATAACAGAAAGTCAGATGATAATTTTACCTCCCGCCAATTCTTTAATCACATTGGTAATTAGTTTAACTTCCCTTTGTTATTTTTAGAATTAAGTTACCACCAAAAAACATTTATAAATACTTTTGGAAGCTGTCAGAACCGTGTTTTTCTCCCCAGAGGCATCACAACATCAATTAAAGATGGATAAAAAGGTTGCCAGAGTAATTAATAATCCGTTGATTTAGGCGTGATACTGGAAAAAAGTGCTTTTTCTCTTCTTTTCAACCCTTATTTACATTATAATAAATAATATTTATGGGTTTAAGCGGTTTTACCTTTCTGAAAATCAATTATGCTGTGTGAATTCAACTTTATAAAAATTCATTCATGAATTTGTTGCAATAAACGACGAGCCGTTATATGAAAAACAAAAAAAATGTGTTCTCTGTGAAAAATACCTCATCAACATTCTTGGTACTGGGTTTGATAAAAGACAAAATAATTATAAAGTAATAAATAGAGGCTTGCGGCTAAATAACAGCCGCAAAGGTCGATTGAAGTTACGCTTGCCGCGGTCCATCCATTACATATCAAGACCCTTCTGTGCGTAAAGTACAATGACCGGCGGGATCATCCGGATCCCTGCTGTCATTCATAGATCTTTGACAATCGTTACAGTTAGTCAGAAATCTAAAACTCTGACAACATGTCTTGCCAAGGGATATCGTGTGTCCCAGTAACCAGGTTGTGGAGGTCAGATGGCAGTCGCTTTATGTAAAACATTCGTTATTCAGTTGCATTCAGTTAGGCTAGAAAACGACTGCAAAATAGCTGGGAAAAGGTTATGTAGATAGTTACAAAGGAGCAAATTCACTTAACAAATATGGTGACTGGGAATTTTTCGCCATAGCGTGAGCCATTTACATAATTATAGTTCGTGGGCCACGTGGGAAAAGGGCCTCCTCACAATTAACATTAAACATTAACTTGGTATGTTTATTTTCTTTATTCCATCAAATAATAGTACAAAAGAATCAGCATACCAATTTCTTTCCCTATAATAAAACCACGCAACCAAAATATCGGAAACCATTTAGCATGAACCGAATCCGGTCTCACGATATGTCAAAACAAACAATTTGTGCTCAATCGTGTGACGATCCCTACTGAATGACAAACATCAATCAAACGACGTACACAATCCCGAAGATTTCCGGAGATTGCCGAACCGTTTGGAGCAATAGGGATCTTCCATTTTCGAATAAAACCGACCGATGAACAGTGAATACGTCATGCACAAAATTCATTTCGCCGGTTTGAGGACGTCGAGAGATAGCGTAAGGACTTGTACACAATTTTCAATGGGTTACTCCCTTTTTTATGAGGTTGGTAGAAAAGCAAAGCTTTGGAGTTATTCATTAAAAAGGTCGAAAGTTTCTTTGAATTTTGAGTGGTAGTTGAATGTTTGGTAGACGGGCGTAGTAGATTCGTAGCAGTTCGTAGCGGTCGTAGCAAAACTCGTAGCGAATTTTGTAAAACTCGTAGCTGCTTAGCAAACGCGTAAAGGTTCCTTTTGTAGATACGCCTCTAATTACAAAGTGACACCAACAATTTTTGCGTGTTCTCGTAAACAACTTCAATGTTAATTAATTAAAAGGTCTCGCAAAAACGTTAAAACTGATACAAAATCCCCTTTCAGTCCCACGTGTAACAAAGAACCAACTGAAACTTTACCTTCTATTTCAGTATATACGGGTATTTGGTTACTGCTGGAGAGGTACTCACACGGACCTTATGTAAACAGGGCCTTAGGCAAGAATCGCTATTTTATCTGTCTGACCCGATTACACAAATCCTTCGTGAACAAAATACTGAAACGACGGAATAACGATGTACAGCCGGCAAAAATGTTAAGTATAGGGATACTATAATTAACTTTTGATGTGGAAAACCGCAAACGGAGAAAATATTCCAACCTTATTGGGAGTTACATACTCGAGCCCTTTGGGGTCAAAACACTGGGTCCACCTCTGTACATTTATGTGTTAATATTTCAAAAAATACTAGCGTTCTATCCTATTCTATAATGTGTCCATTTTTAACTCGTATGAATTTTATTGAAATTTTCCTTAAGATATTTTTCAAATAATTCGTCACTTCTATAACAATGATTTTGCCAGCGCGAGCTTAGGGAGTACCTATCTGTGTTACCAACCGAACTCAACTTCAGGCCAAGTTAGAATGTCCTATGCCAAAAGGATTTAATCTACCTACGCGTGTACCTATGTGTCCTATTTACTAGTTTAGCTCAGTACAATCTAGTAAGGCCTAAGTATTTAAGGATTTCGTTGCTTATTCACTTGCTAAAGTAAATAAACAACGAAAGCATCATGAAAAGGGGGGACTGAGAAGAATCTGCGCGATAACAGCCGGTCCATTACGTATAATTTCACCGTGTAAGCAGGTGATGAGTGCTTGAAGTGATCTGTCATTCTTTCTGATGCTAGAGATTGACAATATTGACAGCTCACTTCACGTCAGTTTAAACGGTGATATTTTTACAGGATAGATCGGCAGATTCCAACGTGTTTATTTTGTCACTTGTAACAATTCAATTAGTTGAGCCTAGGCCAAACTAGTCAAGCCTAATTTACTTAGGCAAAACTGTACAGGGTGGCGGGTCATCGACGCGTAAACTGTAACCTTGAGTTCACCACATGATTCTAGACACTCTAGCATAGATGTTTTTCGCCATTTAGGTAACAAAAATAAAATGAACTTTTTCATGGAAATGTGCAGCAATACCTTCGTCAAAATGTATGGAACAGAATTATTCTTTTCATAACCAACGAAAAATTTCAACATAGGGATTCAGAATCATGTAGGTACTGAATCCATGATAAAAGGTTGTGCGTCGATGTCCCTGCCACCGTGTTTTATTATGGGAAAATCTAGTATATGTCCTGCAGATCTGGTACCGTGTTGTGACGGGTCGTTGAGCTCCCTAAAATTTAAGCTACTCGTTGACTGATAGATACATGCCGTCTGTTGGGACAGGTCAGCTCAATGCTGCAATGGCACTTTCTTAAAAAAGGCCCTTCGAGCCATGGCCCTGCATTGTTAGACTCACATATCATACAAATAACATAATGTTTGGACTTTAAAAGAGACCATGACCTCTGAGTTTGTTTCGGATTTTCTTCTCAGGGAACAGTCAGCTAGGAAATGCCGGCGCCATCTAGTTTTAAAATATCGACGAACAACCTACTGACGCGTAAAACTGTCTTATAAGACCTACTTACATTAATAAACATTTCATTTCATTCATATTATGACGTGCGTAAGTTGAACCCGTTTGGCCTAGAACACACTAGTTGGTCCTAAAATCGGGTTTGGCTGATAACATAAATGTTTATTTATTTTCTCGCCAAACTATTCTGCTGACTGTACAATATCGAGAACATTAGGCCAGACGTGGAATATACGTAGTTTCTTGATAACGAACAGTTTTATTGCCTCGTAAATTAATAAATGGACGGTATATCTTTATTTGTTGTACAGTTAATGATAAGGAATTTTTATGGTATAGAAATAAAAGTAAATCAAGGCATTGAGCGTTTTCCAATTTCTATCTTTATGTTCTAGATGGCGAAGTAAAAGGTTTCAAAAACTGAAGTAAGGCAGAAGAACTAAGGGCAAGTTACACCACACATCTCATTATACTATGCGTATATGATATGGACCAAGTGATTATTAGGACATTATAAAAAAATGCCCGGGCAGTTTGAAATATACCCAATATGAGAGGTCAGTGTGATAACAACTATTGAAATAATCAAATCGACCGGGCATTTTAATAACGCTAGTCACCTATGGGGCAGCACAATTAAAACCAGGTTTTACAACTATTATTTTTATTTCAAATGTAAAATCAAGCTAGTAGTGTCATAAAAAGTCAATATGTTGTGACACGTTTGTTATGATTTGAATTTAAGAAACATACGAAACCGAAAATTTGGTATCAATTCTTAGAGTATTTTATTTTGAGCTGAAACTATGTATAGTGATCCTATACCAGTTGTTATCTTTAGTGCTTAAGGATAGCAATAGGGTTTCTGTTACACCCTGTATATACAGTTGTAAAAATATATAATAATATAATAAAAAATGTAAACATTTATATAATATTATATACATATTATGTACATGTATATAATATATATTTATATACATATCGGACTCATCTCTAATGCTTATTTTATCTCATTGTGTCTTTGAACTTCTAGCATGACTGAAAAAGGTTGATATTGCATGACATGTCATGGTCATCTGCCTTGCCGTTTCCCAAGTCTGTTGGTGTAGGCTTCTAGTCTAACCCGATGCAGCTGAATACCAATATTTTACATAGCGACTGCCTATCTGACCTCCACAACCCAGTAACTGGGTATCCCGATACTTTATGGTAAGACTGGTTGTCAGGTTTTTGAGGCTTCTGACGACTCCTAACGACTGTCGAAGATTCAAGACTGACAGCCTGAACCAAAGCGGGTCTTGGTATGTAAAGATAGTCACTCATCCACGGACCAACCGCGGCAAACGTAGCTTAACTTGATCGATCGAACCATGTGGCTGTTTACTTAGCCACGAGCCCTGATATTACATGACAAGTATCCCCACGATACTTTGTGTGATCATCGTTCATTGCAATCCATTTAAAGTACCTATGTTTTTATACTCGTCGTATTTAGTATGCAAACTATGGCGTGCAGAAATATCCATTTTGAGCAAATTAATGCTTTTTAATGTTTAAGTTGGAAGGTTATGGTGTAATTCATACCGTATCATGGGCGTTGCCAGACGATGGCCCAGGGGGCACGTTGATATACGGTGGGTGAGAAAAGTATAAATTAATTGTAGGTACAGTTGCACATGATGCTTTAAACTTATAGTGCGAGTCTCACTTCTACGGCGATTGTAATAAGAACGGTACTTTATTCCACGAGCTCGTCTCGCTGTTCAGCGAGGCGTCATGCTGCCAATAATTTTACGATGCGCCTCGCGACGTTGCGATGCGTCTCGCGGCAGCGCGCTGTACAGCACGAAATCTTTGGCCTCTTCCAGTATCGTCGCGTTTCGGTGTGAACTGACCCTAAGATAAAACACTGTATAGGGGAATGTGAAATGCTTTCACTAAGTTACAAGAGTCACGAGCCTTTACACCGTTCAAGTGTGAACATGAGCGTACGAACTGATAATTGAAAATAATATTTTGTTTTGCAGATCACTCATCTGAGAATATCTACGGCCTGTTTTAACTCTTCCAGTTAATTTCCGGGAATTGGTACTTACGAAGAATTATTTTTTATTTGAGTTTACAATGCACTCTCTGGCTAATGTAAAAAATTAATGATCGGTTGCTATAAACAAAAAAAAAATGGATCGTTTTGTTTACCAATAGTACCATTTTTTATTTCCAAACCGGGCTATGATATAGTTTCGTAAGCTAATTTTACCTGTGATAGCTACTTCCAAATAGGGGGAGGTATTATTTAGGTCTTAGCTGCATTATTGGTAAAGATACAAGAGTCTTAATTAACAAGTTTTTAGCTTGGCATGTATCTACGAGTATGTAACGGAATCTTTGAACGTAATTTTCATCTCCTTCAAAAACTCGGATTTATTTGAAACTTTGCACACTTGTGAAGAACCGATGACAATTCAATAATTACATAAATTTGTTCGATTATGCTGGCCAAAAAAAGGAAAAAGACATGTTTTTGTAGTTAGCCGAACTAATAATTAAGAAAATAAATAATAGTTTAAAAAACAAAAAAAAAACACGCTTTTAAAACCAAACTAAAAAAGTAGAAAATAATTTAATTCAATTCAAAAATCAAACTATAAAATTAGAAAATAATTTAATTATATTCAATTAGAATTGATTTAAATTATTTTCTACTTTTTTAGTTTGGTTTTTAAAGTGTGTTATTTAGTTTATTAAACTATTATTTGAACCTACAACCGTAATTAAAGCCAAAGTAAACTATGTTTCGTGGGTCTAGCACAAACTTGCGGAGAAACCGTAACCTAAAACCGAAAATTTTAAAATTGAAAATACTCGTTTCGGTTATAATCTTTTATATTTTCGAGACTAGTATCCATATCTATAAATGACACAAATTGTGCTTACTGCATATAATTAAACCAAAATCCTATAGGGGAACTTCATAGCATTTTTATTAAAAATCGATCGTTTTTACGTTACTTGTACTTCGAGCGGTCGTGCCAGGGCCTCCCAGGCCATTTTAGATTGATTGGCAGCCTGGAAGCAGCTGTCAGATATCTAAAATCGCCTTGCTGCATGGCTTTTGTGCCTTGTCCTGCTTTATTTTTGGATTCTAGTTCATTGGTTTTGGTTTTTAGAATAAAATCTTTTATGTAACGTTAGAGCTATTTTTGGGTAGTACAAGACGACACTATCATAATACTAAAGGCATTAGACCTAGAAGAAGAATGTACAGCCGAGCAGAGACATACAAAACGTTAAAAGTACCCGACAAAATGTATATTAAACCGTATTTTAACCCAACATAACAAAGTTAACTTCCCCTCAAAACCTGCACAGCCAACTCACATCATAAATACAGTTACAAAAATGTTTCCATTCGAGCCACGTAGTCGCAACTGAATTCCTGACTACCCTCCAATACAGGGCTCGGCACGGGATTGAATCCCGATTGTATCGCACGAAGCAAAGCCTCTACTCGATATACTTTCATTGTGTAGCGATAGGTCGCGATATGTGAGATTACAGATCAAGTTAGGGGAGGCGGTTTGTTATCGTTCTATTTTCGAATTTTTTTCTTCTTTTTTTCTGGTGGTGTTGAAAGCGGTTGTTGTGTAAAGTTATTTTGAGCTGTAAAATTCTTTGAAAGAATTGAAGACATTATTAGCTTTTAATGACCCCACTGCTGGGACACAGGCCTCCTCTCTTTTAAAGAGAGTGGACTATAGTCTACCACGGGGGGCCATGTGAGGGTTGGTAGATGTCACATAGGTATTTCGGTTCAATTTCATCTTCTCGAGTTTTCTTTATCGTTTTGAGAGCAGTTGTGATTAAATTATTTAAACCAACTAAAGCACCTGCCTGGGTTTGAAATCGTTTTTTCAAGGCCGATACCACCGGGTCAGCGATGCTCTCTTGGAAGCAATTCGATCGGTAGTATAAATATCATGATGGTCATAGGAGTCGAAAGATGTCCATTACTGGATATAAGTATCTCCGTAGCATCGCGACAGTCGAAGGGCTGTAACACACAGAGTGAGTAAAACGTTACTCACTCTGTGTGTTACAGCCCTTCGAATCAAAGGAAACGTCCTTTGATTTGATTCATAATATCCATCACGATGGCGTCCTTAACAGTTATCGGTAAGTAGTTTTCTAATACTTCCAAAAATATCAGGCGCGTTTTTTTATTTAGTTGCGTAATAACATTTCACTTGTACCAAACTTGTAATAATATTTCACTTTTATAATATTTCCGTTTAATTTATTATTTAACACAATCTTACATAACACAGTTTTACTATTAGCATTACGAGTGGTTGGAACACGATAACCAACTTCAATCTTATGGTTAAGACGTTAGTCAAAAGGGAATGTCCATGTATATTCGATTGTTTACATATCCATATAATGAAAAAAAATCAACGCCAAAATCAATTGAGAGTAGTTTAAAAGAAAATTAAATAGCCAATGACCGACACGGGCGCCTTAAACGCTCTTTATTTTGGCGCGTTTGATGTGACGTCATAGTGTAAGACATTGACAACGGCCTGAATCGCAAAAATTCACTATAAAACACTTATTGATTTTTACATTACGTTCGCTCTCACCATTGACGTCGCTTTTCAAATAATTTTTAATATCCTAGTTTTATTGCACTTTTTAAACTTTAATTTCTTGCTTAAAATTAAAAGTTCTAATCAAACAGTTCAACAACAAATTATTTTTTAACTCTTATTTGAATTACATGCCTATTGATACCTTATAATTGTAGCAAAATAATGTTACGAATGCCATTTGTGAACGAACGTCCAAATAGATTTTTATTAACAGATTAAAATAGAGTCAGTAAATAAGATTGTTTAGAGTAGCTTTTACCTTCGTCTCCATTCCTCATCGTTTAGAAAGTTTCCCCGAAATTACGTCTCAGAACTCAATCTACACCGACCCAAACTTTATAGCAAGGATCGAAGTCTTGTCCCCGCCTTCAACCATTGTCTTAAACCACATCCAAAACTGCAAACAGCTGCTTTTATCGCGTCTTCTCCCGCCTAAACCTTTCTTGTGAAGCTCTTGACCCACCCAATGTCTCATAAATCGACTAAACTTTTATCTTAACGGCTTGACAGCGGTTTTTATACATTTCATACCCCTACAAGATGTTCCCGGGAATTTTAATGAAAAAGTTTTTGTTGAATTTTCGGAACGGAATGTTGATTTGAATTAGGAATGTTTTCAAGCTGTGACGTATTTTTTTATTTTTATTTGTGTTTTTTGAGCGTTTTTGGGTAATTGTGATCTTTAATTTTGAGTTTTACATTGTATTAATTATGTGACATGATGAGTTTAAAATAATTGTAAGTAAAAGACAAATTATGTAAGGATTGTAAGTAAAAGACATGCTATGTTGTTCAAAGCTCCGTACATTTGTCGTCGAGTTGCGGAGTCTCAACGACAGACTAAGGGAGTGGCACGCTCTTGCTACTTATCGCAACGACTAGATGCACGGAGCCCGAGACGCGCTTATCTTCGCATGATAAGCACTACGGCAAATTTAACAGCTTAACTTTAAAGCTCCATATTCACTCACAAGATGCACGACCGTCTCGAGATCTAGAATACTAGAAAATGATCGCTTCCTGCACGACGTCTGTCGTAACAATTAGTCTCACACGCAAAACACAGCTCTACGTCGTAGCGACGACAACAAGTAAATATAAACGACAACTCTGTGTCTTTGCTCCTGCGACTAGATGCACCGACAAGATGGCGCTGCCACTGCAGCGAATCATATAATTTTTTGGTGTTCATGTAGATATCACTTTTCGAATTTTGCCCTACTCACCCCATTTAGCAGAAGTGTTCTCAATATGTTAACATGGCTTTTTATTACTTAAGATTTATCCACCCATTGTTTCCATGAGTATTTAGTTATCTTTGTTTATATAGGAGGACAAGTAAAATACCGTTACTCCAAGATTTAGAAAACATTTCCTGAAAAAAGTTTAATTTTACTTAACATCCAAAACAATTTCAATTGTACGTTTTTTAAGCTAGATAGCCCGTTTAGCGCCTTATTTTTGCATAATAAAGTAATGTAGATAAACATTTCAGTAAGCTCTCTCATTTACGATGAAAATATACTGATACTCCGAAGGCATTATTCGTGTAATAAGATTTATTTAATTTCAGCACTTTATATTGAGCTTTCAGTAAAAGATGATTATTTTATTTAGACATGGTAAATTTTTAACCAGTGCGCAAACTGTAACCATGAATTTAGAATATCAGTCTATTAAAAAAAAAAAACAATTTTATAACGGACGAATTTTTGTATGCTAGCGGGTCTAGAATGATATGTTGAATTCATGGTTACAGTTTGCGCACTGGTTAAAATTTTATCCTGTGTAATTTAAGATGGTTGATGATTGATGCTATGATAAATTTAACTATTTTTGTTTTTCCATTTTGAGTAACTAGGTAGGTAAATCCACCTAGTGGGTGCCCACCCACTAGGTGGATTTACCTACCTAGTTTTGGCCCCCTCGCTCTCACAGAGAGGCGCCTGTGTTTCAGCAGTGGGAACATGCTTACGTATGCTATGCTTTAATAAAACATTGAGACGAATTATAACGTAAGTAGGAGTTACTTGAGAAGTAGGACGCACGTCGTTTCATCGTTTCCTCACGATGTTTTCCTTCACTGTTTTGAGAGCAATAATTCACACAAACTAAAGAACCGGTCTGGGTTCAAACCTTACACTTACAATTAGTAAGTCGCCGCTGTTAGCACTGGACCACCACTGGTCTATGTAAAAATATATTAGCTGTCGGTTGAGACTGGTCATCTCCTAAATTCCAGGGCTTATTTTTAATCTTGTATTTAGAATTGTTCATATTTTTTTTTACATTGTTCTCACATACTGAAGCAACAAGAATAATATTCCCAAGATTTTGTAATATATCCAACTTGATTTAAAAGAGCGTCCGTGGATTTATTTCTTGCCCGTTCTTCTCCGTAGAGATCTACGTTTTGGAATGGACAACTAGCTTCAACTTTCCAACTGATCGACTTTTTTGACAATTCAAAAGTGCCTGTAATTGGTTTAATTGAAATAAGTAAATGCTTTGAGTTTGAGTTTGAATTATTTATTTCAACGACATTTAATATTAATTTTCTTTATGTCAGTTTCCTTAATATAGTTCCACATTTGGCTTTAACATTCTACCTACATCCAGGACACGAAAAATAAAACTTCAATAAGTACCAATGTCGGGACCTACTTTTATGCCCACCTATGTTTACGTTCGGTCGTATGAAAGGGGACGTAAAAGGTCTTAAAACGTCAAATGTGTTTCGGCTGGATGCCAACAGAGACAATTTATGTGTTTTAGTTTTTAGTTCTGTTGCTAGGAAAAGAAAATAACTTTGCTAAGTGTATTCAGCCTTTTCGTTTTTGGCTGGGAAATCATCAAATGACTTTTCCCGCTCCGGGCGGAGCGGGAGGGCGTGTTAGACGTTTAGTGAATAACACTCACCCGTGTTCCTTCAGTTGCCTGTGCCAGGGCGACGGTAACTCTTTCCAACAAATCCGCGACCCTGGCAGGCATCGGCCCTAGTGGACCCCTTCATTTAACGTTGACCGTCTGTAGACCCTTGGGCTTTCATACTGCACCCGAATTGCGTTCATCAGAATCTGAATACTTTTGAAGGTTATTCTTAGTCCATTCTTTCTTATGTTATATAAAATTGTCTGCTTAGCAACATAAATAAATAACGCCATGAATGTTGTGGACAGTTCCACAACATTCATGGCGTTATTTATTTATTGTGCACTTGCCCCTCTGGCTTATAAAATGAAATCGATTCCTATTGGTAGTGTATTACACAATTACCCCTCTGGCTTATAAGATGAAATCGATTCCTACTGGTAGTGTATTGTGCACTTGCCCCTCTGGCTTATAAAATGAAATCGATTCCTACTGGTAGTGTATTTCACAATTACCCCTCTGGCTTATAAAATGAAATCGATTCCTACTGGTAGTGTATTGCACAATTACCCCTCTGGTTTATAAAATGAAATCGATTCCTACTGGTAGTGTATTACACAATTACCCCTCTGGCTTATAAGATGAAATCGATTCCTACTGGTAGTGTATTGTGCACTTGCCCCTCTGGCTTATAAAATGAAATCGATTCCTACTGGTAGTGTATTGCGACATTACCCCTCTGGTTTATAAAATGAAATCGATTCCCACTGGTAGTGTATTGTGCAATTACCCCTCTGGTTTATAAAATGAAATCGATTCCTACTGGTAGTGTATTACACAATTACCCCTCTGGCTTATAAAATGAAATCGATTCCTACTGTTAGTGTATTACACAATTACCCCTCTGGCTTATAAGATGAAATCGATTCCTACTGGTAGTGTATTTCACAATTACCCCTCTGGCTTATAAAATGAAATCGATTCCTACTGGTAGTGTATTACACAATTACCCCTCTGGCTTATAAGATGAAATCGATTCCTACTGGTAGTGTATTGTGCACTTGCCCCTCTGGTTTATAAAATGAAATCGATTCCTACTGGTAGTGTATTGCACAATTACCCCTCTGGCTTATAAAATGAAATCGATTCCTACTGGTAGTGTATTTCACAATTACCCCTCTGGCTTATAAAATGAAATCGATTCCTACTGGTAGTGTATTGCGACATTACCCCTCTGGTTTATAAAATGAAATCGATTCCCACTGGTAGTGTATTGTGCACTTGCCCCTCTGGCTTATAAAATGAAATCGATTCCTACTGGTAGTGTATTGCGACATTACCCCTCTGGTTTATAAAATGGAATCGATTCCCACTGGTAGTGTATTGTGCAATTACCCCTCTGGTTTATAAAATGAAATCGATTCCTACTGGTAGTGTATTGCGACATTACCGCTCTAGCTTATGAAATTTAATCGATTCCTACTGGTAGTGTATTACACAATTACCCCTCTGGCTTATAAAATGAAATCGATTCCTACTGGTAGTGTATTGCACAATTACCCCTCTAGCTTATGAAATTAAATCGATTCCCAGTGGTAGTGTATTGCACAATTACCCCTCTAGCTTATAAAATGAAATCGATTCCTACTGGTAGTGTATTGCACAATTACCCCTCTGGCTTATAAAATGTAATCGATTCCTACTGGTAGTGTACTGCGCAATTACCCCTTAGGCTTATAAAAACAAATGTATTTTTACAGAAAAACAGTCAGTATGTTTTACTAAGTTATGTTCAGAATCAAAATCAAAATATTTTATTTCACATACACCTGCAAGGGCTCTTATGAAACGTCAGAAGCTAGGTGCACGGTTCCAATTTGTCGCTTCCTATGGAGAAGAGCCAGCAAGAAACTCCACGGTTACTCTTCTAAAAATAATTGGCTTATACAATGTTTTCAAATTACAGTGATAATAGGTATGGGAGGACAGTGCAGGCCTGTCAATGTACTAGGTACTTAAAGGAATGAAAATAAAGAATAGGAGTTCAAGTTTAAGAGCTCAACTGTCAAGTAACTAAAGCGGCTCTAGAAATACTCACTCAGTCTGTCTTAAGAGCGTTTATCCTTCGCGGGCTGGCAACGTCGCTCTTCAAGTGGTTTTACGTGATTTTCATATTATGTTTAAATCAAAGAATTTAATTTTTTTTTAGACACGCACTAAATTTATAAGTTTGCATGCAAATTTTTTAACAGTTATTTTCGTATTTACTTATAAACATCAACATAATGTCAATTTTTTTCTATTTGCACTACTTCTTACGATTTGATGTTTTTATTTAAGAGTGTTATAAATACCAAGGATCTAGTGCTTGGCTGAAAAAAAAAATGTACCCTGATTTATATACAACGTAGGTACTATTTTTATTCACAACAATAAAATAACCACGAAAATCCACTAGAAATGCAACGTTGCCAGCCCGCGCTGGATGAACGCTCTAAACAAAGTATTTGTCTAGCAAAATTGATCCCTACGTGCACGTCTATCAATATTTAATTATAGGCCGTAATCTAATGGAGCATACGTGGAGGTTGAGCCAATATTGATTGTAAAGCTTGGTTTATACTTCCATACATGCAGTCCGGTACCTAAAAATCAAAATAGTATTAGCACATGTATGGCAAGCAGTAGTGGTCCAGTGGTTACGGCTGCTGCTTACGACTTGTAGGTCGTAGGTTCGAACCCAGACAGATGCTTTACTTTGAGTAAATTTTTCCATCACCATTACTCTCAAAACGGTGAAAGAAAAAATCGTGAGGAAACCGGCATGTCCAAGAACCAAAAATTTGAAGACATGTGACATCTACCAACCCGCACTGGGCCACGTGGTGGATTACAGCCCACTCCCTCTCACCAAGAAGAGGCCGGAGTCCCAGCTGTGTGAACATTATACACTGATTATGGTTATGAAAATATCTGTGTAACAGTCGAGAATATTTTATCAGTCAATACCATCATCATTTCAGCCGCAAGACGTCCACCGCTGGACATAGACCTCCCCCAATTTGAGGGGGCTTGCCATAATCGCCACACTTGGCAGGCGGGTTGGCGATCGCAGTATGGTGGTAAAATGCATAGAGAACGCTGCTGCCCATTCTCTAGTAAGTCCCTTAGTCGCCTTCTACGACACCCACGGGAAGAGATGGGATGGTGCTATTCTTTACGTCCGTCCGTTTATGGCAAATAAACTATTGAAGTGAAACTTCGTAGGTGGCGATTCGATAATAATTGGACGAGAACTGAGAGTAAAATTACAAGGATGCGTCACATTTCGTTACATGGGAGAGAAAAAACATATAGCTAACGATATGGTCTCGCACACCAAATCGCTGATGATTAATGATTTCTGTAAAATAAAACTCGGCTGTCAAGCCTCAAGACAATCTCTGGGGGTTCATTTAAGAAGGCCTACTGAAGTGATAGTTGATAGAGAAGTATGGAACAAGAAGACATGCTGCGCCTACCTCAAATAATTTGGAATGAAGGCAATAGAGTGATGACTCCACCATATTTTCTCGAATAACAACAATAAGCACGTTCACAAGCACAAAACCGAATAACAACACATGATGAACGTAAACGCATTAGTCGTGTCACTCATCACTGGAGACGTGACTATCGAATCGTGCCCGATCATTCTCGAGCGTGCCCGATCATTCCCGAACGTGGCCGAAATGACAATAGGACTATTGTCACCCTGGTCCCAAAGGTTATCGGGACACACACCTGGAATGTGTTATTAGCATGCCTATGGATTTTAGGGACAAATTTGAATGTAAATTGCATATGCTTGGGATTGGTAATAGTATTTGCAGATCCCATATATTGCCCCGTTGGTCTCGTGGTTGCAAGCGCGATTGCTGGGCTTGGGGTCCTAGGTGCCATTCCCAAGTCGGCTAAAAGAGTTATTGGGATTTTCCATTGGGAATTTACCAGTATATAACGTAGAAACGTGAGATACCCCTGCTATTGACAACCGTCCATATTTTTGGCGATCTTACCACAGCTTGTCTAAGTTTATTTATGATTTTCTTTTTGTTCCTGGTTCCGCATCCTCTAGGGAACAATCCATAACCTAAGAGATCACATATTATCGTAATAGTTATCATACATACTATACTACTCTTAAAGTTCTCACCGTCAACACATCTCCAGTGTAAACGCGACCTAATGCTGCCAATCATAAATTTTGAAATACCTCTCCAATGAATGTTATTATATGAAGCTGACGCGGCGCTCCCACAGTGGTGCCTTCGTGTAGCTGCGAATATTAAGCACATGTGAGACTTGTGAATACCATATTCCTGCTAACTATGACGTGGACGAGGTGTTGCAATACGTTTATGATTATTTATCCGCTTCAGCGGCTTTATAAAGCGCGTTTAGAATGCGTTTGAATAGAACAAATGATCACACATGATACTCGTATTAATAATGTTGACATGAAAGCACTTTCAGGCTTGGCTAACTTTCCTAACTTTTTGTTTTCACTTTCAAGTACACCGTGATGAGTTAATTTGAATTCGATTTAGATAATTAATAGAAAACATAAATGAGGAATGCTGAAAGCCGTTATCCTCAATAATATGCTACATAATATGAAAGGATGATATAACTGACTGCCCAAAACAAATTCACGTCAATATATTATAGACTCAACAATTTAATTCCACCAACCCTTTGAAGACAAGATGATGTGACACACAATTTCTAAGTTGTAAACACAATAGCCCAGCATTAAAGACGTCACTACATGTTAGAAACATGTGTTTTTGTACACGACATGTTTTTGACTAGTCTTTTACAAGACTTTTTGAAAACAAATATCACATCTTGTGTAACATGACATCACGCCTGTAGTCTCTGAAGTGTTAGGCAGAGATGTAGAGTACACCCCCATTTTGCCAGTTATATTTAAGCCCCATGTAATAGGGGGCGAGTCTGTTGCCATCACCCATCCACAGTATGGGCTGCTACTAAGAAATTCATGATGGAAAACCCAATAACGGTTTGCCCGACCTGGGAGTCGAACCCGGAACCTTATGCTCAGCAGTAGCGCTTATGACCACTACACCAACGAGGCAGGCACAACTTGTATATGGGTTTCATATGGGAGTAAACGGCGGGGTTACATCAAAAATACTACATATTAATGGGGCCATTGAAGTATTACGTAAGCAGATTATAACCCCCCCTTGTCAGCAAAAGTAAGCAAAGCTCTTATTCCCCCCCCCCTCCCCGTTGCTCACGTAAACATTGTTACATGCATTTTTCAATGAGTTCTGGTTTATTTATTGATTCATGAGTAGCAGTTATAAGTCTAGAATTAAGGAATAGGCTTGGAATAGATAACTTTAACGCATATAAGCAAATATTTAAGCAAATTTTGTTTCACGAATCCATGACTTCGAAGTCTTCGATGACATTGGATGTTTGCTGCTCAATGTTGTGTGTCTGCTCACTTTCGTGTGATTTTGGAATATTGACATCGTTTTCTTAGAGCCATTCATAGATAAATAGGGTTGCCATATGTGTTCAAACCAAAATCGACGAAATTATGTACGAAAAAATAAAAAATAAAATACTGCTAACGTAATCACCATCCAGACTCCGCCCCCCTGTAGTGCTTACTTAATACTTGAATGGCCCCTTTACTTTACTTCCAAATTCACTAATCTGACTTATCTTAGCGCGTAATTTTTTAGCACACAATAAATATTACTACGTTTTTACATAAGGTTGAAATGTAAATAAATAAAGCTATAATACCGCAGTGAGTGCAACTAATCTCAGGAGAGGAGCAGGGACGAGATGGTTCTCTCTCACAGAGGAATCGTTGTGTAGTAATAAGCTGCTTCAGTAAAATATAAGTTTTAGAATAAATATAAATGTGGTGCATTTCCCTTGGAACTCGTTTGTTATTCTGTATTTTGCGATGGTTGGAGCGATGGTCGTCACTTGTACCTAAAGGTTTATTAGTAAACCTGCGTCAAAAGACATTGATGTACAAAAACCAAAGATGCACAGTCTCGAAGAAAAGTAACACTCAAAACTGTTCACCAATTATACGTCAGTGTTTATAGTTATGATTAAACACATTTTTTTTTCAAATTCAACCTTACATGCATGACTTAAACTGGTTTTTACAAAGCAATTTTCATAAAGACTGACTGAAAGATGACTGACGATACTATTTGACACCTGCGCACATTGCGCCCTATTTATGCAGACGTTTTCGAGACGCTGATTGTATATCTTGGGTTTTTTGTACATCAATGGTCTGACATTCATGCTGAAAAAAAGACATTCAGTTTTTTTTCTCACCCTATTGTTGTTAAAACATTAATTTCACTTATTTATCTACTTAATAAAGCAATAGATTCTAGTATCAAACAGATAGATTCTGAGCCAAGCATTATTGCGCCAGTTACAAACAAGATGATCAACTTTCGAAGTTAACTGAGCTCCTAGTTCGAACGAAATTGTCTAGAACTAACCATAATAGGTGTATAATTGAACCTAACTGAGATTTAATGAGGTAATACTGCAGGCAACTAATTCTGAAGCTAAAACAATGGGGAGTAGAAAGATGATATGTTGTAACGTTTTGTTTCGTTCAAAAAGAATCTTGTTTTCTTCACTCCTTTGAAGAAAACAGGAAAACAGTGGTGGCCTGAGAGTGCTAACGGCTGCGACTTACGATTTCTAGGTTACCGGTATGAACCCAGGCGTTTTACTTTCGAAAACATCGTGAGGAAACTCGCATTTCGTAAAAATATCGCAGAAATGTGACATCTACCAACCCGTACTAGCGTAGTGGATTACTATTAGTATTCCCGTAGATACTCATAAGAAATTAACTCACCAATAGTTATTCTTCTAAATTAATTACCCCTATTATTTCTTTGACAAAAGACGTCCACTGCTGCATTTAGACTTCCCTCAATCATTGCCACTTCGACCAGTTTTGTGCTGTTCGTACCTTACGGATTTCTGCGGTCTTCACAAGGTAATCGGTCCACCTTTTGTGTAGCGCCTTCCAACGCTATGTCTTCCGGTCTGCGGTCACCATTCCAGAACCTTTCGGTCCCATCGGCTATCTGTTCTGCGAGCAATGTGCCTACCCACTGCCACTTCATTTTATCATTCCTTCGGGCTGTAACGGTTACCTTGGTTCTCCTAAATGACCTCTATTCACCTGGTTATCTCACCTCTGCTTCACTAGCCTACTACTAATAACCTTAACACTAAATCAAGCCATTCTCACCTGCTACCAGTACGTATTAATTGAATTGTCCGGGCGTGGCGCGTGATTAATTAGTGGTAATTGCCACGCGTCGTGCAAAGATACCTACGTATGAAATAGTGCGTAGTTAGTTATTATGGCTCGGACTAGCCTATGATGCTTCCGCACTGGGCCCGCGTCGTAGATTACAGCCTACTCTCTTTGTTGTAGAGGTGTCTCAGCAGTGGGAGCATTATAGGCTGATAAAAAAAAACCTATGATTGTAGGTGGAATATTCGTGGGTATTAAATAGAGAGTGTTGGCTTCTTTATAAAGCGTGATTAAAAAAAAAAGAGTGGTCTCAATTCGTTGGAAGCTTTTTTGCATGTTCAGTGATAATTCTTTACCACATCAATGGATTACGATTATCCTTTTTTTAATTTTGTCAAGTTCCGAGAAGTGGTTTTTGAGTTAGCTTCAATACTACGTATTTTTAATTTCGTCTGTGTTGCATGGCAAAAAAAAAATTCGTAGTTATACTGGAATGGTAAACGACGCGTCACCGGACTCAAAGTGACTAAACTATAATTACTTAGATGTGCAGAAATGCTTTATAAATTGATTAGCAGAACTCAATTTATTAACGTGCAATAATGCGAATTATTAATGACTTAGCAGAACAAAGGGGTGTCTGTTTATGATAATTATAGTTATTGTGTTTTAGCACGGCAATAACGGTCACTGACCCATCACTGAACGTTAGCATTTGTCCTTCTTAACACATGTAATTATGAAGGACAAATGCTAACGTTCACGTTTCAGAAACTAAAATCCTCAATCCCAAGAATAGGTGGCGAGATAACCTGGACGCATATAGCAAGGATTTTTTTTTGTGGATGGGAGATCATCAAATAACTTCTCCCGCTCTGGGTGGAGCAAGAGGGCGTGTCAGACTTTTACTGACTAAAACGCACCCGTGTTCCTTCAGTTGCCTGTGTGCCAGGGGCCACGGTATCTCTTTCGAACAACCCGCACCCCTGGCAGGCATCGGCGTTTGCGGACCCCACCAGTTGGTGCTGACATCTCTGTATTGCAAGGGTTGGACCGAGGTGGCCCTGGAAAAGGATGCCTGGAGGGATTTGGGGGAGGCCTTTGCTCAGCAATGGGATAGCATAGGCTAATTAAAAAAAGTCGGTAACTTTATTTTGTAATGGATAACGATGCATAGTATTGTATCGTATGGTATTGTTCGCGTTCTTACCGAAAATATATATAAGAGAAAGGGCAATGACCGTTTTTATCATTCTAAAACACAATAACTATAGTCACGTTTCAACACAAACATTTTCAAATTCTCTTCGCGACATCAGAATACATCAGTATTGTACTTTTGTCTTAACAAGTTGTTCGCAAATACCCAATTAACATAGACAAAGCAAGTCAAATAGCTCAATGACTAAGTTCGTGGGGGCATACAAAGCCATGTTGTCCTACTGTACAGAGTACACAAAGCAACAATGTGTCTGTATTCACTATGGAGCCGTTTACAGGAGATACGTAACTTTTAATAAAATATAAGAAGATTTACTATTTTTGTTTCTACATTCAATACTTCTTGCATATTGAAGCTAATTCCGTACTTACTTATATTTCGTATTTTTACATCTTTTCGTTTTTTCTTTACATATTGCAGTACATCTGTTTACCATGAAGGGTTACGCAGATGTGAACCTACATATTACACCCACATTTCACCAAAACAACTAACTTATACGAACGATATTTAAGAAAATAGATTCGACGCATAGCTGTCATAAGTCAGAACTTTTAACAGCTATGGGTCAAAGCAATTTTACATAGAAACTCGAAACTAAGCGTCGATACGCTACGGCGTAGTTCATGCTACGCCGTAGCATCCACGTAGATCCGATCCTAATAAATGACGACTTTATGTAAGGCACGAAACCATAAATGATTATTTTAGTTATCACACGTCTGCTTTAAAACCTACAAAGCTCTAGACATGTTGCAGGTTCTTAAAAACTGCTCTAAGAGTAAAAGAGTCCTGTTTGATTTACTTACGCGGAAAGTTATATTGGATTTTTTTCGATATTCGTTCACCACGTTCCAAAATACCTTCATCGAAGACAATTTCTTCTCCTATCTTCCACATCAGATGAAACGATCAGAACTTTTCACGTGAAATCGCGTTTGCTATCAAAGTAAATTGATATTCGGTACCATATCTCTCTAAGTGTGCAGCCTCGACAGAATTCTTTTAAATTATGACCACTTAGTTCAATGTTCTGTATTTTATAGTCACCTGAATGACATTGCAATTTTATAAGATTCTTTTACAAAAGAGGTTTAGCAGAAGGTGTAATTCGTGCAACGCATTGTTACTACGTAGTTCATTTACTCAAAAAGTTACCATAATATGCGTGAGGAGTATTTATAATACAATTATTGTAAGCATTTATAAATGTCCTTTGGTAATTATTTTGGTCAAACAAGGATAAACAACTATGTATTCTTTGACCCTCGGGACGTGTGGTCCGAGCGCTCATGTTTTGTTTAACGAAATCTTCAAACGGCTGGTTGACACTTCCCGTGACCCAAGGGCTTTTACCTTCGACAGAGGCGAAGCATTGCCATGCAATGTGGCAATGCCGCCAGTCTCTTGGGTACCTTATCAGTTGATAGTGATGCGAAATATTTTTTGACGTCATATTTTAGTTGGTTAATAGTTAGATTAGAAAATTATGTTTTTGTTAATTAAGTATAAGTAATTAATCCAGTGTATATATTTTTATCCTCTTTAATAAATGTATTCTTGTATTCTTTTATCTGATACTTTAGAACGTTTCAAGCTCACACCACACAGCGTGTTTCTAAACTCATAATTAAGTCTCATAATTAACAGTAACTTTGAAATCTTATGTTGGATGTGACTGTCTGTCGCTTACCAAGATATAAACCAACTTGTAAAAGACATTGCAGTGTGCTTTTACAAACACAAATCTCGCATGCACAAACATGAACTGTTGTATCTAGTTATTTATAATCACTTTTTTTTAATAAATGTATTCTTGTATTCTTTTATCTGATACTTTAGAACGTTTCAAGCTCACACCACACAGCGTGTTTCTAAACTCATAATTAAGTCTCATAATTAACAGTAACTTTGAAATCTTATGTTGGATGTGACTGTCTGTCGCTTACCAAGATATAAACCAACTTGTAAAAGACATTGCAGTGTGCTTTTACAAACACAAATCTCACATGCACAAACATGAACTGTTGTATCTAGTTATTTATAATCACTTTTTTTGTTATTGTATGTTGTGTTTCACTAACTGTGTCCAAATAAACGGTATTCTTGCTTTTCAACAAGATGTAGGCCACAAAAATATTTGTTCCACGGGTGAAAATAACTCTTTTTTTGCATACTTGATTTTCAACGCTTTGCTCAGCACTGCAGGTTGAATATCCAACAATGTGTTTTTTGACGAGCTGGGATGCATTCTGTTGGGTTCTCAATGCTCGGCTTTATACTGAGAGTTTAAAATCCAGCGTGCGATAAAATCCCACCACGATATATTTACGCCCGAATTTGGGTAACGCAGGAAGATAGATAATCACTCATCCCAAAGTAAAAAATTAAGTTTTTATAAATTAGACTTTTGTAATTTCTCTCCTTTTTCAGGCTGAATAAAGCAATATTAGCTCCATAAGCTAAAGTGTTTGTAGCTGAAATTAGAACTTTTCAAACGATATTATTCTTTTTGTAAAATCGTTTAGCGTGATACGATTTTTGCTTAAATCTTCTGAAATAAAACTGTAGGCTGTTTGTATTTTTAAGATATTTCGTGAGAGGGAATACTTCTTATTGGTGTATATAAGTCACGCCTGAAGAGGAAAATATTTGGATAAAAAGAAATTGCCGCGTGCACGAGTTTTGGGATATATTGTTACTTTTTATATTATATCCTTCGCAGTTACAAAATATTGACGTCAATAAACCGAGGGGATTTTTTTCGCTTTTGCCATTTTCTTTTCAATTAAGGAGGGCTTAGAGTCTCAACAAGGATAATAATATGCCTAATAATGATTTGCCTCACCATTTCTCAATTACTTTGGGCTCGACTTCCAGTCTAACCGAATGAAGCTGTATCAGTATTTCACATACAGCGATTGCCGATCTGTCCTTCACAATCCAGTTACTGCGCAACACCCTTTGGTAAGACTGGTTGGCAGACTTTTGGACTTCTGATAACCTATAACGACCGGCAAAGATCTACGGAAGACAGCTGGAACCAACGGCTTAACGTACATTCTATGGCATGGAGGGGTCGCGATGTGTAATGGATGGTGGGCACACCACGATTGCGGCGGTAAGTCCCCCCTTTGAGGAGTAGATTGCGAGGCGCCAGGGCGTCCTCACCTTCCGCCTGACGCAGGTCCTCACCGGACACGGTTGTTTCGGGAGGTTCCTATTTCGGATAAGGTGGGAGTTAACGCCAAGGTATTTCCACTGCGTAGATCCCCTGAGGACACGGTGGAGCATACAGTAGTATTGCTCGCGAAGAGGGAGGTTGCGCCCTCACGGTCCTAGTCGCCGCAGGAGACGTCCTGGGCGGCGGGAATCCCAGGCTGAATCCCGGCCACCGCGGGCGCAGGCTTGCGGATGGCGAGTAATCGCTGTCCGGGTCAACCGCGCGTGGTGTTCCACGCGCGCCTCGAAGAGATGTCAGTATCAACTGATGGGGTCCGCAAGGCCCGATGCCTGCCAGGGATGCAGGTTGTTCGAAAGAGATACCGTGGCCCTGGCATACAGGCAACTGAAGGAACACGGGTGGGTTTTAGTCAGTAAAAGTCTGACACTCCCTACTGTTCCACCCAGAGCGGGAGAAGTTATTTGATGATTACACTCCCACAAAAAAAATGGATCCTATCCACGGATCGAATGCACCCACGACAAAGGTGGGACCGATATCACTGTTATACACCTACATAGAAATATGTTACAAACTAATAATATTTTTCGAGATTCCTTAACTGTATTTTTCAAGTTGAACGTCATAAAATAATCTTTTTTCTCATTTACTTGGCCTCTCTAAAATACTTCCATTAATTGAGTAAAAGGTCAAATATTAGAACAAAAATACAAAGATATCTTTTGAATTTATCGTCCTTTGAAGTTTTCTTACACTCAGCGCTTCTACCTTATTTTATTTACGGCTATTATTCTATCCTAAATTAAGGCGGCTATTGTTAGGTGTTTGTTTGCCATATAATAACCAAAATATGTGCTGTAATCACTTTACAAACTACCTACCTCATAATAAAATTGTAATACGATAAATATTGCATCATGATCCAGAAAATTGCCCCTTAAAACCATGGCTGTAAGATTGAGATTCGAATTAAGGGGTTATGATAAGAAGTCTGGTCGAAGGGATGTTTTGAGAGTCGATGATTGATGACTTTGGAAGCAAGTTAGATGCCAGCAAACCCCATGTTATGGGGAAATATTAATGATGGGGTGAAGACAAAAATACGCGGGAGGAAGGTAGAGAGGGACGGGGGTAAAGGATAATGGACTTGAGCTCAAGGTCGTGGTCATTTGCTGCCTTTCATGTAGTTTGGGGCTTTATTTACACGTGTCCGGTTTTTAGTTAAATTTGTGTACATTTATGGGGCTTCTTAGACACTTTTTGGCTTTTTAGTCTACTCGCACAAATTACATTGCCCGTACTGGGTGTATCGTCACTTTTAATTAATACAATCTTTTCTATAGGTAACTAGCATGAAGTTATAATTTATTTGTGGGCGAATCGACAATGCCAGAAATGCGTAAGTAAACAAGGAAAAGTTACTTACACTAACTTTAAAACAAAAAAACCGTGCCAGTTGCCTCATACGCATTTCTGGATATACCCTGGTTTGTGGAGGTCACTCAGGGGCCCTAGCGTGAGTTTCATTTAACCATCTACACCAAACGCAGTGAGCGCATTCGGCGCTCCGATTGGTCCGTCACCAATCCAGGGCCAATCGGAGCGCCAAACGCGCTCCCTGCGTTTGGTGTAGATGGTTAAATGAAACTCACACTAGAGCCTCTGATAGGCGTCGCTCCATGTAAAATACTGGTATTCAGTTATACATACGGTTAGACTGAAGCAGATCACAATATAGTTGTTAAAAGGCTAGACAGATGATGACCCAAAATAATCCAAGCACAAAGTGGCTGAAGAAAATCTCGGCAAAGGCTTACAAAAGGCCCATTCATGAGCAACAATGACAGTACAAATTGTATTGTAAAGATAATTCAAGGTGTCTCACCCTGTCATGAGGCACAAACGCCTGTCAAAACTCGTTGCACTTGATAAGGGTAGGACGCAAGGACGGGGAGATTTAATCTAAAGGGATTTAAGGAATTTCCGAAAAATTGCGGTTAATGTGTTGCAGATAACTCCATTCCAAAAGGGTTCTAGCAGCCTTTTTGTGTACGACCAGTAGGTACACAAGGGGCTTGTGTCAAAGTAATACCAGCGATCGATCAGGTTAAGCTACGCTTGCCACGGTTTGTCCGTGGATAATAATAATAATAATAATAACCCCATCGCAGTATCTCTACGTTGACGTCGTGGTGGGGCTTGCGTGTTCCAATGACCCCTGGGTCTGTGCCGGTATAGTTTACTTTATCGAGACCGATCTAGAGCGAGGAGCCAGACCAAAAGAGATACAATCCAAGCCAAGGTCGCACATGCCGAGGGCTGCATGGCTAGGGGAAGTATTAGTCATTAGTGTGCCAACTCTGGATAATAGGGGACCTCCAGTTTTATTCACCCTTGCCACAGTGAATGCAGGGCTCTGCTGTGGTCGACTTTTAAGTCCCTAGCTACTCGTGGGAACAACATGAATACTAGATCTAAAACAAAAAAACAATTTCAGGCAAATTTGCCTCAGATAGATGACGAAAGTTCACAAATCTCTTCGTCATCTCCCTCGTCTCTTTTTCCATCTATCCCATCAACATCACAATCTTTTCGCGTTACACCGACGCCATCAACATCATCAATAAGTATTCATTCAGCAGATGTTGTACAGGAGACAAATTTTGTCGACGATACTGTACCCACTGCTAGAACTGCAACAACTCGTAGGAAATGGAGTATTGAAATGAATAAATTTATCCTACGTACTTACCTTCATCTTACTAATATGGACACAGACAAAAACGCGTACCTTCCATCGCTTCACACTAAGTTTCTAGAAAAATACCCGGCTATGCAAGTAAGTCGACAAAGAATAGGTGACCAGCGTAGAGCTATAGTGCAAAAGAAATTATTACCACAGGACACAATAGATCAAATTCATGAGGAAGTCAGAGCCGAACTAGAATTAGTTCATACACAAATACAGCAACACTCTACACAATCTAAGATACCAATTAACAATCATTGCGGCCAGCGCATTAGATGGACGAACGAATATAATGAAACAATCATGAGAATATATTATACTGTCACACAACTAGAAACAAATAAAACAGCCTATAGGAAACAATTACATGAGAAATTCATTAATACATACCCAGAATTAGCAAATATAACAGAGCAAAGATTATCTGATCAAGTGAGAGCCATTATTAACAACCAATATATACACACTAACAGATTAGAAGACATTAAAAACCAGGTAGCTTCTGATTTGATCAACACACATAATATTGATAACGATCATTTGAACACACAACTGCAAAAAGAATTAGAACAACCTGATGAATACATTCATACAATAAATACTCAACATACAAATACGGTAATTTCTGACACACCTGCGAGCACCGTCACAACAAATATATTTCAAAATGATAGCATAGATACCGACATCATATCTCACACACGTATTAATGCAGGCGAAGACTGCAATCTCTTTAACAATATAGATATTGGTCAATATGGACCTACACAAACTAACTCTAATGCTGCCCCGGAAACCAACCCAGAAATAGAAGCTATGTTTCAACAAGCTCAACAACGGTTTTCTGATACAAACCCCACTAATAGGCCATACATCCCCAAGCAGAAGACATCTAGAAAGTTTTCTGCAATAGTAACTTATATTAATAATGTTATTCTCCCTAAGGCCATAAGTAAGGAAACTGAATTTAAAGAATTACAGACAATCATTTACTGTGCAGCGTGGGCGGCAGCTAGATGCAACGGAGCAAAAATATTAGACTCTACACAAAACGAACGCCGCACATATAAACAGAGGAAACCAAAATGGGAAATTAGATTAACAGCAAAAATCAAAAATCTAAGAGCAAGCATAGGTCGGCTGACACATTTCATTAATGGTAGTAGAAGTCAAAAATTAATAGCTGCAGTTGAAGAAATAAAAATAAAATACCAAATACACGCGCAACACGAAGATTCAAACACACAGTTAGTACACTTTTTGGACACCTTAAAACAAAAATTAAACGCAGCATCGAGTAGACTTAAAAGATATCTCACATGCACGAACCGCAAAATGCAAAATACAAAATTTATCAACAACGAAAAAATATTTTATAGGAACCTTGCATCAAATAACAGAGACACCGCGAACCAAACCCTTGACTCACCTCCTCCCGAAGTATTACGAGAATTTTGGGCAAACATTTGGGAAAACCCAGTATTCCATAATAATCACGCAGATTGGATTAATGATGCAACGCCAGAAATCCCCGAAATGGAGTTTGAATTTATTCCAATAAACACATTTATAGATGTCGTCAAACGCACACACAACTGGAAAGCTCCAGGCTCAGACAATATTCACAACTACTGGTATAAGAAGTTCACAAGCATCCACCCATTCATATATAATTACCTAAACACATTCATCCAATCACCTCATTTGCTTCCAACATACATAACACATGGAGTAACATACATGATACCTAAGGACATGAATAACACCACAGATCCAGCCAAATATCGACCAATCACTTGCTTACAAACTCTTTATAAAATCTTGACAGCCTGTGTAAGTGAAGTGGTATACGGACACTTAACCAAACATAACATCCTCGCAGAACAACAAAAAGGTTGTCGGAAGAATAGCCAGGGATGTAAGGAACAACTCACTATTGACGCGATTGCTATGAACAGCGCAGTAAAACGCAAAAAAGATATTCATACCATGTTCATCGATTACCAAAAGGCCTATGATTCAGTCCCGCACAGCTGGTTGTTACGCGTCCTAGATATCTATAACATCCACCCCACACTCAGATTTTTCTTAGAAACTACCATGAAAAATTGGCAAACTGTACTTAAAATTAATCAAGCCTCCTCTACTCTCGCCACTGAACCAATCCACATAAAACGTGGCATTTTTCAAGGCGACTCTCTAAGCCCTTTATGGTTTTGCATGGCACTCAATCCACTCTCACACCTACTAGATAAAACTAACACAGGATTCACATTGACAAACGATAACACACAATTCACATTGACACACCTAATGTATATGGATGATATAAAGTTGTACGCAGCAGATAAGAAATCACTTTTTCATTTAGCAGACACCACACAAGAATTTTCTAGCGATATTGGTATGCAATTCGGAGTAGATAAATGCAAAATTTTGTCAATTGTCAAAGGAAAAATACAAAACAACAGTTACACACTGCGATCAGGTAAATCTATTGAGCCAATGGATGAACACAGTACTTACAAATACCTAGGTTTCAAACAATCGAGACAGATAGAACAAAAGATGACAAAACAAGAACTGCTCAAAAAATTTACACACCGCCTTAACCTAGTCTTTAAAACCAACCTTAACTCCAGAAACACAATAAAAGCTATCAACACATTCGCAATACCCATTCTTACATACTCTTTCGGAATTATAAGGTGGTCAAAAACCGATATTAGAAAACTACAGCGCACTATCAATACTCTCCTTACCAAACACAGGAAACATCACCCTAAATCATGCATACAGCGACTCACACTACCACGCCAAGAAGGAGGAAGAGGATTAGTAGACATACACAACTTGCACAACAAACAGATACTTTCACTCAGATCCTACTTTCATAACAAATCAGAACATTCGTCGTTACACAAACATGTAACGGAAACAGATAAAAAACTTACACCACTAAACTTACAAAATAGAAACACTCAAATTAGTGAAAATCTCATAACCACACAACAAAAAATTGCAGCATGGTCTGGAAAAGCGCTACATGGAAGACACCGAGCCTACTTGTGCCAACCACACGTCGATAGAATTAAGTCGAACGAATGGCTCAAACGAGGTGAATTGTTTCCTGAAACTGAAGGTTTCATGCTTGCGATCCAAGATCAAATAATAGTAACTCGCAACTACAGAAAGTACATTATAAAAGACTCCAATCAGCCGTCTGACACATGCCGACATTGCAACAGTGCCTCTGAGACCATTCAACACATAACAGGGGCCTGTAAATCACTCGCCCAGACAGATTATAAGCACCGACATGACCAGGTTGCCGCAATTGTACACCAACACTTAGCGCACAAATACAAACTTATAGGTGAGATGATTCCCTATTATAAATACAAACCTGAAACCATATTAGAAAACAGGGATCAGAAAATCTATTGGGACCGAACAATAATTACAGACAAAACTATACACTACAATAGACCTGATATCACCGTTCACGACAAAATAAATAAAACAGTTTACTTGATAGACATAGCTATACCTAACTCACACAACATTCAAACTACAATATCCGAAAAACTTAGTAAGTACCAAGACCTCGCCATAGAAATAAAAACCCAATGGAAAGCACGAACCGTCCATATCGTCCCTATAGTACTCTCATCTACCGGTGTAGTACCGAAAGCTCTCACACAAAGTCTTGAGACTCTACACATGCCATCTCACACACTTTACATGCTCCAAAAAGCCACCATTCTCAACACCTGCCGCATCACACGAAAGTTCCTGACTTCTTCTACATTATCATCCACCTTTTCAATTTAATTTCCCCTTACACACTTGGTTCCGGCCCGTGTGTAAGGTCATAAACTCTCTTAAAAGAGAAAAAAAATAAAGAACTCAATATATAATAATAATAATAATGGATATGTGGATGGGTGACCACCTTTACATACCAACCAAGACGTCCTCTCCGTGCGTCAGAAAGCACGTTAAGTGCTGGTCCCCGCTGTCATTCGTGGATTTTTGACAGTCGTTACGGGTCGTCAGAAGCCTGAAAGTCTGACAACCAGTCTTATCAAGGGATATAATAGTACCCAGTAACTGGGTTGTGAAGGTCAGATAGGCAGTCGCTCCATGTAAAATACAGGTATTCATCTACATCCGCTTTTACTGGAAGCCGACCCCACGATCTTGAGAAAAAGACGATCTCCGTTGGGACATATCTTCACTGATTGTGCGGCGAAGCTGGTTCAAACGTTGCGTTGTCCAGATTGTTGCGCATATACAAACATTTGGTCCAATCTGATAGGTCTAATAATTATGTTTTACCGCGTTAACAGTTAATACCGCCTGATAATGAATTTGTTGAATATTATGCTTTAATTTTATAAACCTGTTTCCGTGATAACGTACGGATTTTGTAAAAATTAATAGTTTATTAATTATTAATGGCTGAGTAAGTTTCATGCGAAAATTGTATTTTAAATTAATTAGTTCTCAATGAAAAATAACTATTATCTACTGCGGTTAATGTTGTTGAGTTTGGTATTCATTTTTCGAATGTCAGTTTTTTTAATGTATGTAATAAAAACAAGGAGCAACAATTGCAAGGATTACAAATGAAATCCAATGCATGCCAGACCGTGTTTATGCTCTGATATCAAACAATTGTAGAGAACTAGAATTGGCTGGGTACCCAATTTATCAAGTTATAACAACCCAGTTCTCCAATTCAGAAACCACCTGAATCTTTAATCTCCGTCTGGCGTCGAACTAATCTCCATTTTGGAAATGAAATTTTAACCGAAACATTTGATGTAACAAATGCAAATTAAGTCGAGTAATTCATCCATTTGGTTTGATTTTAATTCAAATACCGTTGGCTGTGGGCTTTACATAATTCTGGTTATTAATTCCTGTGGGAAGACTCACTTATGGACTTGACATTTCGACTTTATTTAAATAATTATTCGTTCCCCAAATAATTCCCATTTGGTGTTGGTAAAAACAGTAATCAATAGTCTTATGAACCAATTTAAAAATACAAAATGGCGGCGTAAGATCCAATTTCGGTATCGCGCCAATTTACCTTGTAGCGCTGTAACTGTGTCCAACATTAACGGTACAGACCATTGACATACAAAAAACCCAAGATGCACAGTCTCGAACAAAAGTAACATCAAAACTTTTATACATCAGATATGATAAAACACATTTTTTTTCAATTTCAACCTTACAAGCACGACTTAAATTAGTTTTTACAAAGCAATTTTCAAAAAAACTGACTCAATGATGACTGACGGTACTATTGACACCAGCGTAAATTGCGCCTATGTATGCGGACGTTTTTGAGACGCTGTCTGTGTATCTTGGGTTTTTTGTATTTCAATGGTACAGAAAGTATTTTTAAAAGACCACAAAATTCAAAGAAGATCTGTAAGTAAAAAAACTCGTACGTCAATAAACAATAAACAAAAAAAAAAGATCGATGAATTCAATATTCCTCTAAATTAAAAGTGCACTACACAGTTATATTTTGTTTATCTTTGGATTTACTTACTTAGAATTTCGTTGCATTTTGTTTTAAGCCACCTGCTACAATGGACTATGTGTGTATACGCAGCGGGACGGTAACGCAAACGTTAACGTTACCACTACAAGTTCAATCATGCATTTGCAACGTGATAACCAGAACAATACCACAGCTTCAAAGCTGTAAAGAAAAGCTCATGAAACGTCATCCATCGCATGGTGTGAATTCACCTCAATAATAAACCATCACGCCAATATTTCCCGAAGGGGTAGGTACACCCGTACGTATAGTAACACCCACATTTCCCAAGTTATGTTTAAGCCACATGTAATGAGGGGCAAGCCTATTGCCATCTATCGGGCAAAATTTAGACTTCCGGGCTGTTTCTGAGAAATTTCATAAGGAAACCCCCAATAACACTTTGCCTGACCAGGAAATCGAACCCATGAACTGATGTTCAGTAGTGCTTACAACCACTAGACCAACAAGGCAGTCAGTCCCCTTAATATGAGCAACAAATTATGAAGACTACCTGTATCAGGAGATTCACAATAAACATTAGGATGTTTATTTATAGAATGTGTTTCTTAAGCCTCCTCATCTGCCCTGTCTTTCCCCAACAATGTTGGGGTCGGCTTCCTATCTAACCAGATGTAGCTGATTACCAATATTTTACTTGGAGCGTCTGCCTATCCGACCTCCACAACCCAGGTAATAATAATAATTAAATAATAATAATAAAATCTTTATTGCAGACAACATGATCCATAAAAAACAAGCAAAAAAAAAAAAGTACAATTAAAAATTTAGAATAAAGTAGAAAAAAATACATACATACACACACACACACACAAACTCACGCCTTTCTCTCTTGCACATAAATAGGCACAAACATTTTACGCGGCTATTTCCAACCACCGCTTGTAAGTCTTGGTACCTAGCATATATTCTATCAGCGATGTCTTTAACTAAGGTGTTTCTACACGTACCGACCCTGGACATGAAAGAGGCAATTCTGCTTCTCTGAATGGCATTGAACGCGTTCAGCATTGCCTCCGCGAATATTCCAGAGGCACTACAATAGCGCATCAACCCCATTAGCTGTCTGTAGATGTTGTTGTACTGAACACGTATGCCATCCCAAGACTTCCTTGTATACTCAGTCTAGAGCTGGCATGTATAGAAACTTTGACAATACGTTCTGAACAGGTGCACTTTCGTTTGTACATTAGCCTTAAAAAATCATCTGGCAAGCATGTTTCCCACAGTCGATAGAGCACAACGTTAGCGATCGATATCCGCATCGTCTTTCATATCTGATGTCAGTAATAGTATAACCCTTGATAAGACTGGTAGCCATTCGGGCTTCTGACGACCCGTAACGACTGTCAAAGATCCACGAATGACAGCCGGGACCAACGGTTTAACGTGCATAGGAATCTCAGGATATGATATTTGAGACCGACGACTTAAACTTCTTTTCACGGATAAGTATGGATGGGCATCCGTATAATATACTTGAAGGAAAAGCTTCGTGCGTTGCGTTATGTTCTACGCGTGCCCTAAAGAGATGTCAGCACCAACTTATAGGGTTCACAAAAGCCGATGCCTGCCAGGGGTGCGGGTCGTTCGAAAAAGATACCGCACCCCCTGGCACACAGGCAACTGAGGGAACACGGGTGGGTTTTAGTCAGTAAAAGTCTGACAATCTCTCTGGCTCCACCCAGAGCGGGAGAAGTTATTTGATGATTTCCCACCCAAAAAAAAGGTTCTGACCCCTAAATTCATAACTCAGGGTAAGCGTTTGTATAAATCTATTTACAGAAATAAATAAAATTTATCGTAGAAATGGAAATATACTGTTAGTAAGAGCTTGTTAGTGCCAGTTGAATCTTTAAGATCAAAAACTTTGTCAGTTTCGCGTAGTTTAGAGAGGGTGATTGTCAAGATAAGTCTTAAGACATTTAAGACGAAAATAATGAATCTTGGACCGTTTTCCAAGAAGTTTATAAATAGTTAGTATGATGAGAAGTCCATCTTTTGAAGCTAAGATCTTTGAAGCAAGATCTTTATGTCTTCTTAAAGATGAAAGTAAGGACAGATTTGTCTAGAAATAGCAGGAATACTCAAAGATAATGAGATGAATAATAGGGCTGGTATTTAGATACATAAATTCCACTAGATTTAATATATTCTTATTTTAGCAATACATAGCACTTGAGATCTATATTCGAACGAAACAATCTTACAGGAGAAAGAATTGAAAATCTCTGAAACACACCTGTGTCAAATGACTAGAGCATTTATTTGCTTCACGCTGTGTGATTTATCTGTGATTAACTTGTGCCAGCTGCTTCGCCCGTGTGGAGGTCGGTGTGTTATACATATAAACCTTCTCCTTGAATCACCCTGTCTATTGATGAAAACCGTATTAACATCTGTTGCGTAGTTTAAAAGATTAAGAAGAGAGAAGACAAACTTATTTTCAGAAATCTTTCTGAATTTGTTTCTCAAAAATAAAAAAAGATTTTTTAATCACTTAGAAACCCAAATATGAACCACAGGATACCAATGTCGTCAAATTAATAACATTTGTTATATCGCAATAAGCACGTAATATAGTCTGTTTGGTAATGTATGAGGACTACGACGGGTTGGCCGCTCTTAAATACTGAATCAAAAGGATTGTATGATGACTTAATCAATCGTAAATATAATTTTATAAAGTGTTGTAAAAACTGCTCAGTTTCACAGCCATAAAAAAAATACTTACCTACAAGTACTTTCTTTATCCTGGTATGTCGTGGATATTCAGTGTTACAATAATTTTGAGGCTTGAATGGAGTCCCTGATTGCAAGCGTGAGCAGTTTCGGAATGAGTGCCGTACAGTATAGTCATTGTAATGTGGGCCTGTAATATGTGTTATGTGCGGCTTACATGTGTAGCGCAACCCGTTAACTTGGAACAGTACATGAGTCTGGACCCCCTGCCTTGAAAAGTTTCGTCAGTTACTTAAAAAAATAAAATTCTGTTCCATACACTACTGCATAGGTATTGACTTTTCTTTCAAACAGCAAAAATGTTTTTTCGATATCCGACGCACAATTTTTGCGCTACGTGATCTAGAATCATGCACTGAATTCATTGTTGCAGTGTAGTCGGGTAATCTGTAGGTACCTACATGTACATTCAGGAAAATTAACGTTAAGTAAATGACACCCTAGATCAGTGGTGGGCAAACTTTTTTAATGGGGAGACAGAAAGTTTAAGAAATTTCAGAGGAGGGCCAGAATTATAGGAAAAATGCAATTTGTGTTGAAAGTTTTGATCGTATAAGACATTACAGCATTACACACTTGCACAAATGTTAAAAATTACAATTAAACTATTATTCGAAAGCCCTGCCATGGTAGGCGTGTGAGACATATGATTTGCCATAATATTTTCGAATGCAGGTTCGAGCTGTGACGAAGTAACTTTTAGTAGTGCGGAAAGGCTAGCTGGCTCCTTTACCTATGCGTCTATTATTCTAATAAGTAGAATCTACTTTATACTTCTGAACCGTCAAAATATAATGATCGGGGGCCATATACTATTCATGTTGAAGGACCGTCGGCGGGCCGGATCAAATGCTTTCGCGGGCCGGAGCTGGCCATACTTCGCCCATCACTGCCCTAGATCAATTCACTGTGTTCATCATTTCTTCATCATCATTTCAGCCGATAGACGTCAACTGCTGGACATAAGCCTCCCCAAAAAAATAAATGAGGTATTTGCCATAATCGCCACGCGTGACAGGCGGGTTGGCGATCGCAGTATGGTGGTCAAATGCATAGAGAACGCTGCTGCCCATTCTCTAGTAAGTCATCCACGGTAAGAAATGGGATGATGCTATTCTTTAGGTCTGGCACCACACGGAACATTGGGCAAGCGACGATTGTAGCGGTAAGTCCCATCTTTGAGGAGTGGCTTCAGAGGCGGCATGGCGTCCTCACCTTCCGCCTGACACAGGTCCTCACCGGACACGGTTGTTTCGGGAGGTTCCTGTTTCGCATAAGTCGGGAGGAAACGCCCGGGTGTTTCCATTACGAAGAGCCCTGAGGACACGGTGGAGCATACGGTGGAGGTCTGCCTGGCTTGCACGGAGTACCGCCGTGTCCTCGTGGAGGCAATCGGCGGCGGCGATCTCTCGCGTCCGGCCCTGGTCCAGGCCATGGTCACCTCCTTCTGCGAAGCAGTAATGCTCGCGAAGAGAGAGGCGGCGCATGTGAGGGAGAGGCAGTATATGTGCCCTCACGGCCTTAGTCGCCGCAGGAGACGCCCTGGGCGTCAGGAATACTTGATTCTCGGCTGTTCCCGGCCACCGTAGGCGCAGGCTTGCGGACGGCGAGTAATGGGTAGCTCGCTGTCCGGTAAGGACCAAGCCCAGGTCAACGGCGCGTTGTGTTCTACGCGTGCCCCAAAGAGATGTCAGCACCAACTGATAGGGCCCGCAAAGGCCGATGCCTGCCAGGGGTGCGGGTTGTTCGAAAGAGATACCGCGGCCCCTGGCACACAGGCATCTGAAGGAACACGGGTGGGTTTTAGTCAGTAAAAGTCTGACACGCCCTCTTACTCCATCCAGAACGGGAGAAGTTATTTGATGATTTCCCACCCCAAAAAAAAAACCACACGGAACATTTGCTGTGATATACCTATCAAGGAGGAAAGTAAGGTATAGAGGTCCTAATCATCTGATCTAAGCTAATTAATTTGTGTAACGTGACGTTTCGAAGTTCCTGCCTATGCACAAAGGGAACAATTCTCAACAACTTTCTGCTAAGACTAACCATCATATATATATATATCACATATATATACCAACAAATACAATGTTGTCAAGAGTCAATGCATGGTATTTGGGTGGTGCAAAATACCTCGAATATGTACCACCTGTCTGTCTTAATGGTGTTCCGCTAGGCAGAGTGGATCAGTGCAAATACTTGGGGCATATAGTCACGGCTGACCTCAAGGATCATGCTGACATCGAACGGGAGCGGAGGGCTTTGTCGAAATTGGCAAATACAGGGTAAATTTATATCCAGTGCGCAAATTGTAACCATGAATTCAGCTTATCATTCTAGATCCCCCAGCGTAGATATTTTTCATCGGTTATACAAAAAAAGTCAGCTGTTTCATAGAATAGTGCAAATCCTACGCGGTCAAAATGTATGGGACAGCTGATTTATTTTTGTATAACCGACAAAAAATTTATACGCTGGGGAATCTAGAATGATATGTTGAATTCATGGTTACAGTTTGCGTACTGGATAAAAACTTATCTTGTATGCTTGCTCGCAGGTTTGCACGATGCTCCGATCAAGTGAAAATCACCCTTTTCAAGGCATATTGCACGTCACTGTACACGTGCAGCCTGGGTGCTCGCTACACACAAGCGTCCTACAACGCTCTCCGCGTCCAACAACGCGTTTAGGGTGGTGTTGAGGCTGTCCCGCTTCTGCAGCGCTTCGGGCATGTTTGCGGAAGCGCGCACCGACTGTTTTCACGCCACCATGCGCAAGCGGTGCGCGTCCTTAGCGCGTAGGGTGCGGGCCAGCTCCAATACTGTCCTGGCAGTAATCGCTGGGCGTTTTGACTACCCCTTTATACGTCAGAGCTGCAACAGACATGTGTAGCTCTTGATTTTATTACACCATAATTAGAATGATACTGACCTGATACTGTTAATAACTTCATTGTATTGTTTCGTTAATATGTGCAATTTTATTATGTGTTTTGTTAATTTAATTTTAATTTTGTAGCCGTTACATTTTGACATTTTATTGAAATTCTAATTCTGTGACCCGTTGACATGTTATTTTATTAGAATTTTGTGACTTTCATTTTACATTTTTATGCTGTTAATTCATTCTTCTCTGTGGCGGCATTGTGAAATTTGTTTTATTTTTTATTTGTAATATGGGTTTTGCCTGAAATAAATGAATTTTATTTTTATATATTCATCAATGTTTTACAAAGACCGACTGCCTATCTGACTTCCACAACCCAGTTACTGGGTACTACAATACCCTTTAGTGACACTGGTTATCAGACTTACGGGCTTCTGATGACCGTAACGACTGTCAAAGATCCACGAAAGACAGCCGGGACCAAGGGATTAACTTACTTTCCGAGGCACGGAGGGGTCCTATTATGTAAAGATGGTCACTCATCCACGGACCAACCCCTGCAAACGTCACTTAACCTGATCGATCACCCCATGCGTCTGTTAATACTTAGCCGCAAAGACAAGACTAACCAAAAAACAATAAATATAAAAAGATTGCTAGCAATGTGAGTAATATAAATCTAAATGGAAAGATTTCTCATACCGTAACATTAAATATTAATTTTCTTCTTTATCCAAAAAAGCCTTAAGGGTGATAATTTAAGGCGAGTACTTCAGAGTACCTTCATTTTATTTCATATCGCGATCAAACGTCAGAATTGTACAAACCTATCTAAATTACGCCTTTGTATTAAGCTTAGGAGAATGGGAGACTTTTATTTGTTCTGTTATAAGGTTCATTTTAGCTTCCATGATACTTATCTTCATACGAAGGTACCGAATGGAATTTTCGAGGCTTTTCCTTCTGTTATTCGGTTTTATGTATTTCTATAGGATATCCTTTTGATGTTTTAGAGCAAAATGGCTGACTATCTATGAAACAAAATGTAGGAAACTAATTTTCTGGTAGAACGAAGAACTGTTTTAATGCTCGTAAAGTGGTATTTATGAATCAAAATTCGGGAAACTGTATAGGTAGCAAACGAAATTACCTATTTTCGACAAGTCTTGTCAGACTTTTTGAAAACATGTTATCTACAAAACATGTACAACAGTCACAAAAAGAGATAAGTAGCTGGGGCCGTCAGATATAGTTTTTTTTTTGCGTGGGAAATCATCAAATGACTGCTCCCGCTCTGGGTGGAGCAGGAGGGCGTGTCAGACTTTTACTGACTAAAACCCACCCGTGTTCCCTCAGTTGCCTTTATATCAGGGGCAACGGTATCTCTTTTGAACAACCCACACCCCTGGCAGGCATCGGCCCTTGCGGACTTTAACCAGTTGGTGCTGACATCTCTATGAGGGGCTCGTGGAACACAACGCGCCGTCGACCCGGGCTTGGTTCTTGTCCTTACCGAACAGCGAGCTACCCATTACTCACCATCCGCAAGCCCGCGCCTACGGTGGCCGGGAATCAGCCTGGGATACCCTACGTCCAGGGCGTCTCCTGTGGCGAATAAGGCCGGGCGCATATACTGCCTCTCCCTCACGTGCACCACCTCTCTCTTCGCGAGCATTACTGCTTCGCAGAAAGAGGTGACGGCTACCCATGCACTCTCGCTCCGGACCAGAGCCGGACGCGAGAGATCACCGCCGCCGATCGCCTCCACAAGGACACGGCGGTGCCCCACCCAAGCCGGGTATACCTCCACCGTACGCTCCACCGTATCCTCAGGGTGATCTTCACAGTTGAAACACCCGGGCGTTTCCTCCTGCCTTATCCGACACAGGAAGCTCCCGAAACAACCATGTCTGGTGAGGATCTGCGTCAGGCGAAAGGTGAGGACGCTGTGCCGCCTCTCAAGCCACGCCTCAAAGACACTTACCGCCGCAATCGTGGCGTGTTCAGTGTAAACACGGTTAGTCGGCGATACACTTGAGGCATTTAAATTTTGCTTCTATGGCTGACAAAAAATCCATTATACCAACCGCCGTTAACTAGCATCCTGCACGGTTATTGCATAACCACACTAACAGTTGCAATGCCTTTTATTTTGACAGTTCGTTTCATTCATTTAGTTATTTTCGTTGTTCAACGGACGAATAAAAAAAAAAACAAGCATGGTATTCTTTCAAAATCTTAAGGAATATAAATAAGTAAATCTTTATTTCCAGTTTTACAATTTTAGAGTTACAACTTGGTATACATTATGAATTTTGTCTTGTAAATTGTAGGTGCATACAGAGTTATATACCTCTGACACCTAAGCTAACATTAAACTTGTGCTATGGGTGACAGGGTTCTCAAGTTAACATTAATTAGACAAGTAAATATGAAAGTGTATTACGCAGTTAGAGTGCAGATAGGCAACTATTTCGCAAACGTTCATAAAATAATCCGCTGTGATTGTTATACCCACTCAATTACTCGGCAAAGAATCATAACAACGCAATATTTCCTTATTTGTTCAACGTCTATATTGCTTCTTATTTCTTACAATAAATAATGTAAAAGCCGAGCCTGCTCAGCGGTGCATCTTATCGTGAAAACAAATTGTATTAGATGCGCGTCAGCGGTCAAAGTGAAGACGGTTTTGCCTTAAAAAGGAAGGTACAGAAGGTCAGCTAAATAATACGAGTAAAAAACAGCCCACACGCGCACGTACGGTTCGGTGATCTGAGCCCCTAGCTCGAACGCATGACGTAAACGCAACGTTAATCGAACGATTTTCGAATCTAAAATACAACTACCCTACATCATTTTGGTTTAAATGTTTGAGACAAGCAAAATAAATATCACACATTTATCTGAATTACGGTCCGGCCGTCGAGAGAATGCTTTTTTGGCGGTTTGGTGGCAACCAAGGTTTTAGATTTTATCTAAGTAAATGACATGTAAGGAGTATTTTCAATTTTATTTTGTGCCACGAACGCACGGGATCTGTAGTCTGGGGTCTATCTGAACAAACGCCAACGACGTGTAGCCGACCGTCATCGACGACAGCTGAATGCTGCTGTGTTCGTGAATATGTTTTAGTTATTATTCTAAGAATACACGAGTGCGGTCTCGCTCACACGCCGCCCGCGACGAATGTTTAGGCAACCGATGGCGTGTCTGTCGTCTGTTATGACGTTGCCGTCAATGCACACTGTCAATAGCGTCTGACGTTCCAAAGAGACCGTAACCTAAACAAATACCAGTCACGAGTGCGCTTTCACTCGCTGAAGGTGAAGTGTGTCTATGTTTGCGTGCGTTTCCGCTCGTTGTTTGGAGTCTACCTTCTGTACCATCTATGTGGTGATCAAAGCGAAGATGCTTTTAATGAGCGAGCGTGGTTGCTTTGCTTTTGAGTACTATATTGCCCGGTTGATGGCAAAAGGATCGATTACATGGGACTTTTATAACTGGCGAAATGTGGATGTACCATAAGTCCACCTCTACGGAACCTTTCTGGGATTATCGGCGTGATGTTATGTCTTATTTATCAATAGGGTTATATCTGTCACCGTATGAATGTGAACACTGTTAGTTTATTATCTATCTCGCGAGATTATAAACTGTCGATAAATTGTGAACTGCACCATACTGCTTAGATCAGCGGCGGTGATCACTCGCGTCCGGCCCTAGTCCAGGCCATGGTACGGAGCGAGAGAGCATGAGTAGCCGTCACTTCCTTTCAGCGAAGCAGTGATGCTCGCTAAGAGGGAGGCGGCGCACGTGAGGGAGAGGCAGTACATGCGCCCTCACGGCCATAGCCTTCGCAGGAGACGTCTTGGGCGTCGGGAATCCCAGGCTGATTCCCGGCCACCGTAGGCGCGGGCTTGCGGACGGCGAGTAATGGGTAGCTCGCTATCCGGTAAGGATCAAGCCCGGGTCGACGGCGCGTTGTGTTCCACGTGTGCCCCAAAGAGATGTCAGCATCAACTGATAGGGCCCGCAAAGGCCGATGCCTGCCAGGGGTGTGGGTTGTTCGAAAGAGATACCGCAGCCCCTGGCACACAGGCAACTGCCCACAGTTGCCTGTGTGCCAGGGGCCGCGGTGAACATGGGAACACGAGTGGGTTTTAGTCAGTAAAAGTCTGACACGCCCTCCTGCTCCACCCAGAGCGGGAAAAGTTATTTGTTAATTTCCCAAAAAAAAATCATACTGCGTACCGACCGAAAAGGTTAGGTTAGGTTACAATTGCCCGCCGGCCCCGTCACCATCGGGGCGGTCCGGCCGGTACTCGAGCGCTGGCTCGGGAGGAGGCACGGCTCCCTGTCGTTTTGGGTGACACAGGTGCTCTCGGGGCATGGTTGCTTCGGGAAGTACCTGTGTCGCATAAACAGGGAGCCGGACGCTCGGTGTCACCACTGCGTTGACTGTCGGGAGGACACGTCGTGGCACACGCTGGCAGAGTGTGCCGCTTGGGAGGAGCCGCGCCGTGCTCTCATCTCAGGAGTCGGCAATGACCTGTCGCTGCCGGCAGTTGTCGACTCAATGGTCGGCAGCGAGGAGTCCTGGGACGCGGTGGTATCCTTCTGCGAAACAGTCATGTCGCAGAAGGAGGCTGCGGAGAGGGAGCGGGAGATTGCTTCTGCTAACCTGCGGAGGGTGGACAACGCCCTCTTCCAGCCCCCCTAAATGGGTCCAGGGGCGACAGATCCGGGGAAATCTGTCACCCTCTACTTGTTAGGACCCGAGATGGCGGCACGTAGTGTTCCACGCGCGCCTCTCTATGTCGTAAGGGGGGAGTTTAACACCTCACTCCCCCCTATCGCGAGGTGACCTGCAGAGGCGGGCCGGCACTAGCCGGGGATCGCGGTAGTCACATCAGTTCCCGTGATCCCCGGTGCAAGTGAGAGACGGAACACCGGGGTTGTTTTGGTTTTAGTCAGTAAGAGTCTGACAGACCCCTCCGCCCTCCCCGGGGCGGAGGACATCCATGAGGATTTCCCCCCGTAACCAAAAAAAAGAAAAAGGTTACAATTGCCACCAAACGCGCTACGACGCGCTACGAGCGAGCGCTACTTCCAAGTTATCTACTTTCGAACTCGCGTTGTCATTTGGTCCTTCACTTCTCGCGTCCGAATACTTTTCGATTTTTTTTTTACTTTTTAAAGGTATTTATTTTTTATTTTTTACGGGTTCCTTTATCGATACTGAACTCACCCTGAAGCTATGGCACGCAATTTCTTTAAGAACCTGTATAATTTCATCTCTTATAACGGCAAAGGAAAACATCGTAAGGAAACCGGCATGTACTAGAACCAAAAATTCTGACACCTGTGCCATCTACCACCCCGCACTGGGCCGGCGTGGTACAATACGCCTACTCCCTTTCACCGAGAGGAGGCTTGTATCCCAGCAATGGGAACATTATAGGCTGATTATAGTAGTATCTAATAGTTCTCGTTCTTACTTGCAAGCACAAACTGACGGCAACGTTACCAATTCATGGCTAGCCATTATCATTGAAATTTCAATTTTATTGTTATACTATTAAATCTCTATCTATTTACTCATAAAAGTCCCTTGCTGTGTGGTATCGACAGTAGACGCAAGCCATAACTATTAACTTATTCGTGTTGAGGAGTTGCAATTAATATTAAACTAACTTATTTTTTTTACAAATTAATGTAGGTAGCAATAAGAAATAAAAGGATTCGTAAAAAAATGTGAAAGCATTTTCCGTTGGATTTTAATCAATAGAGCAAGAGCCTTAAGTAAACAATAAAATAATGTATCCGTAGGCAATATAATAATACACGGCTGTCAAAAATCTTGTCAGAATCACGTATTATTAATTTAATGAATGAATGATCACAGGATCAAGAAAGGTCAGACATGAGAACTGTGGTGTGTTTTTATAATGAATACCTATGGATACTGTTAGGGTAGAGCCACACTAGCAACCAGGGCTTTTGGGTTAGTTCAATCTGTAGTCAAAACTCTTGATATAATTTCTGGCAACATAATCCAAAATTAGGAAAAATATGTGGTCGTCAACAGCTCTAGATAAATCTTTCAGACTTATCGAAAACCGCAAAACAGTAGCCGTAGTAATCTTTGCGTGTCCAACGGATTTCAAAAGGCAAATAAGCGTTAAAAAGTGGAAAGAACGATTTTTAAGTAAATTGATAATTTTTTTTTTATGAAATACAATTTTGGAGGTCAGACAGGCAGTCGCTTCATGTAAAATACTGGTATAGCTGCATCCGGTTAGACTAGAAGCCAACCCCAAGTTAGTTGGGAATAGGCTAGACAGATGATGATGAGGTTTGTACAAACACTTTTACACCTCAATCATATTTTTAAAACTAGATGACGTCGGCGTTTCCTATCTCCTGAAACCTGAAGGCCTGAAACATACTCAGTGGTCAAAGTTTCATTTAAATTCCAGACATAACATCGGTCAGATCATGTGAAGACCATGTAGATTGGTGTCTGAAAAGTCTCTTGAGTGGACCTGTCCACGCATTTATTAGTAATCGTGTCAACTCAGAAGTTAGGGAGCTCAACAAGTCAAGACGTTAAAAAAAAATAACAAGATAGTGATCTTATACGGGTTCGGCTTCTCCTCTTAAGGTTGCTTCCTAAAAAGATAGCAATCAGCAATCTTACAAGTGTGATGCTAATTTATTGCAAGTTCAATCTTCAATAAGTGTGTGACTGAAGCCTTATAAAGTAGTTATCGGATTTCAGTCAAAGTATATAAAGCTGAAAGTTTCTTGTATTCGTTTTCATACAGATGCAGGCAGTTTAGACCTCATCCATCGGTTTCCATCAGGAGAGATCGAGAAGAGCAGGCCCCTAAGCAAAGAAAAACAAGTTTTCGTTGCGAAAATGCCGAAAAATTACCGTGATTTTTTCTTTAACTATGAGCCCCAAGAGTAAGTTTTATTAAGTGTATTTTAATTTTGATTACGTTTTCGTGTGAGCTAATCAAAGGCAAAGCCAAGCTAATCTGGCTAAACTGTATCATCTGTAGTGTATCTGTGTATCATCATCGACCCTTTCCAAATCCAGTGCCAGGGTGAAGCCCCCTCACAGGACATGCCTCAGCTATTTTCCTGCCTATCAAGCACTACCATCTGCAAGTTCCAGCATTTACTGGTCACTTACTGGTCGGACAAAATTTTGAAGAAAAGAAAGAAAAATAAGTTTATTTGTGACACTTATAAAAAGATAATTAAATGAAATCGCCTTTAAAGCCGTCGAGTTTCTGTTTGGCATTTGTGTAGTAGTGCGGGTAGACGGTGACTCGCTAGGTTTGGCGTTGACAATGCCACTATAGCAGTGGCCGCCGAACCGCATTCGTGCTCTGTGGCAAATCGTAATGTTGACCTTATATTATTTCTATTATTTACTTTTCAGTGGGGTCAACTCACCAGCCGAGTATGCATACGTTCTAATGCTACGTTTCTTGTTATTGGTGATAAACTGTTGGCCCCTTAAGATACTCGACCCACTTGATACTGTAGCTATAATAAAAAGAAAGATCTGGGTGACCATCCTGAGGACTTGGTTCATGTTTCTATATGTGGGAGGCGGTGCTGGCGCGGCCATGTATGTACTGTTTCACCAGAAAACGATGACTTTCTTCGAGCTTGGACATGTGTATATATCTTTTCTTATGATCGTTGTTATGTTTGTAAGTATAATAAATTAGAACTTTTACGCATCCATTATCGAAATTATTATACATTATTCGATACATTGTACTTCAACATATAAAAGGTGTATCAGAATAAACGCAAGTCCTGAAAGAAGTTCGTACATAATTCACTGCTGAATCGATTTCAGTTATTTTTAATACAGGCATTTTTATACCTACCACCGATTGCACCAAAGAAAATTAAATCTTATTTCAAAACGACAAGACTCAATTTTAAATGCGTAAAGTCAAGCTAAGGGTTTTTTTTTGAGTTTGAGAAATCATCAAATAACTTCTCCCGCTCTGGGTGGAGCAGGAGGGCGTGTCAGGCTTTTACTGACTAAAACCCACCCGTGTTCCTTCAGTTGCCTGTGTGCCACAGTATCTCTGGTGGTGATATCTCAGGTGGTCTGGGGTGTTTCTTACTGCGTATTGCCTACAGACAAAGAAAATTAAAATTAATTTCTAAAGTTCAATCCCAGAGTTGATTCTCAATCAAACTCAAACTCTCAAACTCAAACTCAAAGCATTTATTTCAATTAAACCATTTACAGGCACTTTTGAATTGTCAAAAAGTCGATCAGTTGGAAAGTTGAAGCTAGTTGCCCATTCCAAAACGTAGATCTCTATGGAGACGAACGGGCAAGAAACACCACGGACACTCTTTTAAAATCAAGTTGAAATATTACAAAATCTTGGGAACATTATTTTTGTTGCTTCTGTATGTGAGAACAATGTAAAAAAAATGTAATTATGAACAATTCTAAATACAAGATAAAAATAAGCCCTGGAAGTTAGGAGATGACCCGTCTCAACCGACAGCGCCCGTTCACGAACTTGACGCGTGGATCAGCACCATCCAGCTCAACCATTTTGTAGGGAACCGAATGATCCAACACACGCGCCACCATCAGTGAGACATTTATGTGAGCATGACATACTCTCAACTGCCATGCTTTTTCAAGTCAACGTACATCATAACAACACAATAAACGGATGCATGGTACTCACATTTACAAAATTTAAACAAAATGCTTCTAAATTATACAAAACTATAGTTGGCCATCTATTTGAAATATTAATAAAATTTGATTTCATAAAAGAAAGAAAAAACATTTAATATATATTGACGTATATAAAGTAACTAATACTTGGTTCAGCAAAAATAAAACATTCGTAATGTCACAAAAATTATAATATTATGAATATTATAATTTTTGTGTTTGTTTTTTGTGTTAGTTTATCAATCAAAATATGGTCTTATTTTGGGCTTGGGAGGACTAAGCATTTCTTAAAATTACAATAGAACTTCAGTTAGGTAAGTTCATTCAATTTCAAATCCATAATTATCTTGATTTACTATGTATGATGTTTAGAGAGATGGGACCTATTGGAGGCCTCAAAAGTTAATGTTTCTGTATTATATTAAGCCAATATTTAATAAATTTATCATTTTGCAGTCTAGATTCACTACACTATGTTTATCTGAAAGCTACGTAGACGTTGCCAAGGAATTTTTGGAAAGAATCCATCTGTTCTACTACAAAGACCGTTCTGAATATTCTATGAAGGTATGACAGTTATTTATAACCAATCTGTAGATTTAATACAAGTTACACATTAAAAAATATCACTATTTGAAGTTATTTTCTTGTTGGCGTGAGCTATAAGAGAATATAAGGGCATTACGTCGTAAAATTATAAACCAGTCAGCAGGTTGGTACCGTGGTGGCCCAGAAGTGTCAGGGTGAACGTTGATAGCGTGGCGGCTCAGCGACCTCATTACGAACGTTGGTAGCGTGGCGGCCCAGAGGGCTCGGTACGGACATTGGTACTGTGGCAGCTCAGAAGCGTCAGTGAGAACGAATGTAGCGTGGTGGCCCAGAGGCCTCGGTACGGTACGGACGTTGGTACTGTGGTGGCCCAGAAGCGTCAGTGAGAACGAATGTAGCGTGGCGGACCAGAGACCTCAGTTGGAACGTTGGTAGCGTGGCAGCCCAGAGGCCTCTATACGAATGTATGTAGCGTGACGGTCCAGACGCCTCAGTATGAACGTATGTAGCATGGCACCCCAAAGGCCTCACTACGATCGTATGTAGCGTGGCGGTCCAGAGACCTCAGTATGAACGTTGGTAGCGTGGCGGCCCAGAGGCCTCTATACGACCGTATGTAGCGTGGCGGTCCAGAGGCCTCGGTATGAACGTATGTAGTGTGGCGGCCTAGAGGCGTCAGTACGAACGTATGTAGCGTGGCAGCCCAGAGGCCTCAGTACGATCGTATGTAGCGTGGTGGCCCAGAGGCCTCGGTACGGACGTTGGTAACGTGGCGGCCCAGAAGCGTCTGTGCGAATGTTGGTAGCGTGGCGGCCCAGAGGTGTCAGTACGAAGATATGTAGCATGATAACAGTAGTTATTGTCATTACTGTCAGTCTTTCTGTTCCAGATTCACAAGCAAGTTCATCGGATCTGCCACTTATTCACATTATACCTCTTTGGACAAATGCTGGCTGGCCTTTTTCTCTTCAACGTTACTCCCATGTTCAATAATTATTCCGCCGGGAACTACGCTAAGGGCGGATTGAAGGGAAACGCCACATATGAACACGCTCTGTATTTCCCTTACCCTTTCCCTGTATCGACAGATTTGAAATGGTATATTTTTGCTAACATTTTGCATTGGTAAGTAAATTGAACAATACAGCACGACAAAACCCAGCCCGATCCTTTCAAATGTTCCTACCAGCCGCTAATGGGTTCGATACATGATTTATGCTAAAAGGGCCCATGGCTAACCGCAGCAAGGGTCGATCGAAGGTTAAACTACGCTTGCAGTGGTCGGTTCGTGGATGAGTAGGCATCTTTTACATATCGAGACACCTGCGTGCCTCCACGCTGGTCCCGGCTGACATTCGTAGAACTTTAACAGTCGTTACGTACGTTACCGAAATACTGACAATCGGTCTTAACAAAGGAAATCATATTTCCCAGTATCTGGGTTTTGAAGGTCAGACAAGCAGTCGCTTCATATTAAATAATGAAGCGACTGCCTGTATGCCTGATAGTCAGATGCATCCGGTTACACTGGAAGACGACCTCAACATAGTTGAGACAAAGCTAGGCAAATTGAAATATCGTCATTTGTTTTTATTGCAGGGTCATGTCATACTTGTGTGCGACTTGGTTCTGTATGCTCGACTGCTTTTTGTCTGTCATGGTATTTCACATCTGGGGTCATTTCAAGGTTTTACTTTACAATCTTGAAAACTTCCCGAGGCCGTCATCTAAGACAAGCTTCATGATAGCTGACAGCAATGCAACTCTAACTTGTGAAATGTACTCTCCCAATGAGCTGAAAGGTGTCAGTACTCGGCTAAATGAACTGATCGATGATCATAGAAATACTGTCAAGTAAGTTTAGATTTTTAACACACATGCATAACTTAATTCCCGAAGGGTGAGACAGGGTTGGACTCATCGTACACCCACATTTCGCCAGTTTTTTTTAAATTTTTTATTTATTTAATCGTATAATAATTTTAACCTTAAATTATTAAGAACATATATAGGTACACTTAACTTATGCTAGTTAACAGACAGGTAGGTCTTGCAACCAGCACCCTTAAGTTTAAGTTATGTTTAAGTCCCACGTAATAAAGGCTGAACTTAATGCCATCAACCCGACACAAATCCTGAGTCCGGCGTGCTACTGAGAAATTCGATTGCGACCACTAGAGAAACGAGGCACCATGTCCAAATAGTTGACAAAGCCCACATGGTATTCAAGATAAGCAAGCGAGACGAGCGAGACCTCAAAGCGGAAAATCTAGGGTAGGTGATTTTTTGGCTTGGTGGAACAGTCTTTTTAGAAGAGTCATTGGCAGCAGGTGAATGAGAATGGCCGAGGATCGATTTGAGTGACGTGCAATTGGAGAGGCCTATGTCCAGCACTGGACTGCTAAATGCTGTTGATAATGATAATGATATAGATTATGATGATAGGCACTCTCTCGAACCGTTCATAAACTCTCATAAAAATCAATATCTTAGAGGAGAGGTTTGGTAGTAGATGATTTCGTTATTTCGTAGATCATTTATACACCTAGGTCATGTTAGAAAGTTGATAAAACACCTTACGGTTGTGTCGGATTACCGTCCCACCAGACTATAAGAGTGAATGAAGAGAGAGTGCACCTGTGTGACATACTTGTGCACTTTAATATCTCCCGCGTCGATGGTTAGCCTCCGCTGAGATGCCGATCGAAATGCGGTTGGAGGACTATACATTTAAAACAACTTGTATATCTGCCAAAACATCATGTTATACTATAAATCTTCTTTATCTATACATAGTATAAAACAAAGACACTCTTCGTGTCTGTCCATGGGAGCACTAAGATCTAAACTCCACAATTGATTTTGATGCGGTTTCAAATTTACTTTGCAAACGACTACTCTATTAAGTTCTTTTTCTCAAAATAACATTTATCTTTCTTTGATTATAGTTTTACAGACAAAATGTCCGATGTGTTCGGACCAATGCTATTTGTTTATTACGGGTTCCATCAAACAAGTGGATGCTTACTACTCTTGGAGTGCTCACAAATGGTCAGTATCTAGTATATAATTTTGTATCTTTAAGTACTTGACAGTCTAAATCAAAGATAATATATTGGTACGGTTATTTTGGTTTTTTAAAGACCGGTTACGAATTTGTACATAATATTCATAACAGGTCTCAACAATATAATACTTATTTATACTTATACTTCCTAATTTTTAGACAGTTTAATTGAGACAAATTTTTATTTCAATGAACCTGGAATTACTATGTACGCGCAAAAAGATGTATTTATACTTAACTTAAAGTCAAGAATTATTTGGTTGTCTACAATTATTTCTGTGTCCATTTTACTGTGTAGCTACACATTGAACCAATATTGATGTTGGAATGACAATTGTACAGAAAAAAAATAAACGTTAAGTTTCACATACGCCATTAATAAGGTTTTTATCTTAAAATTATTTGATCCTTCAAATTTACTAATACATAAATTATTTTTGTTTCAGACGGCTGAAGCTCTGATCCGCTACCTACCGCTAACAATTATCCTCTTTCAACAGCTTATACAGCTGTCGATCATCTTCGAACTTACTGGCAGTATCGTAAGCAAAATGTTCAATAAAAACCTATCTTTATTACAAAGTATTCTAGTATCATTTCAGCCGATAGAGGTCCAAGGCTGGACATAGTCCTACCCCCCAAAAAAAAAATGGGGATTTTGCCATAATCGCCACGCTTTGCAGGCGGGTTGGTGATCGCAGTATGGTGGTAAAATGTATAGAGAACGCTGCTGCCCTTTCTCTAGTAAGTCCCTTAGTCGCCTTCTACGACACCCATGGGGAGAAATGGGATGTGTTATTCTTTTACGTCCGGCACCACACGGAACTAGCATCATAAACTTAACAAAACGTCACATCCGTATTCGTCAAATGGGTACAAATCTAGACTCCGTCCTGCAACTTCTTCTTTTCGGGTCAATGGTACACGTAAACTTTCTTTTTTATATTGTTTGAGCTTAGTGGCATTATTTAGATCATCCAAAATTAATAGTTGCAACTTTTAATTTCCTAATATAAAACCTAAAAACCCGCTACATTCGTCCCGGATTCAGATTCAGTGGACTTTGACAAACGCGCGTTCTGTAAGCGATGAGCATGATGAAAAAGTCAATAATGTGTTGGATTGACATAAGTTACCGAAAAGCGTATGTCAATCGTGTCGAAAGTCGTTGTAGAAATACGAAAGGTTTTGAAAACGATTACCACTTGTCTAGGCCCGCTATCATGCACCGAGCAGCAGGCATCGAGCAGTGAAGCCTGGGTTCAAACCCAAGCAAGCACAGTGCTTTGTGTAGCATAATCAGCCTAGAATATTCCTACTTCTGGGACACAGGCTTTCTCTCTGTGAGAGGGATGGGCAGCATGTGAATGGGCCGTAATCCACCACGTGGGCCCAGTCCGGTTTGGTGAAACCGGCATTTTCTAGAATAAAAAACTTAATGACATATCGCACCCACTAACCCGTACTGGGATCGTGTGGTGGATAATGGCCCACCCCTTTTCGTAGAGAGGGGACCTGTGTCCCAGAAGTAGGAACGCTGTAGATTTATTAACATAAATGATGTAACCAAATCGTATAGCCGTCTCTACCAAGTGAAATACCGTAGTTTCTGATATTATCCGCAGAGTGGCAGGTTGAAGGACGCAGTCTACGGTTTACCCTGGGAGAGCATGGACACGAAGAACAGGCGCGCAGTGGCCTTCTTCCTCATGAATGTACAGGAACCTGTACATGTCAAGGCATTAGGAATTGCTGATGTTGGTGTTACTTCTATGACAACGGTAATGTTATTATTAAATTTTATCAAAAGCTTCTCGCGTCCAGTTGATTCCTGCGACTTACACCAGGTCATAGGATAGTTTTTAGTCACCAGGTCATCAGTTGCTGTGGCGACGCTTGAGATACGCATATTATTGATAAATAATAAATGATTTTATTTCTGTAAGTAGGTTTGCACAAACACTTTTACACGTCAATCATACTCTTTTTTTAACTACATGGGGTCGGAGTTTCCTATCTGACTACTCTGAGAAGAAAGGCCAAAATAAACTCACAGTCTCTTTTAAAGTCCAGACATAATCTTAGTCTGATCATGTGAAGACCATGTAGATTGGTGTTTGAAATGGTCTTTTGAGCAAAGAACCACACAGATTGAGTGGACCTGTCTATTCAGTGCACGCATTTATCAGTAATCATGCAGCTCAACTCAGAACTTGAGGAGCTCAACGATTTGACGAACAATACCAAGGAAAGGACATTTGGGTGGGCCGCATAAAGTAGGTACTTAGTATTGAGTGTAATGTGCTAAATGGTGCTGATAAGGATGAGGAAATCCTTGCCTGATTTTACTAACCATTTATGCCCATTTGGTAAGTCATGTTTGTCACATGTTAGGGCGCCAACCTCTTGCTGACAAAGGGGCGCACATCCAGACTGTGAGCTTATATTTAGAATACAAACTAAAATTCCTCATCGAAAAAGTAATACCTAACTCAGGATTGTTCTCAAGACCCCCTGCGAACACTATTTTAACAAGACAGCATTCAGTGATTGAATATTGTAGGAGTAATTTTATTTCTATCATTTTCAGATTTTGAAAACTTCGATATCTTACTTCACCTTTCTGAACAGCATGTGAATGCTGTGCGGCAGGTTAAACTGAAATATAATCATCATTTGATTTAGTATGCAAATCTTTTGTCTTTTAAATAACAATGTTTACGATTAATTAATTCATCAACTATGTCTACTATTCTTCGCTTTAAATAGATTGTATTTTTTGGAAGTCTCCAAAATGAAACATGTGTTTTATTTTAATTCGTCTAATGAAAAGAGATAATGAGTAGTAATTTTCCATTGCTTCCGAAGTTATTCGTTTTCATTAAATTAATGAACGCCTGCATTCCTGTGTAGACTACCTAATGACACAACATTGATACAGTGACTGATGTTTTCTTACATATTATTCCTGACTGCTATCAATAAAATAACATAACAGTAGATTGAAAACACACGGGATTTCTCATTAAAAGTCACCTAATTATAAATGTTCATTTTAATTCATACCAAAGATGATAAGTGTGAGCTGAGCTGTGTTTTTCTGTTTAGGTTTTACGATCTATTTTAATAAAATAAGTAAGTATGAATGTATGTGTAGAATAGCACAATCCCATTTCTTCCCGTGGGTGTCGTAGAAGGCGACTAAGGGACTTACCAGAGAATGCGCAGCAGCGTTCTACATTTTACCACCATGCTGCGATCGCTAAGCCTGGCGATTATGGCAAACCCTTTCGATGCGCTTTTGTTTTAATAACAAAGTTTTGCTACTGCTTTGCTGATTAATTTAAATATTCTAGTAATTAGTCTAGTGAATAACTAAAGCGCATTTAAATTAAATCAAGCTATTTAACAATTTAAAAAAAAAATACGATTCTTAGTGATTCGAGTTAAAACCAGCAAAGAAAGTCAAAATCTCAAGAAAAACATCAGCAAATCCATTTTAGCGATAATACCTACTGTACAATAAAGCATTTCCTGTCAACCTGTCGTGAATCATACCTACAACTACAACATACATAGTCCTACGTCCGACGGCCACAAATACTGCGTCAATGAATCATTACTTTGTCGTCTATCCGCCATAATCCGGTAGCCATATTTTTCGCACAAAAGTATCGGCTTTTTTGAGCAGCCTATTTGTATTCTGTCCGGTTTGCGGCCGCTTCAGAAGTTGAGGGTCGAGGGTTGACCCTAGACTACTGATCTTTTGGATGGGCAACCCTTTTGAGTTTATTAGTTATTTAGTAAAGATTGATGAGGAGATATGATATAAGGTAGTAAAAAGAAAAGGTAACAGAATAATTATATAATTCAGCTTACGCAGCAGTTTTGTAAGAGCAACATTGTGACGATTTCCTATAAAAACTAGCCTGGAATGAATTTAAAAGTCACTTGATATTTTTAAAAGCTAGAACATCTCGGCTTATTAATCGATTCACGCGAATTTATTCACTCGTATCGAGCGAATCGTAACTTTTAAAATAATATAATATTTTCCTTACGCGTCATAACAAGCTCCCCGCTTATTTCTAAATGGTTATCATCCGCACGGGAAGATCAAAGGATAAGGTTCGTGGATGACCATCCATTCCGAGACCCCGCCATGCCTCGGGAAGCAGGCCGTACAGTGAGCCGTCATGGTCCCAGTTGCCATTCGTAGATTTTTGACAGTCGTTACGGGTATTCAGAAGCCCAAACGTCTGACAAGCAGTCTTATCAAGGGGTACCGTGTTACCCAGTTTCTGGGTAATGGAGGTTAGATAGGTAGTCGCTCCATGTAAAATACTGGTATTCAGCTGCGTTTGGTTACACTGGAGGCTGAACCGAAAATAGTTGGGAAAAGGCTAGGCAGATGTTTTGTAATAAATCCTGAAATTGGTTTCCAAACATTGATATTCAAAGAAATAAATTACGACGTAGTACTACAGAGTTCATTAATTCGCCCAAATCGAACAGAGAAATAATAATATCATCTAAGAAAATATCAGAGAGATGTAATAAGTATATACAAACAACCCTCAAGAACACGTGAACCATATTATTAATATATACTATAAATAATATAGTATAATAAAGCTGCGGAGCTTTTGTGTTTGTTTGTTTGAACGCGCTAATCTCTGGAAGTACCTGTCGGATTTGAAACAGTCGGTTAGCGGCTAGTCAACAGAATAATTATAGGCTACAGGCTCATATTTATACAGGATGTCCTGTAATTTAAGGTGGTAACAAAAAATTTAAATACAATAAATACCTTTAATTTTGGAAATCGCTGTCTTTGGATACAAATTTACGAAAACAAATGTACAAATTTATTTTTCACTTTGTAGTGTTTTTTCGGAAGTCGGTTCCTTTTTTTCTCAGAAAAAGTACAAATAAAAAATGATTTTTCTGAATGGCCATTGGTTCTACCATGAACCATTTCAAGGCTATCTACTAATTACCGGACACCCTGTTTAATGACTGTATGTTAAATATTGTACTTAAAACATTTTAAAAGAGCAACGGTGGGGTTTTTTGCCCATTCTTCTCCATTCGAAACTAAATTTTGGAAGGGGCGACTAGAATCAATTCTATTTTAATGTAATTTGTTGATGTTTAAAAGTGCTTTTTAAGTGCCTATTTGAAATAAATGCTTTGACTTTGACTACTAGCTTCTGTCCGCGGCTTCGCCCAAGTGGATGTCAGTTATTAGACTCGCGGAAACGTGATACTGGAACAAAAAGTGGCCTATGTCCTCCCCCATGACGCCATCATCTCCTTGCCATTTTTCGTCGAAATCCGTTTAGTTTAACATATAGACAGAGTTACTTCAGAATGTATAACACCAATATGGAACTATGGATTTATGATCGCGAAAAGTCAGAACGAACGCTAAGTGAAAACTCAGTAATAGTGCATGCTCTGGCTGGAGGCCTTAAATTTATTGAGGTAGCCAGAGGCAAGTCTGGTTAAGCAGTCGACAACCTGACCTGCGAGATGTCATATAAAAAAAGCGCGGCTGGGTGATTTGATGACATCTTTTAAGTTCAAACAAGAAATTTCACGCGGACGAAGTCGCGAGCAAAAGCTGGCAGGTAATAATAAGTCGATTGGCGGATATTGCTTGTTCGGATAATAATGAGATTTTTGTCTATTGGGCATATCTTTATTGTCTATTTTCATGTTCTTTTATCTCATTATAGTCAAAGGCTGAGATTGCTATTACTTGTTTTGTAGGAATATTGTGGCAAAGACATCGACGTTAAAACTGAAACCTTTAATTGAAACATGGTTCTAGACGCCCCCGCTCCAACGTAGAAATGTTTCGTCGGTTATCGAAAGAAAAATCTGCTGTTTAAGTGAAAAATGCGACTACTACGCAACTGACTTATCTTAAGAACGAATATGTTGACTTTCACATGAACGTAAAAATATCGCGGGGGATTTTATTGCGCACTGAATTTTCAACTCTCGGTGTTGAACCGAGCATTGCTAATTCAATAGAGTGCATTTTAGGGCGTCTAAAAACAGTATGTTCGATGTTCAATCCCGGTGCTAATCAAAGCGTTGAAGATCCAGTGCCCGAAAAACAGCCATGTGAATATGGACCATGGATCGTAGCTGGTTGCATCCTGTAGTATCTGCGAGAGGAATGCGCGAGTTTATGTATATACTGGCTGTGCCCGCGACTTCATCTGCGCGGAATAGTTATTTTTTTATTATTTATATATATTAAAAAAAAAACTATAACAAAAGTAGCCTAAGTTACTCCTTATTACATCATCTATCTGCCAGAGATAGTCCCGTTAAAATCGGTCCAGCCATTTCAAAGATTAGCCGGAACAAACAGACAGACAGACAAAATTAAAAAATAAATTATTTTGGGATGTTTACCGTGTTTACATTCCATATGCATTTAGTAAAAAGCGGTTATTATAATATTACAAACAGTCACTTCAATTTTATTTATCTATATAGCAGATGTGTGTAGGTATATAAGTACGTTTGTATTTTAATTCATAGCACCTATCTTTTACTGCAAACAATAAGTACAATAAAACTGAATGAAAGTCGCTCAACGTTGCGTGAGAACACGGCAATACGCATAACATGGTAAACGACAAAGAATTCAATTTGGCCGCGTGTTGTACGAAATTGAACATTTGTATGTTACGCCATACTGTGCGGTTAGGTACGGCGCTTTAGCTGTATGGTATGGTCAGTGGACAAGGTAGAAAATTAAAAACCATGTTTTTAAAGGTAAAACATAATGTTAGGATATTTTTGGCTTCCAATAGATTGCTAATATAAAATGAATGAGAATTTTTCAATAAACAAGACCCTTTATGGCGTAGTAGTTGCTGACTACCGGCTTCTTACTGATTGATCCTTGGCACTATGTGAGCCTCACGAATGTGATAACTGTCATCGAATGACCTGTATCAGAATGCGTCATGTCGACGTCACAAACCCCCAAGCTAGGTTGTTCTGAATTGTGGATAAGTTTAAGGCCGATCCACTCCGAGTACTAATTTAATGCGGAGAAATGGATTCCCTGAAGGGGGAAAAAAGATGAAAGAAGAAAGTTAGGGTAAGATCGCCATGATAAAAAAAAAATGGTAGTTTCTCACTTCACCTTTTATCTGAAAAGCCTTCAGGAAATTGGTTTATTATTCGCTGATTTGAAACGATATCAACAGCACAAAGGCTGCTTTGTTAAAACCTGCACCGAATTTTGGTTTCGCTGCAGTGAAAACTGTGGGGTAATTTACACAATAACACACTAACATTGGGAATGGTTTTTATTTTGAAAGTTCAAGAACATTCATTGCGTTATTTACGTTGCTGAGCTGATTTTTTTTCGAACATGAAACAGTGGATTAGCAATATAATGGGTGATTTATTTGGAGGTACTTATTTCAAAACTATTTTTTGTAATACTAAGACGAATTCACCGGGTTATTCTTAATAGCATACAAAAAACCCGTTCTTTACATTTATTTCTTAAAGATTATTTCTTTCTTATTTTGTCCGTAACTGTGGTTAACAAGGTCTATTCTGCAGTACCAGTTTTCGATGACGCGTCCGAGCATTTCGAGTGGTGTTTGGCGAATAAAGCGAGTAAGTATTTCGAGTAGTTTAGACTTTGAACTTTACATAGCCCCAAAGGAAAAAGCCTAGGGGTGTGATGTCACAGGATCGAGGCGGTCAACTGAACGGTCCGAAGCGCGAACTTAACTGTTCAGTAAATTGTTCTCGCAATAAAGTCATAGTTTCACGTGCTGTGTGGCAAGTGGCACCGTCTTGTTGATACCAAATGTCCTAAAGATCACGAATTTTAATTTCAAACTTGTCGATGGTTTAGCGAATTGTGCGTTCAGTAGGTCGACTATGTGTACCATAAATTGCTCTAAGTGAACGAAACACATTCCTCGTAGAACGCTGATTTTCGTAATACAGCTGGATAATTTGTAGACCCTGTGTCGGGCTAAATCTTTCCATGATAAAATGTCAAACTATACTGAACAAAAATACCATTATAGGTTAACACGCCTCTCGCTTCATCTGTCTAAAATTCCATACAAAAAAAGTACCTGTAAATAAATCACCCGTTACTTCAAAATGATTCAGATTCTGATTAATAGTGTTTTACGCGGTTATAGTGCTGTTTTGTTTAGATTAATGTTTTCCGAATTTTCGACTTAAATGCCGTGATAAAAGTTTTAAGTATGAATGTGGATGGCTATAAGAGTAGAGGAAGATCAAAGAAACGATGGATGAACTGTCTGTAAGATGATCTGGCTTGAAAGGGGTGACTCCCGAGAAGACGACTATTAAAAAAGTATGAAAGAAAGAGACATGACGCACTGACCTCAAATAAATTTGATAAGGGCAAGAGAGAAGGTAAGACTAAGTATCCACTCATTGTTATAGTTGATGCGGTGAAACTTCCACGCGCAAATTTTTATCATGCATTCAGTACATCCACCTAGACTAGAGTTCTGAATTCATGATAGGTATTAGTTTGCGCGTCGTCCTTACACCTATATCAAAAATCAACTTAAATATTAACACAGATTGCCTCGTTTAGCTAGAGCTACACCTTGAAAGCACCAAACCTTACATTGATGCAGTGGGTGTAAGGTATGATTTGCGCGTACACCCTGTAGGTATATCAAAAATCTACTAAAATATTAACACACATTGCCTCGCTTAGCGAGAGCACCAGTCCTTGAAAACAGCAAACTTAACATTGGGGTAGGTAGGTACAATACCTTTGCAAAAACTTGATTTTTACCAAAACCCTCGCCCATTTTTGCCAACCTTACTTATTTTCATTTTCATAAAGACTGTGCCCAAATTCATTATTCAGTACGTTGGTAGAAGCTTGCATCTAAATAGTTCAATGTCATTTTATTTCATTTGGAACAACATTTGATCGTTCTGTTTTGTTTTTCAATTAGATTGTTGTTTTCAATTTCGTATTCAATTTGTTTTTGAGCCACTTTGCTGATGAAATTATTTTTATTGGCATGGAATGAATTAAATTGGTTTCTTTGGAAATATTTTTTTAAGGTGTAATTCTTTATCAATTACTTTATTTATATTCACTTGTGATATGACTTTATGATCGAAGACTTTATGAATTTAAATCGCAAAAATCAGAAATGTTTTGCTTAAACTGTATTCTGTCTTCGCCCGCGTGGAGGTAAACCTGTGGGATACTTTTTATCCTGGTAATTGTACCTTTTTATCCTGGTAGTTGTAAGTATCCAGGTTAAAAACCAACTCTGTGCCAAGTTTCATCCAAATTCGTTCGGCCGTATTTCGTGATTGTGTAACAAAGATCCAAACGTCCGAACACACAAACTTATAATTATATTATATACAGGATAAGTTTTTATCCAGTGCGCAAACTGTAACCACGAATTCAGCATATCATTTTACACCCCCCACCCAGCGCAGAAATTTTTCGTCGGTAACAAAAAAGAAATCAGCTGTTCCATACATTTTGACCGCGTAGGTATTGCACTTTTCTATGAAACAGCTGATTTGCTTTGTAAAACCGACGTAAATTTTTTGCTTCACAATGGTATGTAAATAATCTAAATTCAGTTTGTTCACTGGATAAAACTTATCCTGGATTACGTTTCATAGCACCCACAAGAAGATAAAGGGATGCCTGAATGTTGGTTTACAAACATTCTTTAATAAGCTGTCACGGTAATTAACAGTACAGTAGACAAAACTGATAAGTATTCAGTTAGCAAACAATATCTGGCCGCGGAGGAGCTTCGTCCTTTTCCTGGTTATGAAAAGCCTAATCTAATCTCTTATCCCTGAGTCTGTTGTTAGAGCCCATGATAAATAGGTATGAAAGTCAGCGAATCACATCATAACTGTTTGACTACACAATTTCTAGCGACACACCTATAGAACTATAGGCGCGTACTTAAAATCGGAACTTACGCCGCTATCTTTTTAACCGATTTCAATAAAAGGAGGAGGTTCTCAATTCGACTGTATGTTTTTTTTTAATGTTTGTTACCTCATAACTTTCGACTGGGTGAACGAAACAATTTCATATAGATCTGATGATGCGTTTCGGAGACAGACAACGGAAGTCTTCAAAAAATAACAGTAAATGAACCGCGATTGCTGCTATCGCATAAATATGCATTGTTTTGACCCCAAGGATGATGAAATTTCGAATTAGTGGGGTAGGTACTATAACTAAAAAGTGAAAAATAAAAACTTTTTCCAAAAAAAAACAACCGACTTCCGAAAAAACACTACAAAGTGAAAAATAACTTTAATTTCGGAAGGCGGTGACAAAAAAATTAAATACATATCCAAAGTCACCACCTTCCAAAATTAAAGTTATTTTTCACTTTGTAGTGTTTATTCGGAAGCCGGTTGTTTTCCAAATATTTCACAAATCATTTGTGCAATTGACAAATGCTTACCAAAAGCGGTGCCCTGTTAACGTCATTCCAGCGCCAAAAGATCGTTGTAGAAAATCGACACTCAAACGAAGGATAGTTGGCTCCATAATGACAGTTGTTACCGGGTATACCTAACTCTTTTGCCATTAGTACAGTAGAAGGCTGACAGTGAAAATTTGTTACTGATAAGACAAAAACTACAAATAAAGATTTATGGGACTCTGCTGATCCCATTATGGACAGTCGTCTTTATCAAGATAGATTACAGTTGAAACCATTTTATATAGAAAATAGGTCGAAGAAAAAGTCCCATTAGCTATCAAGACTAGAAAGCAAAGTGAATGGCTTTACTGAAACTATATAAGATTTAAAGATTAATATTGCGGAGGCATGTGATCGTTCTTCAATGTCTAGGAATTTGAGTATTTTAGTTTTTGCAAAGAGTTTCGTTACAAAATTTTTTGTTGTACATTTTAATAATGTAAATAGTTTAAAGAGGAGAAGCAGTGGTGGCTCAGCGGTAACGCCCGAAACTTACTAGTTGTAGGTCGTAGGTTCGCATCCAGACCGGCGCTTTACTTTGTGCAAATTATTTCGTAACCACTTCTCTCAAAACGGTGAAGGAAAACATCGTGAGGAAACCGACATGTCCTAGAACCGAAAATTAGAAGACATGTGACATCTACGAACCACACAGAGCCACTGCTGGGACATAGGCAATAATGAAATTCTCAATTTTATAATTGCATTTTATTTATTTCAATACAATTTCCATAAAACAAATCTAAACTTCTGCCAATACAAATAAATGGAATATTTAGAAATATACGAGTACATCCTTATTCCCATTAGTAATTTATAAATATTTAGATACCGAAGCTTCTAAAACAGAAGCTTACCTGGATCCGATAAAATATAAATAACATGCTGATTTAACTTCAAACTTAAATTAAAAACAATTTCGTTTGGCCTTATCGCTTGGCTTTATAATACTTTGTGAACTTTTATCGGTGTCGTATTAAAAAAAAAAAAAACTTGTTTTGTTGAGCTGTACGAGATTATTATTAAATAGCTCCTTAAGATCTGAGTTAAGCTGAATGATTTTTGATAACTGCCTACACTGAGTGGACAAGTCCACTCAATCTGTGTGGTTCTTTCTCAAAATACCATTCCAGACACCAATCTATATGGTCTTCATATGATCTGACCAAGCCACCCCTAACACAGTTAGGATAAGGCAAAGCAGATTTAAATGGTAGTGGTTTGATTTAAATAATTCCTGAATCTCTCACAAAGGAATAAAGGAAGTTCTATAAGACTTTACCATAAACACAGAAAGATTGATTACCTATTTTTAGCTTCTATAAACGAAACAAGGGCCTTACGATTTAATATAAATGAAGCAGATCTATCAAACGACCACCATCTTTTATTTCACCCATTAAATGGAACAGACGAATCGCGCAAAACAAATGACGATATTACAATTAAATAAATAACATTAAAGCCTTATGATGGACAGCGATCAATCTCGTTGATTGTGACTTCTTTGCTTTGGTTTTGTTTGTTTTTTGTTTATTGCCATTGCTACTGACTTCCGAAAGTAAAATGATGTTGTTTTGTTTTTAAGTGGATTTTTTTTGTGTGGAACTTTTAGTCGTCACAATCAACCTGTAAAGTTCCCACTGCTGGAACATGGGTCTTATTGGGCCTGTGAGAGAGAGTGGGCAATTATCCACCACGCGGAACCAGTGCGGGTTGTCACATGTCTTCGAATTTTCGGTTCTTCATGTCGGTTTCCTTACGATGTTTTCTTTCACCGTTTTAAGAGCAGTGGTGAGGAAATTAAATACACTATGTGCCTGCCTTGGTTCGAATTCACGACGTACATCTTGTTAGTCGGAGTAGTTACCTCTGGGCCATCACTGCATCCCACATAAATTCATATACAATTACTATGTGAAGAAAGCAACATCATTAACTAAAAATATATTAAAATTAACTTCCACAATATTATTATGGATGTTTACTCAAAAACTACCCAAGTAAAGCAAATTAAAACAAACGCTTGGTAATCAGTGTACAATTGTAAATACATGTAAAAAAAACTCGTTCAATGGGTATCCACCCTCCTTCTTTTTACACGCCATTAGTATGCGTTGGGCTGGTCAGCAAATTTATGGTCGCTCGGCGCTCTATGGAGCGGGCTATGCTCGAAGTATCTTTGAAGGATAAAATCAGGAATTAAATTATTCGGAAAAAAACCGGAGTTACAGACTTAGCTTGTAGAGTGAGCAAGCTGAAGTGGCAGTGGGCTGGCAATGTTTGTCGAAGGACCGATGGACGGCGGAGCAGACAAGTCCTGGAGCGGAGACCGCGTATCCGCAAACGTAGTGTGGGACGCCCCCCAGGTAGGTGGACCAACAACTTTCAAAAGGTTGCTGGGACAGACTGGATGCGGAAGCCGTAGGATAGAGGGTTGTGGCGCAGCCTGGGAGAGGCCTTTGTCCAGCAGTGGACTGCGATAGGCTGAGTTGATTGATTGATTGATTGATTAGTATGTGGCAAATATGTCAGAACCTGTATTTTGTTTATTCTTGTATGTCTACACATGTTAAAGCAAATAAATCTTATCTCATCTTATCTTTTTGAAATCGGTTAGTGACGATGTTCCCAACGTGAAAATAAGTAATATTTAAATTATGATAAGCGACAATGAATCTTAGTGGATTGTGACTTCAGTCAAATTAATCCATCTTCATGAATAATTGGGCTCTTTGGAAATAACTCATAGCATTTGTATCTACCAGTTCGTAAGAATAACTTCACTTCAAAGTATTAAGAGATGAATTATTCAACTATTTGTTTGTTAGCTAAATAATTCTTATGATTGGATGATTTGATTTTTGAGTTTTAGGGGCAACACTGTACTCTCATACCTATTACCTAATACTCATTCATCATCATTTGAAAATATTGTAAAAGCTAATAAATTAAGGCTCGTCTCCATAGGAAACGACCAATTGGAATAGTGCAATTAATATCTGATGGTTTATAAGTCTCATGTAGGTTTATCTAAACTAATACTAATATATAAACTAATACTAAAGCTGAAGAGTTTGAGATTAAAATTAACGCGCTAATCTCTGGAACTACGTCATATCAGATTTGAAAATACTTTTTGCATTTGATAGTCCAATTGATGTTAAATATTAACTTACTAATTTTACATGGAGCGATTGTCTATCTGATCTCCACAACTCAGTTACTGAGTAACAGAATACCCCTTGGTAAGACTGGTTGGCAGAATTCTGGGCTTCTAACTACCCGTAACGACTGCCCACTTAGTTATTTTCTAAATATGATTTTTATTTTCCCTTATATAGGGACCTCTTGTATCTAGTTCGCGACCAGTGTGTAGAATTATGGAAATAATACTTTGAGAGGTCAATAAGTAAGGGAAATTGGTATGGAGCCATTCAACATAGTCTTTCCCGCCATCCTTGGTGTGTAGGTATGGTTGTACGTTGTTTTATAGCTAACAGTTTTATAGAATTTTGTTTCACATAAAAAAAATCTCATATTTTCGTTTCATAGAATAATTCAATACGGAACACACTTAGTTTGAAGATTTTTAAATCATTGATTTTTGTTTCACATAAAGTGTAATGTTAGAATAATCACATCATAGAATAACAAATCAAATATTCTGTAACCTTATATTGTTTATTTAATATTAAACTGATTACCAAGAAAAGCATTTTATCAAGTAACAGTTTCTAAACGTTTCAATTCAAGCGAGCATGCAGCATGCAAGCAAGCATGCAACATGCAGCAGGCATAGTTTCTGTCATGGCTCCGGCGCTGCGAGGCTCCAGCGGTCCCAAGCGAGCTTATCGTCGCAGATGGTATTTACGCTCACCACCGCAGCTTCGGCTTGCTAGCCGGCAGCCGCGGCTGCGGCCGTTGAAACCACCTGCTCCTCAGCTCGTGGGCCGCCTCGCCTCGGCACACCTACGCTGCTTTGAATTACACTCTAGAGGTAGAGCAGACAAGACTACGTGGAGTCGGTTTTGCAGCGAATTGTTTGTTACTACGTAATAAAATACCATGGAAAAATACACCGAACAAACAATATTCGTTAAAAATAATTCTAATGTTTGATAAGTTTATTTAACAAAAAAATGTGATTAAAAATTAATTGAATTGTGTTTCTGTGAAATATGATTCATTCAAATAAATAGTCTTTGAAAAACTATTCGAAATAAAAAAAAAAACAAGAACTAAATATTATATGAAACATTTTCAGGAAAACGAAATCTATGAAATTTCTGTCTGCGAAACAAGAGATGCATCGAAATGAAATTGTGACTGGTTTCAGACTACGTTCGGCACATATTCCGTTTGCCGTCGTTGATTTTAATGAGAAAGACTGATTCGTCTAATTGTTCTGAGTGTAATAAGGTAGAGGATACCACACATAGTTTAGGAGAATGTATCCGGAACGAGGTTAAGTAGCTATTTCTTAGAAAACAGTTTTAATTCTATTAACGTTAGCATATATAATAGTATCTGCTCTCTTATCCAGAACAGTCAAAAAATTACATAAAGTTGGTAGGTATTAAGCGTAGATAGACATAGAAAGCTATGAGGGTGACATGGTCATATTGATTTGATCAGTTAATAAATATGAAAAAAAATGCAGTCCTAAAGGCTACTACATAAACTGAACTAGAACTTTATAAATAATACATTATTCCAACAAAAAAATAAACCAACAGTAAACATCATTCATCGTAAACTAAATTCGAGCCATGTTGTCAGCACAACGTAATTTATTTAGTCGCCGGCTACTACAAAATTGACAACGCGGGTGGCAGGTAAAATATTCAGGACGGCCAACTATGAGCGCACCGGCCCAATATAAGGTATGGCCAGTACAACTTGAATAATGTAGTAGTGCTGATATCTCTCCTGTAGTGGTAGGAAAAACGCGAGGCAACAATGTAACAAAAAATATATTGTTTTGATAAAAATAAATTCGATAACGAGTAGATGTAGACAAAGGGCGGATAAGAAAGGCCTAGTAGAAAACTGAAAAGTTTGCAGAGAGAGGCCATTTTCACATTTATTATGTACACAGCCAAAGTCTGGAACTCTTTGCCAGCGTCTGTGTTCTTTTCCACATTTAACCCGTCTGCCTTTCCCAGGCTGATTCCCGGCCACTGTAGGCGCGGGCTTGCGGATGGCTAGTAATGGGTAGCTCGCTGTCCGGTAAGGACCAAACTCGGGTCGAGGGCGTGTTGTGTTCCACGCGCGCCTCAAAGAGATTTCAGCATCAACTGGTGGGGTCCGCAAGGGCCGCTGCCTGCCAGGGTTGTGGGTTGTTCGAAAGACTTTCCGTGACTCCTGGCACACAGGCTGACGGAACACGGGTTTTAGTCAGTAAAAGTCTGACACGCCCTCCCGCTCCACCCAGAGCGGGAGAAGTTATTTGATGATTTCCCTCGCTCAAAAAAACCCCACCTGCCTTCAAAGCAAGAGTGAATAGATCTTCTGGGCACGCTCGTTCCATCATAGATATTTTCCATCGTTTTCCATCAAGAGTGATCGAGGTCAAGAACAGGCCTATTAATCTATACATTTAAAAAAATAATTGGAAATCTGACAGAATATGGAGCGAAAAAAATATATAAATTATTTTGTGGCCGTCACTATTTGTAACGCATACTTTATGTTATTTGTCACTTCTTGTCTCTTTTTAGTGTAATTGGCTTTACGTCACTCTGGTTGAATAAATAAGTAATGGTTAAAAGTGAGAATTGTTTGATAAAGTGATCATTGTTTTAAATTATGTGAATGTCATGCCATGCATCTACAACGGCCAAAATTATTTTCAGTTTGAAGATGGTACAACGATTTTCTAAATACACCAATATGCACATACCAGAACGACCAATCCAAAATTATCAAAATCTCAGCAACAATACAACTTATGATAGATTGATATTACAATGATATCGTTCTTTAAAAAATACAGGTATTGAACTGACGGGCAATTCCTGTATTTTTACTACTATAAATTGTATTTTTGATCGTAAATATTATTTTGCTGCCGCTACTACCTTTAGAGACGTCTATAAGAATTTAGTCCGGCGTTGTTTGTCCCCAAAATTATTTGCACTGCCATTTATTTGGGCCGAGTGCCGAATAGGGAATTTTCGGCTTTAACGTAATGGTTTCGGCCGAACCTATGAACGAATGAAAATAAATGTCCTCCTAGAGGAATTTTGTAAGCCGCGCAGTTTTTGTTGTTCAATATTTATGTCGTGGTGCTATTTCTGTGCGGAAATGGATTTATTGCATGCGTATTTTTTGGGAGGAAGTCTTGGTTATTGTTGTTTCGTTTGAGGCATGAAATTGTTGGTAACTAATTTATAATGGATCAGAAAGGTGTGGTCAAATTAAGGGTTTGGTATAGACCATCAAACTGAACGTCTTTTTCCACGGAACCAATATCGTCATCAAGAAAACCAAATACATTTTTTTTAATTTGACCACATCTTTGTGATACATGCTGTATAGATTTGGGTAACTAGCTTTTACCCTAGACATCGTCTGTGATCTAGGATGAAAGTAGACTATGTTCTTACCCATTACCATAGGTCTAGCAGAAGCATAATCAGCCTGTAGTGTTCCCACTGCTGGGATAAAGGCCTCCTCTCTTCGAGAGGGTGTAGGCTGTATAACTAGCGGGCCCAGTGCGGGTTGGTAGATGTCAAATGTCTTCGAATGGTGGCATGGTCCCTCACGATGTTTTCCTTCACCGTTTTGAAAGCAGTGGTGATAAAATTATTTACACTGCCTAGGTTCGAACCCATGACCTTATAACTTGTAAATTGGGGCCATTACTACTGGGGCACCAGTGTTCTCCATGAACTTAGTCCATCTTGCCAAATTTCATCCAAATCCGTTTAATTGTTTTAGCGGGAATGCGTGACAAACTTACTTTCATACCTATTCATAATAGTTGTTGGCATTAGGATGTTGTAAGACCTTTTTGACGACACTTTTTTCATTTGGGGTCACTATCTGATGCCAGCGGTTTCACCCGCGTTTTTATAGACTTAAACCTTCCTCGGAATCACTCTGTCTATTGGTGAAAATCGCATGAAAATGTGTTCAGTACTATTTGAGTTTATCGCGAACAGACAGACAGACGTGGCTGGGACTTTGTTTTATAAAATGTAGTGATTTAGTGATTTCATTACGAAGAATCTCAATTCGCTACAAATTCCAAACCATTACGTAAAAAAATGTTGTAATGATTTTTTTTTCCAACTTCTTATTTATTAAACCATATTCTTTGCTTCACTATTCAGTTGAAAAAGAAGATAAACGTTTTATACTTTTCAAAGCAAAAACCCAGCTGGACATAAGCTGTGGTGTAATAGTACCTATAGTTATTACAATCTCGCCCTGGCTGCATTCATGGAAGCAACTACAGTAAGATTAGAAAGAAACGATGTTTTTCTTTTATCATTATTACGCGAAGAATATTGTTATTATGGTTGATTATTAAAGCCATTTGTTCACTATATTGCTAAGATTAGATATTGGGTTAGATATTGGATATTGGACGCTAAGAATAGCACAATCCCATATCTTCCCGTGGGTGTCATAGGAGGCGACTAAGGGACTTAATAGAGAATGGGCAGCAGTGTTCTCTATGCATTTTACCACTATACTGCAATCGCCAACCTGCCTGCCAAGCGTGACGGTTATGGCAAGCCCCCCCAAATTGGGGGAGGCCTATGTCCAGCAGTGGACGTCTTCCGGCTGTAATGATGATGATGATGATGATGACGAGATATTGGGTGAGGATTATAGAATACTATTTCCATTTGACTCAGTTTAGAGAAACTGTGAAACAGTAGGTGATTGAACGTGTCAAGTGGATAATATATATTACTTAGATGGCATTGATTGTGATGATTGTGATGTGCGTCTTGACTCTAAAATTCACGCGGGTGCACGGGTTGGTAGATATCACATATCTTCGATTTTTAGGGTTCCGTAGCCAAATGGCAAAAAACGGAACCCTTATGGATTCGTCATGTCTGCCTTTCTGTCCGTCCGTATGTCTCAGCCACATTTATCCGAAACTATAAGAACTACGCTATTGAAACGTGGTAAGTACATGTATTCTGTGAACTGCATTAAGATTTTCATTCAAAAATATAAAAAAATAACAATGGGGATTCCCCATACTTTGAACTGAAACTCAATTTTTTTTTTCATCAAACCCGTACGTGTGGGATATCTATGGATAGGTCTTCATAAATGATATTGAGGTTTCTAACATCATTTTTTTCTAAACTGAATAGTTTGCGCAAGAAGGAAGTCCACTTTGGAAGTGTTTCCAAAGTGGTAAAATGTGTCCTCCCCCCCCTGTAACTTCTAAAATAAGAGAATGATAAAACTAAAAAAATATATGATGTACATTGATCATGTAAACTTCCACCGAAAATTGGTTTGAGCGAGATCTAGTAAGTAGTTTTTTTTAATACGTCAGATATGGTACACCGCAATTTACCTTTCATTCAATCAACTCAAATATAAAAATAAAAAATAAAAACATTTTATTTCACAAACATAAACCTTATGCATAAACCGTGAACCATTATTATCTAATAATAAATCTGTAATAGGTGACTAAGTAAATAATAATGTCAAACTGGAATATAATATATATATTAGCTTGTTTAGCTATCACAAGCCTATATATGGGCTCGCATATAGTTAGATCTAAATCCCATCGTTTAGGTACATAATTAAAATGTTTACTTATCAATACTTGTGTTACGTGTATTATGAATTTGCGAGTGTTTATTTTTTATTTTTTATTATGTAGTATTGTTTCAAACACAATGTACATTGTTAATGAATAAATTGAATTGAATTGAGTTGAATAATTTAATTAAAAAAAAACACTAATATTAAAACATCGATCAAAGTTACAACGAACTACAAGAAACTTTATGTTATGTTAGTTGCTGCTATGGAACCCTTCATGGGCGAGTCCGACTCGCACTTTGCCGCTTTTTTTAAATGCTAAGACATGCGTTCTAGATCAATCTAATCCCCAATATGTTATTTCGAAGTTATTATTTAAACACTGATTAGTTCTAGCCTCTGTTGTCTCTTAATCCTCCTTTTTTTTGAGGCATAGGCCTCCTTTTTTCTTCCTACTCCTCTTTCTCTTAAGCTAATGTGGATCTTGTCTGCTAGCGTCAAATAAAACAGGGTGGCAGGAATACCGACGTGCAAATTGCTACCATGAATTCAGCAGATGATTCTAGATCTCCTAGCGCAAAAAAAATCGTTGGTTATCAACAAAAATTCCGCTGTTTCATAGGAAAGTGCAATAACTACGCGGTGAAAATGTGTTGAACAGATTTTTTTTTAAATATCCGACGAAAAATTATTACGCAGTGGACTTCTTAGAACTAGAAATCATCTAGGTACTGATTCCATGGTAACAGGTTTCGTGACGATGTCCCTGCTACTCTGTTTATTTCAAAATAATATTTTATTATTCGTAGCTCATTATTTTTTCTTCAAAAAACATCGTCTTCATTCTACATCAAATTGAAAATTTTCCGGCGCCTCAAACTTTATCAGGCAAAGTTACCCACAAAAAGGGCAAACAATATTACACGGGACATCATTTTACAACACCTAAAGTCCAAACAACAGTCCTTCGGGGGTTTAGGTCTGAAATTCCCGCCTTTCATCTAGCACTTAATTTACCGCCTGAAGAGATCAAAATGAAAATTTTACGGACTTTAAACCTACGCAATATAAAATATTTTGCACCTTATTTGAGTATAATTTACAAAATATTCTCTGAGTTTTAGAAAAGGTACGTAGTTGTAAATGTTCGCGACTTTGTTATTTTGTGAAAAATATACTGTTTGGTTACTGTATACACTGTGACATTTAAGTCGTCTTACAAACATGTTCCACTCATTGTATCCGAAATAAAATACCTCTAGGCGCGATTAAAACATTGGTACTATTAATTAAGAAAATAGGTACAAAGACTAATAAATAATTGTTTAGAATTATAAAACACCCTCCCTGTTAAAAATGTTTACGTATAAAACGGTAGAAGATATCTACCTACCTACCATTACATTCCATCATTAATTCCATCTCCATAACAGGGTGTTTCAAACTACACCATGAATCTTAGTGAATGATATTTTAATTTTTTAATTAAGCAAGTGTTCAAATTTTTTTTTTTACATATAAATGATTAGTAGTCATTGGATACAGTAAGTGGGCTGCCGTTGTAAGACGACTAAAATGTCACGATGTATATACAATAGGGGCCTTAAGGTTTCCCTGTACCGGGATCGAGTAATAAAACACGTGACTTTCGTCAGTATTTCTAGAGGATCATTCTACGAATACATTTTAATCTTCGTTTTGCTTGTCGCCAAATCTCATGCCCATTCTATAGATAGTTTATTCTATTTATTATTTTATTTATTCTATTTTTTTCTACTAAGTTTGACTGTTCGAATGTTACTAAAGTTATTAATTTCTAGCCAGTACAACATAAGGTCGACTTTGGCAGATAATCTTTGCAGTAAGGCAAGTTAAATATGACAGACACACACACACTTTTTTTTTAAATTATTATTCATACTTTTTATTTATTAAGTCATAATATAGATATTTTTATTTTACAACGTTCTGGCTAGATGAAAAGTCGTATCCAACACATAATACTACAAAGAACTGGTAGTAAGTACCAACTTGACTTGGAGTGGGGTGGTTTTCCTACATATTTTAGTTCCAATTACAAAATAAAATAAAACAAAGCAGCTAAACTAAATTCTAATATAAAACTCGCAAATAAAAAATAATAGCTCTTCACAGATCAAACAAGACGTTCAGACTTTTCTATTACATGTACTTGAGCAGAAATCGAGCGTCTGACAAAGCCTCAAACAAATTGTTTTCTGTACAATCTAAGGGTCCATACAGAGGTAACTTTATTTTTTAGGGTTCCGTACCAAAAGGGACGCAACATAACTGAACCTACGCTGCCGTGTGTCTATCTTTCTATTACTGAACTGTATCTTTAGAACCGTTAAAGCTATCCACTTCAGTATATCTGTGTTACACTAGTGCAAAATTCAAAATCCTCCCATAAAATAAAAACTTAATAAAAATACATGTGTTTTTCAACGTTTCTTAGTTCTCTTTTATTTTAGAAACGGTACTAAGTACTTTTAAACGTCAAAGGTTGGTTTGTAATGTAATAACAAACACTACTTACTAACTGAACTGTGTTAATAAAATAGTTTACCTTCTCTATTTTCACTGTTTATTATTATTTTAATATAGAGTATTCACAATATTGAGCAGTGGTTAATAGCTCCGACTAACGATTTCTGGGTCGTGGGTACCTAGACAGGCTCGTGTAAATAATTTCATCACCACTGCCCTCAAAATTGTGAACGAGAATAAATTTATTGGGGAAACGTAAGTGACCTAAGAACATGAGTCCAACTCGCACATGACCAGTTTTTTTTCCAATAAACTCGAAGGCGGTGGTGCCAAGGAATCTGTCAAAATTGTAATAACGACACGGGGTGTTTCCTTTTTCCGAAGGTTGAACGCCCCTTTCACGGTTGAGTACTCTAAAAATGAAGTTAGTTTCGTCAAAAAAAACCCGACTCTATTTAGGATGGTGGAATGGACCGCGGATGCCGAACGTTTTTGTTATAGAATGTAGCCTGATTTAATTTTAATTTCATTTATCAGGAATGGCCTTTTTTTTGACGATTTGTGATAAAATGAATGTGGGAATTGTAGCAATCTGGGACTAGTGATGTTTTTTTTTAGTTTAACGTATTTCGATGCAAATTCTTTTAACATCGAAATGCCTCATTGTATCGAACAACTTAAATACGTTTTAAATACATTAACAATAAGGTAATTATTAGCATGAAGAAAGAATTAACGATATCTGAATAACTGCTTTCGTTAACACCGTTTTTTATCTACTGTTGGAAATGGTGCCTTGATAAATAAAAATATAATAAATAAATGTATTATATGACTACCTGGTCTAGAAGTCGCCAGCGCTACTGCTGCGCAAGAAGTCTTGGGTTCGATTCTCAGGTCGAGCAAAGTAATATTGGATTTAAATATCTAAAATTTCTCCGCAGCCAGTGGCCCGAAGTCTGCATTTGTGTCCGGTTGATGGCACGTAACATTTAAATTTTGTTGCAGATGACCTCAAATTGCTGCTCGAGGTCAAGGGTGAGTCGGACAGTGAGAAATTGCAGGAAGACATAGATGGAGCGTTAGAGTGGAGCTAAACAGATAGATATAAACTATTTCACCACAGCGTAAGGCTGCTTGTACACGCTAAGAAAAGTCGCCGTGCCTATGCAAGAATTCGTGTCGCTTCTATACATAAACAGTGTAAACCGCTTCGGCGCTGACCAAGAAAAAATCTTGCCTGCGCTAGAACCGACGCGCGAAGTTAATGCGGTGCGGAAGGGGGTAGGGGTAGGTGAGGTGGCTCGGGTAGTTTTTGTACGTTTGTTTGCGTGGACGTGTTGTAGCTGCTAGTACCAAATTTATTACAACGATTTAATTTAATAAATCTCCTTAAAAGTGTTCTTTTATTTATTTACCTCAATGTTACGGCCAATCTAATGTATGCAGGAATACTTTCTCGCATTTTAGGATTTTCACGTCGTATCTTATTGTCTATAGTACTCAACAGCTTGTCAAACGTGGAGATTTTCATACGAAAATAGTCCACAAATTTTTCCTCATGTTGTCGCATTACGTGATAAAGAGTGATGAACCCACAAACTCAATTTTTCTTCTAATATTGGATGAAGCCAGTACTCTTGTATTTTGTTTCCTTTTTCATTCTTTTATAGATATAATATGCAATAAATTTTTTTTGTCTCTTAGTTAACATTATTTTCTTCACAAACGAACGAAAATTAATAACAGACGTGTATAGTTTATCGTACCCTACTACTACTAGGCTAGGACTACCCGAAAAAAATCGTATCGTTTACACGTTCCCATTCGTCTTGTCCGCAGCAGACACGAAACATTTTTGTCCCTAGATCCGAGAAAATTCTTGTCGTGTACATGATGAATTGGTCCTATCTGCAGCATACACGGCAACTTTTCTTAGCGTGTTTAAGCGGCCTAATGCGCTGAGATGACATTTACGCGCGCGCAGACTGCCTTAGCCTACGAATACAAAGTAGAGGAAGCGCCGATGCAGCATGTGTCTCAGGTACGAGATCTAGAAGTACTGCTTACCCTGGATCTAACTTTCCGGGATCATATAGTTAAGATTTGCAGGAAGACGTACAGAAACCTGGGTTTCCTGCTGAGTCAGTCGCAGGGGTACAAACGTTACCACGCTCAGGGTGCTGTATGACGCTTTGGTAAGGAGTCACTTATAACACAGTGCAGTGATTTGGGCTCCTCATGAAGCCAAATACAATGTCATGTTGGAGCGAGTACATAATAAATTTACAAGATACTTGTATTTTAAACTTTATGGGGTTTACCGAACTCAGAGTGCGCCGGGAATTTACACTTGCGGCGTATGCGCTAACCCGGGCGTGCTGCATCACCTGAAGCTGTGCGTACCAGACCGGTACGTGTGGAGGCGGCGGCGACCGCCACTGCTGGCCGTGTCTGCTGCCAAAACCAACCTGCTATCAAAAGCACCCCTCAGCCGCACAATATGTGTACTTAACGAAATGCATGAGAGAATTGACATATTTTCTTGTAATCTGAGTGAATTCGCAAGAGTTTTATTTAATTTTGTTAGTTATATTTAATTTTTTTATTAACATTCTGTGTTGAGTTTGATTTTGTATTTTGGGTTAAGAAGTTTAATTTGATAATTATTAGATAGGTATTACATATAATTATGTAGACTGTTTTTTTAATTTATGTGTTACTTTGTATTTTTAAAGTTTAGAGTTGTACAGCCATAAGTTGATTTTTCAATTTATTTAGTGTGTGTTTGCAAACCGCATTGTATTGGGGTTATCCTGTAAAGATGGTGTGTGTAAGTTGAATAATAAATAAAAAACTTAATTGGCTAAATGTGGGTGTACTCTAAAAGGCACAGTTTAGTACGTAATTGCTCTTTGCCCAACATTGCGATAGAAAATGGGCTAACAGATATTCGCACATTTTGTTATCTATGTCTACTTCAGATTCATCCAATCAGAAACAATCGAAACAAGTTAATAATAGACTTTTTTTCAAACAACCATCGACGAAGTTATTCAGCCTCACTCGACCATTCGGAATTATTCAAACGGATTTGAGTAAACCTTTAAAAAAAGTTATGAACGCGAACGGACTTTGTAGTTCATTATTTCGAGATTAGTGCCATTTCGTTTAGCGATACATTTATTCACCGTACTTTTATAATTGAATTAACGGAAACCGATTTATGGAATCAATTGAAATTGTTTTTGTTTAATTAATTGTATTCGCTTCGTTCCTCTAAATTGCAAAAAAAACGTTGTGGATGAAATGTTAAAATGTTTAAAAAGGTCTAGATTTTCAAGGCTTTTTTGTGTACTTTATAATTTTGAATTTTTTGTAAAATCGGGGAAATTAATAAACATAACATAACTTCACGCCTTGTTTCCCCGAAGGGTTCGATAGAGGTGTACTTATAGTACACCCACATTTTGACAGTTATGTCTAGGTCTAGTAGGTCTAGGCCTAGTAGGTCTACGTCTAGTAGATCTAGGTCTAGTAGGTCTAGGTCTAGTACTAGTAGGTCTAGGTCTAGTATTTCTAGGCCTAGTAGGTCTAGGTCTAGTAGGTCTAGGCCTAGTAGGGCCTAGTAGGTCTGTAATAGGCGACGAGCCTATTGGCGTCAACCGTGCACAAATCCAGAAATTCATTGTTAAAGAAAACTTATTACCAACTGAATTTGTCCGTATATTCACGGTTATAATAAGGCAAATTGCCAAGGCCTGTCAACTGGATTAACAACACCTTCATAGTGTTTTCTTCACCCGCTGCGTTGTTGTTAAGGGGTGAACAAATCAAATGACTAAATTGGCTTTGAATCTAGAACTTCTTTCTATACGTAAAGAGCCCACTAACTCAACAACAAGATACGGACCTAAATCATAAAATATGCCGTAAACTAAATATTTTACTAATCGTAAATAGCAATTCCAGTTTATGGTATCTGTCGTAAAGTGGCTGCCATAAATGTTGTCATCACCTTCAAATACGATAACCTGATAATAAGCTCAGCGGAAAAAAGAGCTTCTATTTTTTTATCTTGCAGATATTTATTTTCTGGCTTATAATTAACTAGCGACCTGCCCAAAACACTGAGATTAAGAAATCTCAGTGTTTATGATTATGTTCGTTTAATATAACTGTATATTTATGTGTTGTTATAATACATAAATATTTTAAATAAAATAATTCCTTCCTTAAAAAGGTCTATGCTATAAAAGAGAAAACGCGTTTTATAAACGAAAACCTGTCTATAGAAAATGGTAAAAAAAGACATTATTTCATTTGTATTTAATGGTTGAGGCCGTCGAGCGTTACTTACTAGTAGGTCGCAGTTGTTTGAGTAATATCTTTTTAGGACCACTAAAATGTTTTTACTTTTTTTTTTTGGGTGGGAAATCATCAAATAACTTCTCCCGCTCTGGGTGGAGCGGGAGGGCGTGTCAGACTTTTACTGACTAAAACCCACCCGTGTTCCCTCAGTTGCCTGTGTGCCAGGGGCCGCGGTATCTCTTTCGAACAACCCGCAGACCTGGCAGAAAAAAAAGAAAACAAAAAAGGTGACGTCAAATATTGCGAGTCAACATCCATGTTTCAAAATCATAATATTTAACACATGTGATATCTACCAACCCACACTGAGCCCGCGTGGTGGATTATGGCCCGCCACCTCCCACTGAGGCCTGTCCCAGCAGTGGGCACATTGTAAGCTGATTATTTTATGATATTATGCTTAATTATGCTTACCGGGATAAATTCTGTAAGTGATGACAAACACCGGATCAAAACTCATTGTCGTAGTAAGTCGAAGAAGTATTCGTTCACACTGATATAGGTACACGAAAAGCGATTTTAATTCATAAATATAAAGATACTAGTACGTTTATCAAGGCGAAAGTTCCTTTTCTTTGGATCTACATTACAGGATAAACCTTAAACAATTAATTTAAGGTGGTGATAAAGCTGTTGTAAACATCATAACAATAAAACTCATTTTATTTGTTTAATTTGGAGCACTCTCTCAGCCCGCTACGGTGCTGTGCGCTACGGCGTAGCTACTCGTAGCACTCGTAGCAACATATCCAAGATTTCCAAAAAAAAATGAGTGATGAAACCGGAGGATACCTGCCAGTAACTAGCACAAAATTATGCTAGTAACTTGCATGCCATTATGCCATAATAACTTCTGATCGGTGATAACATAACTATGTAGACATTTTGTAATAGCATGCAATGTCATTGCATAATTTTGTACAAGTTACTGACATATATTTTACACTCTACAATCTTTATATTATAAAAGGGAAGAAGGTACTGTTGGGTTTGTTAGTGTGCCCCAGTTCTCGGCAAAAAGGCTTTATAATTAATCATACTACTCGTATCTGCCTAGCCTTTTCCCAGATATGTTGGCGTCGAGTTCCGTTTTAACTGAATGCAGCCGAACACTAGTATTTTATATGGAGTTAATGCGTATCTGACGGCCAATGCTCGTAACTAAAAACGTTCAAAATCTAGTTGCAGTCTCATCCCGGCAACAATCATGTCAAAAATTTGTCAAAAATATATGGAAACTCGAGGTATTTTTGACAGATTGAGACTAAGGGCTTCGTCAGATTAGCGCGACGCGACACTTGTAGTACAATTTCCATGAAGTTTTCATAGACATTGTTCTACGAGAGTCGCATCGCGCTGTCGCGTCACGCTAGTCTGAAGAAGCCTTTAGATCAGACTGTGGAAATTCTTAAAATTACGAAAATTTCCCTCAGATCATAGGTACGACTAAGATACACATTATCGTCTACACCGGTTGTCAAATAACCAAAGTATGTCAGCCACTTTGCTTTTATTTATCCACTTTATAACGCGTTACGTGCTCAAGGTGGATCCTCTATTACTATGCGATATCACGCTCGTTTCAAAATACATGGCCTTGTTCGCTTTTAGTAATAGTTTCAATTTGGTTCCACGAAAACAAAAATGTAGCAAGAATGATTAAGAACTTTTGGGATTAAACCAGTTTTGGTTTTATCTCAGAAGTTAGAGGAATTAAATAATTATTAATATTCTTATGTGTTATCTAAATAGCTACCTGGAAGACTGGGGAAGGCTTTTTTCCAGTAGAAAGTCAGCGTCGATTAACAAAATAAAATCTCATCGTCTGCCTAGCCTTTTCCGAACTATGTTGGGGTCGGCTTCCAGTCAGACCGGGTCCAGTTGAATACCAGTGTTTTATATGGAGCGTTCGATATGACTATCTGACCACTACAAGCCAGTTGCTGGGTAATACGATACCCCTTGTTAAGGGTATTGGTAGTCAGATCCGTACTGGCTGTCATATATCCACGAATACCACGGTGCTTTTCGAGGCACCGATGCTCACCCATTCACGAACCAACCGTGCCAAAGAGCTCCTCAACTAAACAAAAAATCTTTTTCAAAGTCGGTTGCTCCTGTACAAGTTTAATTTGAGTCAAAAACAAATTACATATTTATTCGAAATGATGGGTGTAAGTATATTCATGTCCTAATTAAACAATATTTAATCTTAATACGTTACAGACCGATTAGAGAGGAACCGGAAGGATGTCTAATTACCTTTTAATGTAGTCAGCCAGTGAGCTGTAAAGGCTTTGTACTGCAACTCAGCCTTTTCATCCGCGCGGTTTCAACTTCCCTTTGCTCTTTGAGTACGTTTAAAGGCTATTGCTCCGGTTCTTCCTGTCTGATAAATGGAATTTAATGCAATTTAAAGCATTTAAAGAAAATAAACAAGGCATTTTGTAAAGTCGGGAAATTTAATTAATTTTCCAAATAACGTGTCTTTTTTACAGATGTATACAATGGCTTTATCACAACAAAAAAATAAGAAGCGTGTAAATTATATTTTAAACAGAGGGTCACAGCATTATGCTGAGCCATGTCCGTATTGCGTCGATGTGTTGCATGTTTTCCCCCGACTAGTTATTTTTTGTGTCTGTGTCTTATTTTGCGTCATGTGACATATATTGACCGAGATTATATTAGTTTTTCTTGACACCATAAAATCTAAAACTTAAATAAAAACAACCTAGAAAACAAAATAATAAAACTAAATAAATCTAGATCAACCAGTATGTAAAGGAAAACAAAAACTAATAACACAATTTTGCGAAGGGACCAAATGTCTAGTTTCTCCATATATTTTAATACCAGTGGCCATGTATTTCACTCACCACCACCCTTACAACTTTTGTGTCCTGTCCCTTAGGCAATGTACGCAGGGCTGTCAAGCATGTGTTTAGAAAAAACATTTTAAAATACATTTTCCTATTTCTAGAGCAATGGCTATTTTTAGAGTTCTCTGGAAAGCAGTCTTGGCTAATGGTGGTAACTGCCGCGATTTACGAGTTTTAGGTCATAGGTTTCAACCCTGACAAACACCGTAATTAGTACATCACCTCTGCTCTCAAAACGGTAAAGGGAAACGTTGTGAAGAAACCGGTATGTCCTAAAACCAAAAATTCGAAGATATGTGACATCCACCAACCTACCATACACGAGAAAATACACAAATTGAATTTGACAATATACCATCAACTTCAATTCGTTTTCATTTTGTAGATATTTTCTTTTTTTAGGAAGGCATGAACTCAAAAATATTCTTCTTTATAAAGTAAGTACACACACAGACATATAAGCTTGTATTGTGACATAGGTCAAGTATGTTTTAGATCTATGTTGGACGATTAAATAATTCCATCTAGGTACTACTCCAATATCTAGAGAAAGAAAAGACATTCCTCACTCAGTAAAGAGATACATTAATGAAAAAAGGTACAATAAAAATCTTCTAGGTATCTGTTAAAATAAATGATAGGTGCCTACTTGCTGTCTAGTCACTTTAATAAAAACGTCTGGCTCAGAACTGCCAGATCACCGATTAAACTGAAGTCCACAAACAATTTTATTACGGATAATTCGTTGAAATCACTTCAGCAATAGTACAATATCACACTTCTGCTTGTGTCAATAAGAACAAAAAGGTATAGTTTAACCCATCAACAGAAAGAGACTAGACATAACTTTTGAACTTCTGACAATCATAAAAACAAACAAACAAATAGACAGACAAAAGCATTAAATCCGTAATTCGAAAAGATCTTCATGCATCGTTGTTAACTTTTCATAAAATTAATTATGGAAACTATTATCTTGTTGTTTTGTAACAATGGGAAAAAATATAAAACTATATACATGTTACCAACTGAATAAATGTTTAAACTATAATGCCACTGCAAATCAAAGTAATAAATTAAAATAAACCAGATTTGTAATTGTTTGATGTTCAATTCTATTTTATTAATGGCAAGAAAAGCCGATGTCAACCATTCTGCCAATGTCAAATTGTTTAGTGTTATTTGACATAACTTGTGACGCGACAGCCCTAGGAGACGAGTTAGTAGGACTTATCAGTGCGTTTCCACGATACGGTCCGATGACGTAGAGGCCGTTTGTGAGAGAATGAGTGATAAGGGTAGCTTCAAGGATGTGGATAAAGAACAGTTGAATGTTTGTGTGTTTTGGGTAGGCAGAAAAGATCATTTGTGTACGACTTTAAGGTTCTGTTTTGAAGTGCTTATTTAAGCATCGTCTATATCTTCCATAATATCTGTACCTACATACATACCTACTTACTAAAATAGTTACGAAGTCAAAAATTCGAAGAAATGTGACATTGATGTCCCGGAAGGGTTAGACAGAGGTGCATCCATATTTCGCAAAACAAACACCAAGACCACGATAACAGCACCAACCGACATAATAGGAATATAAATAATTTAATTCTCATTATATTAAGAGGCTCGATATAAATGTAGCATGTCAATTTTTTCGTTCAACTTTTTATTTTTGGAGCTAATACTGTCTATCAAAGTGACAATTCATAGAAAATTTACGAAAATTAATATCGAAATTGTCCCCTCAAAAGCAAATTGATACCTAAATGTGTTATCAAAGATTTTTTGGTCATGAATATTTTGTTAATTTTATTATTCATAGCCTTGTAAAATATTTATAGAATATTTGATTTTTGTATACTCGCATCCATAGAGAAAAGGATAAAGGCTGTTTTTCATTAATAATTGGGTAGTTATTTTATTTTATCATGAAAATGACACCATAAATAATGTACGCTCAAAATAAGAGCCACAATTAGTTCATTGATCTCATTGACTGTCGGCAAAGCGATTTCAACTTGATAAATTGAACTACATATTCTGATGAAAGGGCTTGTTACTAAGTAAGAACAGCCACATGGATCGATCGATCTTAAAGCTAAGTTCGTTAAGCTATGCATACCGCAGTTGGCCTGCGGATGAGTGAATATGATCACATACCAAGACAAGGGGTATTGGTATGTAAAGGTACGTGCCCCGGAAAGCACGTTAAGCCCACCTGTCATTCGTGGATCTTTGACAGTCGTTAGGTGTCACCACAAGCCCGAAAGTCTAATAGTTCAACCAGTCATACCTTACTAAAGTATCGTATTACCCAGTAACTGGGTTGTGGAGGTCAGATAGACAGTCGCTCCATTTAAAATACTTGTATTCAGCTGCATCCGGTTGGATTGGTAGCCAACCCCAATATAATTGTGAAAAGGCTAGGCAGATTAAAACTACATATTCTAATTATAACTTTTTGGAAAACTAGCGAGAGAAACTCACTCACAACAAAAAGAAACAACTACACGGGCACCGAACTGAAAACATTCGGAAAGGCAATTCATAAACCAACGTGCAGATTTCAAAGGAAAACTCGTTTGAAAAACAATACAGCCAAATCTCGTAAAGCTGAGATGAAACTGGGATGCAAATGAGAACATAAATAGCGATGAGTTTATATCCAGAAACGGATGTGGCAGACTGATGGATAATTGCGCCTTGACTCGACGATAAAAAAGTAGCGCCGTAAATTTTCGAACATTACCGATGGTTGCCGAGTCTTGATTACACTGTTCCATATAGGATTTTGAGGATGTCTGATTTAGTTGAAGAGAACTGTTTAAAATGTGTGGAAATATATATTATGTTGATATGGTATGATAAATATTTAATTTGTGGAAGTCAAGTGGAAATTCACAGATGACTCCGCCTTGGAGTGTTGCCACAAAAAATGGGGCACTTAATATCTTGTCCAGAGTGTCCTGTAGTCAGCACGCTACAAGAGTTGATGGACGCTGGTGAAACTGCCAAACTCGTGGCCAAATTCTGAGCTGATTGTATTTAGAATGTTTTTGATAAGCTAAGAAGGACATTAAATTTATAAACGAATAGAAAACCACACTATTTTAATTATTTTTATCTAATTGGAATTTTGAAATTATCTGATTCAGAAATCGATCCTTTTTTATTATTTTATGAATTCAAAGTTTTAAATAATAATGGCATTTCAATCATTTTTTATTAGTCTACAACAGGTAAAAAACCTTTTACTAAAACTGGAATACTAACATTTAAGATGGCTCAAATTAACATCGCGATAACAAAACACCAACCAACCCCGTTGCTTATCATGGATCCAGAGTCTCTAAATCTATTCTAAGATCTTAAGCCTAAGATAAAGCTTAATTCTGAGTAACTATCTGTATTCTGTGTATCTAATTCTAGATAGCATTGAACTAGCTAACCAATTCAGCTTATAATTTAATTATGTACGTGTATTACAATGACTTGAGAAATCGAAAATTATAATCTCGTAAACCCTACATATTTTGACGCGAGAATGATTAAAGCAAAGGAAAATAAATACAGAAAAATTGTTGATACAGCCTTCGAGAGAAATATTGTTTAGAAATTATTTGACATTAAATTTATGCTCTTGTAACTTCTGAAGAATTTCCAATTTTAGAAAAACAAAAAAGAACTCACACTTAAAGTCACATTTTCTTATACATTTATATACTTTTGAGTTGTCAAAGAATCGTTCAGGTTATCAGAAAGTAGTTGCCCATTCCAAAACATAGATCTCTATGGATAAGAACGTGCAAGAAACTTCAAGGATACTTTTTCCAATCAAGATATTACAAAATCCTAGGTACATTATTCTTGTTGCTTCAGTGTGCGAGAACAATGTAAAAATAAAATATAGAAACAATTCAAAATAAAAGATTAAAAATAAGCCAAGTTATGACCATTGTCAAGGAACAGCGCCTCTTCACGAACATGATGCGTGGATAAGCACCATTCAGCTCAACCATTTTGTAGGGAACTGAACAATCTAACACACGCGCTACCGTCAGTGCGACATATAAATGAGCATGGAATGTCATGCATGAGAGTTTGAGGACTTAATGATAGTTGAGAGTATGCTCTCAACTGTCACTGGGTCCTCAAACTCTCTACAGAATAACGACCTACCTACAAATATATTTAAGTACCCACCCTCTTAAATTTACCCTAAGTTAAAACTGTTGCAATAAAAGTTAAACGTACAAAAACCTTTTTATACGAAATCTGCTTTAAGCCATGTCTAAAAATCGTTGGCCTCCATTATTTGGGATTAGGGGGCAACCCCTAGAATCTCTTTTGAATGGTATACAAGATAAGCAGTAATTTATTAGCTCCTGAGCCTTTGGCGAATTAGGGCGCCTGCACACTGCCGACTGTCCACCAACACAAGTTGTCCTGTTTATGAGAAGGTGCAACACTAAAGCCTACAGCGGTAATGACTACAGTTGCGGCAAATGTATGATGGTTTGTAACTTTTGCATTTCTTATTGAATTTCCGTTAATTTTTACTGAAAAACTTAAGGAAACAGATGACATACATGCTAATTTGTTATATGGGCCACAATAGTGATATACATATTTAAATAGTAACGATGATTAACGAAATTATGATTATGATTAATGAAACTTATTGATGCAGCTGTTATTTATTGAATCCATAAACTATTTTTCATTTATTTATCATTTGAAAGCTGTCACATGCGCCACCATACAGTACCGTTGGTTTAAGGCACTTTGGTTAGAAGATAGTTTGACCGGTTTAATAAAACCGGTCAAACTTTAGTGTTCCCACTGCTAGGACACAGGCCTCCTCTCTTCGAGAGGGAGTGGTCAGCTGGTAGATGTCACGTATTCGAAGTTTTGGTTCCAGGACATGCCATTTGCTCAAGATGTTTTCCTTCACCGTTTTGAGAGCAGTGGATGATGAAATATTTTACACAAAGTATTTTGCCTGCTTAACGATCCACATCTCGATCTCAACCTCTCCATCCAGAGCAGGAGGGTGTGTCAGATTTTTACTGACTAAAACCCACCCGTGTTCCTTCAGTTGCCTCTGTGCCAGGGGCCACGGTATCTCTTTCGAACAACCTGCACCCCTGGCAGGCGTCGGCCCTTGCGGACTCCACCAGTTGGTGCTGACATCTATTTGAGGCGCGCGTGGAACACAATGCTCAATCGCCGTCGACCCGGGCTTGGTCCTTACCGGACAGCGAGCTACCAATTACTCGCCGTCCGTAAGCCCGCGTCTACGGTGGCTGAGAATCAGCTTGGGATTCCCGATGCCCAGGGCGTCTCCTGCGGCGACTAGGGGTGCCAACCACCACTACTTTTTTTCGGTTTTATTAACATAGTGAATTTTATGGTCTCATCGCCCGATTTTACTTGGAAGCCTACATAAGCTAATTTTGGTACGCGTCTCACCGACGACGGCTAAGAAGCTAAATTCAAGTTATTAGTTTAGTTGGCCATGCAATCGACTGTCTGTGAGATTCCTTATAGGTGCTCTGAAGCTGAAATGTTTGAAGAACATTCTGTTAAATGTCCGGAGATTTAAAAATAAGGTAAGTTAGGGAAGCAAAGTTTTCCAAAGACTTTGGTGAAGTAAGTTCGTTCTTATCTGATTTTTAGGGAAAAGCGGTCGAAACGGGTGTTGAACCGGTAGACTGTTTTAATAAACTGTACAAGTTTAATTCGATAATTGATTCTAAAGTCAATTTTAATTAATTTCTGTTACTAAGTTCACTAACTCAATTAAGCTGTCATTAACATTTAGCTTAGAAAAGCGGATTCTGACTCTCGGACTTCATTCCATTGCATTCACAAAATATGTTCTTCTGAAACAAGAACATAATTATTTCGAACGTATTTCGAATCGACACCGCATTCCGAGGAGCAAAAAGCAATTGCTCCGCAATGTGCACTCGTCTTTCGTATTTAATTTTCTAGGGGCAGGTGTGCGTTTTGAATAGGCATGTTTTTAATCAAACCTCAAATAATTCTCATTTTGCGCTCCCAAAAATCTGATTGAAAACTGTAAAATAACGATTGCGCCCCGTTTTGTGAACGTCAAGTAAAAACATTTTTGTGGTCCTAAAAAGATATTACCCAAACAACTGCGACCTACTAGTATGTAATGCTCGCCGGCCGCAACCATTAAATACAAATAAAATAATGTCTTTTTTAACCATTTTCTATAAACAGGTTTTCGTTTATAAAACGCGTTTTCTCTTTTATAGCATAGAAGGCCTGATTCTGGAGTAGAAGTTCATCAAAGCTCCCGCTGATAGGCGCGACGCGATAGTGCGACGCGTCTGTCTTTCGCTGTCCGCTTTCTGAGAGAGCCTTCAAGCTAGAAACTCATAGGCAAAAATACAGTATATACGGGTATACTAATAGTCCTGTTCACCTAAGAAAACAACTGCTTTATCAAGTACATAAGTTATGCAAGAATATCAAACAACGTAAGTGTATTTGAGCACTATATTAAAAATAACCTGTGTTATTTTTTGCCATTACTGTGCATTTTCCAAGCATACCACATTATGTGACATGACTGGCCTGATTTCGAGCTATGCTGTATTCAGTACGCCTCTTGTGTGTTACTTACTTGTTATATTGCCTAGACTATGTAGGACGAGAATACTTACCTTAACCTATACGGGGCACCGGTGTGGGCGCCCACATTGAGGCGCCAACCAGCACGCCGGTTAAAAGCGGCCCATAGGGTTGTGGTCATCCGGATGGTACGGGGATACCGCACGATCATGGGCTTGCGGACGGCGAGTAATGGGTAGCTCGCTGTCCGGTAAGGATCAAGCCCAGGTCGACGGCGAGTTGTGTTCCACGCGCGCCTCAAAGAGATGTCAGCAATAACTGATGGGGCCCGCAAGAGCCGATGCCTGCCAGGGGTGCGGGTTGTTCGAAAGAGACACCGCGGCCCCTGGCACACAGGCAACTGAGGGAACACGGGTGGGTTTTAGTCAGTAAAAGTCTGACACGCCCCCGTGCTCCACCCAGAGCGGGAGAAGTCATTTGATGAATTCCCACCCAGAAAAATAAAAAAGGTGGAGATTTCTTGAAAACGCTCAAAAAGGTGGTTTATTAAAGCAGTGTATCTCTTTAACCGTAAATAATTTTGAAAGCAAAAAATATATCATATTTTCAAGTATTTTTTGCATACAGTGATCGAACTCAAAACATAATTAAAAATACTTCAAAAAATCATCAAAGTCACCTCTTAATTATCTTTAAAAGCAGTTTATCCCTTCAATAACAATTATAATTATAATTAAAAATATACCATAAAATTTCAAATGCCAAACTGCATCCAGTGATTCAAATTCAATTCAAATAATTTTTATTTTCTCTTCACAAACAAGGGTATAAAAGCTTAAAAACTAAGTGACACTAGCTTGTGAGAGACTGGTGTCTGCACTAGGAATACCTGTATAGCAGATCACCAGGGTCCCACCACACGGTATATAAATATTATTAGCTATTTATTAACTGTGAAGGAATAGGGCATAACCATAACATAAACATCAGTTAAAAAATAGTAATTAAAAAAAAAAAACAATAAACACAACAGTGATAAAAATGAACTCACAGATTAAAAACAAAAAGATTAGTAAGTGGAAAAAAAGGGTGATATGAATGCGTTCGGAAACTAGCGGGACGGACTATTTTGGATGACTTAGTAATTCCTCAGTTGCATTATAATCTAGATTATGGAGCCATTCAACTAGAGCACTTTTACAAGCCTTTGTTGTAAGATGATAGATTTTTGTAATACGATTTATTTTATTATATAAGTGGGAACCTAAGAAGGTATAGAATCGTTGAGAGAAGCACGTTCTGAGACCTTTAGTAGTGCTACATATGGAGTAATTTCTGCGTTTTCCTGAGTGATGAATTATATTATTGATTATTCAATTATTAATATCTAATTTTATACGATTTTATTTGCATTTTTACGACATACGCTTGCTCATTTATTATGCGAATTTATTACAACAGATTTTAACCCGTATCGGATTGCAATAATAACTATTATCGCTCATAACGACAATATTTAAAGTTACCATGGCCTTAAAAAATAAATCTGCCTGGCCTTTTTCCAACTATGTTTGGGTCGGTTTCCAATCTAACCAGATGCAGCTGACTACCAGGATTTTACATGTAGGAAGGACCTCCACAGTCCAGTTACAGAGCAATACAAAAACTCATGGTAAGACTGTTTCTCAGAGTTTTGAGCTTCTGACGACCCCTGACTACTGTCAAAGATCTAGGAATGACAGCTGGGACCAACGGCTTAACGTGCTTTCCGAGGTACGGAGGGGTCTTGGTATGTAAAGATGGTCTTCCATGGCCATCCGGCAAGCGTAGCTTAACCTGATCTATCGACCCATGCGGCTATAATGACTTAGCTACAAGTCCCTCGTTTCATCATCATTCTCCTGCTCTTATCCCAATTTATTTGGTATCGCCGGAACATGTGTTTTTCTACCACACTTCTCTATTAGTCGTCATCTCCGTAGTCACACCCTTTCTAACCATATCATCATTCACACAGTCCATCCATCGTTTCTTTGGTCTCCCTCTACTCTTATAGCCATCGACATTCATACTCAAAACTTTCTTTATGACGTTTTCCTTATTCCTCCGTATCTCATGCTATGACAACCGATTTCCATACAACTTTTCAGTTATCGGTGCAACTTTTAGGCTTTCTCTTATGTACTCATTTTTTATTCTACCCATCCGTGTAACACTACACATCCCTTTTAACATTCTCATCTCAGCTACATGCAATTGTCTTTCATTCTTCGTTTATACATTTACGTATTTTTATGATTACAGCCTTTTTTAACACGCTTTCATTAGCTTCACCATTATTTTTGTAAGCATGTTTGTTTATAACCGACTCCTTTGGACTTCATTTTGACCCACTTCAAACGGTCAGATTTCATTTAAACTTTTTAGACTTATCGAGGACCGCTGACAATTCAATAATTTTATAAATTTGTTCCATAATGTTGAAAAAATCTGGAAAATCACGCTTTTGTAGGTAGCAGAACCAAAAAATTGAAAATAGATAATGTCTAAATAATATCTCAAAAAGCGTGGGGTGCTTTTAGCGGTATTTTTATAATTAATATCAACCACCCCACGCTTTTTTAAAATTGTTTTCTGCTTTTTTAGTTTGGTTTTTATGGCGTGTTTTTAGATTTTTTTTTATCTATTATTGTTTGTATTATTAGCTACCTAGATTGTCTACACTAGAAAATAGGAGTAGAATAAACCTTAATTTTAGTGTACATAAATTAGCTTGAATATCTCAAGGATGATTTCGCACTGAAAAATGAATGAAGGTAAGCACTCCTCAATTTCATCTTTTTTCAATGTCTATAGCTAAATTAATTTACGGTTAACCTAGTTTGAACAAGGCGTTACCTTGTTTTATAATATAGATCGTGGAGAAAATAAATATAGTAGGTACCTATACAATAATACTCCATAATAAATAACATCCTATTTTAGTGACCTGCTTGATTAATGATCAACTGGCACGACAGTCATTATTCTTCAAAATCAACATAAATAATAATCAGTCACTGGAACAAACAAATGACAGGCAAGTAGCTCGAACAAAGCCAAGTAGCCGTGCGAACAGACCATACATTTCGTTCACTGGGGCAGTAATTACGATTGCCGACCCACTAACGACAATGAAACGTTATTAAAACGATAATATCTTTCAGTCATTATGGTTTGGCCATTTCTATTATATACAGGGTGAATATGCTTCCGAAGCCAGAACGTAGGTTATATACAACCTAAATGCAAACGGATACCAATAACCTTTCGCCTCAAATTGGTTATTTTGTATCAATTTAAAACGTTTGACGCTTCTGTAATGTTTATACTTATTTTAGTTTGGCGGCGCTTTACGAAGGATGGATATGAGCGCGGTTACGCGTGAGCATAGAAGCTGATTTTTATTTTTGAATACATTGCTTGCTAAAGTTGTAAAAAAAAATGTTTTTAAATGTGTTTAACCTCAAATAATGGTTCATTTAAGTGTTCTCACACCATAGTGTACTTGGTATTGCTACTTATGGTACTGTATCGAGAATCAGTAGCCACCTGTCTTCGTTTTCGGAAGCGTTTCCCTTACATTCTGTATGCACTAGGTTCTGCCCGCGACTTCGTTCGCATAAAACTTCATGCTCTCCCGACCCACCGCGATCACCCCATAGCCTGTCCGCTCTACTACTTCGTGTCCGCTTAGTGTCCTTTTTGACTTTTTCATTTTGCTCGGCTCCTAAGGACCCTAGCGTGAAGTTAAATAGCATATAACCTTCCTCAAAAATTGGGCTATTATATGCAATAATAATAATAAAACCTATTTATTCAGACCATTTAACACTTATGCTACTGCAATAAAATTATGCAAATTGTAAATAAAGCAAAAACAATATTAAAATAATTATAATCATTATTGATAGCGGCTGTCTTGGTCTGTGTCCATTGGCAAAGGCCTCCTTCATTTCCTTCACTTTTCCCTATCGACTACTATTCGAGTCCACAGTTTACCTCCAGTGGTTTCCAGCTCATCGGTCTAGCGCTTTTTCTGCCTTCCTCTATGTCGTTTGCCATTTCACGGGTACCAAACTGTTACCCTTTTGCTCCATTTTTCTGTGCCTCTGAGGGTGTGACCAGCTCACTTGCATTTAAGTTTTCTGGCTTTCCGTGTGACATTAAATGCAAAAAGAATGTTTAAATCCGACTTCTGTTTCTTAGTGTGACGATAGCTTATACAGTAAGCGCAGAATCTGGCTATGAGATTGGCGCCTACAGTAGTGTCCATTAACTCTTGTAGCGTGCAGACACGCTGTCCAGCGTGTAACCCATTGTATGTGGGATAGCACCACATGTAAAATCCAGGGCAGAGTCATCTGTGAATCTCAACCTGCGTAGGTTTTTTTGCTTCGGCCTGCCTGAGTCTGTCCAATAAGCCAAGGCAAATCCGACTGATAGTTGCACACATGAACGCGTCCAAGCAAAGGAACAAACTCTTCAGCTTTATTGAATTAATAGCATTCGCCAGCGGCGGATGATTGTTACTCAATCACGCGACAGCTTGATTGAGTAACAAACATCCAAACATACAAACTTTCACATTTATAAGATAGTTGGATTTTAGTACAGATTATTCCTATTTCTTATCTGTGTTTAGTTTAATGACTAACACTCTTAATTTTATAAAATAAAAATAAAATTGACACTTAAAAATTCATAGAAAGTAATAATGCTAAAGAGTTATGTGTGTTTGTATGGCTGTGTATGAAGTTGTGTGAGTTGATGAGTGTACGTGTATAAATGTGCATGTGGTGGAAGTGTGTTGTGTGTGTGCATATAGGAGTGAGTGATTTATAAACGTTACTTAAAATTAAGAGCTGTTTAAACGTTAAAAATGTATGTTTAAACAGTCGCTAATCATTACATAACTTTAAGCAACGTTTATAAAAAAGGGGGTATTTTTTAACGTTTATAAAAAAGGGGGTTAAGCATTGATTTTGGTTTCATATATTAAGGCCGTCTTGAAGATCTGTCATTTTCACCAGTATTTGACAAAGTAACAAATAACTGTTCTTGACAGTTCACGGCTTTCCTAGGAAACCGAGTTTCACGCAAAATACATAGTTAACTAGATATGAGTATTTTCAATTTAGGTAAATACCTGCTTTCGTTGATATTGAACAACCTGAAATAATGGAATAATCGTGTTGAATATTATTATGAGGTTTAAATTAATGGCTGGCCACTGATTACGTTGTGTATTAAATAAGATGTTAAATTTATTGGTTGTATTTTGTAACCAGGTGTTTAAATACCTTGCGTGTCTTTCAACTGAGTCAGTAGGTAAATGTAATTTTGTTAATTAAATAGGCAATTAAATTAATAAACCTTTATTGCGGGTTCTACAATGTTCTTAATAGATTATTATTTTCCCAAAATATCGGCGTTCGGTGCACTCTTTTAAAAACGTATTTTGAGTAAGTCCTCCTCTAAAACTTTCTCTTCTCTCTCTCTCGTCTCTCGCCCTCTGAATGCACTCTGGATCAGCTATTCTTTTGACGTCGTCTTCCTAACGTTTTCCTCTTTGGCCTTTGCTCTTTTTCCTATCCTTTGAGTACCACTATGTTATTAATGTGTACCTTTGCTCTTTTTCCTATCCTTTGAGTACCACTATGTTATTAATGTGTACCTTTGCTCTTTTTCCTATCCTTTGAGTACCACTCTGTTATTAATGTGTACCTTTTCTGTTTTTCTTCTCTTGACATTATATGTCCTATCCATCCAAATTAACATAACGACGATGGATTAAATAGGTAAATATTTTTTAAATTTGTTCATATGTTACAAGAACCTAAGTGTTTTGGCTCAAGATGATTCAAGTTAATCTTGCACTTCATCATTTCAGCCGAAAGACTTCCACTGCTGGACATAGGCCTCCCCTAAAAGGGGGATTTTGCCATTATCGCCACGCTTGGCAGGTGGGTTGGCGATCGCAGTATGGTGGTAAAATGCATAGAAAACGCTGCTGCCCATTCTCTGGTAAGTCCCTTCTACACATACACACCCACGGGAAGAAATGGGATGAGGCTATTCTTTTACGTCCGGCACCACACGGAACAATCTTGGATTTACTTAAAAGAAAATGGAAATAATTTAGCTTCACAATCATTATCATCATTTATGCCAAAAGACGTGATCACTGCTAGACATAAGCACCAACGCTTTGACTGGTTCTTTGCTTTTTGCATCCAGCGGCCGGAAGGATCTGGACTAACTAAACACTGCGGGTCTCTAAACGCTCCAAGACGTAACAACAATAAAACCCCTATTGTGTCTCGTTTATCGATATAATCTGCCTCGCCTTTTCACAACTATTTAGCGGTCGGCTTCTACGCTCATCGGATGTAGGTGAATACCAATAATAATATTATAACTTGGTTTTTAATAAACAAATACATATATAGTTTACATAGAGCGATTGCTTATCTGAGCTCCACAACCCAGTTATTGGTCGGTTTAGGGATAGATCCATGCGGCTGTTATTACATAGCGTCAAGAGTTTCAAGTCCTTCAACCGTATAACACTAATATTACTAATAATTATTTTCTAAAGTCGTTGGGTCCAAATAGGTCACACCTTCTCTTGTCATTTTTTATGATGACTCATCAACATTGTCTTGAGTAATAAATCTGTTAAATGTTACAAATATACATACATAACATCACGCCTTGTTTCTCCATAGGGCTGGGTAGAGGTTTACCTATAGTAAACTCACATTTTCCCCCTTATTCATAAACGATGATTAAAGTTAAATGATGTTTAAACGTTAAAAATGTTATGTATGGTTAAACACACGCAAATCATTATTCAACTTTTAGGTTTTTAGGGTTTATGTTTAAGTCTCATTTAATAGGGTCGAGCCTATTGACATCAACCGGGCACAAATCCAGACGCCGCTACTGAGAAATTCCAGATAGAAAAACCCAATAACACTGCCCGATTTTGACATCTAATTTTAGTGATATTTTTATATTGACTTGTGCATATTTTTTTTTTTTTACTTAATTGCATTATGATTTTGTCTACCAGTTCTGTATAACTTATTCAAAATTATTTGACATATAAATGTTTATAAATTAATAAATTCAAATTTCATAATATTTGTACGCTTCGCAGCAAAACATAGAGAATCATAACTACTATTGTGACATCTCCCACACCGTGTAACTACCTATGTTGACAAATAAAGATTCTTATTCTTATTCTTATTCCCGACCTAGGAATCGAACCCGGGACTTCATGATCAACGATCAGTAGCGTTTGCGCACACTAGATCAACGATGAAACATGTTACCTATATTAATAAAAATAAAAGCCCTGACTGAGTTATCAACTCCCAGCCCAAATCCTTGCACTTAGAAAGCTGAAATTTTGCACAGAGGCTCCCTTTATATTGTAAACAAGGAATTAGGAAGGACTTTTTTTAAACTCAACCCCTAAGGGAGTTAAATAAAGAATGAAACGATAAGAATTGAACGATAACGATAAGAAACTTAAACGATAAGAATTGTTGGTCGCTGTGATTAACTCAAGACAACATTTGTGTTCTTTCACCAGAATTGGCTTAACTACTGACAGGTCATATGAATTACTTCATATCATTGTTTATTTAACTTGACTGCATAAACCATTTTTTTATTTTTATCAATTAAATTTTCATTTATTGTTGAATGTTAATTATATGCTATTATTGTATAGAATCAAGTTCTTCTAACATAACAGACAGCTGTGCTGCTGGGGAGTTTGTTGCGCCACTTCTTCTTTCCAGCTAAAGCACTAGGAAGTGGTGAAGGGCGAGCGTTTTGGGGGACTGTCTTATGTAATTTTGACGTTCAGAAAGTGCTGACTCTCGGCCTAGTTTGAATAAATGACTTTTGATTTGATTTTGATTTGAATGAAAGTTTGTATGGAAAATCGTAATTTTTGTAGTTGTAGACTGTAAACCATGCAAATTGATGTTTATAATACTGATTAAAAATTAAAAACCACATGTTTCAGGGTTTTTGAGAAATCAGCACCTGACGGCGTAAAATAGGGGATGAAAAATGTATAAAGGAAACCCGTAAATTTTAAACCTAACCCATAAAATTGTTATTAAAAGCACTTTGGCGTTTTTGTAAAATCATCCCCTAAGCGGTTAAAAACCCTTACTAACTCACCATTGCTCAGCCCAACTTTCGCCATCGCCAAATTACAACACACGACATCAACACCTTAGTAATTCTGAGAACAATTTAAAATATAAGCAATTAACTACAACGACATTATCCTACTATAATCTCAATCACGCAAAATCGGGTGAACAGATTTGGATGTAATATGGCATGCAGATAGTTTATAATCTGGTAAAATGAACCAACTGAAAATTCTCCCTCCCAAAAAGTAAACCGTAAGCAGCAACACGAACCATTAATAACCCTTACAAGCACCTGGTGACGATACAATGCAATAATTTCCGAGACAATGGAAGCAATAAGAAAGAAACAGATTACGCTACCTTATTTATGGGAACAGATATAAGATTGTGACAGTAAAGTAGACCACAAGCTACTATTAATGAATTGTGATGACCGATATTGGGTTTGACTTCTTTTTGGATCGGATATTTGATTTCATGTAATAAGATGTTATGGATAAGAATAGGCTTATCATCGTCATCATTCAGCTGAAAGACGTCCACTGCTGGACATAGGCCTCCCCCAAGCTCCACCAGTTAGACCGGTGCTGTGCTTCCCGCATCTTCTTCTTCACAAAGTTATCGGTCCACCTTGTGAGAGGCCTTCCAATTCCACGTCTTCCGGTACGTGGTCGCCACTCCAAAACTTTTCGACCCCATCGGCCATCTGTCTTGCGAGCAAATGTGCCCTGCCCACTGCCACTTAAGTTTAGCAATTTTTTTGGCTATGTCGGTTACCTTGGTTCCCCTGCGGATTTCTTCATTCCTGATTCGATTATGTGGGGAAACTCCAAGCATAGCCCGCTCTATTGTCTTTTGGGTTGGTTTGGGGGACTTTAATCCTTATAATAAGGCCCATTGTGAGCAACCACGTTTCAGTACCATGGGTCATCAATAGACTTATAATGTTGCCAAATTGTTGAATCGTCCAAATGAAAGCATCTTTCAAAATTGCATTTATATTCCATCATGTTTTAGAAACGCACGAATGCTTCTATCTGATTGTTACCCAACTGCGGCAAAGCCCAAAAGGATTATTTATATTTTAATGCCGCGGTCCTACGGACCGTTAACCGACAGGCCGAGCCAGGCGTTGCTACGATTTTCGAGGCTTGTGGCGGCCCGTGCTGAGCGTTCCTACGGCCCGTTAACAGACAGGCTTTGCCAGGTATTGGTACGCCTTTCGATTCCTATATAAACAAAGCGCAAATAAACTCTCTACTGACCTGTAAAAAATAATAACACTAGTTTCATATGAGTAGGGTAGGTTTTACCAATTTTAACAAATCAACACTTACAAATCCATACGGGTAGAAAAAATAAACACTCTAGTCCAATTTCTTTGTACTAAAAGACGCTGATTTATGGCTCGATGGCCAGCCTCTTCCTTATAACGCGTCCCTTTTTGTTACCAGGCCTTGACCTTGTACAATGGCCTGACAGTAATGTGGCCTTAGCGTAATCACTTTTCTTACCTTTCGAGAAACGAATAAAAATATATTGGAATCTTAGATTGCCTTTTGTCTTTTTTCGTTTGATTTGGGGATAATTTTCCGGAGATGTAGGTACTTAGAAGTTTTATATAAAGAATATTACTATTTAAAAGTTAGCTAGATACTGGAATTCTGCGCATAAAAATACCGGCCAACTGCGAGTCGGACTCACATAGGAAGGATTCCGTACCATTGTACAATATTTAACACTAGATATTAAAACACGTTTCTTGTATAGGTTTCATAAGGGTCCGTATCTAATGGGCGCCAACGGAACCCTATTATAAGGCCTCCACTGTCCATCCGTCGGGCCATCTGTCAGCGGGCTGTATCTCATGAACCATAATAGGTAAACAGCTGAAATTTTCACAGTCTGTATTTCTATTGCCACTTTAACGAAACTATGTCTCCATACAAGAAGCGTGTTTTCCTCGGCATTTCTTACGTTGTACTTTAGTACACATGGCCGGTTTTCTTGGTCACAGAAGCGAAGTCTTAAATAGAAAATTTCAGTTTTTCTCTGAAGCATTATTTTTATTTGACTCTAAGCTAACTAAATATTATAATATAACTTTTAAACAAAAAAAAAAAACTCACGCATTTTCTTTCGCCAAAACAAAGGAATTTTCCACAGGCGCCATTTTCCCATCCCCTATCTCCAAGGACGTGGCCTGTTTACATTTCTCTAATAATATAATATGTGTACGGTATAAAGAATCGTTTATTGCGTTATACGGAACCATGTTACCCATCGCTACGGTTTTATTGCCGATGCTAACCCCCGGATTGATGCAAAGTTCACGTATCAAAGTTATCGTCGTACGATGGGGTTTTATGACGAAATATATTCTTCTAGTGTGTGAATTTTTATGGTTGTGCTGTGTTTTGGAGGAAGAGAGCAAGGTTTTGAAAATAATAAAAAAGTGGCAGTTGTTATTTTTTGTGTTTATTTAAGCGAACGAAGGAAAGGAAATATTGCTGCTGTGGTATACGTACTGCATTCGGTTAAATTAATATCAATACTTTTTATGGATAGGTACATCTGCATGGGTCAATCGATCAGGTCACGCTACGCTTGCCGCGGTTTGTCCATGGATGAGTGATTATTCTTACATACCAACACCCCTCAGTGCCACACCAAGCACGTTAAGCCGTCGGTCTGTCATTCGCGGATCTTTGACAGTCGATACTGGTTGTCAGGAGCCCGAAACTCTGAGAACCAGTTTTATCATGGGGTATCGTAATACCCAGTAAATGGGTTGTAGAGGTCAGAAAGGCATTCAAATATAACCTAAACTTAACCTAAAAAAAGATAGATTTGAAGACAGAACTGGCGAAATGTGGTTATACTAAAGATCACCTCTGTCTAACCTTTCTTTGATTTTAGGCACGATGTTATGAGTTATGTTAGATTCCAATTTTATTCTTTCATCAAATGCAGTCGCAAGGTTTCCACCAGACTCGATTAATCGAATGAATCCCAAGATTTGCACTAGCCCTTGAAGCCTCAAGTTTCATGGCAGTAAAGATACAAATGCCACCATTTAAGTAGTAGGCCGGGGGTGCGGTAATGGTAGGGAAGACATGCCCTTAGGATAGGAAATGATTGCGAGCCGTACCTAATATGCATCCCAGAGAAGGCGTTGAAGTGGTGGAAAGACGGGTAATATTTATCTATGGGACGATTTAGCGACGTCGCATCCTGGGATTCAGGTCAAGCTTTGCCTATTTTTTTTTAAATCCCTGTATAGGTACACCGTGACATTTTAGTCGTCTAGCGCACGAGTCGAGCAAATCATTCCATCTCCATTACATTCCATCATTCATTCCTTCTCCATAACAGGGTGTTTCAAGCTACGTAAGTTCTTAGTGCATAATATTTTTAAATTATTCATTAAGTTCATAAACATATTATTTTTAATAAATGATGAGTAGTCATTGGATACGTGAATTGGGCTGCTGTTGTTAGACGATGAAAATGCCACGGTGTATACGTGCCTCAAGCCCACAGTGATCATCCTGCATACCAACGCGTTCAAGATTGTCTGGAATGCGTTTAGGAGCTCGCTGAACTGTTCGGTAAACAGCTCAGTCAAAATGTTATTACATTATTGTACTTACTGTTTGAGTTTTTTTTCACTGAACAGTAATTGGCCCCAACTTATTATTTGTAGGTCGTTGGTTCGAACAAAGGGAGGCCCTTGATGTCAATAATTTCATCACCAAAACTCTCAAAACGATGAAGGAAAATATGCATGAGAACAGCATGTCCGAGAAATAAAAATTCGAAGACATTTGGCATCTACCAACCCACAAAGGACCCGCGTGTACCTATCTAGTGTATCTATCTTATTGAAACTAACTAACTAAATATATAAATACAAAATGAAAGGACACTTAGTCGTCGAAGTATTCAACGCTGTCTACAGAAAACGTGATATATTTTATAGTCTTTTTTTTTATTGTTCCTCTCAACTAAAGCACCTGCCGTCTAATCTCTTCGCCGACCTTGGTTGACTAGTACAGAATGGCTAAGGCATTAAGTCCGCCTTTTTACCTTTTTTCTGTGCGAGAATTTTAAATAAATAAATAAATTATGGCCCACTCCCTCTCACTGTGATATCCTGTGCCCCAGCAGCGGGAACGATAAAGGCCGATTTGATTTATTGATTGTTTTCAAGGCTATATAAATACTTTAATTTCGATATTTTCAGTAGTTACGAAACAATATTTTTTAAATAAAATAGAATATATATTCTTTATGATGCACCTACATCATTTATATTACAGATAAAAATGTAAAAAAAATTTACACATTGAACGGTTTATAATAATATTCAAATTAAACCAAAATAAGTTTGTCGACCCTGCCAGGATTCGAACCTGGAATCTTCTGATCCGTAGTCAGACGCGTTATCCATTGCGCCACAGGGCCTGGTTGATTTCACGCCAAACTTTTGGACCTATCCTTGAATAAATCGATTTTTACTGCAAGAAGGTTACAGCTGCCAATAGGGTTTTTTAAAGCGTACATATGTTGTTTTCACAGGTTCTTTCCTATGTGACTAACATCTTAAAATCGTAGAAATAAAATACTTTTGTTTTTTTTTTAATATATCAATTATTAAGAATTAAAATCTTCTGATAATTATAGTTTACTTTGCAATGTATGTATATTATGTAGGTACAGTAGTGCTATCCTGTAAAAATGTCACCGTTATTACTAGGGTGAAGTGAGCTTAAAGAGAGCTGTCATTGGTGTAAATCCCTAGCGTCATATGGAATGACAGCTCACTCGAAGGTCACTTCACCTAAGTTCTCACGGTGAGATTTTGACAGAATAGATCGGCTGAATTTCAATCACATCTTTTTCAATCAATTTATTCAGTTCCTCAACCCTTTTACACTAGAGACGCAAAAGGGGTAAAGTGACACATCTCACAGCTCAAACACGTAGCCAATAAATCATTGACGATCCTAATCACTGTCACGAATGACAAAATTCATCACAAGCCCCATATTTTTGACAAAGGTCTTGACTAATCTCACCTTACCGTATTGATGGATAAGTGAGATAAAATGAGAAAACGTTATTAAAAAAGTTTTATTGGAAAGGCCCCTTAAGTACGTAAAATTCGTACCTACATTAAATATGGGCAAGGTTTTTCATCAGAGTTCGACAAAGTTTTGCAGGGAGAAGTTTCCGTATGTTTACAAGTTGTTATATTTTAAGAATAAGATCATTCTTGTTCTAATTTTCTTGTTCTAATTTAAAAGATTTTGCTTAATCGCTTTGAGAAGTAGCGACGGAGTCTGGATCAGAAAGACTAATCGTTCATTTTCCATTTTATATTTTTTGACATTGGCGGGACCAAAGCAAAAGCATGTTCTCACTGCCGGGACATACGCTAGTGGGCTATAATCCACCATGCGTGCCTAGTGCGAGTTGGTAGATGGCAAATGTCTTAGAATTTTTGGTTGCAAGACATGCAGGTTGCCTTACGATGTTTTCCTTCACCGCTTTGAGAGCAGTGGTGATGAAATTAAATACACAAAGTAGAGTGCTAGCTTGGGTTCGAACACTCGAAATACAACTCGTAAGTCGGGGCCGCTACCACTGAGCCACCACTGCTACTGGGGGCACCATACTGCTGTAATATAACTAACTTCAGGTTCTGTAAAACTAGCAAGTCATTTCTAATAAACAGTATCCGCTTCTATAACAAGTTGCCAAAGTCGGTTACAGAACTTAGCGATGGTAAGTTTAAAACTCACATCAAACGTGTCCTTATCAAAAAAGCATATTATAAGATAAAAGACTACGTTGAAGACAAGGACATTTGGCATTCATTCCTTCTGCACATGTGGCTTCCCTGGTACCTCATTAGCAGCATAACTATGTGAGCATCTATTAACTGCTCCCAAATTACAATGTTAATATTATTAATTTTATTTTTTACACTTTCTGACATATTCTCGTCATTATTTGACATTATACTTGTATTAACGAGTATTTATTAGTGATTATCATGGAAATCAAGTCACTTGGTTTAAATAGGTTGATTTTACTTATGTAGATAGATTCTTTTACAAATTGTGAATGAGAGAACGTTGTAGACCTACAGACGTCGTCTATGAATCTACAGATTTATAGACGATTTTCTGTTCTTTATTTTCATTCCTCTAAGTACCTGGTACTTATTGACAAGCCTGCACTATCCTCCCATACCTAATATCACTGTAATTTGAAAACATTATAAAAGCCAATTATTTTTAAAAGAGTAACCGTGGAGTTTCTTGCCGGCTCTTCTCCATAGGAAGCGACAAATTGGAACCACGCACCTAGCTTCTGACGTTTCATAAGTGCCCTTGCAGGTTTATGTGCAGTAAAATATTTTGATTTCGATTTTTGATTTTGTATCTGATTATGAGAAGTTCCAAAAACTGTGCTTTCTATAAAAAAAAATACAAATAAAGATAACATTGTACGAAACCAAATGAAATGCAGAGAAGAGTCTGCGTTAAAAATAATTATTAATACCAACGATCTAGTGCTTGGCTGAAAAAGATAGTTCTTTGATTTAAACTTTACAAGATAATCACGAAGAACTACTTGTAATGCGACATTACCAGCTGGCTCAAGATGAACGCACTTAATGTTGGCACTAAAAAAATCACTTCTAACTATTCTAACACCTAACCCATAACCTATTTCAATACCTAACGACAATGCAGGCGGTGTATTTCACCAACAATTTTGAATACCAAAACAAAACTCTTTAATATTCCCAACGCTCCTTACGATAATCTACAAAGGCACACGTGTTGAAAGACATTTGTATAGCGGGCGTTATCTAGAGGCATTGTTTTAAACTGATTATAATATCCGGGGCTGACCCGGTAGGGTTGTGATAGCTTACAAATCTAATTCCGGGTATCTGGCGGGGTCACCGCTGCACACGGTGTCTGTCGAGCAGGTAGGGATGGGACATTAACGATGAAATGAGATTATGTTTTATGTGAATTTGTTTTGTCGATAAATTGGGCTTTTGTGTATGAGACTTTCATCACTGCGTTAGCGTATTTTGTGAAGCTACGTCATCAAACAAAGTGAGGACGTACCTTGATGATGTACCACGGAAAGAATGAATGTTGAAATATTACACATAAAATATTGAGTGACAAAAATGAAATGTTCAGACGGTGACTGTTTTTGGTTAAGTAGGTATTATTATTATTACCAATAATCATGGTACTGTACAGGGTATAAATTCAAATAGAAAATGAAGTCAGTTACATGTTTAGCAAAATAACGACAAAAATGGTTTTCTTTGTAGGTCGCAAAGAATGCGCGAGGGTACTGAAATACGTCATTTCAAACAATACATTACAAAAAAAAAACACAATTCAATTTTGTGATGGCCAGATAAGTAACTACATTCATTAAAGGAGTCTCTCTTTATTATTTACCTGAAAGAAATCCTCTACAATAAAAGAGATAGGTACTTGCACAATCAGTACAAATTGTCGTCGTTACTCTCTTGTGGACTGTAACAATACGGTCTCTTTGAATTTTGCTGACTCCGTAACAAAGAGGAGGATGATCAATAGATTTGATAAAGGAGACGATCAAGCCCCCACTGTGTGATCAAGGAAAATATGGGCCATTGCACAAAGGTTGATTAAGAGATTGGAAATCGTCTTTAAGCGCAGGTGCTTTCATTTGACGGATATATTTCTACCATCACAGGTACCCTATAATATAATTAATGATTTATTTGTTCTCATCATAGCGTTAAATTGATTCTGTGGAATTGTTTGTTATTGTTACTAAGTATTAGTATTAGCATACCCACTATGAGTGGATACATCGGGAGTTTCAACATTTCGTGTTGTGTGTTTTGTATATATATTTTTATTAAAACGCCGCGCCGCCTCGTTATTTTTTTGTAACTCAAATTATTGTGCTCTGTAAAGAAATCTTTACCGTTAGCATAATCAGAGCATTTTATAACATTTTATATATTGTGCTAAAAAGGAAAATGCACACAACCCTGATTCAAAACAATTACAAAATGGACTCTACAGTCCAAGTACAAATCGTTTTCATTAAGAAAAATTAGTCGCACACTTGTTAATAAATGCACCAGCCAGATATTAGTTTCTCTAATGCAGAGTGTAAGTCTGGCAACATGCCAAGAAACCGTCGTTAAAAAGAAGAAAAACAATTTTGTTATACTGTTTGTTAGTATACTTTTGTTTAAGGACAAGAACTGGCCTTGTGGCGCAATGGATAACGCGTCTGACTACGGATCAGAAGATTCCAGGTTCGAATCCTGGAAGGGTCGCGGAAATTTTAATTTTTGCGTTGTATTTTATTGTTTTTAAACAGAATCCATTTGTTTTTTAGCAAAACTTAAGTCACCAGGCCACACTCCCGGTGCTCGTGTGTGGCGTATTAAATTATTGTATGAATGAAAACTTTGAAATAAGATGTCTAGAAGAAGGTCAGCAGCATACTGCATCCTTTCTGCTAACTAAACGACACTACATTCTGTTATCAACTTAAAACCAACCCATCGTATCAAGCGTCAAAATTATATTCTATCAAAATACTTTTTGATGTAGCCGATAATATAATTAAGATCGGAAAGTTATTGTATGGAAAACTTTTAATGTAATTTATCGATAGTTTTTTTTAATTCCGTCGCTGTCCCATCCCCATATGTCACATCTCCGGGCACTGCAGTCTGAAATGCGCCTCACTGAAGTCCCATCTACCGGGATTTGGTGCTTTTATTTATTTTGCTATGATATCCCGACGGCAAACTGGATGCCTTTGTTTTGATACAATATTAGGATTACGGCATGCTCGTTTTGCTGTTTCGAAAGCTTGTATAACTTTCCATTTTCATTCCAGAAAAGAATACATTTATAAAGAGTGTTGGTCTTTTTGGAATGTTGTATCGCTTGTTATCGATATTCTTTTTTTGGTACTGTAATGTAGCACAGTTGGATTTCAGTGGTTTTCGTCGTTGATATCGTGCTTTCGTTGACATCGATATTCGATTGTATGGATGGTGTTAAAGTACAATTGGTTTACGTAAGTGTTTTGTTTTATTATATGCCCTGAACCCAATTCAAAGGTTCGCTGTTCAGCACGTGAGTCCTTTAGTTTTCCTTAAGAAGCTTTAAAGATAGTCTAATAATACGAGTATTCACACTGCGAAGACGACGGCTAATTGCAAGTCTGACTCACACATGAAGGTTTTCGTACCACAAGGCAAAAAACGCCGAAAAAATACGTATAATGGAATGATTTTATTTCCGTAAATTCGTTTTTACAAACACTCTTACACGTCAATCATATTTTTAGAACTGGATGAGGTCGGCTTATCCTATCTGACAACTCTGAGAAGAAAGGCCGAAACAAACTCAGAGGTCACAGTCTCTTTTAAAGTCCAGACATAATCTAGGTCAGATCATGTGAAGACCATGTGGATTGGTGTGTGAAATGGTCCTTTGAGGAAAGAACCAAACAGATTGAGTGGACCTGTCCAATCAGTGCACGCATTTTTCAGTAACTAGCTTTTGCCAGCGGCTTCGCCCGCGTGGAGGTCGGTGTATTATACATATAAACCTTCCTCTTGAATCACTCTATCTATTAAAAAAACCCGCATCAAAATCTGTTGCGTAGTTTTAAAGATTTAAGCATACATAGGGATATAGCGACAGAGAAAGCGACTTTGTTTTATACTATGTAGTGATCATGCAGCTCAACTCAGAACTTGAGGAGCTCAATGAGAAATACTCTGTACTCTGTGAAAATTTCAACTATCTACCTATTACACGAGATATAGCCCACTGACAGACGGACGAATAGTGGCAGCTTAGTAATGGGTTTCCGTTGGCACACTTTGGGTACGGAACCCTAAAAGACTGAAATAAAAAATGGTTGTTTTTTCTCTGGTGTCTAACGATTTTAAGCATAATAATCCGTAAGTACAGAGCCATACAACTACATACATTAATTCAGGCCACGCCACGCACAGTGCAACAACCGAACAGCTGGTTCCGTATATAATATCTTTGTAACGAGCGTGTGCTCGTATCTTTAATCCATCAAAGTCGGGAACAGTGACAACGTCATGTACCCACTTAAGTAACGGGCTTTAGGGCAGCGATTTTGACGGAAATATCCTTGGATGATCAGGATTACATATCACAAATAAAAATATTTTCTTTCTTATTAGAAATAATAATAATAATATCATTTATTTATAAAAAGAAGCACATTTACAATGTATGTTAACAATTAAAAAGAGTACAGTTGCTTATTGCCTGAACTAGGTTGAACCTGTGCTTCAGGCTATGAAGCGCACAAATACTTAATGTAACAAATTAACAATGTATAAAAAGTTAATTAAAATTAGGGAATAAAAGTAAAAGTAATAAAATAGCATGTTAGTCGTTCTATTTGCAGACAACAAGTAGATCTTCTGTCTGTGCATAAGCGATGGTTAGTTAAGATTTAAGTACAATTTTCTTACAGCTGAAGTAATTTAATTTATAGATACTTAGTTTTCTATTTAACTTATTGTACAGAAATGGGCTTAAGAACGTAAAATCTTTCTACAAAGACATGTTTTGAGGTTGCATTAGATGCGCATACTATACAATATGTAACAAAAACCCTGTTGTTCCTTCTACCCACGTTTTCAGAATCGGTATACATACGTAATAAAGCATGTCATTTATAAAAACTGTTTAACAAAAATAATTAAAATAAATATTTAATTATGAATATTTGTAATGTTTAACTGATTTTGATTAGATCAAAGAAAGCCGCCAAGCTCGTAGTCTATTGTGCGAAATAAGGATACTTGTAAAATCAGATACTGTTAACATTTTTTTTGAATATGTCGATTTTAATAGTTATTTGATGTTGAACTCTCGAATAGCCAATGCTTATTTTTTAAATTATAACTTCGTAAATGTTGCGCTTGTGGGTAAGTGCATACATCCCTAAAAGGAACAACAGGGTTTTTGTTACATATTGTATAATTCCGTCTTTTGTAAGTGACTAAGTGCTAAGGAGTATATTCATTAACGATGATTCAAGTTAAGAGCTGTTTAAACGTAAAAAATGTATGGTTAATCAGTCGGTAATCATTACTTAACTTTAAGTTTATAAATAAGGGGGTAAGTGCCTAAATATTATTATTGGAACGAAGTTCCTTAGAGCACGTTGTGACATAACAACAGTGTCTTGACGGTCTAATAGCTCTCAATCGGCAAGTGTACAATCTTTTTTGTTTTTTTTAAGTGTCACTTCGTACCACGTTCAAGCTGCCAGTCTCAAAATTGGTATGGGATATTGACACTGATAGCTCTTGAACTTGGTTTAGATGTGCTGAACGCTTCCAGTTTCATTGGTGGAATTCACCCTTAGGCGGCGAGTGGGATGTCAGACGAGAATTGAGAGTGAAATTTCAAGGACGCGTCACGTAAGGTAAATTTCGTTACATGAAAGCGAAGAAAGGTATAACTCTCTGTCTCTAACACTAAATCTCTCTTTTAGACTGATTAATTTCTTTCACGGTTACGGTACGGTTCTGCCAGAAAAAAAAATTATTGTTGGGAATTCCCGTTGGTTAAATAGCAGGGCTATCAGAAGAATTTCCCATAGAGTGTGTGAAATGAAGATTTCGTCTGACCGTCATTGGTAAAGAATTAATACTGTGAAGTCATTTGCGATACTGAGGTTCTAAAATAAATCAGTAGTTGCCTAATACTTGATGTTTCTCACAGTCAGCACTGCTGGAACACAGGCCTCCTATCTGTAAGAGGGAATGGGCCGTCATCCACCAAGCGGGTCTATTGTTGGATGTCACATGACTTCAAATTTTTCCTTCTAGTTCATGCTGGTTTCCTCACGATGTTTACCTTCACCGTTTCGAGAGCAGCGGTGATGAAATCAAATACACAAAGTAAAGTGGCCGGGCTTCGAACTCACGACCTACAACTCGTAAGTCGAAAATCTATGATAGATGTGTGCTAGCTAATAAGTAATTAAACATTAATATCTTAATAATTAAATCTTCCTAATAAACATCACAGATCATCTATGATATTTATTAGGAAGATTTAATTACGTTCTAACACAATTCCGCTCATTTTAGAACCCAACTCAGATCTCAACTCACTGATACGGCATGGCGACAGTGGAGATTCTGACGTCATTATATTTTGTGCGTTGTCACTTATTAGCTGGCATATAACACCCTTTGTCTGTACTCAATACATCATCAGCGTAAAGTTAGCTATTCAGTTTCTGCCGACCTATTCTGTAAAATTAGACCGTGAAAACTTACGTGAAGTGACCTTGAAGTGAGCTGATATTCCACCTGATGCTATTGTGACAACTGATTTAACACAGAGTTTTTAATTAATTACTTATAGAAATTTAATTAAAGTTATAAAAAGAAATCACAGCAACTTATTTGAACTAAAATCCGTTATAATTTCGTTACACGAAAAAACAAAATGAAAAATCACTAATTAATTACTATAGGTACACAACTGAAGTACTATTATCTTATAAGGTACAATATAAATTGAAAGATTACAAAGCAATCGATTGGTCGCCACGGTTAGTACGTAGATCGGTTACCATTCATTTCATATCGAGGCCCCTCCCTGCCTAAGAACGCACGTGAAGCCGTTTGGTCCCGGCTGTCATTCGGGGATCTTTGACAGTCTTTAGAGGTTGTTAGAAGCCCTAAAACCTGACAACCATTCTTACCAAAGGAGAATTGTGTTACCCAGACACTGGGTTGTGGGGGTCAGATAGGCAGTTGCTCCATATAAAATACTGGTATTCAGCAGCATCCGGTTAGACTGGAAGCCGACCTTGAATATTATTTTAGGAGTCCTATAATCGCTGTTCACAAATCCGTATCCCAAAAATTTTGTCAGTTTTATTCAAATAGATAATGTTTTTCATCCGACAGCTGTTTCCTGCCGGGGGAAAGCAAGTCAAGCTATCGAAATGTGCCATTTTCGATACAATAGCTGACAAGCTATTGTATCGATTTTATGATAAAATGCAAAAACGGAAACGATATTGAATATGTTCATGGCGTTACAAAATGCTTTTGAAAAAGAAGAAATCGAATTGATTTGCAAAACGGTATGACGTGTGCCAAGTTCTTCTAACTTAACAGACAGCAGCTGTGCTGCTGGGGAGTTTGTTCCGCTACTTCTTCTTCCCAGCTAATGTACTAGGAAGTGGTGAAGGGCGCGCCTTTTGGGGGACTGTCTTAGGTAATTTTGACGTTCAAAAAGTGCTGACTCTCAGCCTAGTTTGAATATATGACTTTTGATTTTGATTTTTGATTTTTGGAATGCGAAAATCCCTGAATGTAGTTGAAACATTTTTGTAATATAGGTCTCATGTCACAATAAGTTTTTTTATCGTAAGCTTTTAGTCAAGTATCTTTTTTAAGTGTATCACATTCATATTCTTAACAAAGAATTCACGTAAAGAATTATATCCTTAAGTGTTTTTGGTAAGATACGTGCTGTAATTCCATGCCAGTAAATTACCACAAAATTTTCCATAACTAATGTTTAATTAAAAATAAACTATTCTTTTACACGAAAAGTTAACATGCATTGGTGATATTAATCTTATCAAACCTAATACTAAAATCAAAACTTTTTTTGATAATATGTGGAAAGTGTCGTGGGTTTATACATTTACTCACTCTGCAACTCAAATTTTGTGTAATTTTGTAATGTGTAACTGTTTATTTTCCCAAATTTTCTTGAATGTCAGATAATCTGAAGTAAGTAATTCAAAACTAAATAAGCAACACAAAAGATGTAACAAGATTAAATGGCGTTGTAGATCCAAGGTTGCATGTGCCTTTGACTACTTGAAGACGGCATGAATGCGGTGGACCTTAGCTACCACGAGGTTAGACTTGTATGCTTACTTATTAGAAGTATCTATTTACTTAGAATGGAGGTACTTACCTTACTTGAGGGGCTTGTGGCTAAGTAACAATAGCTGCACGGGTCGATTAATCAGGTTAAGCTACGCTTGCCGCGGTTGGTCCGTGGATGGGTGACCATCTTTACATACCAAGACCCCTCCGTGCCTCGGAAAGCACGTTAAGCCGTTGGTCCCGGCTGTCATTTGTGGATCTTTGACAGTCGTTACGGGTCGTCAGAAGCCCGAAAGTCTGACAACCAGTCTTACCAAGGGGTATCGTGTTACCCAGTTACTGGGTTGTGGCGGTCAGATAGGCAGTCGCTCCATGTAAAATACTGGTATTCAGCTGCATCCGGTTAGACTGGAAGCCGACCCCAACATGGTTGGGAAAAGGCTAGGCAGATGATGATGGAGGTACTTAGGTATACTTCTTGTTATGTTGTATGGTGGATAAGCTGGTTAAATTTTCATTTAACCTTTTGTGGTGAATAATAAACTTACCCATACTTGATGTCACTATTCATTAAAGTAATAAAATACTAATGTAGAAAAACTGTAATTTTGTCTACCGTTACACATACTTAATGAAATATAACACCGTGATGAGGCAATAAAAGGAAAAAGTTTCGAATAAATATCTGATGCCAGTACTAGCAATACAGGTTAGTTAGACAGATAGATTTTATTTAAAAATTCGTTTATAAAAATCATTTCTATTCCAAACATATACATATTTAGATACACTACCCAAACAGGTCGGGAACAACTCTATAGGCCATACAAAGCGCGTGAAGGTCAGAAATTATCCCACGGGAACGTACAACCGCGTACCGGGATAAAAATTTCTTATGTATTAATCCTAGTTACAAACTATTTGTTTGCCAAATTTCATCCTAATCCGCTTTGCCTTTAACTAGGCACAAAACATGCCACCGTACAAACTTTCACATTTATATTATTAGTACCTAGGACTTCATCCAATTTGTTGATGTAAGGTCATTTTATCCATTCTACTACACCCCATATGGAATACTACAGTTGAGTAAATTCCCCACCGTACACTGCATTATTACTGTTACCCTCTTCAGAGTAAACTGTGTACGACGACAACTTGCAACAATTTGTAGCAATTGTGTTCCGCACAAAGCACTTTACAAGGGGCACAATATAACTAAAGTTACCCACGTTAGTGTAGTAGTAAACTGGTCCTGTTCGCAGGTCCGGCTGCACACAGCAATAAGGGTAAGTTAGGGTAATATATGGCGTGGACATGGAGTATTGAAAATGGAGTGCTTAGACGTATTATGTTGTAGACTTAAAGCATCATCATCGGCCTAGCCATCTCGTAACTATGTTGGAGTCGGCTTAGTACCAGTATTTTTCATGGAGTGACCGCATATCTGACCTCCAAAACTCAGTTATTGAGTAATAGTATACCCCTTGTTAAGACTGGTTGTTAGACTTTCGGGCTTCTGACGACCCGTAACAAAGATCTACGAATGACAGCCGGGACCAACGGCTTAAAGTGCTTTCCGTGGTACAGAAGGGTCTTGGTATTTCGAGATAGAACCCATCCACGGACCAACCGCGGCAAGTGTAGCTTGATCTGATTGAGCGAACCGTTTGGCTGTCATAACTTTAAGTCCAACCCCTCTTCTTTTAGACTCAAAACAACATGGAGTAATTATTTTATCTTAGGAGTAATGCTTGTTGGAATGTGACAAGAAAAGTTAACAACCTATCTCATTTATATCTTCAATGGTGTTCATGCTATTTTGATTGCAGAAGCCCACAATTTTTCACAAGAAATTTTAATAAGTAGGTGTTTCAAAACTAATATTTTGTGAAAAATATGAAAGAGCATTATTTTTGAGTATTATAATACTTTGTTACTACTAGTTTTGAAACAGCTACTTATTAAAATTTCTTGTGAAAAATTGTGGGCGACTGGCACAAGGCATACTACACCATGCAAAAAAGCACACAGACGAATTGAGATACTCTTCCTGTTTGAAGTCATCATCATCATCATTTCAGCTGAAAGACGTCCACTGCCGGACATAAGCCTCTCCCAAAAGGGGGGATTTGCCATAATCGCCACGCTTGGCAGGCGGGTTGGCGATCGCAATATGGTGGTCAAATGCATAGAGAATGCTGCTGCCCATTCTCTAGTAAGTTCCTTAGTCGCCTTCTACGACACCCACGGGAAGAAATGGGCTGGTGCTATTCTTTTACGTCTGGCACCACACGGAACTATTTGAAGTCGGTTAAAAATTAATGCTTAATCACAATTATTTCCGGGCAAAAAAATAAAACTAAAATTTAGTTCTAAGAGAACACAGATTAGATAAATATTTTATACAAAAAGTTCCTGGAAATACTTAGCCCCCACAAAATCAAGTCCCAAGAGGGTAGCAAAATACTTTATACAAAAAACCTTCTTAACACTTTTGAAGAAAATATATTTATTTAATGGATTCCTAATGCCTACAGTTTAGGGTCTTTAACTTACAAAGTAGGTCTACTTTTAAAATGTTATTCGTTTCCACATAAATTCGATTTTTATGACTGCGTTTCGAAGTTTAGTATTTTCAAATATTTCAGTGTTAATTTGGCCTGGTCCTTATTATTAAATTAGTGTTTGGTAATCAAGGTACGGCAGCACCCTGTGGTTTCTTCCACATAAGCGTCGATTCCTAGAGAAAATCGAGATGAAATCTATTCCAGGTTATAAACTCTCTGTGTGCCAAATTTGATCCAATTCTGTTGAAACTTGGGTTGATGTCTTTACAAAAATATTTTGTGACACTTCGAATTCTATGACATTTCGAATTTCGAAATTGCGTTGATCTCATTGAGTTGAGTTCATGAATTTATTTGGATAAAACGTGTTGAAAAGTTTAAAAACATAATAAAACTGGTACGATGCTTTGCCAAACTTAAGTGGCAGCATAGACGGCATATTGCTCGCAGAAAAGATGACCGATGGGATTGAAAGGTTCTGGAGTGGCGATCGCTCACCCGAAGGTGTACCGTTGGTAGGCCTTTCACAGGTGAACCACACTTTTAAATTTCACTGATAAAAATGCTTGGCTAAACGCTGCTTGTCCTGCTCCACAAGGTAGGTTAAACCAAATTGATTAGCATTTGAAAACGTTGGAGCTGCTGAAGACTGTAAAAGACTAGATATCTTTGCATTGTATAAATTCAAACTTTTAGTATTGTATAATTGCATAGCATATGTGTGAGCACTATGTTCCTACTATAAAGCTACCATTTACAGGGTACGTCTTTCATTGACTTGAATGTGCCTTGGCAGCTAAGAGTATGTCATGCTCACTCAAATGTCTCGCTGGTGGTGGCGTGTGTGTTGGATCATTAAGTTCCCTTCAAAATGGTTGAGCTGAATGGTGCTGATCCACACGTCATATTCGTGAACGGGCGCCGCCAGTAGGGACTGGTCATCTCCTAGCTCCCACGGCTTATTTTAATTTCTGAATTGTTACTTTATTTTTGTTTTAATTACGGACGCTTTAATGTGCATGTCTTTTTACATCGTTCTCACATTGATAATTTCAACATAATGATGTAACCAACTTTTTGTAACAATACCATGATTTTAAAAGAGTGTCCATGGAGTTTCTTGCCCGTCCTTCTCCATAGGTACCTACGCTTTGGAATGGGCAATTAGCTTCATCTTTCTAACTCACCGAACTTGACAATTCAAAAGTACCTGTAATTGGTTTATTTGAAATAAATGCTTTGAGTTTGAGTTTGAGTTTGAGTTTGAACCGGTGACCTGGTGACGGCCGCAGGAATCCACTGGATGCAGGAAGCACAGAACAGGTCGAAATGGCGGTGCTTGGGGGAGGCTTATTTCTCGCAGTGGACGTTTTACGGCTGAAATGATAATGATGGTGATGAATGATGACGTCAGAACATTTTGATTTAACCTTTTTGAAAAATGAGAGCCAAATCATGTATGCACCTAGTGCATTTTATTTTTTTCTTGTGTTAGGTCTGGTTAGCAATGCAATACTTACAGCGCATAAGCCGCACCGCCGTATATACAGCATAAGTCTTGAATCTAATATTACGCTTTAATTCAATTTCCGCGTAAAATCTATAGCTCCTCCGACCCACGACGTCGCTTCGCATCGCTTCTCCGCGGATCATTTCGTTCTCACTTAGCGTACTTTCGGCCTTCATTTTTATTTTTGGTCGATTCGTATGGATCCTAGCGTGATTTCAAATAGCCTAAAACCTTCCTCAAGAATTGGTCTACCAAATAAAATAAAAAAAAAACTAATCCGACTGGTAATTCCAGAGATTACCTAACACGTTCAAAGAAACTCTTCGGCTTTATTTTTGGCATAGATAGATAGGAGACGAGGTAAAATAGAGGGACGAAGTTTTTCAGATCTGCTGATCAGATTCCGAAAATTCTTTCACTCATGATAAACTGCAGCATTGCTGAGTGTTAAAGGATATTTTATTTATTTATTTATTCTTTGCCAGCTTCGCTCGCGCGGAGGTAGGAAATTATCACGGGAACCTACCGAGATAAAAAAGTATCCTATTTTACAACATTTTACTGAATATTATTTGGTCACACCAACTAATATTCCGTAAAATGTTGTTTCGGTGTGGTGAAAATATATAAAGTACCTGATCGATCGAAGTGTGCGACTGTTTTATCTTGTCAGCCATAAGCTTTTCATTAAAGAGACCATTAGTTTTAAATCTATAGTAATATTATAAAGAGGTAAAGTTTGTGAGTTTGTGAGGTAGTAGGGGGTAATCTCTGGATCTACTGAACTGATTTCGAAAATTATTTTACCAATGGAAAGCCACGTTATTTATGAGTGTCATAGGCTATATATTAACCCGAAAAATGAAAAGACTTTTTAGTGGTAGTCGGATTTGCAACGTAAGTCGGAGAAAAAACGGTCGAACGATGATAGATATGATTAAGTTCTAGAAGAAAGTTGTAGAGCTTAATAATTCCTACAAAAAAAAATGCGACAGAATATGTATAACTAAACTAAACTTTATATTTAAGTCACAAAAAGTAGTTTTTAATATAAAAAAAAATATTGAAATCGTTAGGTCATGTTTATTGGTCATATTGTCAACAATGATGAATTCTTATCAAAATCACTAAAATTATCGTCTCATGTGTTTAAAACAAAATACTTTTCCATTTTCCTGCATATAATATGGGCGAATGGTTAAAGAGATAATACGTCATAGGTATGTGTAACAGCGACCGTGTCGTAATCTATAGAGTGATTTAAAAATGTTTACCGCCCAACGAGGTGAGCACGGGTCAGCTAGTATTTAATACGCAGAATAACTCACCTTCGCAATTCAACTCCTAGACTACACAGACAATAATACCTAACTAATAGGTATAATACGATACTTAAGATAATTTACAGCAATATTATCACAAGTTATGGTCATTAAATATCCATTCCCAGACCTCGCACACAACCCTAGCTTATGGCTGGGTAATTACATACAAGACATTACATATGTACCTAGCTGTAAGGACACTATATAGATAGCTAGAGAAGGTGGACTACTAACAACAAGCGGAAACGCACGCACACCGACACACATAGAAACCGGTCTCGTACAGCGAGTGCAAGCGCACTCGCGACAGCCATTTGTTTAGATCGCGTTTCTAGGCACTTGTCCCACCGCCGACGAGAAAGCTACTAGCCATCAGAAGTACAATTTTTGTAATTTTAAGAACATTCAGTCTGATCTTAGTCTCAATCTGTCAAAAATACTTCATGTTTCCATACATTTTCACAAGTTTTTGACATTTGATTGTCGCCGACAACCGTTTTTTATTACGAAAATTGTCCATCAGTACTCGTATGTCGCAACGATAAGAATTATCAAAGAGAGTTCTGGCGCAGCGACGCTCGCTTGTTGGGAAAACCACTCGCCGAGAGACTCACGTTTGGTACATAGGCACACATACATATCCATATCAGCAAGTAGGTAAACGCTCGTCGTCGTCGCGTACTCGCAGCTCGTTTCTAGGTAGCAGTTCAACTAGCTTCTTGTTAATCGCTGGCGGTGGGAGAGGTGCCTCAGTGTGCGTGAGCCGGTTTTCTCTCGTTGTATGGAGCCGACCTTCTGCACCTAAATATTTCTTGGTAAGGATTACAATACCATTTGTAGGGTTGCCCATTATTTCAAACCTTTTCGCATTAACCAGCAGTTTATCAAAGTGAACAAGTTCATGATTTATTTGGAGGGCTAGTTGAGATAAGGCTACATTTGTAGTGTAATAGATTATGTAGATTGTAGATGACATGTGCTTCACATTAATTATCATTACTGATATCTACCTACTAGTGATCTGTTGTTGGAGTCGATTTTTAGTTTACAAATAGTTACCATTAGCCTGCCTGCATGGTATGTCGATAAAAGTAGTTTTTGTCGTTTCCGAAGGTTCACAGCATCTCCATATCAAATTTCGCCAAAATCGGTCAAGCCGTTCCAGAAAAAACAGACAGGAAAAAATAATAAAAAAGACAATTGTTATAAGCACCATAATATATACTTTCATATGCATTTAGTGACAAACACTTCAATTTTATTTATTTGTGTAGATAAATGTGAAAATTAATAAGCCATGTGCTCAATGGGATTTCCTTTCGGCAATAATGAATCTTTCATCCCCTTATTTAACCCTTTTTAGGGGATGAAATTTGAAAAATCCTCCCGTAACCTTACTTTCTCTTGTGAAAAATTGTAATATCCTCTTCTATTGATCGAAGATTATCCTACACATTTTAGGCAGTGTGTTGTCTGTATGTAAAAGAATTCAAGATGAAATAATACGTAATTTTTACAATACTAATATCCTAGTTCAGAATGTTCAGGGTTTGCGTGACTTCCAGGTCTGATGTATTGTTAATTCATCAGAATCCTGGTTTCTTAGAAAGTATGATAATACTTCCCAAGAAACGAGGACATCACAGTAAGTAATGGTGTCTCCGTGTATAGAATATCTCATTATGTGTGCTTGCGTAAACAAAAATATTATTGTTTCTTTATCATGATTATGATCCCAAAACCATAGACTGATAAAATTTATAAGACCGCTGCAAGTGCAGCTCTTATAAGATCAACGAGAGAGAAATTTCAAAAACCGTATAAGTACCGATTAAAATAACGATTTTCCCAGTTAATCAAATACTGATAATGTTGAATTTTCCCCTATACTAAATCTCCCTAAGCGATTTATTACCTCGTGAAGTACGTATATAATGGCGCCTCAACGTTTTGAATCCCCGAGGTATCTACAGCGAATGTTCGCGAATTAATGGTGATTTATATTACTCAGTATGTTGAAGTACCTAAAATTGGTTCTGGAAAATACCTACGTGAATTTATATAAAGATTATTCTATGTTGAAGTCTGGAGAATGTGTTTGGTTAGTTTTCAAAACTATAAAACAAAGTCCATCGCCGGGTCTGTCTGTCTATTCGCAATAAACTCAAAAACTCCTGAACGGATGTTCATCCGGTTTTCAATAAGAGACAGGGTGATTCATGAGAAAGGTTTATGTGTACGTATAATTTGTCGGTGTACGAATAAACTCCGACAGACACTGCGCCCACAGACTAAACACCGACAAGACTTTACTTCGACGAGACTCTTTGCCGACAGGACACTTCGCCGAGAGGACTCTTCGCCGATAGGGCTCATCAGGTAGGTAATAGGTTAGGTTAAGTTAGAATTGCAACGAAACGCGCGAGAGCCGAGCGAGCGAAGCAAGCAGTGCCGCGGTAGCGGCCGGTGAGCGATACTTCCATGTTAGTGGCAGTACCTTGATTATTTAGTAATAGCGCAATGATGAGCCCTGTTGGCGAAGAGTCCTGTCAGCGAAGTGTTCTGTCGGCGAAGAGTGTCGTCGAATTAAAGTCTTGTCGGTGTTCAGTCTGTCGGCGTTTAGTCGTACACTCATCATTTTTTAAGGTTTTGTTTAAAATGGGCAACGCGAGCGAAGCCGCTGGCAAAAGCTAGTTAAGAATAGAATGGAATGGATTTTTTTCAGTAGTAGCCTGGAGTCTGGATTTTTGCCCAGTTGATTGATGGAAATATACTCGCCCCCTATTACATGGGACTTAGAAACATACAATCAATATCAAAAGACATTTATTCAAACTAGGCTGAGAATCAGAACTATTTGAACGTCTAAATTACATAAGACAGTCTCCCAAAACGCCCGCCCTTCACCACTTACCACTTACTAGTGATATAGCTGGGAAGAAGACGTGGTGCAACAAACTCGCCTATAGCACAGCTGTCTGTTTAGTTAGAAGAACTTGATTCTATACAATAGTACTTAATTAACATTACGAAACACGATGCAATTAATTATTTGCATTATGTCAGCTATCATACTCCAATATACCAACAAAACATTGAAAACTATACTAAATATCTAGCGAAATGTGGGTGCACTATAGGAGGTACACTTCTGCCTATTTTTTCGGGGATCACAGGCGTGACGTTATAATTAAAGTACCTAGTAGAAATTCTTGTAAAAGATTTCACCGCACTTACTACACCTGTTTTGACTTTGAGTTCAGTATTATTAAAAGATCTGTTCAAAACAAGCAACTAAGCATAAGTCGTTAAAATAATTTACTGACTACAAAGCACGCTTTTCCCAAAATATTTAACAGGAGACACGCATAATTTTTGGAAAATATACTTTATAACGTTCATTATTAAGTCCAAATTAATATACCTACCCTATTTCATCCTATGGAAGTTCATATTTTTAATTAAACGTTATATCACGCTCGTGTTTGTAAATTTTAATATAAACCGTATTTTAAAGGAGATAAGTTACCTACATTGTATGAAAACATTAATTTTCCCACTAATTATGATGTGTTATTTTATTATTCACCATTACAATTGAATTTGAGCTCTTTGATCTCAATTATCTATATATATAAAAATCAATTGCTGTTCGTTAGTCTCGCTAAAACTCGAGAACGGGTGGACGGATTTGGCTAATTTTGGTTTTGAAATATGTGTGGCAGTCCAGGGAAGGTTTAAAAGGTGAGATAATATAAATTTAGAATCGGTACGAAGTTAGCCGGGTCAGCTAGTACAGGATAAGTTTTTATCCAGTGCGCAAACTGTAACCATGAATTCAGCATATCATTCTAGACCCCCAGCGCAGAAATTTTTGGTCAGAAAAATTAAGCTGTTTCATAGAAAAGTGCAATATCGCGGTCAAATGTATGGAACACCTGATTATTTTTTGGGATTACTGACGAAAACTTTCCGTGCTGGGGGTCTAGAATGATAGGCTGAATTCATGTTTACAGTTTGCGCACTGGATAAAAATATGTAGTAGAATTGTTAGATCTATGTCCAAAGACTAGGCAGCAATACGCGGCGTCCAATTGTAAAATGTAGTTACGTAAATAAGGCAGCAAGCGATACGCGGCGACATATGGTAAAATGAGGTTACGGAAAACAGGCAGCAAGCAATATGCGGCGTGAAATAGTAAAATGTGGTTATGGAAAAGGCAGCAAACAATACGCGGCGTTAAATAGTAAAATTTCTGATCGCACGATTACTAGTATGTATTTACATAGCTACATACACCGTGCCATCAGCAAATTACTTCAAACATAATTATATTTTTGTTATACCTAGCAATCAGTAAATAATAAGTTTATAACTTACTAAATAATTTGCATAACTACCATGATTATTGTGTGATATGTAAATGTTGTTAGCAGTTGTAACTAAAATCCGTGTTAAGTTTTGAAAGGTGTATTACTACCCCATAAAGTGCCTCAAATTGTAATGAGGTAATAATGTACATTAGGATAAGTGCATTTGTTGATTGTTTCGAAATGAAATGAATTGTAAAATGTTGTTACGAAAAAACCTTCTGATATCAGGTTCACTCTGTTTAAATCTCACCGTAAAAACTTAAGTGAAGCGAATCCTATTTAAACTAACATACGACCTGACACTGACCTGCTAAAACGGAAGAAAATTTGAATCGCGGGCTAGCTTAGCGCATCTTATCCATCTTGGGCACGTTATCCAAGTTTAGCGTTTTTAACCGACTTCAAAAAGAAGGAGGTTATCAATTCTACATTCAATCAATATTCAGCTGATCGGTTTTGTAAGGGAGGTCTGATTTTTTTTTTCATATTTCGACCCATGTTTTAAGAAAGTTGTTCAATGTCACGGGTACTATCACCCTGAAAAATTTAAACGGTGACAAAATTTTTCCTTGTTTATATATATATTTGTTCGTGCATATCTCTACCATATGCAGACGGATTTGCAAAATTATTTTTTGTTCAAAAGGGGTTTATTCCGAAATGGTACCTGCTGCTATCGCATAATTACGCATTGTTTTGACCCCAAGGATGATGAAATTTCGAATTGGTGGGGTAGCTACTATAACTAAAAAATGAAAAAAAAAAAAACTAAAAAAAAAAACAACCGACTTCCGGAAAAACACTACAAAGTGAAAAAAAACTTTAATTTCGGAAGGCGGTGACAAAAATTTTTATACTTTTCCAAAGTCACCAGTTCTTTTTTTGGAAAAAGTTTTTATTTTTCCCTTTTTAGTTATATTAGTACGGAAGTATAGATTAATATTAGGTACCTATGCTACTACTACTATAAATGTGAAATTTTGTATGTTTAGATGTTTGGACGTTTGTTACTCAGTCACGCAAAAACGCTGAACGGAATTGGATGAAATTTGGCACATATATAGTTTATAACCTAGATTAACAAAGGATACTTTTTAACCCGGTAGTACGTTCCCGTGGGATAATGGCAAAAGCTAGTACTGAATAAATTCACCAACCTGCAGTGGGCCTGAATAGTGAATTAAATATAACTCACTCCCACACACACAGAGGAGGCCTGTGTCCCAGCAGGCATTATAGGCTGATAATTTTTTTCTGCCCTCTCATTTCAATAACGATAGGAGTTGTTAAAATGTTTATAAATCCCGAAGAGAACGTCTTTATTCAATGCTAGCACAAAATAAAGCATTCAAGCTACAAGCTTCAACAGTGGCGTCTTAAAAGCCACTCCGTTCTTAGTAGAACAAGTATCAACTAGAGTGAGCAAAATAAAAGCGAAGTGAGTTTAATCTTAAGAAGGCACTCCAATATTTGACACTTTGGGAAGAGTTTTTCAACTACTCGTGAAGACTGGATTTGAAGGCTCACTTAGGATTTTTTTTTTTCTTTACTACCTTTCGCTAGTAGCTTTGCGCGCATAAATATCGGTAAGTGTCCCTCACAGGAGCGTTCTACTGCGATAAAAGTATTCTATGTGATAATCCGCGTTATAAACTATCTGTATACAATACACAATTCATATATGTTCAGCAGTTTTTGCACCAATCCGGAAAATACATCTAGACAAACAAAGAAACGGGCAAAAATTCTAAAAACTATACTTTCGGCACCAGACCGTGTAGCAATTACTTTTTCAAAAATATTAAGCGTAAACGTTAGAAGATTTTGTCGGAATAGCCAATAAAATAACTGTTCAATTGTTTTGACAAAACCATTCACCCCCAGTCGCAATGGTGGCCAATACGGCAATAAAGTATGTACTTTTTCTAGTTTATTGACTTAAAAAACGTATAATTTGGTAATGTCGAACTAATACTTTAGAAATACTATAAGTAATTCTCTTTTCAACTTTTATCTTTTCAACCTAACGTAGGTATGTATTTGAAGTCGACTGATATTATTGTTTAATGTATGTTAGGGACATTATTTATAAATGACAAATGTAGGTATTGTAAATATTCCTTTTAATTAATTTGGTTGACATTAAACTATTTATTATATTTACCTTTTAATTGATTTTCTGTTTTTATTCTAGTATTGAATAACATTATTGTTTATCTAATGATGTAAGTAATGTTTTTAATTTTTAAATGACCAATATGTTATGTATTTTGAGTGATTTTTGATTTTTTATCATGTAGTATTATTTCAAACACAATGTACGTTATTAATTAATAAAATACTATTGATTAAGAATTTAAATAAATTCTACGCCAAGCTATGACTTTACTTTTCTAATTTGGTAACAAATTAAAAACACTATAAAATGCTTGAACAACATAATACTAAAAGTGTTGCAACAAAGAGGTTGATGTGTAAGACATGAATTATTTACACCATCTGCATGACAAGCGCTAGTTCCACGAATACCACACAAAGTTGTGCAGAGTAAATAGTTAGGTACAGAAGGTAAGGTCAGCTTTATATTGATTCGAGCGACAGATTGTATCAGAAAGGTGTAGTCAAAGGGTACAAACTATCAAACTAAGCAACTTTCTCCATGAGACCAATATCGTAATCGCGAAAAAATATCAACTGTCACCTATAAAATTTCGATACCTACTCACCTAAATGTAGGAGACGGCTGATTGTTTTTTTTTTGTTACTACAGTGTTGGCCCCATAGAGAAAGCTGTTCAGTTTGATGGTCAGTACTACACTTTTAAGTTTGACCACACCTTTCTGATACATCCTGTATAGGCACACTCCACGCAGAACAAGTGCAAGCACACTCGTGACTGCCATTCGTTTCAAATTGTTGCACCCTGTACATATCCATACCTAGTCTGGTTCAAAAGTATCCAATAAAAATGTAAACAAACCCTGCTCGGGTTTTACTACAAAAGATGTGTTTTTACGCAATCACTTACTAAAGAGAATAAGTAACACGTTCATCTGCATTTCGAAGGGCGTTTCGACTTTATATCTCTCACTTTCTCCAAAAAATCAAACTGTATTTCTACATTTTAATTGAAAAAATGAAAAATGATCGTCAAAATTTGAGGTTATAAAAATAAACTTCAGTTGTCAAATAAAAAATCTGTAAGGTGATTGAAAATTACAACTCCAGGTTAAAGTTTTCCAATAATCAAATCGAAGCATAAATTTTTTTGTGGCACTACAAATTTGCATACACTTTCTGGTCCATTTGCTTATATTTTTTTACCAGCTAGTTTCGGAACAGACTATCGCGTCTATTTATGCCATTTTCAATCGCTATATTTAGTTGACCTTCTTCACTATCCTCTGTTCTGCAAAGCAAATAAAATATTTTATACTGCAAAGTGCAGTTCAAAGTCCGGGGATTTTCTCGGAAACTTCACGTATGTAAGTAGGGTACCTATTGTTTAAAGCTTACACTGAACTTGCGGTATATGGTTTGAGAAAGTTAACGTTAAGAAGGTATCCAGCTAGTAATCAGCTTATAATGTGCATCACTCGCAGGACACAGGCGTCCTCTCTTCGAGAGGGAGTTGCCTGTAATCTACCACACGGGCTCAGTGTGGGTTGGTAGATGTCACATGACTTCGAATTGAAAAAGACGGAATGATATAATATGCACATCTAATGCAACCTCGAAACCTACCCAACCAACCCATCTCCAAATACCATCCAACCCCGAACCTTTGTAGAAAGGTTTTTTACATTCTTAGGCCCAATTCTGTACAATAGGCTAAATAGAAAACTAAGTAGCTCTTAAATCTTAAATTGAATTACTTTAGTTGTAAGAAAATTATTATTACATATTTACTAACCATCGCTTATGTACAGACAGAAGATCTACTTGTTGTCTGCAAATAGAACGACTAACATGCTATTTTTATTTTACTTTTTTTTCCTAATTTTAATTTAGTTATTACATTATACACATTGTTAATTTATTACATTAAGTATTTAAGCACTTCCTAGCCTGAAGCACAGGTTCAACCTAGTTCAGGCAATAAGCATCTGTGCCCTATTTTAAATTGTTAAGATACTCTGTAAATGAAAATGTGTCCCCTTTTATAAATAAACGATTATTATTATTATTATTATATATTATAATTTTCGGTTTTCGGACATCTCGATGTTTTCTTTCACTGTTGAGGGCAGTGGTGATGAAATTATTTGGACAAAGAAAACTATCTGCCTGGGTTCGAACGCAGGACTTACAACTCGTAAGTCGGGGGCGATTACCACTGGACCACCACCTAGCAAGTTGAATGCAATGTAACATGACAGTCAGGGAAATTAATTTCTCATCAGATTGAAACACCAAGAGGGGGCTTGTGGCGAAGTAATAACAGCCGCAAGGGTCGATTTATCAGGTTAAGCTACGCTTGCCGCGGCTGGTCCATGGATGGGTGACCATCTTTACATAGCATTGTAGTAACTGAGTTGTGGATGTCAGATAGGCAGTCGCTCGTCGTAAAATTCTGGTATTCAGCTGCATCCGGTTACACTGGAAGCCGACCCTAACGTAGTTGGGATAAAGCCTAGGTAGATGATTGACACACCATGTTATTTTGCGATGATTAAGCTGATAGTTTGCTAAACAATTAAATTCCCTGACTTTGTATTGTAAGTAAGTTGAATGCAATGCAAAATGCTAATACATGAAAACCAATTTAGGCGAATAAGATAGTTCTAAATATTTTCTCATTTCCAGACGCAAAAGAAAACATAACCAGTGCTTCCTATTTGTCTAGTAGAAATGGACAAGGAAAATTTTAGAGTGACAGTAGTCGACAGCCAGCTGTCTTGGACTCTTGTGTAAGTGTGTTCCCAGAAAAGTGCCACCCACCATGCCTATTTCACCATTGCTGTAAGCCTACATGTGCCCATGAAAGTCGCTCAGAAGAATGTTGAACTTTGAAAGACATCGGGAATTGACTTTCCAGCTGTTGAAATGGATATACAATTGGCAGCATTGTATATTGAAGGTTTTATGGGTAAGAGCTAATTTCACCATTGAAACAAAGCAACAAGAGCTCTCAGTGTCATTCTTTCTATGGAATGTTGACAATGACAGCTTTTAAACTCGGTTTAGACGTTTCTTATCGCGTTCAAAATCAGCCCTAAGAAATAAGCGTTAGAAATATGACAGAAAGGTTGGTACCATCAGAGGTCTCGTAGATTTCAATTCAATGGATCAAAGTTCGGCAAAACTGTACATATTTGAAGCCGTGTGTGGCATATTTTACGACCTATTTTACGATATATTATATTGTTTATAGCATGCCAAAATTCTAGTTAAAACTCTACTTGGTATACGATAATTGGTCACATAGTTTTCTTTAGCACATCATAACTCACGAACACCTAAGATGACCCGACCACAACCCGACTAATTAGGCATAATGGCTACGCTTCCGGTGCTCAATAGATACATTAACAGACCATTATTACGTCATTGTCATATTAATATGTCATTGTTTACAACTATTAAACAATACAATAGCTTACGATTGAACGGATCACTTAATCAGAGCTAGAACTATTCGTTATCGAACGAATCGGCAAAGTTACAACTAGGTCGATTCGAATCAGGCCGAGCGACTATCGAAATGATTGAATTTCGATATTATTAAACTTTGATGCTACTACTAAGATAGGTATCGAAACCGGAATGAGAATCGATTTGAATCAGACAGCTTTATCGATAGAATTTTAAATGAGTATTTAAATGTTACGAGCGCTGGCGGTTCGAATAAGGAATTTCGAAGCCAATTTTAAAATGATGCATTTTCAATTACAAGTCCTGTGCTGATGTGACGACTACGAGTGGCGTTGTTCTTTTTTTGCAATTTCATAATTGTGAAAACAAAATAAAAGTAACGTCGTATTTTTTGGAACAATTTTGTTGTGTTTTTGTAATTTATGTGCATGTCATTGCCACGTTGTATGGCGATTTTAAATCTTTGGCCAAAAAATAGGCCAGCCCTCTGGTGACGTGAAGAGTCGATCAACCGCTTGGTAATGTCTCGTAAAATCAAGTGGGCACTCGGACTTGCTCACATATATGTATAATTGTAACTAAAATTGGAATATTTTACCTGTTCACAGCTATGCGGACGATTTTTTTGATGCCCTGTGATACTTTTCCCTCTTTTTTATTATTATTTAAATATTATTTATAATATGCTATTATTCTTTATATTTAAATAGCTTTTATATCATGTAAATATTCTTTTTAAATAGTCTTGGAATATAAAAATGATTTATGTGTTAAATACAAATTTGAAGTTTCATGTTAGAGTTTCTTCCTAGGCGAGTTTTATCCAAAGCATCTTTACGCTCCTTTCTGGGATGGTTGGGTAAACACGGTGATCGGGTCACCAAAGTTTCTTGAACTTCCCAACCTTGATTTGAGTTGGTATCATTAAATTAGCGGGGAGCTTAGTTTTACGTCACGAGCCACCATTTTGTTTGCGGACCTACTTCAGAAGTTTGAGGGACGAGGTATCAAAGAGTAATTACGTCTTTACTCTTTAGTACGGGTCAGGGTTATTTGAAGGGGAAATATTTAACGTATCCTCTAAAAACTTATTGATCTTCTAATGACGGATACTTTTTTAAATTTATTTACCTTTAAAAAAATTACGCTTCTAATGATGCAAACTTTTAAAATAATTGAACCTTTTGGAGTGTCGACCGCATAGTGGAAGATGTAGCATTGGAAGGCCTCCCTTCTCATGTGGTCGCTAACAATGGGCATTATTAGAAGGCTAAAACTCACCCAAAGAGCAATGCAGAGGGCTACGTTTGGAGTTTCCCTACGTGACCGAATCAGAAATTAAGAGAACCGCAGGAGAACCAAGGCAACCAACATAGCCCGAAGAATTGTCAAACTTACAGGGCACATTGCTCGCAGAACCGATGGGGCCGAAAGGTTCTGGAGTGTGTAAAGTTAGGAGGTCTCCCACAAGGTGGACCGATAACCCGGTGAAGGCCGCAGGAATCCGCTGCATGCGAGAAGCACAGAACCAGTCGAAATAGCGGTGCTTGGAGGCCTATGTCCAGTAGTGGACGCCTATCTTTTAAACTTTCTAGCCTTTTCCCACAATTGTTCGCAGTTAATAAGCAAGGGTACCCAGGATTAAAGGCACGTTAGGTTGGACCTGCGACCAACCACGCACGAGACAAATTGCTTGTCGCAGTGGCTAAGTTAAGTACCCCGACCAAAGTGTGTGTCGACGTTCAAACGGACGTAATAATAGCGTGGCGGATTTTTTTCGCGCACTGGATCTTAATGATCTGCTTAACGCCAAGAGTTGAATATCAAACCGGTTTTTCGATTCGTTTTAGGATGCACTATGTTCTCTCGATGCTCGGTTCAACAAAGACAGTTGAAAATCGAATGCGCGATATTACAACATCGGTGTAAATATCCACAGGACAGATATTTATCTGTTCTGTGAGAATGTCGATTTAGCGTAGTTTAGAATTGTGACCGTTAAAATGACAACTTTTAGATACACCGTGAAATTTTTATGGTTGTTTTCCCGCAGCGAAATGGTTTTGTCTTGGTAATACAATCGTTTTATAAACAAATAAAATATTAGAAACAAAAAATGGCAGATTAACCATTGTGAAAAATCATCACGTGCGAGAGTTTATTTCGCTTTGAACATTTATGCATCGCTGTTCCGTTTGTCGGCGGTGCGTGCGATTCGAGTAGTACCTACAAGTTACCTCTAGTGTTACTAAGGAGTAGTGTTTTATCGAGTTGATGAAGACTTTTTTAATTATTTTAAAACAAAAAATTCTTAATTTTTTTACTTTTACTCTATGCTTCGAAAGTACTCCTTATGGCAAGTCGTTCTGTCGCGGGAAAACAACCATTTAAATTTCACGGTGTAGGTACCTACCTAGTTCAATGTATTGATACGTTGAACTAGATAGGAAAGTTATAATTTTCTACCTGTTTGGCTCAATACATAAAGTAAAACCCATTCTGTCAGATAGGACGAATATAATTATGGATTCACGTAAAACCATAATATTATTAAAACTTTTCTAAAAAGTTTTCATAGACGAACTTAATTAATCATAATATTTCGAACTTCTTCGTATTTAATTTACCTTGTTTCCAAGCAAAATCAATTTCACGATACATTTTATGTCTAAATTAACGAAGACATAGCTAACTCCAGCGACGATAATAGCTGCTAAATTGTTAAAATCGTCAATTAAAACTTACTTTGTCAATTATAAGCGAATTTAATATTTCAATTAAGGCCGGGAATCGAATAATCGGATTTATTTTATTGCTCGCTTTGGTAATTAAGGTGGCCCGCAGTCCGGGATTGATCCCGGGAATATATTATGTGGGATCATCAGATTAAATCGTGTGATATAGTGATATTATTGGAGCATTTGGACTACGGTTTTGTGTATTGTGGATTGAGTTTTAAATAATCATGTTTGACAATATTTCAATCATTTTTAGTGCTGCAATGCAGACAGGTAATTTCACTGGCTTCGAACAAAGAACGTAGTTTGAATTCAGCAAACTGAAATACCTATGTTGAGTTTTATCGTATCAGCTTATAATCATTTATTCTTATCCATGTCCTATTTAATAATAAATTTTATTTTCTCCATTTATTTATTTTGATAGGGAAGTGCTTGTGGCTAAGTAATAACAGCTGCTCGGCTCGATCGGTCAGGTTAGGCTACGCTTATCGTGGTTTGTCCGTAGATGGGTGAACATCTTTACATACCAAGACCCCTCCGTGTCTCGGAAAGCACGTTAAGCCGTTGGTCCCGGCTGTTATTCGTGGATCTATGACAGTCGTTATGGCTCGTCAGAAGCCCGAAAGTCTGACAACCAGTATTACCAAGGGGTATTGTATTACCCAGTAGCTGGGTTGTGGAGGTCAGATAGGCAGTCGCTCCATGTAAAATACTGGTTTTTAGCTACATTGAGTTAGATTGGAAACTGACCCCAACATAGTTGGTAAAAGGTTAGGCAGATGATGATATTTACTTCGATAGGAGAAATTTCCATAGCCACCTTTAGCAAATGGAATATTTGATTTTTATTTTCGTTGGTTGATTAAGTGTAAAATACTTCATACTACAATATCACATTACACAATACTACATTTAGTAGTATTTTACAATACTGACTATTAAGGAAAGCGTAGTTTATTTTTATCTAATAAATATACTGAGCTTATTCTAAAAGAGATCGATTCTAAAAGCCTGAAAGTTTAAAATTATCCATTTTTAGTTAGACTCACACGTGACATAATAACCTGATTTCTAACGAATACGGACTCAGGCTGACTTTTAAGTGAAATTAATAGGCTATTTTGGAGATAATTGTTATCTCAGGTGTTTCTAACTCGGAATAAATATATGAGATGATTCTGGAACAACATGATCATTTGCCAAAGAATTTAATTAACATTCTTCAATTGGTGCGGAACAAAATTAGGTTTAAACTCAAATATTTTAGGTCCCATTATCAAAAAGCATAAAAAAAATACAAGCTTTTATTATAATTATTCAACGATTCATTTTATTTATTTACTTTCTCAAGTTCTGTAAAGCAAAATAAACGTAACGTCATATTGCGTATAGTTTAAATTTATTTAACATCCTTGATCTGTCAACCTAAATACCTAAGTATCACCAAGAATCACCATAATATTCTTATCTGCATGAAATGGGAGAGATTCATCCGACATAACTTCTGCAAGATGTTAATACGGCCACCTTATAAGTTTGCGTCACTCACCCATTCCCGGGGGCTCACTTGTGTAATTGCTTTGAGTTAGCGTCAGCAAACTGGCTTACTCGTATTTCAGTACCGGGGTTAAGCCGGGATTTAAAAACGCGTCCCCGAACATTTATTTTATTTTCAGATTTATATTCTGTATTTTTTCGTTTTTGGTCGTTCGGTTGATGATAGAAGAATAGATTATCAACAATTTGAACCATTTTCTGAAGTTAATGTATGTAGCCCGGGAAATTCAAATTATTTTTTGTTTTTTGCTATTTGAGGGTCAGTGTCAGGTTGTATCCTGATTAAAATATGATTCGCGACCGTAACATGTGTATATATACAGAATAATAATCATTTAAAACATCAGTACAACACGCGGATGGCGAATTGCATTGTATGTGTAGGTCGCCGTCCGGTAAGGACCTAGCCCGGCTCGACTGTGCGTTGTGTTCCACGCGCGCCTCAAAGAGATGTCAGCTCCAACTGGGTCCACAAGTGCCGATGCCTGCCAGGGGTGCGGATTGTTAGAAAGAGATTTGTTGAGAGTTGCACACAGGCAACTGAAGGAACACGGGTGGGTTTTAGTCAGTAAAAATTTGACATGAAGCGGGAGAAGTTATTTCATGATTTCGCACCCAAAAAACAAGCCCTCTAACTTCATTAAATCCCATTGAAAGGCTATCATGAAATAGTAATTGTTTAACATATAGCCTGACACTGAAATGAAAAAAAAATAATTTAAGAAAATTTTAATTTCACGAGCTACCCTGGCACTTCTCCCTTAAGGTCTGGTAGAAACCTTGTCAAAGTGAATACTTTAATTAACATAAATCCATCAACATTATCTACACGTGTTTCGGTATCAAAACCACATCTTAGAATTTCACTTTAGCAAAATCGAGGTAAAATTTAATATTGATAATCACTTGATCTAATTTGAATATTAAATGCGTTATCATTAAGACAGAAACCTCATAATCGAGCGGTCTATTAATATAGCTTTAAATATTTTAGGTTTGTTCAACCTTTTGAACCACTTTGCTTCAATCCGAAATGGATAGCTTTCTTTGCATCTACGTAAAAGCAGTGCCACAAAATAAATGGGTACAGAAGGCCCGTTTGATGCAACTAGCGAAAACGCACGTACACATTGACACGATTCAGGTACAGTGGGTGCAAACTCACTCGCGACTACCATTCATTTGACATAGATTAGTATTTCGAGGCGAGGTTTTGCGAGTGAGTTCAGTTGACAGTTCAGTCACTGGCCTGTTTTAATAGCCTCATGCACTTTGACTTTGATAGGACATTTACAATCGACGTAAAACCTTCATTTACTCATTGCAATATAATTCTTATCTCGGTTAGTTATAGAGTAGAATATTGCCGAGAGTTGTATCAAACTCACTTCATGATCAGCATACAACGTTCCTACTGCGGGGACACAGACTTTCTCTCTGTGAGATGGAAGGAGCTATAATCTACTACGCGGGTCTAGGACGCGGGCTGTGGATGTCATACGTGTTCGACTGCTTGGTACTAAGACATGTCGATGTCCTAACGATGTTTTCTTTCACCGTTTGGAGAGCAATGGTGATGAAAGTAAATTACACTAAGTTATGTGCTTGCCTGGGTTCGAACTTATATCCTACAACCAGTAACTCAGAGTCCTTACCCACTGGGCCACTACTGCTCTTATCATAACTATGTACATAAACACACTTACTGTTGGTTTTCGTCATTCAAATTTGACCGTAAATGGGTAGCTTAATTGAGCTGTTCGTGATCACTTTACGTCCGCGTCTGTGTGCGTGCGTCTATTTTCGCTCGTTGTAAGGAGCTGACCTTCTGTACTCATCTGTTCCGTGGTTGGTGGCGGTGAGGCTAAATTTGTTAACATCCCCTTATCGATCACCGAAGGCCCCTGTGTTGTTTATCAGATTTATTAGATGCGGTGCATATTAAATTTCCTATATAATGCGATTTTTGCTCCCTATTATGGAACGTTGGCGGTATTAGCTTCTTAGGTAAGGAATTTGAAAACAGCTGGTAATTAAAACTTTAGTATGGAAAATGTTACAGTTAGATGTTGTTCTATGGTTGTAATGCTGGTCGTTGTTGTGTGATTATGTGTGATATTATGCGTTGTGTGTGTATCTGTTTTCTTTGTGCAGAATAAACTTTCTACCACCATGTGAAGCAGGTGTGAGATTATGTGCGAGAGACCAAACTTTTATTTATTTAAATTACATTTGAGTACTGCTGATAATATTTTACTTTTTATCCGATTACGAGTTTTAGGAGTACCATTTTTGTGATAGTGGAGCGCGTTTTATTTAAACATGTTTGTGAGTAGGTACACATGAAAGCTTCTTACTAGGATATGGTAACAAAGATTTGTGATTTATTGCATAGCAACACAGCATACTGTCCGGTACAATGTTGCTATGTATCATTCGATAGATACCGATTCAAAACAGTTTCAAACTAGTCTCAGTATGAAAATAATCTCTCAAATGTTTTGCTTGATTTTTGTATCGTCTATCGCACGGATGTAACTGTCTATAAAAGTAATTTAATTATTAAAGCTACTATCTTAATAAAATAAATAATAAGAATAAAATATTATTAAAATTGAATCATAAACGTCTTTGGAAGCCAATTAAAAAACAATCACAGCTGAAATAATTGTTGTCCGAATGCAAAGCAATTATTTTATTTACAGTTCCAATCAATCAATCAACTCAGACTATCGCAGTCCACTGCTTGACAAAGGCCTGTCCCAGGCTGCGCCACAACACTCTCTCCTTCGTTTTCCGCATCCAGTGTGCCCCAGCCACTTTCTTAAGGTCTTTGGTCCATCTAGCTGGGGGGCATCCCACGCTACGCTTACCCATACACGGTTAGCCCTCTAGGACTCGTCTGCTCCACCGCCCATCGGTCTTGAACGGTAGACCGTAAGTATTCGGTAACTTTTTGACCTTCAGTGGGCCTAGCACAGTTTCAATAGAATAAGAGGCCAGATAACGCGTAGTACTATACTTACTTTCATAAAATTGGATGAGTACTGTGAAAGGAAAACTTTTCACTCCGACAGTAAAAATCGGGCATATAACAATACGACAATTTAATCCATCTGCTGCCTAGCCATTTTCCAAGTATTCTGGGGTCAGCTTTGATCTAACTGGATGTATCAGCTGCTTATCTGACCTCCACAACCCAGTAACTGGATAATACGATACCGCTTGGTAAAACTGTTTGTCAGACTTTCTGGTTTTTGACGATCCGTAACGACTGTCAAAAGTCTGTGATTGACAGCCGAGACCAACGGCTTAGCGTGCTTTTAAGGCACGTTGGGGTCTTAGTGTGTAAAGATAGTAACCCATCCACGGACCAACCATAGCAAGCGTAGCTTATCCTGATCGATTTACCCATGCAGTTGTAATTACTTAGTGTCAAGCCCCATTCGACAATTTAAGCTTGTAATAAATTCCAAGCATCAGTATTCCAGGTAACACAATATTTTTTTAACAAGAAACCTGGTTGAAAATTTTAGAAATAATGTTCGTTTGTGTTAGTAGCTACGACTAACTTTTGAATATAGAAGTTTGCCGTCAACCATTTTGTTTGTTGAACAATAAATCCAGAGTCGGTTTGTTCGTTCACAAAAATTAAAATAAAGGTTTCATATTTTTCTTTTCTTTTATTTATCGTCATTTTCGAGGCAAAGGTTTATTGATTTAGCTAGTAAATTGATAGCCAAAGTTGCTAAATTATTACAATTCTATAGGCCCTTTTCATTTGCTTGTTAATTTGCAAAAGCATCTTCACTCATTTAAAATGGTGGAGCATTTATTCATTATAGTATACATTCCTTTAATTCCCTAGACACTAAGTTAGTCTAAAAGTGTCAACACACCAAGGCCTGGCCGCCCAACCCCCTTAGCCACCTGGCTTATTTTAAATAAAAGTTGACTTGCAACGTTCTGAAACCCAGCAAACTCCGCAGCTGTAGACCAGGCTGCTGTAGTGAGTAGACATCTTAAGAATAGAAATCCTACTTTCATATAAATGTGAATATTATAAATATGAAAGTTTGTAAGTTTGAATGTCTGTTTCTCAATCACGCAAAAACGGCTCAACGGATTTGGATGAAATTAAGCATATATGTAGTTTATACCCTGAATTGACACATTGAATAGTTTTTATCTCGGTATTAAGATCCCGTGGGATCACTTTCAACGCGTGTGAAGCCATTGGCAAAAGCTAGTGGTGATATAAATATCGCCAGCTGAGTACCTTCTACAGCTTAACTGCAACGTAGTTTCATAAACATGAAGTTAAACATAACGCCCGTATCTCTAAACTCCGTGTATCATTTCCATCATAATCTGTTGCAGGCTTGCAGGCTACACCCAACATAAACTGCTATCACAACTCAAGATAATCCCTTTAGTCACGAAGCTAGTGTGCGTGAAATAATTTTCATCTGCGTCTCAACTACAAATTGAAAAAAAAAATCATTGAAATACCTGAAGATTAATTTCTGTAATTAAAAACATTAAACGACATCAAAGATAACATTAGAGATATTTATAACGGTATAATAAAAACGGTAATTGCCTTTCTAAGCACGGTTTGTGATTCTACACCTACCTACACTGTAATGAATATTTTGGTATTATTATTTATTATTATATAAGGCCAGTTTGTCTAAAGAAGGGCAAAGGCCTGCTTTCCTTCCTTCTACTTGTCTGTCTTGTGGGTCTATGCTGTAATATAATAATTATAATTACTTTTTTCAAGATCATAATATTCAATTTACTTATAATTTAGGTACACAAATAAAACACCCCTTAATCCTACGTTTTTAACCTGTCAAATATCTAAGGCCCTTAATGTGATGAAATAACAATAGTATCAAAATACAGATGCTTCCCAATCTTGCATAATCAAATCATTTTTAGCCCCATCAAAATATGTATATTTGTCGTTTTCGTAAGGCGTTTTGTAAACGGTACAAGGAGAAGAAAAAATATAATGTAATTTCTGCCAATATCTCTAGCTCACCAACTATAACTGCACAGTTCCACCGACAATTTGCAGATAAACCGACCAAGTTTAGAAGTCCATGAAACTACGAGCAACTCGTTGTGCAAGATAACGTTTTATAAGGCTGGGTTATAATGTCTTTCTAGAATACTGATGAAGATATTAAGGATTAATCTTTTTGTTTTGTTGTGTGTCGAATTAAGATGCGTAGTGAGAAGTACAGGCTGACGTTGAAAATAAAGTTGAAAGGTTTTCATAAACTAGATAATTAACTGCAATATGTTTATGTGTGTTAACGTTAGTCTTTGCAAACCAAGCGTATGAGAACGAAAAATAAAAAATAAAATAAAAAATTAGTTCAGAAACTAAAATATAAACTTTTTTAGTTCAGTAGTCTGTCTACTGAACTAAAAAAGTATGAAACAGGAAAATAGGACCTCCCATGCAATATATTTCGACCCATGTTCCTTGGAGAGAGTTGTTCAATTTCACGGGTACTATCACCCTGAAAAATTTAAACGGTTACTAAAAATTCAGCTTGTTTATATTTTTTTTTTCAGGTTATTCGAATACCTGTTTTAAGCTTTGAAATGATTTTTTTTTAGTATTAAAAAAATATATATAAGAATATGTCCACGTAAATACACCACAGATATACCAAAAAGTACGATATAATCCATCGTAATTCGATTTCTCAATCACCATTCGTATCCTCGCAACATGTTTCCCTAACCGAGTAGCCGTGATTGGAAAGATCCGGTGTATCTCAGTAAAACTAGCTATAAAACAGCTCCCTAATGAAATTGCCCAGGACATCTCTCACTTGAGCAATTTGTGTCGATATTGCTCTTGTTGGGGACCTCTAATAGGAGTAGTTTCGGGTTATGGGTTACGGGTTTTTTTTATAAGAGAGGTGGTAATTCTGTTCGGTTATTTAGGATTACATTAGAGTGATAAATTAAGTGATAAATAATTGGAATCTCGTTGTTGTAATAAGGCTAAGTAATAACAGCTGAACGGGTCGTACAATCAGGTTAAGCTACGCTTGTCGCGGTTGGTCCGTGGATGGGTGACTGTTATGGGTGATCTTTACATACCAAGACCTCTCCGTGCCTCGGAAAGCACGATAAGCCGTAAGTCTGACTAGGTCCTACCAAGGGGTATCGTATTACCCAGTAACTGGGTTGTGGAGGTCAGGTAGGCAGTCGCTCCATGTCAAATACTGGTATTCTGCTGCCTCCGGATAGACTGGATGCCAACCCCAACGTAGTTGGGAAAAGGCTAGGCAGATAATAAGTTGTTGTAGTAGAGTTAAGTAAAACTTACGAAAATGCCATAAAAATATAAAAGACTCATGGAATATTGTTCGGCAAAAATTACGAACAATAAAAAATTTAAATCAACTTTCTGCCATTCAAGATGAAAAGTATTTTTCCTTACAAAACTGTTTTGAAACTCAGTATTCAATCCGCTTATAAACATGTTCACGTTAATTAAAAGGAAACTTGAGAATATTGTTATTGTAAGTATCGATTACTCTTACAAGTTACAAGTACAATGAAACAACTTTCGGTATCCGTTTTTACTCATTAGGTATCGGTATTTACTCATTACTCTGCATAACATTCGACTAAGAAAAGGAACTAAGTGATTGCTACGACGTAGCTGGCGTAACCCTGTACGTCATCAGCTACGCCGTAGCAGGCATGTGAATACTTTGGAGAATATACTCGGCTATTTCGTGCCTTTTACGCTACTTATACCGTAACGTTCATATAAACAGACTATTAACCAATGTATGACAGAGTGGTCGTGGCTAAGTAAAATAGCCGTACGTGGCGATCATAGGGTTAAGCTATGCTTACCCCAGTCAGTTCGTGCCTGGGAAAGCCGATTAGATCTTTATAGTAATTATAGGTAAGTACATCACTCACCTTCGGTTTGCTGATTCGGAGGCGGAGCACCGTCATGTCCTCGTGGAGGCGATCGGCGGCGGCGATCACTCGCGTCCGGCTCTGGTCTGACTGTCTGGTTAGTCTGTCTAAACTGTCCATTTAGGTAGGTCCAACTTCGAGACAGAGGTCAATCATCGATTTCCCTTGGCTGGGCAGCGTTCCAGAAGCTCCGCAATATCTTCTAGTTTCAAATACCGCAGTGTCTCAAGACGAAGGTTTTTGACCAGTGTGTGTTGCCAGTGATGACCTATGGCACAAACGTGGTACCTCACAATGGGCCTTTCCGAAAAGCTAAAAGTCACCCAAAGGGCAATGGAGAGGGCTATGCTCGGAGTTTCTCTATGTGATCGAATCAGGAATGGAGAGATCCGCAGGAGAATCAAGCTAGCCGACATAGCCCGAAGAATTGTCAAACTTAAATGGCAGTGGGCAGGCCACATTGCTCGCAGAACAAACGGCTGATGGGGCCGACAGGTTCTGGAGTGGCGACCGCGTACTAGACGTAGAGTGGGAAGGCCTCCCACAAGGTGGACCGATGACCTTGTGAAGGCTGCGGGAATCCGCTGGATGTGGGAAGCACAAGACCGGTCGAAGTGGAGGAGCATGGGGCGTCCAGTAGTGGACGTCTTTCGGCTGAAATGATAATAATGATAGATAGTTAGAATCCCAAAAGTTTGAGAAGCAGAGATACAAAGGGGTATCGTATTACACAGTAACTGGTTTGTAAAGTTCTGATAGGCAGTCGCTGCATGTGAATTACTGGTATTCAGCTACATATGGTTAGCCTGGATGCCGACTTCAGCATAGATGGGAAAAAGCTAGGCAGATAGAAACTATTAGTCAATGTGTGTGACGGTACAGTTGTAATGTTTGTGTTACAACGTAACCCTATCTTTTGTTTCGTGATTCCGTTGAGCTAATTGTTTGACGTGAAAATTCGTAGAATATTCGAGTTCAAAAGATCACAATCATTATAAATAACATGGCATGAAATTCTAACCAACAGAAGACTTATAGAGATTTAATAGTGGGTCCCAAACTAGGCAAAGCCTCTATCTTGGTGACCCAAAATAGACCTATCCTACGATTGTTGATTAAAACGTACATATAGATCTTGAACTCCTACGTTCTGTTATTTATTTAGTTTTCAGGAAACGCCTTTCAAGTGCTATAAGGAATGTAAATAAGACGTAGGGTGTCACTTCCCTGCTAAGTGCTTGTATAGTTGATGTTGACAAAGAACAGTGTATTACTTAATACTTTTCGTCTTTCGTAATGTTTTGCTCCTCTGAGTTTGCATAGAAAAGTTTTTCTTAGAATGTAAATGTTGTAATTCAATAAGCTGTTTTTCTTATCATTTGTGTCATTTCTGCAATACGTTATACGTGCATTGTATGGGCTGCATGTTTTTCACTACACTAAAAAACCGTTAACATTTTTCAAAATGTTCTTGAAAAATGTTAACGGGCGATTGATAAATCAGCCTTTAAAAGTCTTTTTTACGTGCTGATCTGATTGTGATATATGAAATACTTTCTCTTGTGTGAAGGCGCTGGGACGTTGTCTGTACCGACAAATGAGTAAAAACCAAGTAGGTGCCTACTTTTACCTTCGATAATATTTTTAACTCCGCACAGTCACATGGGACAATCAATCAGGTTAGCTTGGCTTGCTCGTCCCAACTCGACCATCTTTACATATCTCTCTTTATAGTCTCAGCTGTCATTCGCGGATCTTTGACAGTCCTTACAGGTATTCAGAAGCCTGAAAGTCTGACGACCAGTCGTACCGAAGTGGTTCCGTGTTACCCCTTTTTTTTTGAGGGTGGGAAATCATCAAATAACTTCTCCCGCTCTGGGTGGAGCAGCAGGATATGTCAGACTTTTACTGACTAAAACCCACCCGTGTTCCTTCAGTTGCCTGTATGCCAGGGGCCACGGTATCTCACAGCCCTAGCTGGCCCTTGCGGACCGCACCAGTTTGTGCTTGCAACTCTTTGAGGCGCGCGTGGAAAACAACGCGCCGTCGACCCGGCCTTGGTCCTTATCTAACAGCGAGCTACCCATTACTCGCCATCCGCAAGCCTGGCCTACGGTGGCCGGGAATAAGCGGCTTCTGCGTCGACTAAGGCCATGAGGGCGCATATACTGCCTTTCCCTCACGTGCGCGGCCTCCTCTTGGCGAGCATTACTGCTTCGCAGAAGGTGGTGATGGCTACCCATGCACTCTCGCTCCGTACCATGGCCTGGACCAGGGCTGGACGCGAGAGATCGCGGCTGCCGATCGCCTCCACAAGAACACGGCGGTACTCCGTCCAAGCTGGGCAGACCTCCATCGTATGCTCCACCGTGTCCTCAGGGCGATCTACGTAGTTTCGTGTTACCCTGAAACGGACAACAACAATTACAACAGACATTAGTTGGAAAATGGCTACGCAGATGTTAAAGCTATTAAGTACCTCTACCTACGTACTGAATGTTCTTAAGCATGAAAACAATCTTTTTGAAGGTGCACTTCAAAGCTGCTTTCAAGGAAATATTACAAGAATTTTAAAAGTATTCTAAGTGAATAAGGTACCATAATAAAGGGAATTCCGTGTTTCACCGGTTTTCTAATCTAAAGTGGATGAAAGAAATATTGCGTTGGCTTTCAGAGGATCGTTGACTGTGGTACGCTTATCGTGTAAAATTTTTGTATATTACTAGTTATGATCAGTTGTACTTAATTTTACGAGGAAATTCGGGGTGATTTTCAATTAAGTCTTTATGAAATTGTGTAGTTGGTAACACTCTATCATTGTCGTTTTAATTGTGTGTCAAATAGAAGAGCAACGGATTTCTAGGTAGGACGGAATAATATCACCGCGGGATTTTCAACTCTAGATGTAAAGCCGAGCATTGACAATCCAACAGCGCATTCGCAAGCGTTAGAAAAATACACTCTTGGATTTTTAACTCTCTGGCGCTAATCAGAGCGTTCAAAGGCTGGGCAGATGATGATGATTTATTTATTTATTTATTCATCACTTACAACAATCATTATGTGTACAATCCAATGCAATAGTAAAGCAAACATAATAATGACAACTTATTTTCTAAAACTTTTTACATATAAAGTTATCTTTGTGAATTCACTCAGTGTATAAGCAAAAATGTCTATCTCCTCTGTTACAAGGTTAAGAGAGCGAAGTGCCCCGGTCATGGACGCCTCATTTAGCAGATTAGTGCGGCCACGAGGTAACGCCAGCACCTGAGGCCAACGTCGCCGCCACACATATCTGTCAGGCACATTCAAACACATCTCTAATATGTTGGCGTTATGTATCTTGGCTCTAATCAATTTAAATAAATATGTGAAAAATGCGAGGTCACGCCTAAATCTCAGTTCGTTGTATCCAACCATGCCTAATTTAAACAAGGTTGGATACATAAGCGTGTAAAAAGGATATAACTCCACATAAAATCTAACAAATTTATTTTGTATTCGCTACAACATGCGACTATATTAGTCTCATGTGGGTCCCAGATGACTACATTACTTTCTAATTGGCTTCGTTTATATAAAGCTTTAATCACCGTAATATTTGTGAAACCACGAATAGTACGTATGATAAACCCTAAATTTCTGTAGGCCTTTTTTGATGATGTCATTAAGGTAAAACCAACCAAGTGCATGTTGGACCACGCACAAAGAAGGATACCGTATTTGGGATGAATTAATCGCAACAAAAAACTTTACATTGCAGTTGAAAAACATGCTCTCCCGTACATCGATATACGCCACGGTCAATTTGACAAATGCAAATGCAAGTTTGTAATCGTATTTTTTAAATGCAAATAAAACTAAAAATTCTTTTAAGACAATTTTCCTTTATTCGTGCTTTAAGACCTTGCTTCTCGCCAAAGTTTATGTTTCTAGGGCAACGGTAAGTACCCTTTAGTATTAAGTATTAAGTATGTATTTTCTCACCACAATAAACATTACGGACAATAATACACTTGCGGTACATGATATGGTTTGGTTTACTGTGGGAGACTGGTGCCTAAGGTAGGCTTTAAGGGCCCGTGTTTCAGGTCGAGTATCAAAATATGTTGCATGAATGACCGTATCTTTTTATTTCGTTGACTTAGAAGCTTGATATTCTTTTTAAGACTCAAGGGAAATGACCTTAGCATTTGATATTAATTTCAACTTGATACCTCCATGCGTTCCTAGAAAAAGGGTCTTGACAAGCAGACAGACAGACGGACCACGAAGTGATCATAGAAAATCTCCTTTTTTCCATGTCAGGTACGGAACTATAAAATACAAGAGTATATACAAAAAACCATAAAAATACAGTAAAAAGAATTATACAAGCGTCAGAGAGCATTTGTCTGGCATTAATGCTGAATTGAACCTTTTTGGCGCAGCCGTGAGGCACACACTGTTGTAGTTGTATATTTTCACTTTTTTTATTAGTTATTGTAGTTTGTGTTTCACGAACAGTGTCCAAATAAACGGTATTCTTTCTTTCTTTATAAACATAGTGTTGGTATAATTCAGCCTACCTAAAACAGAAACAAATTTCCTTTTACTCTATGAAAACAAAACAGCGGTCGAAAATTCAAAATAGTCACAGCATTCCAATATTGGATTAAGCCAACCGCGCTTTAAAAAAAATCTTATCATGGCACTCCAAGTAACTTATGAGTTATAAAATACGATTGAAATAAATCATAGATACAGCCGCCGCCCCGTTGCAGTTCAATTTAAAATACATTGGGGCAGATGTTGCTGCAATATTTTTGTGAAATTCCTTATTCATCTTATTCGGTTTAGAGATGATAAGGTTTTTACTTTTAGTCCTTTTCATGTATGGTTTTATTTAACTTCTGCATTTCAATTATATTTCCTGACTTTCTATAAACTAAAAAAGGAGTGGGTCGTGGCCAAATAATTACAGCCACACTGGTCAATTGAAAGTTCACCTACGCATGTCGCAATCGGTTCACGGATGGGTGACCATTCGTTATGTATCAAGACCCTTTCGTGCCTCAAAAAGCAGGGTAAAGCGTTGGTAGAGGCCAGTCAGTCTAAGCTGTCATTCGTAGATCCTTGACAGTCGTTTTGGGTAATCAGAAGCCCAAAAGTCTGACAACCAGTCTTACCAAGGGATTTCGCGTTGCCCAGTGACTTAGCTGTGAAGGTGAGATAGGCAGTCGCTCCATGTAAAAATACTCGTTTTCAGTTGCATCAAGTTTGATTGGAAGCCAACCCCAACATAGCTGGGATAACGCTAAGCAGATTAATTTTGAATCACAAATTGTTACCGCGTCATAGAATTTAGTAATGAAGAGTCTGGAACTTCACTAGCACCTGGAACTTTCAAACTGGGACATTGCAATGCTGCTTGACTAAATATTATGCAGGTACAGTTTATAATGAAAATAGTTCCGTACAAAGTCAAGCAGTAGATAAGATTCCCGCGCTGTTACCAAGCTAGAACATACACTTGGATGTTAAGATAATACTCCTTTGCAGTTTTGGGCATTTAATTACAGTGCTTGTCTGCCGTCGTCGTATTGATAAATGCAGGTTCTTACAAAAGTTTGAAGAATGCCGCCAAAAAATATAGAACACATAATTTTAAAATAAGAACCATAGTTAAAAAAGTAAGTTCAAAAACTAAAACACAACTACTGAAAAATCATGCTTTCAAAAGAATAAAACAAGAAAATATTCTCACCTTAAACCCATGGTCGTATGCCACCTGAACAATGCATTCTAGCGATAGTAAGCGATTATAAGGTTTAGGCCAAACTGGCATACGTCCACGGTTTTCAGATGATAATATTTTCTTGGTTCATACGTTTTAGAGTGATTAGTTAGTGATTATCATGGAAATCATGTCAGTTGGTTTATATAAAAGCATTTATAATGAAATATTATTTGCATTTTATTTACGTAGATTCTGTTCCATATTGTGATTGAGAGAATGTTGTAGGCCTTACAGACTGTACATTTGTAGACGATTTTCTATTCTTTATTTTCGTTTCTCTAAGTACCTGGTACTTATTGACAGGCCTGCACTGTCCTACCATACCTAATATCACTGTAATTTGAAAACATTGTAAAAACCAATTGTTTTAAAATTATTTGGGGTTAGCTCACAACATATATATATATTTTTGAAGTGTGCTTATTAAACCTTTTATTTTAATGCCAACATGGCAACGTTAATTTTTATTTACTTCGTTACTTTGTGTCCTCTAGCCGGCTCCATATTCAATCAAGATTCTTCCAATGATAGCTCATTTTGACAAATTATGATAAATATTTTAGAAGTAATGAGGGAACAGATGAACATACATACCCACATACGTACATACATACTCGAACATACCGGTCATTAAAATCATAACCCACTTTTTTGCTTCGCTGTATTCGGGTAAAAATAGATTAGACAACAATATTTTGGACGTGAAATTGTTTTGATTAGCCAGACAGAATCTTAGATAACATTCTACATAGTCTACTTACTAAATATGTACGTTTTCAACAATTTTCTTATGGCTTTTTGGTGCGATTTATGTACCAAGTGGTTACGGTGATGCAAGCTTAATTTCCATAGAGGATCAGCCCCTCTTTCATTCATACTGAGTTGGAATCAGATAATTTTGTAAGATAGTTTGGTTTTCTTTGCGCGCATGAGTTTTTTTCAGTAAAACTTAGAAACACATAAAAAATAATTGTTCTTTAAAATAGTCGGTGGGAGGTGGGATTTTTTAAAGGTAAGCCGATGGGAATCGGTTTGTATTGACCCTTCGCTACTGGACACTATTACAATCTAGTAAACTCCAGGGAACTTAGTTTTTAAATAATGTATGTATCTGAATCTGTGGGCCACAGACCACCACGTGGACCCAATGCGGGTTGGTGGATATTACATTTCTACAAATTTTTACTTGTATTTACACAAATTAAAGTGCCTCGTAAGTCGTAGAAGTGGGAAAATTATAAGCTGTATACGTATAAAAAATAAACGAAATATAATCCCTCGTTTTAACATCTCTTACCTTTAAGCAACATTTGTAAATAAGAGGATATATCTCTCCACATACACAAAGAATCAAACATGGCGCTGTCGCCGCGCACAAATTAATGAATAAAATCTATCCATCTATTGTTTAGCACTTAAGCTGACTAACCAAGGCACTTGAAGGCAGTATTGCCTTCAAGTGCCTTGCCAAGTTTTTTGGACATTTTCCGACTCATTAGACATACTTCAAGTCCATTACATATACAGGGTGTTGGGTTACTTTGTTGTAGTGTCACGTAGTAAGTCTTCATGAAAATGATCTTTTTCAGGTATATTTTTTCTAGTTTTTCGCTATACATAAACTTTAAATAATCAACTTTACTCCGAGATTATAAAAAAAATGGACGACAACAAAAAAACTGACTTTGCATTTCGCCTGCAGCAAATTTACCTAGAGAAACGAAAAAAATGCAAGTCATCAAATGCACGTATAACATAATGCAGAAAATAACCCAAACAACAAGAAACTCAACATATTTATGCACATAATTGACATTCTATGAAAACCATTTCGTTGCAAACTCACATGAACAGAGAATCCCGAAATAGGAAAGTATTAAGTAGTACATTTCTCTTTGTCAACACAACTATACAAGCACTTAGTAGGAAAGTGACACCCTACGTCTTATTTACACTCCGTATAGCACTTGAAAGCCGTTTCCTGAAAAAGATATAAATAACAGAACATACGACTACAAGATTGTCTGTACGTTTTAATCAACAATTGTAGGGTAGAAGGTGTATTCTACGGAATGCCACGAAGTTCGTAAGCGAGCTATGCCAGCATAAATGTAAGGAGGCGCCGATTCTTTGTTCATGATTTTAATTGTTTGATCCATTGATGGAATCTTCATTTTCAAGAGTACTAAACGCCAGTATGTCCCTTATTTAATCTATCAGCCTGTATGTATATTCGTACGTACTTCGGAATAAGCTGACAATTTCAAAAGGCCACTTTTTCTGGTAATAAATCTTGTGTTTTCTTGGTTTTGTTTCTGTTTCGATCTACGTCAAGATGACGGGTGGTTAGTGTGTCGTATTGTACGATGTATGGCTTCGTGAGAAAAACTGGACTCAGTATCCTATATAGGTACCTAATCCTGTATACCTAATGTGGTATTTTTTCGCTGTTTCCGGTTTTTTCTTCACAATTTATAAAACCCAATTGTTTGCCTATCGATGGTCAAAGGTTGACAACATGTAACTGCAATGTGTCAAATTTTACAGGGAAGGGAAAAAACTGCTTAATGTCAAAATAAATTCAAATAAAAAAGTAGTTGATAGGTAATAGATTTTTTTATTGATATTTAATCTAAAAGAATAAAATGCCCCCATATATTTTTTTCATTAAATAAGCAATTAATTTAAACATGTTTGATGTCACTGATTTTGCGAAAAAAATTGGGTTACGAGTTGTCAACGTATGACCATCGATATGACAATTCAAGCAAAAACCAACATCGATATAATCATGTTAAAAAAACGACTTGTAGACTGGTTTAAAGGAAGACTCATATCTAGCAGTGAATATTATGATGAATAGTGCTATAATTTTAGAATGCATGGAGTGTGTCCCTGGCGAAAATCAGAGTAATGACGTCAGGCAAGAGATAATACATCGATTACGAATTAAAAATGAAGTAAACAATTAATCAAGACTGTCCGTAGGTGGGTGACCATCTTTATATACCAAGACCGTGCCGTAGTTGGTCCCAGCTGTCATTGGTGGATCTTTGTCAGTTGTTACGGGTTGTGAGAAGCCCGAATGTCAGACATCCAGTCTTACCAAGGGCTATTGTGTTACCTTGTAAGTGGTTTGTGAAGGTAAGATAGCCAGTCGCTCATTGTAAAATGCTGGTATTCTGGTGACTGGATGCTGAAGACTGGGAGCTGACCTCAACGTGATAGGAAAAAGGCTAGGTAGATGATTAATTAACCAAGGCCCTTTGCAGTGGCTTGCACAAAATTAGGCACTACAAAATGGGTTGTTGAATAAATTTTATGAACTTACTTACAAGACCTAACCTAGGAAACCAATCCATAATAGAATGAACGATTCTTTTATTGTCACTGTTAGCAAAATAAATACAATTCCAGTCATAAAAATAACTAAGAAGCTTATAGGAGTCCTTAATTCAGCAGTAAATGATTATGAACACCATAAAAGAGAAATTCGCAAGAACATAAACCTAATAAAAACTAGTTTTGTCGATAAACACAATAAAATTATTATTTCTACTTGATATAAACAAAACAATAAAGTGTCTCATAATGTGTCTTCACTAGATACTGCACAAACACACACTACATAATTAATGCCTTCTAATTTTTGACTTCGTGAAAGGCGATCGTACATTTTTGATCCAAAGGAAAAATAAAAATCCTAGGATTCGAATTGAATTACTGGGCCGTGCTACAGTTAAAAAAATCGATAAAATCACCCCTTGGTCTGTCAAACTATCTGGTGCAGATAGAAGTCAATTTTTCTGTCATCTGTCAAGCCCGCTAAAGATAGATCGTCTGCGACGTACATTTTGATCGTAATGAAACCCATTAAACTGTTTTTTTTTTTACAGCTTTAGAGCTGTAAAAAAAATAGGCTTGGCACAAAAAATAGGGAAAAGGGCAAGGGTTGGGCACGCCACGATTGCGACGGTAAGTCCCCTCTTTGAGGAGTGGTTTGAGAGGCGGCATGGCGTCCTCACCTTCCGTCTGACACAGGTCCTCACCGGACACGGTTGTTTCGGGAGGTTCCTGTTTGGGATAGGGCGGGAGGAAACGCCCGGGTGTTTCCATTGCGAAGATCGCCCAGAAGACACGGTGGAGCATACGGTGGAGGTCTGCCCGGCTTGGGCGGAGCACCACCGTGTCCTCGTAGAGGTGATCGGCGGCGGCGATCTCTCGCGTCCGACCCTGGTCCAGGTCATGGTACGGAGCGAGAGTGCATGGCTAGCAGGCACCTCCTTCAGCAAAGCAGTTATGCTCGCAAAGAGGGAGGCGGCGCACGTGAGGGAGATGCAGTACATGCGCCCTCATAGCCGTGGCCTTCGCAGGATACGCCCTGGGCGTCGGAAATCCCAGGCTGATTCCCGGCCACCGTAGGCACGGGCTTGCGGACGGCGAGTAATGGGTAGCTCGCTGTCCGGTAAGGACCAAGCCTGGGTCGACGGCGCGTTGTGTTCCACGCGCGCCTCAAAGAGATGTCAGCAGCAACTGATGGGGCCCGCAAGGGCCGATGCCTGCCAGGGGTGCGGGTTGTTTGAAAGAGATACCGCCGCCCCTGGCACACAGGCAACTGAGGGAACACGGGTGGGTTTTAGTCAGTAAAAGTCTGACACGCCCTCCCGCTCCGCCCAGAGCGAGAGAAGTTATTTGATGATTTCCCACCCAAAAAAAAAAAAAGAAGGGCAAGGGTGGCGTCACACGTCAAGTCTCTAATGAACTTTTTACATTTCATTCAACAACTTGAATCTGTTTTAAAATATCTTCCACTTTGACTAATGAATGTAATTCCGTACAAATTCGACCATAGAGAAGTCAGTTTACTTTTAGTGCAAGAACTTGTTGTTGGTCTGGCACTAGAGGTGTCTCCTCAAACACCGGGGCTAACGTTATTTATGGCACAAGCTTGTATCCTGATACTAGCTGCGAATTAATGCGTTTTACTTTTAGTACTGTACAGGTAATGCAGTAGGTTTATTGGCAAGTAAACTTTTTAATTTCTTTTAGCTTTTAACAGCTGCAATCGAAATTAAACCTTGTCTCCAAAACTAGAAAGTCGGTGTTTTTCGTTTTGTTTTCATTTCTTGTCACCGCCTTCCAAAGCTAAAGTTATGTGATCTTGTAAGTTAAATGATGCTGTCAACACGCAGCCAAGTGTAATTTGCCTTACAGGGCTACATGAGATGTTGTTGAACGTCATCTAGGAAAATACAGTTACTACACAGAGACAAGAACGCTTTCTGCAAAATTCTGCAAGGGAGCAGCCTCAAATTATATCACGCTAGCTGTTAGGAAGACTGCAGTCTCAGCACCAAGAGGTAATCAGTGAGTTCACGCTCGCAGACCGCTTAGAGTTCCAGCTCTTCGACGCTGAAATCGAGAGTATCAATTATTATAAACTAACGCACATTTGCACTGTACTGACACTCAGTGAGCTCGTGTTCTCTTTTCTGATAAGTCACGCTTTGGATTTCTCCCTAATTCAAGTGAAGTGCGTATTTGGCGAGTTTTTGGACACCACAGTCGAGTCCAGAATCCTCAAGAAGTTCATCCGTACCAAGGCGCAACGATTATGTTGTAGGCTGGAATTCACCTGCGTGGAAGAACGGACCTCGTTTTTATACGGGTTTATAGATAATAGAAGCATTTTAAATGGGGAACAATACCGTGACAAGATTGTGCAATCTATAGTTATCCCTCACCGATAGCAGTATGGCTAAGATTTCATATTCATACAAGATAATGGGCGTGCACATGAAGTCAAGCTGAGCAAAAACAGTATCACGCTATAAGTGTGGTCTGCTCAGTCCACTGATCCCAATCCCAAAGAGCATGGTTAGGATTTTCACGGGAGAAGAGCATTCAGTGACCATCCCCAAAATTTGAACATGGCAGAATAGCCTTTTGCTGTTCTTTCCAGATTATGGGGCGATATTTCACAGGTGACAGTAGACAATGTACAACCGGCACTTATGCCTTGTGAGGTCCAACAGATTATTAAAAAGTTGCTAGGAATGTGGCCGTTAGTTTGTTTTATCTACTAAAAAACGTGTCTTTTTTCATTTTGGTACAATTTTGGATTTTCATTTTTTTTACTAACAACCGTTGTAATTAATCAAACAATTAAAATCCGTATTCAGTTACGGTTCTATAAATATAAAATATAATATGTTCCTTAAAATCTGTTGAAATTTAAAAAAAAGTCTATGAATACCCTTGTTTCCTAAACTTTATTGAGTAGGGTGCTCTAATAAATATTTACATGCAGATCGAATTCAAAACCTCCTTTATGCTTAAAAGCTTAATCATAAATAGTAAAGATTTTTTTTGCTTGACACTGTCATTTAGATATAAAGTGCTGCAATAATGTTTTGGCGCCAGAATGACATTGACAGGGGGGCGTTGCTGGTAAACATTTGTGAAATTGACGCAGAAATTGTATTGACAAAACAAGATGGCGATATTAGTTCCAATTTTGCCCGCACGCCAAAAAAACCTCGATGTGTAGTATATTATGCACAATTCTATTACAGCAAAACAGCGGCTGTTTTGTCTGCATATTGTTGTTTAGTACGGAATCCTAATTGCTGCACTCATAGAAATCTAAAAAAGTAGTAATGATTGCTGTTGTTGGGCGTGGTTGTTTGTCGCGGTTCTTTGTGTTACTGTTTGACGTTGTTGGTGTTGTTGTTAAAAAAATATTTCCTCGTTTGATGGTAACATTTTGTTAACTCTCTGAGCCATGGAAGCTGATATTTTGAACGTAAATGGTGTAGAAACACCATATAACATCGTTTCAATAGTTGGCGATGGAGCATGCCTGTTCAGAGCTATCTCTCATCTGTTGTATGGCAATGAAAGTTTCGCTCAAGAGATACGAGAGCAAATTGTGGATCATGTTGTGAGCAACTGGGACGAATTTTCAATACAGTCACACGACAAATTTGGAAATAATTATGAAAATGTGGACGATTACTTTGCAGAAATGTCGCTGTTCGACACGTATGGCAGTGCTTGTGAGTTAACTGCGGCGGGACAAATCTATCCGTTCGTGTTCGAGGTTTATCGTAATGGCGAATTATTTGCAAAGTTCGGAACTGATGGCAATCCCGTTGCGAAACTACGTTTTACTCAGGATTTATCTAGAGGTCATTTTGACGTTTACTTACCGGTTTTGGAACGTTCAACGAGAAAATGATTTTATTTCTATTATAACACTTTCTTGAAAATGACGTCGTTCATTAACACCGTCACCACGGTCAGAAAATAATGTGAATTTGAATCTTTTGCATTTTTTAAAACACAAACAAGAGCTACTGTTCAAGACAGTCGAACCAAGTTATTGGATTAGAAAGAAGAGGTTTACCTTGGAAAGTCAAGTCAAGCAAGTTTATCCAGAATGATGTATGAGCTGGCAACATTAAATGCAATGAGTAAAAAAAAAAATTATTGTAATGCCTATAGAACTTGGGTTCCCAACCGTTGGGGTGCGTACCCCTTGGGGGGCATAGAGTCACCGATGGGTGGCGCAGAGTGACCGATGGGAGACGCGGCGGCTCCAAAAATAAACTATATAATTATATTTTTTTTATTTTCTTGTTATTAGAAAAGGTTTGATTGCAAAACCCAAATGTTTTATATATTTCAATGAATTCTTTGGTGCGGCAGCTTTTCTCTATACGTTGATAAAATTAGTTTTAATATTTCTGTATGTACCGTTCTGGGCGTCTAAAAAGGCCGCTTTGGCAGAATCATAATAGGAAAATATTATGAATCATAATTAAAATCGTAAAATGGTCACAAACTGACAATTCATAATGTTATCTGCTTAGACAGCACGCAATTCATCTGTTTGACAGTTTTGTATGGAAATTCGTAAAATGGTCACCAAATTATGAATGTCAAATAGCAGAATCATAGGGGAATTCAGGAAGTGAATTGCTTTTAGAGAAATCACGTAATGTGGCGTTTTTAGGCCCCCTATATTTCTGTATGGCTTAAAGAAAAACCGAACGTATCGGAGGAGGATTGATTAAATTTTTGAGTTCGTCTCGCTCTTTCTTGCATTCTACATTCACTTAACTCTTCAGCTTTTCTGATATTGTCGAACCAGTAAGCTCGTTTTCTGTATGAATGGTCAAAAGGAAAATTTGATGCATGCGAAATTGTGCCAAAATTACTGTGCCGGACGGGCGTGATCGCTTGGACGCGAAGGGTGTGTAGGGAGGGGGTATGTCTATCCAGGTTTTATCCCGATGTGTGTGTAGGTCTCCCGGTCCACGCGCCGCTGACGTCCTGTACCTATAGAATCCAGTTATCTTCAGGACGGCAACTATCTTCCGTTCTTCATGACGTCACCAGACGTACGAACGTTTTTGGATTTCCCCAAGAAAAAGTTTCCAGACTTTCGTCTAGGAAGGGGGTGTTTTTAACGACTTCTGAATTTCCCTGATTGATAACACAACTTTCTCACAAGTCTTCAGGAAGCAATTCCGGAACACTACTTGGACTATATCTACATATTTATTCATTTAAATAAGAACCTTACCGATGACTAAAATGATTCGAAATTACATTGTTGCTTACGTACCAACAATCTTTACCCTAACGAGAGCCGCTAATTGCTACCTGTTTTAAACTTTTATTTCATCTATATTTTATTACAGTTACATTGAAATTATGCTTATAACCCATCAATTTATTGAAATATATAAGGCATATTACATATATTGCCCATGTATGTATTCCCCATGAAATTCCCGTTCTCTGGAGATATCTATCGTAGCTATATATCTTTCCATACTGAAAGAATATTTCGAGAAATATGTCAATGAAAATTACTTTATAAGTTGATTTCCTCGAAAACTACTGAATTGATTTCGAATGAAATTATGGATATCTCAGGCTGATCTATAGACTTAAAACAATCTGATATTTAAAACTTTACAACTAGGATTTTCAGGGCGTGACGCGCCCTGAAAGAGGGTTGGAAAAAACATAAATCTTAAGAATCACTTAACTAAAGCAACACGAGATACAAACTCAATTAAGTGGGCTTTATCTTAGGTTTAGAATATTAAAGGTTAGGTCCAGGGCTAGGTCTCGGTAAAAGGTTACCTGGACGCACTAAAAACTATAAATTACGGCCATATAGCCCACTTAAATGCGGTTCGTAGGCACCCCTACGAACCGCATTTAAGTGGGCTTACGGTTTTCTATACTAAGCACTTATTCACCACTGTTTATTGGTTGAACCATCACTATTATCACTATGAATTTGAATTATTGTCAGAAAAAAACTATAAAACTATGTAGTGACGCATCGTCGCGAATAATTACTCGACCTCGCTCGCTCTTACATTATGCATTCTCATAATTTTTCTGCATAACTCGAAAAAGTTAATCTACTTTTCTGTTTGAATCACCAAAACAAAATATAAACTATCCGAGGGGACGCCGAAATTTCCGAGCTTGCTACCGCTTACTCTTACATTTTTATACTTTTCTGCAGAAGTTGATTTAATTTTTTAATTTTATAAAGATGTTTCCGAGCTTGCTACCGCTTACTCTTACATTTTTATACTTTTCTGCAAAACTTGATTTAATTTTTTAATTTTATAAAGATGTTAAGGGGTAGGGGGCGTATTTCAAAAGATTGGACATGAAGAAAACGAGATGTAATATTATGTAAAACGAGAGATTTCATACTGTCATCTGTTTGGCTGTGCATTTACAATATGGACAATATGTTTATTTGAATCCAAACGAACCCTCAGGTAATAATAATTTTGTTAGCATGTTTTGACTTATGCGAATTCGACATTATGTGCAGACTCTCTTAATTTAGAAGTAACAATCTTCTATGTGTAGAAAAATTATAGGTTTGAGAGAAGGAAACGCGGGTATGACGTCACTGGATGCCCAGAAATGAAAAAAATACCAAGCCTTAGGTCCCTTTACTCCATTTACCCTAAATAACACGTAATGATAACATCTTCGCCATTTACTTTACGAAGTTCGAGGCCCTAATTATTTCATGGCGTTGAAAACGGTAATGGAATGTTGGAAGAACCTTTCGTCCTACAATTCCGTCAGACTGTAAGGAGTTAGGCTCACTTGAGAATGACAAGCATGAGCTCGAGGATGCAGTTGCCTATGATGACTTACAGAGCCAAAACGTGGACACTGTCGGTACGGGTGGTCCAAGAATTTAAGGTCGCTGAACGAGCTATGGTACGAGCCATGATTGAAGTCCCTTCAGCAGACTTATCACGCGAACCGTAAAGAAGCGTTTTGTCGTCGAAAAAGTAGCCAAAAATTACGTTTCCGTGTAGACAGTTGACTGTTTTGAACCGAGAAATGTAGTTAAGTGATTTCTATTTTAATGTAAAGTAGAAATTAGAAAGCGTCATTCTAAGCCTGCAGTTCTGGAATGAAAGAAGGAAAATGGGCCGTTCAATTCTGGAATCTTCACGATCGAAGTCGCGGGCTGCATATAAAACTGATCAAGGTCAAGGCTTAAAATGCCTTGGTTACAGTCAGGGAATTTTATTGCTAAGCCGATTGATTAACACGTCAAATTATCGTTTTATACCCATTGTACAACGTGTCGTTTTGCATCCTCGTCAAATTCAAGGAGGTAATTATGCTAATGATTCTCGACACGAATCAATAATAAAATAAGTAGATTTTTTATTTTACGGCTATGAAAATACAGTCGAGAACGCAATGGTAATTGAACCATTGCGTTCTCGACTGTATTTTCATAGCCGTAAAATAAAAAATCGCAACAAGTAATTCGAGGACTGGTTTGTGCGACGAAGACTGTTTGAACCCAGGTTACCCATTTACAGTGCGGTATCACACGGGCCGCGTTTTAAAATTAAAAAAAAAACAAAAAAAAAATACCTACTTATTTTATTATTGATTCGTGTCGAGAATCATTAGCATAGTTACCTCCTTGAATTTGACGAGGATGCAAAACGACACGTTGTATACTTGCACTGGACACTTGATAATTTGCTTATCAATCCATCCTCGTTTCATGACAAAAAAGAGAGGATTAATTATTTTCTGGAGCTCAGAACCATGTATTCATATTACAAGTAAAGCACATTCCAATACACTCAGGTATCGACTCGTCACTTCATCAAAATGCAATTTAGTAGGTTAGTCGGTGATTAGCATTGTTATCCAATTTGGCAATGCTGCCAAGTCGGAATTGGGCCATCTGACGAAGTTATCGACCGAAATGTATTGGGATGGAAAGTGGTCAAGGCTTAAAATATTGGAACTGTCATTAGAGATATTGGATTTCATATTTTAGTTTCAAGAGTTATTTAATTGATTTGTTCTATGTGATATTACAGTTGAAAATGTTAGGAGAATTGAAGAAAGAGATTTGAAGAGTAATTTTATCGACCATCGGAATGAAATGACATTAGCAAGTTTGAATTAAATATATGTATGAAAATGAAAGAAGATACTTCACAAGGTTACTGGTAGAAACTTTCTACTATTTCTACCAAGCTTAGTATTTATGAAAATCCAGTAAAATTAATGAGCGATCATAGTAGCAATAATCTACTTAACATAAGTCTTAAATTCACTGACAGACAACGCACTGCCTACATTGGCTGGGTTTGGAAGCTGGGTTTTTAAGTGTTCTATAAGCCATCAATATCGTTTGTATCATAGACTCTCAGTTTAATAGATAGCTGTCAGTCCAAAATAAACATTTATTGGAAGCCTGCCTCATAATTGAACTATGGCGGCGAAAAAAAAATGTTTTTCTTTTATGTTGTACGCGTGTTTTAAAACGCTGCACAGGAGTTCTTTAAATAGTGTGGCCAATTTGGATGCAAACATTTTTTTTAGAATAATAAATAAAAAATAAATAATAATAATAATAATAATAACACCAGCAACTTGCTCTGAAATACAGCCTTGTGGAATCAGAAGTGCCGTACTACAGGTATGTGCCCGACCCAGTTCTCGAAAATGGACATGTCACACTGTACTGGGATCGATCCATCATCACTGACAGGACTATTGTTGCCAATAAGCCTGATATAGTGGTGGTGGATCGACTAGAGCGGCGTGCAATGATCGTTGATATAACAGTCCCGCATGACGAGAACCTCGTGAAAGCCGAGAAAGATAAACAAATCAAGTATCTTGACTTGGCTCGCGAGGTTGTCGACATATGGGATGTGGACTCAGCGATCATTGTACCGATAGTCGTTACAGCCAATGGCTTGATAGCTAAGAGCCTCGACCAACACCTGAGGAGGCTCTCGTTGGGCAGCTGGGTCAAGGGCTTGATCCAGAAAGCGGTACTCCTGGACACGGCCCGTATTGTTAGGAGGTTCCTCTCTCTGGAGCCCTGACCGCCGGTAGCTTGGACCCTGTTCCCGATACCGGTGGGCTACTATTTTTTATATTTTTAAATGTTTTTATATATTTTATATTCTAATATTTAAAAATGTAATTTATATGTGTTTATGTTGGAATAAAGGAGAAAATAATAATAAAATAATTAAAATATGTATTAATTTATTTTCTGGTTAAAGTCAACCTTCTGCATTGAAATTCATCACTGCCTAATAAATTCAGTCCATAGTACAGTGTTGATCAAAATGTACAGCGGTTAGTACCACTTACATTCCCGAACAAACAACTATAAGGTATAATGTTTTATCTTGTTTTGTACATACGTGTTTATCTGATTTTATGCTTCTTTTCTACGGAAACAAGTTGCGGTATCTCCGGTGTGTTTGTTTTGATGTTTCTTTGTTCCGTTGCTCGTTAATTTGTATCTATATGCTTAGTTAGTGTGTTATTTTGGTACTATTGAGAATATGCTGTGAGTAATTATGAGTTTCGGAATGGAGGGTCAGCTTTTTGGTTCCTATTTTATTGTGTTCTTTCTGGTTCGGTCCTCGTTGAGATAGATCAAATTAATATGGGGTGATAATTATTATATACCTACATGATTTTATTAAAACTTTATTTTTCATAAATAAAACTCACACTAAGGCCTCACAGGCCCTAGTGTGAGTTTCATTTAACCATATACTTACGTCATATCGCTGTTTAAACTGATTAACTGAACAACTTTGTACGTTAAATGAAAATCACACTAAGGCCTCAGAGGCCCTAGTGTGAGTTTCATTTAACCATATACTTACGTCATACCGCTGTTTAAACTGATCAACTGAACAACTTTGTACTTTTATTATTTAGTGATTATGTAAATGTTTCAGAAATAATTGATATTTTAAACCGTATCTTAGGTTTCTTTTAATTAAACTGATCACAATTTTATAATGAGTTTGAAAAAAAAAAACAGAAAGAAGGATTTTAGCCTTTTTCCAAGCAATGGGAAATATCGAGCTAATACGCATGCATAATATGTTATAGATTTAAATTCATTCATTAATTAAATTGTTATCATAGGGAAAAATAATATAGATGTTTTAATAAAAAAATGTTGGTCCACACTATGTCCCGCCAGAAGGCATACAAAATAGCGTACCTAGGTAATAAAATGGCAATACTTTAGTACCTAAGACAAAGTACTTTAACAAGTTTCCTCGTTGCAACACTTCAGAAATACTGAAAACCCCCATAAATCGAACATGTCAGTTTCACACGGTACGTTCTATTTTTAATTATTTTTCAACGAACACTTACCAGGCCTGCCAACAGAGGTGCATTACGACCATAAATTAAAAAGTTAAGTGGCCCATAAAGACGAGGCAAAGGAAATGGCTAATAAATCATTTTACTGCCAAAGTTTATGCCATTACTTTCAAGGAGGTGAGACCGAAAAATGTTGACCTAACCTTACTTAGTATTTTTATTGTGTGACCAGTATATTTTACAAGCTTTTATTTGATTTGCGATGTATGTATATAACTATGTTTGTTCGGGTGGAATCTTGCAACTTAATTTTGAAGCAGATATCTTTAACCGATTGAGCTGAAATTTTATATACATGTTTAGTTTGGATGACAATGCATGGTTAGCTGTGTGACGTCATTCGAAATCCAAAATGGCGGAACACCTAAGACAGCGAACCATTATTTTTTAATGCACACCTACAATATAATAAAACGACACAATCCCATCGAGTTTGGGCTCGTTTGATTCGTATTGACTTGATTACTTTGATCCTATATGGTAACCAAGGTCTGATGCTGGAGCTGGAAGGTGGCCATAGATACATAACACTTCAAGTGCTCAAAACAACGCATATGTGTGGGTTCTACGAATTATTACGAGCTACATAACGGAAAAATGCTGCTACAAACTACTCCGTAGCAAATCCCGCATCATAAATACTAAAAAGTAAAAAAAATGCTTTTATTATTACTTGTTAATAAAACGCACCATGAAGTTTAAAAATTATGTTTAATCTCAATGATCTAATAATAACTTTAAAAGTGCAATTCTTGTACATATAATCTGAATCTCGAAAACGGCTCCAACGATTTTAATGAAATTTAGTATCTAGGGGGTTTCGAGAGCGATTAATTGATCTAGCTAGGTTTCATTTGTAGAAAACGTCAAACCAAACAAACAACCGAGCAAAACTCGATCATCCAGACATTTTAAATAAAAGCGTGTTACATATTGACGGTTAAAAGTAGGTGTAACATGTAAGTAAATGTTCTTTATTTCTCCTTCCATCAAAATGTAATACGTTTTATTTAAATAATTGAGATTAAATTATTTTTAACCTTTTAGTTCCTTTTATTAACAACTAATAATAAAAGCTTGTATAAAAAAAAGTTTTTTTGATACTTGTAGGTACTCTATTTGGAACGAAGGTCCTTAAGGTGGATGCGATAACAGAGTCCGCGAAATTGAAATGTTCTTTCATCTTAGTTTGTAGGTCAGCATTAGATTGTCATCATCATCCTCATATCAGCCGAAAGACGTCCACTGCTGAACATAAGCCTCCCCCAAAAGGGGGCATTTGCCATAATCGCCACGCTTGGCAGGCGAATTGGCAATCACAGTATGGTGGTTAAATGCATAGAGAACGCTGCTGCCCATTCTCTAGTAAGTCCCTTAGTCGCCTACTACGACACCGACGAGAAGAAATGGGATGGTGCTATTCTTTTACGTCCAGCACCACGCGGAACAGATTTGTATGATTGATGTGATTTAATCCCAGTAATACGTTCCCGTGGGATAATTTTTGACCTCCAAGAGGGCGAAGCCGCTGACAACAGCTAGTGACTTATAATTCTTTAAATACTTATTTGTTACGGTCGCAAATCATATTTTGTTCAAGAGACATCCTGACACAGTACTGAAAAATACACAAAATGTAAGAAAATATGAACTTCTTGGGGTACCATAGCGGTTGCACTTAATGCGGCTAGCGGTAGGAGTGGACTGGTAGATGGTCATGTAAGAAAATAGAGTTATTTCTCCTCCCTCTCTCTGTCTACTAAATACTAGTGCGTGTGTGCGTCCGATCTGCCCCGCCCCTTATACATATCCCCTAGGCTAATTAATTAATCCTAGGCTGATTCCCGACCATCATAGGCGCGGGCTTGCGGATGGCGAATAATGGGTAGCTCACTGTCCGGTAAGGACTAAGCCCGGGTCGACGGCGTGTTGTGTTCCACGCGCGCCTCAAGAAGATGTCAGCACCAACTAGTGTGTGTGGCGGGGTTTGCTAGGGCTGGTGCCTGCCAGGGGTGCGGGTTGTTCGAAAAAGATACCGCGGCCCCTGGCATACAGGCAACTGAAAGAACAAGGGTGGGTTTTATTCAGTTAAAGGCTGACACGCCCTGCCGCTCCAAGCAGAGCGGGAGAAGTGATTTGATGATTTTCCACCCTAAACAACAAAAAAAAAAAGACTAAGAAACGTAAAAACTTTTGGAGATGTAGAGAAACGATGAGACACTTAATATCCTGTACTGCGTATCATGTGGTCAGCACGTTACAGGAACTGATGGACGTTACTGATGGCGCTAAACACGTAGCCGAAACCTGGCCCAAATCCATATTCTATCTTGCCATCAACATGCTTATCTAATATATAAAATTCTCGTGCCACAGTTTTCGTTGCCATACTCCTCCGAAACGGCTTGACCGATTTTGATGAAATTTTTTGTGCTTATCCGGTATCTATGAGAATCGGCCAACATCTATTTTTCATCCCCCTAAATGTTAGGGGTAGTCCACCCCTAAATAATTTATAAGGCAAAACAACGTTTGCTGGGTCAGCTAGTTTTTTATAAGATGTCATTTTGAAAATTGGACAACACTGGATGCGTTACATATGAACAAAATTTTCTAACATCTGTCGCTTCTTCAATTTTTCAGATTTTGATTTTATTAACACTATTCCGCCAGCCAAGACAAACTGGCCACGTTATAACCACACAGTGTAAAGTAACAGACATTGTTAAATTTTATGTTGTTAGTCAGACACGTTATGACTGGCATTGTTGTGAAGAGTAAATATTGGACCTAATTATTGAAGGAATTGGTCGAGCTTGGACATATTTATGCTGATTTATGCTTCAGTTAATGTTTCTAGTATTTGTAGTTCAGTTCAATAGAATGGGGTCAGTGAGTATTTATTTGGTTCTGCATCTCTGATTAATCTTGTGGAGGTCAGATAGGCAGTCGTTCCTTGTAAAATACTGGTATCAACTGCACTCGGTTGACCCCAACATTGTTGGGAAGAGGCTGGGCATATTTATTAATGTTTGCTTTTAATTGTCTGTTCGAGGTAGAGGCTTCGGGCTTTTCAGCTGGGTAGTTGTAGGAATTACGGCTATGCGCTGTTTGTAACAGTTTACCTTAATTTTTTTAGTTTAATTTTGAGCGATAAGAAGTATCGAATATTAATTACTAGGAATTTCAATGTATAACTGTTTTGTTTATTTACCTTGTTTAATTTGCAAACGCAAGTTACGACTGTGAACTTTGTATTTTTTTATAATACAAATCCTACATTTCACCCATCCCACGTAACAACTTATTTCCACCAACTGGGTGCAAAACCAGACTCCAGGCTGCTACGAAGAAATTCCAGATGGAAAAACCCAATACACTTTTTCCGACCCGGAAATCGAACCTTGGTGTGGTCAAGACCCACAAAGAAGTCATATGATGTAACAAAAAACCACACGAACGACCTAATTTTGCAATTAAGTTATTCACAGTCACGAAATTAACCTAAAATATGTTCTTACAAACAATTTCTGAATATATTAACAATGAATTTACAAATGAAACGGAATAATTTTAACCGGTAATTACAATAATTAAACGTGAATAAAAACGCAGTAAAGTCGACCGTCCACTGCTATGTAGGATGTGCACGAAGAGATCTCCACGTTAGGCATCTGTCCCACTGTGGCGATCAGCGAAAACCGGCTATTCACGAAGCGGCTACCTAGTTGCTAGCTCTACTGCTAGCAACTATCCCACTAGTTGGCGATTCGAAGCTACTACTCGGAAAGCGGTTACTCCATTGCTAGTTCTACAGCTAGTAACTGTCCATAAAAAGAAATCTGAAAGTGGCACTGATAACCCAGGCGAACGTCTCTTAGCGAGTATTCTCTGTTGATAGCTCTTGTCGCTACGACAAACGACTACTCGCCGGTGGCAGTGGTGTGAACAATCAGCGATTGCTAGTATATGTATCTCTTTTACTTACACGGGACCAACAATCAACCAATCTTTTTTACGTTTCTTGAGCGAGAAAATCGTTGATAGCTAGTCGCTATCTCGTAGCGATACGACAATGGCTTTAGGTGCGTGGTTCATTTGATTACCAGCCACGCATCTGTGCGTAGCGATGCTATGGGTAGGTAGGTATATTGCATACATTTTCATACAAATCGAAGCTCGGAAACGTTTCTAGCGTAGCCCAGTGCCGCTGTGGAGCGGCACCATAATTTTCAGTTGGACAGTTACTAATTTAATCGGCGCCAGTTAATTACAATATGGAAATCATTCCCGTAACGGATGTATTTAATGGCTATTTGCCGGTCAATTGAAGTTTAATTCTATTGTGAACTACACGTTTATTTATGTTTAAAAATTAACCCGACTGCGTCAGAAGGAGAGTTATGTTTTTCGAGTGGATGTATGTGGATTTCTTTGTGGCGCTCTGTAGCCTAAATGGATTTCTGGATGTTAGCTTGAGTAGCGTCGTTAGATTCGCCTCAATTGTGAGAGTGACACTAGGTATATTAAAATTAAAATGACCGATCTATGGCACCTAAATATATCTTCAATAAAAAAAAAAAAATGATTGATTGATTGATTTTTTTTTCTTCAATTGGGTAACAAAATAAAGGATTTCATAAATAGATCTTATTAACGTCAAAAATAATTAGATAAATAAAATGTAAAATAAAAATATAATTAAAAAAATCGAAAAACCCGACTGCGTAAAAAGCGAAATTTTATTAAAAATATGGAACAACAAACTTTTGTTTTAAGAGGTTCACTGTTAAACTGAATACCATAAGCAATCTCATGCAGTCGGGGGAAATAAAGGTCTTTAATAAACATTTCAAGAAGATGCCTCCAACTGCATGAGTGAGTATTCAATTTAATAGTCAACCTCTTAAATTAAAAGTTTCTTGCTTCCATCTTTTTTAAAGTTCACTTTTTACGCTGTTGGGTGCTTATTTCTATGGTTGCCCAGGGTTGAACTTAGGCTAAAAGGAACGTTTTTCACACAAGCCTGGTTATTATGCTGTTTGCATACCGACGCATATTCTTGCGGGAAGTACGGGTTTTCTCATACAAATTCCTGTTGTTGTTCGGAGATCGATGTGCAACTGGCGTTATAGTCGCTAGAAGTAAATTACACGTTAGCCTTATGTTTGCGTGTAGTGAAGTTCTTTTGAGTTTAGTTGCAGGGGTGTGCAATTACAGTCTGAAATTATTGTAAGTAACATCTCACTGAGAACGGAACATTTATGCACACACATATAAACAGACAAGAAGAAAGGAACAGAAAAATACGTACATAGGTAATGCTTATCTTTTCGAGAGAAGATAACAGAGATGTAGGCAACGCGTGTAATAACATTAGAAGGGATAACATAAAATTACAAATTAAACTCTAATTTAAATGTACACACATAATATGAGAATATACATACATACAAACATACACACATACTTCTAAAATAAATATCACTAAAATATTTATTATTATAATGTAATTTAAATAATAAATACATAGCATATATTTGTTATTTAAATTACATTTCCGCGTGGTGCCGGACGTAAAAGAATAGCACCATCCAATTTCTTCCCGTGGGTGTCGTAGAAGGCGGCTAAGGGAGTTCCTAGAGAATGGGCAACAGCGTTCTCTATGCATTTGACCACCATACTGCGATCGTCAACTCGTCTGCCAAGCGCGGCGATTATGGGAACTCCCCCCTTTTGGGGAGACTTATGTCCAGCAGTGGATGTCTTTCGGCTGATATGATATGAAGTAATTATGATAAAGTCAACAGATAGTGTTCCTTCACTCTTCTTTTGAATATTGCTACAGTTTGGCAGTCCTTAATGTCAGGTGGAAGTGAATTCCATAACCGGACCGCGTGCACAATGAAGGAGTAGGAATGAAAGTCGGTTGAGTGGGGAGGAGACTTGAGGAGATTTCTAAGATGCGACCTGCAAGGCGCATCAAAAAGACGGGCGTAGGAGAAGCGATCCCGCAGATTTTATCCCCGCGTATTTTGTTAGTCAGATAGTGGGTGTTGTATTATTAACGGATTAAGACTTCGTTTCACTAAGTATGGTAGGGCCAGTTGTTGTTAGTGTACCTTAGGGCCAGGACACACGTACTACATCCGCATCACCTCATCTGCCTAGCCTTGTCGCAACTATATTGGAGTTCCACAAGGGCCGATGCCTGCCAGAGGTGCGGGTTGTTTGAAAGAGATACCGCCGCCCCTGGCACACAGGCAACTGAGGGAACACGGGTGGGTTTTAGTCAGTAAAAGTCTGACACGCCCTCCCGCTCCACCCAGAGCGGGAGAAGTTATTTGATGATTTCCCATGCAAAAAAAAAAAAAAAACAATATTGGAGTTGGCTTCCAGTCTAACCAGTAGCAGATAAATATCAGTATTTTACATGGAGCAACTGTCTAAACTATTAATTTTCATACAAATCAGCGCCCTTACACGTGTTGGCGTTGTGTGTGGTGGCTTAGATCTATTAGATATGAAGATGTGCTCAAAATATTGTAATATCTAGTTTTAAAAGAGTGTCCTTGGAGTTTCTTGCCCGCTCTTCTCCTTGCCTGTAATTTAATTAATTTAATTAAAATAAATGAGTTATTAAATGAGTTATTCATCTGACAAAAAATAAAAGCCCACAGCACCACGTATCGCCATTTTGTTCTTAATTTAATATTGGTTTCAAGCCAAGACCAATTCCGCTTAAAATCATTACAGGTGCTATAAAGAGAGTCCTTGTTCATTACGATCACGTAAACCCCGAAATTACCCTACCTGCGTGGTATAAAAGCAGTCATTTTGAGTATTACAACGCAAATGACAGCTCGTGACAACCGATGGTGACATTTCGAAATGACACTTGATGAGAAATGGGGCAGATTCGTCAATGACACCTTGGGTACCAACTTAGATTGTCCACCGTCCACGCTGACTTCGACTTTATGTCACAAAACTTAAGGATTATGAAGATGGTTTAGGTAAATTTGTAGGCGCCTAATGACGTCTTCTAAGGCGATTGCGATGACGTCATTTGCAGGGCGGTCAAATTTAAGAGGGCGTAGGATGTTTTGCAAGGGATATCCATTGTTTCTATCCGACTTTGGGCATTATTGTTTTGGGTTGGTCGGCTTCTTATTCATTGAATAATTCACAACAACAAACAACCAACATAAAATAATTACCTCCGTCACCGTTGTGTTATTTTTTTTTGTTCTGAAACCTTGTAACGCCTACTATAAAAATTACGTCGGAATTTAGAGTGTTGGGGATAATTATTTTAAATCACTTATTGCTTAACTTAAGACCTCAATGAGTACAAGTAGATCTTAAATACATAAATTATTGAAACTAAGTGCTCTTCATTAAAATTCAATTACTCCATTTAACTTTCTAATACATATTATGAATGCGTTAATTATATCTGTAAGGTAATTTAATTATTATTATTATCTCCTTTATTTCATTAAATAGACATATAAATTACATTTTTAAATATTAGTATAAAAATATAGAAACATTTAAAAATATAATAATAGTAGCCCACCGGTATCGGGAACAGGGTCCAAGCTACCGGCGGTCAGGGCTCCAGAGAGAGGAACCTCCTAACAATGCGAGCCGTGTCAAGAAGTACCGCTTTCTGAATCAGGCCCTTGACCCAGCTGCCCAACGAGAGCCTCCTTAGGTGTTGGTCGAGGCTCTTGGCTATCAAGCCATTGGCTGTAACGACTATCGGTACAATGATCGCTGAGTCCACATCCCACATGTCGACAACCTCGCGAGCCAAGTCAAGATACTTGATTTGTTTATCTTTCTCGGCTTTCACGAGGTTCTCGTCATGGGGGACCGTTATATCAACGATCATTGTACGCCGCTCTAGTCGATCCACCACCACTATATCAGGCTTATTGGCCACAATAGTCCTGTCAGTGATGATGGATCGATCCCAGTACAGTGTGACATGTCCATTTTCGAGAACTGGGTCGGGCACATACCTGTAGTACGGCACTTCTGATTCCACAAGGCTGTATTTCAGAGCAAGTTGCTGGTGGATAATCCTGGCTACAAGGTTGTGTCTATGCAAGTACTCCTCGTTAGCTAGACGAGAACACCCGGAGATAATATGTCTGATTGATTCACCCGGACGGTGGCATGCCCGACAGATGTCAACCGTGCCGTCTTTCACAATAAATCTCCGGTAGTTGTTCGTCATCATAACTTCGTCCATAATTGCACAGACAAAACCTTCGGTTTCTCCAAAGAGGTCACCGAAACGCAGCCAGGCTACGGACGCTAGAAGGTCTACATTGGGTCCATGTAGGGCCCGGAAATAGCGTCCGTGAAGCTCCTTACTCTGCCATACTTCCATGCGGTCTTTAGTGTCAAGCACTACAGGCTTGCGCCAGTTCTCTTTAGCCAAGGAGAGCGGGGTGAGGCCCTTGTCAACCACGACCACATCTCGATGCATCCTCACGTCGGCTCCCAGAAAATATTCCCTGAGACTGCATATCTCGCGATTGTGGAGGGTCTTAGCGTTTAAGAACCCTCGACCTCCACACTTTCGCGGGATATACAGTCTCATTACCGATGACCGTGGGTGATGCATTCGATATGCAGTCAGTAGCGTACGGACCCTCCTATCCAGGGCGTCGAGTTCGGTCTGAGTCCATTTGAGTATGCCGAAAGAGTACATCAAAACCGGCATGACCCAACCGTTGAAGGCGCGCACCTTGTTCCCGCCTGATAAAAGACTATTAAGTACTTTCTTCAGACGGCCAAAGAAGCGCTCCTTCAACGATTGCTTCAAGTCAGTATCGTTGATGCCCAACGCTTCCGACATACCCAAATACTTATAGGTTTCGGCTGTGGAGAGGGCTCGAAGGTTTATGGAATCCGAGAGTTGGGTTCCCACGGATTCCGCAATCTCCCCTCGCTTTACATGCATGACCGCACATTTGTCCACACCAAATTCCATCCTGATGGCGCTACTGAAAGTTTCAGTTACTTTCAGTAGCTCCATCAGTTGCGAATTGTTGGGGGCAAAGAGTTTTAGGTCATCCATGTAAAGGAGGTGAGAGATAACCTGACCACCTCTCCTCAGCCGATAGCCTATACCTGAATCCTCCAGCAGTGTGCTTAGAGGATTCAGGGCTAGGCAGAACCAAAGCGGACTCAAACTGTCGCCCTGAAATATGCCTCGCTCGATCCTTATCGGCTCGCTATTCCTTTGGATGTTTCGACATCCTGGATATCGAAGGACCGTACTCCATTGCCTCATACATGACATCAGGAAGGTGCGTAGAGTTGTATCTACTTTATACAACTCCAGCACCCTCATGAGCCATGTATGTGGCACCGAGTCATAGGCCTTCTTGTAATCTATCCAACATGTCGAAAGATCCTTTCGGGAACGACGAACCTGTTGGCTAATGGCCATATCAATGAGGAGTAGCTCCTTAGTACCACGGGACCCGTTCCGACATCCATTTTGAGAGACAGACATGATGGAGTTACTGTCTATATGATTGTAAATTTTAGCTCTCAAAATGGATGTAAGAACTTTATAGACCGTCGGTAAACACGTGATCGGTCTATAATTTTTGGGCTCCGCAGTACTACCTGATTTATGGAGCAGGTGGGTAACTCCTGTCGTTAGGAACTGGGGTAGCGAACCAGACTCTAAAGCAGTCTGGTACTGAGCTGCCAAGCGAGCGTGCGATCCAATGAACCATTTAATCCAGAAGTTGTGCAGCCCGTCCGGCCCCGGAGATTTCCAGTTCGGCAACGGACGGACTGCACGAGCTACATCTTGGGGGCAGATGGTAATAGCCCCCATTTCTGGTATTGGATCGCAGGCTCGCTCGACTTCCCGAGTCCAATCATCTTCGGTGTGACTGACAGGCACCGACCAGATACTACGCCAAAAAGAACACATGGCATCATCATCTGGTAGGTGCGTGCCAGCCACACCTTGGTCCGGTCGCTCCCAAGCCCTGTATACCCACCTTTCATCACTCTGGAAAGTGCGGTTCTGGGTGTATCGATCCACTCGCCGCTTATACCTACGGATACGGTTTGCCCATGCATACACTTTCTGCTTCAGGAAGTCGATGCGCTCTGTGACACAGGACGTATAGTCTTGAGGACTGATATCAGTCCCCGAGAACGCTCGTCTCACAAGCGCATCACTCTAGGGCGAGTATTGCCTTCCCTGAAGCAGATTAGTTTGCCGATGAGTGCTCTGGCCCCACCAATACGGCGTTCAATCCTGCACTGCCAAGCTGGTACGGCTGGTTTCGGTCGCGTAGCTCTTGAGTCATTAACGAATTTAACGTGAGCTACACGACACGCCGCTACAGCTCCGCAGTACAGAATCGAATGAGTATCGGTGAGGTCTTCGCAGTCATCAAAATAGTTTGACAACTGCGAATCCAGAGCCGCCACCAGCGCCCTATTTTTGTTATGCATGGGCAAACGAGGTAAGCATGGCCTAAGTTCGGGCGACATGAACCGATATTCCCGAATCGCACCCTCCAAAGCACTCCTCAATTCCTCACTGCACTGGGTACTTACGTTTGTAGCCCTGTCAACATTCCCCTCGTCAGCTTGAGGCGTGTGACTTGTGGTTAGCCGTGGTGGTACCACAACTGTCTGCGACGGGGGGACGATGACATGGCTACTCTGCATTTCACTGCGCAAGCGATCAAGTACAGTCTCATCCAACATATGATTACGCTGGATGACCCGCACTTGATCCGATAGTCGTTGTGCTGAAACGTTGACAGCTGGTTCAAGCACCTGAAAAAGAGAGAGCATCCGAACACGGTACGCGGTCAGATTGTTTCCTCCTTCTGTAGCCCCATAGTATGAGCGCATGACGTTCTCGTTAATGGATCGTGTCCATCTCATGCGCTGCACACTTCCGCCGGGAGCTGGGACCCTATCAGAGGCCGGTGGGCCTCGAGGTCCTAAGCCGTCCGGCGGCCGGCGTCCTCTTCGTCGACGAGCAGGTGGTGGCGTCGTGGGCGGAGAGAAATACTCGTCGCTCGAGCTCGACGCAACTACCGCGGCCGGTGTCATCACAGCGCCCGTAGTGGGGCTGGGTACCGGCGGCAGCGAGGCGGAGCTGAGCGACGAGTCCGGAGGTGGTGGGCGTGCATTTCTTGCGGCAGATCTTGTCAACATTTTATCATATTTTCTTAATCCTGTTCATTGTGGTTCGGAGGTGACATCTGTCATGTCGGTATTTTTGATTAGGTTTCTTACATTTTCTTATTTTACGGGTTTGTTTTTGGTTTTTTTGATGATATTTAAGTTTCTGGTTTTGGTTTGTGTAAAATTAAAAACTCTTGTGAAATTGGGTAAAATTATTTTAACTGTTGAAATTGCAGAAAAAATTCTATCGTGACGTTTTGTTGACACGGTGTTGCCGTTATTATTATATATTATTATTATTATTAAATCACGTGAAATACTGAACTTACTTAAAACTATTCAGAAATTAGACATTTTAATTCTGAACAAAGCACGAGCTTTGTTCAGAATTAAAATGAAATCAGAATTAAATTTCGATTAAAAATTCACACACTGATGCTGCATACGAATGCAGCATCAGTGTGTGAATTTTTAATCGAAATTTTGATTCAAACTCTAGAGACATGCTGCATAGCATCAGCATTTGCTCTATTGGGTTCAGTTTCCAGTCTAACCAGGTTCAGCTGCATGCCAGTATTTAACATGAAGTGACTGCCTATCTGACCTCCACAACCTAGTTACTGGGTAATACGATACACTTTGGGAAGGTCAAATTTTGAGCTTCTGACGACCCGTATCGACTAAGTTAAAGAGGATTTTTTTTCCGTTGAGCGTTAATTGACAAGGAGTCTCGTAACAATAGGTAACTAATTTATGGAAAGTGTTTCATTCCCATATCGAAATCCATTTATCTTTAATATCCGGATCTTGGAAACCAAAATAATAACATTGGCTAAAGTAAACAGATGCATAAACATATTGAATAGTGTCTCTTTTTTCTTTGAGTTTTTCCTTCTCGGCTTTTCACAGATCGAATTTAATCAACTATCCTTACAATATAATAATATGTATAATTATTCGGATATAAAAAAAATATAAATACGGAACACGCCGACTGTTTAACTTACCCACATACATAACAATAATAAGCCTACCTCCTATAAATTTTCTGAATTACGAAGTAGTTTAAAAATACGTATTAACAGATAATCGTTGATAAACGACTTTTTATAAACTATTTAAATAAGAAGAAAACATACATAATGAGATGTAATAATAAAATATTCGATAAATCATATTTCATTCCCATTTCGGTAAAACTAGGTATTACGAAACAATAAATTATCGACAAAGTAGTAGTGGCACGTCACTAATTCACGGCCTACTCATGCGGCGTGTTCCTGGAATTTACGTACGCGGCGATATTGTTTATTGCGAATGACTATAATTTAATTGCTGCTTTTACCAGTTGTAATAGTAGACATAAACAAGCTTAAGTATTAATGGTAATTGAATTGAGAAAAAATCGTTTATATGCGATAATCGTAGTATTGGTGGTGAAAACATTTGACTTGCCTATATTTATTAAAAACGACATTATTTCAAAAATTAAGCACTTGCTTATGAAATGTTATCCCTTTATTTGTAAAGTTACAAATTTTGGAAGAATTTCCGCAGTTAGATATGCTGCAAACCACCATGTTTACCTCTCCGCGTCCCAAACAACACAAGATACCGTAACAAACGCTCCACGCGCATTTGTGGTCTACGAAACTCATGCGCGGCGACAAGGTCACGCGTCTTTGCAACTTCTATTGCCTTATTATTAAGATTTCTGTGGTCGACGCCATAGTCTCAGTATTTAAGTTGATCACTCATCCACGGACCGGCCACAACAAGAGTAACTTAACCTGATCGATGGGCCCGCGCTGCTGTTATTCTAAGTACCATCGAGGAAACTAACCTATATACACCGTAAGGACTATTATTGCTTGCAGCGCTCAGCCGCTATGGTAACGCATGCTAACAGATGTGGTCATTGTGTGCCCGGAATTTTGGTTTTCAAATTGGTCAGATCTAACTTTCTTCGATACTACATACATGCAACAGCAGAATGCACATGCAGTATGTGGTGGCTCAGTGATAACGGTTGTCACGGTCAAAGAAAACATCGTGAGGAAACCGGTCTGTTCTAGAACAAAAAATTCGAAGACATGTGACATCTACCAACCCGTACTGGGCTGGCGTGGTAGATTATGGCCCACTCCCTCTCAGAGAGAAGAGGCCTGTGTCTCAGCAATGGGAACATTATAGGCTGAGTATGTGTAAATGACCGCTATTACCACTTAGGCTGCCTGTCCATTGAAGCGGAGAAGAGCGGAAAGGAACGGAGCTGTGAAACAGACTGGTTGTCAGACTTTTGGCTTCTGACGACCCGTAACGTCTGTCACAGATCCACAAATGACAGACGGGACCAACGGCTTAACGTGCTTTCCGAGGCACGGAGGGTACTTGGTTTGTAAAGATGGTCACCCATCCAGGGACCAACCGCAGCAAGCGCAGCTTGACCTGATCGATCGACCCGTGCCGCTTATATTACTTAGCCACAAGCCCCACATAATAAAAGTAGTATTAAGTATAATCAGAATAACAGCCGTTTATTGAACTTGTAGGTGCACACAACGTCTAATCTTAATTCCACCATGTCCAACAGAATTCCTCTAATGTCTACCAGCTATTCCCCGAATAAAAAGTGATATCTCTTACCGGTTCATCTCCTGATGACGGAGCTCCAATACGGACCAATAGAACGTTTTCCATACATACGGAGCGGAGCATAGTTTGAACTCTATTGATTAATATAAGCACAGCTCCGCTCCTCTCCGCTCCAATGGACAGGCAGCCTAAAAATACCACGAACTCTATTCTATTCATTGCATGGATGTGCAGTAGGGTGGTTAAGGCCATGAATTGCGTAGCGTAATGATCGAAAATACTTTACCAAAATGTTAACAAAAAACTCCTTTTTCCTCCCCGTTCTCGGTAGTAACCGGGGTACTAAGATTCCTATGCTAATGTCAGGGGGACGAATTCAAACAGCCTTCTTTGAGTTATGTCGGTGATTATTCAACGACATGGCACCGTGTACCTTTTGCGTCACCAACGTTATGATGGCTTTTCACACGGAGGCATGAAAATTTTGAGGATCAAGAAGACTTGGTCGGTGTTTGTTTACATAATAATGACATTACCTGGATAAGATAGCCGAATTTTAGCTATTTTAAAGTCGACACCAGCCTTAAAGATGTGACTTAATAATATAATGTAATTTTGACATAATTACATTTTGTTACCCAACGCAATATCAGCCTATGATGTTTGTAGTACTGGGACACAAGCCTCTTCTCAGTGAGGGGCCATTATCCACAACGCGGACCAAGTTCAGGTTGGTAGATGTCACATGCCTTTGTTTTGGTTCTAGGGCATGCCGGTTTACTCACGATGTTTTCCTTCACCGTTTTGGAAGCAGTGGTGGCGAAATAATTTACACATAGTACAGCGCCACCGACGCAGGCTTAGAATAATTGGGTCCCATTGCAATGGTAAAAAACACAATGACGTAGTATTTCGCGAAATAGAAGCCACCAAACTGAAGCCAATTCAACTTTGGCAAGAGAAACAATTAATTCAATTGTATGTAGCGTGAAATAAGCTATTTAGGGCGCGAAATTTTATCGGCCCATTAAATTTCATTTACATTGGCTAGCGTATTGTTTTTGTGAAAGGAAAAAGAGGGTGATTGCATTGTAATATCTAAATAAACAATTCTATTGTGTGTGTTTTTTGTTGATTGAAAATGGACTTTATTCCATTCAAAGACTAATAAATGAGCCAAACAGCTATGAACTTATGTTATTGTTTTTTCCCGTTACTCTAAGCGATGTTTACGAGGTGTAAGGTCACAGGTTCGAACCCAGGCAGGCGCTTTGCTTTGTGTTAATAATTTCAGCACCATTGCTCTCAAAACGGTGGAGGAAAATATCGTCGGGAAACCGGCATGCGGAATGTACTAAACACTCGAAGACATGTGACATCTAGCAATTCGCTCTAGGCCCGCGTGGTAGATAACAGTCCAGTCCCTTATGAAGAGAGGAGGCCTGTATCCCAGCAGTGGGAATATAATATGATCATGACTCTAAGGAAAACAATTGTATAAAAAACTAAAAACACGCCTTAAAAACCCAGTCTAAAAAAGTAGAAAATAATTTAATTCTATTAAAAAGCGTGGGGTGCTTTTTGAGGTATTTTTATAATCAATTAATATCAAGCACCCCACGCTTTTTAATAGAATTAAATAATTTTCTACTTTTTTAGTTTGGTTTTTAAAGCGTGTTTTTTAGTTTTTTAAACTATTATTTAAGTATTGACAATTTTTAGTTCTGCTAACTACAAAAGCGTGATTTTTAAGTTTTTTTTTTTTATAATTTTTGGATTGTCATCGGTCCTCGATAAGTCTACAAAGTTTAAATGAAATCTGACCATTTGAAGTGGGTCAAAATCGCGCCCTAAGGAGTCGGTTACAAACAAACATACAAACATACATACAAAAAAAAACATACAAGTGAAGCTAATATAAAGCGTGTAAAAATTGAAACAGTGTCTGAATTGAAACAGTGTCTGAAAAAATTGAAAAGTGGGTTCATAACAAGGCAAACAGTTATAAAATGTTAAGAGAGTGCATCGAGAAAGTTTTACATTATTATTGAATAATACTTTATAGCCAGTCTTAAATAATCAAGGATAAGGTTAAATAAACAGATTAGTTTAACATCTAAAATCAACAGTAGCAAATTAATAAATAAATCTTACCGTACCTGTGTTTATCATTATAACTTGTGTAGGGCGACAAGCCGCCATATATCTCAGTAAGCCTTAAATTGAGTTACCGACGCAATGCAAGCCACAATAACACGTCGTAAGACGAAAAGCTTTCATTTTAAAACTCTAGTTCTCTTACCTGGTAGTATTTTTGTAACAGTTTTTTGTTTTTTTAAGGCAATATAATATTTACCAGCTTCTGCCCGCGAGTTCGTTCACGTGGAAGTCGTAAGACACCACAATATACTAAAATACCAGCATAATTATTTCCCGCCAGTGCGTAAGCCTGTAATTATGCCGCGAAGGGACAGGTAGAGGTGTACATAAAGAACACCCACATTTCGCCAGTTATATTCAAGTACCATGTAACAAGAGACGAGCCTATTTCCATCAACCGGGCACAAATCCAGACTCCTGGCTGCTAATGAGAAACTCCAGATAAAAAAACTTAAAAAAGCTTAAAAGAAACAACCGACCTCCGGAAAAACACTACAAAGTCAAAAATAACTTTAATTTTGGAAGGCGGTGACAAAATTAATATTAAAATACATATTATTTAAATTTTTTGTCAGCGCCCTCCGAAATTCTTTGTAGTGTTTTTCCGGAAAGTCGGTTGTTTATTTTTCACTTTTTAGTAATAGTACCTACCCCACACCAATTCGAAATTTCATCATTCTTGGGGTCAAAACAATGCATATTCATGCGATAGCAGCAATCGCGATTGAAGAGCTGTCACTTTTTGAAGAGTTCCGTTGTCTGTCTCCAAAACGCATCACCAGATCTATATGGAATTTGAACGAAACCATTTCGAATAAACCGCTTTCGAGCAAAAAAATTTTTTTTTAATTCGTCTATATTTATGACGGAGTTATGCCCAAACATACATTTAATATATAATATGTATATATATAAACATGTCGAATTGATTTTTTTCTTTTTTTGAAGTCGGTTAAAACACTGCTAAAACAAAACCGAAAAACATCTCTAACCAGATTGTAGAATGTTGAATACATTCTACAATCTGGTTTTTTTTTTTTTTTTTTTTCTGGGTGGGAAATCATCAAATGACTTCTCCCGCTCTGGTTGGAGCAGGAGGGCGTGTCAGACTTTTACTGACTAAAACCCACCCATGTTCCTTCAGCTGCCCGTATGCCAGGGGCCGCGGTATCTCTTTCGAACAACCCGCACCCCTAGCAGGCATCGGCCCTTGCGGGCCCCACCAGCTGCTGCTGACGTCCTCCTGCAACGGGTCAGTACAGTGGCCCCGCCGCCAACCACTTTTCGGCCGCAGGGGATAGGGAGCGCGGCCAACGCTATACCGACACTCCTCTTCCCCTGCGGCCCCACCGCGTCCACCATCAAACGGTGGCGGCCCCGTCCAGGCTACGGAAGGGAAGAGCGCTACTCAGAAGTACCGGCACTCCTCCTCCGCCGCAGCCCGTAACCCTCAGCCGCGATGCCTCCCATTCGACATCGCGGCCCGCCTCAGTTGCGATGAACCTCACCGCAACCTACTTTTTGGCCGCTACGTCGTCGGCTTGGAGGCACAAGCCCTGACGAGCGGCCCCACCTTGGGGTTCCTCTTCGCTTCACCGTGGGAGGGTGACCACGGTTACTGAGCCCCCCCGCAACGACAATGCGGGAACCCCACTGGGGGGGTTCTACAATCTGGTTAGAGACGTTTTTCGTTTTTTCTAACCAAGTTTTACACTAAACTATTCTTACTTAGCCGAGTGTCGAAAAATAGTGTATTTCCAACGTAAAATAAAAATAGACCAAATAATAAACAATCTAATTCACAAAATTCTTCCACTTTCAAATACATATAATAGCAAAATACCCCAACAACGGATTCTTCGACCGTCGCGTCGGTCCACGAGTCACGGTCTATGTAAATTGGGCATACTGTATGCACATATATAAACAAAAGCCAGGCTTAATAAACCACTCGCGACCACACGGATCTGCATTGGTAATTTATTTTGGCATTGCTATGTTGGCCATACAGGATACATTTTGACCAGTGCGCAAACTGTGACCATGAATTCAGCATATCATTGTAGACCCCAAAGAGCAGAAATTTTCCGTCAGTTATAAAAAAAAATTATCAGCTGTTTCATAGAAAAGTGCAATACCTACGCGGTCAAAATGTATGGAACAGCTGATTTTTTTTGTACAATCGACGAAAAATGCTATACCGATGTATACCATCGGTCCTGTGTTCTGTACTGTGTAGTTCACTACAAACTACACTTAAAAGACTGCTCGCTATAGAAAATTATTATGCATTGAGTGGTGGTAGTAGTAATATAAACCCAATAATTTTCGTATTAAAAGTTAAATTCAACTACTTACTGCTTGTTACTCAAGTAATTCCAACAATTTTTTACTACGGTTCAAACGTTTGTTTTTTTATTGTGATTCTGCTTTGTTGATTTTTTTTTAGCCCCAAATTATATGAATAAATTATTTATTGTGCTTTATTCAAGCAGAAATCGCACTTATTTACTTATTTTAGTGAGATTTCAAGTAGTTTTCTAAGAACAGATGTTTATTCACACAGTTGTAGACGTCGCAATTCAAGTTTGTGTTGCGTCCCACAAAAAAAAAAAAACGTAAGATAAAATAACGACTTGTAAAAAACGTAATGCATTAAAATATCAATTTATTTCTTGACTCATAAACATTGTACCTATATTTAAATAAAGGAGAAGTTTTAAATATGTTTTTAAGAGTAAATCTACATATTCATACGTGAAGTAAAAATGTATCCCTTTTTACGAAAATTAAGCGGACGGAGGAGCATGCAATTTGGCACTGTTAAACTTTCTATAGAAAAGGACTGCAGAAACCATTATTTTTATTATTATCGAATGTCGACCACTTTTTACTGATTAATTTAATTTATTATTACTAGTTTTACCCAACTACTAATGATAAATTGTCCACGAAAACTGAAATCAAGAAAAGTTTTCTACACAGACAGTAGCAAAATCTTCACACAAAGATCCAGATATAAATACGCACGGTCACAATACATTTACAATCTATTTTGGTGTCCTGGTCACGACAGCCTACAAAGTATCAATTTCTACGATTGTATTGCTCACAATCGTTCCCGGGGACACTCGAATGGTGTTCAATAGAGGTTGTGCCATACGGACGGAACTACAGGCGATAACCATCGCAATTTCACAGCGGACGCATTGGTATAGACAATATTTTTAATGACTTAGTCGTGGGTACATTTTTTTAGGGATGTGTGTAGCTATGTAGGTATCTAAGAGGCTAAGTTCTATTTCCTTGGACTTTATTTATTCAAAATTAGAGAACAATTTAGTAGTGTGGTGACACACTTTATGACACTTGTTACTATGAACAGATTTTGAACATCTGTATCAGAACTGGATACAGATGTAGGCACACTGCACTGCATGCACTGGAATAATCTGTATTTCAGATATCAGTGCTCTTCCCCTGTTGAAAGCGACGCTTAGAAAATAACTTGTTTTGTTTCTAACTCGACAGTTTTATAATTTTAATCATTTAGTTGGAAAAATATGGTACATTATATGGTCTTAAAATTAGTCAATGGTATCATCACATTCTGCCAAGTGTGGCGTGCAAATATTAGTAACGTACATTTACTACAGGACATATGTTAACATCAGTGGATCGCTCCAGGGTAGCTGGCGAAATTCAAATTTTCTTGCAATTTTCAGTGCTAGGTAGTATGTTAATTAAAATACGATTCACGACCGTAACACATATTATGTATTTACAGAATAAGGTTCACTCATTTTTTTAAAGTATCTTAATTAGATTCTAAAGTGCTAATAAACCACAGAAAAGAACACAACATTTTTATTTAATCGATTTGGTGCCGTAAAAATGCATTTATATTTTACATGTTCAAATTTGGCGCCTAATTTAATGAAAACGCTGGACGCTGTGAACGCCATATTATTGCTCTGTGGGTATGACGTCAGTTCGCTGTATAAACAAATGCGCTGACATTTTATAAGACAATGGTTAATAATTTAAAAAATGAGTTATTTTTCTACTTATCGTTGGTTTGTTGTTCTTGAATGCAAAATATTATTTAAATAAAAATTACTTTGGTTACGAAAATAATTAAAGAACAAAGTTGCTCAGTTGACATGCCGTATGACGTATTAACATGGCGGCTATTAATTCATGGTGTTCAAAAACAGATAAAAAAAACTGATATCTTTAAACTGAATTTTAAAATTTATTTAGTTGTTTCGTGAACTAAAACTAACATTTTCCGACTGAATTTTGTCTAAGCTATATCAATAATCTATTTTTAGATATTTTCTCTTATAGAGTAAAATACCCCATTATAATAATAAAAATCGTCAATACATCCCTCTAAGTTAAACTCCATTGAATGACTTTTTACCCCGGGCTACACTGGAGCTTAAACCCATAGGTGCTCTTACACGCGCAATTTTTTGAGCAATTATTGCTCGGCAACACTAATGGATCAATCTGGATCAATTAAGTGGAGCAATCTGGAGCAACAACAATAAATTGCGGATATGTTTCGGGAATATCGGTTCGTATTGCTCCATATATTTCATGAGTTCCCGGTCCGAAGTAGCCATAGTACTATTTTATGAAGGGTTTGTGCTCTAGATCCGAACTCTATCTGTCCGAATTCAAAACATTTTTAATTCGGGTTGAACTCGGATCTTGAATTCGGATTCGGATCGGATGCAATGTAAAACTACTGTAATGGTCTATTTTATTACCTAGATTCAACGCAAATTATTTCCCAAACAATTTTACAATTAATATGATTGACATAGTTGTAGAGATAAGATAGCAGTCGCTTCATGTTAAAATCCGGCTAAGTGCGAGTCGGATTCGCGCATGAAGGGTTCCGTACCATTATCTAAAAAAACAGATTTAACAAAACTTAACAATGGAGTTGAAAAATATGTTCTCCCACACATTCCAACTGCAAATGTAAGTTGGTACGCACAATATTGAGTGATTTGCCATGTTATTTTAATATAGGACTTCTTATAGGTTTTCCCATAAACTATAAGTAGAAAACTAATTTCTGTATCTTTTTCAAAATTTTAGGTTCAGTAGTTTCGGAGATAAGGGGGGAATGGTAAATTTTAGTCTTTTTTCTCGAATAAGTGGGAAACCATTTATTTTAAAAGTGACCCCTATTCGTCTATTCACGTCACACTTCTGGGTTTGGGTCACAGAAATTGACATGTGTACCAAATTTCAACTTAATCGGTTAAGTAGATTCGGAGATAATTGACAGTGATGGACAGACAGACGGACACATGAGTGATCCTATAAGGGTTCCGTTTTTTTATTCGGACGTACGGAACCCTAAAAAGACTCAAAAATCCAATGAACTCATTTATATAACATACAATTAACTTTAGTTTATATTGAATATGCCAGTTATTGAATGCAAATGTCTATTGTCTGAAAATGGGGGAAAGTCAGGGCAAAAGCTTGTGTCTACATATTTTATCCATCCATCTAGAAACATTGCGTTCTAGAAAAAAGACATTCTATTATTTATAGAACAAACTGCGTATTAAGGCAACAGTCTACCTAATTTCCTACAAAAATGACTAAGCGGCTTTCACCAGGAAAAATATTATATTTCATGAGAAAAAAATAATTTCCGTATCATGACTGGAATAACTATACTTTTAGTGAGTCACTCACAATGGCTGGAGTCTATTGTATGGGCGTGGTTACACACTTTCTTTATTTGAAAAAAGGTTAAAGGTAAAGCTTCTTTGATGTGACGTCACAATTGAATGCTTTGATTTTGGCATTTCGTAAAATGGCTGTCGAATGTCGATAGCTTTTTGACAACAATAGAACAGCAAATACACAGGCAACAATAGAAGAAACAAACTATTGAAGCTCATTCAGAGTTTTGAAGTTAATAAATGGCAACAATTTTTATTATAAGTATCTAATTAATATCCTAATTACTATCTAATTAAGTTCCCGAGACGCTGAAGACCGCAACAGGTGGAGGCGCATCGCAGGGGCTGGTTCATAAAATAAAATGCATCATCGTCAACCACGACCATTCTGTCAAGAATGCACGACTGAGAAGGAGGAATTAATATCATGTTTTAAATTCTATCGAATAGCGTAGCTAGTCTGGTGGTTGCAAGCGCGACTGCGGTCCTGGGTTCGATTTCCAGGTTGGGCAAAATGTTATTGGGTTTTTACATTAGGAAGTTCTTAGTAACAGCCTAGAGTTAGCGGTGGTGATAACCTCATGCCACGGAAATAACATTAAGCCGTTGTTGGTCCTGCGCCTTCTCTCTCCGGTCGTGTTGGATTGTGTGCCATCCCATGAGAGTGAAGAAAGAGGCAGTGCATCTGTATCTGCACACATACTTGTGCACTTTAATATCTCCCATGTCGAAGGCCATTCTCAATGTTAATTGGCCAGTATGGCCGAAATACGGCCTGGAGGCCTGGTCTGGTAATCGAAGGCCTACGGTACGGGAGATATTAAAGTGCACAAGTAAGTGTATGATACATGTTGGGGTCGCATTCCAGGCTAACCGGATGCAGCCGTATACACCAATATTTTACATGGAGCGACTGCCTATCTGACCTCCACAACCCAGTAACTAGGTACCACGACACCCCTTGGTAAGACTGGTTGTCAGACTTTCTGGCTTCTGATGACCCGTAACGACTGTCAAAGATCCACAAATAACAGCTGGCACCAACAGCTTGACGTGCTTTCCGAAGCACGGAGGGATCTTGGTATGTCAAGATGGTCACCCAACCACCGACTAACCGTGGCAAGCGTGGCTTAACCTGATCGATTATCCCGTGTGGCTGTTATTACTTAGCCACAAGCCCCTGTTACCCCTGTTACTCTTATGATTCAATTATAATAGGAACAAGTTTTCTCTGAAATTGTATCGTGAATCCGGACCATGTAAATTCAGGGAAAGTCATATTTAAGGAAACTGACTACCAACTTAAATTGTATGTATATTCAAATCACAACTGTCCTTTTTTGACGAATGTATGAAATCGCTATAACTCAGCAAAGTGACGTAGTATGTTATTTTACTTAGCGACACGCTGCAGCTTTTACATACCTATGGACGGACAGAGAGATTTATTGAAACGATATGGGATCCATTTCCTTAGCTACGGGACCACCGTGACAGCCTCACGACAGCGTAGTAGAGCGTTTTATAACCCTTATCTGCATTGTCAACCCCATTGAAATGGTATTTCACAACACATAATTGTGAAAAGAAAATGGAAACAGGACTACACATATTTCCACGGAACAACCTAAAAATTGCATCAGACGTGCCTAGTTACTTGTTACTCGTAAACTTGAAAGGCTATTTCTCCTACTAAAATCTAGCTGCAATCTAATCTACAATGCATGTATGAATGTAGGTATGTGGGTAGGTATGTTTGTATGTATGTTCATATGTTCCCTCATAACTCCTAAACGACTTATTTATTTATTTATTAAAAATTAATGCACAAGTAAAAAATACTGTACAAAGGCGGACTTAATGCCTGAGGCATTTTCTACCAGTCAACCTTAAGGTGATGCACAGACAAAACATGGCAGGTGCAACCTAAGGGATAGGTAACTCGAAAAATAATACATACTATTAAATAGATACATATGTATAACGAAAATAAACTTTGTCTTGAGAAATAACGATAGGTAGAGGAAAAACGAATCCAGCAATTCAGCGCTGGGATGACTCTGCCAACTTCATGCGAATATACTCACGTGCCTTCACTTTAAACGACAACCGACTGGTTGCCATCCTAATGAGTGCATTCCATAGAAACACTGCCTGGACAAAAAAAAAGAAGATTGAATGAAAACAGAGCGATGAGAAGGACATCGTAGATGACGACTTATCATAATTTGACAAATGAGGTATTGTTGGAAGCGTCTTGATCGTCGCATTAAATTCAATATGGTTTCCTCTAGAGGATATAAAGTCATGTACAAAAAAGGTTTTTTTTAATGATTCCATGTCTCTGTAATTCCTAAAATTATTTAAAGAAAAAATAAGCTCAAAAACTAGAAACCAGACCATCCTAAAGCAAAAGATCGCTTACTACTGAAATAATGTATTGATTTGTTAGGCTAGGTGGCATACGACCAGTGGCGTGCACAGAGTTTTTAGACAGGGTAGGCAAAAGTTTAATAAAAGGCAGAAATGAAACAGAACAACCGATTGCTGTACCTACACAGCATGCAACCTGTGAGGCAATTAAATGAATCATATTGTTTTGTATTGAATTTACGATTGACTTTACCTATAGTTTGTACCTATTAATTGCAAATCCGGTCCGGCACGATACTTGTTGTTTTTCATTATTTTTCTTTTCTCTTTACACACACCACCTGAACAACTTTCACAGTGAATATGATCAATTTTTCACACTATTTATCAATGTTAAAATCTTAAATACATGCCATCATCGCTCACAACCAAAACAAATAAATCAAAACAAACAATGGCGTTGGAATTACTCGGCATATGAAAATAATACGACAAAGAAATTATAGTTATTTATGTAGTCACAATTCAATGAAATAATGCCACTTTTTAAAATAGTCGCAGAACCAACTTTGTTCGGAAAACTTCGGTAAGTTTCTTAATTCAACTCGTTGTTAAAAATCGTAAAAATCCAGTGACTACCCTGTACGGTTGTGTGCGTTATTTTTTACATTGTGTGCCACGTATGTATACTCGTAGGAACGCACATTGAATAAATCTGCATGACCACGAGAGCACACATACAAACATTGAGACACGAATAGTTCGTGTCTCTCCCGAGGCACTAAGCGGCGCTAGTGCATCGCAATGCGAAGTTGCGTCAAATTGTACGAAGGAACGGGATATTGTATCGATGATGCTAATGATACGACCGACGCTCTACAGGTAGCGCTAATTTATGAATAATTTTTTTTTGGTAATTGATAAAATAATATTAGTATTACATATTTATCTGATTTAGATATGGTAGGCAGTGTCTTTCTGTCTTTATGGACTGCACGCCACGGCATACGACCACGGCTTTCAGATGATAACGTTTTCTTGTTTCACACTTTTTCGAGCGTGATTTTACAGTGGTCCGGTTTTAGTTTTGAACTTATGTCACAAATCTTTATATTAATACGTGGAGCAAAAACTTTGTCCTCTTCTTAAGAAAATTATGCCGACGGAGGAATATGAAATTTGGCACAGTTTTTTTTTTGAGTGTGGGAAATCATCAAATAACTTCTTCCGCTCTGGGTGGAGTGGGAGGGCGTGTCAGACTTTTACTGACTAAAACCCACCCGTGTTCCTTCAGTTGCCTATGTGCCAGAGGCTACTGTATCTCTTTCGAACAACCCGCACCCCTGGCAGGCATTGGCCCTTGCGGGCCCCATCAGTTGGTGCTGGCATCTCTTTGAGCCGCGCGTGGAACACAATGCGCGGTCGACCCGGGCTTGGTCCTTACCGGACAGCGAGCTACCCATTACTAGCCGTCGGCAAGCCCGCGCCTTCGGTGGCCGTGAATCAGCCTGGGATTTCCGATGCCCTGGGCGTCTCCTGCATAGGCTAGAGCCGTGAGGGTGCATATAGGTACTGCCTCTCCCTCGCGTGCGCCGCCTCCCTCTTCGCGAGCATTACTGCTTCGCAGAAGGAGGTGACGGCTACCCATGCACTCTCGCTCCGTATCGTGGCCTGGACCAGGGCTGGACGCGAGTAAAAAGTATTATGGAGAAGGAGTGAAGAATGATAATATTTTTAAATTATGGTCGAATTTCAACCACTGACCAACCACCAGTTAATATAAACCAATGACATGCAATATTTGTTACTATTTTTTATCAATCTTTGCTCTTCATTTGTTTATCCATTACGATCATCGCTAGTCAGTTTAGCCCCTAAAATTCATATCTCGATAAAGACCTCACTACACGTGACTACCCTAGTCTACTGGCACGGCTCCAACGCCCGTCCATGTAGCAACTATGTGTTGAGATTACATAACGGAACATGAAGATTTTTTTGGCACCCCTTGTGCAGCTTAAATTGATTTTTTTGAAGGCACTGCCTGCTGTATATGGTCGTAACTATCACAGGATAGGAAATGGGCGTAAAAACAGGGGTGTTGGTATATTGGACCCAGTGTTCAGTCGGCCCTATTATACCTACATCCCTCGTCCGCTAAGGTGTATCGGTATAATTTGGTTGTTTTAAATTAATTCTGCGTGACTGGCTTGTGTAATTAACTACATATTATTGTCTTTCTAAATTACAATCGACAATATGTTGTCTTAAAAAAAACTCAAACATCATTCAGAAGAATCATTAATAATTATTTTAATCTTTATTCAAATATACTACACAGTAAGCCCAATGTCTGTACCAGTTACTGCCATATTCTTGTTGGATAACTAAGAACTTAAATAATATCATCATAGCATGAGATGATGAATATAAAAGCTAGTTACGCTAGCTAGATAATTTTTAAACGGTAACTGACAGACACACAGAGTTACTTTCGTGCATTTATAATATTAAGTATGGAAGTATGTATTCTGAGGTATTTAATACACCGACATTTCCCATGTTATATTTATGTATATTAAGTCCCATGTAATAGCCATCTGATATCCCATCAATTACCTTAAACTAAAACTCAACTCGTGTTCAAAGAGAAAACACGCCGGAAACCCGCAATTCTTTATAAAAATATTAAAATGGTGGTTGAAAATATCGCCAATGATATTCACGGGTGTATAATTTACAGTTTTACATTTATAATGAACGAACAGTTCCGAATAATTGGCAGTTGGAACTCTTTTACTGTTGCAGACTTAAATACTTTAAATTCGAATATGTTGGTATTTCACAAACCATCCATCAACTCAATCAACCATTTGGTGCAAAAAATGGAAAATTTATTTGAACTTTATAAACATGCATACATACATAAACTCACGACCTTTTTCCATGGGGTAAAGGGTTAAAAATAATAAATAAGAGCATTAACATTTTAATTTAAATGCCACAAGCGCATGTCTGTTGATTTGCTTACCTACAGTTATTTTAATTATTTTGACACAACAACTGGCGGAATGTGAGTGTACTTATTTAAGTAACCTAGCTATTTCCCAAGTAAGTTGAGGTTGGCTTCCAGTCTAACTGGATGCAGCTGAAAACCAGTATTTTATATGGTGCGACTGCCTATCTGACAGGTCTATCCTAGGTCAGATAGGCAGGGTAATATGATACTCCTTGACATCTGGTTGTCAGACTTTTGGGCTTCTCACTACCCGTAACATCTCATCTATGTGGCCTTACTAATGGGTATCATGGTATTGGGTAACACGATAACCCTTGATGAGACTGGTTGTATAGGTAGCGTTAGCCCGTTGTGTCTGATTTTCAAGCTTCTAACTACTCCTTACTAATCAACGAATGACAGCCGGGAGCTGCCACTGTTAACGTGCTTGACGTGCTATCTGTGACACGGCGTGGTCTCGATATTTATGTAATGGACCGTGCAATAGTTATCTCTTCGGCACTTGACCTCTCCTTAAAACGCGAATGTTATGCTAAAATACGAAGATGGCTCATCTTTCTATTCATTTATTGTTGTTTTTTAAGCAGATCGATTCGCTCTTAAAGTAAAAACATACACTTCTAAAGAGTTACATTCTCAGCCTAAGCAGTAAGCTTCTTCATTTTATTGGCATTAAAGAAGAAAAATAATTGCAACATTGGCCCGATTGCCGCCGGTTCATATAAGACTTTGAAAATACTTATGAGTATGAATATGACAAGCCACCCCATTTGCCCGTTACCATCTGTTTACCTTCACTCTATGCATGAAAGTCGTAAAAGATGACCAACAACACGTTTTCGTAAAAATAAAACCTACCTATTGGGGGAGGCCTATGTCCAGCAGTGGACGACTTTCGGCTGAAATGATGATGATGATGAACCAATACTTGCGGTGGTTGGTCCGTAAATGATGACCATTTTTACATCCCAAGACCCCACCGTGCACGTTAACCCGTTGGTCCCGGCTGTTTGACAGTCGTTACGGGTCTTTAGCAGCCCGAAAATCTGACAGCCAGTCCTACCAAAGGGTATCGTATTACCCAGTAACTGGTTTCTAGAGGTGAGATAGGCAGTCGCTCCATTTAAAATACTGGTATTCAACTGCATCTGGTAAGACCGGACACCGACCTCAATATTGTTGGGAACAGGCTAGACAGATGATGAATCGTGCCGACCCGAACAAGTGGCATGCATGCCTTATACGAGAGTACATGAGTATGACTCAGTTTATTCTTTTAGTCGTCTTTTCGTACATATTCATCAGCGCTCTATATCTCGTTCATACTATAACGGGCCTATCACATTGTTTTTCTTACAAAGGAACAAAGAGCTTTGCCGACTCAAAGGCGCGCAAACAGTCGTGTAATGGCAACTACGTAAGGGCGAAGGCATGAGGAAGTAGTTTGGCACAATGCTGATATCATCGTTATGGATAGCTATTATTAGTAGGTTTATGATCTGCTTGTGTAATGTAGAGTGAAAACATAATAATTTCGTTGATACTGTTTTCTATTGTATTTTTGTTGAAAACTATTGGATGCTTACATTTAAACAGGGCGACATCGACGCACATCCTGTTACCATGGATTCAGTTTAAATGATGAGGAACAATCAACAAAGCAACACACAGCAAAGCAATTTTTTTATAAGTGTCATTTAAAAAAATAGACATTAAAAAAAAAATTGCACTGCCATACAATTTGATCGCGTACGTATTGTACTATTCTACAAAATAGCTGTTTTTATAACCGACGAACAACTTCCAACAGGATGTGGGTCAAAGTGCCTGCGAGCCTGTATAGTAGTAGTTGCTGCTCGCGACCTCGTCTACGATCCAAGCTGAAAAGAAGTCTTTCTGTCAACATTCGTTACGATCGGTTCAATGGTTAAGGTGTGAAAAGTAGAAGATAGAAAGACATTTACTTTCGCATTTATTTTATAAGATAGAATAAATTGCACTATTTGATGTATCGTAACTTTTAGCAATCGAAAGTTAATTTCTCAAAAATACATTAAAATAATGTCAGAAAATCAAAATCAAAAATCAAAAGTCATTTATTCAAACTAGGCTGACAGTCAGCTCTTTTTGAACGTCTAAATTACATAAGACAGTCCCCCCAAAACGCCCGCCTTCCTTGTGCTTTAGCTGGGAAGAAGAAGTGTCGCAACAAATTCCCCAGCAGCACAGATGTCTGTTAAGTTAGAAGAACTAAATTCTATACAGTAGTAGGTAATTAACATTACGAAACACAAAATACATTAAATTTACCATATCTCAGCAAGTACACGCCTATATACCAACAAAACTTTGAAAACATAGTACTGGATAAAACATAGTAGTAGAAATAAACTGAATTATACAGGCAAATAAAATAAACAATAATATGAACTAACATAATTATATGTCCAAGGAAAAAGGGTCCAGTAGTGGGGTATTGAGTTAAGACTAGATTCAGTATCTAGAATAGTCAATTGATAGTAAGGATTGAAAAAATATTCAAAAACTGGCACAATTTTTTTTATCAGACATTTGAAGTTGAAATTCTGAAAAAGCTTGATTAGTCATTTACTATCTGAAATTGTAGATAATTGAGCATGTATTAATAATCAATTAAAATCGCGAAACGCAACTTTTTCACCCTACTTTACAAAACTCGTTATATCTCGGAAACTAAATGCCGAGAACTGGACCCTTTTTGCTTGGACGCCCACATTTAACCTGTCAGTAGGCAAGCTAATACTGGTGAAAGAACATAAACATTGTCTTGAGTTAATCACAGCGACCAACAATTATTATCGTTTAAGTAGTCGTTGATAGAATAGTATGCCTTTGAACAGAGGGTGGATTTTTTTTGGGAGGGGGTATTTTTTTAGCTTTGAACGCATTAAAATGCAAAAATCTAGCAAAGAAGAGGGAAGCTTGTTATAAAAAGTTATACCAAGACCAACAAAAGAGTTATGAACTTTATGAAGCCGGTGAAAGGGAACAATATTGAACATAAAGAAAAAAATCTCTCAAAACTTATTGTTACTACAAGTCTGCATCGTCCCACTGCTGGACAAAAGCCTCTCCCCATGACTTGATGAATCAAAGGCTAAACTGGACCACTTGTGGTTTGTTTTCTCCAGCTCCTCCCGCAATCTTCTACAGGGTCTGCCGCGACGCCTCTTGGCTGTGTCAGGGGTAAAGTGAATCTTGAAAATACTCGTAACGACCAATACATAATTTTACGTAAAAGATGCTTGGTGATTCGGGCTGTCATAAAAATCTTGAACATAAACCTAAGGTGTAATAAAAATGACCTAATTGCTTCAGCCCTATCTTTTTCTTTGCACGAACTTGCCTTATATTGTGTACTTTTAATTACGGTGACGTGTCTATAAGGCCGTATGTGCTTACTTCGTTTTACAAGGTAACTAATTTGCAGGGTGATTTGTGACGTAAAAAGTAGCGACAGGTTGTTGCCAAATAGTAATTGCTAACTAGCGATCCGCCCGGTGTTTACTACTCGACAAACATAAAGATTTTTTTATTGTAATTACAATAAAAGTTTTTATTGGTTTTCATACAATTGCTGTACAGCAAAAAATTGAGGCATTCCAGGTAAGTTATAAGGATACTTGTGATGGGGTTACGTAGCTACTTCCCATGGGTTGCTAACTCAATATTGAGACATAATTAAAAGATGCTGCCAGTCTTCTGGGCACGTTTCCTGATGACAGCGATGCGGACGAATACTTTGACGCCTAAGTCTCCTTGTGTTTTTGTATTTATTTGTTTAGTTAGATGATTAGTTAATATTTTTTATATAGTTTTAATTTAGTAATTAGTTCAATTAATAGTTTATTAAAAGAGGAAAGAAAAGCCTTAGGTTCTAAGGTGTTGACAAAATTGTTATGTAAGTTTAATGTTCATGAATTATATCTACACATAAACCTTCCCGAATAAATTCTCTAAATTACTTTTTTGATACCTATTTTGAAACTACACATCATTGAAGTGGACGTCCGTTTGAGCTGAAATCGAATTAGTTCTAGGTCTAGTCGTGAATAAGTAATTGAACAGATTTCTAACTGTAATATACAGCACTTAGACCTACTTAGCCTTGGCTATTAAAACATCAAAATCTCGCCTCTCGTATAATCTCTGGCTCCTCAATAAATGTAGGACAACATCAAAAATAGGAACATATTAAGAAGAAAAATTTATTCTCAAATTCGTTTGGAGAAAGAACCCGTTTAAAACACAGATAATTTCAACTAACTTACACACGTTTTTATTGAACTCTAAACCCGTCTTACCAACATACAATCGAACTATGTAATCAAGTTCCACCCAAAATTGTATGCAGCAAACATTTTTCGAGTACACGTCGAAATTGTAGAAAAATAAAGTGATTTTCCGCGCCCGTCCACAAACTGTGACAGTATTGTACAAAAAAGCCTCAAAATGGACTAGACGCCATCAGTTGTGGCCTGGCCTGCCAACAGGCTACCAGGCAGAAAGAGCAACATAACAACAACAGATGATGTTGCCAGCTGGTTTGGAATTTGGAACATTCCATATTTTTGACGTGTCAGTATACTCGTATGAAAATGCATATATGTAAGTATATTCGGCCATCTTGATCACAGTGCTGGTATTTAGTAGAGGAACCATTTTATTTTAACTCGCCATGTGATCTGATAACATACAACGCTCATGATGTTAAACTTTTCTAAATATGAGCTAGATCTACCAAACACTTAGCTTATAAATAGTCTGCAATTTTTTTTGAAATAATTAGTTTTTTGGAAATATGACAGAAGCCTCCCTCAAGTACCACCACTTCGACCGGTTTTATGCTTCTCGCATCCAGAGGATTCCTGCGGCCTTCACCAGGACATCGGACGCCTTATGGGAGACCTTCCAATGCTACGTCTTCCAGTACTCTAAACCCAGTCGCTAGTTCAGAACTTTTCGGCCCCATCGGCCATCTGTTCTGTGAGCAATGTGCCCTGTCTATTGCCACTTAAGTTTAGTAATTCTTTGGGCTATGTCAGTTACCTTGGTTCTCCAACGGATCGTTTCATTTCTGATTCAAAAGCGTAGAAAAACTCCAGGCATAGCCCTCTCGATTGCCCCTGGGGCAAGTTTAAAGTTTTAGGCTTACAGCCTTTTTGTCATGCTAGCTTAAAACATCATATAAGATTACAAAGCATTACAAAAATGCCATTTGTAAATGTCTGAACCAAGAATACCAACCATAGCTGCCGTTAAATTTAGAAAAGTAAAGGAATGACTGAAGTTTTATGTTATGTAGAGTTTATGAGAACTGAACATTTTTTTCTTCGGCTTCCCTCTAATTAAAATTGTAGGTTCGCCACTGATGAGTCGCACTGACTGTATTGTCGCCATATTTCCCAAAAAAATCTAACGTAAGATTTCTGCTTTTGTTACCCAAAAACCAATACACATCTGAAGGCCTGCAATGAATAACTTAGCAACTGGCAACGGTTGCAACCGCGCTGTAATCTGTTGCCAACGCAAATCCATGCCAAAAATCGGGAACATACCGCTGGAGTGTCAAAAGCTATTACTTGTATGAATACATTGGAAAATACCGTTTATATAAAGTTTGGCAAGGCCACGAAATGTAGCGTCAGCTTGCTATATTTTAAAAGTTGACGCAGGAAATATTTTATGAAACAACGGGATGCTTGAGTAAGTATCGATTATTATTGTTGTTATGTTTTAGGTAAAATGGAAACTATGCAAGAAAGCCTTTCATATTAGACTGTTATAGACTTTATTGTACTGTTCCAATAGTAGAATCTTATTTTTTTCCTAACTTAATGACTATGATATTAACTTTATAAAGTATAATGTTATTTTCATTAATGTGAGAGTCAGGACTATGTGGGTCATTGTTTTTTTCTCTCAGTTATCTTTAATGATGGTTTGGCAGGTTGTGTGTACTTTATGTGGCCACCCAAAGGTACTTTCTTTGTTACCTACATAAAGTTCGTCTAAGTGTTCAGTTTTTTTTATGTTTCGAGTTGAGTTATTACTGTATGAGTGTACTGACTGGACAGGTCTACTCAATCTGCGTGGTTGTTTCCTCAAAAACCCTTTTGAGACACCGATTTTCGTGGTCTTCACATGATCTGACTAAGATTATATCTGGATTTCTTATTTCTTCTTATCTTATGGTCTTCTTCTTCTTATCTGGATATCTTTAAGTTCTTGCAGATGACATCTGAAGATCCTTGGTTTCTAGATTGTTCATGCTTGTTATTATGAGGAAACATAAAAAATGAGGAAACATGACGACAGAATTAATGTATTTTTGATGACTATGGGTACCTATACATACCTCTATATTTTGAATTTTATTATTATTTTTAATTTAACTTATTTTCTTTACTGTAATTTTTTGTATATGGGTACATTGCCTGCAATAAAACAACATTTTATTATTGTACAAAAAAAAAACCATATAGCACAGGGTTATTGGAAAAACACCAACAACCTTTTAAGAGGTCCCATAGTAAAAGTTGTTCATAATGATGAGAACATTTCACCATTATGAACAACTTTTACTATAGGACCAAACCTGAAATCGCGACAAAAAAAAATCAGCTGTAGCCTACATTTATGTTGACGTAACTCGTCAAAATGTAAGGAACAACTGATTTTATTTTCGCGATTTCAAGTTTGGGCCAATAGTAAAAGTTGTTCATAATGATGCGTACAATGACCCCTTATGAGGTTAACGGTGATTAAAATTACCCCCTGTATACTTTATTGTACACCACAAAAAATACATATATAAAAAACAAGGTACACTACAAAATATACAATGGGCGGCCTTATCGCTTTCCACGATTATATTGTACTGAATCAAAGTATAATTTCAAAACAAAGTAGGTAAATCTTTAGTTAGCTACACGATTTCCAGAAACTTCAGAAAGTGTCCAAACTAATCTAACCCCTGTGTTCTCACACATACCATACCCGAAATTAATTTGCATAATACAAGCGATATCAATCAGGTCAGCCTTCGGGTAGCATTGATTAGGGACAGGTCAATCAGCGTGTATTGGGGCTCTAAAACAATAGGGACGATTGACACTTGACACCTTAGCATATTACCGTAAGGGACTATACCGTTGATAAAGCTGGCATTACACGGTTCAATTTTGATGAAGCTACTAAATTCAATCAACTACATTTTCAGTACTAATTTATTTACCTAATTTTCTTAAAATATTTACATAATTGAAAAGCTTAGTCTGAAATAGTTATATGTAGTAAAAGTATAAAGAAAAGAAAAAGTCATATAGCATCCAAAAATCCCTGTGCATCGTTGCCAACAGTCCCAACGTGCCAAGGCTGGCAGTATCCCACGTTATTTGGCAAAACTAATTCTTTGGTTAAAATATAGGCCAGCCCTTCGGCCACGTGAAGAATCAACTAACCAAACGCTTGGCATTATGTCGACGTAACTAAAAGAAGTTAAATTATTTGATTATTTGTAAAAGGTGAACTCTAGAAATAAAAATCCAGATACAATAATTACATAATTGGTAGAAAGCTACAATACAATAAATAAAAATAAAATGAGAGGTGTCATGTGTCAGCCAGTTGGAACGACGTTCTTTGTGCTTTTGTTGCAAAACAAAAGTGTTCTGTTGGTCAAATTGTTACACTTTTTTCGTTCTAGCTCTCATTTTGCCAAGTGTACAGATAATAACGAGCGTTAAGAAAGATGTTCTAATAAAGATTTATTTCTCGTAGTGATACGGGATAGGTAGAAGCCTCACACTTCAGATCCAGTTGAAAACCGCACTACTGTTGTCGAGCATTATTGGTGAACTTGGCCTTTTTGGCGCAGCCGTGAGCCTTTCCTGCTAGTTTCTTACATCGCACTTTACATTTTTTTTATGTGGTGGTCTGTGCTAAATTTACATTCTTTCTTTTCTTTTGACAGTAAATGCACGGTTTCTATGGGTCACAAAGCGGGTGAATGCGTAACATAAAAGTGAATCATTCAATTTCGGGCATACCTTTCATTACTGCGTCTTTCAACCAAACGGAATGGAAAATTGGTAGAACCGTGTTATATTGCCTTACCTAATGTAAGCGACACGTGAATATTTAATCAAGGTATCCGTTGAGTTATCGGTCAAGCAGTTGATGTGGTAAAAGGGTTTTTGATGTGGGGAAATCAAGCAGCCTTTGTGATAGGCAGAAACATTGTTTGTAACTCAAACAGTATTATTTTTTGTCGGCTTAGTTGAATATGAGTATTAAATTAAGTTGGCATTATCGATATTACTTGTTTTGAAATACTGTTTTCCTTCTTGTTCGTAATCTGAAGTTTAGAAGCATTTTACCATATTTATCTCTGTCTCAAGACGAAAGTCATTGACCAATGCTTGTTGTCAATGATGTAACTGAAACGTGGTCGCTCACAATGGGCCTTATTAGGAGGATAAAAGTCACCCAAAGGGCAATGGAGAGGGCTATACTTGGAGTTTCCCTACGTGATCGAATCAGGAATGAAGAGATCTGCAGGAGAACCAAGGTAGCCGACATAGCCCGAAGAATTGCCAAACTTAAATTGCAGTGGCCAGGGTACATTGCTCGCAGAACAGATGACCGATGGGGCCGAAAGGTTAACCTTTCCTGTGAAGGTCGCAGGTATCCGCTGGATGCGGTAAGCACAGAACCGGTCCAAGTGGCGGAGCTTGCAGGAGGCCTATGTCCAGCAGTGGACGTCCTTCGGCTGAAATGATGATGTTCTCTAAGAATGCTGGTTAACCTGTAATTGGAGACTGTGAAACTCCGATGCTACTGTTATTTTAACTTTATTTTATTTTTATTATTTGTTGTTATGGAGGCAATAGAAATACACACTGACAAAATGTTTACTGTGTACCTATTGCCGCTCATGAGATACAGTCCACTGACAAACAGACGGATGGATGGACCGTGGAGGCTTAGTAATAGGATGATGTTGTCACCATAGAAATATTGTTATATCTATAGTAGGCTTCCTTATGTACAGGTATGTCGGAAATAACGTTTTTCCCATAAGAACGTGCTACCGGAACAAAAAGTAGCCTATGTAAAAAGTCTCGTCAAAACAGGTCTAGCCGTTTTGGGGACCAACTGCAACGGCTTAACGTGCTTTCCGACAAAAAATTAGCAAAATTGTTTATTTTTTTGTTATCAGTATCGTTTATACTTTCATATGCATTTAGTAAAAGTTATTTTGACATGACAAACAGAAATTTCAATTTCATTAATAGTACATTTTTACAAATCATAATGGACATTGAATCCATGTTTTTGCAAACAGACGATTCGGTAAGATATCGATTGACGCAACGACGTATAGACCAATTTAACTTTAAAGTTCAAAGCAATGCAGTAAATAAAACACTACATAAATTTGATGATGTCCCACCCAAAAAAAAACCCCTGCAAATAAGATACGAGGTATCAGGTATATTACCACATATTATCTGAAGATCTCATCTCCTCTCATGCGGGTAAGACAAATATATATTACAAAGTTTGCCCGTCTAACTGTCTGTAGGAGAAATATCCGTAACTATCGAGGTAGCAATCTCGATTAACTAACTTCGACGAGATATCGAGTTCGACTTTCATTGTGATTGAGATTGCAGTGCAATAAAGAATATTGCTTTGTCTTGTGATTCTGTTTGATGAGAGATGAGAATGTATTGGTTTTTGGCTGTGAATGACGTAAGTCTAGAATAAGCAGAAAAGTAAGTTCAAAAACTAAAACCTACTGAAAAACCACGCTCTAAAAAGAACAAGAAAATATTCTCATCTTACAGACGTGCTTATATGCAACAACGCCCTAAAGTTTATGATCGCTTACTAAAAATGTGGGGTATTTACGAACACTTATGGGTGTTTTGAAATAATTCAAAATATATTACATGTAGGTTAACTTTAATAGCTTCTTCTGAAAGCTAAACTATCGTACTTTAGACTACTATAAACAATAATATTAATTTGTTATTATCTAATCAAATTTTATAACAAAAACAAAACCTTTAGTGTCCGTGTTTACCCGACACTGGTCGTGCAATTAAGGATACCTAGTGCGGCCATTACGATCGTTCGCAATTGACCCAGACTAGCCTTAAAATGAGATCACGTACGACAGATTAGTCACAATTAAATTTAAATTCGAGATTTTGGCCAGCAATAATCACAACAGTAGCCAAGCGAAGACGATTGCTCGTCTGTACACTTTTCATGGGCAAAAGTTAATTCCAAATGTGGAAACTCAGTGGTAGGTCCTGTGGGACGTATATGGGGGCAGAGTCAGTAAAATGATACCACTGTCACGACAAAACATGTAAGCATCCAGGCTAAACAACACTAACTTGACAAGTTAAAGAACTGATTTATATTCTATGATGGGGCAAAGCCAACCATTCGTAATTGACACACTCAATTCGTTCGCCAATACTCTCTAAGGTAATACAACAAAAAATATTTATAATTTTGGGATATGTTTGCCTGGCCGCATGTAAGTGATAGAATCCTGAACTACTAATTTTGTATGCATATAATTTCGTATTAGCACTATTATTACTTGATGAGTTACAGTGTGTTTCATTCATGGAAAAATTGCAACGAAAATAAGTAAATATTTCAATAAATTTTGCCATGAATGTTATGTGCACCCGTAACGCTCCGTTCGTGATTACCCAGCGTTCGTGTTTCCCCGGCCTTCCCCTACTGTTGGAATGTCTTGTTTTGTCAGTAATTTTTTTAGTTCATGACATAATGCCCTCTAGAGGGCGCCATATTCAATTTAATGTGACGTCACATTTAACCTATAATCTAGCCGGGGTGAAGACTCTTCCAACGATACCTCATTTCAAATTATGATAAGTAGTTTAGAAGCGATGGGTGAACAGATGAACATAGTTTATGCTTCGCTGTAGTAGGGTAAAAAACTTCTGATAAAAATTCTGTTCTTCTGTTTATATTAACAAATCATATTAATATTTTGAATTGTTATTTTGAAATACACAAATTGAATGACAGTGAAAACAAGATGTCTGCAGTCTCAAATAAATCAAGAAATTCAATTTATTTATTTATTTTATTTCTCTCAAAAAGTTACAGGCAGATTCAAACCTTAGTGAGAGCTGGAGTCTATACTGGGTTCGGGACCTGTATTACAGATGTCCACGCTCACACCATTAAAACTACAATATTAAATTCCACTAATATGTTAAGTTGTAAGCCAGCTTTGCCGTTATTTGACATTGTAATTAAAATAATTAAAAACACAGGAAAACACCTTTTTATCTCCAAATAGACCCTTTGATAAAGTGTAACATATTATTGGAATTTGAACTGATTAGTCAAACCGTGGATAAAACAACAAACACTGAAGCTCATTTTCGTATTATTAGGATAAATTAAAATAACAATAATATTAGTTGGAACCGTTAAATGGGTATTAGCATTGAACACCGTTGGTCGTACATAATTACATTGGAAATCTATTTGTTATAATCTGAACGACCTCATTATTGATACCTTTTAGGGATGCCACATTTTGATGATATGATATACCTACTGATTTGAAATCACACTGAAAAATCAACATCATCATCGTCATGCAGTACTTCGCTGCTGGACATAGGCTTCTCCAATTGCACGCCATTCAGCTTGATTCTCGGCATCTCTCATGTAGCTGCTACCTTGCAAAGATCGTCGCTCCATCTAGCCTGTAGACGTCATACCTTACGTATGGCATTCGCGGTCTCCACTTAAGAACACGTCTACCCGATTGGTCATCGAAACTGAAAAAACAGGGACATAAATATAGACGAATCGAATACAGTATTATTTAGAATCGAATAAAATATTCGACTTCACTTCTAGAAACTTATAACCCACCAAAAACATTTTCAAGTAAAATTATGCCAAGACGAGACCTTAAGACTCGCACTGTCAAAAAGTTATCAGGGGGTCTAAAAAGGCCACTTTGGCAGAATTATAATATGAATTATATATAAAATCGTAAAATCGTCACAAACTGACAATTCATAATATTATCTGCGTAGACAGCACGCAATTCATCCTATTTGAGAGTATTGTATGGAAATTCGTAAAATGGTCAACAAATTATAAATTGCTTTTTTAAATTAAAATGTCAAATATCAGAATCATAGGGGAATTCAGGGAATGGATCACTTTTAGAGGAATTGCTTAATGTGGCCTTTTTAGGCCACCAAATCTCAAGTAGAGCCAAGCTTCTAACTTACACGCCCTAAATCTACATTTAAATAAATAAAAATCAAACCAATAACTTGTACAGATTGACAGCCCTGACAGTAAGTACAATTGAGGCGTGAAATTAGATGAGTGCTATAGTTTTAATAGCGGGGAGTGCGCACCATTTGCCACTGTATTCAGTACATTATGCGTGCGACCTTTTATTCGGCTAAATTAATTAATTATTTTGGTGGCATTGGGCCTTCCGGTAAATAGCGTGTGAGAATCTAATCGCACGTTTCGTATTGGGACAGCTTATTGGTCCAAGTAAAGTTGTTTTTTTTTTGTTAATCCTTTCTTAAAAAGAACCCTATTCTTAATAATTGATTGCAATCTAGTCTATAAGACAGTCGTTAAGGGTCGTCGGAAGCCAGAAAGTCTGACAATCAGTCTCACCAAGGGATATCGTGTTACCCAATGACTGATTTGTAGAGGTTAGATAGGCAGTCGCTCCATGTAAAATACTGGTATTCAATTGCTTCCGGTTAGACTGTAAGCTGACCCCAACATAGTTGGATAAAGGCTGGGCAGATGATAAATCTAGCCTATACGACTAATAAGCAATTTCATCACCATCATCATCATATCAGCTGAAAGACGTCCGCTGCTGGACATAAGCCTCCCCCAAAAGGGGGCATTTTCTATAATCGCCATACTTGGCAGGCGGGTTGGCGATCGCAGTATGGTGGTCAAATGCATAGAGAACGCTGCTGCCCATTCTCTAGTAAGTCCCTTAGTCGCCTTCAAAGACACCCACGGGAACAAATGGGACGGTGCTATTCTTTTACGTCCGGCACCATGTTACTTAATTTTTTACGTGATTATTAGTTTTAAAACTTAGATTATTTTAAAGTTGATGTTAACTGTATACAGTTTTAGAAAGTAAATGATCTGTCAGTTTATCTTGTATAGTGATAGTTAGATCTATGTAATGATTCTCTTGCAGTAATTGAAACTACGCAGTAAAATATAACATCATTATTATTTGCCTAGCCTTTTAAAAACAATGTTGGGGTTAGCTTATCGTCTAACTAGATACTAGCAACAGTATTTAACTTATAGCGTCTGCCTATCCGTCCTCCACAACCCAGGTAATAGGATACCTCTTGGTAAGAATGGCTGTGAGACTTTTGCCTTCTAACGACGGTCATAAATCCACGAATGACAGCCGGGACCAACGGCTTAACGTGCTTTCCGAGGCACGGAGGGGTCAAACATGACAATTAGGTAGAATATTGGAGAAAGCGACAGAAAATGAGGTTACGGCAGACTAATTTCCTTAGCATCAAAAGAATAATGTATTATCTTCCGCTGCATGCAATGCATGCTTTAAACGAGAAACAAAAACTACATAAAAATTACAAAGACCAATCAAAAGTACTTGAAAACATGATTTTATTATAACAAGGTATGCAATTTCTGCATCAAGCCCGTCTGAGCTGTTTGGCGAATCGCTCCGCCACTCAACAAGCAACTTAAAAACATCAACAACAAAGTCCAAACTCGCTAGTCAACCGTAAAAGATTTCCGTTCGATGTGACAATACAAATTGCAATAGCGGATGCTGGTTATGCATAAAAAGCGTAACTGAACAGCGGTGTCACTGTTATTTGAATTATAATGTTGTGTGGTAGGGTTTGTTTTTATATGCTTAGTAAAATGCTTTAATTTTTCTACGGTAGCAGTGTACCTCTTGAATGCACTAGTTTGTTCGGTGTAAGGCTTGACGCTGTTATTGGTTGGCTTATTTTAAATTAACTGTAGATATTGTTTGATGAAATAAAAAACGATATAAGATGGAAGGTTTCTGTTTATTGGTACATTGGGAGTAAGTGCAGTAAGTTGTATTAATTAATTGGTTGAATCTGGTAATGGACTAAAAAGAAGGCCGTATCTCCTCATCATCTATCGGTTCCAAAGTCTAATTAACGAATTACGAAACATGTAATTTTTTTGAATGAAAGTGACTGAAATTATTTTCCGTCTTTTTTTACCTCCTCGTGTCTTGTCGACCAGTTTCTTACCCCGACTATCATAATTACTTTTGTTCAGTAGTCAATAATTGTGTGGTTTGATGTATTTATTTTTATTTTTATGTAGGTTGCGTGCCGAAAGGTAAAATAAGGTGATACCAAAACTATGATGCCCAGCTACAGGAAGTTAGCCGCAAGCTATTTGCATCTGCCGCGTCATTAAAGAGATTGCGTAACTTTCTTCCGATTTCCACCAAGATTGCGCTTGTACAATCGCTTCTTTTACCCATCCTTGACTACGCTGATGCCAGCTATCTTGACCTTACCCAAGACCAACTCGACAAACTTGAGCGCCTTCAGAATTTTTGCATAAGGTTTATATTTGGCTTGCGCAAATATGACCATGTTTCCGAATTTCGAGTGAAGCTCAAGTGGTTACCAATTCGCCTTCGCCGGAATGCTCACATTCTTTCCCTTTTGTATAATGTGCTTTTCTCCCCTTCCACCCCTCTCTATCTTAAAAATCGTTTTCAGTTTCTTTGTGACTCCCACACGAAATTCTTAAGGTCATCAGATAACTTGAAGCTTAAAATGCCTATGCATTCCACAACTTTCCTCGACCATTCCTTCACTGTCCAGGCCGCTCGGTTATGGAATGCATTGCCAGTTGTAATTAAACGCGCGCAATCGTTATATGTGTTTAAAAGACTCGTAAAGGATCATTACCTGTCGTTGTTATCTGGTTCTCTTACCTAGCTATAATTTTCATGTAAATTTCCATTTCAATGTAAAGTTATCATTTATTTTCTTTCCTTTTATATTTAGTATATATGTATTTATGTATCTATTATATAGGATATGTATATATCTGTGTATCTATTTTAATATATTGTATTTTTATTATTTGCGCCAACAACATCCCCATTTTATGTCCAGACCAATCACTGTCCATGCCAAGGTTGCCTGGAAGAGATCGCGGAAAGCGATAAGGCCGCCCATTGTATATTTTGTAGTGTACTATGTTTTTTTGTTGTGTATTTTTTGTGGTGTACAATAAAGTATATATAAATATATATATAAATATGATATATTCTATTGTTAAATGAATGTAAAACATCTACATCTAATTTGAATTCTAGCACTTTTTTCTTTCTTTGTCGTAATTAAATGTTTACACAATTTAAAAGGTAGCAGCAATTTAACAGTTTTTGAACGATAAATATTTAGAAGTATACAAAAGAAAATAATCATCAATCGGGTATCAATAAATTCGTCCGCATCGTTGTAAACAGGAAAGTGCCCAAAAGGCTGGCAGCATTGCCACATTTTATGGCAATGCTGGTTTTTGGCCAAAAAATAGGTCACTCCAAAAACTAAGTGGGCACTTGGACCCCATGGCCCCAGAGTTTTAATACCAAATGGCTCAAACATTTAGGTGTTCCAATAAGATGGAAATATTTGCGCCGCACTATGTGGAGATTGAGTCGGTTTCGGGTCATAAATCCATAACTTCCATGTTTTGATTGATAAACAGCAGATTTTTTTTAGATAATCCATTATAAATATACTTTAAAATAATATTCAGTTTATGGATATAAATAAATATTTAATAGTTTTATAAAAAAACAAAATTAAATAATGTGACCTAAAATGTTATAATTAATACAAAATAAACTCTTAAAATTACTGTTATTAATTAATAAAATAAGAATAATAAACATTTCAGTGTATTATTCTACTAGCTCCAAAGCTTCATCTATAAGTCCCATAGACTTTTATTGGTAGGTTTTCTTAAACTTGTTATGTAAGGGTCCGAAGTGTTTAAAAGTGTATGTAGAACGTCTTCATTTGTAGCTACTCTAGAGCATTTTCTAGCATGATGAAGTCTGAATCGTTTATAGTCTTTGTTGCTTGATTCCTGAACATCTTCGGAGAGCTGTCCAAGAGGTAACACTGAATAATGCCGAATGATGCTTTCCCCGTGAATTAAAACTTTATGGACAGATGATGACATAAAATACCAAATATATTTATTAACATATCGTTGTGCTGTATCGAAAGCATACTGCCTGAATTTCGTAGCATTAATTACTTTTCCGCTTGACATAACTTGAAGTAAGACATAAAATCGTTTTATCAATTCCTCATCCACACCAGTAATTTCTGCACTGCACTGATAATTTTGAAAAAATTGTCTAGCTGTATAACCGTCATTGCTGTTACCAGTGCCTTGCTTAGGTTTATCTGTATTTAAACCAAGTTCTTCTCTGAACCTTCTTTGTACGTATGTCTTCTTTTGTTTTTTCAAGTCTTTATTTTCTGTTGTTGTAGCAGACCATTTTTCGAAGTCTATATTATAAGGTATATGTAAAATTGGTTCCATAAATCGTATCCAGCAATGCAAAGTCGAAAGTCCATATTGATAAGAATTTTCATCAACCGGTTTATTTTGCACTTTTTCTAAATTGTTCATTTCTGTAGGTCTCTCACCACAAATAGTGCATACAGCACCTGATGAAGTTTCTGAAAAAACTTAAGCCACTTTCCCGTCAACCATTGTTAAAGATAATGTATGTTTGATTTCAATACCTTCACCATTTATATTGATTAAGCTTGGTGTAAGAGCGTCTTTTTGAGCTATAATTTCATTAACTACACTTGTAGTCTTCTCAGGTGTCTCTTTTGAAAATTTTATTAAAATGGGCCTACAAAATCTTACTTTGGATGGAGCAGGGTTTTCCCACACAGTTTCATTTGTATTAATATTTACTAGTTTCAGAGGCACTAATGAAGATATAAATAAATTTGTGTCAGAAATTAACTCAATCTCTTCAGCTAAGACTTGCTTGTATTCACTTTGTCCATTTGAGCCATCACAGCCCCACTTAGAATACAGCATTAAATGTGTTATACCAACTTATATATAGCATATTTATGCATACCAAACAAAAGTTTATATTATAAGCTTTCTGGAATGGTATAATACTTGTATAGTTTTCATTGCTAGCTCACTAGAAAATAATTCTTAAAAAAATAAATTTAGATGCTTTGATTTTATAATGTAAAGCAGTACCAGCCACCTACATAATTTATGTATAATATAGTAGATTAACTTCTTAGCTACAGTTTGAGGTATAATACAAGTACCTACGCCGATTTTTACAAAATGTATTTGTGGCCAGGCTCTCTGAGGCGCCTCCACATAGAGCGCCGGTTGAAGTTTTACGCACCTGCAGCAGTCTTATTTTGAATTTATGTAGCTAGCTCGTTTATAAAATCTGGATTGTTTTCCCCATTATTTTCGTAGTTGCTCTTGTACTATACAATGTCTAAAATAATGAACGCAAGACCTCACTTTTTTAACGCTTATAAATACTCCCATTGGAGTGTACCCAATGGCAGTATTTATAAGCGTTAAAAGCATAATACAATGATGAAAACTTAAAATAATATCAAACTAGTATAATTTTGAAAATAGAGTTGACCCCAGCATTACATTGTGCATTTAAGATGGAGTCTTATTACCATAAAATAACATTTAATTTTCTTTGGCTCCATCGGCGGTCAATAACTATGGCAAAAAACTTAAGAATGGAAAAAAATAGGTACCTGTATTAAAATTTACTAAAATCGATTCAGTAGTCAATTATGAACTAACTTTCAGGACTTGCGCTTATTCTTTTAAGGCTCGTGCAGACTAGCGCGACGCGACGGTCGCGTCGCGACACTCGTAGAACAATTTCTATGAAAACTTAATGGAAATTGTTCTACAAGTATCGCGTCGCGGCTGTTTGAAGAAGCCTTTACACATTGTATACAGCACACGCAAATACAACTCAACTGTCACCTATCACCATCGATGACAAACTAAAATATACGTTACGTTTTCGCATAAAAACAACTCTCTAACTGAATCACAGGGTGTCGACACGCTCCAGTTTGGCTGACTCAGCGAATCGGTCCACAATGATGGATTGATAAACTTTGGATCTAGAGGCGCGATTGATAATAGGACAATGTGTTACTAAGTTTATGTTGCTTCCTTTTTCTTTAAAATTAATAGATGACATCATGGTCGCTATTCCCTGAAGAGGCAGGCGTATAGTTTATGTATATGTAGTATAATGTATGAGTCCCGTGTAATAAGGTGTGACCATATTGCGGTAAACCGGCCACTGCTGAGCATAGACAATAATCTAAGATCATGAATAAGTAGATGTGTCTTTTTTCAAAATCGGTAGTTTGGCATTGGTGATTTCACTAAAGTGTGACTAGAACGTATGCTGCATTTCCTGTTTTGTAACGTTAGAGAGGAAATGAAATGTTTACTTATGTAAGTAGGTCTTAAAAGACACTTTTACACGTTAATATTTTGTTAGTCAATATTTTAAAATCTAGATGGCGCTGGCATTTTCTAGCTGACTGTTCTCTGAGAAGAAAAGCCGAAACAAACTCGGAGGTCATGGTCTCTTTTAAAGTACAAACATTATATTATTTGAATTTTCAAAACCACCAGACGGGTTATAAAGTCATGTGTTCAATCTAGCATGCATAGTACTCACATTCACAGTTAGTTTTCTCTTTAAATGTCATCAAAAATTATGTTACGTAGATCAATACTTAAATATAAAATATCAATAGTCTTCTAATACACTTAGCTTATATAATAGTTTGTTGGTCAAGAGTACATTGGAGTAACTTAACTAATCCCAAGCTTTTTTGTCATCCAAGTAATTTTTAACTTTATAGAAACCTTTTTGACAGAGTTTCTGTTTAAGAGCTTCTCCCCACGTGGGCTGGAAACGGCGCATTTATGGCGGTTTTTCGTGATAATTTCATTAAATACAAACAAAGTAAATTTTTTTTTCAGCTATGCACTAGATCGTTGGTGTTTTCAAGTTTATTTGCTATTTTTTACAGATATTTTGGTATTTGGTTATAAAAATCGGCATACCGTCAATTATTTTCTATTTGCCTTACTAAGTACGATTACTGTTTTTATGAAAGAGTAAATTTTTAAAATAATTATAAATACCAAGGATCTAGTGCTAGGCTGAAAAAACAATTGTACTTTTGTTTGTATTTAATGAAATAATCACGAAAAACTACTATAAATGCGTTGTTGCCAGCCCGCGTGGAATGCATGCTTTTAATAAATTATTTAAATTTATCGAAGCTTAGTTCTTGGAAGTTTGTTGTAAAACGAATATTTTGGCACTTAAATGATTACAAATTTTTTGGAGCCTAGTCGTGGGCACAATAAGTACCTAAATCTTTATTTCTAGTATTTGCTATGAATGTCACTGTGTTTAGAATATAGATTAATGTTATTTTTAACATAAATTAGTTTCTCATATACATATTGAGATGCGACTATTATTATATTTATTTCCTTAAATTTATCCCTCAGTGAATGCCTACAACTTGGGTTATAAATTGCTCAAATGGCTCGTTTCTGTAGCACAAATGTCTGAATGTCGGCTGCATTTCCCCACAGCAAAATGCCGTACGACATTACACTATGGGAATAACTAAAATATACTAATCGAGCTGTTTCTACATCAGTCAAATGACAGATATTATAGACCGCGTAGGCTACAGAGCCTAGCCGCTTCGACAATTTAGTTACATGTCGGCCTCACTGTATATTCGTGTCCAAATTAATACCTAAGAACACAGTGGTGTCCACAAGGTCCAATTCTGCCCCATTTACTAATACATTGGTTTTCACCTGCTTAACGTTAGGTGTCAGAAATCGAATGCATTTAGTTTTTCTTGTGTAATAGTAAATTATTAACACTAAACCAATGCACTATTTTAGCAAGAGCATTATTTCCATCGTCAGTAACTGTCTGTTGTCGTTTAAGCTTAAATAAAAGTGATGTGTCATCTACAAATAACACTATTTCATGACTGTTTTTTGAAAGACAAGGTAGGTCATTTATATACATAAGAAATAACAAAGAATTGGGCCTTGCGGAACTTCCATAGTGACAAAAGAGCCTGGGGATCGCTTGCCATTAACGTCCACTATTTAGATCCTATTATACAATTAAGAAATAAGAAGATCCAAGGCAGTGTTTCTAAAACCATAGTGATGCAATTTCCTGACCAAAGTTTCGTGTGAAACACAGTTGAAAGCCTTAGATAAGTCACAAAAAATACCTAGGGCATCGTGTGTCTTCTCCCAGGCCTCATACATATGCGTAAGAAGCTTCACACCAGCGTCGGTAGTCGAGCGACCCCTTGTGAAACCGAATTGTTTACTGTTTAATAACGTATGTTTATTAAAATGTCTTTGCAACTGATCTAGCATCAACTTTTCAAATATTTTACTGAAGGTGGGATGCACAGAAATTAGTTTAAAATTCGAGGAGTCTGATATGCTTCCGGATTTAAACAAAGGTATTATTTTACTGCTTTTCATTAGTTCAGGAATACACAGTCAATACATTTATTAAGAATAATTGTCAATTCAGGCGCTACAGCGTTGATTATATATTTTGTAACATCTACGGCATTTTCCCATAGATCAGCAGTATTTTTTTAACATTAAGCGTATTGATTTTTTTAAATAATATCTCTTGCACTAGCACACAGGAACGAAGATGGTCCAGTATAATTATTTTATAAACCCCAGTACTATTTTTTATGAAAACTCTACAAAGCATAAGGTTCCAATTTAGTCTATTCTCACGAAAAAGAACCGTCAAGAAACTCCTTGGTTCAACCTAATACCCAGAAAATAAACTAGCACAAAATAGAAAGCATTTTCCTTTCTCTAATAAAAGAATATTCGCTTGCACTGTAAATCTAACGGGCAGTTTCAACTGATTTTAATCCTTCAGAACGAGCTAAATTGATGTATCTTGAGCCCCTTTGCACCGTGTTAGTCTTATGTAGGGTAACCAAGCCAGCGTGTTGTTTGAGTTTACTGGAAAAAGAAAATGGAAATGTATGGGCACTGTAGTAGAAGAGATCAACTAATTTAAAACTTCACGCCCCTCCACTGCTTGTTGTATACACATTTCAAATGTTTGTATAGTTGTAGTGCAGTAGCGTGCAGTTTTAAATTAGTTGATCTTTACCTAGCTTTAGGATGTACTACAGTTGGAGCGCTTTTTCTTTGTTTTTATATGTCTGTGATAGCAAAATCTTGCATATAACGTAGATAATTGTAGGATCAAAGTGTTAATATTCTACTATCTCAACTTTTCAATTTAGGGAATACAGACTTCATAGTTTGGTACGTAGATAATTTTCGTGGTTTTTTTCTACAAATGAGGCCATATATTTTAGAGTTGCGTCACCTTATTAGAGTGTGCATTCTCCGGTAGCGTCTAGAGATTGCAGTACTAATCAAATTAATGGCGCCAAAAATGCATTGAACGCAACTCTTCTGTCACGGCCCGCCTTAAAGCTCTGAGTTTCTATGAAGATACGCTTGGGTTGTATGGAAAGTGTTGAAATTGCGGCCTCTAGTAGCGGGCGCCGAAGCATTTCCGTGCACAGCATGGGTTGACCATAAATACGTCAAATTGACAAATCACATTCACATCGTTCTTCGATCGATTCGATCGAGAATCGATTGCAAGTTATATTAATGATCACATCATCATAATCATCATCGCTGCTCCATCTGGTTCTGTGCTTCTCACATCCACCAGATTCCAGCAGTCATCATCAGGTAATTGATTTTTTTTTGGGAATGACATCTCACTGCTTAACCGGTCTTGCCTGTGGCTACCTTAATCAATTAAGGCCTCCAACCAGGGCATAGAAACTTAAAACTAAATCAACTACACGCTAAGGGTACTATGGAGTACGACCTCGGCTTAAGGCGTCGCTGGAAGAGGGTAGCAATGTACGCGCTGGATCGGAATGAATTGGCCCTAGTGGGAGCTTTCAGCATAATAAGGAAGAAGTATAAATATTGTTGTTGATCTGATTCATTTTGTTTTGATGGTAAGAAAGTTTTTATAACCGAGTGCTAAAAGTTTATCTTTGTTTTCGTTAATAAATCTGTAGTTTATTTTGTGACCTATCATCATGACGTGATAAATGTTTGATTAGTGCAATATAAATAAGACAGCAATCTATGTTACTACCTAATAATATTAAATAAGACGAGAAATAAGGCCCATTTAAGTACTTTTAAATTATGTTTTACCTTTTGTATGTAGTTGCAAAAAAGCCTTGTGGCTAAGTTATAACAACTGCTCGGGTCGATAGATCAGATTAATCTATGCTTGCCGCGGTTAGTCCGTGGATTATTGACCATCTTATCTATCAAGACCCCTCTTTTTCTGGTATTCAGCTGCATCCAGTTAGACTGGAAGCCAACCCCAACATAGCTGAGAAAAGTCTAGACATATGATGATGTTGTTGTAGAATGTGGCTCTTTTTAGTGAATATTTAAAAAACAGTCACACACAGACATTCTTTGGTTTATTTTTGTACATAGTTGTTATTAGTTAAACACTGAAACAAATCAAAGAATATACGTAGGTATAACTCGACAAGTATCATTTCAATTACAAAAATACCAATATCATTGTAATTATTCAGATAGGGCTAATTTTTCAATAGTTAGATAACTTTTATCTGAAGAATAAATCTGACAGTTTGGCATATTTTCTATACAAAAGGTGTGAAACTGACATATTTATTCCTCCGATAAAAGTTATCTGACTATTGAAAAATCAGCCGTTAGTTACATAAACTGAAGCTTATATAGAAAGCTTTAACTTTTATGACTTCGTGAAACACATAACATAACGTTAAGTGTACACTCTAAATTTGCCAGTTGTGTTGTGCCTGCACTACATCACTAAGGCGGAGGACATTGTGGAGTACGGCGCCAGAAGCCAAGATACACGTCGAGGGTGCAGTTACTGCAGTCGCGCCGCAACGTTAACTTTAAGGCGTGCGTGATGCGCGTGCCGAATTGTTATCCGCCCGTCGTCATGGAAGCGGACTTTTGGTCTCAGAACGTGGTGTTCCGTCGCTTCCGCGGACAAGTTCCACAGGACAGCACAAAAGAAAGCTAGTGCAAGTTTTTTTTTACCCAAAATAAAATTGGAACGCAGGGCAGTCCAAGATCATGCTCTGAAATCATGGTAACAGTTCGTGTGTTAATGCCACCCAGTATAGGGCGAAGCTGAGGAGACGAGCTTCGTGAAATACAAAAGAAAACATAACAAATCTCAACAAGATATTCAAGCATTTATCTACTACAATAACTTACTGGCGATAACTCAATATAAACGGTGAAATATGATTTCGAAGCTGAAATGTAAAACTTATATTATCGTATGCCTACATGATATGAGACCCTTAAGACTTACTATAAGAGGGTATATAATATATTGATAGTGGAAATATGAAATAACGTAACGGACGTTTGTTATAAAATTACATAATAATATGTGACCGTTATGAACATCGTATATTAAAGAAAAAAAAATCCCGGAAAATATTCAAACTCAGGAAAACTTAACGTCCTTTTCTGGTGTGAATTATGGAAATTTGGACAGGATAACGTCATTTAGGTCAGCTGGTATAAAATAATATAAATTTTAATGTGGGTATCAAACTATAACGAAAGTTTTTTTTTTTTTGGGTGGGAAATCATCAAATAACTTCTCCCGCTCTGGGTGGAGCAGGAGGGCGTGTCAAACTTTCACTGACTAAAACTCTCCCGTGTTCTCTCAGTTGCCTTTGTGCCAGAGGCCACGGTATCTCTTTCAAACAACCCGCACACCTAGCAGGCATCGGCCCTTCCAGGCCCCATCAGTTGGTGCTGTTATCGCTTTGAGGCGCGCGTGGAATATAACGCGCCGTCGATTTGGGCTTGGTCCTTACCGGACAGCGAGCTACCCATTACTCGCCGTCCGCAAGCCCGCGCCTACGGTGGCCGAGAATCAGCCTGGGACCTCCCTCCTGTCCTCCCGTCCTGACGCCCAGGACGTCTCCTGCGATGGCTACGGCCGTGAGGGCGCATGTACTGCTTCTCCCTCACGTGGGCCGCCACCCTCTTTGCAAGCATCACTGCTTCGCTGAAGGAAGCGACAGCTACCCATGCACTCTCGCTTCATACCGTGGCCTGGACCTGGACCAGGGCAAAAGATCGCCGCCGCCGATCGCCTCCACGAGGACACGGCGGTGCTCCGCCCAAGCCGGGCAGACCTCCACCGTATGCTCCACCGTTTCCTCCCGCCTTATAATGAAAGTTGTTGTGATACAATTATTTAATAGAAAATTGTCTCCATTTTGGTCTGTGTTTCCACCATGTAAACACCAGTAAAGCCTTGTTTCGGATATGATCACAAGATATGAAATTCAGGTTTGTATGCATATATAATGATAATACCTGGTCATATTGCCCAGAGACCTTGGAAAAAGACAACGGAGGTAGCAAACAAGCATTATTCGTTCTTTAAAGATCACCTGATGCTAGAAAATTTTAGAGAATGCTAATGATTTACATTAGTAAATCATTAGCATTCTCTAAAATTTTCTGAATAAAGATCATGGAAGATATGCGTCCATCCTTATATCTCATTCAACACTCAATTTAACATTATAATATTTACTTTTAAATATTGTCAAAACGGACTCCCAGTAGATTCTCGTTGGTTCGAACACAGACAGGCCATTTAAGTTGTGTAAATTATTTCATCACCACAGCTCTCAAAACGGTGAAGGGAAACATCGTGAGAAAATCGGCAAGTCCTAGAACCAAAAATTTCGAGAAGACATTATGACATCTAGCAACCCGCACACTGAGACAAGGCTTGTGTCCCAGCAGTGGGAACGTGGTAGACTGATTATACAGCACAAGTTTTTAACCAGTGCGCAAATTGTAAAAAATCTGCTGTTCAATTCATTATGACCGCGTACGTATTGCACTTTTCTAATTTTTTTTTGGTATAACCGACGAAAAATTTCTGCGCTGGGGGTCTAGAATAAAATGCTGAATTATGGATATAGTTTGCACACTGGTTAAAGACGTATATCCTGTAAAGACTTCCAGGAAATGTTATTATTCCTATTAAGTGCATCTCTGCATTGAGTATTGATCTACTCGTACTACAATTCTTTGTCTTCACTATCGAAAACTTATCTAGACTTAGTACTGGAACCCGTTTTACGTATCGGAACATCTACCTTATGCAATCTTTTCGGAAACTAGCTATAAATTCTTGTTAAAACGTCGGTGAGCAGCTAACAGTCTTAACCCTACATCATTTTGTTGACTTTCTCGTCAAAATAAAATAACTTTTGTATTGCTATGTCTGATCGCTATAGACTAGAATATGTAATTATATAATATGTAATTTACATAATTTAATGCTAACTGTCATAACACTAACGAGAATATGTACAAGTATATAAAGGGGGGAGGAGGCGTAAATAATATATCAAATCAAATCTTGAGTCTTCATGAAAACAAATTATAATGATATCTGTTTATATATCTATATATTATCCTGAAATCCATCTCAGAGATCCCTAGAGTAACATATCTAAATATTATTTCAGGCCACATTTTTCCAACCCTATTGTACCGCATTTCACCTCCCTAGGTCTCTGGAGATTTTAATTTATATAATTTAGCACGCTACAATTGACAGTTTTAGAGGCACGAATGTCTGGCGTTAAGGGATTTATAATAGCGGTATTATAATGTAAATTGTTTCTTTGTATCTTTGTAGTAAAAAAATACCAAAATGAAATGTACGGTCACCAAAAAAGATCAGTCGGATATAGTTGAAGTTTAGTAAGAAACAGAAAGTTCATTTTCCAAAATCAGTTTCATTCGAAAATATCTATCGGTTTTTATTAAAAAATATATATATTTTATTTCACATAAACCTGCATGGGCACTTACAAAACGTCAAAAGCACGATGCCAATTTGTCGCTTCCTATGGAGAAGTGCCGGCAAGAAACTCCACGGTTACTCTTTTATAAATAATTGTCTTTTACTATAGTTCTACTATACCTATCCGACGACCTGGTTACTATATATTTTGGTGATTGTACATAATAATGCAAATTTGACTGTAAGTACCTAGAAGTAGTGTAAAAATATGTGATTTAGTTCAAAATTACATAACATATCAAAAAGAAAATGGTCCTTTAATATTCAGTGCCAGTAACAACTACATAAATTTAGATTTTTGTGATTTTTTTCATAGGATTGAGTAAACATCCAAATCATGATCATCCTAAAAATGTCGTAAAATACATAAACATAACACCATGCCTATTTCCTTGGAAGGGTTCAGCAGAGCTGTACCAATCTACTTATAATTAACCCATATTTTCATTTTCATAGTTTTATTTACAAAATAATAGATCAACAAAGCCTTGAAAGTGGCTTCGTCACAGGTCATTTCTAATCCACTAATGCAACGTACTCACTACAATTTAAATTAGACTAAATTCAGCTGGTTGTCATACGGCCTAAAGTCCTTAATTATGTTTATTACTGAAAATACATTGTCATAATTATGTTGTGTCAGTACCTTAACAGGTACGTATTAGGTACCCACATACAGAACGTAAATGTTATGGAAAATAACACGAACCGCGGCGGATTAATTTGATTAATAAATGCGTGGCATGAGGATCGTCGCGAACAAAATTGTTTTGAAATATTTTTGCGGAGCTTGATTAAGTGGCTTGGTAACAATTTATTTTTGGAAGCAGTTATTTAGACCGTGTGATTTAATAATAAGATGTTGTGGTGAAAGAAGATGGGTTAATAAAAAAGAGTTTGCGTTTCGGTTGGTAATGTTTGACAGTCCATCTGGGGGTTACCATGCAGTCTTAATAGCTAGGTAATTATGGCTACCGCCATCGGATTCGTCAGCGTGGTATGTCGATTAAAAGCCTATGTCCTTTCCTAGGTTTCAAAGTATACGCATACCAAATTTCACCAGTCAAAGTTAGTCAGAAAAAGTTATACCTAGGGTTTGGTAACGAATGTTCCTATGGTCCCCGTATTTTCCCGAAACTAGATTCAGTAGGCTCATTAAATTCCTTATAAAGTAAGCTTAAGCGGTTATGTTTTGTTTTTCATTTTTGAGCAGATATATTGCCAATATTAGACGACATCTTAAACTATTTTGCTATTTGCAACAAATTTTCTTAAGGTTTCAGGCATTGCCGCAGGTGTTATATTTGCTCGGTACTAGATTTTTTAGGCTCATTGCTTTCGTTTTGATGCGAACTTTATTTGCTTGGGTTTTTTTTTAATTTTTGAGCATATTTACGGCAAATATGACACGATTTATGGAGTTATTTTGCTATTGTCAACTTCAAATTCATTTTAACTCTATTTTGGCCAACATTTTTCTGTTTCTCTCCATGCCCTAGTAGGTCTTTGTCAATTTTTGACAACGACTCCAGAATCAGTGTTCTGACTAAACACGTTTTTGCGCTATATGAATTGGAATTTCAACTCATTGTGAAAAATAGAGGGTCACGCGCATGCGCATGCACACGCAGCGTGACATCATAGGAAAATTATATCCGACTTAAAATTGTTATAAAGCACTGAAACTCTCGTAGTTATTAGCGTTTAAAATCTTATATATTTTTGTGGGTTCGAAATATTGAACTTACCACCAGTGGCCCTAGTGTGAGTTTAATTTAACCACGACGATCAAACGCATCGAGCGCATTTGGCGTTCCGATTGGTCCTGGATTGGTGATGGACCAATCGGAGCACCGAACGCGCTCGATGCGTTTGATCGAGAAGGTTAAATGAAACTCACATTTGGGCCTCTGTACTCCGAGCGAAAAGACGTTTTCACGTCTAAAAAATACTCCTTGGCATAAGTACCGTATCCACTTTCTTATGCATTTAGTAAATATCTGTTATTTTGACATTACAAACAGATTCTTCACTTTTATTTATTTGTATGTATAGATGTTGAGAGATACTATAGCACCACGTTGCGTGAAAATTCCAACTGTCTACCTAATAAAGATACTTGCCTTGCCAGCCTTTCATCGACAGATAAACATACATACAGGTGGAGTGGATCTAGTACCTTTGGGTACGGAAACCCAAAAACTTACATTCTGTTATAAATATACCTGTGAAATCACAAGAAAGAAAGAGAGTAGTTAATGTGATGCTTAATGGCTTCTTCAAACAGGCGCGACGTGACACTTGTACAACGATACTATTACTACTGCACTATTACTTTTGTATTGTTAGCTGTAAGTCACCTAAACACAATAAAATTAAATGAAATTATTCATCCCATCCCCTAATGAGTGAAACTAAATAAAAGTTAAACAGTTCTGTCCCCGACGACACACGGCCATTACAAAATTAACCGGAGACTTCAACAAATATTATTCTTCTGTCGCACTGCGAGCCTTTGTGATGTCATATGACATTGGATAATGTATGTATATTGCGGTATTCGTTTATTGTTAAATTCACCTGCTTAGTTGTTATGAGAAATAATTTGCTAAGTAGTTTGTTTTTATTAAATATTTTTGCCTAGGAGTGTCCCCTGTAAAACCCCTGTTTTTGGGATTAGTACCTCGCAGGTAGACCTAGGTAGTGGTCGGCTGGTTAACCGGACTTGTTTGTAGCTGTCTCAGGAAATTAAGGCCTTCAGTTAGGGCATTAAAACTTAAAACTAAGCGACTACACGCTAAGGGCACGCCTGTGTGGTGCCAGGGGTGAGGGTTGTTCGAAAGAGATACCATGGCCCCTGGCACAAAAGCAACTGATGGAACACGGGTGGGTTTTAGTCCGTAAAAGTCTGACACGCCCGCCCTCCTGCTCCACCCAGAGCGGGAGAACTTATTTGATGATTTCCCACCCAAAAAAAAACTCCTGTTTGGTACCTACTGACCTCGGACTAAAAGCCGAAATTACCTTTAAATTTCACCTATTAGTTGCTTGTGGGGGCTAGAAGATTAGCATAATCAGCCGATAACGTTCCTACTGCTGGGACACAGGCCTTCTCTCTGTCAGATGTATTGGACTATACAATTAGTTTTTTTTTTGATATTCCATAAGTCTAAGATTATATTCTATAATTAAAAATATTACTAAAATCCCGATATTATGTGGTCCAAAATTCATAGTTTTGAAGATATCATCAATCATAATTAATTTAGGTAAAACATTTGCACCCGTATAAAGAATCTTTAGTTTTGCGACGTTGTCAAATTTCGCAGTTAAGTAGTGAGGTAAAGACCAAACTCTCGATGTCTGTAGGTATCTAAGTTTCATTGATAAATATGAGTAATTCATTTTCATTCCAACCAATCATTCATATTTAAAGCTAAGAAAATGCGACGTTGTCATTCGGGCATAACTCCGTCATATGTATATAGACCGATTTACAAAATTATTTTAAAAAATATTTTTGGTTCGAAAAGGGTTTATTTCGAAATGGTCCCATTTCAATTTCACATAGATCTGATGATGAGTTACGGAGATAGACAACGGAAGTCTTCAAAAAATGACAGCAAATCGACCGCGATTGCCGCTAACTAAAAAGTGAAAAATAAAAACTTTGTCAAAAAAAATATATATTACCGGGTTCCGGAAAAACACTACAAAGTGCAAAATAACTTTAATATCGGAAGGCGGTGACAAAAAATTCAAAAACGTATCCAAAGTCACCGACTTCCGAAATTAAATTTATTTTTCACTTTGTAGTGTTTATCCGGAAATCGGTTGTTTTTTTTTAAGTGTTTTAATCACGAAGTTTTTCTTCAGCAGATTGATAGCGGGGAAATACATTCTGTTTTAGTATATGTATTATTTTTATTAAAAATAACTGTTTTTAATAAAATAAAACAAACATTTTATTCTTAAATAATCCCTACTATATGCTATATATATACTGTTATACTATCCCTACTTAATATAATATTATAAATGCGAAAGTAATTCTGTCTGTAACGCTTTCACGCCTAAACCGCTGAACCGGTGGTCATGAAATTTGGCAGAGATTATAGCCTGGGATATGGAGAAGAACATAGGCTAGTTTTTACGTGAAAACCAACATCCACGCGGGCGAAGCCGTGGGTAAAACCTAGTTAAATATAAAAGCAGAATAACTAATACGTATGTAAAAAAAAAATATAATCAAACTTATTATTATAAAGTTAAAACATACATAAACATGATATTCATGCCTGTAATCTCCGAAGGGTTAGGCAGAGGTTTATCTATTATAGTACATCCAAATTTCGTCAGTTATGTTTAAGTCCCATGTAATAGGGGCGAGCCTATTGTCATCAACCGGGCACAAATCCGGACTCCGGGCTGCTACTGAGAAATTCCAGATAGAAAAACCCGATATCACATTCCCCGACCTTAGAATCGAACTCAAGACCTCATGCTCTGCGTATTAGCGATGGAAATCACTAGACTAACGAGGCAGTCTAATATTATGAAAATAAAAGTAAATTTTATACTGATAATAATTACAAAAATCAAATAAATTATTCTCCTAAGGAAAGAAAAATTATTATAGCTCATCACAAAGCGGATAGTTTACGTGCTCTCCAAGGAATAACTGGATCTAGAAGACAAGACAGCGTCAATAATAATGGCTACCAATAATACCTAATCAGAAACTAAGCAGATAAATCTGCGCTGGTTCCATTTAATCACGGACCCTTTTAAACCAGCTACAATATTATTATTATTTTTTATTTTGCTTGGAGTATTTAATTGCAGCTTTGCACTCTTCTTTGATCGGCTTACATTATTTTATCAGTTTTACTAATAAGGCTAATGCCAGTTTTCATTAACGCTAATACCTAAATGTACGACTAAATACAACTGCACTCTTGGATTTTCAACGTTCGGCTTAGCCTCGCGAGTTGAAAAATCAATGCTTTGATTAAGCATTAATTTACCTTGTTTTATTGAAAATGGGCAATAGTAGTTTATTTTGCTATGGTTTAAATACCGTTCGTAACATTATTGAGTCAGATTCTCTTAGTTTGACTTTGTTGGAGGCTTATGTAATAGTAGTTTCTCTGACAGTCGTTACGGGTAGTCAAAAACCCGAAAGTTTGGCAACTAGTCTAACCAAGAGCGATCGATCTACCCAGTTACTGGGTTGTAGAGGTCAGGGTGGCAGTCGCTTCGTATAAATTACTGGTATTTAGTAGCATCCACTTAGAGTGGAAGCCAACCCTAACATGGACGGGAAAAGTTTGGGTAGATTGATTTATGTAAATTTCAAGTCATTCATATTATAACCCACATACTATCAATTTGGTTTTCTATGATATCCTCCAAATCATTCAGCTATAGTCTATTCACGTTAAGAAAATAGTGTCTTATCGTTGTCAATCAGCTTAGCCACACCCCTTGACCAATTATATCATAGTGTATGTCTGAAGGGCTTACTTCAACTGGTCAATGTGAACACGGCTTTCTAATTTACTATGATCGATGAGTCATGATGTGAGGATTTACGATGATTTGACAACGATGAGTCATTATTTTCTTAACGCGAATAGACTAGAGTGGCTTTTTTTTGTAGATTACAGTGCAATAAAGATGGCCAGGTGTGTAGTACGTGCAACTAGCGTGCGTGTATGGTTACATTTATGAACGTCAATGATGCAACAGGAGTAGGTAAGGATCGTAGCAGGTGGCGTTCTGTATTTTCTACCCACACTCATGGGATGGAAGCGTTTATGTGTATGTACTCATTTTCCAAATATCTACATTATTCATCCCACAAAAAATTTTTATTTCTAATATTCATGTTTGATATACTTAACAACAAATAAGTACAATACTTATTGACTTAGTTCGATTCCAAGTGGAAAAACTCCAGACAATCGGTTATTCTTTGGCGTTTATTCACGAAGTTGTTTTTCCTTATTGTGTTTATTTTTTGTGCTGGCATCCCTTATGACATTATTTGTCTTCATTTCGTGCCAGTTAGTCTCCTTTATGCGACAGCCTTGGCTGAGGTTCATATTTTTGGGCAAATCTAGTGTAGGCTTAGAATGATTGTGGGACTCATAGTTTTTCACTTTTCGTGCAACTTTTTTTTACCCGACTGCGCGAAGGATACCCGGCTGCTGCAGAAGGATGGTTTTGTTTTTCTAGTGAATGTATGTATGTATGAACATATATTTCTTTTCGCACGCTCTGTAGCTCAAACACCTTGATCGATTTCAGTTTGAGAGGTTAGATTCGCCTTAATTATTGTGAGAGTGACACTGAGTATAACAAACTAAAAAAAATGGCCGAGTCATCATAATGTGTCTTCAAAAAAAATTTGATTGAGTGGAATATCAAAATAAAGGGTTTCATAAATAGGTCTCATTAACGTCAAAAATAATTATATTAACTAAAAATTGGGTAATAAAAAAAAAATTTACAAAATCAAAAAAACTCGACTGTCGGACAGTCGAAGGCAATAAAGGACTTTATTGTTTTAAGAAGATGCCTCCGACTGCATGGGATTGCATAAATTATTCCGTTAAATATGTAGTTATCCTTTTAAAACAAGTTTCTTGTTTCTATCTTTTTTAACTAAAGTTCACTTTTTAGGCAGTCGGGTTTTTTGATTTTGTAAAGTATTTTTTTATTGACTGCCTTGTTGGTTTAGTGTCTGCCAGTAGCGCTTAATAAGCATGACTTCCTCAGTTTGATTCCTGGGTCGTGCAAAGTGGTTTTCCCATCTGGATTTTCTCAGTAGCAGTCTGGAGTCTGGATTTGTGCCTGTTGGATGGCAATAAGCTCGTCCCCTTTTAAATGGGACTCTAATATAACTAGCGAAATATGAGTGTCCTAAGGGTGTTTTACTTCCTTAAGTTTTAAAATATACAAAAATACACTTTTTTACGTCAACAGCAATAATAATATTTTAAAACTAGATGAGGTCTCTGTTTACTGACCGACTTCTCTGAGAAAAAACACCGACAGGCTATACCTACTCGTGAATAATCCCTACTAATATTATTAATGCGAAAGTGTGATACAAACAAACACTTTGTCCTTATTTCACGCGGAGACGGATTAATGGATCAACGTGACAGTTGGTATAGAGATAGTATAAGAGCCGGAGAGTGACACAGGCTACTTTTTATGCCGTCAAAATCCACGTTTTCTGTTGGGTAAACGACTATAAGTAAAGCCGTAGCTAAAGGTTAGTGCTAGTCCGGAACTATTTCTGTATGTAATATATACTTATCATACGTATGATAGCTATTAAATGAAACTGCAAAAAAAATGGAAATCTAAAATCTAACTAGTCCAAGTACTGGCTCACACCCTCACTCACACACACCCTCACTCATAGTACCACTCCACACTGCACCACAAGTCCACAACTCAACATATAAAGCTTGCTTTTTACATATTTTTTTCTGCATTATTTACAATTTTTTTAGCTGTATCCATGTCTTAGTTTACTTCGGAACAATATCTTTCTTATGTGTAGACGGGAGTTGATAGCGGCAACACAGTTTTGACTTTTGTAGCGAACATCGTTTGCATTGTAATTTAGATTAATTTGTTTTTGTTCAAAAATAAAAACAATTAGTTTTTACTTTAAATTACCCACATCTAGATATACTTCATGGTCTCACTCACAGCTTCAGTCAACATCAGCTGAAAAACGACCACTACTGGACATAGGCCTCCCCCAGGCTCCTCCACTTGAACCGGTTCCATGCTTCTGGCGTCCAACTCTACGTTTTACGGTTCGCGGTCACCACTCCAGAACTTTTCGGCCCCATCAGCCATTTGTTCTGTGAGCAATGTGTCCTGCCTGTGCCACTTAAGTTTGGCAATTCTGCGGACTATGTCGGTTGCCTTGGTTCGTATCTCCTCATTCCTGATTCGATCACGTAGGGAAACTCCGAGCATAGCCCTTTCCTCTCCCTCTGGGTGACTTTTAGCCTTCTGATGTATCTCAGTGTTTCAAGACGAAAGTCTTTGACCAGTAAGTGTTGCCAGTGCCATAGGTCATCACTGGCAACACGCGCTGTTCAAAGACTTTTGTCTTGAGACACTGCGGTATTTGGGACGAGAAGATATAGCGTAGCTTCCCGAACGCTGCCCAGCCTAGCCGGATTCGACGATTGACCTCTTACTCGAAGTTGGACCTACCTAACTGGACAGTTTGTCCAAGGTAGACGTACTCGTCCACAACTTCGAGTGTAGATCCTCCGATCGTCATGAGATTGGGTTTTGGTCGTTTGACATGACCATTGTCTTGTCCTTGTTATTTTAAGACCCACTCTTTCGGAAGCTCTACTGAGGTCATTGAGCATTGTACTGAGGTCCTCCATGGTCTCAGCCATGACAATTATATCATAGGCTAACCGAGGGTGAGAGATGTACTCGCCATTGATATTGATGCCAGCTCCTTTCCAGCCCAGAACCTTGAAGACATCCTCCAGTACAGCGGTGAACAGTTTCGGAGAGATAACGTCTCACTGTCTCACACCTCGCTGCAGAAGGATAGGTTTCGAAGTCTGATCCTGGAGTTGGATTGAAATAGTGGTGTTACCGTACGGTAACGCCCCACTTCAGCACCTAGATGTACCGACAGCCGATCTGGCACCGATGAAGAGACTGCAGTACAGCCCATGTCTCGATCGAATTGAAGGCTTTTTCGTTGTCCACAAATGCTAAGCTGAGAGGCAGGTAATTAAACTCGTCGGTCTTCTGTATAACCTGCTGCAGCGTATGTATGTGGTCTACGGTGCTAAATCCTTTACGCAATCTAGCTTGTTCGGGAGGCTGGAAGTTGTCAAACTTGCGAGCGAGAAGGTTCGTGATGACTCTCGAAAACAGTTTGTAGATATGGCTCAGAAGTGTGATGGGCCTATTATTCTTAAGTAGGGTATAATTTTAATCAAACAGAAATTTATTTGGATCGATTCCAATATAAATAACGGTGACAGATGTTCCGTCATTCTGTTTACCTGAAAACCACAAGTACACGATAAAGGTCCCTATTATAAACCACTTTAGGTATTAATAAATCAATATCGCTTGAACATTATGTTTCGGTACTCTACCGTTTGAAATATTATAACACCATGTATGTTGTTATTCCACTATAATCATATTCAACACATTTAGCTGTAAATTCAGGAACGTAGGAATATTATGTTAAGCTTTCTCGTCCAAGAGATGAGCTTTGTATGTGTTGGTTCGTTAACAAGGTAAGCGGATCCAAATCCGCTTACCTTGACATCTAACCCATAACTACTGTGTCTGTATACAGTAATTATGGTTCCAATGTCTAAATTAATGTAAGCTTAGTTTTTTTTCTTTTTTTACGTTGCCCCACACTAGGAATTTCTCCTGTATTGTGATTGCGTTTACAAACATTTAAACTCACATACACAAACAGCCGGACCCGAAACAACTACTTGTAGGTCATACAAATATTTGTTCGGTGCGGGAATCGAACCCGCGACACGCAGAGCAGCAGTCAAGCGCTTAACCGCTGCGCCAACCGTGCCGTCAGAAAGCACTATTCGTATGAATTTAGGGCCTTAATCTAACCTGCTACGGAATGCTAGTATTTTACCTGGAAAATCGAACAAAAAAAAAACTGCCCGCCTATCTCTGCAAGCCTATCTGACCTCCATAACCCCATAGGTGGGTTACACTGGGTAAAGGCAATTGTCATATTTCTAACTACCATCTAACCGTAACGACGGTTAAAAGTAAATTTTAAAAATGTCTCTTATAATAAAATTAAAAAAAATTATGAGGTTGACTATTAATATCTAATTTATTTCTCTATTTTATAATTTGTTATTTGTATGGATTGAATTTTTATCTGATATAAACTGATTAATAATAATAAATTTTCTTGTTAACATCTTTTTTAACGTTCACTTTTTACGCAGTCGAGTTTTGTTTTTTTATTTTTTTTATTTACACTTTTCAGTTTATTTTAATTATTTTTCACGTTAGGTCACGCCGTTCCTTTAATTTTTTAGTTTTTCATAATAAGACGTCTGAATATCGCCGTATTGAATTTTGCTTACTGTCATGACTTTGGTTACAAGATTAAGACAAATCGATTGACGTGAGAATTACCAAAATCGACACCCGCCTTTTGTCTGTAGAGCGCCAGAAAGAAACACATTACACTTTTTTGTGACGCGCAGTCGCGTAAAAATGTAATAGGTATTAAGTAACATACAAACACTTAAATAAAATATTTCGATAAGGTTTCGGACTAAGTAACAGATACCTATCCGCGGATATTATCAGTAATTCCCTCGGCCCACCCCTACCTACTTGTAAATGTACATAACTCGTATAGCTACCGTAGCAAAACTTCGTTACTTTACATTTTTTATCTGAAAGCCTTTCTCCTCAGAAAAGTATTAAAGTTAAAATAACTCGCTAGATTGCATTAAAAATTCGCTTAAGAGGAACTTCTGCCTACTAGGTTTATTTCTATTGTAACGTCAAGTATGTTGTTCAAAAGTTCTATATATGCTATGTCAATATAAAGTTTTGTTCATCCTTGCAAATTAGTTATAGAACACTGCTATAAATTATAGATCTGCTGGTTTATTTGATTTTGGCCAAATATCTATAAGGTACCTTTGTAGATATAAAAATCTTAGTCTAACCAAAGGTAGCTAAATGTACCTACTGAATAAAATACTTGGATCAAAATCACCAAGGTGAAAAATTTCAAGACTGGTTTTATTAATAAAATGTTACAAGCTATTAATTATGCCTTTCTTACATTTGTATTTATACAAAATAACAATTTCCACCAGTTAAAAAACCTCCCGGGAACAATTGCACCGCCACTGCGGGCCCACGCCGGCCGGCGCGTCGCATACTTGCAATCTCTCCACTTGGACCCCATTCCTTAAGTAATTGAATCGCCTACAAGTGTAGCTGAAGAACGAAGCTACACCAACATAGATCCAGCCCATCCTTGGCTTTCATCTTCCAGTGACGGCCTAAGCCGACCTAAGCCGCGAGCGGTTCGCACCCTAGATGGGATGCCCTTAGCGTGTAGTCGCTTAGTTTTAAGTTCTGGCTGGAGGACTTTATTATTGAAGCAGGTACAGGCAAGTCCGGTTAACCAGCCGACGTGTGCAGCCACAGTACAACAAATGCCGATCATGGTAGAAGGTTATGTTATTAGAATAAATTCGAGGAATACTGTTGCTGCGCTGGGGTCGTGATCGGTGCACGGAGCAAAACTGACCGTCATTACCCAGGGCCGTTATCGGCTGTCAAAGTGATAAATGAATTAAATAGGGGATGAAAGTTAATATTATAATTTCGTAGTTATTGCCGCTTTAAACAGCTGCGTGATAACCACTACTCAAATTTACGTGACATAAAGCGAGTTTTCGCAAGCCTTTAAAACCTATGTTCCGTTACCATGTAGTTTTCTTTCAGGACCACCCGTAATGACTGCTTTTGGAAGCTCAAAATACTGTCTAGTACTAAACGAATGTAGCCAAAGATAGTAATAAAATAAATTATTTTAAAACAACCGACTTCCAATGAAAACACTACAAATACTTTAATTTTAAAGTTGGTGTCCTTGGGACAAACGAAAATACAAAACCAATTTCGTTTTTTGCCACCGTATTCGGAAATTATAGTAATTTTTCAGTTTGTAGCGTCTTTTTTTAATAATACGATTGTTTTTGTTTTATTAAAATTATTAGTTGTAGTACCGACTCCACATATATTCGTATACCTTCGTTTGCTAAGTAAATAACAGTGACAGGAAATGGAAAAAGATACGAACTATTGAAGCTAACTCAATAACCATTATGTAATCAGAACTTTATAAAAATATGGGACCACTCCGGAGTTCTGAGGTAAAAAACATAAAAAAATACAACTTAACCGAGATCGAGAACCTCCTTTTTTAAGTCGGCAAAAATGACATCGCCACAGCATTAAAAACCAGGAAAATATTCGTATTTTTGTGCCAAAAATATAACAATTTATCACCAAATAATAATAACGAAGATTTTCCCTCCACAACACTGAGGGAGCCATTATACAAAAGATTTTCCTCACGGAAGGATTAAGCCGCCTTCGATATTAAATATTTCAATCGAAATTCTCCACGGTACTGTGGTTATTACAATGGCGCAATAAATATCGGCAAATAATTATGATAAATATTTTATACCCCACAAATAATAAAGCTGTAAACAGATAGGCGACGCGCATTTTTGTGGTCGGAATTTTAGGCTTGTAGCACATTAATTAGATGAGCGTACTCACAAGCATAAATACTTTTCAGTAAGGCAAAATTCACCACCGGTTTTATCTTGAAATAAAAATTTGAGAACTTTGAGAAAGGACCTATTTCATACTAGCAGCTGCGGCGTCACCTGCGTCGGACATTATCCTACGGGAACATGCTACCGGGACAAAAACATCCCGCCGTTTCGGAGAACAGCCGGAACAAACAGGCAGACAGAAAGACAAAAATTAAAAAAAAAATGATCTTTCGTTATAAGCACCGTTATACTTGAAAAAGCTACTACGACTACTTGTAAAAATCTATTTTTTTTTTAATTCAAAACAGATAACCCAATTTTATTTATTTATAAGTATGTTTATAAAATATAATATAATAACCGGTCTAACGTGTTTTTCGAAGCACATAGGGGTCTTGCTATGTAAAGATGGTCACCCATCCACGGACCAACCGCAGCAAGCGTAGCTTAACCTGATCGATCGAATCATGTGGCTGTTATTACTTAGCTACAAACCCCTTACGACAGTGACATTTTAATTTCAATGACACGGCTTGCCTTTGCATGCGACAGCTTTGTTTTTGTGCCTACAATAGGGTATACACTCATTTTTGAAAAATAGCTTACTTTTTTTGATTCTAGAGTGCTAACAAACATTTGCATTTAAATTTTACAATTTCATATTTCGCGCTTAATTTGACGAAAACGCAGGACGGAGTGGACGCCATATTGCTCTGTGGGTATGATGTTAGTTTGCTATATAAACAAATACGCTGATATTTTACAAGACAATTGTTTAATTAATAATTGAATAAATTAGTTATTTTTCTACTTATCGTTGGTTTACTGTTCCTGAATGCAAAATATCATTTAAATAAATAAATTACTTTGGTTACGAAAATAATATAAGTACAAAGTTGCTCAGTTGACATGCCGTATGACGTAATAACATGGCGGCTACTATTTCATGGTGTTCAAAAACAGATTAAAAAACTGAAATATTTAAATTGTATTTTAAAATTTATTTTGTTGTTTCATGAACTAAAACTAACATTTTCCGACTGCATTTCGCCTAAGCTATCTCAATAATATAATTTAAGATTTTTCTAATATTGAGTAAAGTACCATATTATTATCATAGAAATTTCAATTTTATTGTCATACAAATAAGTTATATTCCTATTCGTCGCGTAAAACTCCCTTGCAGTTGCCGTGCCGCCAATGGGTGCAGGCCCTTAGGTATTTATGTTTGTGACTTTACATAAATATGTATTGTACTGTTAGCATGAAATTGTTGTAAACATAAAGTAATTGTTTTCATATTAATAAAATGTCAAGTTCTGTTTGTATAGAAATTACCGTCGTGTTAATTACTCTACTTTGTTGCCAAACTGTCAAAAGTTCTTCAAAAGAGGATTTCTCATGTATCGTGGTCGGATTTACAAACACAATGAAGTAAATTAACTAACATAACATCATCACGCCTGTAATCCCCAAAGGGCTAGGCAGAGGTATACCTAAGTACTAAATGACAGCGGTGGTGGCCCAGTGGTAATGGCCCAAAGTTACAGGTTGTAAGTCGCAGTGTTCGAATCCCGGCAGCCACTTTAGTTTGTGTTCATTAATTCGCAACCACGGCTCTCAAAACAGTTGAAGGAAAACATCGTGAGAAAACCGGCATGTTCTAGAACTATAAATTAGACCAACCCTTACTGGGCCCTGCCAGGGGTGCGGGTTGTTCGTAGAGATACCGCGGCCCCTGGCACACAGGCAACTAAGGGAACACGGGTGGCTTTTAGTCAGTAAAAGTCTGACACGTCCTCCAGCTCCACCCAGAGCGTGAGAAGTTATTTGATGATTTCCAACGCTCAAAAAAAACCCCCACTGGGCCCGCTTGGTGGATTACGGCCCATTCTCTCTCGAAGAGAGGAGCCCTGTTTGTTTTTCTACGTTTAGAATCATGAGTGCTGGATTTATGGTTGCAGTTTAAATGTGGTCGAACACTGCTTTTAAAGTTTTCATATATGTCGCATCCGGTCATTAGTATGGACACGAAACGAATCGCAAGCACACTGCTGGTGACATCACGGGTTCTACCCATACTTACGGCGCGCTTCTACAGAGCCGTGGCGAGGAGAAAATTCAGTGTCTGATTGCTTCAGAGTTGAGATGTCACGAAACTGTAATCGATTTTAAGTGCTAAGTTATTGTAGTAATTGTAATTTTAATAAAAGCAGTGTATCGGACCCAATGTATTTTCATTGCACGAAACCCATCTTCTACCCACATGATATCTCATTCTAATAGAGAAAATACTGACGATCGTACACATATTATCTATAACGCACAATTATACGCGTATTTATTTACCCATCCTCTGTAGGAAATATCATAATATTATATAAATACGTAATGTACATGTATTTCTGTACGGAACGCGTATCAATACTCCATTATCTACCATTTATTTCAGTTCAGTACAGAAATATGTTTCATTCAAAACTGTATCGGCCTTCGAGTTAAAAATAAAGAATTTGCACCAAAGTACTCGTACATCATTCACACTTCTCAGCTGAGTTTTTAGGATGAATGTAATCCTCCTGTAGATGCTTTATTTTATACTCACGCTTTCAATATGCAAGAATCGTGAGTCTTCGCCACGTGCAATGGTATGTGTATTTTTTACCTGACTGTGTGCCGCAATAAAGGGTATTGTATTTATCAGCATATGAATATATGTATGTTTGTTCCGATTTCGATGATTTTTACGTCAATTGATTTGTCCTAATCTTCTGAGTGTCACTAAAGACATGACAGTAATCCAAATTTCAAATAGCGCCAACCGCTTCAAAGAAAGAAAGTCCACGAACTATGTCAGGTATCATTTAATGACGTATCATTAAATAGGTCATCAGCTCAAAATCATTTTAGGTTTCTCTATCATTCGGTATCTCTAATCATATTTAAACGGTTTTATTTAGCTTGCCCTCTTTGTTGTTTTTGTTTGGGTCAAATTTAGTACTCGAAATTTTATCCCCTTCCTGTTGGCAGATTGATCTGATATTTGGTGCACACCTTTAGTTTTGATAACAATACAATTTAATTTAATGAGTATCATTGTAAATCCAAGATGGCCACCGCTACAAAATTGCGGATTACATATTTTTTCAAAACCCCCTCAAAATGTGTATCAAATGAAAGGGCTTGACTATTAAAATACTGTACACTATGAACAAAAATCAAAAAACTAACTAGAATGAGAAATATTAAGTAACGAAATAAAAAATAAAAACTTGGAAATAAAATAAGTAAAAATATTTTTTTAAGTTAAACGGTTTTAATGAAAATAATGATGTACATAATGTACTAAAAGCTAAAAAATTAGTCGGTAGGTCCTAGGTACCAGTCATCACACCACTTTCCTCATCAATCTAGGGCATTGATCAGACAAAAAAATAAAATCGTGAAAGAAAAATTACTTAGGAGGCGTATGGAGGAGGGTATATCTTCTTAAACAATATGCCTTTATTGCCTCCGACTAGATGAAATTCCCTATAGGCACCTAATTAAGTTTAACAGTCAACCTCAATAGAAATTTCTTGTTTCCATCTTTTTAACGTTCACTTTTTACGCAGTCGGTATTTTTAAACATAATATTGGTATAAGGTCGAAAGTGTGTGATAGTCAACCTTCCTTATAATGTCTCGTTAACTACCTACTATTGAAAGAAATTCGAGGTATTTTACTGCTATGAAAGTTTACTAAAAATTGCAAAGAAAAGACAAACTGTATGAGTTGGCATTTCTACCTATAAATAAATAAATCTGTCTCAGCAGTTTTATGTTGTAGATGGATAGAATATTCGTTCACCAGCAGGAAAAACGAAAATACTTTGCAGCTGTACAGTCAGTGGTGTTATCACTTAAAGCAATTACATTTTTCAAAGCAATGTTTCTACTCGGTGTTACCTAATAAGTAACATAACAATATGATATGTGTTTCTCCTATTTTTATATTTTAACTAGTTTTTACCAGCGGCTTCGCCCATGTAGAGGTCGGAAATTATCCTCCAGGAACGTACTTTAACGGTTATATACCATATCTGTGTGCCAAATTTCATACACATCTGTTCAGCCGTTTCTGCGTGATTGAGTAACAAACATCTAAACATATTAATATCCAAACATACAAAGTTTCACATTTATAATATTATATAGTAGGATTATATTTTCATATTTTAATAAATATTTAGAACTAGTCGATAGTAGTAAATAGAAATAAAATAAATAAACGAAATAAAATAAATAAACGAAATAAAATAAATAAACGATATGTAATAAATTATAGTAAAAGTAACTGACTAAAGCCTACCAGGTAACTCAGATGTTATCACATAGTTACGTTCGCGTAACTCGTCAATTTGAACAAATCTCGAATAAAACTAACAACTGGTAATTTGTAAAGTACGTAATGAAGATGAAGTTATTTTATGGTCACGCGAGGAAATAGTCTTGGTTGGAAGAATTTGCGATAAAAATCTGATTCTACAAAAATATTTTTAAAGTGATTTATTAATTTTTTATTACTAAATGGTCTGCTCTTAACCTTGATCACGCACGATGGAAAGCAACATCAAAAGTCATGTATTCAAACTAGGCCGAGAGTCAACAGTCAGTCTTTTTGAACGTCAATATTACATAAGACTGTCCCCCAAAACGCCCGCCCTCCACCACTTCCTAGTGCTTTAGCTGAGAAGAAGAACTTAACAGACACCTGGGGCCCAAGTCTGCTATTTTTATAAATTCGTCATTCCAACACAATCCCATTGTCATTTTGCTAAAAGTTTGTAATCTGCTAAATTCATAATGGTCGATCATTGGTCGGTCAATGGTCTCTTAATAGAATTGTGTTATAATGGCATTGTCGTATTGCCACTATTATAAAACCCATTAGTAGAAATTATTTTCCAAATACGACTACTAAATTTGAACATTTATTCATGCCCGATTTCATTTATGCATATATTTTACATATTATTTATTAGTTTATTAGTGTTCAATTTTAGCAGATTACCGCCTAAGTCAGTGATTCATTTGTCATCATGTATGAGATTATCAATAAATGCCATTTCTTTCAATGGAGTGTCAGTGGCTGACCATTGGAAAGTCATAATGACGCCATTATATTAGTAGATTACCAAACTTGTCAAAATCAACAATTTTGAAATCAATGATAGACCATTCTGAAACTATTGTATTAACAGACTTGAGGCCCTGGTGAGTTGGTTGTGCCACACAGCCAACTTACCAGCTGTCTGTTAAGTCAGAAGATGTTGATTATATACATACATATACGTATACGATTATATTATAGTAGGTACGTAATTAACATTACAAAATACAAAGTATTAAATAAAATTATTTGCCAAATGGCAGCAAGCAATGGATGAGGTGGTGGTGGATGAGGTAATCCGTGTGGTGCCGGACGTAAAAGAATAGCACCATCCCATTTCTTCCCGTGGGTGTCGTAGAAGGCGACTAAAGGACTTACTAGAGAATGAGCATCAGCGTTCTCTATGCGTTTTACCACCATACTGCGATCGCCAACCCGCCTGCCAAGCGTGGCGATCATGGCAAACCCCCCTCCATTGGGGAAGACCTATGTCCAGCAGTGAACGTCTTTCGGTTGATATGATGATGATAATTATGAATGAATGAGGTGTATGATGAAGACGCTTATTCACCCTTGATTTGAAGGAAGACGGGTTAAATGTAAAAGGGAACGCTGACACTGGCCTCTGCCAATATCAGCGTTCCCTTTTGAACAGGAACTCTCTAGTTCCTGTGATATAGTCAGGGAAATTACATGTTTGGAAATTTCACTCATCATCATCTGCCTAGACTTTTCCTAACTGTGTGGAAGCCGGCATCCAGACTGACCAGATGAAGTTGTTTAGCAAATTGACCACCAACTTAAATTGCACGTAAATTCAAATCACATGTATCAGTCCCTGACAGTTGTGTGAAATGACTGTAACACGCCACCGATTTTTGAAGTGTATCGAGTTCAAGTATTTTGTTTTTGTGTCTGAAGTTCTCGAAAATGTTAGTTTATAATTCTACAACATCGCGAAAATATTTATTTGACATCATTGAAGGTGCCAAAAACAACTTCTATTAAAGTAATTTTTTTTTGCAACTCAGCTTATATCAACAAATTGAAACGCCAAAAAAGAATACCCATTTTCACCAAAACTCTCGACATACGAGAAAACGCGCGACGCGAAGCGAATGGCACCATCTGTAGCGAGCCTAAGCGTGCGCACTTCGCGTGTAGGTAGGTACCTACAGTCCGCCGTAGCAGCAGTGCCGCGTAGACCCTTGCTACGGACGCTACGTATTATCGGCTACGACTCGCCCGTTCGCGTACCAATTTTAAATATTTATTATACTGTGTAAATATCTACGTATAGTGTGTATAATAAAATATTATTATTTTATTATTATTTTTTAGACAAATTAGTGTTGTATTTTAGGTGACTATTGTTTTGTTTTTTTTTTTCAATTTATGTGGCTTCGCAAAGTTGCTGATCAGGTTCGTACCTAGTTTTAAATTGGATTAATTATTTACTTTCCTTTCGAGGTTTTCTGAAAGTTACTTCGTTGCTAAGTTTATTAAATTTTTGGGTTGGGGTGTTGATTACTAGATTTTTAAGTGATCGATGAATCATTAATTCGATAAATTCGAGTTATTATTTTCATAAAAAAAATGAAATATATTTAAAATCCTTGTTAATAAGACAGTGGCAGTAAACGCGTTCTTATTTTTTTATTATCAATTGTATTAAAACCTGATAACGTTTTAATTGGTACAATTAATTAAATGCAGAAGAGAAAATTTTGATTACAGAATTAAAACAACGAACGTTATTTTTTTCGGTTTAAACGTTGCCATAATTGGTAATGTCCGTGTAATTTAATTAGTTATCTTTTTGATTGCCTGTTTCAGCACCCGTCCGATTTTTTTTTAAACACTTGAAATGTTCCTCCTGGTCTGTAGATTATGTCCATATAATATTGCTTTGTTTTTATTCTTCAAAAACATTTATTTTAGATTATAATATTAAGTAAAACGATCAAATCCTAGATATTCCATAAATCTTTACTTGCATCTTCTGTGTCTTCTAAATAACGAAATAAAAGGATATTTCTGTAGAAACTCGCTCCACACTGCAAGCATACATATATTACGTGCCTGAAACACAGTTGCAGTGAAAATAAAAGCTAGGTTTTACACGTAGAGGTACAAGAAAGAAAATAGATTCTTGCTAAGATCTTGCATTTTGCATCATTTTATTTCATAGTGCCTACAGAAGAAACAAATGACTCTGTAACGTTTTGAATTCATGTAATGTTTTACATTTATGGAATTCGAACGTTTTTGGCCTGAATTACTTTTAGCTTAGAAGTTGTAGCGTCGCTTCGACTAGGACTTATAGACATATTTCATAATGTAACAAAATAGTTTCTTTTTTTAAGTTTGTATGCAAGGGGCTACTCTTTGGAACCACCGATTCGATTTCGAAAATACTTTCACTAATGGGAAGCTACGGTATTGCGAAATTGTATATGGCATGTTTTTTGTAATAACAAGAATTTCACGTAGGCAGAAACTAGAATTTAATAATGTTACGAGGTTTACGTTCTGATTATAAATAATCGTTATGAATAATCTACTCATCAATGGCTTGCACTACGACTTCTGGGGCTGATTTTTAATTGTCAGATAACTTTTGGGGGGGCGGTCTGACAGCCTTTGTATTGGAAATATGTCAGACAATCATATTTCTCCTTAAGGGTATATCCAGACATGGCGAATGCGCCGCGAATGCGCCGCTCGCGAGCCGCTTGCGAACTACACACGTGCATTTCACGTATCATAAAAATCGTGCATATTATAAAAAACGGAACCTGCCACCAACGTCTTCTGTTTTTCCTTTTAGATTTTGTCAGTAATAAATAGCTGATGCTGCAGCAATTATGCTAACGGCAGTTGTATGGTCCGACATCTTGAGGCTCATATTTAGTTCAAATGCGAAAGAAGCTATTTGCGCACGAGCTGCGCGCGCGCTGCACGCTCGCCCCACTCGAGCCTTGCCGGAGTTGCACTAGAACGGCGCACCAAACGTAGGCTGTAACCGCAAGCGAGCAACACGCGCGCAGTTCGCAAGCGGCTCGCGAGTGGCGCATTCGCCAGGTCTGGACACACCCTAAAATAAAAGTAATTTGACGATTGAAAAATTGACTTTTTACTGTCAATATTCGTCAGATTTCTTTTCGAATTTGTACAAAGAGAGAGTTTTAGGTATTTACTTTGGTAATTAAAACGTGGAGAGATATAGTAAACTAAATAACAAACAATTAATACTGTTTTCATTGGTTGGTTGAAATAACAACAAGTCATTCAAATACTTGATACGACAATATTTAATGACAGTATATTTAATTGATAGATTTAAATGAAACTTGAAATTCTGACAACCAGTCTACTCAGTAACTCGGTTGTGGAGATCAGATAGACAGTGACTCCAAGGAAAAAACGTATTCAGCTGTATTATGGTCAGCCTGGAAGGTGACCCCAATATAGTTGGAAAAACACTAGACATCGGTGGAAGATAGCGACTTCCGACTCAACAATAATGAAAAAGCTGGAAGAAATCTTAAATCGATTTTATACTTTGATGTTTTAAAGTTCATGTCTATCTTATAAACAACCCGATTTTCGTGTCTCTCTGCCTGTGTCCCGCTGTTCTTCTAAACTACACAATGGATTTTGATGCGGTTTTAACCATCATCATTCCGAAATGCTTACGTGTAAAATAAATTCATATTTTAGTTAGATATGGCACAGAAAACTCGATGTTCTGATGTCTCGCCATTGCACTCGTGCGAAGTAAGGGCGGGGCAAAGTTTAATACAATAATGATGAACTGTACGCCTTGTACCCTTGAACATGCAAATTTAGGTATCAATTTGGCAATTTTAGGTGTTTTTAACGGCTTGGGTGTGATTCAGTTATCAGAATATTGAACTTAATATCAATTTCTTTAATCGAATCCAAACAAGGATATGTTAATTGAATTAAAAGATCAAAGAAGAGTACCTCTTTCTTCGAAGAGTACTTCTTCAAAGAAGAGTACTTGTTTGATCTTTTAATTCAATTAAAACGATCTTTTAATATTTATGTGTAGTAACACATAAATATTATTTGAATTATATATTAACATGCTATCTATTAAGCTGTAGGCTTTTTTTATTAATGGGCTCGCCCCCAACTATATGGGAATTAAAAATATAACTAGCGAAATGTGGGTATACTATGGGCACATCTCTGTAAAACCCTTCGGGAATTACAGGCGTTATTATATATTATGTTATGGTATCATTAAAAAAACACGTTATTGTAATGAGTCAACCACAATAGTAGTTGCAGCAACCATTTTTATAATTTCTTCCACCTCATTATCATCTGCCTAGCCTTTTTCCCAAATATTTTAGGGTTGACTTCCAGTCTAAGCGGTTCCAGCTAAGTACCAGTATTATACGTGGAGTGACTGCCTATCTGACCTCCACAACCCATTATCTGACTAATACGATAACCTCTAGTAAGACTGGTTGTCGGAGATTCAGGCTTCTGATGAACCATAACGTCTGTCAAAGATCCGCGAAGGACAAACATGACAAACGACTTAACGTGCTTTCAAGGCACAGCAATTATTTTCTAATTTAGTTTATTATGAATATCCTGTACAAAATAAATAAAATTTCCTGTTTTCTTTGTCTACAGATCAAAACCTCACAAAAAATAATATGCCGACAATTTTTCCCGTCTTTTACTGCCCTAGATTTCCCAACATTCTCTTTCTAGCTCGTAATAGTTTCTACTTTCAGTTTTTTTTTCTAACAAATCTCACAAGAATCTTTGTAACGTCCGCCAATTTACTGCTGTCGCGAATTGTCGAGAATTTTCCTACATTGTTCATGTGATCAATTCAATTTGTTCCTTTTTTGGACGATTTCTTGTTCCTAGTTACAAATGAAGCGCTGCCGTTTTATCAAAGAAATCAGCCAGATGATATTATGGTAATGGTTTTCGTTACTGTGTAAAATATTTTGCTTTGAAGCAGATTACATATCTTTAAAAGAAAAATGGTTCCATCGTCCATGCATCCACTTCTAGATAAAAATAAGGGGCTCGGCTTTATTATAAAAGGGTCGTTATATGTATAATCCATTTGAAATGCAACTTTATTAATACCGTATAGGTATAATATCAACGAATTCAGTTCCGAAATAATTCATAGTTCTAACATATACGTGGAAGGCTACAGAACAAAAGTATAATTGATAGAAACTACCCGGAAGGAATACACTTTTTTATCCTCATTCAAAAAGGTTCTGTAATAGGTCCATTTACCGCCGATATGATCGATTTTCCCAAAAACGACTGCAGAGTATGGCTTTATAATGGTATTGTAAGCAATACCATTATAAATGCTTGATAAAATTATTATTGTTATTTATGTAGGTAAATTTCATTTTAATCTAAACTAATAATATAATATATTGAGATTTTTTTTTGGTATGTCTGTATTGCTTTCAATAGATAGACCATGACATACATTAGGACACTTTTATCCCAAAATTCTCATGCGATCATGATTTATGCAGATGAAACCGCGGGTGCAGCTACTACTGAATAAACCTATGAATATACAATACAATAACAACACGTAAGAAAGGATACAATATAAGGCTTTTACCAAACTCTATCAATTATGAACTATGCCAAGTAACTACATTCTATGTTAGGTCAAGGCAAATCTTGGAGCGATATCTCGCAGTCTTGGCTACACTTCAAATGACATTCTGTTACTAATGTGTACACATTATTTGGAAACTATAACTGATACTTCAAAAAAATAGAGGGTTAGTTAAAGTTTTATCAAACAGACTGAAACAATAAAAAAACGAAACAAAAGCCACACAATAAGGAAAACTAGCTACCTACTACTGGACTGGAGGTTGAGGCCATTTCAGACACGAATCTAATGATCTGACCAAGATAATGACTGGACGTTAAAAGAGACTACCCTTTTTTTTTGGAAGGGAAATCATTAAATGATTTCTTCCGCTCTGGGCGGAGCGGGAGGGCATGTCAGACATTTACTGATTAAAACCCACACGTGTTCCTTCAGTTGCCTGTGTGCCAGGGCTACGGTAACTCTTTCGAACAAATCCGCGACCCAGGCAGGAAGGGGAGTTCATCTAGTTTTAAAATAATAATTTATTTTGAAACTGTAACTAACTAACTGACCTGTAACAGTGTTTGTACAAACCTACTTACAGAAATAAGATTTATTATTATTTAGCTTTACCGATCTGGATCGCGGAGAAAGAAGATCATCCCCTTTCTTGGCTTATTAATCGACTCGTACGCATTACCTCGCCCGAAACTTTAAAATAATATATATATAAGATTTTCTACAGGCGACTCGTACGGAGTTCATTTATTTGTAGGTGAATCGACAATTGCAGAAATTCGCTTTAGGCAACTAGCACTTTATGTAAATAAAGTTAGTGTACTTTTTCCTTAACCTTTCGTTGTTTCTTTAACTTTAATGCAAGTCGACTATTAACGCATTTGCTTAAATGATTTTTTGATGTGCGTTGGGTAAACCATCCATCCCATGGAATCTTAAATTGAAACAACTAAGCATTAAACCATTTATCTACATAATAATACTAGCGTTTATTCTTTCGCTGCGAAGCAAAATCCTCTTCTCATACAGAGAAGACACCAGCATTGATCAACACGTTTGCTCAAGATGGGCTGGAGATTTCAGACTTAGGTTAACAATAATTCCAGGTTTCCTCACAATGTTTTTCTTCATCGATGACAGTAATGGCCAAAATATGTAAACTCACAAAGTACATAAGAATTTAAAAGTCACATAATGTATTTACCCAGTACAAAAGTACGACAAAATAATTCGGAATTCGAAAAAAGAAATATAGCTAATACGTAATCTGTGGCCTACCTACATTTTCGTATTTCGAACGCCAAAATTGTTTATGGTAATTTATATTTCCTGAAGTCTCTGGTTTTATTTATGGTTTGCAATAAAAGTTATAAATGGATGATTTCAGCACTCCTTGATTAACCTTCATAAGTCATTAATGTATTTTAGGGATTTTATTAATAAAAGTGTTGTTGGGTTTTCCATCTGGATATAACAGCCTGGGATTTCTAGGTATGCTATGAATACATTTTGAGTCCATAAACAATCTCGATCGAGAAATAAATATACAGCTTCCGACTTGATATCTTCTAATATATAAAATTCTCGTGTCACAGTTTTCGTTGCCATACTCCTCCGAAACGGCTTGACCGATTTTGATGAAATTTTTTGTGCTTATCCGGTATCTATGAGAATCGGCCAACATCTATTTTTCATCCCCCTAAATGTTAGGGGTAGTCCACCCCTAAATAATTTATAAGGCAAAACAACGTTTGCTGGGTCAGCTAGTCTTAATATATTATTATTTACTAGTAACAGCGATGCCATCTTTAACCGGATAAGTAAATGGGTATAAATGACTGTTTTCAAATCATCCTCAAGATGAATATTAATCGATGGATTAATAAAAAAATAGTTTTGAAAAAGTACCTGTAAATGAATTACCCGTTATAATTGATGAATTATAACGGGTAATTCATTTAGAGGTACTTTTTCAAAACTATTTTTTTATAAAAAACGAATTTTCCGGGTTATTCTAAGTATCTTACAAAATAACTATTCTTTAAATTTATTTTTATGTCCATATTTCTTCAAAAATGAAGCCGGCCAGAACGTAACAGTCAATGAATGGCGACCGTTATCGTGCCATGGCACGATAACGGTCGCCATTCATTGACTGTTACGTTATCATGATAACGGACGACTTGCAGCCTGAAATTGAAGCCAGGATCGATCTCCAGGACATTTAGTACCAACAAGACGGCGCTACTTGCCACACAGCACCTGAAACCATGGCTTTATTGCGAGAACAATTTAGTGAACAGTTAATTTCGCGCTCCGGACCGATCAGTTGGCCGCCTCGATCCGGTTTCATCACACCCCTAGACTTTTTCCTTTGGGGCTATGTAAAGTCCAAAGTCTATATGGATAAGCCGCGTACGATTGAGCAACTGGAAGCAAACATTCCTCGCGTTATTAGCCAAATACCACTCGAAATTCTCGAAAATTGGAACTGCAGAATGGACCTTGTTAACCACAGTTACGGACAACTTTAAAAATAAATGTAAAGAAAAAATCTTTAAAAATAAATGTAAAGAATGGTTCTTTTGTATGATACTAAGAATAACCTGGTAAAGTAGTTTTTTATTAAAAAAAAAATTGTTATGAAAATTACCTCCAAATGAATCACCCATTATAAACAAAATCCTTTTTTATATTGTGAGAATAGAGAATAGGGGAAGGAGAAATGAGGAAAATGGCGTTAGGAAAGTTTTGAGTAAGAATAGAAAGGCTATACTAGGAGGGCAAAACCCATGCAATGGTGGATGGACTGTGTTCTGTCAAAAATGCCTCTAATGTACCTTGATTTTGTCAAGAGACAAGTTGACTGCCTCGTTGGTATAGTGGTCGCAAGCGCTACTGCTGAACATGAGGTCTTGGGTTCGATTCTCAGGTCGGACAAAGTGTTATTGGGTTCTTCTATCTGGAGTTTTTGAGTAGCAGTCCGGAGTCTGGATTTTTGCCCGATTGATGGCAATAGGCTCGCTCCCTATTAAATGGGACTTAAAACTAACTGGCTAAATATTAGTATACTATGGGTACACCTTTGTTTAACCTTCCGGAGAAACAAGGCGTGATGAAATGTTATGTTATTTTGTCATAGATTGTCGCAGAGATGCAATTGCGACCACATTTTGAACGTTTTTAAATACGGGAATAGTGCTCCACGCACTAGCTCTCAGCTTCATAGTCGTATTGAATTTATGTGAGTGCATCGAAAATTGCATCTTACACCACTGTCTCCTGCCAGGGGTGCGGGTTGTTCGGAAGGAATACCGTGGCCCCTGGCACACAGGCAAAAGAAGGAACACGGGTGGTTTTTAGTCAGTAAAAGTCTGACACGCCCTACCTCTCCACCCAGAGCAGGAGAAGTTATTTGATGATTTCCCACCCAAAAAAAACAGACACCACTGCTTTTAGAAAATGCATTAGGTTCGTACTTCAGATAACAAACCATCATGGCATATATTAGGCATTTCCCACGTTTGCTGCTAAAATATCATTCACATTTCAATTTAAGTTGCTTCTCATTACGGTAATGAGTGCATATCTAAATAATTTGCAGTTCCTGGAAAAGCAGCTTCAATGGAATTATTATTTCAGTGGAAGACCATACATTATTATTAGTTTGTTTTAGTCGAAATTGCTAATGCTTTTACACACCCTTGTAAATTCTAGAGACAGTTCAAATTAAAATTATTTTAAAGTAACTGCACCAGTTTTCTCCAATACCAACATGCTATGTAGATTTTCAGTTCGAAATTTCGAAAGTATAAAATCACAAAAAGTACTCAATACCTCTCCGGTACTCATCTGGGGGTCTACTCCATACGCACGAAATCCATAGTTTCGGGTGGGCTTTCCATAATTAATTTAATATAATTTTTCGAGTCCCGAACTAAGAATGAATGATAATACGATTTGATAGTTCCTACTACCAAAAATGTGTATCTTCCCGTTCGAAAAATGTAACTTGATACTAGTTTTGATGGATCTACTACTTTTAGACGGGCCTGTATCTTTGTTGATGAACTTAATACTCAAGGGAGATAATATAATATTTTTTTCTTCACATGATGTAGGTATCTGCTAAAAATATTACTTTTGGTTTATATTCTTGTTACTTTTATCTTTTGACATGCAAACTATACCATAGATAGAACGAGGAACACTTACATATTTAAGTCTTTTTTGCCTTCTATTTCTTTTGTGTTTTGTTAGTAATGTTTCCTGCTTTACTTTTTCTTGTCGTATAAATATTTCTTTTAACAAACAAAAAATTAGTTTTTCATGAAAATGAAATATATATTTTTTGGACCGAACAAAGTGATTCGGGCTCTCATCAAAATTCTTAGAATTTTACGAGAAAATTATTCATTTTCTTGTGAGAATTACGTAGTAGGTTCTTGTCAGTAACAAGTTTCTATATTTTTTTATTAAACTCAAAGAGCTCCGAAGTTATTTAACTTGTGTTCAAAGAAGTACTTGAAGTAACATATATCCTTTATATAATTTGGATTAATTTTTTTTTCGATTGTTTAGTTAAAGAGAGCGAGTTGTTGCTTTTGCCTGCGGCTTTGGCAGCGTGTATGTCGGTTAGGTTGGAACCAACGACCTACAACTAGTAAGTCACAGCCGTTACCACTAGGCCATCACTGCTCTAAGATAGTATAGAAGTATGCATTTAGGTAAATTTCAAATAGTTTTTGGTGTCGAAATCCCGTCAGATTTGAATTTTACTTAATAATATAATTTGTTCTTCTGTTGTTATTTCTGTCAACTAATCACAACGGCTTACTTAAGATTGGACAGAAGATTAACGGTCTAATCAGACACTTGGTAAGCTTTTCGGAAAACGGAGCGAATACTGTCTAAAACTTAAATTCTTCTATATTGAAACGTTTTATAATTCCCATTATGAAAACCTATACAATCCGGAGAGACGACTATTTAATAATGAATTATGGCAATACCACATAATAATCTGCTAATGATATTTCCACTGGCTGGATACAAGGCTCCTCTCGGTGAGAGGGTGTGGGCCATGGCAATACGAAATTATAGTATTTTGGAACTATAAAAAAATCATTTGTTTTTTTTCAAGCTAACTAAATAGTAGTGATGGGCAAACAATGGGTTTTGCCAATATTTGATTGGTTATTACCCAACTAAGTATTACAAACATACATAGCGGTCAAAACAAGGTTTCTGAATTTAACCACTATGTATGAATGTATGTTTATCTGTTCCCTCATAACTTCTAAACAACTTATCATAATGTGACAATCGAGGTATCGTTGGAAGCGTCTTGATCGCCCGCTGGTTATTATAGGGTAAGCCAAATATCTCTAGCGAACATTAGGGGAGGAAAAAAGTAGTTTTTTTTATAACCGTGTTGATTTTCAAATGAGAGGGCTTAATTAGAACATTTCAAAATTGTGAGCTGACCCAAAAATAATTTACCAGATAAAAGTAAGTCCAATAACTAAAATCCGACTTCAAATATGATGCTTTAAAAATTACGAAACAAGAAAATATTTCAGACAATAAAAAAGACATACGTACAGAAATGGTCAAGGTATAGCTGTGGTCGCATGCCACTATAATTTTGTAGGTGCTTCTGGTAGACCATTGCTTTACCCTGACCATTTTTGTACCCATGTGTTGTAGAGTGTAAACTATCGGATATTTTTGATTGTTTTTTTTTTTTTTTGTATGCATACTGGAAGGGGCTTGTAGCTAAGTAATAACAGCTACACGGATCGATCGATCAGGTTAAGCTACGCTTGATGCGGTTGGCCTGTGGATGGGTGACCATCTTTCCATACCAAAACCTCTCTGTGCTTTGGAAAGCACGTTAAGCCGTTGGTCCCAGCTATCATTTGTGAATCTTTGACAGTCGTTACGGGTCGTCAGAAGCCCGAAAGTCTGACAACCAGTCTTACCAAGGGGTATAGTATTACCCAGTAAGCAGTCGCTCCATGTAAAATACTGGTATTCAGCTGCATCCGGACAGACTGGAAGCCGACCCCAAAATAGTTGGAAAAGGCTAAGCAGATGATGATGAAACTTGAAATTAGATAAAACTACAAAGCTTAATTTATTGTAGTTGGTATTGTCGTGTCCATCTCGTACCTGTAGAATATTTCTCATTTAATTCTCAAAATACCTACATGCTTGATATTAATTGATTATAAAAATACCTCAAAAAGCACCACTATTATTTATTTTCTATTTTTTAGTTTTGCTAACTACAAAAGCGTGTTTTTTTATATTTTTTTTTTAAATTATTGAATTGTCATAGGTCCTCGATAAGTCTACAAAGTTTAAATGAAATCTGACCGTTTAAAGTGGGTCAAAATAGCGTCCAAAGCAGTCGGTTACACACAAACAAACATACAAACATACAAGTGAAGCTAATATATAAAGCGTGTAAAAAAAGGTTACCGTATTAGGTACAAGTATAGCCCTCATATATTCCCCGTTATTAGAACTCCTAGCCACTCAAATCAGGGAGTGTCGATATCGAAACGGGTCAAGCAGTAACGCATTGGAGGGTAATTGCACTACCTCGGTATTGACAGGTTGATTACCTATTGGCTACGCGACTGTTGACTTTATTGCTATTGCCTTATGGACTTAATTACAAGAATTGTAGGTATTATCGAATCGGTCTTTCAAATTTGTTCTTACTTTCAAGTTTACGTAAGTAATTTTAAGAACGTTCAGTCTGATCTCAGTCACAATCTGTCAAAAATACCTCAAACTTTCCTAACTTTTTGACAGGTTTTGATATTAACTGTCCCTGAGATGAGATTGCGACTAGATTTTGAACGTTTTTAATTACGGTAATTGGTATTCTGCCTCCTTATTACAAAACAAGGTTTTTCTCAAAGTATGGTTTACATTCGCGCCTGTTTTTAAAATAAGAACTTAACAGTAATCGAATTACAGTTCCTTTTATAAAACTAATATTTTTGTCCGGTGCTAATTTGTAAATTTTGTATTAAAAACTTTACTCAAATTGAAATAAAGTTGGAAATTCAAAAACTGGGTCTGGCAAAAGTTAGATCGTGTTTTGAAATATGACGGCTGGTGTTTTAGTGTTAGGTGTTTTGGTTAGGGGACTAGCCCTTGCTTCGAACTGTTGTACGACTTTACAAAACATCGAGATTTCTTTGTTTACATATTTTTATAATACGTATCATCTTTTATGCCTTCCCAAACAAAATTCTGTAAACGATGATTTAAACCGCATCAAAATCCGTGGGGTAAATTCGACGAACAACGCGATCACAGAGACAGACACAGATTCGAAAAGCGATTTTAATTTTATAACATGTGAGGGGCTTGTGGCTAAGTAATAATAGCCGCACGGGTCGATCAATTAGGTTAAGCTACGTTTGCCGCGGTTGGTCCATGGATGGGTGACCATCTTTACACACCAAGACGCCTCCGTGCCTCAGAAAGCACGTTAAGCCGTTGGTCGCAGCTGTCATTTGTGGATCTTTGACAGTCGTTACGGGTCGTCAGAAGCCCAAAAGTCAGACAAACAGTCTTACCAAGGGGTATCGTGTTACCCAGTAACTGGGTTGTGGAGGTCAGATAGGCAGTCGCTCCATGTAAAATACTGATATTCAGCTGCATCCGGTTAGACTGGAAGCCGACCCCAACGTGGTTGGGAAAAGGCTAGGGAGATGATGATGATGATGATGATGAACATGTATCCATGTATAAATAGGTTATTAGATATTTTTTGTAAAAATAAACATGATTCTCCAAAAATATAATATATTCATGCGAAACCTTTATGAAGGGATCGGACCGAAATAAAAAACAAATCCGCCTGAGGGATCAGTTTGAGTATTAAGACCTAAATAAAATTAGTAATCTGGTCAACCCTGATGTTTTAGTAAAAAATACTATCTACTAATGTTTACCAATACCTATTGTTGCTTTTTTTATCAGTAGGGCTACTGCACATGTAAAACTACACACAAACACATTTGTATCAAGAAAATTTCTTAGTATCGTGTATTCCTTATAAAGGATAGGTACTAGGCCACATAGTCAGAAAACATGCACTTTAATGTTAAATCCCTATTCTATATGCTTAAAAAGATACACTATTAAGAATGTGGTGTGACTATCAAAGAGACTGAGGAATGATGTGATAAGACAGTGCGGGTTTTTTTTTTGGTTGGGATATCATCAAATAACTTGTCACGTTCTGGGTGAAGCGAGAAGTAGTGTCAGACTTTTACTGACTAAAACCCAACCGTGTTCTTTCAGTTGCCTGTGTGTCAGTGGCCACGGTATCTCTTTCGAACAACCCGCACCCCTGGCAGGCATGGCCCTTGCGGACCCCACCAGTTGGTGCACATCTCTTGGAGGCGCGCGTGGAACACAACGCGCCGTCGACCCGGGCTTGGTTCTTACCGGACAGGGAGCTACCCATTATCCAACATCCGCAAACCCGTGCCTACGGTGGCCGGGAATCAACCTGGGAAAGACGGTGCAGGTTAAAAGAAGATGTAGTGACAAAAATTTAAAAGAGGGGTTGCTTAGGTGGTTTGGTCATGTTGAAAGGATAAATGAAGGGCGGCCAACAAAAGGTATTTATTTATTTACAAGGCAGATGTGAGTGCAACTACTGGAATCCAACGCCCTAAGAGGACTTATAGTGACCTCATTGGTGGAGTTCTTCAGACAGGTCAGGTGACTAGTACTCGCAGATGTATGAACGTAAGAGCGTAACGAGGCAAAAGAGGTATGCAAAGATCTTAGAAGGTGGCGTTATGAAGTTTCTGCTGACCCACATGGGACAAAAGCATGAGTTTATGTACGTATGTACTAAAAAGAATAAGCATATTCTTCAATATATCACCTCAATAACATGCATCTATTTGTACCAGTTTTTATATGCGTTGTTTTTCACGGCCCTCATATAAAACAAACATTTTACTAACAAAACACAAAGATATAGCTAGCAATATTTTATCCTATTGATTTACATACCAAAATCAGCTGAAATATTCAGAAAGCGACTCCTATAAAGATCGTTCCCGTAAAATTGAGCGTAATATTATGAAAAGCTCTTACGTAAACGCGTAAGTTCACGTAATGGACCGTAATACACTAAACATTATTCTTCAAGAAGATGTTAAGAAAACACTGTATATTATGGTCGCTTCTAATTTTGGGTAATCTGTATTATAAGTGGATATTTGAGTGATGAAATATTTAGTAAATAACGCATTGTGTTTAGTAGGATAAGTGTTCCATCAATCAATCAATATGAACTGTTTATATGGGCCCATTACTGGACAATGGCCTTTACACAATGGCGCCATGTTTATTTGGCTTAGGGACTGCTCACACTTATTCAGCTCTGTTCAGCGTTTGTCCATAGAAAACAACGATTTTGTATGAGATACGTACGCATCCGTTCAGCCGCGGAAAGTTGAAGTTTGACATATCTCGGAACCCTGGGGTCCCGGACCTTTGGAAGGCGTGCGAGGAGCCATGCACACTCAATAATGGGCCCCTTAACACATTCCATGCCACCCATGGACCCAGCATATGGGTCGAAAAATAGTTGATTCGTGTGTAAACAACTCGCATCCGAGTCGTCGCTATAAGTAGCTATTGATGATTCTGTTCATGACCAGGACCCGACTAGCGAGACTAGTTATAGCGACGACTCGGATGCGAGTTGTGGGCACACGAACGAATTATTTTTCGTGCTTGGCATCGAATGTGTTAAAACAGTCGCTAGCACATAGTCAAGATCCCTATCGGCATCTTAGTGGAATACTTCCTTCTTCCGAGCACGTTTGCCTTCCGAATCTCTATTAGCTGTTTTTATCATCATCAATTTTGTCGTTCCATGCAGCACTGGGTGACACGGTACCTCTTGGTAAGGCTGGCTGTTGTGGGCTTCTGACTACCCGTAACGCCTGTCAAAAATCTACGAATGACAGGTGAGACCAATGGCTTCACGCGCTATTTGAGCCACGGAGTGTCGATCGGAATGAATGATCACCTATTCATGGACCGACAAGCGTAGCTTAATCTCGATAGACCCGTGCGGCTTGTAATATACAACGTGTAACGGAAAGGCTATATACATACCAAGCGCACGGCTTTTTTGGATGTTATCAAACGGTAATGGAAGAGTTTTTAATCCTATCTCTACATGTTCGGAAGTTATGAGAATTTTTAGTACATTGATACCAGAAACCGCACTTTTCAAATTGAAATAAACACATCACTCGGAAGAGATTTATCGTGATATTGGCAAGCAACGTGGAAAGTTATTGACGTACGTAGTGCGGTGACACGTCTGTTATAATTTGAATTTAAGAAACATATGAAACCGAAAATTTGGTATCAATTCTCAGAGTATTTTATTTTGAGCTGAAACTATGTATAGTGATTCTATACCAGCCGTTATCTTTAGTCCTTAAGGATAACAATAGGGTTTTTGTTACACCCTGTATAGCCACGAGCCCTCTTAAGTTGAGTATGCTATAAAGTAGTGCAACATATTGTGAATTGATCACTGTAGGATGCCACTTTCATTAAAATTATTATCATTGAAGATACTACTTACTTAGTTCCCTCGGAAATGTCAAGCCTGTGAACTTATTTCTAAGAGACGTTGTATAATTTAGATTTGGGACAGCCACGACAAAGGTACAGTGCTCCAAAGAAGCCGCAAAACTTTAAGTTTCAGCTACCATTTTGTTATATTATTCAGCTAAAGTTTTGCCTTGAACATTACTTAACTGCTAATGTAGGTAAGAAGTGGCGTGCATGCGAGCGCTTGAATGCTTTTGATAAAAATAAAGCCAACGGTTCCTTTTGTTTTTGTTTACGTTGATTGGTTAGTGTATTTTTCCGTTCCTCGGAAAGCACGTTAAGCCGTTGGTCCCGGCTTTCCTTCGTGGATCTTTGACAGTCGTAACGAGTCGTTAGAAGCCCGAAAGTCTGACAACCAGTCTTACCAATGGGTATCGTGTTACCCAGTAACTGGGTTGTAGAGGTCAGATAGGCAGTCGCTCCATATAAAATACTGGTATTCAACTGCATCCTTGAAGTCCTTAGACTTGAAGCTGACCCCAACATTGTTGGGAAAAGGCTGGGCAGATTAATTTGGTTAGTGTATTTTGGTAGTAGGTTAGTTCAAACGTGTAGTGTATTGTGCTAAGTTACATTGGCACTTATCGACATACCTGTACTTAGGCTCTCAATGTCTGATCTCTTTCTGGTAGTATCAGATTGCCGCCCCATCGGACTGTGAGAGTAAGGGAAGAGAAAGCGCATAGACATATGTGCACTGTGTACTATGATAAACAGTATTTTATCTCATACCAAGTTACCAACCACGGTGTGAATGTGTGCGTGACGATGAGTACAGTCAGCACTTAACACACTTCCGACTTCGTCACATTTTCGGACGGTACCGCGAACTCCTGCGCTTAGACACATTTACTGCATGTTTTGTACACTTAGTACCCACAAGTCAAGCGTGCGCCGCTTCGTTAGATAAGACCGCCATACATTTCTACATAACTTAATCAAAATGGTGTGTATCATAAAGAGTTTTCTATTGCATTATGTTCCATTCGATAACCCGCTCGCTCGCATTATATATACATTCCGTCATGGCTGGAATTCAGTATGAAGGAATATTGTTATTAGATACCTGAAGAAGGTAGTACAGAATTAAAGAATAACGGGCATTATTCAGAACCATCGCTTACAAAAGTACTTAATATTTGAAGTTCCGTTTTTCGCCAGAAATTGCCATAAAAAGTACATAATTACAAATTCAAATGACCTCTATTGGTATTTACTAAATTCAAACGCTTATTCCCTCAATTTCGAGGCCAAAGAAATTTGTAGTGATATGTAAATGTGATAATTAATAATGAAGTTTCAAGCCTATATTTTTAGTTTTAATTAAAAATATTTTAATCTCGTTTCAGTATAACATGTTAAATTAGAAAATATGTAGCGTGACTAAATCGCGTGCTGCAAATAGCCGTTATTCATACTATTATTAAAAGTAAAGACAGTGTTAATGTTTAGTTTGTAATTATTTTGCGCAGCACGAAGATGAAGTTGGGAAAATTACTACATGTTTATTCCACAGGGGTTTGCTCCGGCCAAATGTAATTTCTGGAGCATGAAAATTGATATGGTTTATGTAAGAGTTACTAAGTTGGTTTTGCGATCCAACAAATGACAACTAGCTCTGAAATGATGTAACTGATGTAAGACTAACTTAACATAACATAAACTCGGCGTGAGTTAAGTAACTTCCCGTGGGGAACTACGGAGAGCAACCTGCTACGATCCTTCTTTTGCCTTTTGATGCAAGACTATCTCAAATTTATCTTAAAATCACATACATAACCCGTCTGTCTACCTTCAAATTATTTTGAAATCCTATTCCTATCAAAATCAAAATCAAAATATTTTATTTCACATGAACCTGCAAGGGCACTTATGAAAAAGCTAGGTGCACGGTTCCAATTTGTCGCTTCCTATGGAGAAGAGCCGGCAAGAAACTCCACGGTTACTCTTTTAAAAATAATTGGGTTTTACAACGTCTTCAAATTACAGTGATAATAGGTATGGGAGGACAGTGCAGGCCTGTAAATAAGTACCAGGTTCTTAGAGGAATGAAAATAAAGAATAGAAAATCGTCTATAAATCTACAGTCTGTAAGGCCTACAACGTTCTCCCATTCACAATATGTAAAAGAATCTACATAAGTAAAATCAACCTATTTAAACCAAGTGATATGATTTCCATGAGAATCACTAATAAATAGTCGAAATTAGAAGTGATGTATAATGTCAAATAATGACGAGAATATGTCAGACAATGTAAAAAATAAAAAGAATAAAAATTAACATAGTAATTTGGGAGCAGTTAATAGACTCTCACACAGTTATGCTGTTAATGCATCCAGTTAATTATCCTAGTCCAATAAGCATAATTAGTCTACAATGCAGCGGCGAGGTGTCAATTTTTTAAATAAAGAAACCGAAGCGAAGTCGGCTTTAACTTACTGACTAACCAATAAAGAATACTTACTATAAATAAATTAAATATATTTTTTGACAATAGTAGCCACTATTCACGTGCCATTTTTGAATAGCGATAGAGTTGCCAATGCAAATTCCCAAAGGGAAGTAGGTAGGAATCGTGTTATGTGGTGCTTTCGACACTGCTACAATGTTACTACAGCTGGGACACACACCTTCCTCTCGGTGAGAGGGAGTCGGCCGTAATCCACCACGCGAGCCCATTTCAGGTTGGTAGACGTAATTTTTGGTTCTACGACATGCCGAATAACTCACGATATTTTCCTTCACTGTTTTGAAAGCAGTGTTGGCGCAAAGTAAAGTGTGCCTGGTTAAGTTGGGACCATCGACCTACAACTAGTAAGTTGCGGGCGTTACCACTGGCCCTCCACTGCTCTCCACTGCGCGCCACCTCTGAGCGGCACACGAATAAATCAGTACATAGTATCTAAGTCATCAAATTATCATCAGCCTACATCAGTCCACTGCTGGACTTAGGCCTCTCCAATTGCAGGCCATTCAGTTCGATTCTCGGCAACTCTCATCCAGCTGCTACCAGCCACCCGGTGAAGATCGTCGCTCCACCTAGCTTGAGGGCGACCGCGGTCTCCACTCAAGAACACGTCTACCCCAATGGTCATCGGTTCCACAGCTAATGTGGCCACTTCGGCTTGCTAATTCTGTGAGCTATGTCGACAACTTTGGTTCACTGCCGGATCACTTAATTCCGGATTCTATGTTTCAGAGACACTCCGAAAAAAAAATCCAAAATGTCTTAGTAATCTGCAGTATTATTTTCTAAAAAGAACTAAAAACCTTCTAAATTATTCTCCATAATAGTCCGTTATAGTCAATCCAATTTCACGCTGTTATTGACTTTCTTGCTCTAGGCCTTGGACTAGAATATGTGAGGCTTGGCGCGACACTGAAATGGCCTCGCGGGATTGCATTCCCTCTGATTCGATAGTGGCGTGACACGAATAACATTAGTATGTGATGCTTATATTATTATTTAGTACGTGCTTGTAAGTTTCCTGATAAAAATAATAATGTGTAGGAGTAATGAATCCCACCTAATAATGCGAAAGTGAATGTGTTTGTTACGCTTTCACTCTAAAACAGCTGAATAGATTTGAATGAAATTTAGCACACAGATAGACAATGACCTAGGTAAGGATATATGTTACCTTTCGTCCTGGAACGTAGACGAAGTCGCGGGGTTCCAAGGTCTTTAAAACAATAAATTGGCATGGTTGGCGTAGTGGTTAATCGATTGACTGCTGCGCTGCGTGTCGTCGGATCGATTCCCGCACGAAAAAAATATTTGTATGACCTACATGTAGTTTTTCCAGGTCTGGCTGTTTGTGTATGTTCGGAGAACGACCCCAATATAGTTGGGTGACGAATAGGCATATGATGAAACAAGGTATTTCATGGACAAATTATGATATTACTATTTATGAAGTTTCTCTCCTGCTTTCAAGGTTTCTTGGCTACCTTCCCATAAAGAATATAGATGTCTACAGGACAAACTTTCATCAGGCTTTGCCATACGACACAATAAACCCCAGAACGTTTATTTCTCTGTCCAATTTGCTCTATTTTATCGTCCAACAGTCCTATACATTTTATCTGGTTGTGTCATTGAACAAATTCCGTCTTTATTGAGGTTTTAGTCGAGTACGTAAGTAAAATGGATTCAATACATTCTCTATAAATTCAATAATTACTTGGCATTTACATCAACCTAGTGGGGCTTGTGGTTTAGTACCTAATAGCAGCCGCACGTGTCGATCGATAAAACTACGCTTGCCACGGTTAGTCCGTGGATGGGTGACCACGTTCGTTCTATGTAAAATACTGGTAGTCAGCTGCATTCGGACTGGAAGCTGACCCCGACATATTTGGGGCAGAAATACGTTAAAAGCAGGCCCAATTTTTATCAATCCTTGACACAACATTTATCATGATGTAAAACTTCAAACGTTTACTTCTCCGTTCAATTTTCTTCCACATTTTATCTAGTTGTGTCATTAAACAAATTCCGTCTTTATTGAGTTTTTCGTTGAGGCCTTGGACTCGGCTCGTTGGCGGCGCGATGGTGGCCTCGGCGAAACTGCATCCTCGCAGTTTAACGGTGACGTGATCCGAATTCAATGAGAGGGTGATCTTATTCTGTATGCTGAGGACGTTTGAATGTTTAATCGTTGCTTGTTTGGTACGTCATATACTTTTTAACCGACTTCGAAAAAAGGAGGAGGTTCTCAATTCGACCGTATTTTCTTCTTTTTTTTGTGTTTGTTACCTCATATCTTTCGACTGGGTGCACCGATTTTGATGATTCTTTTATTTGGAAGCTGGTGATTCCCGTGTGGTCCCATTTCGATTTCATATAGATCTGATGATGTGCTTCGGAGACAGACAACGGAACTCTTCAAAAAATGACAGTAAATAAATCGCGATTGTTGCTATCGCATAAATATGCATTGTTTTGACCCACAGGATGATGATTTTTTTTCTCCGATCTTCTTACCTTGTTTTAGTCTCTTGTAGTTTACTAGTTTAATTACCTATAACATACCTAGTGTTATTTTAAGAAGTAGGTGCCTACACTTTTAATTATGAAAATACCTTGGCAATTTTATCATATTAGGTAAATGAAAATTTGCTGCTTCGATGTAGTTTTTTAGGGTTCCGTAGCCAAATGGAAAAAACGGAACCCTTATGGAATCGTCATGTCTGTCTGTCTGTCTGTCCGTCCGTATGTCACAGCCACTTTTTTCCGAAACTATAAAAACTATGCTGTTGAAACTTGGTAAATAGATGTATTCTGTGAACCACATTAAGAATTTCATACAAAAAATAGAAAAAAAAAACAATTTTGGGGGTTCCCCATACTTAGAATTGAAACTCAACATTTTTTTTTTATCAAACCCATACGTGTGGGGTATCTATGGATAGGTCTTCAAAAATGATATTGAGGTTTCTAATTTTTTTTTTTCTAAACTGAAAATTTTTGCGCGAGAGATACTTCCAAAGTGGTAAAATGTGTGTCCCCCCTGTAACTTCTAAAATAAGAGAATGATAAAACTAAAAAAAATGTATGATGTACATTACCATGTAAACTTCCACGAAAAATTGGTTTCAACGAGATCGAGTAAGTAGTTATTTTTAATACGTCATAAATCGTAAACCGCAATTTACCTTTCATTCAATCAACTCAAATATAATTTCATAAACATGAACCTTATGCATAAACCGTGAACCATTATTTTCTAATAATAAATCTGTAATAGGTGCTTAAGTAAAAGTATTAAAACATCGATCAAAGTTACAACGAACTACAAGAACTTTTATACTATATTACTTGCTGCTATGGAACCCTTCATGGGCGAGTCCGACTCGCACTTGTTTGTTTTTTGTATAGCCTATGCTGTCCTATTGCTGAGCAAAGGCTTTTTCCAAGTCCTTCCAGGAACTCTTTTCCGGCGCCACTTCGAACCAGCCCTCAAACTATACATCCAGGTCATCCCGCCACCGCTTTCTGGGCCAATTGTCGTTATAGTTATGTGCGTAAAATGTCCAGGGTCCATATATCTGCACTTCTGACTACCTTGAAAACGCCACTGATCCCACGATTGGCATGTCTACCTACTAGACCCTAACATAATAATAAACTCATCATCCGAAGTACGATATATGTATTTTAAATGGTCAACCATGTTATTAAATGGTTTATTTAGGTATTAAATTGGAATGACATTAAAACGGTTGCGTGCATGCATTCCCTTTAGTTCAACAGTGACGTGGTATGAATGTTAATCAAACGCAATCTTGTAACGTTTGTCTGTACAACAATGTGATGCACAGCAAATTGTATGTCCTTCTCTTGATTGTGTGTTAATTTGTCCAATCAAGAAAATCGAGCAAAGTACACTGCATTGATTAAAAATGTACATCGTATGCCCGTTTACTGATTGCTTCTGTTCGATGATGATTTGAGACTATTTAGGGGCCACTTTATTCCATTTCCATTCGTAGATGATGATATGGTAGCATAAAAACTTTTTTACGACGATTGATATTGGGATGTTTATATTATATGCAGATCGCGCGGTAAACTCTGCTTGCGCGATGTAGCTGATGTAGATGCGGTCTGACGTTAAGTCTTGAGTAGTTCGCATATGGCATTGTAGATGGCGCCACATCACTTTTTGTGTTTTCCACATTTGTTGATTTTTGAAGTTTTCGTATGGGGCATTGTAGATGTCCGCCACAATATGTTCGGAAAATAGCGTTCGGAGTAGCATTTTACCACCATACTGCTATCGCCAACCCGCCTGCCAGGCGTGGCGATTATGGTAAAACCCCCCTTTTGGGAGAGGCCTATGTCCAGCAGTGTACGTCTTTCGTCTGAAATGAAGATGATGGATGATGATTTAGCTGAGAAAAAATGGCGAAGTGTGTGGTGAAGGACGCGTTTCGGGGGACAGCCTTATGTGATTTTGACGTTCGAAAAATGCTAATTCTCAGCCTAATTTGAATAAACGCCTTTTGATTTTGAACGTAAATTACGCAATATAAATGTTGTCGAACTGTCAAAATGAAAGCCATTGCTGCTGTAATTGTGTTATGCAATTACTTCCGAAGGCAAGAGATAATTAATCCCCTCGATCCTTAATGAACAGCTAAATGTTACGTAAACTCTTGTAGCACGTTAAAATCGCAAATAAGAATTCAACGAGCTGTGTCAATAAAACGGAGCTACAAACAGAGCTACACTTACAGATTGCCCGTTGCAGTTCTTTGAGCAATATGGCTCTGTAAATAAAAATGCGTTTGTTTGCTTTATAATGCTATATATTTGAATACGTAAATAAGGAGCTGCTGTTTTCGAACTCTTGTTTATATGTTGTGGTTTCTCTTTTAGTTTTCTTTTTTTTAATTAAACATTGCCATTACAACACTGCGTTGACTGCCTCGTTGGTCTATTGGTCGCAACCGCTACTGTTGAGCATGAGGTCCTGGGTTCGATACCCAGGTCGGGAAAACTGTAATTGTATTTTTCTTTCTGAAATTTCTCGGAAGCTCGATTTGTACCCGGTTATTGACAATACCGAGCGTATTGCCAACAACCGGGTACAAGTCCAGACTCCTTATTACATGAGACTTAAACATAACTGGTGAAATATAGGTGTCCTATAGGTCCACCTCTGCGCAACCCTTCGGCGAAACCAGGCGTGATGTTATGTACATAATATAACATCACGCCTCAACATTTCAGTTTCAGTTTAACAGGTATGCTTTCGTGTTTATTGAGTCATAATTTCGGTCAGTTGCTGTATTTACCTTACATGATAATGATAATACACATCTACCTTACATCAAACGCAGTATTTATTTGTCAGTTTGCGAGAAAATAAACCACTACATTGAACACGATTATATTTCTACAAGGCACCCAATCCAACTGCACAATATCATCATAGCTTGTTTACAAAAAAAAAAAACTCCCATCAACACTTCAAAGTTGCAATACAAACGTCGCCCCGTCGTTCTTTGAAACTACTAACAAATCATTATCTCTAATAAACCAATCATTTTTCCGAGAAACGGCGAAAATACACGATGATTTACGATGCAATCACGTTGAGTAAATTTTCCAACTCAGTTTTTGCATCATCAAGTGGGGATTCAAGTTTAAAGTGGTTTCCATTGAGAATGGAAAGTTCTGGAATGATTGCAATTTCAATAATCTCTTTCAATTAGTTTTTTTTTTTTTCTATTTCATTAAATAGCCTTTACAAGTGATTAGTGAGGTTCGTTACCAATGGAGTTAGTTCTTTTATACCGCATAATAAATACATACCGATATAAACTGATATTCTTTCCATGGAGATAGGCAAAAACTACAGAACTCCACCGACTACGATCCTGACATACTCCTTTTGAGGCAAAAGGAGTATGTCATTTACATTCATACATCTGGTTATACACGCACGCCGGTTGCGACCACACTGACCACCTCCCACTCAACCTGCGCTCCTAAGGTAGTTAGTATAAGGATCATTTTAAACTGAACATCTGTAACATGTACCTACTTTCTGTGCTAAGAGCTAGAACTATTCTATTCTGACTTTTCTGATGAACATTTCCAATAAAGTCACTTAATGTAATCCGAAGGCGAATACAGCTCACTCCCTCTCACAGTGACGAATGTGTCCCAGCAGTGGGAACAGTAAAAGCTGATTATGCTTATTTTTAACCGACTTCCAAAAGGAGGAGGTTCTCAATTCGTCGGAACCTTTTTTTTATTTTTATGTATGTTCCCCGATTACTCGAAGATGGATGGACCGATTTGGATATTTTTTTTGGAAAGTTTTATTCATTTTTCACTTTTTGTGGTAAAAAGTGAAAAATAAAAAACTTTTTTCAAAAAAATAAACAACCGACTTCCAAAAAAACACTAAAAAGTGAAAAATAACTTTAATTTCGGAAGGCGGTGACAAAAAATTAAAATGCATATCCAAAGTCACCGACTTCTGAAATTAAAGTTATTTTTCACTTTTTAGTGTTTTTTTGGAAGTCGGTTGTTTATTTTTTTGAAAAAAGTTTTTTATTTTTCACTTTTTACCACAAAAAGTGAAAAATGAATAAAACTTTCCAAAAAAAATATCCAAATCGGTCCATCCATCTTCGAGTAATCGGGGAACATACATAAAAATAAAAAAAAGGTTCCGACGAATTGAGAACCTCCTCCTTTTGGAAGTCGGTTAAAAATAAGCATAATCAGCTTTTACTGTTCCCACTGCTGGGACACATTCGTCACTGTGAGAGGGAGTGAGCTGTATTCGCCTTCGGATTACATTAAGTGACTTTATTGGAAATGTTCATCAGAAAAGTCAGAATAGAATAGTTCTAGCTCTTAGCACAGAAAGTAGGTACATGTTACAGATGTTCAGTTTAAAATGATCCTTATACTAACTACCTTAGGAGCGCAGGTTGAGTGGGAGGTGGTCAGTGTGGTCGCAACCGGCGTGCGTGTATAACCAGATGTATGAATGTAAATGACATACTCCTTTTGCCTCAAAAGGAGTATGTCAGGATCGTAGTCGGTGGAGTTCTGTAGTTTTTGCCTATCTCCATGGAAAGAATATCAGTTTATATCGGTATGTATTTATTATGCGGTATAAAAGAACTAACTCCATTGGTAACGAACCTCACTAATCACTTGTAAAGGCTATTTAATGAAATAGAAAAAAAAAAAAACTAATTGAAAGAGATTATTGAAATTGCAATCATTCCAGAACTTTCCATTCTCAATGGAAACCACTTTAAACTTGAATCCCCACTTGATGATGCAAAAACTGAGTTGGAAAATTTACTCAACGTGATTGCATCGTAAATCATCGTGTATTTTCGCCGTTTCTCGGAAAAATGATTGGTTTATTAGAGATAATGATTTGTTAGTAGTTTCAAAGAACGACGGGGCGACGTTTGTATTGCAACTTTGAAGTGTTGATGGGAGTTTTTTTTTTTTGTAAACAAGCTATGATGATATTGTGCAGTTGGATTGGGTGCCTTGTAGAAATATAATCGTGTTCAATGTAGTGGTTTATTTTCTCGCAAACTGACAAATAAATACTGCGTTTGATGTAAGGTAGATGTGTATTATCATTATCATGTAAGGTAAATACAGCAACTGACCGAAATTATGACTCAATAAACACGAAAGCATACCTGTTAAACTGAAACTGAAATGTTGAGGCGTGATGTTATATTATGTACATAACATCACGCCTGGTTTCGCCGAAGGGTTGCGCAGAGGTGGACCTATAGGACACCTATATTTCACCAGTTATGTTTAAGTCTCATGTAATAAGGAGTCTGGACTTGTACCCGGTTGTTGGCAATACGCTCGGTATTGTCAATAACCGGGTACAAATCGAGCTTCCGAGAAATTTCAGAAAGAAAAATACAATTACAGTTTTCCCGACCTGGGTATCGAACCCAGGACCTCATGCTCAACAGTAGCGGTTGCGACCAATAGACCAACGAGGCAGTCAACGCAGTGTTGTAATGGCAATGTTTAATTAAAAAAAAGAAAACTAAAAGAGAAACCACAACATATAAACAAGAGTTCGAAAACAGCAGCTCCTTATTTACGTATTCAAATATATAGCATTATAAAGCAAACAAACGCATTTTTATTTACAGAGCCATATTGCTCAAAGAACTGCAACGGGCAATCTGTAAGTGTAGCTCTGTTTGTAGCTCCGTTTTATTGACACAGCTCGTTGAATTCTTATTTGCGATTTTAACGTGCTACAAGAGTTTACGTAACATTTAGCTGTTCATTAAGGATCGAGGGGATTAATTATCTCTTGCCTTCGGAAGTAATTGCATAACACAATTACAGCAGCAATGGCTTTCATTTTGACAGTTCGACAACATTTATATTGCGTAATTTACGTTCAAAATCAAAAGGCGTTTATTCAAATTAGGCTGAGAATTAGCATTTTTCGAACGTCAAAATCACATAAGGCTGTCCCCCGAAACGCGTCCTTCACCACACACTTCGCCATTTTTTCTCAGCTAAATCATCATCCATCATCTTCATTTCAGACGAAAGACGTACACTGCTGGACATAGGCCTCTCCCAAAAGGGGGGTTTTACCATAATCGCCACGCCTGGCAGGCGGGTTGGCGATAGCATTATGTTGGTAAAATGCTACTCCCCACCAGTTGAGCAGACAAATTTTCCGAACATATTGTGGCGGACATCTACAATGCCCCACATACGAAAACTTCAAAAATCAACAAATGTGGAAAACACAAAAAGTGATGTGGCGCCATCTACAATGCCATATGCGAACTACTCAAGACTTAACGTCAGACCGCATCTACATCAGCTACATCGCGCAAGCAGAGTTTACCGCGCGATCTGCATATAATATAAACATCCCAATATCAATCGTCGGGCAGTAGCCCACCAGACACAACACCCGTCTGGTCGGAGGATCCTCCTTTACCATTGAGTATGAGTGAACTTTACACCTTGTTCCTCATACCTCTATAATATGAAGCAATGCACAAGCAATAAATGATCCATATTCTGATTAATAGTTTTTTACGCAATTAGGGTGTTCGTTGTGATTAAGATATTCAAACGGACGATAGTTCATTGTAATGGCTGGTGGACACATACACTTTTTAGAACTGCTCTCAGCTATAAAAAACTTGGTCATTAAATATTTTTTGATCCGGTTGGTGATAACTACTTACTTCATCCTAGCTAAAGCACTAGGATGTGGAGAAGAGTGGCCATCTTGTCTTGTAATTTTGACGTTCAAAAATTGCTGATTTTCAGACGAATTCGAAAATAAATGACATTTGATTTACTATCAAGTGGCGCGAGTAAAAAAAAGGCAATTTCAGTTTTGAGTATTTTTTTTAGAAAACATTAAAGAATGTTATCATGCAGAAAAATTACATTCGTGGTCAGTGTTAATCAGTTTATCGTGAATTTGAAAATAAGAATTAATGAATATGCCAAAAAAAAACGAATAGAATTTCCAACTACATATCGACAAAATTGTTTTCAAATCGTTTACCAAACTTTAACTGCTATCTGACATACATCTACCCACTAAACACACTGATAACAGATTGCACTCCACGTTTCGGTGCGCAATCTTCCAACCATATTAGAATTTAGTATGGCACAATCACAAAATATGTAGGTACAGAAGCTCTATTCCATACAACCAGCAAAATAGGCGCCCACAGATGCGTACGTACGGGCGATCTTAGATTATTGTGACCTAAATACTGAAGTTTTGTTTAGCTTCATAATGTTTTTTGTCAGAAATTATTGTAGTCATTTGAGATGCTAGTGGCCAGTAGGAATTTAAAAATTGACCAGCACATCTATACTTAATATTATAAAGCTGAAGAATTTATTTGGTTGAACACGCTATTCTCAGAAACTACTGGTTCGAATTGAAAAATTCTTTTGTATTGGATAGCCCATTTATCGAGGAAACACGCTAGGACTCTAAGGACCCGAGCAAAAAGTAGTACTCACACGGGCACAAATAAGAAGTATTCGCAATGGCAGGCGATTCGATGCGACGGGCTGGGTTGGGGGTGCAAGAAATTGGACGCGGACGAAGTCGCGGGCAGAAGCTAGTAATGTCATATTGAGCAGCTCTATTCTAGTTGTTACGACTACTTTGGATGAAGCGCTCGCCGGCCGCTGCAGCAACACTGCTCGCTTCGCGCTCATTTCGCGAGTTGTTGGTCACAGTTCTAACCTAATCGATTTTGTCAGGGTGCCCTAATCTATTGTGACAAAAATATAGTATGATGTCAAAATGACTTAGTACCTGGTTTTTCTTGCTACCCCAATGTTTAAATTGCAAATCATTTAATTACTTAACGATCTTAAACTATCTGGAATTCTTGATCAAACCAGTCGCAAGTGCGGTAGTGCTAACTGTACGTAAAGCTTGGCTATGTATGCGTGCGTTCTCGCTTTTTGCAGGGAGCCGTCCTTCTGTACCTATCTATTCTGTGGCACAACCTTAAACTATACCTATTAATATATTTAGGAACTCTGCATCGTCGCATAAGAGAATTAGAATGTAGAAACTAGGAAACAGTATTGCAGAAATACATTTAAGCGATTGTTAGTAGCAGATAATGAGAGTTTAATTTAGTTTGGCTGCATTTGTAATGTCTCTGTTCTAGATCTTGAATTTACAACTACTTTTCTACTGTAAATGTCTTTTATTTTCTGACTCTTAACTGAGTTTTCTTAGAGTTGCTTACACAAAGTGAATCTTAAAAGCATTTGTGAAGGAGGTGCTCAAACTCCTTAAATGCGTTGCTGTAATCTTTTATTTAAAGTAGTTTTTTGTTTTTAACGGCAACATTTTTTTCGTTCACGTGAGGTCGCAACTAACAGGCGTTGATGTAATTTTGGTCGGGGTTACTGAGCCTATCTTTTTTAACGTGATTTCATGAGAAAAATCCTCTTATTTATTCTGACCATGAGGGTTTCTACATCATCAAAAATGTATGTATGAAATATTTACTAAACCGTCCCTCATGAGTGAAAAGACGGATTGCAGGAAGCATACTGGTTTCAATCCTCGAAGAATGGCGTATCATCGCACAGGTTCCAAAAATAAGAAAGTTCAAAACCATCGATTCAGGCAAACGTCAGCGATGCGACCTACATTGCAGTCTAAGTTTTGGGCTTGTGGGTAGGCACTAGGCAGCTATTTTTGGAAATAGGTCGTACGGCCAGACAATGTGAAGTCAGTGAGTTATACTTCCATCGCGGACGCGTCGCTCATGCTTTATCTCTTAGTTAATGGAAACTGAGTAACGAGGTGCTGAAATGTTGTGCAAGCTTAGGATTTTTGTTGGACTTCGAGGGCTCTAAGAGCTGAGGTTTAATAAAGGTGGACTTGATAAAAAGGGGCTTATGGCTAGATAATAACAGAGCATGGACATGGGCATGGTATCAATAACCACTGGCTTTTGCCAGCCGCTGCGCCCGCGCGTGGTGGTCTAAAATCATCCCACGGGAACATACTATCGGGATAAAAAGTATCCTATTTTAATCCAGATTACAAACTATCTGTTTGCCAAATTACATCAAAATCGGTTCGGCCGTTTTTGCCCGATTGAGTTGCAAACATCAACATCGAAACATACAAACTTTCACATTAATAATTATTATAAAATTAGTACGATATACCTACGGTATTTCAGCATTCGATTTTTTTTTGCTAGCAGTGACAGTATTCCATAGAAGAACCCTCTATGTTATACTGATACAGTAAGGTGTGGCTAAATAATAATAGCCTCAAGATTCGATCGATCAGGTTAAGCTACGCTTGCCGCGCTTGGTCCTTAAGCGTTAAGCTGCAGTCGTTACGTCAGTTTGACAACCAGTCTTAACAAGGGGTATCGTATTACCTAGTAACTGGGTTGACGAAATCTGGTAGGCAGTTGCTCCTTGTAAAGTATTAGTATTCAGCTGCATCTGGTTTACCTGGAAGCAGAACCTGTGGCGGACGTCTACAATGCCCCACATACGAAACTTCAAATCAACAAATGTGGAAAACACAAAAAGTGAAGTGGCGCCATCTACAACGCTATATGCGAATTACTGAAGACTTGACGTCACACCGCAACTACATCAACTACATCGCGCAGGCAGAGTTTACCGCGCGATCTACATATATACAAACATCCCGACACCAATTGTCGGGCAGTTGCCCACTAGACATTAGGGAAAAGGCACGTAGACGACGACTTAGTAAAAAAGGATTGGTCGTTAGGAATCGTTTGGTTTGGTTTGGGCATATGCTGAATAGAGAGGAACTGCATGTGTTTAAAAGAGCCAAGAATATAAATGTTAATGTTTTCGAATGCAGAGGGAGAGGAAGGACAAAGAAAAGATGGATTGATTGTGTGTGTACGGTACTATGTTTCCTGCACCCAGCAGATCTCGGCCTTCACAAGGTCATCCGTCCATCTAGGTCTTCTAACACTACGTCTTCCGGTACGCGGTCGTCTCCAGAACTTTTCGGCCCCATCGGCCATCTGTTCTGTGAGAAATATGCCCTGCCCACTGCCACTTAAGCTTGGCAATCTTCGGGCTATGTCGATATCGGTTATCTTGGTTCTCCTACGCATCTCTTCATTATCCGTGGATGTCCTAAAAGGCGACTAAGGGACTTAATAGACAGACATTTTTAAAACCATACTGCGATCACCAACCCGCCTGCAAAGCGTGGCGATTATGGACAAAATCAGTGTAAGTAATCAAAACAAATCAAGCTGATTTCATCTAGCATTGCCCTAATTAAAACAGTACTTATCCTGTTAAACTTAATTGTTCACAAAGTTACTTACACATCCCATTAAATCATACTAGTACAACACGAATTAGCGTTGTATGAAGCAAATGAGACCCAAATTACATTGTCAACACCAATTTACCTTACACGCACCTACCCTCAAATTCGTTTACTCTAAAATATTTTACACCCAAACTAAAACCACCTTTATCGTAAAGGTATAAGGTACAAAATTGTGTGACGAAAAATGAGAAAAATTATCAATGAACCACGAAATTTGTTTGGGAGCTGATTCCATCACGAATATCGCGTCGAGTTAATAATCCATTGTCAAAAATTCTGGGAAAATTCGTCTGTTTTTTTTTTTCATATTTTGCCATGTATTGGTATAAGCAATGATAATATATGTGAATACAGGTAGATAGGTTACCTACCCAAAATTCGATCTTCAAAAACACACAATGTCATACTATTTTATGACATGTGTAAGTAGGACGGCATGTCGTAATTATTCGTGCCAAAACAGACAAAACGATACGTAACTAGGCTAATTAGCCAAGTTTTCATCATCCATTATACCTAATGGTAAAAAGTACATTAATTTCTACTATTATCAAGGGGCAAGCTCCGTAAAAGAATAGCACCATCCCATTTCTTCCCGTGGGTGTCGTAGAAGGCGACTAAGGGACTTACTAGAGAATGAGCAACAGCGTTCTCTATGCATTTGACCACCATACTGCGATCGCCAACCCGCCTGCCAAGCGTGGCGATTATGGCAAATGCCCTTGTTTTGGGGGAGGCTTATGTCCAGCAGAGGACGTCTTTCGGCTGATATGATGATGATGATGATGAAGCGTCAGGCTAGCCCGCGAAATTCAAATTTTATTACAGACAAAATAATTATGTTTCGCGACCGTTTCTCGTATGTATTAACAGAACAATAATAATTGAAATCAGAACTGATTGGTTTTCATAATAACGATCAGGTTACAGTTAAAATTAAAAATAAAATTACAATTTATTACCAAGATTGTTTGATGGTCGAAATAGTTTATGAATTTCAAATCCCCATCAAGTTATTAATAGCCGTAGTTTAATACAATAGCGCACTACTAATTTTAATTTTTTAAATCTGTAGAGCTCGTTTTGGAATGTTCATCCAAGAAAATATACTATACTCTTACCGATTATTGCACTGCCCAAAAGACCAATCAGACACTAATTCAAATGTCTTCACAAATTTTACTAGATAATTACAAGGCATATATATTACTACAGTTTTGCTTAAATGTAAATTATTTTTATTTATATAAGACTTACGTGCCTGAACTAGGCTGATCCTGAGTTTCAGGCGAGAAGAGCTAGAATAGACATAAAATAAATTTAAAGTCAAAAAGTTGACAATACACAAATATTTATGTTTTGATAAAGTAAGTAAAATATTAGATAAAAATGTCTAAAAAACACGCAATTAAAAAAGCAGGCACACATTATGGAACAAATTTATGTAGTTATTGAATTGTCATCGGTCCTCGATAAATCAACAAAGTTTAAATGAAATCTGACCGTTTGAAGTGGGTCAAATTGAAGTCCAAAGGAGTCGGTTACAAACAAACATACTGGTGAAGCTAATAAAAGCGTGTTAATAAAAACTGAAACCCGACTACTAAGAAATCACACTTTAAAAAGTATGAAACAAGAAAATATACTTATCTAAAAGCCGTGGTCGTATGCCACTTTGCCCTAAAGCTTATAACCGCTTACTACTATTACAATGTATTGTTTTCTCGTCTTACGTCACATAGCCTATAACCAGCGGACGCTCAAAACGTTTTCAACGATACCTCATTTGTCAAATTAAGATAAGTAGTTTAGAAGTTATGAGGAAACATACATACATACCAGTCAAAAACATTACCCTCCTTTTTGTTTCGCCATAGTCGGGCAATAAAAACTTAACGTAGGTGAAATTTGTATTAAATATTTACCTTAGCACAGTTAGTAAATTCTCTGAATCTTCGTAAGACATTCTTTCAAAAGCATCCTTGAGAATTCTCATACCATAAGTGTAGTTCAGGGAATAAATATTTTCTTTCGAGTTTAGTCTATTATAGAGAAGAGGACTGACGTACAGGTAAAGTTTATGACATGATCCAACCAAGATTGTGTCTGGATTTTAAAAGAGACCGTGACCTCGCAGTTCGTTTCGGTCTTTCTTCTCAGAGTAGTCGTATAGGAAACACCGAACACATCTAGTTTTAAAACATATTATTTTTGACTTTTAGCCTACATCATCCCTCTGCTGGGCAAAGGCTCTACCCATTACTTCCAGCTCTTTCGATGTAGGGTTTAACTGGACCACTGTTCGTGTGCTTTCTCCAGTTCGTCCAGCCACCTACTACGGGGTCTGCCGCGACGCCTTCTGGATATGTCTGTGTCACGTAGTGGTTATTTTGGCCCACAGCTCTTTGGGCATACGGCACACGTGGCCAGCCCAGCCCCACATCAGAATTAAAATCAATTATCATTCCACTTTTCGTCTCGACAAGACTCGTCTTTACAAGTAGGAAACCTCCTTGTGTTCACGTGACTTTAAATGGCAGTGATAGCATTCCCTCAAATAGACTATTACCTACTCACCAAAACAAAAAAAAACACTCAGACATTCGAAACTGTTTCTTATCGAATTAGTTCTACAAAAACTTCCTAACTTTACCAATAAAACTTCACAAAAACAAGAACGTATCTAACATCAATCACGAACGTAACACGTTGCAAACTACCCTTTTTATTGCCTACAAAAACACCCCAATAGAACCAATCGGTCTCAGCATTTAATCAGAGGAGGTACTGGGAACATTTAACTTCCCACTGATTAAATACCAATCGTATAGTGCCAATCGCTAGCTGTAAATATTACCTCATGGGCAATAAAAATATATTAGCACAATTGAATAGGCCGTCACATAGAATAGCCTCTTAAAGTGATAGCGTTATGATCCTATTAATGGAGAATCAATAGACTGGTTTTGGGGTTCTGTTAGTGACAGCAACGCTATGGTTATGTCTGTTTGTCTGTCACAAGAATATGTGCTAAAAAACTTTATGTCCTCCTAACCACAATCATGTTTAGTATATGACCAACTGTATGTCATTTTCTTAGTACAATAGACTTATTATTTATATAACAAAAATGACAAAAGGTGATATGTATGAAGATTCATGATACTAAATAATTAGAAAAAAAATTATGAATGATTGAATGGGTGAATGATGAATTAATGATGGCGGTGTTTTAAATACTAAACCTGTTTTGAACGAATTCATGTGTAACTAAAAATTGTTTGTTCAGCTCACCAAAATGACGGGAACCGCAAAATGTTTCAGAAGGTAAAGTTTATAATCGATTTCGACCGTTGTTGCTTTTCATTTACCGATACGATGTTTTTGTGTTAGACTCTTACATAAAATTGTACTCCAAAAATCATGATAACTACAGAACCAATTATAACAAACACACACGCTTGGCAGATTTTTTATGAGATGACTGACAAATAGGTGAAAATAATATCCCATAATGGTGGAACAATGGTCGCTCTTGTGGCGTTCCATATATCGGGTAATGGCGCATAACGGTATAAGGGGGGAGGGGGGATACAAAGCCATTGATGTTTAGTGGTCTGTTTTTATTGATGATTAAGGCATTCACGAGTAAAATGTGTTATTGTAGCAATTTTCGGACAAGGATAGTTTGTTCGTGTGTAAAAATACCCTAAAGCAATAGCACGTTAAGTCATAGACTTCAGCTATCATTCGTAGAAATTTGGCGTCCGTTACACCCGTAGAAGCTTTTAAAAGGCGTCCTACCAAGGGGTATCGTGTTACCCAGTAACTGCCCTTCTTGCCCGTTCTTCTCCATAGATATCTACGTTTTGTAATGTAGAAAAAAATAAATGTAAAAAAACTTTCCAACTGATCGGCTTTTTGACAGTTTTATTTATTTAAAAGTTTAAGCGCAAATATGTACAAAGACGGATTTAATGCCATAACCTTTGGGCGATGCAGAGACTACAGTGGTAGGTGCAATAAATTTGAGGAATAAATATAAGTACGTAAAATTATTTAAACTATAAATATAACTATATAAATATAACTATATATATAAATATAAGCACTTAAATAAATATACTTAAATAAAACGAATTAACTAAAAACAAATGAGACAAACAATGAGAAAACATTACCGTTGTAATGATACTGCCAATTTTTTGCGAATGTGCTCGCGAACTTTAATTTTGAAGGTCAATCGATTGGTTGTCATCCTGATTTCTTGAGGGAGTGCATTCCACAGAGAGATAGACTGGACGAAGAAAGAAGAGTGAGTGAAGTCTTTGCGGTGAGTGGGACATTGAAGAAGACGATTATGCGATGAGTGTAGATTTTTATTGTGGTTTGCGCAAATGTGCAGTTCAAAATTGCCTGTAAATGGTTTAATAGAAGTAAAAGTGAGTTTGAGTTTGACACTGGTTTGTGGGGGTCAGGATAAGTAACCGCTTCATCTAAAATACTGGTATTAATCTGCGTCCGTTTAGACTGGAGGCCGATCCCAACATAGGAAAACTCTAGACAGATTGATTGACGTAAATATGTGAACGCTTGTAATTTACAAAACAATTGCATATCGGTATCAAGGCCAGTGATTACGTCATCCAACATCGACTTATGACAGAGTTCTTACTTACTAGTGACGTCAGGGAAGTTAGTTAATTAAATTTACGGATTATAATTAGGTATAGTATTTTTAGTGACCTCTAGTAATTAAATCAACATATTTGCTTGACCTAGTTCCGTAGTGTTTGTTCTAATAAATGTTAACATTTAAAATTTGAAATATGTATTTAGGCAATTATTTTATGAAGGGTTACAATGTTATGTGGAAATGGCAAATAAAATAATGAAGTTGAGTCTTGACGATGTTAGAAATAAGCAACTAAGTATGTATGGCAATATGGATGTCAGATGTCATTGATTTTTTTCCACTTTTTTATTTTTATTCCACCTCTTTTTTAACCAGCTTCAAAATGGAGGAGATTCTGAAAGTGAAATCTGTGGCAATGGTGGATTGATTACGAAAATTATTTTTGAATGGATAGGGTTTTCGTGATATGTCCCACGAAATACGAAAGAGAATTTTCGTAATCAATCCACCATTGCCGGAGATTTCGTGATATATATCAAGAAAATAAACACCAAAGACATCGCATTCCGATAAAGTAATTTTTGTATACATATGTAGAGTTTTTTTCGAAGTCGGTTGTTTTATTTTTATTTATTTACTTATTTATAGGAGAACCAACAACTATAATAGATGGATAATACTTGTACCGTGAACAAGTAAAATATTGGCAATAAACTTTAGGATAGCCGGTAAAATTGCCATTAACACAATTACATGGAACCTGTCATTGAAAGATACGTAGGTACGTATTACTAAATCAAACATGCCAATTTCATGACCTATCCAACGAGTGAATACCATAATTTTGAATTCAAAAAACGGAGAAAATCGCCCTCATTTCGCTTAAAATTGTGGTCGTAATCCAGAAATGGCGCACTTAACACTTCTCGCATTCAAATAAGCCATTCCATTTTTGCCACAATTACCGATTGCTATCCAATAATAATGGGATTCCTTCGTGCGATTATTATCTGCATATTCAAAAAAGATATAAAGATATGCAATATATATATATATACCTTTTCGTTAGGAGGTTCGCAAAAGATAGACCTGTTTGAAAACGTTTGCTTTTGACAGTGGCTTCACCCGCGTGGACGTTGAAAATCTGACCTGTTCAGCGTTTTTGCGTGATTGGGTAACAAAAACACATCCTAACTTTCACATAAACGTTTTCATCTTCCGCCTAGCTTTATCTCAATTATGTTGGGGTCGGCTTCCAGTCTAACCAGATGCAGCTGAATGCCAGTACTTTACATGGAGCTACTGCCTATTTGACCTTCACAACCCAGGAACTGGGTAATACGATACCCCTTGGCTGTTCATCAAACTTTCGGGCTTCTGACGACCCGTACATGACAGCCGGGACCAACGGCTTAACGTGCTTTCCGAGGCATGGCGGGTCTTGGTATGTAACGATGGTCACCCATCCACGGAACAACTGCGCCAAGCGTAGCTTAACCTGTTCGATCGCCCCGTTCGGCTAATATTACTTAGCCACAAGCCCCTCTACTTTCACATAACATTAGTAGGAATAGGAATACTCATTAATGCCCCATTGCTGGGCAAAGGGATCCCTTCTCTCTGTCCACCTTTCCCTGTCCAGAACGGCGAAGAACCAATATTTATTTGGAGGCATTTAGTGAAGCGGAATGTTTAAGACCGGCGCGGTGGAAGAGTGATCTCGACAGTAGGCGAGACCAACTCAGGAGTAAGCCTCCAGTAAACAATACTATTTCCGAAACGGTATTCTAACATGTCCGCACTGTGCACGTAACTTCTCAGCCAAGTTAGGTCATATTAGCAACTAGCTTCTGCCCGCGACTCCATCTGCGTGACATTTCTTGTTACCATGACCCACTCCGTCGTATCACATCATCTGCCCGCCCTACTACTTCGTTGATGCTTAGTGTTTTCTCTGACTTTTTAGCCCAGCGTGATGTTAAATGTTATTGCATGATCAATTGCTAAAGATTTTATCATGCAATTTTTTTTTTTTCAAATAGACCCCTCCGTACCTCGGAAAGCATCATTCGTTGATCTTCGGCAGTCGATAAGAAGCTGGTGATTAGACTAGAACCCAACCCCGGCGTAGTTGGGAAAAGGCTAGGCAGATGAAGATAAGTTCAAAAGATTAGTGCATTCAAACAAACAAACAAATTCTTCAGCTGTATTATTAGTATAGATAAATTAACACGTATCGTAAACCATAGCCGTAAAAAAAACCGCACTCAAATCGGTTCACCCGTTTAAGAGCTACGGTGCCACAGACAGACACACATAGCGGTCAAACTTAAACCCCTCTTTTTGCGACGGGGTTTAAAACAGTAAGGGTAAACGTAGCCGAAATTTTCATAGGAATCTATATGTAGGTACATATATCCATACATTTATTGGATAAGTCAGTTTCGTTGCAAATTATATTCCACATAAAGAATCCAGGTATGAATTCAATAAGCCTTATTTTATCTTGGCAATTTGCTCTTACTCTGGGGATGAAGAAAAAAGAAAAAATGTGAATTCTATATTAATGTATTCATCTCGAATTAATGAGTAATTATTAGAGCCAGGTGTCGGTAGTCAATTGGCTTTGGTTTAATTGAATGTAATATTAGGTAAGAAATTATTTGTATGACTAATTAGTTTTCTTTGATATTGATATCTACTTAATGATAGTTGAGAGTGATATTCAACAATACTTAAAATGTAAGAAAATGAACAATATGCTTTTTTTTATCATAAACAAGAAAGTTAAATGACACACCCAGATTCAACGTGTTTAATAGAAAGCGAATTTTCAAATATCACTACTTTTAAAGACAGAAAAAACCTTAACCTTCTAGAGAGCAAAGAAAACCCCGAATTCGGACACTTAATCATCTCCATCGCCGCCATTGAATCCTCGATCCAGAAAAATACAGATTAAATAGCCAATGAATAGCGAAAATCCTCCAAGTAGACACAAGCGTTCTTTCAATACGATCATTTCTTATAAAAAATGGCCGTCTTTTCAGCAATTTATTGGACAGTTTTTATACCCATAATAACACGAGGAAGTTGCCTTATTCGAATGATAAATACACCATAAACTCGGAAAAACTCATTGCGAGTATTGGCAAACAATTTATTGATGATACATTATGTGCTATATAAGTGTCTGTGTACGAATTTCAGCTTTATTTCTTTGGGGTAAGGGTCATTTAGGAATATAGGAATATGTATCATAATCATGCTGTAATAAATAACGAGCTATTTTCGTGAAAGCCGTAAACCAAATGCGCCAACTTTGGCAATACAAAACGCATTTGGTTTGGTTATGCATAAATATGTGGTTTTGTTGTGGTAAATGATTAGTATATTTGGCATTATTTTGGTAAATGATACGTTATATGAGAGGTTTTAAATGTAAAAAAAAATAAGTATTATTTATGTCATGAGTGTGTTAAGGGCTCGCCTGTTGTGGACGACGCACAGTGGAACGAATGTATGGGAGCGGTTGGACGTAGACATGTCCGAAAAATAAGAGTAAAATTATGACAAACTAATGATGCCATCTTATTCGATTACTTAATGCCTTCATAAATTGTGGTGATGAATTTCTTCATAACTCCCATATTTCGGGAGTAATTTGAGAAAATGTGAAATTTTACTATGAAAATGAGTGTATCGAGCTCTCTCCCTCCTGATTCCGGGCTTGTTTCAAGTAGCGGTCTCTAATATCGTAATGCTATTACTAAGAGCTATATTTAATACTAAGACACATAGTGCGCCAAATGTGCACTTTCTGGGATAAAAGGAAATGAAAATTTAAAAAAAAAAACGTTTTTTCCCCATTTGTATTTACTTTAAACCGCAGACAGACTTATTAAGAGGTCTATAAATATATTATATATATATACAGAAATATATATTAACAAAAATATTCACAAGAACTGATGAGAGTATGACTTTTAAGTAAGTTGATAATAAATTACCTAGTTTCATTAAAAGTACAATAAATAATTAAGATGTAAGCTCTAATTTACTAAGTTACACATTTTAAAACAATAACATCATTTAATTATCTTCGTCATCATCATCATCATCAATTAATTCAAATTCAGAATCGATGTCCGCTAAATCATTTATGTTAACAAATTCGATATCACTTTTCTCAGAATCCGTAAGCTCATAAAATTCCTTAAAAGAAGATTTTTTTACAAACTTATTTCCTTTTGGACGGATACTTGTAACAAGTGGATCAGAAGACAGTAAAAGATTGTGCATAATATCTTCATTGCATGAGATACTGCTATGCTTTCGAGAATGCCCCTCTCTATATTTTCTAAAATCTTTATTTCTAGCCTCAGATGCCTCTTCGGATAGAAAACCAATGGGCACAATTGACATGTTCTGAACTATGTCTGGCCCATGCATTAAAATTTTATGAAGTGAAGAAGGCATATAATACCATGGGTATAACTCCACGTAAAGCTTAGCAGTATCAAAGCAGAACTCTCGGAATTTAGTTACGTTGATCTTCTCTCCTGATGAAATACACTGCAAGATCACACAGATTTTTCTTAAAAGCATAGCATCTATTCCGGTCAGTTCAGCAGATTTAGTGTAGTTTTCAAAAAATCTCCTTGCCGAGTTGCCATTGTTGGTGGATCCACTGCCTTGTTTCACAACATCGAGAAGTAAGCCCGTTTCTCTTCTTACAGCCTCTTGAACTCTTTTCTTCCTGTCATCAACTTGCCTTTTTGCTATATCACCCCTTACTTGCCATGATTTTATGTCTAATTTGTAGGAAATGTGTAATAAGCATTCCATTGAGCGAATCCAAGCGTGAAGGGTGCTTAAGCTATATTTATACATGTCCTCGTTTGCGTGTTTATCTTTGATTAACTCTAAATTATTCATTTCTTTAGGACAAGCCTTGCATATGTCACACACTGAAGCTGCTGTATTGGATATAATGGAATGAATTTTACCATCAATCATTGTCAACAGCAGTTGGTGTTTGACACTAATTCCATCAGTGATGGTGGATGGAGTTAAGGCTTCAATCTCTGCTTCGATTTCAGCCATCTCTCTCTGCACATTTTCTTTGGTTTCCTTTATAAACTTAAACAATATTGGCCGGCAAAATGAAGTGGAAGATGGTCGCTCGTTTTCCCAAATTGTTACACCTTTTGAGACGAGCCGCAGTGGTACAAGACTAATCATAAAATTACTAGCAAGATCGATTTGCTCATCTTCACTCGTCCTTTGATGATAAATGCTTTGGCTAGATGATCCGTCAAAACCCCATTTGCTGGTCAATACGAGCTGTTGATTGGGATCAACAGGGGTTTCTAACGACCTAATAAGTCTTCTTGAGGTTAAATCCATCAAGGCTTGTAATTTGATTTTTGCAGAGCTCTCTGTAACTGTGAGATCTTCTTTGGCCGGATAGCACTTAATTTTTTCTTTAACCAACATGTAGTAACTCGGGTATTGAAGAGCTCCTTCTTGAGTGTTGAAATCCCGAAGAGTGTTATAGCGCCATTTCGATAAGTTCATCGATACATAAAGAGCCAATGCCTTCAAAGGGGATATTTCCCGTACCTGAATTGATTTACCTTCAATGAAGGCTTTGATTTTTGAGGCCTCTTCTGGATTCTCCGTCAAGTATTTCATAACATAAGCTGTATCGCTTTGTCCTGCCTTTTGAAGCGCCCTTTCGGCCGAAAACATAATTTCAGCGCTGCTACTGCTGCATGAAAGACTATCTTCAGTGCGTCTTCTTTTTTGCCGGTTACTAAGGTCCTCAAAAGATTTACGAGGACTAGGATGTGTACAAGTTGAAGCATCAGATTTAGCAGGAGAAATTATGGGCTCGATGACGTCACTTATATTTTCTGTAGAAGGTTCCATATTTTCATTCTGTAATTCCGGCCATTGAATTGCAGCCTGTAGCCAAATCTCATGTTTCTTCCGAAACTTATCTGTGCTTCTTCCAGACTGTGTCCATTTTGCATAAATGCGGTAGCAAAATCGACGACACCAGTCTTTTAAACTTGTTTCAGCACTTTCACATAACTGAACACAACTGTTATCTTTTAAAACACTGAACAAATAGTTAAAGTCGCGTAAATCTTTATGTGCGCGTGCGCATAAAGCAACGTGAATATCAAGATTTGTATTAAAATTTGGAAAATACATTGCGAGATTAGCTTGGATACAACGAGGTGTAAATCAACACTGATTTTAAAGTTACTAATAGTGACCTATTTATATAAAATCCAGGTATCCCAGGTATCCTTTGTTAAATATTGCAAGGTAATTAGTTATTGTGATAATTAGTAAATGATGCATGCTAAATTAGTGTATTAAGAGCCATTTAGTAATTAAATAATAGCAATGTTCTTATCAGTAATCATTAGTGCATCAGTTTTATATGTAAACCTTAAGTCCCTAATTATATATCCTAATTAGCTTATATCTTCTCTAATTGGCTGCTCAGAAATGTTATTGTAATAAGGTAAACCTTTAGAAAAACGGTTTTAATCAACAAAATAAACAAAAAATAAAAAAATTGTGTTATAAAATAAACATCACTCTTTATCCCAGAAAGTGCACATTTGGCGCACTATGTGTCTTAGTATTAAATATAGCTCTTAGTATTAGCATTATGATATTAGAGACCGCTACTTGAAACAAGCCCGGAATCAGGAGGGAGAGAGCTCGATACACTCATTTTCATAGTAAAATTTCACATTTTCTCAAATTACTCCCGAAATATGGGAGTTATGAAGAAATTCATCACCACAAGTTATGAAGGCATTAAGTAATCGAATAAGATGGCATCATTAGTTTGGCATAATTTTACTCTTTTTTTTCGGACATGTCTACGTCCAACCGCTCCCATACATTCGTTCCACTGTGCGACGTTGTAGATTCAAATCCGAGCAAGTAACAATGTGAAATTTTCAATTCATTTATTTATTTTATTATTTACGTACACATAGTAAAATACATAGGGATACAACATAATTATAATAAGAGTACAAAGGTAATGCTTATTTCTTAAGAAATTTCTGCTGGAAGAAATTTGGCTGCGAGAGGAGAAATGAAAAAGTGAGTTGAGTTTATTCACATTGGTGAATGAACAACAACGTGGAGAAACTTGGACTTTATAGCTAATAATAATAAGTCTGCAATTGCCAACCCATCTTGAACAAACGTGGTGATCAATACTCGTATCTTCTTTGCTTTTGTCACCGGCTTCGCCCGCGTGGCGGTCGTAAAATATTCTAAAGGAACGTACTACCGGGATAAAAAGTATCCTATTTGCTAATCCAGGTTATCAACTAAATGTGTGACAAACTGAGTAATAAACATCAAAACATACAAACTTTCACATTTTAAATGTTACAGTAGGAGTGGATCATTTTGGTAAATAAAATTATAATTAATCGGCATTAAGTTAAGTCTATTGTTAACCAGTCTTAAATTTTAAATTAATATTACCAGCCAGGGCTTAAAAAAACTTAAAACTAAAGCGACTGCTCGCTAAGGGCACCGCCTGTGGGGAACGGACCTCGGTTTAGGGCATTGCTGGTAGAGCGCGAGCAAGGGACAAACTGTATAACTATATATACTAATGTATGTAATACTGTAAAACCGTTCTTTAGTATGTCCCATTAAGCATTTTGACGTACTGTTTCACCATTTAGAACAGTCTTAATGGCATATTGAATAACTAACAGAGTTTGGTGAACTTGGTTCTAAGTATCACGCAATTTAAAGTTACAGTAAGTTGATCCCTTGGGAGAAGCAAGCCAAGTACTTAGGAGTGATCCTCGACCACCAACTTACCGAGACGGTGGAGCATACAGTGGAGGTCTGCGGGTTGTTCAAAAGAGATACCGCGGCCCCCGGCACACAGGCAACTGAGGGAACACGGGTGGGTTTTAGTAAGTAAAAGTCTGACACGCCCTCCTGCTCCACCCAGAGCGGGAGAAGTTATATGATCATCTACCACGCACAAAAAACAACCTCATAGACTGGACTGAGAGATGTCATTCCAAAAAAAAAAAACGCTTTTTAAAGACCTCTTTTGGAAAACATTTTCTGGCGTTTAGCTCTGGGAAATACAATAACAATACCTATTTAAAAAATAACAAAATCGAGAAGGTTCATGTAGGTGCCAAGAATTTTCATTAGTATTCTTTGCGCGTCGGTACCCTAAATTTAGGAAACATAAAAGTCAACGGGTAGTTCCAAATTCTGGATAGGATCTGCTAATGCTCTGAACTTGTCGCTTAATGGCCTAAGCCAAGGCCTCTCATCTTCTTTATTTTCTTAGTTTAATATTGGATATTTAATTTTTGTATGACAAGACTGGCTTACAGACATTTTATGATATTATATTAATTATGTTTATATTCTTTATTCTCAAAAGACAACAGTACAAAAAAAACAGCTGTTCCATACATTTTGACTGCGTAGGTATTGCACTTTTCTATGACAGAACTGATTTTGTTTTTTTTTGTATAACCGATGAAAAATTGCTACGCTTGGGGGTCTAGAATGTTAAAAAGTTGCCCTGTATTATAAATGTGAAAGGTTGTATGTTTGAATCACATCAAATCAAAAGTCATTTATTCAAACTAGGCTGGTGTCAGCACTTTTTGAACGTCAAAATTACATAAGACAGTCCACCAAAACGCCCGCCCTTCACCACTTCCGAGGATGTTTACTAGTTAATCACGCAAAAAAACTGAACGGATTAGGATGAAATTCGGCACACAGATATAATATATAACCTGATAAAACACATATTATAATTTTGACCTTGGTAGTATGTTCCCATGGGATATTTTCTACGCCGAAGCTGCCGACAAAAGCTAGTTTTTTATAAAATAGCACCAAATTAGGTTACCTATATCTTCAGATTTGTGTAACATAATCTGTAGGTAGGTCGTTGTCGGTTGCATGCATTTAACGACTCTGTGAGAATATATATGAAAATTTTATTGGAGAACAGTCTATCAAGTTGTAAATGCCAACTGAGGGCTTTTACTGCGCTCATGGCACGATACCCAAGTGTATTCCCTCATGCAGTGTTGCATTTTATTGCTTTATAGAGCTTTACAAGGTTTATGCATCCTATTTTATTTACGCTAAGATTGAAACTCGTTTATCTGAAAAGCGGCACAAATTTAAATTGGACTAATGGTTTTACCACAATATCACAGATAACATACTTTTATGTTTTAACTTTATTTATTTATTTTTGTTTTAGGCAAATGACCAATTATTTTGTTAATATAACTTAAACTATATTACTATAATTAATTGAGACACAAACATAACTGGAACAATAATTAATAACACTCAAAGAATTTCTATGTGCAGCAAATAGACATGATATTCCCTAAATTTTATTGTCTTCAATACAATGATTTTCCACAGATTTCCATGACTCCGCCCTGTAGATGTGGTACCATAAACGATGGAACACTTATTATTGTACCCAGCGTGTCTTGTTGTCTGATTTAAAGGAACTGATGGACGCTACTGAAGGTGCCAAACTCGTTGCCAACATTTGGGCGAATTCTATTTAGATTGCAATCGAGACGCTAAAAAGAAGATGGAGGCCATAGTTCCATGTATACTGTAAATATTTTAACTGGATAGGAATTGCGGTTAGAAAGATACCTACACCACACGAATGTACGGACAGAAAAACAAAGTGGCCATAGTTATTATGGTCCCGTTTTCACTCTTTCGGTACCGAAACCCTAAAAACATAAACGAATAATATATTCTGTCTTCCATGTGACATATTTCAGATTTGAACATAAACCAACAATAAGCCTTCCTGACAAGTGGTTATATTATCTTGTCATAAAATTACCTACCTCTTTGCCTCCATTCCATAAAAAGACGTCAATTTTATCAAACGCGGGGCTCAGTATAATAAATTGTACACTGAGCCTTAGAATTTTGATGAAACAGGGTAAATTTTCACTCGTTTGTCTTGGCACAAAATGGCGGATAAAGAATTTGACGACGAGGCTTGAACGCATCGTTTGGTCTGGCCCCGGAGGAACTCATTTAGACGGTCGAATAACAAACAATATTTGAAGTTCTTAGCTTCGGAATTATAATTTTTGTGTTATTAAAAGAGAAAGATATTATTATACTTTAGATTTTCTTAGATAAAATATTTGAGGCAAAAACACACAGTATACCCAAATTCATCTCACCTTAAAACATTATGGTATTAAACAAAAATACCTTTAGATATATCGAAGTTCAGCAGATACGGGAAATAATCATAAGCTCATAGCGCTGTGTCCATTAGCTCAGCCCCTGCACTAACTATATTATGTATTAGCTGCGCTCCGCTGTTCACCCGCCAGTCAAGATTCCGTGGGAAAATCGAGATGATGATGATGATGAGGGGCCTCCCTTTTCCACTTTAAGCCGGTCCGTTGTGTGTAGGGGTTCTGGCTAACAAACTTAGCCTAGCTCCGCCCAAATGCACAGAAGCCTCCTGAAAGCCTCACAGGCTTCGCGGAGCGACTTCATTGTTCCCAGGATTTCTTCACGTTGAGATGCCACAGCATTCTTCGGCGTCAAAGCAGCCCCTGGAAAGCGGGCTGACTGTAGTGCCTAAATTATAAAGGTGATTGTTAAGGGGGAATATGGAGATAAAAAGTATCCTATGTACAGTAGCGGTCAGAAGTGGACTACCGATCTCAAAAAGCAAAAGACTGACACTTTGGTTTAACTTACGACCTACTTATCATAAGTTATTTCTATACAAGAGATAAACACACCCATACGTTTACAAATGATTGTATTTCATAAATTCAACCGTTAAAGTAAATGGCATGATAGCTTGGCGGTTACCGTCCTTGGGTAAGCGCGTTTGAGCGTAGCGAGGCACGGGTTCAAATCCCACAGGCGGTGATAATATTTTTCTTGTTTTAAGAATAGCTTTTGACTATAGTTTCTTGTTTTGTTCGTCTTGTTCAGTAAACTCGTAAAACTTTATGATTATACCCACAGAAACCTAAATAAATTTAAATGATATTAAGGAACAGTTAACTTACGACTCATTCACCGCGACTAAATATAACGGTGTTGGTTGATATCGTGTGCTAGTGACGTGTTTTTAATCTATTACGGGTGTTCTAGCTCATTTTAAAATGTAAGAAAATTTAAATATGGAAATAAAAGCGAATATTATTGCGCTGCACGAAAGCGAACTTAATAATTATATCACAAATATCTGATGAAACCGGACTGAGTGTGAGTATTATGATTTAATTATTTTATTAAAGATTTATCTAATTAAAGTATAACTGCTAATCCTTGTAGTAATTTTTGAAACGTTTTATAAATATCATAAGGTCTAAATAAAAGAAAAATATAAAATTTCAAAGTAAATTTATTTCCTAGATTATTGAACGATGAAAATAACATTATACTTAATATTTATGTGAAATTTATATTTTAAATAACTTTGTTTCTAAATAGTAATACATATTAGTATGTATTTTGCTTAGTAGCCTAACAGTACCCCTTTTTTGCTTTAGTGAAATACTCTGAGTCGGTGGGTGAAAAGATATTATGAGGAAGAGGGTTAACCTTGCCCGTCGAAAGCAAAGTGGAAGACCCCAGCAGGCTTAGCACGAGAACCGTAGACAAGCGTTTTGTCGTCGGAAGAGTAGACAAAAATGACGTTTCGGTATAGACAGTTCACAGTTTTGTACCGAGAAATGTAGACAAGTGATTTCAATTCTTCTGAAGAGTAGAAATATAAAGCGTCATGTTAAGCCTACAGCTCATAAAAGAGGCGCAGCTACAGCATATGTTCACTGAATATGAAACAACTGGTTTCATAACGACAAGACATTTTACCGAATCATTCAACACGTCTTTACGAACCATGCGCCATGTACTCCACGCAGAAGGTTTGCTTCATCGAAAATCATCTTCTTTTCGTAATGAAAATGGTTACCTAAGCTATAACCTCAATAAGTCCTATTAAATACGATTTGTTAAAATTGAGGTTTAGATAGAACGAACTCACTCGCAATAGAATGAAAGTAGTATTACTGAGTCATTTAATTGTATTGTGACAACGCGTCTGCATTCGTTATATCTAAGTGAGTAGATTTGCGTAGATTATTGTGGTTTCTTAAGAGTACCCATATAAAGTAGTAATTACAGCACAATTTTATTATTTTACTAAAATACAATATTTTAAGCCTGATTATCATAGTTCACCAATTTGCTACTTCACTTCAATAAATTGTTCTTTATGAGAAAATAAACTGTTTTAACAAGTAGTTATTATTAGGTATGTCTATACTTCATAAAATTAAAACGAATAAATATTTTGTAATCACTTATTAAACATTTTACTCTTAATCCTTTATTTAAATAACAATATAAGTATTAAAACATTCATTATTATTCTCGTTTATTAGTATATCGAATAATAAAAGAACAGATTATTGTTGAAAAAAAAAAGTTTCATCACGAGATTTGAACCTGGACCTATCAGTTTCTTAATCCAAGACGATACGTTACGAGCTATCGGAAATTGATATAAGAACGTGAATTTTAGGAATCGTATAAACCGACCAAGGTCATACGTAATTACGTACTCTGTGCGAAGGTATGTTTTTTGTTTCATTCGACGCCAGTGTGTGAATTGTGAAGTGTGCGTTCAGTGTTGATACATCACTTATACACACAGCTGTAGATACGGCCTGCACCGTGAGTTTATAGCAATATAACCCTTAGTATGCTAGTGCACTTATGACTTCTTACTGTACCTATGTGCTGAATTTCGTCCAATTCCGTTCAGAAGTGATCGCGTGAAAGCGTAACAGACATACAAAAAATCTAATCGTTTCTGTTGATGATGAAAATGAAAATGATGAAAAACCGATGTTATGTTTAAGTCGTAAAAACGAACATGCGAACTCCATAAGGCGGTAGCTGGTTTCTACTAAAATTCAGATGAGATAGCTCGGCTGTGGTTACAAAGTATATCTACTAAATAAGTTTAGTATTTAAACTCCATTTACATCATAAACTTTACCGGCGCCTAGGGTTCCTTCCGTCCAAGATTTTGTAACGCAAAAGTTAGTAAGCACGTAGTTTTAAGTTTCATGTTTTTATGATAGAACGTACAATGAAATAACAGCAGTCGTGTTGCAGTGCCAAAAGTAGTTAAGATTGTCGTAAAAATCAATTTAAAATAACTTCCAACGGTGTAACACTTACATAATCATATTCCCTTCTATCATTTGCATTATATAAGTTCATCACAAAAATTCAATGTTCAATACAAAACCGTATTCAGATAATGGAAGGTGGGTTAAGAAACGATCATAAGATTTTAATTGCTGGTTGGTTTTTCTGCATCTTACTAAATGAAAAACATGTCTTTTTTGGTCGTGTAGCAACGTTTTGGGGAGGAATATGTCCAACAGTGGACGTATTTCGGCTGAAATGATAATAATATCCCGAATGATGATGAAGAGGCCAGAGAAGAGGCCTATGCCCACATCTGGGAACATTATAGGTTGATACTGTTAATAAACAAATAAATAAATAATTGATAATGATTTCAATAATACGCATACTCTGAAATTTTGGTCACCTGAACTCCTAATACAAAACTGAAATCTATTTTCAACAAAACTCCCAAAGATGTAATTAATTTTCAGTGGCGTCGTGTTGAATGGCATTCGATGTACGTATAGATATGCGATTTGAGCGTTTGAACTAAGTTCAAAGAAATTTGTATTGTCATTTGACATAGATAGTCGTTTCATTGAACTTGAATTTGTGAATTTTGAGAATGTAGAAATGTTTTCCGTTTTACGTTCACAAGATTAAGAGTGCATATTATGTCTATATCATATAATGTATCTCGCGAGATTTTAAACTGTCGATAAATTGTGAAGTGCAGACGGATAGTACCTTGCGGTGTTACTAAATAGCCAACTAACGCCACTAACTTTTAAGTAGCGCTCGCCGGCCGCTGCCGCGGCACCGCTCGCTTCGCTCGCTCGGCTGGCGCGCTGTTTGCCGCAGTTTTAACCTAACCTAACCTATTTATATTGTACTAGCTTTTGCCAGCGGCTTCGCCCGCGTGGAGGTCGGTGTATTATACATATAAACCTTCCTCTTGAATCACTCTATCTATTAAAAAAACCCGCTTCAAAATCCGTTGCGTAGTTTTAAAGATTTAAGCACACATAGGGATATAGAGACAGAGAAAGCGACTTTGTTTCATACTATGTAGTGAAGCTGTATGGTGCAGTTCACAATTTATCGACAATTTATAATCTCGCAAGATAGATTATAAACTAACGGTGTTGATAATCACACGGTGACACATACATATAATATATGTGTCTGTGTAATGCTGAAGTACATGAAATAAAGTATGAACAATAAGAAACCACTTTTACAAATATGTCGTCATAGCCTTTTCCCATCTATATTAAGGTCAACTTTTCGTCTTACCGGATGCAGCTAGATACCAGTATTTTACAAGGAGCGACGGCCTATCTGACCTTCCACAACCCAATTACTGGGTAATACGTGACCCGTTGAAGATCGTTTAAAGACTGGTTGTCAGACTTTTGGGCGTCCGACGACCGTCAACGACTGTTAAAGATCCACGAATGACAGCTGGGACCAACGGCTTATATGCTTTCCGAGGCACGGACGGGTCTTGATATGTAAAGACGGTCACAGATCCACGGACCAACCGCGACAAGCGTAGCTTAACCAGGTCGATCGACCTGTGCAGCTGTTATTACTTAGTCACTCACAATTCTCTCATAATAGTCAATATCTGAATGGCCAAGCTTTGTTCGGTTTTGTTTTTTGTTTGAGGTTTTCTAAAAATGAAACCTAGCTAAATCGATGTATCGCCCCCAAAACCCCTTGAATATTAAATTTCATGAAAATTGTTGGAGCCGTTTCCGGATTCAGATTATATTAATACACTAGCTTTTGCCCGCGGCTTCGCCCGCGTGGAGGTCGGAAATTTTCACACGGGAACGTACCTACTATCGGGATAGGGATAAAAAGTATCCTATGTGTTAATCAATCGACCCAACTGATCGACTTTTTGACAATTCAAAAGTGCCTGTAAATGGTTTAATTGAAATGAATGCTTTGAGTTTGAGTTTGAATCATTCCGTAATACATTGTTTTCACATAACTCTTTTGGTTTACGCGGCACACGCCTGTAAAGATTCCAGCTGGCATGATTTTAACCGATATATTCAACAATTACTGTCGTATTTCAACCAATTTACATAAAATCTCAACAAATCATATACTAAAACCTTTCTCAAGAACCACTCTATCCATTTGAGTGATTTTTGAGTTTATCGCGAACAGACAAACAGACGCAGCGGACGACTTTGTTTTATAATATGTAGTGATATACACAGGAATTGCTCGTTTAAACGTATTAAATAAAGAAAAATTTTACAATGGAACCAAAACGAAAATTAAAACCGCTTTCCGTATATTTTCTCAATACAATACTTCTAAATTGAAACCTAAGAAAAACATAATTCTAAATAGAAAACAAGAATACTTTTACAGAAGAACCTAATAGCAGAAAACCAATTTCGTGAACCAAAACAAAAGGCTTCGTAGACGAGAAAACAGCCATAACTTTTAATAACGGCGGCGCGTCCAATTTTCTGCGAAGCCTTAAAACACTAACAAGTAAAGGAAAACACAATGTCTGCACTCTGCAGCATTGCAGTGCAATATTAAACTACATTATTCTTCAGCGATTATTTAAATTAAGCTTTTAACATAGCATATCATCACGACTGGTTTCCTCAAAGGGTTAGGCAGAGATGTACATATAGAATACTCACATTTCACCAGTTATGTTTAAGTCTCATGTGAAAGGGGATTTTGTTTGAGGGTGGGAAATCATCAAATAACTTCTCCCGCTTTGGGTGGAGAAGGAGGGCGTGTTAGACTTTTACTGACTAAAACTCACCCGTGTTCCTTCAGTTGCCTGTGTGCAGGGGCCACGATATCCTGACCCGGGCTTGGTCCTTACCGGACAGCGAGCTACCCATTTAATCGACATCCGCAAACCCGCGCCTACGGTGTCCGGGAATCAGCCTGGGAGTCCCGACGCCCAGGGCGTCTCCTGCGGCGACTAGTGCCGTGACGGCTCCCTCTTCGCGAGCATTACTGCTTCGCAGAAGAAGCCTATTCCCAACCGGGCACTAATCCAGCTGATACTGAGAAATTTCAGATGTAAAAGCCCAATACCTCTTTGTCTGAATGTACCCAGAACATTCTGCTCAGCAGTAGCGCTTACGACTACATTGAGGTGGTACAGTAGCAGCTCTATACTTGCTGATACAAAATACAACATTTTATCGCGTTATTAGGAAAAAAGGAGGAAGTTTTAGAAATGATGAGCGTCAGTATTTCAAAGCTATTTAATTGTTTTTGATCTTTTTGTATTCTGAAATTTAAAAACTGCCTTTTGTCATTGTGAAACCTATTCATTGACGTTTGTACTTTTTTTTGTTTTCTCATGTTCTAGTAGCTTTTGCCAGCGGCGTCGCCCGCGTGGAGGTCGTTGTATTATACATATAAACTTTCCTCTTGAATCACTCTATTTATTAAAAAAACCCGCATCAAAATCCGTTGCGTAGTTTTAAAGATTTAAGCATACATAGGGATATAGGGACAGAGAAAGCGACTTTGTTTTATACTATGTAGTTATAGTGATAAATAAAAATAATTGAATTTAAACAATTTGATTGTCATCATCTTCTGCCGAGCCCTTTCCCATCTATCTTGGGGTTGGCTTCCAGTCTAACCGGATGCAGCTGAGTACCAGTAATTTACATGAAACGACTGCCTAACTGATCTCCACAACCCAGTTACTGGGTTACAAGATACTGCTTGGTAAGACTGGTTGCCAGACTTTAGTGCTTCTGTCGACCAGTAACGACTGTCAAAGAGCCGCGAATGACAGCCAGGACCAACGACATAAAGTGCATTCCTAGGCACGGGGGAGTCTCGGTATGTAAAGATGGTCACCCATCAAAAATAACTTGTGTCTCCTCAGTGCTTCTAATCCGACTAGGTCCTTCGAGCAGAGAGACCGAAACTAAATCAGAGAGACGTTAAATTGTAGTGAGTAGCAGAAGTGTAAATGTTTCTAAGAGAGAAGCCGAAGCGAAGCCGGTTTCAAAGAATCGACTATTGACGTGCCATTTTTCAAAAGCGGTAGATAAGCAAATCACCGAAGGAAAGCCGGAAGGAATCGTGTTATATGGTGCTCTCGCCACCCGTGAGTAGATATCAATCCTGTTCTCGGTAACTCAGCTTACTGACAAATGAGATATCCATCTTGGTCTAGTTAGACCCCAGGTCGGTATACTCTTAAGAAATTCTCAGTACCAGGATTAAGTGAATGCTTGCACCCGGCCATAAAATCTTGTCTCTATTGTATGAGACACTAGATGACACGATGTGGTAATTTGGTGTGTGATAAATATGACATATCACAAAGACTCTTACCAAAATCGGTCCAGCTGTTACGGAGATTAGCTGGAAGAAACAGACGGACAGACAAAAATTATAAATGTCATTTTTGTTATATGTACCGTATATGCTTTCATACGCATTTAGTAATAAGCTTTGACGTTACAGACAATTTATACAAATAAATCTTATGTATGTGTTTATTTGATTTGTATATCTATATATAAATGTATGTATGTTTATGTATAGATTATCGCAGCATCAGTGCAGTAAAAAACAAACAAGCTTTGAGAAAAATAGAAACCTACAAAACACAACTTGAAATAACAGCACTACCATCCGATAAATAATCCCAATATCCCTTTTCTTACTTAATAAATTCAACCTGACTCAAAATGGCGGCCCTACCTGAAATACGCAAGTAAAGGTCAAGATTGAATGGGGATCCCCAAGGCCACCATGTGGATAGAATTGGACAAAATCGAGACCCTTATACGAAACGTGTTCCTAAAGGCTGACAATAATGTCAGGCGAAAATGGTCCTAAATGACAGGAAATTGGCTATCTGATCCAGATATTGAAGCAAGAAAATAAGTTGAATCAAACTGTTCTGCTGTTGTGAAATATGATATATTTTGGTACCTTTTTTATTGAGATTGGATTCTGCGATTTTCTTAGAAACATCATAATCTTTTTGTCTAAGTTTGTTCTGCAGATCGATCATTCAGATAATCTGAATTCTTCTGGTAGACTTAGATACAATCAGATAACTTAATTATTTGCCGTGTTTCATTTCATTCTACTGTCAAAGAATGACAGTTGTGTTTGAAATATACGGACAATTGAAGTTAGTAGTCGATAAGCTTAACAATTAATATATCTAACTTTATATAATTTGTTAAAATCTATGTAAAAAAAATCGCACCCAAATCGGTTCACCTGTTTAAGACTTACGATGCCACAGACAGACACACATAGCGGTCAAACTTATAACACCCCTCTTTTTGGGGTGGGGGTTAAAAAGTAAAGCCAATAGAATTCAAACTTGTATTTAAAAGCCATTAAACTCATTCAGTTGTAAAAAAAAATACATGGTAGCAATCAAATTAAGAACATCAATTTAAAAATGTGGGCGAAAAGCATAAGTGCCCCTTCAGGTATGAGTATGCTTTAAAAAACATAAAAAGCTTACCCATTTATACATTTGCAACCCGGCTGACTAGATATCCGGCAGCTGGTCCGGAGCGTGTATACAGGCACTTAGTGTACACACAAAATGATACGACATAACACAACATTCCCAAAACATTTTAGTGGGGCGAAGATATCTTTCCGCTTTCTGGATGTTGGATGTTTGTGCATGTAATGGCATATGTGACATAGACTGCTGAAGGCGGATAAAAGTGTCTATTTAATGTATTTCTATTTGCGACATCTATCTTGGAAGTATCTGCTGTTGTATTTTGAGAGGTTATGAAAATAGTTCTGACTTTCAGAAAAACCAACGTAAATTCTTAGGGAAGCGATTTTAATTAAAATAATTGGTGGGAACGCTGTTACTATTCCTTCAATTTTGCTTGAAATTACAACGTTTGTAGGATGCTGCGGTCCTCACTAGTAATATAAAAAACAATATTAATTTATTTTTAATCGGAAAGGACCGAATCGGAAAGGCGACAGACTGGTGCCTGGTGCGTTTTTGGAAAAAACCTGTTTTTTAGATTACCAGGCCCGTTCCACGGTTAGCATTAGCTTTTACAGAGTTCAAGAGTCGAAGTTAAACAACATGCATAAAAAATCTAAAACTAAGTTTGAGTTAAACAATATGCATAACACAAATAAATAATAACATAGATAAATAATAATATCAAGAATTGAGTATCATGGTCATAAATTAGAGGGGCTCATGGCTCAGTGAAAACAGCTACATGGGTCGATCGATCCAGTTGTGACGCTGGCCATTGTCGGTTCCAGGATGGGATTATCTTTTCATATCGAGTTTAAGCCATTGGACCTGGCTATCATTTGATAGTCATTTCAGGTCCTGTAAGAAGCCCGTAACTCTGAAAACCAGTCTTACCAAAAGATCTGGATATTAAAGATAAATGGATTTCGATATAGGAATGAAACACTTTCCATAAATTAGTTACAAGACTCCTTGGCAATTAACGCTCAACGGAAAATTTTCGTTCTTCTTTAACTTAGTCGGTACGGGTCATCAGAAGCTCAAAATTTGAATTCCCAAAGTGTATCGTATTGCCCAGTAACTGGATTGTGGAGGTCCGATAGGGACTCGCTTTATGTAAAATACTGGTATTCAAATGTCTGGTTAGACTGAATGCGGTGCCAAGCACAGTTGGGAAAATGCTATGTGATGATGATGTCATAATTAAATACACTCTTATTACGTAGGAAAGACAATTCCAGGCTTTGTCTGTAATTCCGGAAAATTGCTACAATTTTTGAGATGGATAACGTGATGAAACTGCGCGTTTTATTTCGAGTAGATACCTATCTATCTGAGAAAATCCTCGCGTTTTACAAAAAAATGTAGAATATGCGGTTGCTTCAGAAAGGTCTGGTGAATTGTACTCGCAACCGGCGTGGGTGTATAACTTGAGACCCTATTGTGAGTTTCTATACCAAACGCAGTGAGCGCGTTCCGCGTTCCGATTGGCTCTGGATTGGTGACGGACCAATCGGAGCGCCAAACGCGCTAACTGCGTTTGGTGTAGATGGTTAAATGAAACTCACACTAGGGCCTCAGATGCATGAACCTAAACGAGGCAGAAAGGGGTAAGGATCGTAGTGGGTGGCGTTTTATAGTTTTTGCTTACCCCTACAGGAAGACGCCATGAGTTATGTAATAGAATACGCGGTTTTCTACTCAAAATCGAATGCGTCTATTCGAGTGTAAGACCAATAATGTTATTTTTTTAATAAGAACTAAACTGTTTTTGACATAACTTGATACAGAAAGATGTGTGTTATTTTTTTTTACAAACCTACATGTACAGTGAAGAATTCCAGCAATCTATGACAAACAAATTGTTCTTTCTTTTTTATTTTTTTTAATCTCTACCACGTTTGCAATGATGTAAAAATATCGTAGCGGGATTTTTTCGCGGACTGGATCAACAACGCACTGGCTAGCACCGAATTTCGAAAATCGAACAGTGTGTATTTTCGACGCGCTGAGATGCACTCTGTTGGATTCTCGATGCTGGGTTCAATACCGAGAGTTGAAAATCCAGTGCGCGATAAAATGTCGCCGCGATATTTTTACGTCACAGCGAACGTGATCTCCTCCCAAAAAAAACTGTTGCGAAAAAAATTTTTGACTCACAACGTAGGAGTCCTTGAAACTGTTCTCAATAGCTTTTGTACTGTTTTCCCTAACACAGTTTTGACAAACAATATTATTGTAATCAAAAGTTTTTTTTACATAAAATTCTGAAACCGTTTTGGAACTCCCAAAACTGGATTATCAAAAGGACCGCCAACTTTCAAACAACACAACATCTAAATTCCCCATTCCCTTGAAACTGGGAAATTGGGTGAATATAACTTTACTAAGGCCATTGTAAGATTTCTGTTTAGTTATAATCATACAAAGCCAATTATTATTATAGATAAAGTTATAACAGAGCCGACTACTTGGGACTTGGGTGCCGAAGTAATTTATAGTGGGTAGGTACAGTCAGTCTCAAAAAGTTGTATACATCGTTGTAGATGTTATACATCGACAAGAATTCATTGTATTGTCTACAATTTCACACAGTATTCATCATCTGTCTAGCCTTTTCCTAACTACATATGTTGGGGTCGGCTTCCAGTCTAACCGAATTCATCTAATTACCAGTATTTTACATGGAGCGACTGTCTATCTGACCTCCACAAGCTAGTTACTGGATAATACGATACCCCTTGGTAAGACTGGTTGTCAGACTTTTGGGCTTCTGACGAACTGTATCAACTGTCAAAGATCCACGAATGACAGCCGGAACAAACAGTTTTGCGTGTTTACTGAGACACGGCACACGATTTTACACAAATTATGAAACTATGGAACGCAAATTGTAGACAATCGAAGGAAATCTGGTCGATGTATACATCTTTTAGAGGCTGACTTTACTTACCTAAGTTTGTTTCTGGGATCGCTTCAACTTCAAGAAGATTTAGATATCTGATAGAGATTTTATTTGGTTTATCTTTAAATTGGTTTTGGCTCATTTTTATGGGCGCAGAAACTTTTCTCCAAGATAACTAAGATTGTTTTCAGTCTAAAGGATTCTCAAAAGTTTATTATTTATTTAACCTGTTGTGGCTGTGAGGTTTATGTGATTTCTTTTTGCTTTTAATGAAGCTGTAACATTCCCGTAGAGTGCAGCGGCAGTCAAGTGGCGGGCCGTGACTTACGCAAGTTGTGGGTTTCAATACAGGCAGACGTTTTACTGTCTGTCTTGTTAGTTAGAAATTAAAGTTGTTTTTCACTTTGCAGTGATTTTATTTTTAGTCTTCGTGCGAACTGAATGAGAAACAGAATACCATTTAGCTTATCCTATTCATCACATTGTAGACGTTTGATAGATATTCATGAAAAGGCCGGTGTCCTCGAAGAAAATTGCCAATAAATGATGGCCTCGCACATAATATGGATTAATAAAACTATTTGCACGATATAACATCACGTATCTATATATTGACAAATTGGATTTCTTGTACGAGATTGAGATTATTATTTATCTCTTTGGGTAATTAACTAACGAAATCGTTTTGAGGTGGTCGTGGTCTGAGGGTCATCGTAGGGGCGTGGCTAGATGATAACACACGCATGGGTCGGTGCTTGGATGGGATCCATAACATATCGAGACCGCAGTTAGTTAAACCGTTGGTCCCGGCTGTCGTTCGTAGATCTTTGAACGTAGTTTCGGGTAGACAGGAGCCCAAAAGCCTGACCCAGGAACATGGTTCTGAAGGTAAACTAGGCAGTCGCTCCATGTAAAATATTGGTTTTCGGCAGATACGGTTTTTTTTTTTTTTTTTTTTTTTTTTCCTGGGTGGGAAATCATCAAATAACTTCTCCCGCTCTGGGTGGAGCGGGAGGGCGTGTCAGACTTTTACTGACTAAAACCCACCCGTGTTCCCTCAGTTGCCTGTGTGCCAGGGGCGGCGGTATCTCTTTCGAACAACCCGCACCCCCGGCAGTCGGCAGATACGGTTAGACTGGAAGCCGACCCCAACGTAGTTGGGAAAAGACTAGGAAGATTGATAACTGACGAAATCGTATTCCCTAAATTCTATTAAAATATAGTAGGTAGGTAGGCTTCCGAGAGACCTCAGGATAAATATTTACGGATTTAGTCATGCATTTATTTCGGGTATATCACAAGTTGGGTCGCACTCATACGGAGAAATATTTTTAAGTTTTAATTATAATGGATGTAAAAATAACAAAGCCGGAGCCACTTGTTTTTACCATTTTTAATTATTTGCACTGTTCTCTACCTGGGAACCAGACGAACCGGCTCAATGTGCTTTCCGAGGCACGGAGGGGTCTCGGTATGTAAAGATGGTCAACCATCCACAGACCTACCGCAGCAAGCGTAGCTTAATCTGGTCTGTCCTACCTACCTTGCCACGAGCCAAAGTAGACTAAGAAGTAACTGTCACCAATGTAATTAACACCAAATATTAGTTGTTTACTGACCTACCTCAAATATTTGCAGTCAGTCCTCAACCATTATGTTATTTGCTTAAGTAAAGGACCGCCTGTTTGCTTTGGGCTCTGAACTATTTACAACTTTCTGTTTATTTGGACTAAATGAAGTATGGAGTTCGGAGCAAGATATGACGTTTGAATTATTCCATGACGTTTTTACGACTTGACAAAACACAGAGTTTACTTTACTATATTTAACTTTAAAATAAATGAGTTACATAAAAGATAAATGATTTTATTTCTGTAAGTAGGTTTGTACAAACACTTTTACCCGTCAATCATATTAAAAAAAAACCGACTTCCGGAAAAAACACTAAAAAGTAAAAATAATTTTAATTTTGGAAGTCGGTGACTTTGGATATGTATTTGAATTTTTTGTCACCGCCTTCCGAAATTAAAGTTATTTTTCACTTTGTAGTGTTTTTCCGGAAGTCGGTCTTTTGTTGTAAAAAGTTTTTATTTTTCACTTTTTAGTTTTAGTACCTAACCTACATAAATTCGAAATTTCAACATCCTTGGGGTCAAAACATGCAAATATTTATGCGATAGCAGAAATCGCGGTTGATTTGCTGTAATTTTTTGAAGAGTTCCGTTGTCTGTATCCGAAACGCATCATCAGATCTATATGAAATTTAAATGAGACCATTTCAAAATAAACTCCTTTTGAACAAAAAAATAATTTTGCAAATACGTCTATATACGACGGAGTTATGCCAGAACATACATTAAAAAAAATAAGAATGTCGAATTGATAACCTCCTTCTTCTTGAAGTCAGTTAAAAAACGAAATGGGGCGGCGCTTTCTATATTACTCCTCCGAGAAGAAAAGCCGAAACAAACTCAGATGTCTCAGTCTCTTTTATGTGCTTTTAAAGTCCAGACATAATTATTGGTCAGATCATGTGAAGACCATATAGATTGATGATTGAAATGGTCTTTTGAGGAAATAAAACTGTATGGTCAGTTTGAGTGGACCTGTCCAGTCAGTGCACGTATTTATTAGTAATCGTGCAGCTCAAATCATACCTTAAGTAGCTCAAAAATCCGACAAACAATACCAAATAAAGGAATTCAGTGGGGCATTCGGGTACGCCGCACAAATTACTCTTACTGGCATACCATAATTAAGGTTAAAACAAACTGAGAAAATAATAATAATAAAAAACATAGACTTTATTTATACAATAATTATGATACTTTACAAAGTAAATATTCATGTAATTGTATAAATAAAATACACATACGACTTTTTGAAATAATGGTGAAACCGCATCAAAATTAATTGTGTAGTTTGGAAGATCTTAACGGTCACACACACAGACTTGAAAAGCGACTTTGTCTATACGATGCATTTCGCTTACATACTTTAATGAATTGCGTTTCCGTCTTGGGTATATTATCGAAATAAAAGTCATCAAACCATCTTTCCCTTCTTCAAGTTGGTGTTTTTAACTGATTTCAGCTTTATATGTTGCAACTGAACTGTTATAAATTTTGTGCAGATTTGTTTGCCAAGCACGTATACTAAGAGATAACGACAAGATTTTTCTATATCTGTTTATTAAAAAGGTCTTTAACAAATTATTATTCTTTTTTTTTCAGATAACATCTACAACGTGCCATTGCTAACTCAGGGTTTGACTTCACCTTCAAAACAAATGACTTGAAACCAGAATCATCTCTCAACCACCATGACTTGTCCATTCCGCCGAGCGTCCTCCCAACACCAGTTCGCCAATGGGAGTGGTTCCAGTGCTAAGAAGCCGGAGTTCCGCTCTCGACAGTCCTCAGTTCACCTCCCAGGCCCTGAAGAGGAAGATGGGGAACGAAACACATTAACACTCAAGAACTTGAGCGAAGCACTCCAACTTCTGACGGCACCTTCGGTAAGTTTCACCAATTTATTTTCAGCTATATGTCAGGGAAATAAGAATGGTTTTCAACTGGTGGTTTGGTGAGGAAATTTTTGAATTTATCTATTTTATCTTGCATAGGATGGAACGTGAAAAGTAAGCTTAACGCCTTGTAGGACCGTTGAGGCGAATAACTACGTATCTGAGTTTTATAATAATGGTATAAAGTTTTAAATAGAGGCTCTTTTTGCGAATCATCGGTGCATATATTAGAGGAAGGCAAATTGTGGCTACTGACTGTAGATCTAGTTCATCGTTCCGCTCCAGTTTGAACTTTATCACTGTAGCTTAAGGTTCGCTGTCGAAACTTCATTTGAAAGTTATCGCTGAGGAACGCTAAAACATATTGACGCTCAGGCGCTTAAACGAAGCATTGCAGCTGCTGGGTGCGGCTTATTCAAATCTTCACCGCTCAAATTTAAGTCTTATTACACCGTTGTAAGACTTCTTTTTAATGAAGTAGCAGTGCCTAAGACGATTAAACGAACTTAGGCCATTAATATTGTAACGTACGTTGGGCGTAAGTTCCGTAGAGGCGTAGACTGCTTTAATATTTTATCGCCAGTTAGCAGTTGTTTATTCAACTGAAAAGTTTGGCATATTGACACAGGCGACATTAAGTACCTACATCGTTAACTTTGGTAACGAAGTCAACTAAATCTCATGTCGATATCAGACGCTTTACTCGTAGTTCACATGGCACCGACAAAATTATACTGGCTGGCAGGGAGACCAACTCATAAACTGTAACCATGAATACAGCACATGATGTACCCCCTAAAGAAAAAAAAAATCTGCTGTTTCATAAAAAAAAATGCAACGCTACGTGGTCAAAATGTACGCAACGGCTATTTTTGCCAGCCAGCGCCCAGTTTCAATTAAGGGCTTCGGAAGCATGTACATAATCTATGATATATGGTTGCGCGTCGATGTCCCTGCCACTCTGTTTAGGAATGAACGTTCATCTGCTTCTTTAATTTCGTTTTAAATAATTCCATCGGTGTGTGAAAGATGCCGAAATCCTATGGTACACGAATGAATACCTTTATAATTGTGAGTTCAGGCCTAAAAGTGCCGTTACCGCTGGGGCTCCACTGCCGCTGATCGTTGCGATGGATGAGAAGAAGTTCTAAATGGCAGTATTGATTGAAAGGTTATTACGAAGCGTCTTATAAACATTTTCAAAAGATTTAATGTATGATTGGAACATAACATTATACAAAGAAGGTCAATAGGGATATAAGTGGCAAACAAAAGTGATTTAAAAAGAGATCATTGTATTTATGAAATAATTGAGTTTTCCTAAGTGCCAATGAAACAAACGTCAATCAATCGCGTTTCAATTTATTAAAACGGTTTGATTTAAAAGGTTATGTGTGTTTGTGTGAATGTTGTTTTTCTTCTTCTTTGCGTACATTTCTGACAAAAAATATAACATTGTGTCCAAAAGCAAAATTAAAAAAAAAATATCTTTGTAATCAAATTATTATTATGTCGCATTTTACTGTGTGTACATAAATAATAAAATAAAAAGCTCATTAGGAACTCATCGTTAGCATCATTTCAGCCGAAATACGTGCACTGCTGGACATACCTGTCCCCAAACATCACCACTTTGACCGGTTCTGTGTTTCTAGCATCCAGCGAGCTATAACCACGATAACGATACGACGACGGTTATTTATCTATGAACTATTGAATTTCAGAGTAAATATAAATGATTTGTTCGGTATTTAAAACCCATTGCATAGTTTGACTTGCAAACTAGTACTTAGTTTGCAAGTCAGTCACCGTTTCTATTTAAATACATGTTCAGTTACATAACGGATAATTTGTCACCACACTATAGGAACTATTTGTCACCAAAACTGGAATTCAAATGACAAAAGGCAACAGAAACCAACCAAACGGGAAACTATCCAACCGTAGGAAATGTCCTAGAACCAAAAATTCGAAGACATGTGACATTTACCAACCTGCACTGGGTCCTCGTGTTGAATTATGGCCCAATTCCTCTCATCGAGACTGTGTTCAGCACTGGTACATTATACACGTACGCAGATAATACTATCCTAGCATAAAAAAAACTAGTCTAATGCAACCCGGACATAACTGCTCCGTCAGTTACAAGTAATTACTATCCGATGACAATACGATTCTGAATCGTTAAATATATTACCGATCGTTATTCGGCTTTGATGACATCACTCAGTTCTACAACGTGATTTGAATTCAATATGCGTTTTGATATGGTGACACATATATATTGAGTATACTTTCTCCTACGGCGTTGGTTGTATTTTAATGTAGAATTAGACGTCTTCCGGCCATTGAAACAAACTATTAATACCTACCCACATAATTACTGTCAAGGTACAAATCGGTTCCAGAAGAAATAATTATACTTACTTATAAATTGGTACTATTGGCAATAACACAATTCAATCGGTCTCAAAATATGAACACTACTCAAAATTGGCGGGAATTAATCAAAACCGGCCAAGTGCGGGTTGGACTTGAACACGATAACGGGTCGGAACCCGTCACTCTTTGTGAAACATTTCAACTGGCTACCTATGACGGTTTATGAGATACAGCCCTCAGGCAGACAGATGGACGTTCGTATGGACAGCGGAGGCTTAGTAACAGGGTTCCGTAAGCACCCTTTGGGTACGAAACACTAAAAGTAATATTTAAATCCACACAAAATTACAGCCAACAGTTACTATCAAACACATACAGACACACACAATTCAAATAAAATTAGCATAGCATTGTGTGGTCACTTCTGTCGTACGGTCTATAATACTATGAGTAATACATCCGCGCATAAAAAAAATAATAGTGCGCGTAAAAATATTACGATTGTAATTTTCCTATGAATGTAACTCGACTTTTTGTCTCCATTGTATTGTGAGTTTTCCCATGAGGTGCATAATTTTTCCAGGAATACTTTAAATACAATACACGTGTGTTATGATGGTCGAAAAATCATCACCTGCCCAGCCTTATCTTAGCTACCTATTGTCTGATTGGCTTCCAGTGTAACTGGATGCAGATTAATACCAGTATTTTTAAATGGAGCGACTCCCTATCTGATCTCCACAACCTAGTTACTGGGTAATACGATACTCCCTTGGTAAGACTGGAGTCTGGAGTTGGTGCAGCGCCATTTAAGGGTGCTGTGCTCTAAGGATTTCAAAATTGGATTTTGGTTACAAAAAGATAATTTTTTTTCTTTGTGAGTCACCGAATTAGATTGATATTTGATGTTTCAAGTCAATAGATGTCGCTTGTTATAAGTATAGTTAAATCCATGTCGAATAACAGAAGTAAAAAAAATCAGCTTATTATTTTCCGAGTGACTAATAACTTAAAAGTCGACTAAATGTTTGCAACAAATAAAATAACTTGCCAGCGATTAAATATTTTCGCGACTATTATATTATGTAAGGTTCAAAATTAAAGGTGTTATAAAAACTAAAAACTAGCAGCTGCGTTTAGGTAGCAAATAAACTATACCAGTCAAATAAAATATTAGGCGAGGAGCTATAAATAATGACTTGGCGACTAATAATGTTAGTAGGGTGGCAAAAAACTAGGTTCTTCAGGTTGACAGAAACGAATCGCTATAAATCCGACTCCATGCAGTCTTGTCTGCCCTACCCCTAGAGTGTAATTTAGAATCGCGTAGGCACGGAGGGGCGAGGCGGCCCGCGAGCTGAGGAGCGGGTGGTTGTTACACTCGCCGCGGCGGCTGAGGCTGGCCGGCGAAGCCGGCCAGCAAGCCGAAGCCGCGGTGGTGAGTGTTAAACCGTCTGCGACGATAAGTTCGCGAGGGACCGCCGTAGCCCCGCAGCGCCGGAGCCGTGACAGAAACTAAGCTAGAATATAAGCTAGTTTATATTTATTCTTCATACAAACAATTTTAAATAGAATCTGATTTATATTATTTATGAATGCCCATTTTCTATTTTTTTTTTGCCATTAAGTTTCCGCTTAGATATTAATTCAGTTCCCAAAAGAAAAACTTGATGCTAGTTTAAATGAAAACGGAGCTTATTACTGATATATTAATATGCTACCTATTACTTATTACGATACTCCTTATTAGCTGCCAACCCATTATATATGGTACCCACTCTATTTTTTTTTAAAACCTATATTCATTTTACTTAGTTGCCGCATTAAATACATGCCAAAAAAATCTAGTAGTTTTAATTTATCATAACGGCTTGTTTTCCCGAAAGGTTGGGTATATTGGCATTTCAAAGTGCTGTTCAGTTTTGTATAATTGATTACGAGGCACTTAATAACCCTGATGTTGATTGATATTAATTTATTATCTGTTAAAGAGTTTATTTAATAATTAAAAACTTTACCCAGAAATTATTATATTAGATTGATTGCTTATAAGCTTATTTATGGATGGCATAATTTAATATGATAACAGTTCTGAGAATCGGGCTACTAAGGCAGGGAAAATATTAGTTAAGCAAATTGGTTAAGTACCAACTTAAATGATCTGCTTATTCAAGTCACATTTGTAATTCTTTGACAGTTTTATGAAATGGCTATAACACACCCAACTGACATTACAATGTTCAAATCAAATCAAAATATTTTATTCCACATAAACCTGCAAGGTCACTTATGAAACGTCAGAAGCTAGGTGCACGGTTCCAATTTGTCGCTTCCTATGGAGAAGAGCCGGCAAGAAACTCCACGGTTACTCTTTTAAAAATAATTGGGTTTTACAGTGTGTTCAAATAACAGTGATAATAGGTATGGGAGGACAGTGCAGGCCTGTCAATAAGTACCAGGTACTTAGAGGAATGAATATAAAAGATAGAAAATCGTCTATAAATCTAGTCTGTAAGGCCTACAATTTACTTAACAATACATTTTCCAACTAAATACATCAACACCCATTCCTACACTTCAAATTAGAACATAGTTACAGGAGTCAAAAATGTTACTGCCGTATTAAGTACTTACCCAGATAAAAATCTTAAAAAATCAGAACAGTTTCTTTTTAATCATCGTTCTCCCGTCCTTCATCATTTCAGCTGCAAGATGTCCACTGCTGGACAAAGGCCTCCCCCATGCTCCTCCACTTCACCCGGTCTTGTGCTTCCCACATCCAGAGGATTCCCACGGCCTTCACAAGGTCATCGGTCCACCTTGTGGGAGGCCTTCCCACTCTACGTCTTCAGGTACGCGGTCGCCACTCCAGAACCTTTCGGCCCCATCGGTCATCTGTTCTGCGAGCAATGTGCCATGCCCACTGCCCCTTAAGTTTGGCAATTCTTCGGGCTATGTCGGTAACCTTGGTTCTCCTGCGGATCTCTTCATTCCTGATTCGATTGCGTAGGGAAACCCGACGAGCATAGCCCTTTCCATTGCTCTTTGGGTGACATTAAGCCTTCTGATAAGGCCCATTGTGAGCGACCACGTTTCTGTACCATAGATCAACACTGGCAACATGCACTGGTCAAAGACTTTCGACAAGATATTGCGAAGCCTCCCGAACGCGGCCCAGCCGAGTCGGATTCGATGATTGACCTCTTTCTCGAAGTTGGACCTACCTAACTGGACAGTTTGTCCCAGGTAAACGTACTCGTCCACAACTTCGAGCGTAGCGCCTCCGATCGTCACGAGAGTGGGTGTTACATGGGCATGTGACATGACCTTTGTCTAGTCCATGTTCATTTTTAGACCTACTCTTTCGGAAGCTCTATTGAGGTCGTCGAGCATTGCACTGAGGTCCTCCATGGTCTCAGCCATGACAACTATATCATAGGCAAACCGAAGGTGAGTGATGTACTCGCCATTGATGTTGAAGCCAGCCGCCTTCCAGTCCAGAACCTTGAAGACATCCTCCAGTGCTTCGGTGAACAGTTTCGGGGAGATAACGTCTCCCTATCTCACACCTCGCTGCCGAAGGATAGGTTTCGGACTGACATAGTGGCGTTTTCATACAGACACTTCAGCACCTCGATGTACCGATAGTCGATCTGGCAGCGTTGAAAGGACTGCAGTACAGCCCATGTATCGATCGAATTGAAGGGTTTTTCGTAGTCCAGAAACGCTAAGCAAAGGGGTAGGTTATAACTCTTTGGTCTTAGTCAAACGGACGGAAATCGTCAAACCTGCGCGCGAGACGGTTCGTGATGACTCTCGAAAACAGCCTGTAGACATGGCTCAGAAGTGAGATGGGCCTATAGTTCTTAAGAAGGGTGTTGTCACCGACACCGACTGTTAAAGAAAAGTATCACTACACCTCTGTTCCATGCCTGTGGCGTTTTGCCCTCCCATCGTTATTCTTATTTATTTGTGGTCGACGCAAAATTTCTTTTTTTTCCACTTTTCTCTATTAGTCGTCATTTCAGTTACCCTCTTCTGACCATATCATCATTTACACAGTCCATCCATCTTTTCTTTGGTCTCCCCCTACTCATATAGCCATCGAAATGCATACTCGAAACTTTCATCACGTCATTTTCCTCATTCCTACGTACCTTAAGCCCATAACATTATACCATAAGCGATTTCCACTCAACTTTTTAGTTATCGGTGCCACTTTCAGGCAGAAAATTTTTCTTATTTTAGATAATAATTATACTAAGATCTAGATTTTCGTTTTCTCGACCACTTTCTCAGAAAATAAGTAGAAACTTTATCTTAAGATATCTAGTTTCTAATCTGAAGTTTGGTAAAGTAATTAGAACAAAAAATACTTCAACCTACGCCTTTGATAATAAATTCTTGAAGAAAATGTTTGACGATCATTTATTTGGAAAGTAGTTACTCTCTTTCAATAGTGTTATAATACTTACAACTTCACAATTCAGAGGTAAGATTCGACTTTAGAGGAAATATTCCATAGCTATGGAAAACTAAATGCTTAAAGTATATAATTTGAAGATCTTGGTAATGTTCTTCTGCTTGTCGCTGCTGTTTACAAAGCAAGTAGTGGTATACGAATTGGTGTGGGATAAATAAATAATTAATTAGGAAATAATTCGTTGAGTCCTGGGTACTGGTACCTAAAAAACAGAATCGTGGGGCGTCGGCCATCTTGGATTGACAGAATATACGATATTGTATTGTCATTGAAATCATAGGTGTATACCAAATTTAGATTGGATTAAATTTCAATGACTAAATTTGACCTAAAAAAACATCAACTAACAAGGTCAGCTAAATAAATCCATTTAGTAAAAAAGTAGACGATAATCGTGACTTAACTAAGTCTATTAATGTATGACGTTAAGCGTCACACGTATCGTAATATACTATTATTTTAGCATACATAAAATAATTACCACAAGAAGAGAAATCAAAAGTTAAATACCACGTACCTCACATAATATTAAGATACTCTGACACCAATTTTCGGTCCAATTAGGCGCCGTAACGACGGTCTACTTGGGGCATACCATTAATAATTGAGATTCATTTGTCTGGGTCAGGACATACTCCAGATTGTTGTACCCTGTATACGATACTGCATCTCTAGGGCCTCATAATCTTTTATTGTCAATTTACGCTACACTTTGATGCTTGTTTTAAAGTACTTAAGTGATGATTGAAGCTTGCTCGTATAAACAGTATAAATATTTCTTTTAGAAGCTAGATTTTATACAGTGTAGATTTGATTTAGAGTCGTTAGGAAGGTATTGAGGTTTAATGTGGGCGGATAGAGACGAGTAGGGGAAGACCAAAGAAACTATGGACGGTGTAAAATATGGTATAGCTAGAAAGGGAGGGAAGACTAGGAGATGAAGACTAAGTTCACGTTCCCATAAAATCGCGGCGAGAAATTTTCGCCCACTGGTTTTTCAAATCTCGGTATTAAACAGAGCAATGAGAATTTAACAGTATGTATCTCAGCGCGTCGAAAATTGAACTGTCTGTTTTACTTTTCGATTTTCAACCTTCGGTGCAAAGCAGTGCGTTGAAGATCCGGTGCGCCAAAAAATCACGCCGCGATTTTATTACGTCCATGCGAACGTCTGCTCATGAAGAAGTATGGAAGAAGAAGGTATGTTGTGCTGACCTTAAATAATTCGGGTTATAGGCAGAAGAATGATGATGAAGTACCTGTATTCTCTTTAGTTCTACTTAAAAATAATTCAGCAAATTGTTGTTCTTGTGGATTTTTGTTACTTTGTCATCAAAGCTCAAACTCTCTCCATCTCCATCTCTCTGTCTGTAATTCGAATTTAGCAGATCCTAAAACTACACACATAATATAACATCACGCCTGTAATCACCGAAGACTTAGGCAGAAGTGTATCTGTATCTAGTGCATCCACATTTCACCAGAAAAAAAAAACACCCTAAATTAATTCTTTTCTTTTTCGTCTAAAATAGTAAGTACTCCATAAAACCGAAGGCACGGCTAGTTCCATAGAATATTACGTAATGTACCTGTGGGTGTCAAAAGAATTAACTCTAAAAATAAACTCATTTCGATAAACAGAAACATTCAACTAAACTCATTTCAATTTCACATTATTGTTCTGTCGAATATGACATGTTTCAGTTTCTTTCATTTAGCAAAATGTTCTTCATTTTCTCGAACGCACATTATTAAACCAAATATTTCGATTGTCAGTCATACATACGCGTATGTTTGACTACCTAGTTCCTCTCGCCACAGAATGTGATAGTTCGCAGTAGTTTCACGTAAAGTTGCCGCAGCTCGCAAATATTCTAAAGTTGTGGTTGACCCAACTTTTCATTACACAGCGACTCAACTCACATTTATGGAGCTTCAGCAACTTTTGCATGGGTTCTTCACTGAAGATCAGCGAAGAAAATTGTTTTACAAATACGTAATGGTTTTAAACTTTTCCCCTTTGGTCTTATGCGAGGTAAATGGCGCGGGTTTTATGGACAATTTGTTCCGTGAAAGTGAAATGATTTTTGGTCTTTTTGCCCTAATTTTCAAATTTCAACGTTTTCCTTTTATCCTGCATTTATCTTTCATTTTGAAAAATGGAACACCAAAATTTATTTCAAGATTGGAGAATAACTTTAAGTCAAGACCACAATATTCTCTCAGAAAGCACATACTAAAGGCATTTATTCTTTTGTGCCACATTTCAATTCTAAAGACCATATTCTTTGTGTGACGCATGATCCAACCCGTTCGCGGCGGGGTATGGTTCATAGCACCCTTATGAATTTTACAAACATTCCTTTGTGACACCGATTGAGTTGCACTCACACGAGGTGAGCAAAGAATTTCTATATAAGTTCCTTCGTCAAGATCCTTTTGATATTTGTCAAAGGACATTTTTGCGACATTTTGATTATATTCCCTTTCAGGAGTTGACTTTGAAGTAATTTGGGGAAGAATTTGGTTTTAAATCAAATGCCGTGAAATGAAATCTTTATGAATGGTCTCAGTGGCCTTCTGTTTGATCATTACTGTCGTGACGGGAAATTTATTTGAATATTAGCCTCGAAAATGGAATTTTGTGACGAGTATAAGATTCTTTATAGGTTGTATTTGAAAGAAGCGATCAGAATGTAACTTTAGGTACACTTGTTAATTCAAAACAATTTCCACTCTGTTAAGTACAATATGCTAAGATTTCCAAGTGGTTGAAATATAGATTAATAACGCATGATGTTGTAATGAATCCGCCCATCTTCTAACATCTACTTATTACATTGTGAAGTAAATTAATTTACAAAATTAATTCGAAAAGTTTTAGAAGGCTCGTTAATTAAGCAAGTTCAGCGTTGAAAGACCAACGTAATAAATCTCTTTAATACTTTTAGTTCCTCTGAAACTCGTTCATAAATTTCGAAAAATAAATCAGGAATCGAAAAAAATACATCGATTGAATACCTTGGAAATCGAGTCTTTGTGTGGGCTTACACACTTCATTGCTTCGCGTCTCGAGATTAAAGAATTTAATTAGTTAATTAAAACTTGTCTTACGATCCGCGGTTTAATTTCGCTAAATCTGTGTCACCCCAGCAGCCGGCGGGTTAGAGTCGGGCTGAGTTATCTGTCTTTGTCTGTCAGTTCTATACTAATGAAACGTCCTGGTTTCTAGCGTACTTGTGTAGTGATCGATTGTAGGAATATTGTTCATAGTCTCAACGTCTCTAAGTAAGTCTAGAATTGGTTTTGTATTAGTAGCTCGCTCTATTTATCTCTGGTTTTTTTAAATGTTTGTCATCTACATTTACCTATTCAATACGCCATTTCTAATATGTATAATATGGCTATATTGGTTTGGCAATTTGAATAGAGACAATTAATTAAGCAAGATTAAATTAAAGATAATTAATTTGAGCTAAGCAATGATGGCCAAGAAGTAACAACTGCGTCTTACATCGTAGGTCATACGTTCGAATCCAGACAAGTGCTTCACTTTGTGTAAATTTTTCGTCACCACTGCTCTCAAAAACGGTGAACTAAAACATCTTGAGAAAACCAGCATGCCCTAGAACCCGTTGAAATATCTACCAACCTTCATTGGACCCACGTGATGGATTACGGCCGGCTCTTACTCACAGAGAGGATTCCTGTGTCCCAGCAATAGGAAGTTTATGGGCTGATTATGCTTATATTTATGCTTAATCATCATCACACTCCTGTGCCTTTGATTCTATTTTTTTGGAATCGGCACAGCATATATTTTTTCTTATACGCTATGTACTTTAATAACAACACACCATAATAATTATAATTTTACTATCGCTTAACGTTAACAGCATTTACAGAGAATACAAGGAAAATCATAACAATATTCATTCATCGATGACAATAAAATACGTCAGCTACATTAAAAGTTGCATTATAGTGCGATAAAAACAAAACAATGAACTATTAGTAGACCTTAATAGATGAGCAAGGAATTGTCGCATAGCTATTAAATCGTATCGGCTGACTAATGTAGCGATCGCATCGATTGAAAGCAGATTGGTAATGTACTAATTCTTAATTTGAATATGGAAGCTAATTATTAGAAAATTCTTTGTTATTTTCATCACATAAAAACCTGCAATCTTCATTTTATCATTATTTATTACAACACAAGGAAAGCTACCACAAAACCTCTTTTTACACGACTGCCCATAAACATGCTACAATGAGCGTTGATTAAAGCGTGATATAAACAAAACCGTGAGCGAATAGTGCCTTTATAGACGAGCGAAATTCGTTGATATTTTCATCCCAAAAAGTCTATTGATTACCGTTTATTGTAACACAAAGAAAACCACGACACTATAATTCAGTTTACAATAATCGTTGTACTAAATTGCAATTCAAATCAAAACAGTGAGCTATTAGTACCTTAATAGATGAGCACGAAATCGCCGCATAGCCACGGAAATCGTATCGGACGATTAATGTAGCGATTCCATCGATTAAAAGCGAACTGGAAATGTGCTAATGGCGTAATTAGGACTCGCTTTATTGGGACTTTGGGAGATCGCACTCCGGTATTCCGGATTTTGTATGCAGTTTAAGAGAAACGGTTAGTGTGAAGTGAAGTGATGCGGCTGTGTTAGGGAGGTGTAACGGTTCCTTTGTGTATAACTTGAAATGTTTTTAGTGTTTTTCCGTAACTAGCTTATAATAGCGTTATATAACTGTAACACAGGTTTTTCCAAAACTTACGTCAGGCACTAGCTTTCACAATGTGAATTTATATGTATAGTTCAAAACTGTTACAAAACCATTGTGCGAGAAAATAAATATACTTACTATTGAAATAAAAATTATTTAGAAAATATTTATTACCTCATCATCTGCCTAGCCTTTTCCCAAATATGTTGGGGTTGGCTTCCAGTCTATCTAGATGCAGCTGAATACCAGTATTTGTGAATCTGCCTATCTGACCTCCACCTTAGTAATACTGGTTGTCAGACTTTCGGGCTTCTGACGATCCGTTACAACTGTCAAAGAACCACGAAAGACAGCCGTGACTAACGGCTGAACGTGATTTCCGCGGCACGTAGGGGTATGTAAAGATGATCACCCAACCACGGACCTACCGCGGCAAGCTTAGTTTACCGTGATCAAAAATATTAAACGTATTTTGCAAATACGTAAGCCATTTTACTCAGTGGGTACCTAGTTATTTTTCTTTCAGACACACATTCACGGTAATAAAAAATAAAGGAGAACAAACACTAATTGCCGGATGAAGCAAACGTTAGCGATGTGATATTGGCTTGATTGGTAGCTTCAGATTTGTAGCGATTGGTTATTTGATCGTGGAATTGTGCCTTTATGGCGTGTTTACTCAGCTATTACTGTACCGTTTTGAGACGATTAAATGCATTTATTCGATTTGTTTTTCGGAATAACTAGTTCAATGATATATTTCGTACTTTAGAGACATGAGGTGTACAGCTAGCTCAACCTCCATAGAAAAGGAAGGATCTTCCGACCAGACGGGTGTGGTGTCTAGTAAGCTACTGCCCTGACGGTTGATTTCAGGACGTGGTATAAATTATGCTAGTTGCACGGCAAACTCTGCTTGCGAGATGCAGGAGTTTGCTTGACGTTACTGTGATGCGTAGTTCGCATGTGGCGATGTAGATGCCGCTACAGTATAATCAATCACAAGACAGGTCGATGTGGCGACGATTGAGCGAGGCCTATGTGCAGAAGCAAACGCCTTTCAACTATATCATGATATTGGTGCAGTTCATCAGCATGTTAATGAGATTTAAACTACCTATATTTTTCATTATTATTCATCATTTCAGCCGAAAGACTGCTCTGCCAGGGGTGCGCGTTGTTCGAAAGAGATATCGTGGCCCCTGGCACACAGATAACTGAAAGAACTCGGGTGGGTTTTAGTCAGTAAAAGTTGGACACACCCTTCCGCTCGGAACAGAGCGGGAGAAGTTATTAGATCATTTGTCACCCTTCAAAAAAATAAGCCCAAAGACCGCTGGACATAGGCCTTCCCAAAGCTCCGCATCCAGCGAATTCCTGCGGTCTTCATAAGGCCATCGTACCACCTTGTGGAGGCCTTCTACTGTACGTCTTCCGGTACGCGGTCACCACTCCAGAACCTGCCAGCCCCATCGACCATCTGTTCTGCGAGAAATGTGCATGCCCACTGCCACTTAAGTTTCTCCTGCTCATCCAAAACCAATTATTTTAAAAATTGTCGGATGTCTGTAACTTATTTTGCTAGACTCATATTCAAGTCTGACAATTCTAGTTAGTAACAGAATATTAAGAAATAAAGGGAAATTCATCTATCAAACGTGAGTCCCTTGGTAGGTATTCATAATTCGGGTGCCAGTCAATTTGTTTGAAATGGTACTTGACATTTGTGAGAAAATGTATTATTTCATGTCGCCCGTCTGCTTCTGAATTGTTTGATTTTACCTTGTATGTAAATTGAACATTTTGTCATGATATTCGTGAAGACAAATTGATTTAAACGTGAATTTCCAATATTATCCATTTATAGATCGAAATATTGTTATTTTGTGATTATTGTCAAAGGGCTAAGTAATAACAGCCGCACGTGACACTACGCGTGCCGCGGTTAGTCCGTCGATGGGTGATCATCTTTCAGACCAAGACCCTTCCGTGCAGTCCGAGCCTCGGGAAGCTCGTTAAATCTTTGGTCCCGGCTGTCTTTCGTGGATCTTTAACAGTCGTTACGGGTCGTCAGAAGCCTGAATGTCTGATAACAAGTCCTACCAACGGGTATCGTATTACCCAGTAACTGGGTTATGGAGATCAGATAGGCAGTCGCTCCATGTAAAATACGTCCGGTTTGACTGCAAAACGACCTCAACATGTTTTGTTTTATACGATTGAAACATTACGATGCCCACTGCACTGCAACACTGGCTAAACTCACTGGATAAATCGATTTTCTTTAATATCTTTCGAAGTAGAGCCCGTTAAAAAAACTGTTTCTATCCTTGGAATGGAAATTGTATTTTCGCCATAAGGCTTAAAAATTGTAGTTTAAAAAAACTAAAATACCCGCTTTAAAAACCAAAGTAAAAAAGTAGAAAATAATTTAAAAAAAGTGTGGGGTACTGTTTGAGGTATTTTTATAATCAATTAATATCAAGCACCCCACGCTTTTTTTAAATTATTTTCTGCTTTTTTAGTTTGGTTTTTAAAACGTGTTTTTTTACAGTTTTAAACGATTATTTATTTTCAATTTTTTAGTTCTGCTATCTACAAAAAGCGTGATTTTTCAGATTTTCTTTTTTGTTTTTTTTTTAAAGTATTTAATTGTCATCGGTCTCGATAAGTTTACAAAGTTTAAATTAAATCTGACCGTTTGAGGCGGGTCAAAATCAAGTCCAAAGGAGTCGGTTACAAAGAAACGTACAAACATACAGGTGAAGCTGTAAAAAGCGTGTAAAAAGACATTTTATGGCAAAGCCGAAATATGTACCCCTGACATGACTATGAACAAAGGTTTCATATTTCACTGATTTGGGTTACATGACTCTGATATAGCGTTATGGCGTCCCGCCAAGATGTTACGACAAATCCCAAATAGAGCACACAGTAACTACATAATAGAGATACAACGTTTGCTAGGTTTGCTGTGATCATGGATAAGTCAGCTGTTTCGTAGCGCAAGTGCAGAAAAGAGGCGCCTTATCAGTAGTAGCCTACTGCCAGGAGTAAGGGTTGTTCGAAAGAGATACCGCGGCCCCTGGCACACAGGCAACTGAAGGAACACGGGTGGGTTTTAGTCAGTAAAAGTCTGACACGCCCTCCTGCTTCACCCAGAGCGGGAGAAGTTATTTGATGATTTCTCGCCCAAAAAAAAACAATTGTAGCCTTTTCTCAACTACGTTTGAGTCGGCCTCCGGACTCACCAGCGGCTCTTTTTTTGGGAATGACAACTCGCAGTTCAACCTATGAGGTTGTCGTCTGCTTAACCAGACTTGCCTGTTATATTCTTAATAAATTAAGATTACCAGCCAGGGCTTAAAAACTCAAAACTAGAGCCTCTGCTCGTTAAGGGCTACTCCTGTGGGTTACGGACCTCGACTTACGTAGGACATCGCTGGTAAAGAGCAGCAAGGGACAAACTGAATTCACCAGATACAGCTGAATAGCAATGTTTAACGTGGATCGACGGCCTATCTCCTATAATCATTATACAAGGTGTAACACAAGACCTGAAATTAGTTTGTTCCTAATTGAGTACAGAATCGATTTATGTAACTTTTAATACAGGTATTTATTACAAAAATAATGTATTTTGCCATACCTACCGCCACCTGAGCCAAAGAAAATTCAATCTTATGTCAAGGCAATAAGGGTCAATTTGAAATGCATAAAGTAATGCTAGGGTCAATACGTTTTTCTTAATAATAACAGTTAGCTTTAAAAAAAAAGTTTGGTCATTGTTTTATGCTTTTAACTCGGTACTCTAATTGGGGTGTATGAGGACTTGCGTTAATTATGTTACATGTTGTATAGTTTGTTGTTTGCATTTCTCAGGCAATCTCATTTCAGCCACGAACAATATCAAAATTTAGTAAAACTGATGGTTAAAGGAGGACACTATAAAAGTACGGACCTAAAATCGGGTAATCGATACGAACAGGCTTCATACCAATAGATTCCGTATAATATAAGGAATAATCCTAATTCGGTTGTATCCTCAAATTCCTAGGAGGATCGGAGTTATAGGGTAACTTTTGAATGAAATATCCTATTACGCTATCCAATTACCAAGAATCATGGCAGGAAAACGAGTTATTTTTTATAGAATGAGACTGAGATCCATGGGGGATCTAAAGTAACCGACATAGCCTGAAGGATTGCCAAAATTGGGCGGCAGTGGGCAGGGCACATTGTTTGCATAGCATATACACGATGGGGCCGAAAGGTTCTGGAGTAGCAACCGCGCGGGAGGTCGTAGTGTTGGGAGGCCGCCTACAAGGTGGACCGGTGACCTGGTGATAGCAACAGGAATCTGCTGGAAGCGAGAACACAGAACAGGTCAAAGTGGCGGTGCTTGAGGGGTGGGAATCGTCAGCAGTGAACGTTTTTTATTCGGCTGAAAATGAGATGTTGAATAATAATATGGGAATTGTGCCTCTGAGTTGGTGTTTCTACTACATAAACACTACCTATTCAAACTCGTATAAATACAATAAACAATTAACTCAATAAACATGTTTATCAACATGCTATTTAGCACTTATACTTTTTCCGTTACAAATGGAAAAACACAATACGATTTCATAATTCTAGCAACTGCGTATTAAGATTAATGGTAGGTATTGGGTCAAGTGCCGCAGTCCCACGGCTCGTTAACTGACATGCTACGCTGTTGAGGATTGTCGCGGTCCGTGCCGAGCATTCCCACGGCGTGTGTCGGCCTGGTGCGGACAGTTGGCTACTATTTCAAGATGTCAAGTGATACGGAGTACATGGCTGTGTGTGCAGCTGGTGTGGTTTAGTTCAGGGGTCAAGATAACAAAGCAAAAAGAAACGCGTTTATGCAGGCTGCAACGGGTGCAGGCGGCATCACGCCGCATCGCACCGCGCCACGCCACGTCTTTGAATTTACTGACTTCCGACGCGACGGCTCGACGGACGACGACAGGCCACCGTTGGCACATCAATTGTGATGGTTCCCACGGCCTGTTGGCCTAGCCTTGCGCGATCTGGCCTGTGAAAAAGCGGACCGTGGGACCACAGCATTATTTCGTAATTAGACGCAATACAATACACATGTTCTTAGTCCAAGAAAAAATCACAGAATTGCCTTCTCTTACTATGCAATTTACTTTGACATACATACTACATAGGAAAATTATATATTCTCAATTACTCAAACATTAAGTTAAGCCATTTAACGGGAATAAAAGAAAATAAGTCAGAAAGAACGCCAAGCGAAAACGAAGCAGTAGCGCGGGGATGCGATGCGACAGGATGGGTTGAGGGAACAAGAAATTTATTCGTAATGAAAACTCATTACCACATAAAAGGGGCGCAGGAGATAAGTTGACAGCTTACAAAAAGTCCTTGTTATGAAAGTTCCAAGTAGTTTTGAATGAAATCTTAGTTCTCAAAAGACGTCGTTCAAAATGCGAGGAAACGTCTGTACATAACGAGATGCGGTAGCGATTAATATAAGGTCTATGAGCTGTAGCGATAAAGATAATTGAAGGTAAGGTATAAGGTAAGTTTCAACGTTAACGGTATTTTCATAACTTTGTTTAACGTTTTGTAAGACTAGAAACCGCACAAAGAAGATACTACAAACTTTGTTAAGTTTTTGTTATTCACGATGCCAATTTATCATAAATTTACATACGAAATCTTTTTGAAAAGTTTGACTACGAAGATTACGGTCTAATAAGGAACTAATAAATGAAATTATTTTAATCCTCTTTTAGTCGTCAAATCAGTGTTATTAGAAGACTGAAAGTCACCAAAATGTAATAGGATGCTTGGAGTTACCCTACGGGATCGAATCGAAGAAAACGAAGAGATCCGGGAAAAAACCAAGGTAACATAGACCGAAAAATTGCCAAACCTAAGTGGCACTGGGCAGTGCACATTGCTCGCAGAACAGAGGGCCGATTTTATCAGAGTTTCGATATCCAGGTTGCAAAAGTTGTTTCATGTATTCTAAAAAAGATTTTTCTCACGAGTCTTGGAGTAGAAATAGTCGTTTTGAAGGATTTATTGTATTGCAATGAAAGACTAATTTCGTAACTCCATACCAAAGCTTTAGTTCTTAAACGTTTGAATATTAAGGGCGAGTTTTTATTTTTCAATTTAAATCTGTTTTGTTAGTAGATTTAAATTTTCAACTGCCGAGGATAGTATGTTCTTAAAAAATGTTCTTGTTTTATAAATATAATGATCCTGCATCATAACAACCAGGTTTTGCAATAAACTGTCACTTGATAGCCTTTAAAGTTCAAAAGTGCCTATAAAAATGGTTTAGTTCATATAAATGCTTTAACATTGTCACGACTACCTAGAAGTAGTAAACAACCAAAAAATTAACAACTGAATATTTAATAAGTTATTAAATCTAACAAAATTTACCAATCATAATATTCAAAATTACTGACACAAATTGACCAGTCGATGGGAGGAGTTACAGAACTTAAATTGATGTTCTCAAGGGGACACTTAATGGTGTTATAAAGCAACAGGTTTGCTACCAAGCCATAGTTTCAATTCACCTTTAATAGTAGTTGCTTATTCAAAAACTTAATGTCCTGATATTAGAGAAGCATTATTGGTTTGTGGTATTTTGTGGGTGATAGTTTGTTGAACTTTTCCTTGTTATACGATGCAAAAGCAGGTGTCAAAAATGTGAGGTAAAATAAGTCTAGTTTAATCTTTTAGCGTTTAACTGACATTGACAGGGTCGCGTTGTTGGTAACCATTTGTGTTTTCATTTTGTGAAATTGTATTGAAAAAACCAAATGGTGGCGTTGCTTCCAATTTTGGCCTCACGCCACAACATCCTTGTACAGTTATACCTAACGAGCTTTATAATAATATGAGACAAATCCATAAATGATCACCATATTTGTAAGGAGATTGAAATTGTGCTTCATACTTTTTCTATCCATGTTCACGATAACTTACTCAACGCTGGAACGCAACGCTGTAATGTTCCAGAAATAGGTATGATGGCAGTACAAAGCCCTTTACTATACCTAGTTAAAAATAGATTTATTTAAGGCTTCATTGCAGGAAACCATTCTTAATCTTTACTAATACAGGACAAGATCCGGTCAGCCTTGAAATTAAAAATAAAAATACACTAAGACAGTGAGGCGGGGTCGCAGCAGATTGCGTAGGAGATGGCGGGATGACTTGGATAGGTTCCGTCAAAACTGGAAGGAGAAGGGAAATATATAATTAATTATATATATTCGGTTCATCATTAGTACTGAGACAAATAACTACGATATTGAACATAATTTCCCTTGTGGCCTATTTAGCTCCAGATATAGGCCAGTTACGATTATAATTATCTGCCATTATGATATAATAATCTTAGATAATATTATAAATGCGAAAGTTTGTAAATTTACATGTTTGTTACTCGATCGCACAAAAACGGTTAAACAGATTTCGATCGAATTTGGCACACAGGTCGTTAATAACCTCGATTAAAAAAAAACCACCGACTTCCAAAAAAATACTACAAAGTGAAAGATAACTATAATTTCGGAAGTCGGTGACTTTGGATATGTATTTAATTTTTTTGTCACCGCCTTCCGAAATTGAAGTTATTTTTCACTTTGTAGTATTTTTTTGGAAGTCGGTTGCTTTTTTTTGATTAAGTTTTTATTTTTCACTTTTTAGTGATTCACATGTGCTCACCCCTTCACAGCGTACCGGCGTGATGTTATGCTATGACCTGGTGTAAACAATAGATAGCCATGAGATTTCAGCAATTCCAGTCCATTTGCTATCATTTATTGAGGAGTTCCGTTGCCTATCTCCGAAGTTCTTCATCCGATCTCTACCAAATTGAAATGGGACCACTCCGAGAAAGTACTCTTCCAAAAACTACCAAAATCGCTTCAAGAGTGTCTATAAAATTTGAAGAGTTCTCTCTATTTCTCCAGGATCCCATCATCGAATCCTGACTTGACGATCATAGGACCACCTGGGAAGTATATCCTTTCAAATAAAAAAGAATCCAAATCGGTCCAGCCATTTTCGAGTAATCGGGGAACATAGCGAGAAACTCCTTATTTTTGAAGTCGGTTAAAAACGTAGATAGTTTTCATTCTAGTGGAATATTCCTGTGGTATAATTTTGTAGTATTGAGACAAAAATTACGATGTTGACATAACTTCCGAAAGGGAAAATCGAGGTGTGTGGGAGTACTTATTTATTTATTTATTTATTTAATACTTTACGCACATATATGTACAGAGGCGGACTTAATGCCGTAGGCATTTTCTATCAGTCAACCTTTGGGCGATGCAGAGACAAACAGTGGTAGGTGCTATCAAATATGTGGTGTAATTAATTATTATTTAAATATAACTAAATATACTCATATTATACCTCAATTTTTTTTTTTTAACAATAAATATGCTATATAAATAATTAAATATATGCACAAATAAACATACATAAATACACATAAATATAATAAAACAAATAAGACAAACAATGGGAAAACATTATCGTTGTGAAGATACTGCCAGCTTCTTTTGAATATGCTCGCGAACTTTAACTTTAAAGGATAACCGGTTGGTTGCCATCCTGATATCAAGGGGGAGCGCATTCCACAGAGAGATAGACTGAACGAAGAAGGAAGAGTGCATAAAGTCTGTGCGGTGAGTGGGACATTGAAGAAGGCGATTGTTAGAGGAACGAAGATTTTTGTTGTGGTTGACACAAATGTATTGAAAGTGGGGGGCTAGATAACCAGGGGAAGTGGGAGAGTCAAGAAAAGAAAACAAGGTGGTCAACGCCCTCTGCTCTCTGCGCTGGCGAATGGGCAACCACTTCAGAAGCGACCGTTGCGCAGAGACATGGTCGTACTTACGCAGATTGAAGACGAATCGAATGCAGTAATTGAGAAGACGGTCAAGTTTGTCGAGGAGATCAGCATTCAGATCGTAATAGCACACATCACCATAATCGATGATAGGGAAAATTAAGGCCTGCACAAGCATTGTCTTCGTACTCGTTGGTAATAAATTTTTTAGTCGGTACAGAGCACGCAGCGTTCCAGTAATCTTCTGGCTGATCCTAGCGACTTGAGTACGCCAGTTTAGGGTACTATCAATGTGCAAGCCTAGGTCCTTCACATCAGCACTAAATGGAACGATCGTACCATCGAAGAGTACTGGTGGCAAAGTTGAACTATCCACTTTACTCATACTTCGAGAACTACCGATGATGATTGCCTGACACTTGTTAGGGTTTACTGCTACCCCAAATCGTTCAGACCAGGCTTTTACGGCTATCAAGTCCCTGTTCAGCCTGTCGATAGCTTCCGGTAGTTCTTCAACCCTCCCATGACAGTATAATTGCAAATCATCTGCATACAGATGATACGCACACTGAAGTTCGGAAGTTATGAGATTAATGAAAATAGAAAACAGAAGAGGGGAAAGAATACCACCTTGAGGAACGCCAGATTCCAAATGACACCAGCATGACGAAGAATCCCCAACACGAATGGACTGCTGACGTTCCTGAAGGTAAGAGGAGAACCATTCCAGTGCCTCGGGAGAGACCATAGCATAAGACAAAATAGCCAACAGGATGTCGTGACTGACGGTATTAAAGGCATTTGAGAAATCAACCAACACTAGTACAGTTACTTTGGTCTCTTCCAGTCCTGCCCTTATATCGCCAGTCACTTTAAGGAGTGCGGAAACAGTACTGTGCCCGGGTCTGAACCCAGATTGAAGAGGGCTAATAAGAGAATTACAGTGAACAAACTTAGAGAATTGTTTATGAACGCAGGCCTCCAGTACTTTGGATAAGAAAGGAAGGATAGAAATGGGGCGGAAATGGGTAAGAAGGGAGGGATTAGAAACTTTAGGTAGTGGACGAACATAGGCTTTGCGCCACAGGGAAGGGAATACTCCGGTGTATAGGGAAAAATTTATAATATGGGTAATCGCGGGTAGGAGATGATCCAGGATTGTTAAAATCATAAAACGGGTGATACTGTCACATCCTACCGCTTTTGATTTAATGGATAGAATGATCTTCAAGATCTCTCCCGGTTCAACTGGAACGAAACTGAAAGGATTAATATCAGGACGCGTTAGACCAGAAATTAGGGATAGAGTTTGTTGCTTGGTGAGACGATCCATGGTGGGAATAGTAGAAAAATGACGGTTAAGATCGTCCAAGTCAATAGAATTAGGAAGGTCTAAATGTTGCGGTTTGCCGATACCAAGAGTTCCAAGAAATTTCCAGATATCAGCAGAAGAGGAAGAATTGATAGTATCTAGAATGTGGCGGCGTTTAGCGTTGCGTATCATCTGATTGCATCTATTTCTTGCAGCCTTAAATAGTGTCCAGTTCTCATCAGTGCGATCTCTTTTAAATTTACGGAATGAACGGTCCCTACGTCGCATAGCCATCTGTATACCCCTTGTCATCCATGGTGCAGGTGGACGTTTTAACTTCACTTTTTTGACGGGAGCATGGATATCGTAAAGGTTGACCACAACATCATTGAAGATCGCAACCTTGTCGTCAACCGAAATGGCTTTCGCCATAGGCTCCCAATCGACCACAGACGCATCTTCTTTGAGTTTCTCAACATTCATTCGTGAAAAACAACGCCTGTGCAGAAACTTATCATATTTATGAACTACCTTCACCTACATTCATTCCCTATTACGAGCATGTTGTTTATATGCCATTAAGATTAAAAAAATATTATGTCCTTTATTTAATTACTATTCTTATTAACTACATTTTTATTAATATTTTTATAAAAGTAACTTAATATAACATTTAAAAATATTAAAAATATATTTTTATATTTATTTTTATTATTATTATCTTTTATTCATTTTAGATCTTATTCTATTATATTTTTAAATATTTTTATAAAACATACATTAAAAAAAACTTTTAAAAATATATAAAATAGTTTTCCGCCGATATCCGGAGCAGGAGCAGGGTCCAAGCTACCGGTGGTTAGGGTTTAGTTATTATTATTATTATTTTTTATTGATAAGGAAAGCAGCAATCTCTGATATTAGTTTTGCAGGTTCATTGACTTACGAACCTCCAATTAATACCTAATCAATACAATCTCATTAATATACACCATCATTTCTCTTATTCATTCCGAATTAATATCCCGATTCTATCACAAGATAGCCCAGATGTACTCGAGATTAATGAACCTCTTTGATTTCATTCAAAGTTCCGTATCATTCATACCTACCCGCCTTTTTGTGATATCAATGGTGCGAGCCATTGATAGAAATGGATATAGGGGGATGTAAATAATAGTCTGAGAGCATGAAAGGGCTTTTCTTTGATGATAGTATAAGTGATGGTATAAGAGTAAAAAACTGGCCAAGTGCGAGTCGAACTCGCAGATCTAGGAGTACCGCAAGGCAAAAAATACCGAAAAAACAAGTTTCTTGTATAGAGACACAAGGATTTCCATCTACAATTTGTCTGTGTGAAGAATGAATGTGGTTGACAGTTAACCAAGTTTCGAACAACTAAAGGTTTATACTTTACATTTTCTATCAAAGGCTTACACTAGTTTCTTGTTTTAACTAGCCTGTCCTGCTTCACACCTGGGCAATTAAAAAAATACAGATTTATAAGAATAAACGGATCTTTGTTTATTTCGCAGTGTTTCAGGAAAACAAAGCAATGACGTGAACTTTGTTTATAGATCGTTTGATTTCATTACCACCTTTAGAGTTGTTTTCTTTGGATTTTATTAGTCCTTCAATGTGAAGTGCACTTAAATAAATACAATAAAAGGTAAAACGGGTAGCGGGTAAAACGGGAAAAATACCTAATGTATCACGGTGCTTCAGTCACCACTTCTGACTAGTGATAACCTGGGTTTGTTACAAAGTAGAAATGCAAGTCTTGCATTGGTGGATTTTACATAAAATTTGGCCCGCGAACAGTGAAAGATTGGAAGGAGTCCTTTATCCTGTAGTAGGGAAATATAGGATTATAGTTAAAAAAACAAGTATCAAACGTTTAAAATGCTAGTATAGATCGGGGCACGTAAGTTGCACCAACATCAGAAAAATCGACCGAAGGTAGGTTCTCGTGCTCTCGTTGCCTCGCAAGGATAAGAATGAAGTCACCTTCTAGCATAATCATTAATGTAACGTGTACTGAAGTATGGAAATTAATTACAAATCGCGGCACGTAAGTTAAAACAAAATCCGACATTTTGGTTCGACTGACGTGCCACGATCTGTAACAAGGTGTAGTTACAATGATGACTATGTTCAACAGTTCTCATAACCGAATTTTCTACAACCTTATCCCCTTATTCTGAACGATTAATACCCTCATATATATACCACAGGTGCACTTTCATTATAACTGTGATTAATGACACCAATTCCTTTCGTATATGGTTCGACTAGAACTTTCTCCATTCCTTAAGGAATTTCGATTGAAATAGTTGAAGTTTGAGATTGTGAACGAAATGGATGTCGCTGAACACGTTTTACCTGTGACCAGGGAACTGAAAAATATTTGGCGTGTAGCGAGTTTATTTTGCTACTAGGTAGTTTCGCAAGTTTTTAGTTTGGTGATGGTAGAAAAGTTTTGGGAACTTTTTTTTGGGATTTCATCTAACGGCATTATGTTAGTGATTTATCTGATTATCTTCATTGACCATGAACCAAATCCCATGTTAAGTATCTCCGAAAAATCTTTAAAGTAACTTCCTAACGAAAATTATAAATGTGAAAGTAAGTGTGTTTGTTACGATTTCACATTAAAACGGCTGAACGTATCTAAATAAAATTTAGCACACAGATAGACAATGACCTGGGTAAGGATATAGGCTATAATACCTTTCAACCTAGTTCCCAGGCATAGTCGGGCGCGGGCAACAGCTAGTTGTAAAATATTGTGGCAATCATACGCCGTTGTATGTTTTATGAAGTAGGTACGTACATACCTGTTGAGTATTGCCCAGGCAGACATAGTAACAGTTTCTCAATCATTTTGCAGTAGATTTCTGGAACAGTTTTCAAAAACAGAAGACTAGATTCTCTTGCCATGTAAATAAACAAATCTTTATTCATAAAGGCTATTAATGTATTTAAAATGATGCTCGTTAAATATTCCATGGCTGTGTGTATTACCGGCGATAGCACCGCAAGTCGGAAATTAGGAGCCGCCCTAATACCAGAAGCACGTACTTAATGTTTACATTAACAGGAGTCCGCAAATATTTGCATCTTCACTCCATTACTTGAGAGGTATACACGGAGGAGTATATTAAAAATTATTAATTATGGTTGAATGCGCCAGATATTACTTCTTTAAAAAATCAAAATTGTAAATGCTCTTTATAATGGTGAAGACAAACCCGCCATGTCCTAGAACCAAAAATGTTAAGATTTGCGACACCCAACTACTTGCATGCTACTTGGTTTGCGTGGTGTAACGGCCTACTGTCAAAGAAAGTAAACCTGTATCTCAGCAAGGGTGATATTTTAGGCTGGTTATGTTATGGACCTAATAACCCGCACTGGGCCCGCGTGCGGATTAAGGACCATTCTCTCTCACTGAGAGGAGGCCTGTGTCCCCGCAGTTAGAACGTTATAGGCGGATTATGCTCATCCTATGCTTCTTGAAAACGGAGATACGGCGAGTCCTGTTGTGTGCACGTTACAGGAGCTGACAAATGCTGACGAAAGTGCCAAGTTAGTAGCCAAATTCTAGGCTGCCTGTATTTAGATTGCTTGACAAGCTAAGGTAAAGAAGACGGAGATACCAATTTAAGAAAAAAAAAACAAAGGCCCTGCATTGAATCTATCTAAAAATCTAATCAACTCTGTAAACAGTTGATCACTTCTAAAACTCTAGTACATCAGTTGCTTGTAATTAAACAGATGTCAGGCAATTCCGAACGATATAGAACTATGTCTAACACGTCCCCGTATATAAAGTAAAGAGCTTGGCTCAAGGGACAAGCGAGAAAATTTTAAAACATAGCGTGGAAGTTTTGTTTGATAAGTCTCTTTAATTTATAATATATATATTTATTTAAGTACATAAAGGTTTTGTAGTACATGAGGGTCTTACAAAGTGTGCATAATTATTTACATGATGTAGGTACAACGAGTTGTAGGGTGAATCACTGATCCCCTAGCTAGATCACTCAGTAATCTGTATTTAGGAGAGGCAGTTTCAACTTCCAATTTGAATATCACATTATAATCATGTTGATAAGCTTTGGAGTTTATAGTGTAACACAAAACACATTATTAAAATTCAAAAGCATTTTTAAATCAAAACATGACTATTCAACTACATGTATCTGGTCATTTAACTTGCATTAAATCTTGGCACGTCGTTGAATTTTGATACAGAAACTTATTATTATTTGCTGATACGACACAGAAATTGGACTTGCCAATGAGGACATGTTGGGGTTTTAAATTCCATAGATTACTTACCACTCTTATAATACGCCAGGTCACAATATTGCGTCATAATCAGCCTATATATTTCCGTGTGGTGCCGGACGTAAAATAATAGCACCATCCCAATTCTTCCCGTGAGTGTCGTAGAAGGCGATTAAGGGAAGGGACTACTAGAGAATGGGCAGCAGCGTTCTTAATGCATTTGACCACCATACTGCCATCGCCAACCCGCCTGCCAAGCGTGGCGATTATGGTAATCCCCCTTTTTGGGGGACGCTTATATCCAGCAGTGGATATCTTTCGGCTGATATGATGATGATGAATGTTTCCACATCTGGGACACAGGCTACCTCTGTATGAGAGGGAGTAGGCCATAATCCACCACGCGGACCCACTGCGTGTTGATAAATGTCACAAGTCTTCGAATTTTTGGTTCTAAGACATGTTGGTTTCCTCAAGACGTTTCCTTCACCGTTTTGGTAGCAGTGGTGATGAAATTAAACACACAAACCAAAATGCCAGCTTGGGTTTGAACTCTCTTCCTACAGTTCGTAAGTTGGAGTCGATACCATTGAGCCACAACTGTTCTTACCTTGTGGCCCAGTCTTCTATTTTAGTCATCATCATATGCCTAGCCTTTTCCCAACTATGTTAGGGTCAGCTTCCAGTCTAACCGGATGCAGCTGAATGCCTATATTTTACATGGAGCGACTGCCTATCTGACCACCACAACCCAGTTACTGGGTACTATTATACCCCTTGATAAGACTGGTTGTCAGACTTTCGAGCTTCTGACAACCCGTAACAACTGTACGGCACCGAGGCGTCTCGGTACCTATGTAAAGATGGTCACCCATCCACCGACTAACCTCGGCAAGCGCAGCTTAACCTGATCAATCGACCTGTGTGGCTTATATTACTTACCCACAAGCCCCACAGGCCCAGTCTTCGATTTTAGTACCCATTCATCAAGCGTTCTCTATCAGTTTACAACTTGAACCAACTCCCGTCTCTTTATGTGCTTTAAATTCCACAAAGTAATTGCTACTCAACGTGTACACGCTTTTATACACGTAAGAGGTACGTAAACAAATTCTTCTTCTTTATCTTAGAGGTGTATCATTTACGAGGCGTAGGTACTGTGTGTTTCTCAGTATAAAGTAATTATTCTAATTTCATGCTCCTTGCGTTGTGATTTTATCACGAATTTGTCATAATGTACATAATGCTATACGATCTTATACCTTATTTTGTTAGGATAAACAAAATAAGGCGCACAATTTTGTGCGCTAATGGTGATTTCTTTTTCTTGCCGTATACTGTCAACAAAACAGAAACAGCCGCGTGAGTCGTAAGTTTGAACACTGACAGGTGCTTTACTTTGTATACATTATTTCGTCACTATTGCAATCAAACCGGTGAAAGAAAACCTCGTGAGGAAACCATTATGTCCTAGAACCAGAAATTCGAAGACAATATGTGACATCTACCAGCCCGCACTGTGCCCACGTGGTGGATTACGGCCCACTCCCTCACAAAGAGAGGAGGTCTGTGTCCCAGTAGTAGGATCATTGTAGGCTTATTATGCTACACTGTTAAAATACGTCACTGCTCCAATTAATAATTATCTATGACGTAACATGTAGAAAATTATTTAAAACTTAACACCGTACCTTACAAATCCCAATTTGTACTGTATACCTTGTACACTTGTTTTAACAAATAAATTAAATTTACCTTCTATACATTTTATTTAGTTACTAGCTTTTGCCCGCGGCTTTGACCGCGTGGATGTCGGAAAATATTCCGCGGCAACGTACTACCGGAATTAAGAGTACCCTATGCGTTAATCCAGGTAAACAATGTCTTCTCTAACATATCATGCATAGTAATGCATGATAGTCTCCTTATGGTATAGTCCATAAGGCTGAGGCGTAAGTAATACCTTACCTTAAAGCTAAGCAAGTATGTTAACCCGCCTTCTCGCACTGCTTATATAGTATCCGAAGAACGGCGCGCGGATTGATATATGATTGATGGTGGATTAAAATTCTAAAACGTAACAATAGAAATGGAATAACGCAAAGTACCTATAACGGACCGGAAAATTACCTACATGCATGCCAAATTTGAAGGCAACTTTAAAGTGAGAATATTAAGTCCTCTTTATTCTCCATCCTGTGAGAATTAGGAAAAAATATTTACGTAAATAATTACAGGTATGGGGATAAGGAAAATGTAAATGTTTGGATTCCTTAGAAAAGTTATTGTTCTCAGAATTACTTAGGTGTCTTTGGCGATGGCGAAAGTTTGGGCTGAGCGATGATGAGTTAGTAAGGCTTTTTAACCGCCTAAGGGATGATTTTACAAAAACGACAAAAGGCTTTTAATACAAATTTTATGAGTTAGCTTCAAAATTTACGGGTCTCCTTATACACATTTTTAATCCCCTATTTTACCCACTTTTGGGATGATTTTTCAAAAACGCTGATACATGTAATTATTAATTACCAACCAAAAGGCTAAATTATACAAATTTTCATGGTTTGAACTACAAAACTAACGGGTTTCCCATTTATACTTTCATCCCCTATTTTAATGAATTTCCCCCTGATCGTCCATCATCCCCGAATCATCCCCTATTTTTTTATCAGAATGATAAACACCAATTTTCATGGTTTAAACTACAAAAATGACGATATTTCAAATAAACTTTCATCCCCTATCTCCCTTAGGAGTTGAATTTGGAAAATCCTTCCTTGTTCCATGTTCCTTGTCTACATTATAAAAGGAAACTCTATGCAAAATTTCAGCTTTCTAAGTCGAAGGGTTTGGGCTGGGCGTTGATGAGTCAGTCAGGACTTTTCTTTTTATTTATATACATAGATAGAAGATTGAAGATGATTTAGGATCTATAACAAAATATGTACACTAAATACATGACACATAAATACAGGACAACATCAGGTATTAAGTAGGTGTACTCCTTCACTTATAGGCGACCACAGCGTGCACAACAGAGTTAACAACTAAGCTAACAAAGTGTAAATAATATATTATAGGTATGCAAACAGTTAATACATTTTTAAAGCACATACAAAAAAACAACAGAAACTTGAATTCAATTACATCTATTATACATTTCATATATTTAGACAGCTATATAGATTCACAAATCAATATCGCCAAGCCAAGTTTAAGATTTATCATTAAAGCATCAATAAAGATACTATGAATATACATACGAAGACAATATTCAAAATTACTCCTGCGACAGATGCTATCAAATGCCCGGCTTTCAATAAAATATCAAAGCGCTTTATTAAATTTCTAAGAGGCCTCATCTGGGACACTTGTCATATTAAGCCATCAATTATGAGGGTTCCTCAAATAGCTATCGTACAATTTAATTTATTGCATGTTACATAAAAGGTATATTGTTATTCTTTCTACATCCTCATGAGACTCAATCTGTATTATATTTTTTACTAGCTTTTCCCGCGGCTATTCCTGCGTATGTCTCGATATGTACAGGATGGTAACCCATCTTCGATTCGATCGTGCATCGACCCGTGCGGTTGTTATTGTTTAACCACAAGCCTCTCACAGAATAGACCATCGTATTATACAATACTAGCTGCTGCTCGCGGCTCCTACCGCGTCAGTGTTGGAAATTATCTGGAACTGGCTTCTCTGGCCCAAGGAATAAATTTTATTATAAAATTTCATCCCCTATTCCACCCCTTTACGGGGGGAGTTTTGAGATTTCGTGTTTAATCAGTGAGTGATCTTTTGCTTTTATAAATATATATACACTTATAACCTAACTTACCTTAGCCTACACTTTCAATTAATAGTAAAAGGCATCATAGCATAATGACTCATACACCCAAGTAATGAATCCATAAATTGCTAACCTAAATGGGTTACCCAAGAGAAATCAAAACAAACTTAGCACCCTATCCATTAGAAATCTGATACGTCTGTAGCGGCCATTTTTCCTCCATTTTCCACAATTCATCTATCCATGACGTCACTACACTTAAGGTGTACTATTACATGCTGGGGTCTAAGTGAAGTTATATTTGGTTCTTGAAAATTATAGTCTTTTGTGTGGTGAATAACTGTATGTGTGAGATTCGTGTTACTGTCTTGTGTAAATGGAATGTCCTGTAAAAATACTTGGGGTATCGCGGATCAAGCTTCGTACCAACACCTCTAAACGCCGAAACACAACGTCAAAAAGCGCGTTTCTGTTCTGTTCGAAACGCGCATCATCACATACTTCGGACACGTATCTAGGCGTGAGGGTGACTCTTTAGAGCGCCTTTTCGTGCTGGAGAGTAGAATGGAGGGCGCTAGACCACGCGGATGCTCACCCATAAGATAGACTGACCAATTTAAATTTTGTATATGTGCACATAAATTTAAAAAAATGGGAGTAGATGGCGAGAAATCGTGAGGTGGATCACATCAGGTCCTAGACAAGGAACTTCATGAAGACCACGACCGCTCTGACAAGAGTGTTACGAAGAAGAAGAAAATGGATCTTGTGTAAATGTTTTGTGTTTTCCATTATTGGCTTGATAAACTCGCTTTTCAGGTATAGCAATTGTAGTGTCCGTTTAGTATTTTTTTTTAAAGATCTTGTCATGTTTGTTGCTTCAAATTTATTTCCTTTCTTTTGGTAATGGTAGCAGTGGGATTGTCTAAAATACGGACTTGCTTCGTTATTAATGGGTAACACGGACTGACCGCGCCAGCATTCATCAACATCATCATCATTTCAGCCGAAAGACGTCCACTGCTAGACATAGGCCTCCCCCAAGCACCGTCACTTTAACCGGTTCTGTGCTTCCGCCAGCAATCATTGCATGATAAATGTATCGTTCTTCAAACACAAACCCCTTTTAAAAACTTAGAACAATTTTGAAAAGATTATTACAATATAGGAGGAGTATTGGTTGCTCAAGTGTAACGACCTTCAACTAGATCGTAGGCTTCAAACCCAGGCAGGCGGTTTACTTTGTGTTAATTATATTAAAACCACTTCATTCAAATCGGTGAAGGAAAAAATCGTGAGGAAACCGGCATGTACTCGAAACAAATATTCGAAGTCATTTATTGACACCTTGGTTGATGCTACATGACTTCGATTTTCTATTTTTGCCTTGTCTCAAAGCCACATTTTTGGGTACTAAGCCACGTGGTGGATTAATTAACCACTCCCTCTCACGGATGGGAGTCCTGTATCCCAGCTATGGTAACATTACAGGCTGATTATGTGTAAGTAATCCAAAAAAATCTGTTGGACAATTTTACATAATAAAGGTTTCCACTTTGTCCATTAAAACTGAAACTATGTAAACTCCAATATTATCGCCCTGTCATTGTTTCGTACCCTTCGTTTTAATTAGAGGGACCCTTTAATTGTTTATGAATAGATTCAACCCGACACCGACCATTCACCAATTAATTTAGATGGACAACTTATTTTGATTGATTCATTTTCGCAGAATGATAAAACTGTCAAAAGTTTTCATTTAATTGATTTAGGCGAACCCGGGTTTCAATTGATCATTTAGTTGATTTATTTGTTACGGAACTGCTCCGAATCTTTTGATTTTTTTCATTAAAATTGTATTTTAAAATGAAATCCGAAGGACCAAGCTGCTCTGGCTCGACGACCAATTTTTTGGGATTGATATGAGAGGAAAGCCAGGTCAGGCTTATCTTTTCTTTTTATGAACGTCATCTCGCAGCTATCACAGGCCTATCCTGAGGTTGCATGAATAAATAAAGGCCTTCAGCCAGGGCATAAACCTTATAAACTAACTGACTACACGCTAAGGCACCCCCTGTAGCATGCGGATCTCACTTAGGGCGTACAACCATATCAGTAATCTTAGTTTTTTCATAGAAGGTACAGGTATTTTGCCAACTGTATTGTGCGTGGTCTCCTGCTGCCCTTTACTTAAGACGTCCCATGTCTTGTGTATATATTTTATTAGAGATCCCAAATGCTACGTAATATTTTGACGATCAATGTACAACGAGGTGTACAAAAATATTTACATCTTTGGTAACGCAAACGCTTTTAAGGCTTTTGTAAACAGATATTTACCGAGATGGACTGGGTTATCAAATATGATAATAAAGTGTCGGGTAATTTTCCATTATGCGGGGAAAAGAAAATCAGATAAAATTACATTGTTTTTCTTCGAGGTTGAGGGACATGAATTACTGCTATTGTTGTCATCACCAACTTTATAGGATTCCGTAGCCAAAGGGTGCCAACGGAACCCAAATATGAAGTAAGCTACCGCTGTTCGTGCGTCTGTCTGTCAGCGGACTGTTTCGCATGAACCGTAATAGGTAGACAGTTGGCATTTGTACATTTTCACAAAGAGTGTATTCCTTTTGCTGCTATGATAACAAATAAAAACAAAATAAAGTTATTAATAACAAAAGACTTAAGAATACTTTTTTAACCATACAAGAAACGTGTTTTTACGATTAAATGCATTGTTAAATATTGTACGGTGGGACAGAAGCCTTCATGTACGAGTGCGACTCACAGTTGACCGGTTTTTATGAGTAGTTAAACCTCAGACGTATCTTTCTGTATCCCTCAGAAGACCGAGGGGCCTTTCCATGATCGGAAACACATGCATGGTTGACGTGAATTAGGCTGATATACTGATGATAATGAACTAATTATATCTGTCAAACCGGAGAGTAAAGATGAAAGAGAATGGCTCGTCTCGTAAACAAGAATGGTTTATTACTAACAAGCGATCTGCCCCGGCTTCGCACGGGAATCTTTGAAATTCTTGGCTTTTCTCTCGTACATTATGCATGTATTATCAGTATAAAGCTTCAGGAATAAACTCTTTAACTGATAGTGAGAACCGTATCAAAATCTGTTGCTTGGCTAAGAAGAAGTAAATGGAGAAAAAGTCAGACGAAAACAGCAACTTTATACTATTTATAGAAATTAGAGAAGAGATATTGGGTTCATCGGAGTTATCCTACTATCCTACGAGGGCTACGTTCGATTTCCTACCATATTATTATATTAATAATGTGAATGTTTGTATACTTAGATGTTTGGATGTTTGTTACTTGATAACGCAAAAACGGCCAAATTAATTTTGGTGAAATTTAACACACAGAGAGTTTATAACCTGGATTAACTTGTAGGATACTTTTCATCCCGGTAGTACGTTTCCGTGGGATTATTTCTGAACTCCACGCGGGCGAAGCTGCAAAAGCTAGTTTAAACATAATGCAACCATAATATTGGTTTTCGTTGTTGGATACCAGTCCGTAAGGAAGCCAAAAGACTGGCTGGAAAAAACCTCTCTCTTCATGGCTGTGTAGCGCAAATTTTCGCTTGCCAGTCTCATATATTCTTTCGAACCCACCACTACCATTCAAAAACTTCCTCCTAATGTATACGTGTAACCTCTAAAAATCCTCCACCAACGACATAATATACGTCAAAATATCCATTCCAACCTAGAATTAAGTCAGGTGTTAACCGGATCACTGGGTACGGTAAGCTGACCAGTAAGGACAAGAAGCCATACTGTAGAGCTGCAAGTCGTCGGCAATATCGATATAAAATTTAAGTAATACGTGAGGAAGCTATTTTAGTTCGGGTTTAAAATGTCTTTAGCTTTCTACATCTTTGATACCTATTGCCAACAACCGGGCACGAATCCAGATGGAAAAACCCAATAACACATTGCCCGACCCAGTAATTGAATTCAGGACCACCTGCTCTGCAGTAGCGTTAATTGTCTAATCTACTACTTTTCTACATATAAAATAGTATCTTTACGAGGCTGGATGAGGAAGCCATTTTCCACACCACGCCTTGGCTGGTTTGAGTGAAGATTCGGAAGCGATATATTTATATTAATATTCTTTATAAATTGATAATCTTTGTATCCTTGTTTGTGAAGCAACAACTTTGTACCCCTTTTTACGAAAACTACGCGGATGAAACAAAAATAAGTATCTACATTTACTAAAAAAAAGACTATTAATTTAAACATTGAACTTATTTTTTAAACATGTGTCAAATTAGAGTTTAATATTTACAGTTAGTTTAATATCACAGAATGAACTGTAGGGCACTATTTAGAAATGTTAAAGTGATTCTTACATTCGACCGTATTTTTCATTTTGTAAATCATTAATTATAAGAAGTTTATTAATCATGTTGATTTTGTTTTACTAGAACCTGTTATTTTTTTCGTTAATTGTTAGTGTGATATTTTGATTACTTACGTATAGTAAATATTAAACTCTGATTTGACACATAGGTACTTTTTATTCTAAGAAAGAGGAACAGGAACGATACGTCGGGTCAGGTTAGGAAGAGGGCTACATTCGGAACAAATTTTATAATGTTTTCAATTTCCTAACCTAACCCGCGACTGGGTTAGGATTTCGGGTCAGGTTCGGAATAATTCATTAATACTCGCAACCAACGCGCGTGTATTCACGGATGCAAGGACGCGGACAAAGCAAAATGGATTATATATGACCAGCTCGTGGCTCAGTGTTCTATGGCTCGTACAGTGGAAACGGCCGTGAGTTTGTTTGTTTTATGTTATACTAGCTTATTTCTACCTGCAGTTCGCCCGCGTGTATGTGGTTAATGGTTTAAGAAAATTTATTTCTCTCAAAAAGAATACAATATTTTATAATTCTATGTGGAAAAACCTTAAAAATTTAGTTATGCGGCGGTTTCGCTGGGTTAAAATCTAGAATTAAGTTCTAAAATAAAGGTATTAACATCAAATTTAAACACTATTTAAGACATGATTTTTTAATAGCCTTTAAAAAGATGGAAGCGATTTGGATTCTTTAATGACTTTAGGTATTGAGTTGTAGAGTTGAGCCCCCTCATATACGACAGTCATCTGGGCTTAAATGTTTTTGTGCTTTAGTTACTCCTTGTTACATCGCCTATCTGTGTGTAAAAGTCCCGTAAAAATCGGTCGGAACAAAGATAAACCGACGCAGTACCGTGTGGTGCCGGACGTAAAAGAACCCATCCCATTCCATTCCACCATCCCATTTCTTTCCGTGGGTGTCGTAGAAGGCGACTAAGGGACTTACTAGAGAATGGGCAGCAGCGTTCTCTATGCATTTGGCCACCATACTGCGATCGCCAACCCGCCTACCAAGCGTGGCGATTGTGGCAAAAACTACCGTATAAGTATACTTTCATTTTTATTTAGTAAAATGAAAAGATGTTAATTTATCAGTACAAAAAGATACTTTAATTTCATTTGTTTGTAAGCAGTATGTGTGTATATTTATTGTATCTATAGAACTAATGAAAATACATATTTACAGGAATCTTGAATGCTCATATTTCTATAACATTTAGGCTAAGATCATGTTGAAATGATTCTTACGTACCAGAAACATCATCATCATCTTTTTCTTGCCTTTTCTCAACTACGTTGGGGTCGGCTTCCAGTCTAACCGGACGCAGCTAAATACCATTTTACATGGAGAAACTGCCTATATGGCCTCCACAACCCAGTAACTGGGTAATAACGATACCCCTTGGTAAGACAGGTTGTCAGACTTTCGGACTTCTGATGACCAGTAACGACTGTCAAAAATAATTATCCATAACTTCACTAAACAAGGTTCTTACGTAAATGAATCACAAACAAAACGTAGTAGGATTATGGTCGTCTATTGTTTTACCGCGGCCAATTCATCAAGCGACCGCATTTAAAGCGTTCAGGGTACGCGACGTCTCGTAAAGAAAATGTAGGGAAATTGGTCCCTTCGCGCTTCGTAGCGTAGGACAAAAGGGACGGCTATGTATTGTGGAAGATTGCTGTCTCTGTCTAGTCTTTAATATTTCTGTGACATTCTAAAGTAATTCTATTCAAACGAAAACGAGACTTATTGTTTGAGTAGATGTAATGTTTACGCCGTTTGGCCAACAGCGATGGCCCATTCGTAACGGCCACGACTTTTGAGTTGTAGGTCGTAGTTTCGAACCGCACTGCTGAGCAAAGGGGTCCCCCAATCCCTTCCAGAAATCCTTTTCTAGGGCCACCTTGATCCAGCCCTTGCAATACGCGTCCAAATCGTCATGCCAGCTTTTATGGGCCGGCCTCGGGGGCTTTACTATATGAAAACTATTTAATCATCACTGCTCTGAAGAAAACATCATGAGGAAACCTGGCATGTCCTAGAACCAAAAATTCTAATACATGTGACATCTACCAACCCGCTCCGGGCCCGCACCCTCGCACATAAAAGACGCCTTTGTCCAAAACACTGGGAACATTACAGGCTGATTATGCGATTGAATGCGGTCAAAGGTCACCGGTGAATATTTTAAAAGGGAGTCGCAGTCACAGCTAACCTTATTTTTATGAATAAAACAAGCCATTATATAAATTAAATCAAGTTATCTTTTCATACTAAGACTCCTTTCTACGATTTTGTATCAAATTAATATTAAGTTGTAGATACAACCGCGGATCCTAGAGGTTGACCACTTTTCAAAATTAAAAATAGAGTTATGGTTGAAGTGTGGTCAACCACCTTTGTGTGATTATACCTACATCAAAAAGATGAAGTTATCCATCACTGACTTACTTGGTATTAACATTTTTTTTTAACAAAATCTTTCTGTTTCAGAACGAATGCCTCCATAAAGCGGTAGCAGCACTCACAAAGAACCAAGCAGAACAATACGACAAATACAACTGTTTGTAAGTAACCAACGTCGTGATCACAAAATGTAGGGTCTGTTTCACCTTCTCCGGATTGTCTCTATTTGACAAATAAATTTAAAATACAGATGAGTAAGTATAAAATTATCTCTCAGATGAGATTGTAAGAATCTATGAGATAGATAAGTTATATGAAACTTATCCGAAGGTTGTGAAACAAGTCATTAGAATATCATAACATCACCATAACACAATCACCATCAGAGTTTCTTCTGTAAACTTAAAATTAAACATTAATTAATCTTCGCAAAACCATACCGACTAAAACCCTAATCATTCTGGTCCTATATCAGGGTCGACTACCAGCCTAAACAAATCTGGATAAATATATCCAAGTATTTTATGAGGATCTACACCAGTAAAACAACAGTACATCGTGAGTGAGTAATATTGTGATTCCATATATGTAATTGTAACTATATGTGCATAATTGATGTCAGCTTTCGAATCACCATATTTGTCACAAACACTGCTTTGGCACTAAATAGGTACTACAGCCTTAAATATTGGCAATACATCACCAACTTAGCAAATGTTGTGAGCGGCGTACTTTAGAAAACCAACAGGCGACCCGCACACAAATTTTCTAAATACACACAACACCTGTATGAGCGGGTACTGGCGCTCTATAACCCGCCACGTCAGAATTGGTGCGGTCCGGCGACGCGTACTAAGAACTGGTGTTTCAAATGAAATGCGACCATACATACCGCAAATCATAGGGATCTGTAGTGGAACGCACTGCATTTATGATTATTGTCTCTATATGACAGCTTAAGGTGAATCTACTCCACATTTTTCCCATACAAACTTCGGGAGTGTATTACTCGACTGTTCGACAATGTACATTGAAAATTGAACATGGTTGGTTTTGTCTCATTATTAATATTGTCTGTACGGAAACAGAATACTAAAATAAAAAGCCATTAAAAAGTTAGCAGCCAACAAAGATTCGTTTTTCTTGCTAATTTAACCTAACTTTGGGCGTGTTTAAGTAATAAAAGAAGTGCAAAATCTGAAAAATCAAGTCGGTATCGACAAAGCTCAAATATCGAAAAGTTCAATAAACTTTATTGGTCATTGATTTATGCAGTGGTTTTTTCATAAAACCCGATCTTCCGAAGGACTGTTCTTAATTTTTTACGCGTCTGTTGTACTATAAATGATCCTGCATCTCACTCAATAATGTTGTAAGTGTAGACTAGCTTCTAACTGATCTTCACTGATACTACTTCTGTCGGACACGATGCCTGGTCAGACAGCGAGCTTTTTATCCAGGCTCACCAGTGAGTTCGAGCCCGCGACTAGGTTCCCCTTAAGTTCTGAGTTGAACTGCATGATTGATAAATGCGTGCACTGATTGCACAGGTCCACTCTTGCTGTGTTGTTCTTTCCTCAAAAGACCATTTAAGACACCAATCCACATGGTCTTCATATGATTTGACCAAGATTATATCTGGACTTAAAAAGAGATTGTGATCTCTGGCTTTGTTTCGGCCTTTTTTCTCACAGAGTCAGATAGGAAACGCCGACCTCATCTAGTTTAAAAAATATGATTGACGTATGAAAGTGTTTGTAAAAAACTACTTAAAATCATTTATCATTGGGGTAAAAATTGATGCGGGTGACATCAACTGCAGCAAATCGCGAAACCGCATCGCACCGTTAAATATTTCACCCTAACTCTAAGATCAAAAGCTTTATTCCACAATAAGTGTATGTAAATACAAACCGTTTAAATTAAAATACACCCCACCCCAGTCGTGAATAAGCATCTTTGATAATTAACTTCCACTTGTAAGATTAAATTTAATTACGGGGACTACTTAAATTGGTCGTGTAACACGCTTAAGAGATGTAAGCGAAATTATATTTGTCTGTTTGTTGTTTCATGTTTGTTTTGAGAGGCTCATAGTGGCTTTTAATGAAATGGTGGAGGATTAAATAGGAATGTTTGTTTTGAACTTATTGTGGCACTGATGATAGTAATTAGGATCTTTAACAACCGCGCATATCACGATCCATCTTAGAGAATCTGAGACTATACTTAAGGAACCCTAAGGACCAAATAAGGTTTTACTAGAAGATAATCTTAAGAAAGTAGAACTAGTATAGATGTAGGATAAAGGACTATCCTTGAACCGTAATTAGACTCTAATGTAGTAGCAATAAGAATGTAATTGAGTAATAAGCATTTAGATAATGTAACATTGTATGTATTCCGTTCACATAAGAATATTCACATCATATCATTATTGAAACATCAATTTATATTAAGGTTAATATCTCAAAGTGTTACTGGTAAGAAACGAAACATAAAACAAAATAAAAACATTCTCTTTTTATTGTTATTGCCTACCCATTCCTGTCTTAATGAACCCAAAAATATAAAAGCACCCATTTTGTTCGCAGACGAAGACTACCGGACGATGTTAAAACTTGTAGGAATTACGCGTATTTACAAGAAATTTACGATGCGGTACGAGCTACGGACAGTAAGTATCCATCCATCACTATCTTAAATAATGGAGACATTAATTCTGTACACAGACCACGTTTGAACTAGGTATTTGAGACGGGCTGAATACTGTATAAGTACTGAACAAAATGTATTGTGACGTAAAAAATATATAGCGTTGAAAATGGCTGATAGTTAAAATACTATCTTATTAAACTATACTAGCTGACCGGTGCTCACTTCGTTGGGCGGTAACTATTTTTACTGGTAATGAAATTATGAGTGTGGTTCGTTTAGTACTGAGTGCTATTCAATAGATTACGACACGGTCGCGGTTCCATACCTATGTCGTATTATCTCTTTAACCATTCGTCCAAATTATATGCAGTGAAGGGGAAAAGTCTTTTGTTTTAAATATTTAAGACGATAAATTTACTAGTTTTGTTAAGAATTCTTAATTGTTGATAAAATTACCATAAATATGACCTAACGATTTATATTATTTTTTATATGAAAAACTAGTTTGTGACTTAAATATAAAAGTTAAACATATGCTGTGGCTGACTCTTTTGGAGGAATTTTTAAGCTTAATAACTTTTCTCTAGAACTCAATTATATATTTTTCATCTTCAAAGCAGCGTTCGTAAGAAACGTTATCGTTCGACCGTTTTTTCTCCGACTAACTTTGTAAATCCGACTACCACGAAAAAGTCTATTCATTTTTCGGTTTTATATTATGCCTATAACACTCACAAAAATACGTGGCTTTCTATTGGTAAAACAATTTTCAAAATCGGTTCAGTAGATTCAGAGATTACCCCCTAAAATCTCACAAACTGTGTATTAATCAAAACAGTGGAATTTCATAGCCAACCCGTCCTGATTTCGCTTATTTAGAATGTCATAGTGAAACTCACCGTCTCAAACAAATTAAAGGTCTTTATTCAACCCATGCTGTGCCACTAATAGGATAAGTTTTTATCCAGTACGCAAATTGTAACCGTGAATTCAGCATACGAAAAAAAATCAGCGGTTCATACATTTTGACCGCGTAGGTATTGCACTTTTCTATGAAACAGCTTTATTTTATTTTGTATAACCGACGAAAAATTTCTACGCTGAGGGATCTAGAATGATATGCTGAATTCGTGGTTACAGTTTGCGCACTGTTTAAAAACTTATTCTGTATGTTGCTGGGAGTCTCTTTCATTTATTATTTTTATACGTTTCAATGTGTAACCCTTTATCAACGGTGTAGTATGTCAGTAACCTATTATTTTGAGTATTGAAATACTTATATTTTACGCAATCACCCTAACATTGAGAGTTTCCGAAATCGTTGACATTAATTTCGTTCCCTTTCGTTCCTAACTTTTCCGTCTGTCACGGAGTCGGCTAACTTTTGGTAGCTAGTCATATTCAATTTGGATGAAAGTTACATTAATAAGAGGGTTATACGATGTCACACGGTCGTGTATTTCCCAGAGTGATATATGGTAACAGTTTTCTATACATTCATTAAATGGTACCTCTTTAATAAGTTTACAGAGAGATGCAATTACTGTACTATTACAGATGATTACCCGATGACTTTTCGTATCAAAAAAATTAAGGTTTTTTTTAAATCAGGTTCGTTTCAGCGTTCTTTTCTGCAAATGTTGGTCTAAAGTGTCTTCAAGCAGTCTTTCGCAATTCTGGAAAACATTTTTCAACCGACTACTCCTAAAAAGTTTCAACCATCAGCCCTTTTAAACCAGTCCAATCACCCACCTACATGGAAATAGAAATAAAACCTCGCTTCGATTCTCAAATACTCTGACGTCACAGGTCGTTCATTCAGTGTTAGCACATACAAAAGTTTGCTTTGTAACAAAGCCAACATAGGCGTCATGGCTCCGTCGCTTTGAAGTAACATTGTGTCAACATGAAACCGAGATTCACAGTCAGACATAAATTACTGACATCTGACGTCTGGCAGACATGGAATTTCAAATAGTAATTTTTCGAAATGGTTGAATTTTTTAACACGTGCAGATAACAGTGGAACGGCTGCTCTTGTTTTGATCATCGTTCTCTTGCCCCAGTCTCAATTTAATTGGGGGTCGGCAAAGCATTTCTTCTGCTTCCATATTTTTCTATTAGTCGTTTTCTCAGTATCAGTTATCTCGGCATACCTATCATCTTTCACACAGTTCCTTCATCGTTTCTTTGGTAATCCTTTACTCCCAAATCCAGCTACATTCCACATCTATTTGCGTCAGCGTTGAATTGAAGGAACTTGGAGTCGGTAATTTTATTTTTTCCAGAGATTTGCAAAACATACTTGATTCTATATGCAGTCATATGAGAGTGTAAATGTTAAAATAATTGAGACCTATTTAGCATATTGCGTAATCATTAACGGTAATAAAGCACCTACATAGATAATAGGTTGCAATAAACTCAATCGCGTAATTGATCAATTATTTTTCCATGCGTTGAATGTAATCTATTTTATAGAGAATGGATTTATAGCTAAAAAATTAATTGTGTTAGCACTTGCAATCTTTAATTTTTAAATAATGCTAATTCAGCAATTGAAGAGATCAGCTGTATCTTCATAGAATTTCGTATAATGAATATCGTCATTATTTTAATGTTAGAGGTTATACAAGTTTATAGAATAGTCTTTAGACAACAATGTCACGAAACTCACAATTAGGCACTTATTGCATATTTCCAGAACTTATCAACATTGCAGTATGTGACACTAGGCAGTTAATAAATATTTAAAACAAAAGTTGAAAATAAGTCACCGATTCGTCGAACCACCACATTTTATCGGAACCCGTAGATAAGGAAACCAATATTTTTAATTCGTCGTTGATTAAACAATAGTCGTTTCAGCTGCACGAATGCCACTTCTGCGTATATTATTTGTCAAGTATTATAGGAAGTTCATTTAGATTATTTACAATTCAGTTGCTCGAACCAACATCTTTTCAAAAAAGGTTGTGTAAATGCATAAGTCCTTTCTGAAGATGGTACTTCAATAAGCGTTAAAATTGAAATTAATATGATGTCATTTAATACAAAGTTACAGCAATTTTCACAATGTATCGTTCGTTGTGCCATATCACCGTTCTTGTTTAATTTGTAAGATTTTTTTTTCATTTTTCCTGACTTCTTTGACTTGACTTCTTTTTTGTTTCAACCCCAGACTCCTTGAAAACTCTATAACCTAAACAATTATTTTCATTTTTCATTCAGACAGCTTTAATGGGCACATTGCCATCTTTAAGCACTCTGAGAAGTGCTATAAAATTCTAAATTCCATTTCGTCTAGGTAATAATAAAAATGTATTAGGCGCGTACGTCAACCATAACATGGGATTTATTAAAGTACCATATTACATGAACGTACTAAAGTTTCCATTGCTTGTTGCAGGTGTTAGCACTAAGGATTTTATGGCGAAATTAGGGGAGTATTTAATTTTAACGGCGTTCTCACATAACTGTCGACTTGAGAGAGCTTTTAAATGTTTAGGCACCAATTTGACTGAATTTCTCACTACTTTAGACAGCGTTCACGATGTGTTACATGACCAGGTAAGTGCATTCTCTTGTATGTTGTCTATACTTAATATTTTCCATTTACATGGAATAACTGTATTCATCCTCTTACGAAAAGTGTGAGTTAAACGCTGTAGTTTCAAATCTGACAATAAACCTTCTCTTTATAAAGGCCTTAAACTCAAATAAAAAAGTAAAAATACTGATAAGTTTTGAATTCCTCATCATTGTGACTTATACAGATTGGCTATGAAAACAAAATAAAAGGTATGCTTACATTTTGTTGATTGTTTTCAGAGTCACCATGTACTATATCACTCTCACTAATGTTTTTAATTTAATTGAAGATCAAGTAAAAACTTCAAACAAATAAAATAGTAAAACAACCACTAAAACGTAAATGAAGAAATCGACATGATTAACGACTTCATTGTATTTCCACAGGATGATGCTCAGAAAGATCAAACAGTAGAATATGAAGCTAATTTCGTTTGTACGACATCACAAGATGGAAAAATTCAGCTTCATTTGATGACAGAGAGCGAGCCTGTCGCGTATATTCTAGTTGGCAGCTTGAAATCAATAGCAAGGTTGTTATATGATACAGAGACGGATATAAGACTGACGAGTTATACTAACGACCCTAGGAGATTTAAGTAAGTATAGAATTTAAAAATAAATATAGGTTATAACAAAGATGCCTGTAAAACCGTTATAGATCCGTAAGAGAATCTTTCCACGAAAAAGTCTTCCAAACGTGGTGCAACAAACATTTGTTATAACGGTGCCTACTCCTTTCTTTAAAGTACCCCTGTGTCTTTCTGCTACATTGACGTACAAAAATCATGGTATTTTTAGCTACGTTATGGATGAAATTAAAAGCATTAAACAAAAGTGTCACTAGCACATTCCACGATATGTGATTTCCACATTAATCATTCACTCATGCCAGATAATAAATTTGCAAACTACTGCAACATTAATTACAACAGTTTTATTAAAGCTTAAAATCATCGCAATTTTGAGCCTTAAAACCTTTGTGTCATGAAATTAATAGTTACCTTATCGATTGCACAAGCCCGATCATTTTAATTGATACTAACATTATAATTCCTTTACGGGTATCGCCATTTTAACAGCAACGTCATTAAAATCGGAACTAAAAATGACAGCAGTATCTGCATTCAAAAATGGAAAACAATTTATTGTTTTATCGTTAATGCGGTTATATTCAAGGAGTATTAAAATAGCCGTTTTTTTTCATCTGAATTTTTTAAAATGGGTTAGCCTGGTTTATTTTCGTCAGCATTTTAAGGTTACGCTAAGGTTACGCTATTTTTACACTTCTGGTATTGTTTACGGACATAGTTTATGATTACCCAATACCGTAATCATTCTAGGCCACCAAATTTACCGAATTTTTCTTCTAGTATCGTCAATATTAAGTTATAATATTTGGCTAAGCATGCAAAGTAAGAATGCATAAAAAACAAAATCATCATCATCATTTGCCTAGTCTTTTCCTAACTATGTTGCGGTCGGCTTCCAGTCTAACCGGATACACCTGAATACCAGTATTTTACATGGAGTGGCTGCCTATCTTACCTTCACAACCCAGTTACTGGGTAACATGATACCTGATAGTTGTCAGACTTTCGGGCTTCTGACGACCCGTAACGACTGCAAAAGATCTATGAATGACAGCCGGAACCAAAGGCTTAACGCGCTTTCTGAGGCACGGACGGGTATTGACATTTAAAGATGGTCACCCATCCACGGACCAACCACGGCAAGCGTAGCTTAACCTGATCCAACGACCCGTGCGGCTGTTATTACTTAGCCACAAGCACCTTTAAATAGTAATAAAAACAAAATATGATTCAGAAATAGCAAAAGCGTACGTATAATGACTCATCCCTTCTCGACTTGGAAATTAGTTATTATTTGAGTTTCCTCCTTCGATCAACTTCCATTAGGAAGCCGATCCCTTTTTAATTGCTTGGAAAGTTTTTATGGAAATAAGGTGTAACTGACCTTCTCAAAGAATAATGTAGGATACCTCATCACCTTATAATCTACATTTCATAACAAGTCTTTCACTAAATACTTATTATAAAATGTCAGTGAGTGGTTCTAACTAGACTGACGTGTTATGTTACTTATGAATTTTGATTGATTCCTGTTTCTGAAACACTATTTTATTGTATCTTAATGTAATCATTTTAATCAAAATGTATTTGTGTATTTACATTTTCTAACAAATCATCTCAAAGCATTATCTCTAAGTCTAAAACGTCATTTGTATTCTTTTTAGTTTCTTTAATTGTATTATGTTGTAGGTACGAAATAAACGCGGTGCCGTTACATCAGAAGTCAAAAGTCAATGACTGCGAACAATCAGAAGCATCTTGCATTGCGACTTCAACAAAAGTGACAGACTTGAGGATCGGAGTAGCAAGCTTCTGCAAGGCATTCCCATGGCATTTTGTTACTGATAAGCGGTTAGAGCTGGTGCAATTGGGTATGTATTCTGTTATTGATTTTTATGTTCAGATGCTTCTTCTTCTTCTACAGCTAATTTCAATTCAATTGGTACTTCAATTGAATTAGACAAGATACTGAAGATGATCATAATACTTTATCTGGAGTGCAACCGACTTAAGTGACTATGTAATTCCGTTATTTTAGATGTGTAAAATTCATTGGGCGCGGTGGGCATTTTTTGAGATGGGAAAAATCAATTGAATTCGCGACACCGTTACCGACAACTCTGTATATAAGTTCGTTTTAGTTGAGCTTGATCAGTATATATTTTATCTATTTGGTAAAATAGCTGCCAAAATTGATTCAAAGTACACATTTTTGTTATATTTAAAAAAAAAGTATAAAATATGTTACAATTTTTCTGATCATGCCAAATCAACTCGCAACAGACGTAATTGTTCAAGTATTTTTTTTAAAAAACCCTGTTTGGATTGTGGAAATTAACGAGAAAACTGTAAACATGAATATAGTACATGATTCAGAAACTTTTATCTTGATTTTTTTCTGCGGTTAATAACAAGAAAATTGCCGTTCCATACATTTTGACTGCGTAGATATTGCACTTTTCTATGAAAATTTTTGACAACTGACGAAAAATTTCTAAGCTGTGCGGAATTTATAGTTACAGTCTGTGCGGCGATGTCCCTGCCATTTTGTATATGACTATCTAGTTTTTGCTTAACATTTCTTTATTAATTACAATACCATACACGCCTGCTATAACTCAGTAAAGTAATTGAGGTTCTATGTGCCACCATTGTAATACTTCCAAGAGCTAAGTGTTCGTTTGGTATTTATTCGAGTAGATGAAATTATAGCGAAGAAAGATACGTTTAATATAAGAATTCAAAGTAATTAAACAAATAAGAAGATAACTGAGATAGTATATTTGATTCTGTTTTTCATAAAGAAAGCGTCAAAGAATATGTGAGAAATGGGTGAAGTAAGAGCACCATACTTTTTTATAATACCATCACAGTGGTTTCATGGGCGATACTAAGTACCTAATAAAGTGGCCTTTAGAAGAATATTTTATTGCTCTGTAAATCAGTGGAGGCCATTCAAGGCTAAGTAGAAAGCTTCACAGAAAGAAGAAGGAATTTAAGGACTTAAAAACAACAAATTGGGTTAGGAAATAAATTGAAGATGTTAATCCACTTAATGGACTCAAGAAAGTACAAAGGATAATAAAAGAATTCATCATATTTTTTCTATGAGATCTTATCGTAACGTTCTGAATCTATGAATAATTAATATGCATTGGAATAACCTATTTTCAATAGTGGCATGAGAAGGAACGTTTTCATTTCTATGAAATTACTTTATTTAATTGAAGTGGTATTTATTGTGTTGATATTAAGGAATTACTTAAAGGTACACCATTTATTAAACAAGTTCTGTTTAAAATACATTTTCCGTATAATCCTTTGACGAATATAGTCTTTAAGTATAAAATTAGCTAGCAGAAAAGGAATTTTCACCACACTGCGTAAGGGTACTGGGTAATCAGTATAAAACTTGTTTATATACAAGGCAAGGGTTTTATAATTCATTGCCATTCCATTGATAAGTAAAGGTTTTCTATTTCAAACGAGTGTTATTTTAGGCATCCGTAAATATCACTCTTTAAACATTATGAAAACAGTTTGAAATTATCGGAATGCAAACACGAGACACACAATTTACAGTAAATTTTATTAGGAACAAAATACTTACTGTGCTTTCAAGAAACCCCTAGTCTGATATTGTAATGGAAAAATAAACTATTCAAAGAAATAAATATGAAGTCAAAGCTACATACGAGTATGACGATATTTCCATGCACGAGGACGTAGTGTAAATTACAATATGAACCAACTCTTGAATAACTCGGTACAATTTTTCATATCAACCGTTTGTCCGTGAATAGAATTCTATAACGGTGTATCTGAATATAACTGCGTATGACCCAGAGCAGGAAATATTATTTACATTTTATTGATTTATGATCTTCGAATGCTGCATTTATTACGCAGCTAGATTACGTTCACCTACAAGTGAAATGTTTGTAACTGAAATAATAATGAAAATTCAAAATTAGATTGATTATACCTTTATGATATTATTGTGCTTGGTCAGTATAACACACCATTTCTTATATACTAATGTTTGTTTGTTTGTTTATTCATGAACAATAAATTGTATCTGAAATTACATGGTTTATAAAAGAAAATTAAACGTCATAAGGAAAAAACATTTTAAATATTACAACAATGCATAAATAAAATACAATACTACTGTATCTATTTTGAATTCAGAGTTAGCATTCAAATGGGACTTGCATTCGCTGAAAATGTCAAAATTTCGCAGAGTGGATTGTCTATTTTTAATGTGTTCTAGATTCGGTTCTGAAACATTATTCTTTGTTAATTCATTTAGAGTGTCAACAATCATATTGACAACAGCACCATCTAATGATGTATTGACACCATTAAAATCTTTGAAACTTGCAACTAGCTCTTGTGAAATAAAATTAAAAACTGCTCCAAGCAGTTTATAATAACCAGTCACAGCTTAGCTAATAAAACGTCCATTAACAGTATTCACCTCTTTTCTTTAACACTTCTTTTGGCACCGTCGTGCTAACTATTCCCCATTGAATCGAGATTTACCTCGGTAAAGACATTAATTATTATTTATTTCCCACAGGATTTCTGTTTCCACATTCTTGAACAAGGTTTATTTTTTTTAAATCCAGCTGGGAATTGGAATGAATAATATCCACTGCCCAGATGCCTATAAACGGTTTAAGTTAAAGTATTCCACCAAGAATCGGTAATTAATTTAAAAAGGACCCGAGGAAAAAAGTTCGTTTGAAATCGTTTATCTGCTTAATCTATTTGAATATATTTTAAGGTCATGAATATTTGGCTTTAGATTCTCAAAAATCTGTGTTCAAAGAGGTTTTAATAAAGTGCGGGTTGTAGAGTAAAGGTTTATGAATAATTAATAATTAAATGGATATTAATTGGAGTGCCCGTAACAAGGTTTTTCTGTAATCTATTTTCGTAAAAAGAATTCCAATACCAAACGTTGTTGTGATTATCTTTATAGTTCTTTCGCCAATAAAGGTTCAAAGGGACTAAATGGACTCGTTGTCCAGTTACTGTGAATTACTGTCTTGTTTCCTACCCAACACTTGATAGGGTTCTCAAAATGGAGTCGTTAAATATACGGCAACGCGAGGTGATTATCGGCAAAAGGTCTTTTACTATGGTGCCTTCATTTCCTTGCCTTTGTTGGTGCCCATAATAGTTAACGAGGGTACAGGTACCTACTTTTTAAGATGATGTTGTTAGTAGTTTTTGGTTATAGCTCTTGGAATTTTTGGGTAGTCTCTAAACTTTTAAAGAATTTGAAATTGAAATAACAACAAGAAATTATTTTTACATTGAAATGCCGTTAGTTGATAGTTGCAAAAGTGAATTTAAATCTAAAGTTAGGAGCGATGAGATATTCATTCAGCTGATAATATTGAATGAAATGTTTATTTTTTATTTGTAAGTAGGTTTTATAAGACACTTTTATGTGTCAATATTTTCAATACCAGGTGCCGCCGGTATTTCCTAGCTGATTGATCCCTCAGAATAAATTCCGAAACAAAATCAGAGGTCATGGTCTGTTTTAAATTTCAAACAACATTACGATTTCATGTGCGTCTGACAATGCAGGGCCATATATGGAATGGCTTTTTGAAGAAGGAGCCATTGCAGCTTTGAGCGGACCTGTCCCAACAGACGGCATGTATGTAACAACTGACTAGCCTGAATTTTCCCAATGCTGGGCAAAGGCTTCTCTGTCCCTTTTCCACACAATTATGTTTTCTATTCTACTTTTTAAGCTGAACACTTAAGAAGATAGGTGTTCATAAATTACGTCATGCATGTCGTAATTCTCTTTTACAACGGTGAAACGCTTGTGCCATATTGATGATAGGAACGAATTTACAAAAGTCAATCAGCCTAGTCTTTTCCGAACTATATTGGGGTCGGCTTCCACTCCAACCAGAAGCAGCTGAATACCAGTATTTTACATGGAGCGACTACCTATCTGACCTCCACAACCCAGTTACTGGTAAGACTGTTTGTTAGTTTTTTGGGCTTTTGACGACCCGTAATTACTGTCAATGATCCAAGAATAACAGCCAGGACCGTTGACATAACGCACCTTCCAAGACAAAGAGTTTGGAGAGGTCTCGGTATGTAAAGTTGGTAACCCATCCACGGACTGACCGCGGCAACCGTAGCTTAATCCTTCGATCGACCCGTGTGTGTGGCTGTTATCATTTACCCACGTACCCCTCTGATAATTTTATTAGTATCCATGATTCTAATTTTATCTCTAACCTATTCTAAATTGTTCTCCGAAAGAAATAGAGCTTACTTTGAGACGTTCCTATAAATAATTTAGATATTCTGATTAATTCGATAAATTCAATTTAGTGTGTTAAGTTTGCTATATTTATAGGTTTAGATAATAAATTGAAGTCGCTTTACGTGTGTCTATGTGTGACCGCGTTGTTCTTCTTATACAACGCAACATGATGCGGTTTTCACTTTTATTTCGAGAATTTATTCCGGAAGGAAAAAAAAACAACAAAAAACAGAATTAAAAACTAAAAAAAAAAAAAAACATCATAAATAAGTAAAGAAATCTCCTTGTTTTGTCAAGTCTTAAAACCGTACGACGCAGAGGCGGTTCGCTGGTAATTTATAGTAACGTGTTTCAATACCACAGGTATAAAGTATTTAAATTTGATTCTTCACAATTAACTGTATTACAAGAAACCATTACATTTCACTGCAGTACCTACATATATATCGTTATCTAATCAGCCAATAATGTTCCCACTGGGGACACAGGCCTCTCGACGAGCGGGAGTGGGTAATCACCACGCGAGCCCAGTGCGGGTTGCGAGATGTCTTAAAACTTTTGGTTTTAGGACATGCTGGTATCCTCACGATATTTTTCTTCACCGTTTTGTGAGCACCACCAACGTGTTGAAATAATTAACTCAAAGTAAAGCGCCTGTTGGGTTCGAACCTACGACCTAGTGCTGTACCTACTAACATCGAATTATTCTTTTTTTCTAACATTTTTATGATTAAGTACATAACAGACCTACTTTCCAAGAATTAGACGCAAAAAACAGTTATAATAACGTTCTGAAATCAAAACTATGAAACTAAAGGAGATAAAAAGTGCAACTAAAATACTAAATTATACAACTAAATTGTTTTTCCAAAACACTACGTTGTAGAATACAGTAGATATAGGTTAAGTTGTTGTAAAACTAAATTTTCATCCACCTCTAAAATTTTTAGCGTACTCGAAAGTTGCTGCTTAATTTTTTACGAGCATTTTGTTATGTTACCCGTAAGATATTATCTGCAGAAATACCTCCTCGCTTTTAGAAACTTTCGCTCCTTAAACCAGAAGTTTTGAACAACTTGCTATGCTACATTTTATAACTTTTAAAATGCTGAAAAATAAAGTTTATGTAATGTTATGACTTCCAGTCTATAACCGCTGGAAGACCTCTCTCTACATAGAGGAGGGAAGGACATTGATCACCATGCTTGCTCATTACTTTTTGGCGATTTTGTATACGTGGTGTAAAGCGACGGTCTCCTAGAAGAGCGGATCCACTACAGCATGGCTGGCATGAGCTCCTTAAGTTCTGACCGTTGAGCTCCTTAAGTTATGAGCTGAGTTGCATGATTACACCACTCAATCTGTGTGGTTATTTCCTCAAAAGACCATTCCAGCATATGATCTGACCAAGATTATCCCTGGAGTGTAAATGCGGTTGTGGTTTCATAAACAATAGGACACTAAATATCGTGTCCAGCATGATGTGAGTTGAAGGACGCTGCTGAAAGTAGACCAATTTTGGGCTGACTGTATTATATGTAGATTAGGTACTATCGACAAACTAAGAAGAAGTACATTAAAAAAGCCACATTAGTACTAGCCATAGTACAAACATGCCCCTCGCACTTGAAAAGAAAGCCCCCTAACTAGGGATGCCCGATCTGAATCGATCTTGCAGAAGATCGGTTCGTGGCAATACGACTATCGATTTGTTGAATCGATTCAACAGGATGCGATTTTAATCAGATCGAATCGTATGCGCTACAGATTGTATGAAAAAGTCGTAGCAACTAAAACCTAAACGTCAACGTAAAACGTGCGAACTACAACAACGTAAAATTACCTACATAAACAAATAATGAGATTAGTTTCGACTGTTTCGAGTTACATTAATAAAAAATTTAAGCATTTTCTGATTTTGTTTTCTTTCATGCTGTATATTATTCACTGCAATAGGGTGAGTTCTATCTGTTCCGTGAGCGTGAGCTATTATTTCAAAGTACTTTTTAATATGGCCCCCGCCAACAAAATCAAACGTTTGGACATTTTTTATTAAATGTAACACGGGTAACCAATGTTTATCGGGTAAACAGATTGTTAAAACAGAAGGAAATACATACTACAATTTAAAGAAAACCATCTCAAATGTCTGCACAAAGGCACCGTGGCACACTTTGTAATAGATCTATTATGTAGATTAAGTTAAAATAAATAATTTGGAATGCATACTGTGCTTTTCATTATTTTTATAAAATTACGATACGATCTTACTAGATCTCGGAAGATCGATTCAATACAATACAATTAAGATCATGAATCGATTCACGAGGTTAAGATTCATTACGATCCAGAAGATCGATTCAAAGCAAAAAATCGGGCATACCCTACCCTACCCCTAACCTCAGTACCAACGCGACACACATGATTAATCACAAAATATGAATGATTCACAGCAATGTCAAAACAAGGGAGGGAGGCTTATTCGGGAACCCAATTTGACGAATTGCCTCAGATGAGGACACTGAACAAATAATAAATGAGGATACTCGTATAACGTTACAAATGTTTGTTACATTTACCAAAATAAACGTACAAAACAGAAACAGCTTAAAATTTTACGATTCAATTCATCATTTTGCTTAGATTTTCTTCCTGTTTGCGTAGATTGTACTCAATCCTACTAATCGAAAGTGATACCGCAGCCCCTGGCACACAGGCAAGTGAGGGAACACGGGTGGGTTTTAGTCAGTAAAAGTCTGACACGCCCTCCCGCTCCACCCAGAGCGGGAGAAGTTATTTGATGATTTCCCACCCAGAAAAAAAAAAAAAAATCCTACTAATCTTTGTATGTTTATGTTTGGATGTTTGTTACTCAATCACACAAAATGGCCGAACGAATCTGTATGAATTTTGATACATATAGTTTATAACCTGCATTCAAACATAGATACATTTATCCCGGTAATACGTTTCTGTGGGTTAATTTCTAACCTTTCCGCGGGCAAATCCCCTAGCAAAAGCTAGTAGGTACTCAATATATTCCAGTAGGTTTACAGTAAAATAGTCATTGCGGTCTTTGTTGGACACAGCAAAGTAGCAGAATGGTATCAATATTTTATTAAGTGTAAACTAATTACAAGTCATCCTTACTATCCTTACTAATATTATAAATGGGAAAGTAACTCTGTCCGTCTTTCTGTCGAGCTTTCACGCCAAAACTACTGAACCGATCGTCATAAAATTTGGCAGAGATATAGCCTGGGATATGGAAAAGGACATAGACTACTTTTTTATGTGATAACCGACATCAACGCGGGCGGACCCGCGGGCAAAAGCTATTATTTCACATTTTTGGAATGAAGTTATTTATTGCGGCTTGCGGTAAGAGTTGACTGGTAGAAATCGTCTCGCTGAAAAAACGGTATACCCCTTGATGTAACTTGTTCCTCTCTCTTTCTCTCGTTCTTTTAGGATATACCAGATTCTGTGCACGAGTATCACCCCGACCCTTGCTCGAGCCAGCCTGCGCCGCAGAGCCTGTAGTTTTAAAATTCGTCCCTAAATAATAATCACTGTGATCCAGCTCGTCTTTTGCTGCCCTATTCCAGCGACGCCCTAAGCTGAGGTCTGTACCCCACAGGGGGTGCCCTTAGCGTGTATTTGCTAAGTTTTATGTTAAGCCCTGTCTGAAGGCCTTAATTTATTGAGGCAGCCGACAATCTGCTAGGTTGACCTGCGAGATGAAATTTCCAAACTTCGTTCCTGACGGAGGACCCCGATCGCACATGTTTTCTCTTATTTTACATTTATTAGAGCAATTGCTTACTTAGACATTTGCACTGGGTGCGCCATTTAAGTAACGCCATTATTAGAAGTAATTTTTGTGTAAACAAATTCAATAAACAAATTTTCATTTTCCCTTGACTGCTACGCCCCAGTTTAGTTTTTAGGCATTCATTATTAATATTAACTTGACAAACAATATTAAACGTGATGTTCCCTCTGGTGGTAGCAAAAAGTAATTTATTCGAGGACAGGTCAACTATTTGAAGGCTGTAGAAAATTTATGGACTGACATAGTCGCAATGTACTTAATGTAATTGTTGCTATGTTTGAATAATAAAAGGGGTGATGTAACAATAGTGAAAGCATTTAACGACGTCCTAAAAACATAATCCCTTTTTGTTTTAGTTAGGTATTTAAAATGTTTGACTAACAGCAATTTTATTTCACTTTAGGTAATATCTGCTACATTGGCAGGTCAGCTAGATTTGTGTATTAGATTGACGGCAATGGCGGCCTTTTTTTACCAATGCTCCTATATCTTTAGTTGCTTAACTCCTTTTCCCGATTATTTGTGGGTCGGCTTCACAGGATGCACCTGAATATCGGTATATACCATGGTGCCAGGAAGCTGCGGAATGTACTCAAGATACATAAAGTTCATAAAATGTATACAGAACCACCTCTAAAGCATACCCTATCCATTAAAAAAGACATTTCGAAAGCTATCCACAATTGAAGGTGATATCGCGGAACAAACATACAAAAAAAAAACATGAATTAAGAACCTCCTTTTTTATGTCGGTTAAAAAAACAACGGAATCAACGGTCTAACGTCCTTTCCGAGGTAGGGAGTGATCTCGTTATATACCGGATGATCACCGATCCACGGACTCCCACCCGTGCAGCTGTTTATCTAGCCAAGAACCCTCTTTACTTACGTAACTATTCTCTTTAATTATCTCCCTGTTTAACTGTATTTTTTGTGCAACAGGTGCTGGCTTCATGCGTCTCTTTGGAACCTACCTCGCATCACACGGCTCCTCACTCGGCACTTACTTCAGGTTGCTGCGTCCAAGAGGAGTTCCTCTCGACTTTCGCGAGATCCTGAAGAGAGTTAATACTCCTTTCATGTTCTGCTTGAAGGTGCCTGGGTCATCGTCTCCGGCTGAGGTAAGTGAAAATGTTTATTTTTTACCTAAGTTTTTATGGCCATTAGTCGAGATGTATAAACGTTACTTAGCCCGTGGTTTAGCTTATATATGTTTCTGTCTCTATCTTGCAATTGTAGTTTGCTAGTTGTGCGACAGTGATAGGAATAGCGTTTAGTGTCGACACACAAGCATCACACGTCACTGCAGAGGCAATTGCAGCCTTGGACACCCGTGGACGCGTCGGCGGCTGCCTTCGACAACGTGCCACTCGTGTATTTGAGTACAGTACTCAACTACACGAGAAGCATGTCGTCGACGGCTGCCTGGCAATGCGTAGATGGCTGCAGTTTACTCTGCTATTAATGCGTCTTCCTCGTGTGTAAGAGCACTTAGACAAACTATGTGTTGAGTGAAGTAGGTCTGGGCTTTAGCCTTCAAGACAGTTTAATAGAAAATTCGAGTGGACACTATTTGATAAATAGAGAAATGATCTATTTGTGTGGGAACAGAAGAATAGGTAGGTACAGTCAACAACATGTCTATGAAAACCATACTGTAGGAACGACTTAAACAGAAGTTTAATTTTGTAGCGGTTAGGCTGGTTTTTGTAGTTCAAGTGTTACAGACATGCAGATCTTATTTCAACCAAGAACAATGTGAAAATATTTTTCACACAACATTCCTGACAAGAGGAAAACTTATCCTTTTAAGACAAATATTTTGCTTCGTAAACCGAATGGAAGCTAAAGATGGTTCGGAGCACAGGACCGCTAGATTACCTTATTTAATATTAACCAATGATGTGAACGGAAATTGTTTATATTCCAACATAACGACTTAAAATGCATTCATCAAGTACATAATTTTGTAATGTCAATAATAATATATAATAAACTACCGGAACATCTTAAGAATATAAATAAATATAATATGTTTAATAATAAATTAAAGCTATTTCTAATAAACAAAAGCCATTATAATTTATCCCCTTATCCGTAACGTGAATACATGAATGATAAACTGTGACTGGAATTGCAATAAAATGTAAATACTCAATTGAGATTACTTCTTCATTTGCCAATTACATTCACACATACAAATAATATAAACAATAAATACTGTATAATTATTTTAATCTAAATACATTTAATTTAATTAAGAATGATTCATGTTCTAAATACTATTACTTAATTAATTTATTTTTAATTATTTATCCATACTTATGTTGCTGTGCCCTTACAGGGTCCAAAACTGTATCTTAGCTTTAAGCCTATTTGTTACAACTTAATTCACATTACGGTATGCAAATAAATTAAATGAAATGAAATGAAATATAAGAAATATTCTGTAGAAGATATCAGAATCACTTTTACACGTCATATTATAAAAATAAGCTAGATGGAGTCCAGATTCCTTATCTGACTATCCCTGGGAAGAAATGGCGCAACAAACTCAAGGGCCAAAAGTCCAAACATATTAGTCAGATCATGTGAAGAAAATGTAGATTAGTACCCTTACATGGTCTTTTGACGAAAGAACTACACAGATTTGAGTGCACTAGTCCAGTCAGCGCAAGCATTTATCAGTAATCATGTAGCTCAATTCAGAATTTGAGGATCAATCAAAATCTAATACACCGATCAGATTGAACGATAAACTACTTAGGATTCTGTTACGAGTTACTAAGACGGCATTAAACTCCAGCTTGTTATTAAAACAAGCTAGCCTTATAACGAACGAAAGTTTCCATTTAATTTAAGAATTTTTTAATTAAAATTCGCTTCCTTCGCGGAAGGAGAAAATATCAGGAAGTTAATGTAAATTTACCATGCAAATCTTGGAGAAATAGAACTTAATAAGTTGCTAGCACGGAAGAAAACAGATTGTTAATAATGAGTTTGATAAGGTTATCTTACCTAGGTAGGTACTGTGACAGGTACTTCAAATAATAAGACTGTTTATTTTTAAAGCCTTTAGATAATCCAATAAATGAGGGGCTTGTGGCTAAGTAATAACAGCTGCACAGGTCGATCCATCAGGTTAAGCTACGTTTGCGAGGTTGGTCAGTAGATGGGTGACCATTTTTGCATACCAAGACTCCTCCTTACTCAGTTTTGAGTAATTATAAACCAAAAAAACAAATTTGCATGCAAATTTGGTTGCTTGGCAAAACCAAGCAGGTTAAGATCTCTACAGTTCTTTTAAAATAAGAATATCGACAGTCTTAGTTATGTAGGTAAGTTCTTTATAGTTTTTTTTTTTCATAAGGATGATGCGAATATAAAACGAAAGTTCATATAATCCCATTGACTTACTATTTCATGAGGGTTGTATTACTGATTCGTATGATTAAAATTCTATAAAGCCATATTCGTTACGTTCGCGAATCATAGTTTAATCCACACAAACCTGACAGAGACCTGCAAATTAAAAAAAAATCGCGTATTACCTTAGCGCATTATCATTAAGTCTGAACCAATTTAAAGAATAAACAAGTAATCTTTGAAGCGACAAAATGTTATCTGGAATAATCTCATCTTCATCGTTTTTAACAAAATTTTGTCGGCGAGGAAACGGAAGTGTCGCCAACTTCTAATTTATTATTCTCAATTTTCCAACGTTCTACAAAGTTTTAACAAAATTATTATACTTTGAAGTCCTTTTTTGTCTGTTCGTGATTTAAAAAAGGTAAATATTAACATTTGACAAGGTCTGTACTTATTAGAAAACAATGAGAATAAGGGTTGTTGAACTTTTGAACGGACCAAGTAAATACAAAATAATAGAGACAGCAAGAAAACACTGAAATAATGCTGCTGGACAAAACTTTTTTTTAAACTGTTTTGGACCAATTTACAGGGTTATTTAAAACTGGGTACCTAAGGTCCACAGACGCGGTGGGTATCAATATGTAAACACGATAAAATAAAAAGATTTTGATGTTTTTTTGGGAGATCAACGACTACTGTTAGTTTTGTTACTTGAAGTATGGGTTGAGAAAAACGGTTTTCTAATCATTTATGGATTTTGATACCGATCACCTCTGCGAAGTTTAAACAAAAAAAATAATAACATATTTTTATGAGATATTCAGTAACTACAATAACTGAGGTCTATTGCCCCACATAAATCTATTTAAGAAGAAAAGAACAGAAAAATCAAGGTGACAAACTAAGGTGATGCTTAAAATGAAATTTAAATTCTAAAACACAATTTTTTGGTTACATAGATACATCGCGTAAATAGCGTCTGCGGTGTTAACTAGCCAAATAAAAATATCCCTATATGTAAACATAAACAAAACAACCTTGACAACTATCATCACACCGCGATTGGTGTCTAGATGTTCACACACCCTTTCCATAACACAATAGATCCCAGAACACATGTAACCAAACCAACAGTAACTATGTTTATCCGCTTTTCTTTGTCCGCCGCCCTTCAAAACACTTCGAATTGAAGAGCAGCCCTTTGTTGGAGGCACTTTACCAAGTTTACATACAATATAACGTTCCGAATGGACACCGTCGAATTATTTGCTCTCTGACCAAATTTGTTTTGGTGTTTCGTAGATAAGATCAATACAAATACACTTGCACAGGCCGTGATTAAACCCTGCTTCAATATTGATGGTTCATCCCGTGTTAAGATGGTTACAAAGGCTATTGATAGGAGTGGGATTATGGAAATAATTGGAACTTGTTTGATTTTGAAATTGTTTTATAATGGAGTCTTGGTTGTTTTGTTCCGTTTTAAAGTGGTAATGTAAACAGTGTGGCAGAAGATGTGTAAAGAAAAGGAGAAAATAAAATTGTAATCAGTTTGTAGAAGCTCTCGTTGCGTAGATTTATTATCTACCTAGAGTTTTCCCAGCTATGTTGGGGTCGGCTTCCATTCTAACAAGATGCAGCTCAATAATAATGTTTTACACGGACTGACTGCCTAGCCACTCCATATAAATTTGAGGTTTTGAAGGTCAGATAGACCGTGACAACCCAGCTGCAAGGTAAAACGAGGGCCCATTCTTAAGACTACGGTTTTCAAACTTGGGCTTCTGACGAACCGTATTATCAGCCTACAACATTCCTATTGCTAGGACACAGGCCTCCTCTCTGTGAGAGGGTTCCGGCCATAATCCACCACGTGCGCCCAGTGCGTGGGGGATATCACAGGTGTTTGCATTTTTGGGTCTAGCACATGCCAGTTTCCCCATTATGTTTGCCTTCACCATTTTGTCGACCCGTAACGACTGTCAAAGATGACAGCCGGTACCAACAGCTTAAAGTGCTTTCCGAGACATGAAGGGGTTTTGGTATGTAAAGATGGTCACCCATCCACAGACCAACCGCGACAGGCTTAACGATCGTTCGACCCGTGTGGCTACTATTACTGAGCCACAAGCCCCTTTTATCGTTGCGTAGATTGATCTGTCTCACAACCTCGAATCGCTTACCAGGATCCGTTAAATTCCTTCATACCTAGCTGAACAATCTCAAAGCTAACACGAATGTTTGATGATGATAATTTTGACATTAAACCAGTAAACAATAAGGAACATGAATATATTCCAAGAGCGTTTACTTAATCAAAACAAAGAACATACATAGCTAATACTACACATAATGCTACTCTAAGCATATTTTCTGTTGTTTCCCCAACATGCATTTTAACAGACCCTCTGAAACTTGGCGTTCGCCCCCTCGCTCTGATTACGTATTAACAAAGGGAAGCGCTGCCTAGACAAAAGCTTGCGACAACAGTTTTTCCAGTGACCCACCTTCGAAGTGTGTCACACTAGAACCTGTGTACGACTAAACGCGTAGTAACATAACAATGGACTATTAATGTCTTTGGGTGGACAATGGACTGTGAAAATTGTGTTGGGATGGGTCATTTTATAGCAATAGTATGTTTGTTGGTTTATGGAAATGTATATTGAGTATGTCCCCCGTAGTGATTTGGAATTTTGGGTTCTTTTGCATTTGCTACTGTATCTTTGTTTTAGTAGTGATTTGAAACTTTGGCTTCTTATGTTTTTTCTATTGTTTCTTTGTTTTCAATTTTTCTTTGAATAAAGCTGTAAATAACCTTTATTTTTGTTCTTATATCATTCATTGTGGCTCTTATAACAGCATTACTATATATTATACCAATGCTGCATCGGTTTCATTATGAGGATGACATGACCAATATTATGTATATCATACATATACCTAGTCAATGAATTTAAAAAAGTCTACATACTTTCCTATTATAAAGAAGAAAAGGTATCAATCAGTATTCCATAAAATAAATGCACCTCGTTTATCGGAACTCCGTTCACTAAATCGATTGCATGCAATCGAACTAGAAAATAAAATCCCTATCGAGATGTGCTCGTATAACTTTAGATTTATTAGGTAATGTAAATAGTAGATCCATCTGTTTGTCCGTTCCTTAACTATGTTTGATTACGGAATTGAGCTGTTCACCCAAAAGGTTTGTACAAAGATTACGTTCGTCTGAAAGTGGCATTGAATCCATTTTAAGAGCAAGGACGGTTTTACGTTTCTAGTTATTTTTAAGCAATTTACGTTTACGTCTTTTGTAGTTTCCTTTTGTCTCATTGTCTTTGTTCCTAGTTTTTTATTGCTAATGGACCTATTAAATTTTCTTTTGTATATTTGTTCGTAATTTGAATAATTTTTCTCCATCGTTCAAGGAAATAATATTATTACCAACTCCGCTATGACAAAAAAAGTACGGTTTCCTTATGGGAAATAACACTCTTAACATGTTTTAGCATTACAGCTAGAGTATACAATTAACCCTAACGCTGATATTTAAGTGTCAATATACTGTAAATCTTATTTCGATTATATTACCATGACCATTTGTACCATGGGCAATATCTGTTTGCATCTTGGAACGAATGTCCAAAATCTTGTTGGTAAATATATGATTTCTCTGGTACTTTCAAACTCAAATAGCAGCCAGGAGTTAATTGTGGACTTCTGTTGTAATATAAAAAAAATGATTATGAAAACAGTTTCTTTTTTTTCCGACCGGTATTTTAAATTTTGGGTACGTACACTTAATTTCTATGATAGTGAATTTGGAAATACCACTTAATATTTATCGCTTTATATCGTTTATCGTACATAATGGAATTTATTCAGTACATCATGTGACAGCGCTTAAACAGCGGCAACAGTAAATGGTTTCATATCGTCACGTTCACAGCACTTTATCAATGTGATCAAACTTTGACAAGTGCTCAATATCACGGATTCATTTGTTTACGATTTTACATCATTTGAAGTTTTTAGATTAAGTCGATTTAACTACAGTATTAGAACAGTGACTGTTTTGAATTTTGCTAAGGTGTTTAATTCGTCGAAGTCGAATTGTGCTTTTTTTATTTTTTGGGTGGGAAATCATCAAATGACTTCTCCCGCTCTGGATGGAGCAGGAAGGCGTGTCAAACTTTTACTGACTAAAACCCACCCGTGTTCTCTCAGTTGCCTGTTTGCCAGGGGCCGCGGTATCTTTTTCGAACAACCCGCACCCCTGGCAGGCATTGGCCCTTGCGAACTCCACCAGTTGTTGCTGACATCTTGCATCAGCTTTTGAGGACGTTTGAGGAATCCTAAAATTTCAGCCACGGTATAATGCAAAAAAAATAAATCAAAATGTGATAATTTCACAATTAAATTTCTTGTAAATTAAACTATCGTATAAATGTTCATTTCTCTGATGTTATAACAAAATAATAGTATCAACTGGTGTCACTCTTATTATTTGGTACTTAATTATACTTTTCACATCTAGTTTACCTTAATTCTTGGTGAATACATAAAATCCAGGGAGGTAGAGGTCACATTAATCAATTTATTTGCCTCCATCATATCAGCCAGGTAGAATCTAATATTCTTATATAATAGGATGAAAGTTGTTTATGGTGACTTATTTTGATGTCTACGGCATCTAAGGGCAGTACTTTAATCTATTTCTTCCTTGATAAATAAATAAAAGGATGTGAAGAGGCTAGTTTAGATTCGACATTGTTGTCAGTATTTTCTATTGTGCATTCATTTTCTGTTTGGCCTTTTTCAGTCAGTCAGTGAGTGTAATTTAGAAAAACGTCTCATGCGCCACTTCCAATAGTACTGTACATGTTGTCTACAAAAGTCAACCTTATGTTGTATAGGCTGGATATAAAATAACTTTAGTTGCATTCGAACATTCGAGCGCTTTCTAAATGAGCTTTTAATTTAATTAGAATAGTGTTTTGGTTTTCAAAAAACAGAGTTTTATGCGCGTGGCTGTCAACACGAAAGCGTGGGATGAACGTGATAGTTTTATTGTTAACACAAATACATCACACAATAATTAATACACTATAGTACATAGAGTAGTAGGTCCATCGGTTAGGTCACAGGCTTCGTCTATGTGAGACGGGGCACAATCGACCATGCGGGCCCAGTGCAAGTTAGTAGATGTCACTTGTCTTCGAATTTTTGGTTCTAGGACATGCAGGAGTTCTCACGATTTTTTCCTTCACCGTTTTCGGAGCAGTGATGATGAAATTAAATACAAAAAGAAAGGTGCCTGCCTGGGTAATTCGGGCCCGATACCACTGGGTCTAAGTCCACTCTGAAACAGTTTAACTATAAACTGAAACCAATTCCTCTGCCTAATTAGAAGTAGACATAGATCCCAGCACCAATCTGCACACCATTCTCGGACTCCTTTGTTTCATTCATACCGCACAACTTTTGGCGCATTCATTTGCGTTTATTCGCGAAAGTTGGTAGTACAAGTTTGTTTCAAAACTGTCGGTAGACGGAAGTTTGTTTGGTTATTTACTAAATGAGCCATTGTTTGGAATCAAACGGTTGGAAGCTCGTAAATGTGTCGTAAATACTAATAGGTTGTATTCATTCCAGTGTAATCGTGATGAATTAAGAAGAATATTGGTATTTTATTCTCCTGAGATTAGTAAAACAAATGACCTTTTTACGAGACAACAAACATTGATATTTTTTTTAAATAACGTCATATAGTTTATCATCACTGCATACCAATCGGTCTTACCCCCAAGGCACCCCGATATTTCACATAATCGTGATGAATTAAGAGTTATGTCGTATTCACCTTAGATTAGTAAAAAATTGGCCATCACGGCACACCCGGTAGATGTGAAAAGTGGATTTTGTTCCGAGACAACGAACGTTGAATTCTTTTTGAGAGAGCGTCATGACGTTTGCCGTCACGGCATAGTACACCAGATCTTACCCCAAGACGCCCTCAAAAATACATTAAAAATATGCAACGTCCTCTTATTAACTTCTAGTACTATGCTATAATCAATCAAACGACGTATCATCCTGAACGTTGTACTGAAATTGTAAGTAACAATTTTGTATACATTATGCATCTTAATTGTACAATTTGGATGTGTAAACAAATTCCCACGTTCAAAATAGAATACAACAACAAAATATCACCCGACTATCAAAATTTTCACCAGAAAATATATAGACTAGCATATTTTTTTGACGTAGTTACACATTTTACTAAACCGTTAATGGCAACAATATTTTATACTAACGGTACAATAAAAACCGGTGTTCTATAAAACTACTGTTAAGCGAAAAGCATTAAATCTTAGCAAACGTCGCGTAAATTCACGAAGTCTTTTTTCTACTGATTCCTTTTTTGTTTGGTAAGTACTAAATTTAGAAAATGTAATAAAAAAACGAACTAAATAAGTACAAAAACGATTTAGTCACTAGCTACAATAATATTTTATCTTGATTCATTTCCTTTGTTTAGCTAAATCCCGAATAGAAAACTTGTCACTACCTTTTCATAGAAGTATCGTCAGAGAGAACCAAAGGTTCTAATTACCAGGAGGCAGCAACAAAATCGTTTGTTTCCTGAATAAACCGATTAGTTTAAACTTCCACAATCCTTTTTCCTTATCCCTAACCGTAAAGCCACAACTAATGGAAATGGCTTAATCCTAGTTCTGTACCGGATTCACTTTATCTGCCACAACTCCTAGGCAGTCTGTTTGTTCTACTATTTAAACCGACCCACGCTTAGACCCTTTTCTTAATTGCTAAACGCTCCTGAAATGTTACGTACCGCTGAGTATTTCTGTTTCGTATTTTTAAGCGCGATTGTAAGTGTTTTCAATTACTAAGCTTAATTTGTAATTAAGATAACCATCGCCATTTTGAATTACATAAAAATGGAGAAAACATTATAGTTCTTCTTCTTCGTCGTGTCGTTCTTCCTAATCGTTGGTTGGTTTTAAATAAGCTTCGACCAGAATTCTGCCACTTCGACAGCGTTATAGTTTGCCTGGCATAGGTCTTCCATAGTGCTGGTGTTAGAGCACGACAAGAGCTGGGGAATAGTCTGCGATATGGCTCCACAGTCATACTGCATCCCATAGGAGTACGTCCACCTGACCAAGTTGTAACAGCAGTGGTCCGCATGGCTTCTTAGTCGATTAAGAGATTTCCAGGTGAGCCATGACATTTGGTGGCCTGCTGGAAGCGTTTCTGGAGACTCGACATAATCCGCTGGAGGACAGTACCTACATTTGTTGACATAATATTACTTCCATGTCAATAAAATCCATTTTTCTGCTACAAAACATGAAGAACACCTCTTTATCTTCGAAAGTAAATCGAACCAATGAAACACAATAAAACAAATGAATCATCATTAAATGATTTTGATTACGATTTTTCTTATAAATAAAGCCGCTTGAAAAGAGCAAACATTTCGATTCATTCTCGTGGGATTAAAAAGGCACAACAAATGAGTTGGTATATCGGATTTGGTGAATAAAAAAGGAAGACCGGCTATCAATCAAATAAATAAATTTCTTTTTCCTCATATTGTAAAGCTTCCTGAAAGCTTTTAAAAGCACACATTTATACAAACCCAGGAAATATAATAATATCAAAAACATTTATTAATTCGGAACAGAAGTACCCACAACGCTTTTGTTCGTTAAGTGGCTTTTACAAATTGATAGCAAAAAGCAGGAACGAAAATAAAATTGATATATAAAACGATTGATCTACAATAATGTAATAATATTCATGTTATTTCGGTCCGTACTATGTACACTTAAGAACTGATACCCAAATTGAGTAGTTTTAAGTGTAGTTGAAATCAATGTTTTTAGAACATTATTTTTTACACCTTTCTGTAACAATGTAATCCGTGCCATTTACTGTTCAGCGCATAATAATATATTATTTCGTCCATGGAATAAAATTCTGGACCGAATGGAAGGGATGGGGACCCAACCGTTGTTTACATTGTAAATAAGTGGACTGACCCGGAAACTTCTCACACCTCGCAATCCCAACTGGAATACTGTTTTATTTTTGTTTGGAACGAAAGGGGAAATAGTATGTAGGTAGGTAATTGAAAAGTGAACATGAGGATTTCGTTACTCTTTTTTGTTTTTATATTTGATAAATATACGTCGTCTAGATATGCTATTTCAGATTTTATCATTTAACTTCGTCACGTTAGATGCTCAAGCATACTTGTTTATACTACCTACTAGTTGGACAGTGGAAAATTCAACCATAAATATAAAAAAGACTATAATACAAAATATTTTCTTTCATGGAGGAAGGAGTGCATCCTTCTCCAATTATAATCTTTAACTGAAAAAATATATTTTGTATTTTCTTTAACTGTGCCAAATTTAAAAAAAAAATCATAAAAAGTGGTAACAACTGTTGCTTCACGTATTAGTATATAGACTGCCTGATTTTAATCCTACTATACACCGTGACATTTAAGTTGTACAACGGCAGCCCACTTCATGTATCCAATGACTGCTAACCATTTATTACAAAAAATATATTTTTGGACATGTGAAGAATAATACAAAAGAAAAATATCATTCACTAAGACGCATGTTGTAGTTTTGAATACCCTGTTATGGAGATGGAATGAATGATGAAATGTAATGGCATTATAGTAGGTAGGGAGAAATCTTCTACCGTTTGATACGTAAACATTATTAACAGGGATGGGCACGCCACAACTGCGGCGGTAAGTTCCCTCTTTGAGGAGTGTCGTGAGAGGTGGCACGGCGTCCTCACCTTCCACCTGACGCAGGTCCTCACCGGACACGGTTGTTTCGGGAGGTTCCTGTTTCAGATAAGGCGGGAGGAAACGCTCGGGTTTTCAGGTTTCCACTGCGAAGATCGCCCTGAGGACACGGTGGAGGTCTATCCGGCTTGGGCGGAGCACCGCCGTGTTTTTGTGGAGGCGATCGGTGGCGGCGAACTCTGGCGTCCGGCCCTGGTCCAGGCTATGGTACGGAGCAAGAGTGCAGTGGTAGCCGTCGCCACCACTGCACTCTCGCTCCGTATGCTCGCCAAGAGGGAGGCGGCGAACGTGAGGGAGAGGCAGCATATGCGCTCTCACGGTCCTAGCCTCCGCAGAAGGTGCCCTGGGCGTCGGGATTCCCAGGCTGATTCCCGGCCACCGTAGGCGCGGGCTTACGGACGGCGAGTAATGGGTAGCTCGCTGTCCGGTAAGGACCAAGCTCGGGTCGACGGCGCGTTGTGTTCCACGCGCGCCTCAAAGAGATGTCAGCACCAACTGAAAGGGCTCGCCCGCAAGGGCCGATGCCTGCCAGGGGTGCGGGTTGTTCGAAAAAGATACCGTGGCCCCTGGCACACAGGTAACTGAGGGAACACGGGTGGGTTTTAGTCAGTAAAAGTCTGACACTCCCTCCTGCTCCACACAGACCAGGAGAAGTTATTTGATGATTTCCCACCCTAAAAAAAAAAACTTTATTAACAGGGAGGATATTTCATAATTCTAAAGCATTATTTTTTTTTTTAGTACCTATTATCTTAATTAATGGTAGCATTTTTTTTATTGTGCCTGTAGGTATTTTATGTCGGATACATTAAGTGGACCACCTTTGTAAGACGAATAAAATATCACGGTGTATATTTATATAAACATATATATAATATTATAAATGTGAAAGTTTGGATGTTTGTTACTCAATCACGCAAAAACGGCTGAACGGATTTGGATGAAACTTGGCAAACAGATAGGTAGTAACCTGGATTAACACATAAAATACTTTTATCCCGGTAATACGACCCCGTTGGATAATTTTCGGCCACCACGCGAGCGATGCCGCTGGCAAAAGCTAGTCTTAAATAATAGTCCAGTAAGGATACAATAATTTTTGCACATAACCTTCGATAATTCTAAAGTTTTTTATTTTCTCTGGGTGGATAACTTTAGTGAATCCAGTGCTATGTACAAAAATGCTAACAGTTTAGAGTTATGCAATAGGTATGAAGTAGGTATTTCCTATTATTTCGTGTTATAACAAGAATATAAAACTTAAATTAAAATGCTTTACTGATTCTTTATTAATACTATCTAAACTATATATTAGTGAAAATGCTAACAGATAGGTATTGTGGAACAATAGAAAACTGAAAATGTCCCGTAACTCATTCAATAAAAAATTTAAGTTTTTTAAATCATCTCTTTTACGGGCATAGGTATTAGTTACACCTTACAACAAAAGTTCTAACAACTAAGTAATATGCTGCAAAAGTAATCGTTTTTTTACGTTGCGACATGCGCAATATTGAATTTAAATTGATAATTTTGCGTCTACATATTGGTAATAATAAACTCAGCTTCCACACAAAAGTTTCATCAAATATGTGCTATGCCTTTTGTTTAATAAATAAAATACAACTTGGGTATTGCGGGGCGCGGTACAGGTACCTACGATAATGCGTGCGCCGCCACCGCCGCGCCTTGCGGCGAAGTGTGGTGATACTCCACTGCGGAAATGCAGACGTATTGAATGAGGCACGAAATCATTTAATTATCGTCTCTTCTCAGAAATCACTAGGTACTCTGGTCCGGTCCGTGATTTCGCCCGTGTGTAACTAATTAATCATCAACAATTATCAGAATCCCGTCACTCCCGTCTAAAAAAGACTGTTTTGAAAAATACGCTGTTGTTCTGTTCTTAATTTCAAACAACTTAATAGGTACCTACCGACCAAGATCGTAATAATTATGTACACTTTCACTATGTAGCTACTTGTTATAGTGATAGGGGAAGGGCACAGAGACAGAAAGTGGAGATTTCGTTACAATTTTTTTTTCGGGATAGTTTTCCCGGGAAAAATACATTTATATGTATTTAATATATTTAAAAAAATATATATATTGAAGCGGTAAAGTAATTGAATTCAATAAGTAGGTACCTGTTTTTGTTCCATCATTTTAAAGTACCCTTAAGTGATCTCCCGAAAACCGAAACAAGAAATTCCCGCAAAAAAAAAAAGATTGTCGTAAGGAAGTCTACACTTTTTGTCTCTGCTACTCGAAGTTTAGCTAAATACTGTCTTCTTATTGTGATGTTTGAAACATGGTGCTTTGCAATTTTCATAGAACACTAGTGCCTTTGGGTACAATTGTAACTAAATTACAGTTTGACTTTCTAGTATGGCGGACATCACTTTGTTACGTTAGTATCTACTGCCCTGAAATATTACGTATCATAATGTGGCATCTGCCAGCCTTTCTACGATATACTCCCAACACTAGTTGACGATAAATTTACTATGTGTAGTAGGAAAGTGTGATAACGGCAATGCTGCTATTATGAATCAAGCTCCTGAATAAGTAGCAATAAAATAATAATGCTATTATAATTTTTTATTATAATCAAAACTATAGAACCAAATCAGTCATACAGCTGCATTTTGTCAATAGCGAAAATAACTAAGACATAATGCACAACACCCGAATATAAATAGACTTACGTATACGAATTAAGAAGACCAACTTTAACTAATATGACAGTATATGTATAACCTATATGTCAACGACCTGATTGAAGAGTTGAGCAGCACAAGAGTCGGATGCCATATTGGCGGTGAATGTTTAAATAAGCTCAGTTATGCAGATGACATGGTTCTGCTCAGCCCCTCGGTCAACGGCCTCAGAAAACTAATTTCCCTTACACCAATTAACCTATAATGTTAAAAAGACAGAAGTAATGATTTTCAAACACGACAATGGCCGTAATAAGGTCTTGCCAATTACTTTGTGTGGTTTAAAATTAAAAATAGTTAGTCAGTTTAAGTATCTCGGACACATCATAACGGAAAATTTAAAAGATGACGATGACCTGGAGAGGCAAAGACGTAGCATCGCATATAGAAGTAACATGCTAAATAGACGTTTCTTCCATTGCTCGAAACAAGTAAAATAACTCTGTTCCAGGCTTACTGTCAGTCGTTCTACACCAATCAACTTTGGTACAAGTACACGAAGAGTGCATACAACACGCCTCGTGTACAATATAATAACGCATTTCGGGTCATGCTCAACCTGCCCTGGCGGTGCAGTGCGACTGAGATGTTTGCTGAGAGTAGAGTAACCGACTTCTTTTCGCTCATGGGGAAGCACAGGGCGTTGTTCTTTTCGCGTGTGGTGGCAAGTCAAAATAGTATTGTCAAAGCTGTTTTTCATACTGTGTATTTACTGAGGGTGACAATATAAATCTACTCACCATTGTTACATTTGTTTTGGCTTCCTTGGTGTGAAATGGTGGGTTGCTGTATTGTTATTTATCTTTACTTTGTTATTATGTTCGTTTGTTTAGTTTATCTTTTGTTTAAATTATAATTTTATGGGTGCTAAAGCCTGAAATAAACGATTAATAAAAAATAATCATAATAAATAAAATAAAATACAAGTTTTACTATCATAATATAACGAAAAATATTTAAGAAGACTATAAGGGGGATTAGCATGGAAGCTATGGAAGGTTCAGCATCAGCTACAAATAATTGCTTAATGAACCTCTTTGTTATTGAGAAACAATATATATATACTTTATAAAAGCTTTCGTCTCTTAGTAGACGTTGTGTTTCATGTTGAACATTCCTGTTCTTCGAGGTTGCACCTGGTTTCATAATCTGTGCATTCGTTTAGTTAGATGACTAATTTGGACCTCGGTTGCCGAGTCCAAATCAGGCTCGCTTGTAATTATGTGTGCTGTGCTGCATGGTTTATCTATGCAGTAGACGCACATAGCAGAACATTTCATTTAATTTTCTTTGCAGGTTAACTTGCACTTGCAAGATTTAACTTTCAGTATATCGTCAGGTGCGGGTTGGTCGAGTGTTTTGATGGGAACTAAATAAGGTGCATCCTACATAAGGTGAGGAGATACTTCACAACTGGACAGCTTTTGAGTCTGTATAAATCTCAAGTGCGTTCTTGTGTGGAGTATTGCAGCCACTTACGGGATGGCTCAGCAAAATACCAGCTTGCTGCCCTTGACTCGGTGGAACGCAGAGCAAAAAAGGCTCATAGGTGACGAAACGTTGGTGGCTGGGCTTCATGATCCCACTATCGCCCTTTTACTACCGAACTACCAAAAACACTGCAGGGTACCATCCGCACTTGGTTGATATCCCGACCAGTCGTACTCAGCGCTACTTTTTATTGTTTTTTTTTGTTTGGGAAATCATCAAATAACTTCTCCCGCTCTGGGCGGAGTGGGAGGGCGTGTCAGACTTTTACTGACTAAAACCCACCCGTGTTCTCTCAGTTGCCTGTGTGCCAGGGGCTGCGGTATCTCTTTCGAACAACCCGCACCCCTGGCATGTATCGGCCCTTGCGGGCCCCATCAGTTGCTGCTGGCATCTCTTTGAGGCGCGCGTGGAACACAACGCGCCGTCGACCAAGGCTTGGTCCTTACCGGACAGCGAGCTACCCATTACTCGTCGTCCGCAAGCCCGTGCCTACGGTGGCCGGGAATCAGCCTGGGATTCCCGACGCCCAGGGCGTCTCCTGCGAAGGCCACGGCTGTGAGGGCGCATGTACTGCATCTACCTCACGTGCGCTCCCTCCCTCTTTGTGAGCATAACTGCTTCGCTGAAGGAGGCGACTGCTAGCCATGCACTCTCGCTCCGTACCATGGCCTGAACCAGGATCGGACGCGAGAGATCGCGGCCGCCGATCCCCTCCATGAGGACATGGCGGTGCTCCGCGGAAGCCGGGCAGACCTCCACCGTATGCTCTACCGTGTCCTCAGGGCGATCTTGGCAATGAAAACCCCCGGCGTTTCCTCCCGCCCTATCAATGATATTAGATGACTAATTTGGACCTCTCCAAATTAGTCATCTAACCAAACGAATGCACTGGGCACGCCATGATTGCGGCGGTAAATTAAAATTAAAATATTTTTTGCTCAACACAATACATAATCATACATTTCTAGATGTCAAGTGAATACGCAGTCCACTGTGTTGCACCAACTCGGGCATGCAAAATTATATAAAACCAATAAAATTATACTATTTCATAAATTCACCTTAATATGTTTTACAATTTTATTAATAACTCAATATAATACCATAGAAAATGTCTTAAATTCAAATCAATAAGTATGTAATGTCAGAATATATAATGTCATAATTACTAAGTAATGTCTATTACAAATATGATAATTTTAATAAAACTAAAAACAAAACGAACTCAGGTATTCTCCCTAATTACACGTATTATTATTAGTATTACACACACAAATTTCTATCTATATATTCTATAGAGAGGTATTCATTAATTGTGTAGTATATCTTACTTATCAGTAGATTATTGAGTTGCTTCTTAAATAAATGGGTATCTTTAATACTTAACAAAGCATTAGGTAACTTATCATAAATATGTGGTGACATTTCTAGGAAGTTTTTACGGAATACTGCTTTTTTGTGTTGCTTACTGCTTATTTTATTTCTATGTCGCGAATTGTGTAGTTTTTCAAAAAGTTGGAAGTTTGTTTTGACAAATTCGGCCACCTCATATATGTATAGGCAGGGTACTGTTAATATACGGAAATTCAGAAAGAACGGTTTGCAGCTTTCCGTGCTTTGAATACCGTATATCGCCCTCACACATCTCTTTTGCGCTCTAAATACTGTCTCCTTGTTGGTGGAGTTACCCCAGTATATAATCCCGTATCGTAATGCAGACGTAACATATGCATGACACGCCGTAACCAAAACTTTTTGATTTACCTCCTTTGAGAGATTACGTAATGCATAGGAATTCCCCTCTTTGAGGAGTGGCTTGAGAGGCGGCATGGCGTCCTTACCTTCCGCTTGACACAGTTCCTCACCGGACACGGCTGTTTCGAGAGGTTCCTGTTTCTAATAAGGCGGGAGGAAACGCCTGGGTGTTTCCCATTGCGAAGATCGCCCTGAGGATACAGTGGAGCATACGGTGGAGGTTTGTCTGGTTTGGGTGGAGCACCACCGTGTCCTCATGGAGGCGATCGGCGGTGGCAATCTCTCGCGTCCGGCCCTGGTCCAGGCCATGGTACGGAGCGAGAGTGCATGGCTAGCAGTCGCTTCCTTCAGCGAAGCAGTGATGCTCGCAAAGAGGGAGGCGGCGCACGTGAGGATGCAGTACATGCGCCCTCACGGCTGTGACCTTCGCAGGAGACGCCCTGGGCGTCGGGAATCCCAGGCTGATTCCCGGCCACCGTAGGCACGGGCTTGCGGACGACGAGTAATGGGTAGCTCGCTGTCCGGTAAGGACCAAGCCCGGGTCGACGGCGCGCAGAGCGGGAGAAGTCATTTGATGATTTCCCACCCAGAAAAAATAAAAACCAAACGAATGCACAGATTATGAAGCGAACTGCAACCTCGGAGAACTGGAATCTTCAACATGAAACACAACGTCTACTAAGAGAAAGCTTTTTATAAAGTATATATTGTTTCTCAATAACAAAGAGGTTTATTAAGAAATTATTTGTAGCATTTTTTTTTTGGGAATTTCTTGTTTCGGTTTTCGGGACATCACTTAAGGGTACTTTTAAAATGATGGAACAAAAATTGAATTCAATTATTTTACCGTTTCAATATAATTTTTTTTAATATATTAAATACATATAAATGTATTTTTCCCGGGAAAACTATCCCGAAAAAAAATTGTAACGGAATCTCCACTTTCTGTCTCTGTGCCCTTCCCCTATCACTATAACAAGTAGCTACATATTGAAAGTGTACATAATTATTACGATCTTGGTCGGTAGGTACCTATTAAGTTGTTTGAAATTAAGAACAGAACAACAGCGTATTTTTCAAAACAGTCTTTTTTAGACGGTAGTGACGGGATTATGACAATTGTTGATGAATAATTAGTTACACACGGGCGAAACCACGGACCGGAACAGAGTACCTATTCTCTATTTGAAATATAATTAGACATTTAAACAAACCTTTTTACAGTCCGACCAACCGATTTCGTCTTTTATTTCGTATGCATAAGGATGACATTAAAAGTGGTTACAATACCAACTGCTTACTGCAGATGCCATTTATTATGCTACCAAAGCAATAGAAGTCAAAATCAGTTGAATGGACTGTACAAAAGGTTTATTTAAATGTCTAATCTTATTTCGAACGGAGTATAGTGATTTGTGAGAAGTGAGAATATTGAAATGATTTCGTGCCTCATTCAATACATCTGCACTTCCGCAGTGGAGTGTCGTCGTACCTCGCCGCACGCATTATCGTACCTACACCGCGCTGACCGCGCCCCGCAATACCCAAGTTGTATTTTATTTATTAAACAAAAGGCATAGCACATATTTGTTGAAACTTTTGTGTGGAAGCTGAGTTTATTATTACGAATATGTAGGCGCAAAATTATCAATTTAAATTCAATATTGCGCATATCGCAACGTAAAAAAACGATTACTTTTGCAGCATATTACTTAGTTGTTAGAACTTTTGTTGTAAGGTGTAACTAATACCTATGCCCGTAAAGGAGATGATTTAAAAAACTTAAATTTTTTATTGAATGAGTTACGGGACATTTTCAGTTTTCCATTGTTCCACAATACCTATCTGTTAGCATTTTCACTAATATATAGTTTAGATAGTATTAATAAAGAATCAGTAAAGCATTTTAATTTAAGTTTTATATTCTTGTTATAACACGAAATAATAGGAAATACCTACTTCATACCTATTGCATAACTCTAAACTGTTAGCATTTTTGTACATAGCATTGAATTCACTAAATTTATCCACACAGAGAAAATAAAAAACTTTTGAATTATCGAAGGGCATGTTTTTCTGGCTACTGGACTATAAAGAGAAGGTTGTGTACTAAAACACAACCTTCGCTTTATTTAAAATTAAAATCACTCGTCTACTTTCTTAACTAAAATAAAATAAAAACAGATTTCTAAACTACACTACAAACTGATGTTATCCACAGCCCCGTTCCATACTCCATTTTCTCCTCTACGGACAAACTTTTATCTTTTACTTACAAAAATAAAAGCGAAAGTGTTGCACTAGCCGCGTTTTACACAACGCGCTCTAAATTGCTTGCTACTACCGCATCGTTGGAACTTTTGAAACTACCCGAACTTACGCTAGAATATGCTCAGAGGTGAACTAAAAGATTTGGTGGAACAATTTCTGCTTAGCTCTGATATGTCCATCCGATAATTTGCATCTCCTAAATTTAAATTTAAAGTTTGTGATCTTGCAATAAAAAAATTATACAAATGTGATCCCTTGAACCTTTGTTTGACTGGCAGATAATGCATAAGACATTCGTTTCGCCTTTGTACCTTTTTGTGAGCGGAATGTTTAACCTTTTGACCGCCAGAGTGTAAACGCATCGGCGTCCCTCCCACGCCAAGCCACAAATTCGGTGCAAATACCCACAAAAAGAATAGGGATTCCAAAATGTTATCGATAATTAATTAATAATTGCTTTTCGTCCCCTATTTTTTAAATTAAATATTACTCGTAACAGCATTCTTTTATTTAATTTCGTAACCCCAAAATTTTGTTTTCTTGTCGGCATTAGCCGACGGTGGCGGATTGGGCACGTTTTCATTTGTCGGCTATACCCGACGGTGGCGGTCAAAAGGTTAAAGACGAAAAAAAAAGACAAGATAAGTTTTTATCCAGTACGCAAACTATAACCATGAATGTGGCATATCATTCGAAATCTTCCAGCACAAAAATTTTTCGTCGGTAATACAAAAAAAAAACAGCTGTTCTATACATTTGACCGCGTAGGATAGGTATTGTACTTTTCTATGAAACAGCTGATTTTTTTTGTAAAACCGACGTCAAATTACTGCGCTAGGGGGTCTAGAATGATATGCTGAATTTATGGTTACAGTTTGCGCACTGGATAAAAACGTAGATATCCTGCACATGTGATAACTCAAGTATTGTATAATTTTTTTACTAGCTTTTGTCAGCGGCTTTGCCCGCGTGGAGGTCAGAAATTATCTCACGGAAACGTACTACTGGGATAAAAAGTATACTTTTTGTTAACTCAAGTTATAAACTATCCGTGTGCCAAATTTTATCCAAATCCATTTTGCCGTTTTTGTGTCATTGAATAACAAACATCCAAACTTCTAAACAGTTAATCTTTCACATTTATAATATTAATTGGATTCATCAAAGCAAAAACAAAAGAGGATGAGACGGAGATCTGATGATGAGACCAACATGATCATTTTCCTCTTTATGAACACCACAATCAGACTGTATTTTATTTCGTCGACGTATTGAGTTCTAGCTTTTACCTTGAAACTAAGAATTTTATAGATAATACTAAAGAGCTAGTCTATGTATTTATCTCTACCTAGTACCTAAGCCGCGCTTTTGTTCTTTGGATTAAGGATTTCAAGAATAACTATCTATTCTGTTGATAAAAGCTTTACTAAATATAGTCTAAATATCCTAGAATTTTCTCCTTTTAGTTCTTACTTTAAGTTATTATTTTCTGTGGCTTAGATAGTAACTACATGGAGCTATCAATGGTAAACGATTGTAAAATCATCTTTCTTAATTTTCAACATGTACCTTCAATTTGCCTATTTGCCTCAGTGTTAAACAAAACCTATTCTTTTGTTGATAACAGGGTCTGGAGATCAAAGGACAGATGGTATTCTGTTCTGAATCGGATTCGCTTCTCTTCGTCGGCTCGCCTTTCCTCGATGGGCTTGAGGGTCTCACCGGCAGAGGCCTCTTCATTTCTGATATCCCTCTGCATGACGCCACGAGAGATGTCATCTTGGTTGGGGAACAGGCGAGAGCTCAGGTAAGAATAGTTGTAATTTTACTTAAATTGATAATTCTGAAAACTTTGCGAGGTCTACTAAAGCCATTATTTAAAGTTCCCAAACTTTATATTAGACCAGTTTCAAAATTTTATTGGTATTGGTGAAATATTGTACTAAATATTCAAAGAAGCTTGAAAAACACAACAATCTTCTTTCAGGACATAGTTGTTCATGAATTATCAAAGAAGTGTCAAATGCTTTAGTAGCATCAATTCAGAAGTAGTTTTAAAACACTCGTTTGAAGTTTCGCACTTGTTGATCGTCTTCAAGACCAATGTCTACAGCAGCGTGCTTGAAACTTGCTTTGTAGAGGCAGCGCGCAGCCGCTCGAGTTCAAGATGACGATGAATTTTATTTTTAAATTTTCCAACTTAAGAGTGCAGTTGGTAGGAATTAGTTGGAACAACTAAAACTTAGATAAACGAAACATGGAATATTCGATTAATTGCTAGGAAAACTGAAGAGTCTCGAGATAATGATTCTGGACTTAGGCAAAATGTTAGTAGACTATAGGTACCTACATATGCCTAACCCTGCCTGTTACTAAATACGTTTGCTAACCTTCAAGAAAAACAAACATGATGACCTATTTACATATAGAAAAGAAAAAGTATTAACAAACAAGACAATACTTTTTCCCGGAAGCTTTGACGACAGAAGCCTCTTTAAAGAAGAATCAAAACATTTTATTACAAAAAGCCAACGTCACGCGGTATTCCCAGGTGGTCACCCATCGAAGTACTCACCACGCCCGATGTTGCTTAACTTCGGTGATCGGAACGAGAACCGGTGTTCTCAACATGGTATGGACGTTGGCGACAGTGCAACTGAAATTACTCTTTACTATTGGTGCATTTCGCTACTTCCCAACTACGATTTATTTCTGTTACTATTCATTGAACATCAATACATAAAACCTGCCTTACATCACACCTGTTTTTTTCTAAAGGATCAGGAAGATCTGTACCTACATGCTCATCTAAGTTTTAGTCCCATGGAATTAGGGATGAGTCTCCGGGCTAATACTGAGAAATTCCTGATGGTAAAAAAAAATATTTGCTCGGCTTCCGGATCGCACACTGCATATCCTACACTCAGAAATCGAGCTTGCATCATAGACCAACGCAGTAACCGAGTTAGTCTAGGCTATCTAACCTTGATTATTTCTTATAGAAAAAACGTGAGAGTGTGAATAATCTTATCATTCGAATTATGTATAAACTTAGAAAAATAGAACTTTACAAACACAATTCTGAAATTTTAAAATAGAATTATAATAAGATATTTTTTATCAATACGATACAGGCAAATCTAAGAAGTTAATATCACCAAGGAGTTTCCATCAACCTTTATCTGATGGAACGCATCTGCTGGGCGCGCCATTTTTACAGCATTACAAAACTATTTTTTACTGTTCTAACTGTGATGTTTTATTTAGTTGATTCAATTCCAATGTATGAGAGTAGATAAAGTAGTATATGAAACTGCACATAACTAGATAGTAAAACACTATATACTCTAAAAACTACGCCTGCGACTCCATTTTTAAACACACGCTGTGTTTTAATACCCCTAAATATGCAACAGTTCCATAAACTACTATTCTGTAGTCTAATTATTAATTTGTTTTAAATCAGGATGGACTACGCAGACGCATGGACAAGCTTAAGAACTCAATAGAAGAAGCAAGCAAAGCAGTTGACAAGGAAAGACAAAAGAATGTCAGCCTTCTACACTTAATATTTCCTCCTCACATAGCCAAGAGACTGTGGTTAGGTAAGTTTGTAAGTCAATTATCTGTTCGTACACTTTGAAATTGATTTATGTATGGTTTAATTTAAGTACGCACTATGTTTGATTAAAGTTTCCTTCCTGGGAATTGAAGTGAGTTAGGCGTTAGTGCGAATTTAGCGAGTCAATCTTGTTTCGAAGTGGCGTCCCGTGGCGTAGTTTGCTTGTGTTTTATCTAAAAGTTGTTTAGTAAGTTCTGGTACTGGAGTTTCTTTATTATCAGTCTTTTACGTAAGCTCACTTGTACGCAATTTTTCCCTGTTTTATAGATAGAAAGGATAGAATAAAAAATTAGTACACAACAGGAAGTCTAAAAATGGCACCGGTAACTCAAAAATTGTGTCAAAATCGGTTGTCATGGTATGGGCATGTGATACGGAGGAATGAGGATAATGTCGCGAGGAAAGATTTAAATATTAATGTCGATGATTGTAAGAGTAGAAGATCAAAGAAACGATGGGTGGACTGTGTGATGATATGGTTAGAAACGAGGTTGACTACCGAGATGGTGTCTAATACAGAAGTAATATGTATGGAAGAGTTTGGAAGAAAAATACATGTTGTGCCAAATAAATTGGGATAAGGGCAGGAGAACGATGGTGGTATTTATTTCATATTGGCTTTTTAATTGTGTATTCTAAAACATGCAACAATGAAGGTTGACCTACATTACATTGTTCAAACGCCTAAATACAATATCCCAATCTCGTTCCACAAGTAAGCACTTAAGATTGGAGCCCTTAGTTCCACGAACCCTTATTACAGCCATAAACCAAAACTGAGGCGTCCCATTCACTCAGCGACATTTGTTTTGACACGACGAATTGCGTGACGCACCCAGTTATCACGCAATATCACGCAATTTTGTCATGTAAACTGACTGATGTTGATGTCAAAATGCTTACAAAAGCTTATTTCGAGTAATATTCTCTGTTGAGAATTTTACTCGGAATAATTTGTCCAACTTGTCTGCTTGGGCTTGAATTTAAGTGTCGTATAAAAGCGAATTAATATAATGCTGAATAAGTAAAACTTTTGCTGGTATTATGACCTTTATAGTTGTGACTTAGTGTAATAAAATATTCAGACGTCCCTACTTTGAGGCTGATAAAAGATTAAGCCCCGGCTTCAAAACAGTCCGACAAAAAAAGGCAATGAATTTAAGGAGATGTGATTTATGCTTTTTCCTATGTAAAAATAGCCGCACGGGTCAATGGATCAGGTTAAGCTACGGTTTCCGCGGTTGGTCCGTGGACGGATGACCATCTTTACAGACCAGATCACTTTACATACCGTGCCTCGGAAACGACGTTAAGCCGTTCGTCCCGGCTGTCATTCGTGGATCTTTGACAGTCGTTACGGCTCGTCAGAAGCCCGAAAGTCTGATAACCAGGCTTACCAAAAGATATCGTATTAACCAGTAACTGGGTTGTGGAGGTCAGATAGCAAGTCGCTCCATGTAAAATACTAGTACACAGCTGCACCCGTTTACACTGGAAGCTGACCCAGCATAGTATGGAAAAGGCTAAGCAGACGATGACCATAACCGTAGAAAAAATGTAAATTAAAGAATGATCGCGTTTATTCTTCGCTTTATGCAATTTTTTCGTTGATTTTCATCCTGTGTAGTACCGCAACTGCGAATGGTGACGTCACAACGACACAATAACGCCAGTCATCACCACAACGTTATACCCACTATTATATATACCTATGCTTCTATTGTATTAATCTCTTTTATACCATGTCACACGCCCTTCACTACCACAACAGGATTGTAAACCATTGTTAGTTGACACACACATTAATTACTAACTTTAATCGAGCTTTGAGTGTGCACTTCGCAAGGCAGGTGCGCCCAACTTTTATAATTCCATTAGGTTATAACGGCGCGGATGAATAATTAAAGAGGATTAATTGTGATGAATCACCTTGTATATAGGCTGTGTGTGTTAAGGCATACGAGGCTCAGGTGTCAAGAATCTTATAGATATTAGTATATCTAATCTGTTGGATAAATTATCTTGTTTAAAACAGAATGTTGGTTTTGTAGTATTTTTTTGGGTCTTCCTAACGTTATTCGTTATGTAGAATTGGTTCGACATGTATCTTTTCTGTGTTAAGCAGAAATGGTCTTTTGAGGAAAGAACCACACAGATTTAATGGACCTGTACTATCAGTGCAGTAAGCATGCAGCTCAACTCAGAACTTGAGGAGCTCAACGATTTGACGAACAATACCAGATTAAGGACATTTGGGTAGGCCGCATAAATTACTCAAACTGCCAGACCATAATTTAAACTAAGTGAGAAAAAAAGAAACCAAACAAAAAAACACCCACACAGTCATCACATTCACAATAATTAAAGCAATATAATACTATACGAACTAAATATTCATACCCTTGTTTAAATAAAATTAATCAATGTCAATGTATACATAAAAAAATACAGAAATAATCGTGGTCAGATCATTTGAGGACCATGTAGTTTGGTGGTTTTTTCTTCAAAAGACTATACAGTCTTTTGAAGAAAAAACCACACAGATTGAGTGGACCTGTCCTGTCAGTACACGCTTTTGTCAGTAACCATGCGGCTCAATTTAAAGCATAAGGAACACAACATTTCAACGAACAATACCAAAGAAAGGACATCAGTAGGCCGCATAAAGTCCTCAACTGCCAGATTAATTATTGCTGCATTCAAAACTAACTGATAAAGAGATGAAAAACAAAAAATAAAAAACATGACCCATAATTGTCCTCACATTCATAATAGTTAAAACAATAATAATATTATACTTCTCAAAGTAAATATTTATGTCAAATTGTATATAACAATCATCAAACGTCAAAGATTCAGTATGTAAAAATTGGAACAGCTCAATCGCAAGCTTTTTGCCCACAACATAATCTTTAACGGTATAAAAGGCTTTCAGGCACAAATTACGTTTAATTAATGATAGAATGATGAAGATGAAGATAAAGGACCAAGGACAGTTGTCCTTTATCTGATGTTTTAACAGGATGTTTAGTTAAACATCATGTTTTGCGCCATTGCAATTTCAAGATCAAGGTGTCAACAGAATAAACTATGTCGTCTCTCGGTCTTAACAAAAACGAACAAGCAATGTCTTGCTTGTTCGTTCTTGTTAAGACTGAGCTTGACAAAACACATTTAACTCCTCACAACTACTTTCATAACAAAAGAACTCTTTTCATAGGTGAGAAGATCGAAGCTAAAAGCCACGATAACGTCACGATGCTGTTCAGCGATATAGTAGGCTTCACTTCAATATGCGCCACAGCCACGCCAATGATGGTCATCGCCATGCTGGAAGACCTGTACAGCGTGTTTGATATCTTCTGTGAGGAGCTAGATGTTTATAAGGTAAGAGAACTGAGCAAAAATTTTGTACATTTTGGATAGTGCTACAAGGATCTTCTGTCGCCTAAATGACATTGACCCTGCCCCTCCTGGCATCGTTGGTGAACATTTTTGTAAAATTGACACAGAAATTGTTTTGGCAAAACGAGATCGCATTAGCTCTGATCAAAAGTACTTTGTAGCATTGTAAACTTGTGGAAGTGAAGTCAAGTAACAAACCTAAGTGAATAGAGATATAATAGATGAAGGTGAATAAAAACTCTAGGTCAACTTTAACGGCAGCATGTAGCATGAACTGAATGCAAAGCGAATTAACAAAAATGAATTATTTGGCATTTCGTCGGTTTTCGAAATGGTGGACGAAAACTGTGCAAATTGTGTGGCTTCTGCGAAATTCTTCAAAATGTAAATGTAATATTTGAGTGTTAAATACCGCCAAGCTTTAAGTAATAATAGCTTTATAGCTTTTCAATCCAAGCAGACATGTTTTACCAAATAATGTTCAAATTAATAAAGGTGAAATAAAATATCGAACCTGTGGTTTTTTCATTGTAGAAAACGTGAGAAAGGTATACCAAGACCAACATATGGATGTACCTCTATTATCATAGTAACCAATTCTACCCCACAGTTGTTGGAAACCCTACATCCTTACGTAACATGCTAAAGACCGTTGGAAAATTGCTCTCTTTAGAAATTCAAATTAACCTAAACAGCTCCGTAATTTGAAACAAGGAGCATACAATTACCGTTAGTAATTAGAATGAAATTCAGCCTTTTGGAAACAAAATACTTCAATGGCCGCCGGTTGGTAGTCCGTTCGTTTTGAAGGAGTTTGATGGAATTAAAGCGTGACCTATGTTTTTTGTTTTGGTTCAGGATGCTCTCATAAGGATTTAATCTTCGATGATTTTTTTTTGTGTTTAACGTAATTTCTAGTTTGACACACATTAACTATTTGGCTAAAGCGAATAAAAATAAAACCAGTATACTACCTTTTAGAATAGATTGTTTTAATGTGAATTATTTTAAATTATAAATTTCCTTGCTCAGAAATGGGTCAACCATTCACATAATTACGACGCCCGAACAAGAGTGATCTCGCCATCATCGGTTGACAGCCATTTATCAAAAGTAATTGTCGCCCAGTGGTCGAAATTCGCCCAAATGAAATCAAGTCATTTAAATTTCAAAAAATTTAAATTTGATTTTAAAAAATTCTGCACTTCTTCTGCATATAAACTTTAACTGTGCCAAATTTTATGGTCCTCCGTCCACGTCATTTTCGTAAAAAAAGAGTACAAAGTTTTTGCTTCACATATTATTAAATACAATACATCTCTATGTATTTTATTTAATAATATGTGAAGCAAAAACTTTGTGTTATTGTGTTCTCTAACACAATATTAGTCGAATGACAAAATTGATAACAATTTAACTTTTTCTACAATTTTTCAATTTAGAAACGTTGACAAAAATAAGAGCAAAAATAAGTAAGTACCAAAAATTCCATCTTGACTTATTTATAACGATTTAACGATTTTTTTTTTTTGATTTTATGATTTTTAAATATGCATGCGGTAAAATTTCTTCGAATGAACTTAGATTTCGAAATATTCGAATACAAGTCTCGTGTGTTTATGAGCAGTATAAAATCATCTTTTAACTTACTAAAATCATTAGGAGCAATTAGTTAAATAAACCTCCAAATGAGTTAATTTTTTTTTAAAATAAATCAAACGCAACATTGGCATTGCTTCCATTAAATTACCTTGCCGTTACAAATGCTTAAAAATCGTTCAACCCCTGATCTGAAATGTTGATTTTACTGACGAGGTGATGATGTGAATATTAATCCATCTTTCATCCACGTAGATGAAAATTAAACTTCAACAGCTTAACTTAAATATAAAGTATTTATGAAGTTGTTATTATTTCCCGTAGTTTCCTTTATACCTACATAGATTTCTAAATACATATTTATTTGGTTAACATTGAGGGTACACGAAGTTTTTCGTTATGCGTCGTTGCATTATTTGGCTAAAAAACGAACACTGGTTGTATTTGCATTTTTGTAACGTATAGCGCGCGTCTATGGCGCGTAAGATAAAACATTATCTTAGGGCATTATGCATTAAGCCCTCAGACAACCCCACAAGATAATCTTGAAAAAAAAAAAAAAACAAAAGAAGGTATTCCATTTTACAAAAACTTTCTATCACAGGTAAATTTCCTTTATGAATTCTGTGTTAAACTTGAGGAAAGACATCAGGTTCTAAACATTAATTTTGAGAGATAAGCTCTGAAAATTATTATTTAGAATCTGATATTTTATTCCTTTCTAAAACGATAAACCCTCAAGTGTCTACCTGTCTGGGGAATGATCTTTTTTTAAATTAAACCATCAAACAAGTTTTAATCAAGTGACATCGGAGAAAAGCTTTGTAGATCAAATAATACAAACAAAATGGTTGTCAGGGATCCGTACTCTAATCTAATAATAATTAAGACATAATAATAATTACTGTTCCATGTAATTAATAATCGTTTACTAAGGATAATTTGCTCTTGTTATTAAACTGTTTGAAGGGTGTCGGATAATATAGGAGCTTTCTGTTAATGAAAATCTGTAAATAAATCTTTGAAGATTCTGGGTAAGAAAAATTGGAAAGCTCCGAATTTTACCTGTTATTGTGGTTATTTTCATTAACACTTAAGGACTCGCTAATGGGTCCAACGGACTCAGTACTTCGTATTTCGTTAAATATCGTTTTCATTTTGACGTTTGCGACTTTGCCGCTCTTAGTACCTTTCAGCAATAGTGTAGCACGGCCGGTGGTAGTCTGAGTCGTCGGTCAGCACGTAACGCGTGAGTGATACGGACGTAAAAGGACGTATGGGTCCGCTGGACCCGGTAGCGACTAAATACGTAAGTGTTTGTTCCATCATGTTATTACTATTTATTAACCTTACTTTTTACTTTATTTCACAGAAAATTTTCTATTTGTATTGTTTCTTTGGATTGCTGAATAATTAGTGCACTAAACACTTACATTATTCAGAAGTCCACACTGCCTTCGGATAATTTCACGAAGAGATTTCATCAAAACGTTGTCTATTTCTCTGATTCAACCACACTTTCATGAATGAATTTCTATCATAAATATTCCACAGCGTATCAAAAACCGTACCAAAATATAATACCAGAAGTAGGACCAACTACAGCATCTAACCCACTCCCAACAGATAGTGGACGAAAAGTGCGTTGCGGACTATGTAATTGGAAAAAAGACAGAAAAACCAAAGGTTTTTACGTGAAATGCAATATAGCTATTTGTGGAAAACACATGAAGCCGATTTGTAATACTTAGTTTTATTTAGAAAGAGTAATTATATTCCAAAAGAGATAATGTTTTGTTGATTTTCAAAGTTATGTTTGTTTGTTTCCTATATTGCAAGGTCTCTCATTGCAATTTTGTGTAAGTAGATACATAATAGTAGTATATAAAAAATAGAGGATTAAAAAAGAAACATAATTACAGAAATTGTAACTATTAGTCTAATTGTAGTCGTAAAAGTATGGTGAAATTCCTCTTATTTTTGTACTGAATATTAGATTAAGTAAAAATAATAAACTTTAGTATTTCATTAAATATTTATTATTTATTCACGTATTATGGACGTAAGAAAATTAATATTCGCTTTTGTTAAACAACTTATGAATAAGCATCTGATATTGTACTGGGTCCAGCGCACCCGGTAGCGAGTATTTGTGTTACAAATTAAGAGTGCCGAGGCGAGTCCCTAAGTGTAGTTTGTTAAAAGTATTGCCAGACTCTGTGCCAGGATCGACTCGAGTCCAAATCATCGGAAAAGAAAATATGACCGGTCGCTACCAAACTTCGTCCCAGATGCTAACGTGGCCAAATTCACTTTGAACGTATTTATCTGTTCGCAAGATTTGGTTATAGGCATTAGCTCTAGCCTATCACGGCTTAGCAATCATATTCATTTGGCTTATAAGTATCCTAATGGTTGAAAGATCAAACGATTCTTAAAATATTTACTTCAAAAACTACTGTGGTTTATTTCTTTTTGTTTTATGTATGCATGTATTTTTGTTCTTTTGTGGCACTCTAGAGACTAAACACGTGGACCAATTTTGATGATTCTTACGTAAATCGATTTGTCTAAATCTTGCTAGTATCATTAACGACATGACAGTAATCAAATTAAATATGGCGACAACCAGACGCCATATTGACGAACTGCGTCAAGCACAAAAAGTGCGAAATGGTCGCGAAAAAGACGTATTCAATTATGCCCATCATTGAATTCGTCTTTAAAAATCAACGTTAGGTTTCTTTGACCATTTTTCATTTTGAATGACCATTTTTCATTGTTAATCTAATATTTTAACATATTCTGTGTAGGTGGAAACAATAGGCGATGCATACTGCGTGGCGAGCGGGCTACATCGTAAGATCGACACGCACGCGCCGCAGATAGCGTGGATGGCACTGCGCATGGTGGAAACGTGTGCGCAGCATTTGACGCACGAGGGCAACCCTATAAAGGTATGTATTGCTATATTGATAAAACTTTGGTTTTATGAGGTATTATGGTAACTTTGGCACAGTACCGGTTGAAGTGGCGGAGCTTGGGCGAGGCCTATGTCCAGCAGTGGACATCTTTCGATTGAAATGATGATGATGATAGTAACTTTGACTTTATTGGTTTCGAAACTAATACCTTTTCTGAGAAAGTCTTTAAATTATGGGCAAAGAAACAAAAGGAGTGACTAAGTAATTACCTTACTAAGTTATATTGTTTTGGGTTATCCTAAAATTCTTCAGTACTCCTAGGAAGTGCCTTTACAAACCTAGCATCATTTCTCTTGCCTTAAATAATTCGTATCCTTATAGTAAAGCAGTTGCTTAATGATAATCATGAGTGCAATAACATATTTGAGCTAACTACTTACATATAAAATTAATATTTATGTAGTAATTGCTCTGTAAGCTCCATAAAGAAGACGGTAGGAAACAATGATAAAGGTAAATTGGAAAAGGTAAAAGGTAAAATTTGTTTCTTTATAAGTTTGTTTGTTGCGGATAATCTTTGGAACTACCACTCGGATTTCAAAATATTTTTTGAATTTGACAGCACAATTCTTGAGGAAAGTATAGGCTATTAATCATCACGCTAGGACCCTAAGGAACTGAGTTAAGAGAAAAAAAAAGAAGTAATAGCGCGGGCGGGATATGCGAAGTTATATGATCCTATTTTATATTAATACAAGAAAAATAATTATTAAAATACTATTGCATCTTTGATAGGATGCAAAGATAATTCTACATTTTTTTTTACCTGTCAACATGAATCAACATTTCATTTGAACACTAATGAAAGCACTGTGTGATACTATAAAGATAGCGGTTGTATGCCAACGCAACCTATTTCCCTCAAAGAATCAACAGTTTGCCTCAGAATGTAAACATCTACGTTTACCCTCACCTCATACATTAACGTTGACGGAAAGCTTAATCAAAGTTTTATACACTTCCCGTAAAAGAAATTAATCTTACAAGTTTTATGTGTCGAGATTCTTTTTGAATTTGATCAGCTTAAATTCAAAGACTATGTTTTGGGCAACGGAGAGTCAATTTGAAAAGCCATCTTGCACGAAATGTCTAATAGACAGTGTCTTAGTTGACACTGGTGCCGATTTTCTTGTACACCAAACTATCACTCAAATTCCTTGCTTTTGGATAGGGAATCTTGAAGCTATTCTGCAAAAAAATCTCCGAATTAAAAAAAAATTGACACAACTAAAATAGAATTTGACAATTGCGACTCCACGTGTCCAACCCAAAAAATACCTCAAAAATTAAGGGGGAAGGTCCCGTGATTTTTTTTAGAGCCGGAGGCGCTCAGGGCAGCCCCGTGGGCAGCCTCGTGGGCAGCCTCGACGTGTTTTATATGGAATTGTTCACTTTTTGTATGAAAAAAAAAAACAGAAAAATTATTACTTCTATGTTGCTTTTTAGAGGTCTGTTATTATAAAGGGGGTCGACGATGGATACTCCATTTTTGAGATACAAGCAAAAGAAAAGAAAACAGGTTAAGTACTGTTTTTGCGTCTCAAGTCGAGATGTTGGTGTGAATTTTAGTTCTTGAAAACTAATTTTATGCCACACCTTTTTAATCGCGGTTAAATTTTTAACCGCGATTAAAAAGATGTGGCATAAAATTTTGATAGTCTTACTAAATCTGACTATTTAGTCAGATTTAGTAAGACTATCAAAATTTTAGGTTCAATAGGATAATGAAATTGACAACAGCAGAATAGTAAAATACCCATTTTCACTAAATTAATAACTCAATGCCATTTAGTTAATTTCAGGATAGGAAATCGTCGTTTGACAAAAATAAATAAAATTTTGGTGGTTTTTAGTCTAGTTTAGAGATTTTAGCAACAAGAGAATTGGCACCACTGTCTTATTTGACGTACACACCGACGTAAGAATATCGCAGCGTGATTATACCGTGCACTAGATTTTCGACTCTCGGTGTTGAATCGTTCCGTGTGGTGACGGACGTAAAAGAATAGCACCATTCCATTTCCTCCCATGGGTGTCGTAGAAGGCGACTAAGGGACTTACTAGAGAATGAGCAGCAGCGTTCTCTATGCATTTGACCACCATACTGCGATCGCCAACCCGCCCGCCAAGCGTGGCGATTATGGTAAAGGGGGAGCCTTTTGGGGGAGGCTTATGTCCAGCGAAAAAAAACACTGTTTGATTGTCAACGTTCGACGCTAAGCAGTGCGTTAGGATCCAGTGTGCAAAAATATCCCACCGCGATATTATTACGTCCGTGGTAATGTCGACAAACACATAACATTACAACACGTTACGTAGAGGTGAACCAAATGGGTACACCTGGCGAAATGTGGGATAAGTAGTGGGCAAGCCATCACCGGACACTATCTATATAAGCAAAATTATTGTTTGTAATCCGTACTGAATTTTAAAATAACACCATAATACATGCAAGTAGTAGTGGTAAGTAGAATTGCCATAATTAAGTGGCAGTGTGTAGGGCACATTGCTCGCAGTGTTCTGCGAGCCAATGTGATGGCCGATGGGGCCGAAAGGTTCTGAAGACGTAGCGTTGGAAGGCGGGACCACAAGATGGACCGATGACCTCGTGAAGGCCGCAGGAATCCACTGGATCAGCTGGATGTGAGAAGCGCAGAACCCGTCGATCCGGTCGGTCGGTCGCTTGGGGGAGGCCTATGTCCAGCAGTGGACATCTTTCGGCTGATATGATGATGATGATATACAAGTAAATCATTCAAGAAAATCTATAAAAATTTATCTCAGTACTTGAAAACAGCATTAAAATGGTTTATCGTTAGTTTTATGGAATATTTGATATTTTTATTGCTGCCATAAAATATTTATTATTTTTATTATAGTTGCATTTCAGAATAAAATTTTATAGTTTTGATAGTGTTTGAGTTCCAATTTCAACGATACCTGGACCAAACTAAAGTCCGAATTTACTCATTAAAACTGTGATACCATACCTGAAATGAAAATATATTGAATTATTACCGTGAATTGGTAAAGGTATAATGAAATATCTTAATAAAACATAACGATACATAATCTAGGATACCTACAGTACGTAATTAATTAGCCACAGTAGGTTACCAATGCAAACTACCGTTTGTTTCTAAAATGTTCTGCCTTTTTGGTATCGACGTAAACGATTAGTGCCCGGAATTGAAGTGATTGGAATGTAACACTTATCACCTGTGTGTAAAAGTATAAATTGGAATCGTTTATGATGATGATGGGACTCCTTTTTCCGCACTTAGACTCCCATTCGGTCCGTTGTGCGTGGTAAAAATTAGAATTAGAATCATTGCCGAGGTTGCTATCAAACTTACGTCATCAATCTAACTATATTTATAACAATGAGACACTAGTGGTTTTACGTAATTCTAATTTAATCGTGAATGCGCTGCTTTCTTACTTAATATTCACATGCCTAATAAAGAAATCCCGGTATTAACAGCTTTTTACTTCTTAATGTAAAACCAATTTCTTTTGATGATAGACCAAATATTTTTTGCTGCAAACAACGGGTGGGTTTTAGTCAGTAAAAGTCTGACCCGCCCTCCCGCTCCACCCAGAGCGGAAAAAGTTATTTGATGATTTCCCACCCCAAAAAAAAAACAACATTATCATATTTACAGATAAAGTTGGTTTTTAATACCAGAGACTAATTTAACAGGTGTAATGTCAAGCTTATGTCGAGCTCTTAAACTAAAAACCCCAACACAAAGTACTTGGACTGTTAGATTAGTCTCTGAGATTAAAACACGAACTGTAGCTTCGTGTTTACTATGGTATGTCGATAAAGGTTCAAAGAAAGCCCTTTCGCACATAACCCCGAACAAACAGATAGACAGGCAAAAACAAAAATTGTTAGAAGTACGGTAGGTATATCATACGTATTTATAAGAAAGCTGTTATTTTGTCATTATAAACAGACACTTAAATTTAATTTATATGTAATTAGATTTAGTTAGAACTGGCCCTAATAATTATGTTAATGTTCCTAGATGCGCATAGGCCTACACACCGGGACGGTTCTCGCCGGAGTAGTCGGCAAGACGATGTTGAAGTACTGTCTGTTCGGACACAACGTCACGCTTGCAAACAAGTTTGAATCCGGCTCTGAACCCTTGAAGATCAACGTCAGTCCTACTACTTATGAGTAAGTTATTAATTAAATTACTTCGCAGGCCTGAATTATAGGTACACGTTATTCGCAGACATTTGTGTTGCCAATGGGATTTCACATATATTTTTGCAATATTAGCTGCACTCATTGCTCTACTGAAGATTTTTCTGTTGCCAAAGTGTTGTGAGATATTTTTGATCATAACGAGGTCTCACATTCTACTGAATTTAAACGATGAGGCAGATATTTGTTACGCACGGCACTGTCGATATTATTGCCTTCTTTAGAGGTGAAACATCATTTTGAAGCCGATGCAGCATCCTATATTTTGGCGTCGCTTGTCTCGTCAGATATTTTTGAAGTTTCTTCCATTTCACATACATATGTGTGCTGCCACATAAGTATGCCTTCCACAAATGATCACATATATTTTCCGTCATCTTGACGACAGTTAAATTAAGAAAATGGATGAATCAGATATTATTGCCGAGCTGTCCACAGTAATATATTTGGGTTCGTGACTGTACACATAACATCATTGTTATGTTCATCATCGTTTGATAAATCTTGTTGACGTCTATTTAAACCTCGTCAAAATGCCCAGAATTGTGCTGTTTTCGGCGTTTCATCAACTTTATATTTCATTTCGAATAAATTCACAAACATTTTTACTAAATCTGTGTGAAATTAATTTAACAGAATGCTGTTCAGTGGTTTTCACATTATGAAATAACTTATGAATTTAATTCTAAATGGTGCTGAATATGATTTAAAAAAAAACGAGTTAAATCATACAATTTATTAATGCTACGATATATTCCTTTTAAGTCGTGATCCCTACGCAAAAGCTCTACAGTACTTGGTCTTTGATAAGACACTCTCCCCCGTATTACAAAACAAGGTTATGATTTTGATCAGGTGTAAACCACCAATCCAGTTTTTGAATTACGAACCGAATATATTTAGAAATGTTATTTTTTTAAACTTACTTAGTCCAGTAGGTACGAAGTTGTCATTTTTTAGTAACGTACTTTACCCAATTCGAAATAAAGTTGGTAATGCAAAAACTGGCACAGAGCTTTGCGCTAGAACTAAATCGCGTTTTGTAATAAGTCTGATTGAGATTGAGAAGTATTATAAGACAGAGAAGAAGCGCTCCACAAAGTCGGACATAAAAAAAAACAACAATGAATCAACTCAGCCCATCGCAGTTCACTGCTAGACATAAGCTTCTCCCAAGGCTGCGCCGCAACACAAATTCTTCCATTTTCCGCATCCACAGTCCCAGCCACTTTTTTAAGGCCATTGGTCCATCTAGCTGGGAGACGTCCAACACAACGCTGGGCAATACACGATCTCTAGTCCAGTAATCCTCTATTACACCAGCCTTGGACAAATATGCCAGCTCATTGCCACTTCAGCGTGCTTTCTCTGCAAGCTATGTCAGAAACTCCAGTTCTTTTACGGATTATGTCATTTTTTATTCTATGCTTCATTCTTTGAAGCCTCAAGCCCGCTCCATAGCGTTCTAAGTGGCTTTGAATTTGAGGACCCACCTGACTGTTAGTGTCCACGTTTCAAAAGCGTATATCATAACGGGAACATACATTTTATAAAATTCGGTGTGCTATGATTTACGGCTAGGATATACCTTAGTCTGCATAAAATCGATTGGCCAATTTGTAACAATGATGGCCGCAAACCCGGCTTGAATGCGAAATGCTCGCTTACTTCCCAGATCAGGTGGAATTCTATTCATGGCTCGAAATACGGCAATGGATCTTAGGACGACAGATTAGTATCTTGATGTTGTGCAATATTCCATCATGGAAATTGGCCTAGTACGGCCTAAAGGTGTGCTTACAACACGGGCTATTTGTCAGCAATTTAATTCGGTTTTGGCAAAAGTTCTCATCACGGCGGTAGTGGAGCTTACTAATTGCTGGATCAATCTAGTTAAATTCCTTAAAACGGCTCCAGTTGTTTCTGCTTTAACAGGTACTTCTCATTTCTTAGTCTAAATTAATATTAAAGTTAAAAAAGGTAACATATAAATCTATAATAATATCTGGAGCGCTGTTCCTATTACTTGGCAATAGTATAGCTTTATATCAATAAAGCTACATTATGACCGTGTATCATCCATACTAATATTATAAATTCTGATTTCGATATAATTTACCGAAGAGATAGATCACCCTGGGAAAGGGCAAAGGTAACTTTTTGTCCCAAATTATTCTACAGCACGTTGCTGTAGAATAATTTCCTTTCTTTTTAGACAAGAAGTTTTACGTGGACGAAGTATTTAAGAATAAGCTAATAATGTATTTTCTGCATTAATAATGAATAACCCAGTTTATTAAGTGTTATATTTAGCTCAATATGGGGTGGAGGTATTCCTTAGCAACAACAGACCAATAGCTGGGTGCATTTCGTAATCATAGAGAATCGCTTCATGCGATGACGTCATTGGTTCTTATTTGACCAATATCTTGTGTCCAGAATTCAGTAACTTATGTTGTCCCTGTAACCGCACCTTAAGTAATGCGTCTATGAACGTACTCTGAAGATAGTTGCTAATCCAGGAGAGTGCTCGGTAGATCATTTTATGCCCTAGAATAATTATCAGCTGGACTGATTACAATGCCTTTGATTGATGTGCTCAATGCTTTTGAAAATGAAGTTTATAGAATGAATACGGTATTGTTTGCTTGTCTGAAATCGCAAATGTGCAACATTGTGATTTTTTTTTTACAAGCTGCGTGAGCGGTGAGCTTTCCCATCAGCGAAAATGACGAACTTCCGTACAAAGTTTAATTCCATATTTAACCCGTTTATGGGATGAATTTAAAAATATCCTTCCTTGACTCATTTTCGTCTACATAAATCATTTTGGTAAAACGCACAGCGGTTTAGGCTGTGCGTTTTCTCTTGTCAGTGTTTTAATGAACTTGAGATTTTCGCTAAGTCGTTTTCAACGATATTTTCATAAAACAACTAAGCTTGGTTATGCCCAAATACAAGAAGGTTGATTAATTTGACTGAATTTAAATTTATTGTAATAAAAAACCACTTCCTTTTAATGATTTTCATTAGAAAAGCGATTTCCTTGAACTGAAAGGCGTAATTTTGCGTAATACAAAAGCTAAGCTTTAGGTGTTGTCAAAAAGGGCACTTTTTCATGAAAATTCATTGCAGACTTGTGTTATGATCCATTAGTTTTTGGCGTGAAAGGGGTGTGTAATTTATGACCTCACTGGCGTACACTTTGTAGGGGTGTTGTATGGGCGTATGAAAAATGTATGATATGTCGTGCATACATAACCTACAGGAATTTATTTTGGGGCGGATTTTCCAGTTATACGTATATTTATCCACACATATTATAAACTGAAGTCGCTTTTCGTGCATGCCTGTGTAACAGCCTTGTTCTTTTTAACTACGCAAAGAATTTATTCCAAAAAGATAATTTTTATAAAACATAAATAATAAACTTACATATAGTAAAGAAATCACATTGCTTTGTCAAGTTCAAACCGTGCAAAACAGGCGCAGTTAGCTAGCTCTATAGTCAGCCCTACCCACATTTCTCGCTTAAGTCCCAGGTAATAGGAGGCAAATTAAGAACATAGCCCTCTACAGAGTATGCATCAGTGATGTGTAAGCACGATGCACGATGCACAGTGATAGTTAGTGGACATATGGCGCAGTAAACTTTTAGGACATTATTTGGTTACTTCATTAAATCGCTGCCTTTTTGTGTTGTTATTTGTTTACAATTAAAATATTGCGAGATCCACTGAAACTAGTTGTGAAACGTGAAGGAGGAATTTATGTTAAATTAATTTAATTAACACAAGCATTGCGTCAATTAACCAATGGACACGTTTGTTCAAATCTCCGCTTTGCGAACGTCACAAATGATGGATGCTTTTGCGAAGCTGTGCACGACTGTCGGGTACACTGCTGCCCTTCGTGATCGATCATGCGTAGAGGACTAATCGGTGCACCTACCTCTCTTGGCAGCTTCCAGGTTTTTTTATGGAATGGAAACCGACTCGGACGATTGCTTAAATTGGAAAAAAATAATACGAATTCGAATTAAAATTTGATTCCATTCATACCGGAAAGAGTTTCTTTTGAAGGAATATTTTTATGTATTAATGTTGAATACACTATATGCCATTCAAGTTTTCCCTCAAATTTTATCATCAAGGACGAGTGAAATTAATTTCGAAACTTGATGTAACACAAAACTTTTCTGGTGCTTCATCAAAGAAAACCTCTCCGTCATACTACGCTTTTACTTTTACTACAAAGGCACAACTCTGGAATACCGCAATTACTGTAAAGTAGCTCTTAAGTGAATAACGAGTACAGTCAACAAAAGAAATACAAGTACTGCTACTATTGTTATTATTATTCCATGTTTTCCTCATTTTCTATCCATCTGTGCACGATTTTTGACGTAAAAAGGATAGCGGGCTTATGAGGACAGCACACGATGCAAAATGCATTATTCTGTTCTTCAACATAACAAAATGACAGGACGTTTTAAGGCTCCCACACACTATGCCGGTGGCACAGCCGGCGGGATTTTCCCTTGCGGGTATGATACTAGACCGCCGGCACTTGCCGCAGAAAACCGAGTATGCCACCGGGCTTGTTGACGGCATCCCCGACGGCCAGGCCATTGGCGTAGTGTGTAGGAGCCTTTAAACGTCGCGTCTTGTTAACGTGTCTCATGTAGAGAATTGTAAGAGTAGGAGGAGTACGGAAGAAAAAGACATGTGCCGACCTCAAAAAATTTACATAAGAGCAGATAGATAGATAGATAGATTCATTTATTTGCCTAAAATATGGTATTTTACAAATATTATAGCACATAGATACACAATAGTACAAAAAAGGAGAATGATGATGAAAATGACGTCAGTGTCTTTATTTTTAAAGTTATGACACACTCAATTAAGCGCTTAATACACACCTGTAAGTTTCTTAAAAGTATGCAAGTAATGCAACTAGCTTGTATGCCGTTTTGAAAATCACCAATAAATAAGAAGTTGTTCTGGCGCAATGGTATGCAAGGTAAGTAATTTGCATACCACTGTGCCAGAACAACTTGCACAAAAGTAAGCGAATGCATATTTTTGTACATGTGTATTTGCGGCTTCACTTGTTTTACTTTATCTGTCCTCAAAGATGTTCATTGTTATGCAAACCAAGCTCTTTTGTGAACTGTACAAGAACACAGAATCACTACCGCGGAAGGGACAGAAAGTTTCTTAACTCATCTTTTTTCGACAGGTGGCTAATAAAATTCCCGGGATTTGAGATGGAGGCTCGGGACCCGTCCTGTCTTCCAAATTCGTTCCCCAAGGACATCCCGGGAACGTGTTATTTCCTTCACACATACAAGCACCCTGGTACGGACACTGCGGCATCTCAGGTGAGTTTTTAAAGCAACTTCGGCGTTTTATTTCATAGATTTGATGATTGATTAAGATTGTAGTGACAGTTTAGTATCATTACGGGATTTTTTTTATCTTAACATTGTTTTACGAAGTAGTAGTGACTTTTTAATTGATTCGTTTACCGAGTCTGATAACAAATAAGATAATCAGATTCTATTGATTCCAAAGTTAAAATTGTCTGAGAAAAATAAAAAATACATTGCAACTATGATAAAAAAGATGTTCTCAAAAGAATGTACGCAAAAATATCCCAAGATAAAAAAGCTTCGCTTGAATTTTGGTAACATAATTACTTGACAAAATTCTCCCGTTGCATACCAAACGAGGTTGGATATTATTACATAGGTCTACACTCATTTTATAATATAGGCCTAAGTAAGGTCTTGAATATTCATTATGTACTTAAAACTAATTACTTTTCTAGCCTTAGTTCATGTTCTTGTAGATATCTCTAAAGTTATGAAGACCTTGGCGTGAATAAAGGTCAGGGGAATACAAAGGGTTTCGCAACTAAACATAAAAATATGGTGAAGACTGAAATAGTAGAGGACAAATGAAATAGAAGTGACTCTGCGGTTTTATAATTATGAGGTCGGCGGTAGTCTGATAGTGTCATTATGACACGCCATTCATACAGACGAGACTTTGTATTATTTGTCTTTTATATTTTAATATTATAAGGGGTAAACTTTGAAAGTTTGTATGTAAGGGGTAATCTTTGGAGCTACCGATCCAATTCCAATTCTTTCACTTATGGAAAGCTGCAATATTGCCGAGTGTCATAGAATTTACTTCATTTTTAATTACATTTCAAAAACAAGTTGCGGGAAAACGCTTCTTTTATAACGAAACATAAGGAGTACAACCACGTATCTACAATAGCTGGCAAATCTGTAAAAAATTCAGTGCCATTTGTAATCGCATCTAACTTTCTTTTTGCTTCGGTAATAAAGTTAAATAAATCCGAAGGCTTTATTACTTTTTATATCAAACAAACACAAGTTTTCAATTCTATCAAAGTCAGAGATACGACCATTTCTATTTCGTCAACTTTCTTGCTTCCTACAGATATTGGATAAAGTTTATGATTTTTCTATGAATGTTTGATAGTGTATGAATCTGTGGTTTTTTTTTTCTTTGCCAACTTCAGTTTTAGTAACAATGTTCCAACACATTCTTTTGAGTAAAGTCTCTAAGGGGAAAACTTTTCGTAACACAATTTTCTTTGACAGGTCAAACATATACAGGATGCGTTGAAAGATTTCAACATTGGACAAAAACCGGACGATATCGAAAACGACGAATCCAGTGGAGCAACTGAGTCACAGAATTAAAATCAGACTAGAATAGTTTCAAGTTTTAAATTGGAGAAAACCGTTGACATTGTAACCACTTATCTTTTGATTGCTTTGTAAAGCATTGATTAAAACGTTGTTCATTAACTGTTTTGTGTAAAAATGTAACTTGGAAGTTTTAATACTCTTTATATTTAAGCTGTGTTTTTGTCGTATTTAGTGCTAAGTATTGTGGCTGTTGTGGTTGATACTGAATGCTTTTCTATTAGATGTAATTATAGTGCAAACGGTGATGCTGATATTCTACGTATTTATAGTTGATCGCATGTTCTTACTGATGGTAGCGATGCAATATTGAGGTTAAATATTTACCTGTGAACGTTAACATTTGAGATCAGCTCTGCTCCTATAAAACCAAATATAACAATAGTTATTTCACATATAGTCATTGTCATTGCCTATCGATGGTTCAATGAATTTACCCTTGTGTACTTTTAAACTAATATTACAAATAAAATAAATTAAGCTGAATATAGAAAAAACTCGGTCTCAAGAGGACCCTAGCTTTTAAAACACATGTAAAACGTAGTTCATGTAATTCTCTTATCGTGTTTGTACCAACACATTTTCATATAGATGTAACTAATAGTGATCTGTGTGAAGCTTTACTATATAATCGTAAGGAATATGTACATAAAGTTGAACCTGGGATAATTACGACTTACATAGATTTAAAGCGACGCTGTAGATAAACTAATTTAAGATACATGTGTTTTGCTTCTAGATATAATTCATTGAGATTATATTAGGATATAATTAATATATTTCGAGTCATTAAAATAATAGCATATAAGTTAGAATGAACATAAATGTAGATGTTTTTCAGAATCATAGATTATTTAAAATAAAAGATTTGTTTTACATAATTTCAGCTTTATTCAATAATTCGGCTTATTTTTAAAACGCAAAAATTTTATGAAACAAAACAAAAAAATTTAGAAAAAAAAAATCATGTCTTCTACCTGATCAATAACTGATTTTATATCTGTAGTCTTTATCAATGCTATCATATGTTTATATATTGCGGTTTACCCACTACATAAATTAACATGTTTGTATTCATTTTTTTTAAATATTTATCATACTTCTCAATGGAACCAAATAATTTAAAACCTAACTCGACGCTAAGATTTTCAAAGCGAGAAACTTTTGTAATATTATTTATTCATGATATTTATTAATAGATTTAGGCATTGTATATATTAAGACTTCTGAACAATATACATACTTACAAAAAAGCGTATGTTCTAAAATAGTTAATGTGCTTACTGCGATACCTTGAATACTATTAGATATTGTAATTTAAAAATGTTAAAATATTACTTCTTTCTTTTCTAATAAAGAGCTGCTTTTCAAGACACTGGGTTCGCATACGGGTACATTTACCTCATTCAGGAACCAAGAACCAACAATACTGATTCACGTATACATTTAAACAGGGTGTGAATCACGCACGTGCTGCAAAAAGATATGGATATACGGTACATTACTTTTAAAAATCAAATTGTTTTTTTTTTAAGATACCTTTTTAACATCAATATTTATGGTTAGTACTTCTTCCAAGGTCAGTTCATTTTCCACCCTGTATATGTTCGATCCAAAGATATTTTAGTCAACTTTATTTCATAGGCTCAACCAAAGTATCTACCCAAATAAATATTGGCTCACGTTGATATATTGAAAACGGTAAAGTCCTATCTTACACGACCATTTCTGCCTCGTTTTTCTTTTAAAGCGACCCTATAAAGTCCATAATGGCTTCCTCCAATCCAATATATTCTAGGAAATCTTCTACGTACACTTACAGGTTTAATTTCTCTATTTATTCAGCAATAAGTATTCTCATAGCCTTAAAAACATTCCATTCGTAAACATGTTTAAATTTTGCAGTGTTGTGATTTAGTGTACTAGATTTAATTATAAACTGTATGTTTAATAGGGTAAGGCTCATTATGCTATGCTTTAAAGCGTTTGCGTCACATATCGCATAGGTTACTTTTAACATTCTCATCTAGTCACTAATTTTAAGTAATTTAGTGATCTATTATTTAAAATAACTCTGCAGTTCATTTTAAAAGCGTTTATTTTAGACTATCGAGTAGATTTTATTCTAATAATATTGAATCTCTTAGTAGGACAGAATAATAATACGCAGTTATAAGTAGTTAATAAAAAAAAACTTATTCAGATAATAGTCGTAACGAATCTGCAGAGTTGTTTCAAATAACAAATTTCTCGACTAGTCCGTATAATAATTAACATTAGGAGAATAATTTTAAAAGAAAATTAGTATCTGTATCTACTATAATAGACAGCAAAAAAAATACGAAAAAGAAGAAAATACGAACTATTTAGTTATCAAAAGCAATTTTTAATCTTGAGGGAAAAATAATACTCATGTAGAACCTATACATTTTTAAACTAAATATGTAGGTATGAATATTAGTAGTAAAATTACATTTCATTAATAAATTATAGTGAAACTTCATACTTAGAAATATAATTCCTTTGTATTTCAGCATAATTTCTTCATCCTTTAAAATTGGAACACACTTTATGTAGCGTCTCAATTTTATGTATGTTTATGTATTCATACATATTATTAAATTAAAGTAACAACAGAAATAAACTAGTACACCTAAGATTTATCGATCAAATTCTACAATAATAACTAACATTTCTAGAGAACATTTCATTACTTGTTTAAAAGTAAGTAAGTAGACATACCTTCATAAGTATGTATTTCTAACTTCATATACATTTTAAATAAGCTTAATATGTGTGTATAAGAAACGTGAACTTAAAATATAACTCTGTCCTTTAAAAAATGTAAATCTTGTAGGATACTTCTGTGCATCGTTAAATAACGCATAATCTTTATTGTTTCTTATATTATTAATTATTATTAACGCCTAAGAACACGGCCTTCTGTAGAAAATAATAATAATAGTCACGAATCTTTAAGTCTAATAAAATTAGAGAAAAATATATATTTCACTATCAATGTAAGCTATTTGTATTTCACGCTGTTTCGAAAATGTATGTCTATTGTTTTATTATTAATTTTTAATTTAAAATAGTTTCTTGCCGTAAGAAACTTTTAACTGTGAATGCACTGTTAGTGAAAAACTATGAAAAAAATTAAATGTTTCTTTCATAATGTGTCCGTTTTATTTAATTACCAGCCAATCCGACCGACATACTCCTGTACAAATTTAAATAATAAGTTATAGAAAAATCCCGTTGCTGCTGCTGATATTAGATTTATTATGAAATAAAGAAATACTGTATTTTTTTTCTTAAATTTAAACTTATCTGTCTCGAAATAATTGACAAGAAATCGCTGCTACAGAATAAACTTATAACGCTGCTGTAAAGATACCAGATATCAACGAGGATACAGTACTAGTAGAACTTGCAAATTAAATTGCAAAACAACATGTTTTTTCTAAGACTTTTTGTGGTCATCGGTGAACAAATTGAATCACATTGCTTGGTGCGCAGGACTTTGCAAATCAACTGCTTTCTCTAAAGTAGCCATAAGCTTTGTCACACTTCTTACTTCATCGGCAGCATGCTAGAGAACATTTAGTACATACAGCAACATTCATACCAAAAAACGTAATAGACTGACAAATGATAGGTCTAGGAAAATAGTGTTTATTGCGCACAATTTAAGATTAAAATCAGTAAAACCAGCAACAATATCGACACAAGCAAAAATAACCAAAGTTTCTGGTAATATAACAGTTGATTTAGAATCACATGAAACACGTAAAGAAACAGGCAATGTCAATTATTCCGTTGTCGATAACACAAGCGTAGCTACCGATACCGATACAGATGATTGTAGCACTGATGAACGTTAAAGTATTACTTAAGTTCATATTAATATGTATTTTTTCAAATTTCTTTGTTTTAAACATTATTTGACTTGAATTAAAAATGAATCAATCATATTTAGTTTTATTCTATTCTATTTTATTTATTTCACTTTTTCTGAAAAAAAAAAAACAGGAAAAAATCTTATGTCTTTTTCAATTTATGTCTCTACGCATGCCAATATAAAAACTTATATTGGCATGCGTAGAGACATAAATTGAAAAAAGACATCACGTCAAAGACATCAGACACAAGATCGCATGCTTGTACTCGTACCTACCAGAAATATCTACCATGGCTTTACCCTGACCATTTGTGTACTTATGTCTTGTTTACTCACGATATACTTTTAATAAAATTAGTTTGGGGTTAGCTAATGTGACGTCACCTAGCGGTTAAGGTCACAACCCTCGTCGTAGTTGGGCAATATAGTAGTATAGTGTCCATATGGATTGTGGAGCCATTTTCCATATTGAAACGCGGGTACTACCAATATTTAGTGGTACATTACCTGAATTTGTAGGCCCGATCCTGAAGTTTGTAGTAAAACTCTTTCAAAGATACAGGACGTTTTATGTGGCTCCTCAATCATGACGGTCTATAAAAAACAAATATACGTAGCTACTAGTTGAGCAAATCGAGGCTTAATTACACCAAAATTTAATAGAAATTTCTACTAAATATTGGCGTAATCAAACTTCCTCTACATTCTGTATTTCAAAAGATATGATTGATTTTAATTTTTCTTAACAATTTTGTGAATGGGATAATCATAAATAATTCAGACTATGTTTTTTTTTTGGATGGGAAATCATCAAATAACTTCTCCCGCTCTGGGTGGAGTGGGAGGGTGTGTCACACTTTTACTGACTAAAACCCACCCGTGTTCCCTCAGTTGCCTGTGTGCCAGGGGCCGCGGTATATCTTTCGAACAACCCGCACCCCTAGCAGGCATCGGCCCTTGCGGGCCCCACCAGTTGGTGCTGACATCTCTTTGAGGCGCGCGTGGAACACATTGCGTCGTCTACCCGGGCTTGGTCCTTACCGGACAGTGAGCTACCTATTACTCGCCATCCGCAAGCCCGCGCCTACGGTGGCCGGGAATCAGCCTGGAATTCCCGACGCCCAGGGCGTCTCCTGTGATGGCTACCTATGCACTATCGCTCCGTACCATGGCCTAGATCAGGGCCGGACGAGATCGCCGCCACCGATCGCCTCCACGAGGACAGGGCGGTGCTCTGCCCAAGCCAGACAGACCTCCACCGTATGCTCCACCGTGTCCTCAGGGCGATCTTTGCAGTGGAAACACCCAGGCGTTTCCTCCCGCCTTATCCGAAACAGGCACCTCCCGAAACAACCGTGTCCGGTGAGGACCTGTGTCCGGCGGAAGGTGGAACGCCATGCCGCCTCTCAATCCACTCCTCAAAGAGGGGACTTACCACCGCAATCATGGCGTGTCCAGCACTGGGTTGCGACAATCACACTCTCCACGTCACGATGAGATCCCGCCGGAGTATTCAAACTATGTTCATAAACAGAACTTTATTTACAAATGAATCACTTTTCACCAATCAATACTTAAATTAAGAAAACAATATAATAAACACATATAATAAAATAAAAAACTGGATTATTCCAAATGACCTTTTTTTTTAATCTCTAATTTCTAAACATTATCCTTATCTCTATATATTCTCTCATCTTTATCTCTAATCTCTTCTCTTCTCTTATATCCATCTCAAAATTTTGTTCTCCTAAAATATGCAACGGATTTTGATGCGGTTTTCATCATTTATAGAATTTGTTCCCAAAGGTTTTAATAAGTATTTTTGAGTTTGTTCCATTTATTTACGATATCGACACCCAACACGTGGGTGTAGCTTATTTATTTTGACCCTTTATAAATAAGGATATTTTTAATCAAAGGAACTATACCTACGTGTCAAGCCGTAATGTGCCAGTTAATTAATTGCCTTATCTGTGAATTATAGAAACAAGGTGGCGTTCCTAAGTATAAGGGTATGCGATAGCGAAGCACAGACACTAAAGCAACTCCACTGACATAAGAGCGAATTTAAAGTAGCCCACGCCCTAGAAGAGCTTACAAAAACAATACCTACAAAACTAAAAAGCGTTTTTCACGACTTCACAAAATGTCAACATTGCTGTAAGCATTTATGGTTAGTTTAAATGTACATTTAAAAAGCTTTTTATAGAATTTCTTCTGAGTTGTTGAGCGTTGCATATTTTAGGTCACTCAGGCAGACAAACAAGCGCCTTTGTTTTATAATATTTTGAGATAGATATAAGAAAAGAGAAGAGATTAGAGATAAAGTTAAGATAGTAAATATAAATAGAGATAATGTTTAGAAATTAGTTTTTAAAAAAGGTCACTTGGGATAACCCACTTTTAGTTTATTTTTCTTTTATTATTATTTGTGTTTAATACATTGTATTTTTATTTAAGTACTGATTGGTGAAGAGAGATTCATGTGTAAATAAAGTTCTGTTTGTGAACAGTTTATATTATTTATGGTCACCCCGGTTCCGTATGGTGCCGGACGTAAAAGAATAGCACCACCCCATTTCTACCCGTGGGTGCCGTATAAGGCGACTAAGGGACTCACTAGAGAATGGGCAGCAGCGTTATCTATCCATTTGACCACAATACTGCGATCGCCAACCCGCCTGCCAAGTGTGGCGATTATGGCAAAGCCCCCTTTTGGGGGAGGTTTATGTCCAGCAGTGGACGTCTTTCGGCTGATATGATGGTCTCCCCATATGCAAAATTGTTTAGGAAAATAAAAATTATTCATATCTTTTGAAATATTGTATGTAGAGGAATTTTCATTACGCCAATATTTAGTAGCAATTTCTGCTAAATACTGGCGTAATTAAACTTCGATTTGATCAACTACTTTAGTAGCTACGTACATTTGCTTTTTATAGACCGTCAGGATTGAGGAGCTACATAAAATGTACTGTATTACCGAAATTATGAAGCTTGTGCATTTTATTTTCATACTACAAATGAAAAAAACCTTACTACTAAATTATACAAAAAAAACTATTTTAATAGCTTCATTGGTTTCCGAGAAACGACGCGGAAAAATTTATGAATTTTTCAGATAAATCAAAGAATTGTAGCTAAATCAAATTCAGCCATACAAAACCCATTTTTTTTGTACAGATTACGTAATACTACTAATTCCTACCAAACTTACAGAAACATCCATGGTCTAGTTTTCGAGTTCTAAGGTGGCTCCTCAATCCAGACGTCTGAATTGAGGAGCTACCTCATACTACCTATAACTCTAGAAGGGTTTTACTACAAATTCCATGATCGGGCCTACACATTCGGGTAATTTACTGCCAAATATTGGTAGTACCCGGGTTTAAATATGAGCTTGGCTCCTCAATTCATACGGAATCTCCATATACCCACAACATAGTATTTTATCTTATCTCCAACACTTTACTGAATTTACTAATTCAGGTGCACTTTTGTTATCACAACACACACAATCATGAAATTCTGATAATGTCTGTAAAAGTCCACTCATAAACGATCAACGAGTTGCCCTTATAAAAGGCACACTTTTTGAGTTACCAAAGTTTTAAAACACAAAATTACTTTTTTTTTTAAGTTAAAAAATACCTGCATTGAACCAAACCAAGTTATATTTATACTAATAATAACAGACTACCTCCAGCCTTCCGAATAAGCCGGGTTCCGTAAAGGCTTTAGCACCGTAGACTACATGCATACGCTACGGCAGGTTATACAGAAGACCGAAGAGTATAACCTGCCTCTCTGTTTAGCGTTTGTGGACTACGAAAAAGCCTTCGATTCAATCGAGATATGGGCTGTACTGCAGCCCCTCCAACGGTGCCAGATAGACTATCGGTATATCGAGATGATGAAGTGTCTGTGCGCCACTATGCCCACTATGTCAGTTTGACTCCAAAACTAGACCTCGAAACCTATCCTGCTGCAGCGAGGTGTTAGACAGGGAGACGTTATCTCTCCAAAACTCTTCACCGCTGCACTGGAGGTTGTCTTCAAGGTTCTGGTTCTGGGGCTGGCATCGACATCAATGGCGAGTACATCACTCACCTTCGGTTTGCCGATGATATAGTTGTCATGGCTGAGGCCATGGAGGACCTCACTATTGCAATATTCGATGACCTCAGTAGAGCTTCCGAAAGAGTGGGTCTTATAATGAACATGGACAAGACAAAGGTCATGTCCAATGCCCATGCAACACCCACTTTCATAACGGTCGTAGGCACTGCACTCAAAGTTGTGGACGAGTACGTTTACCAAGTACAAACTGTGTAGTTAGGTAGGTTCAACTTCGAGAAAGAGGTCAATCGTCGATTCCGACTCGGCTGGGCAGCGTTCGGGAAGCTTCGCAATATCTTCTCGTCTCACATACCGCTGTGTCTCAAGACGAAAGTCTTTGACCAGTGCGTGTTGCCAGTGATGACATATGGAACCAAAACGTAATCGCTCACAATGGGCCTCATAAGAAGGCTTAAAGACAGACAGACAGGGCTATGCTTGGAGTTTTCCTGCGCGTTTCGAATCAGGAATTAAGAGATCAGCAGGAGAACCAAGGTAACCGACATAGGCCGATGAATTACCAAACTTAAGTGTCAGTGGGCAGGGCACATGCCTCGCAGAACAGATGGCCGATGGGGCTGAAAACTCCTGGAGTGGCGACCGCGCACCGGAAGACGTAAAGTTGGAAATCCTCCCATAACGTAGACCGATGATCTTGTGAGGGCCGCAGGAGTCGGCTGGATGCGGAAAGCACAGAACTGGTTGAAGTGGTGGAGCTCGGGGGAGGCCTATAGAATATTTATGCCTCTGACAACACTCTAAGCAACAATCCGAAAGTAACCTAATCGCTATAAAAATAAAGTCAGTTCGATTTCGACAGTGATGTAAAATCAGAGGTTAATAATAATAACACATGTGAAAGGGTTCATAAAGAACAATAACATCAACAAAATACACACATTCGATAGCAACTCCTAACTTTCACATTGTAATTAGTTTGTCTTAGACTGAACGTGCTCTATCTACAAGTAACATTAACTCGCCAAGAAATATGGCCACAACTTTCCGATACCTACTTATAATGTCTGTTTTCAAAAGTATCTTAAGAAAGTGTAAACAAAATCGATATATCTATCTAACTAGCCCGTATTGCCTCACTGCAAGGTAAAAGGCTTCCCTTACCTTTTTCCACACATTCCTTTCTTTTGCTAGTGCTGGCCAATCTTTCGGAAGGAGTCAAGCTCGTTCCACCATCTTTGCCTCGTCCTACTGCGATGCATGCGATGTGTTTAGTGGGACCGAATCGGTGGTTCTATTAGCCCATTCTTCATATGACCAGTCCAATCCCATAGCTGTAAAAAGCAGCAATAAAACCTGTTTTCATTCTTAAGCACTCGGTCACTATAGGGCATTAGAATCACATTCATGTGTTTGTGGTATCAACTTCTCACCACTTTTTCAAACAATTTATCTACTGAATAACATTATTAAATTGTGATTCATAAATTGTAAACGGTTTTTAACCGACTTCCAAAAGGAGGAGGTTCTCAATTCGTCGGAACCTTTTTTTTTTTTTTATGTATGTTCCCCGATTACTCGAAGATGGCTTGACCGATTTGGATTTTTTTTTTGTTTGTAAGGGTATACTTCCCAGGTAGTCCCATGATTATCAAGTCAGGATCTGATGATGGGATCCTGGAGAAATAGAGAGAACTCTTCAAATTTGATAGGCACATTTGAAGCGATTTGGGTAGTTTTTGGAAGAGTACTTTCTCGGCGTGGTGCCATTTCAATTTGGTGAAGATCTGATGAAGAACTTCGGAGGTAGGCAACGGAACTCCTCAATAAATGATAGCAAATGGACTGGAATTGCAGAAATCTCATGTCTGTCTATTGTTTACATCAGTTCATAACATAACATCACGCCTGGATGCTGTGAACGGGTAAGCACATGTGAACCACTAAAAAGTGAAAAAAAAAAACAACCGACTTCCAAAAAAAAAACACTAAAATGTGAAAAATGACTTTAATTTCGGAAGGCGGTGATAAAAAATTCAAATAAATACTTATCCAAAGTCACCGCCTTCCGAAATTAAAGTTATTTTTTATTTTTTATTTATTAGTTATAGCTGTCTCGGTCCTGGGCAAAGGGCTACTCCTATATTTCGCGACCCCTCGCATTCCTCTTTCAAATTTGACAGAACCTATCCAGTTCATCTTGCCATTTCTTACGTGGTCTACCGCAGTCTTACTGTCTCAGAGCATCAGTTCTGGCCCACAGCCTGTGGGCGACGAAATTAGGTTATAAAATTGAACTCAACTGTCAATTGTCAAATTGATTTATATATAACTGATAAATTAGAATTTCGGTGATATGTATTCAAATAATTAAATCAAAGTACTTAATATGTAAGTGTCACTACACATTGGCATCCACAGGTACCTATTCTGTTCCATGTGTTTATATTTTCTTTAGATACTTTTTAAAGAGACCATGCTATATTTTATTCAGCAGCTTCCTATCTTCACTGGCCAGGCACATTATTTGTAGCATTTTGTTGCTTTATTTTTTATTCACAAAGGCGAGAATATTTTTGTATTCTGAAGCGAGAATCTGTTTTTGAAGGCTTGTTGGTTGATAGTTAGTTGGATGATTTAGCAAAAATGTTTGAGTATTCTCGTTATAGGTGGAGTTTATTACAATGAGAAGGCCTTGCCTAGCCTATTTTTAACCGACTTCAAAAAGGAGGAGGTTCTCAAATCGTCTGTATGATTTTGTATGTTAGTTCCGCGATATCTTCGTCAATTGTGGATGGATTACGAAAATCCTTTTTAAATGGATGTGGTATGATACTTCAGCGGTGATCACAAAAAAATTAATTAATTTTGCTTCAGTAGTTTTTGCGTTAGCTTCGATAATACGTATTTAATTCACTTTATGTATCTTGAGTACATTCTGCTGCTTCCTGTCACTTTTGTTTACATAGCAAGTAGTCAAAATCAAAATATTTTATTTCACATAAACCTGCAAGGGCACTTATGAAACGTCAGAAGCTAGGTGCACGGTTCCAATTTGTCGCTCCCTGTGGAGAAGAGCCGGCAAGAAACTCCACAGTTACTCTTTTAAAAATTATTGCCTTTTACAATGTTTTCAAATTACAGTGATAATAGGTATGGGAGGACAGTGCAGTATGGGAGGATAGTGATATACGAATTGGTGTGGGGTAGGTACCATACCTATCTAAAAAGTGAAAATTTACTTTAATTTCGGAAATTGGTCACAAAAAACTAAAATACATATCCAAAGACACCGACTTCCGAAATTAAAGTTATTTTTCACTTTGTAGTGTTTTTTTGGAAGTCGGTTGTCGTCTGTCAGCTTTGTATAGCTTAGCTAAGCTTAAATAGGTTTTAACATAACATAATATCCCGCCTTGTTATCCCGAAGACTTGGTTAGATGTGTGTATTTATAGGACACCCACATGTTTAAGTTCCATGTAATAGTTCCAATAAAACCCAGTAATTGTTTCTATCGTGGTCATCATGTTTAGTTTGAAATTTTGAAAGAACATCTCTATTGTAACGATCAAGATGACAGTGGTTATTATACAAGGTGAATCTTTAGTTACCGTTTAAATTTTTCAAGGTTATAGTACCCGTGAAAGTGAACAACTTTCGCCAAGAAACATGGGTTGAAATATAAAAAATCGGACCTTCGGACTTCCATGCAAAAAAGTCAGCTGATCGATTTCGTATGGGAGGTCCGATTTATTTTTTTAATATTTCGACCCATGTTCCTTGGAGAAAGTTGTTCAATTTCACTATCACCCTGATTTTTTTTGTTTTTTTACTAAAAATTCACATTGTATAACCAAATGCTTAAATAAATACCTTACAACACTTTCTCTTAATTAAAACAAAACCCCAAAACCTTTAATTAGAACCGAAACCTAATATTGTCGGAACAATTACACAAGTTTGTAAACAAAGAGAATTTGCAAGAGTGTCTCAGAATCTTCGTGTTTACTTTAGATCGAGATAATGATCCATACAGGGTAAGACGAAGTTACAATTAATCTGTGAAAGTGTTACTTAAAACAACGATTCACTAAGTTTTAGTCATTATAGTAAAAAGATAAGTTGAAAATAGGTTCAATGGCTGTTCCGGGTTTTATAATCAGCACCAGAATTGTGTAACACCTGAATTAGAATCTGAATCATCTTGAAGGATTTTGCTTATCCATTGCCGTTTTGAGAGCAGTGGTGGCCTAGTGGTAATGGCCTTGACTTACGAGATGTCGTTCGTTCAAACCCTATAATTACGGTTTGTATAAATGATTTTATCAGCACTGGGGGTCTAAAAAGGCCACTTTGGCAGAATCATAATAATTATGATCATGTTATGAATCATATTTAAAATCGTACAATGGTCACAAACTGACAATTCATAATATTATCTGCGTAGACAGCACGCAATTCATCTATTTGAGAGTTTGGTATGGAAATTCGTAAAATGGTCACCAAATTATGAATTGCTTTATTAAAGTAAAATGTCAAATAGCAGAATCATAGGAGAATTCAGGAAGTGAATGACTTTTAGAGGAATCGCGGCCTTTTTGGACCCCCTCCTCTCAATACGGTGAAGGAAAACATCGTGAGGAAACCAGCATGTATGTCCTAGAATAAAAAAATCGTAGACATGTGGTATTTACCAACCCGCCCTGGGCCCGCGTGTGGGATTACGGACCGCTCCCTCTCACAGAGGCCTGTGTCCCAGCAGTGGGAATATTATAGGCTGATTATGCTTTTGCTTTATGTGTTCAAAAAAAAAAAATATCTCAATAACTGTCATAAGAAAAACCATTCCTATTGTTATAATATAATGTGTTACTATTATAGTGTGCTACATAATACCCACGCTAGTCCTCAAAGCCCTTAAATAATAATGGGAAGATATAAAAAATGCACAATAAGGGACCGTTTTCTTACTCATAAAGTCTGGTCCAAGAATGATTAACACACAGATAGTGTTACCATATGGAACTCAGCCAGACACAAATCAGAACGCCACGTGCTACAAACCTTTTAGCTTCGTTCACATCTTGTCTAACACGGCTCGTGGTGGTGTCTGCAACTACGCACCGCTGTGTGACTCTTGTGTAAAGTAGGTATTGAAGATGGTGCCAATATTACCTACCGGAGCTCTTCTTGTTTCCTTGTTAATTATAATAGATTGATTTTAACCTTTACGGGGTTACACGAGTAAATTGTTGCCATGAATTCAGTAGATCATTCTTAAACGTTGAAAACAAACGCCGGTTTAAAAAAAAATGCTGTTCCATGTATTTTAACTGCATAGGTATTGCAGTTTTCTAAGAAATAGCAGATTATTTTTTTGATAACCGACAAAAAATGTATTCGTTTGGGGTCTAGAATCATGTGCTGAAATCTTGCTTTCAGTTTTGCGCATCGATCCCTGTCATCCTGTAGATATTTAACTGCACAGGATAGCCCTAATCAGAAGAATATCATCAGTATTGTACTATTAAGCAGTTCGCGGCTCCCCCTGACATCATATCTGTCATCAGAAGATAGCCGTTACGCAACCATCGATGCGACGCTCGGCTATAGTGACTGTCAACTTCGTAATCAAACGAGGCGGCGCGCGGTGGCGCCGAGAAGCTTATAGATAAAAGTGGAGGCAACACATAAGAACGAGACAGTGATATGTGTTTTCTGTCTCTTATGTATGTTTTCAGAAAGAGAGTGTCCGACCACACCCGTCTTCACTTAGGTATTTAGAGTGTTGCCTCCACTTTTATCTTTAAGCTTCATGGACATTGCCACTTGTCGTGCCATCATGTCTATTGCAGCTAGTATTGTCTAACTACAGAGCAGACTACTTTTCATACAGAGAAGGAACGAGCGGTGATCACCAGCTTGTAACCAGCGGCTGACGATTTTAAAATTCTGTCAAGTCTAAATTTCCTCCCGACATCGTGAGGAAAAAATCTAATGGCTCCTCTTCATAAACGACGATTATCGTTAATCGTGTGATCGTCTGTAATCGGCAGGATCATCGTGCGAGTATCCACATGTTCGTCGTTGATCGTTCGTAGTCACTTTTGAGCGGTATTTCTTTTGATGCGTGCTCGAAAAACCGATAACACACTGATCGCCACGATCATATGGTGAGTATATACGGTGATCGGTGACTACAGATGAGTAAGCCCTCAACAAAATCGTACTCGCGGGTAATTGCCTATGTTCACCGATTGTGAAGAGGCGCCATAAGAAGAAGAATTAACGGAGAAGAAATACATCATTCTATACCAGTGTTAGTGATGACTATATTACTTAAAGAAGAAATGAAAAGAAATACTGGTAACTGTCTGGAATCGCAACTGTAAGCTCGAGAAACTGATACTTTTTACACAGATTCATCACTGCAGTAGCACCATTTAGGGAACCATACATCACAATGTTAAGCCATGATTCCAAAACATTACCCGTACTACCCAACGCGTCCCTTTGATCTTTATTAATTACTATAAGTGCATCAACACATTAGGAATGGTACGTCCCTAATTTCGGCTAATGTTTCGGTCCCTTAGTTAATGTAATGGTGCGTAAGACTGACATAGTTGTCATTGATTCTGTTATACCAACTTTTGTTTTTAGACTGTTCTGCATTTGCGGAAGGTTAGGGTATTTTCTGAATTAGTAGTAGTAATTTGTTGAGGAGTAGTTTTTCCGGGGATGTATTTATTTTATTATTTCCCTTTAAAATGAATTCGTAGGAAAATAATTACTCCCACTTTTTCCCCAGGGTTTTGTGTAAAAGGGTAAGTAAAATGACAGGGTCATTAAACAGTGTGTAACGTTAATTTAAAGATCAGCAATACATCTTTAGCCTCCTGGATCAAAATCAAAATCAAAATATTTTATTTCACATAAACCTGCAAGGGTATATTTGTCGCTTCCTATGGAGAAAAGCTGGCAAGAAACTCCACATTTACTCTTTTAAAAATAATTGCCCTTTTCAATGTTTTCAAATAACAGTGATAATAGGTATGGAAGGACAGTGCAGGCCTGTCAATAAGTACCAGGTACATAGAGGAATGAAAATAAAGAAAGGAAAATGGTCTGTAAATCTACAGTCTGTAAGGCCTACAACGTTCTCTCATTCAGAATATGTAAAATAATCTACATAAGTAAAATCTACCTATTTAAACCAAGTGACATGATTTCGGATGTCAGTGCTTATATGGAAATGCCAATTCTTAAGTGCTATCTTTATTCTAGTATCGCTAATTCTATTTCCGTTTTAAATGAATTTAAGAAGTTACTGGCTCCTGAAATACAAGTAGCTCTGGAGCCAAGGTCTCACATTTTTCTGTAACCTGTTTTTATGGCAATAAAGAAATTTACTTATAATTTAAATAAACGTGGTTACAACAATATTATTATACCCTTTTAAGAAGGGTTAGAAAATTAAATTAGTTCACAAAACAAATAGCTATTTCAGTACCTGTAACAGAATGGTTTTCTAATTGGTCCCTTAAATACGTTTAATTTCTGAATCCAGAAAGAAACGTGCCACTAGAACAGGAAAATTACGAATCCTTAATTGACCAATTGAAAAGATGATTCCGAGGCACGAAATGAAGAGACCATGCAATGAATTTAAATAGTCTTATTATAAAACTTTTAGGCAAAGTGGAGTATGTACCGCTCTAGCGGTTCCAAACTTAAAAACATAAATTCAGAAGTTGGTTGGTTCCAGAGTTTAACTATATTTTTGTTAAGTATTGGACTCTTGGGCATTCAATACCTTTAATGGGGATTTGAAAGGAGAACCCGCGAACTTAACATTTTTTTTCTTTTTTTGCAATTTGCAGTTGTATGTTGATTAAAGTATGATTCGCGATTTGCAGGTCAGTGGCAGGTTGTCGTTTATAAGAATATTCCACGACCCTAACAAATACCTTTGGTTTTACTAAGTTTTAATGGATAAAAAAATACAGGATAAGTTTTTATCCAGTGCGCAAACTGTAACCATGAATTCAGCATATCATCCTAGACCCCCAAAAGCGTGAAAATTTTTCGTCGGTTATACAAAAAAAAAATTCAGCTGTTCCTTACATTTTGACCGCGTAGGTATTGCACTTTTTTATGAAACGGCTGATTTTTTTTTTGTATAACCGACGAAAAATTTCTACGCTGGGGGTCTACAATGATATGCTGAATTCATGATTACAGTTTGCGCATCGATCCCTGTCACCCTGTAGATATCTAACTGCACAGGATAGCCCTTACCAGAAGTATATTATCAGAATACAACAAAAACAAGTTACAATTTGCGCACTGGATAAAAACTTATCCTGTATACAACCGTCTAAGTTTATTTCCCTTTAATGACTTTTTCATCAATTAGTTATTCAATGGAATGAAATGAACTAAGAGCATTATATTGATGATTTTTATTATTTTAATTATGTAAATATACACGTGTCACGGTAGTGTTACAGAGCTTTCATCTTATGGAGAAATGTTAAAATGCCCAAATTTTAAGAAAATATTCGTATCTTATTGTATCGATTAAATCACTTGATTTTGATTTTCAAGAAATATTTTAATTTGCACAAAAAATAGCTGTGTGGCCAGAGAAAACGGCTTCAAGTTTCATTTTATTGCACAAAATAAAAATAAAAACTTGGAGAAGAAAGATGCTGGGAAAATGGATTTTATGAAATTTAACTACTGACCTAAAAGTTGTATAGCGTGAGCGTACTGAATGTACAGCGAATAGCATAATTTAGGTACCTAATAAAATTCTCACAGTACTGTTGAAGGGTAACACAAAGACGCATAAATATTAAGAGATTTATTACTGCTTAGCTCATCGCACTATCTGACACGAGAAGCAACGTACGTCGTTGTATAGTCGCGTGCAAAAATACAGAATTATCATACAGTAGGTACTAGGGAGAAAGCAAAATTATGTTTTAGTAGTGAACAGCCTCGTTGGTATATATCTCGTTGGCATAAAGCGTTGCCGGGAAAATTGATTAAAAATAGATGCGGGATTTATTATCAAACGAGTGTTATTATTAGAGATCGGATAATCGGATGCATATTTACCTAAAGTTAATTTTTAGTTATGAAAGTATGGAAGGGGTGCTTAATTTTTTTTTTAATAAATCCCGGGATGCCAGGAACACCGGGAATGCATAACTGTGTAAGCGTAAGGTGTGAAGCGACTTCTAAATTATTAGGATTGCATAACTATTCAGACACATATTTATTTAAAATTAATCACGATGCAAATGTTTAAGTAGAGTGTATAAAGTCTGTAAGACTTTTACTAACACACACCACCCCCGTGGGGGGGTGGTGTGTGTTAGTAAAAACATTAAAAAACATTAAATGAAGATTTTTTCGATACTAAAGCGCGTTCCATATTAGCCAACACCGCAACTTTAGGTGAATATGCATCCGAATATCCGATCTCTGGTTATTATAATATAAATGACTTTTTCAACGACACTATTTGAATTAATTTTTAATTTTTGTGACATTTCATGATTAATTTATTCTACTGACTTAATATTGTTTATTATTAACTATTGTGTACTTGGATTGAAGTGCCTTTAGTAATTTAGTTTATATTTTGTAATTTTTGTTTTTTTGTAAATTTTATAAATTTGTACGCCATACGGGTGAACATGTAGGTACGTACGAAATATAAATATTGTGACATCCTACATTCTTCATTTGCATGTATAGACATTTTTTTTATGTTGGAAATCATCAAATAACTTCTCCCGCTCTGGGTGGAGCAGGAGGGCGTGTCAGACTTTTACTGACTGAAACCCAACCGTGTTCCCTCAGTTACCTGTGTGCCAGGGGTCGCGGTATCTCTTTCGAACAACCCGCTCCCCTGGCAGGCATCGGCCCTTGCGGGCCTCATCACTTGGTTCTGACATCTCTTTAAGGCGCGCGTGGAACACAACGCGCCGTCGACCCGGGCTTAGTCCTTACCGGACAGCGAGCTACCCATTACTCGCCGTCCGCAAGCCCAATAAAATTGTCTTTATCTATAACTTTGGTCTAGTGGTCGCTAGTGCTACTGTTGCGCATGAGGTCTTGCGTCCGATTCCCAGGTCGAGCAAAGCAGTATTGGGATTTGCATTTTGGAATTTCTCAATTGCATCCCGGAACCTGGATGTGGGCCCAGTTTATGGCAATAGAGTCGCTCGTATTACATGGAACTTAAACGTAACTGGCGAAATGTGGGTGATTTATTGGTACACCACAGCCGAACGCTTTGGAAAAACAAGGCGTGATGTTATGTTATAGTAACCGAGTGTTAACATTATATATTGATCTGTTGAAAGAGACTGAAAAGTATGAGACCAGAGACAAGGCACTAGTGTACCCAGCACAAAAAAGTTTTTCTCAAACTGGATGTGAAACGGTTACGCGGTGAATTTTTAATCACCGTTTAAATCAGACCTCCTATACAAAATCGATCAGCTGATCATTGATTTTGTACGGGAGGTCCGATTTTTTTTAATATTTCGACGTATGTTCTTTTTCATGCAAAGTTGTTTCATTTCACGGGTACCCTGGAAAATTTAAACGGTGACGAAAAATTCACCTTATAGTACGCCGAGCCTGCGCTACGCGGGCCCAGAGCCGATTGGTATCGCGCCTGCCTGGGTTCGAACCCACAACTACTCGTAAGCTGGTGCCGTTACCACTTGGCCACCACGGCTCTGTAATTACGGCGGGGTAGGTAGGTACTGTACAAATAGTTGATTTCATTATTCCTTACCTTTTGTAAACTTGACTGAACTATCCGATATAACTTCAACCGTATCTATGTATATTAATATCTCATTCCAAAGATTTCATAATGAGACCAATATTATTTATACATAGGCATGTTTTACAATAAGTACATACAAATAAAATAAAATTAAAGGGTCCGTCAGTCAAAATGTCGATAGGTACATATAAAAAACCATTTTTAAAATTTTTGTTTGTCTGTTCCGGCTAATCTCCGAAACAGCTGAACTGATTTTCAATAGGAGATAACTATTGTTATAAGAAGTAACACAGGCTACTTTTTAACTGACTTCAAAAAGAAAGAGGTTATCAATTCGAATGTTTTTTTTTTTTTGTTATGTATTTTCGGACATAACTCCATCGTATATTGACGGATTTGCAAAATTCTTTTTTTTTCGTAGGGGGTTTATTCCGTTATAGTCCCATACAAATTTCATATAGTTCTGATGATGCGTTTCGGAGATAGACAACGGAACTCGTAAAAAAATTACAGCAAACAAACCGCAATTGCTGCTATTGCATAAATATGTATTGTTTTGACCCCATGGATGATGGCTGACTGTAACTAAAAAGTAGAAATAAAAAACTTAAAAAACAAAAACAAACGACTTCCAAAAACACATACAAAATGAAAAATAATTTTAATTTCGGAGGGCGGTGATAAAAAAATCAATACAATATATGTCCAAAGTCACCGACTTCGGAAATTAAAGTTATTTTTCACTTTGTAGTGTTTTTTGGAAGTCAGTTGTTTTTTTTATTTTGAAAAATGTTTTTTTATTGTCCACGCAGGCGATGCCGCGGTCACAGCTAGTCAGTACAGGAAAAAGAAAAAAGATGGAAAATCTAAAGTAACTGTTTCCACGAAGCATCTATATTTAGATAACCCACTAACATTGTTCAGAAACGAACGCAATAAATGCCACATCCAGCCATCCAAACACAAACACATCACCCCGACAGAAACTTCTAATAACTCTAAAACGAGGTATAATATCGTAAATTCTATGCGTATAGCACTTAAATTTATGGTACTCTCTAGACGTTTATGAGGCATTCTGGTTAATGCGCACACGATATTGGTTTCAAACTGTACTGTAATTGAATATAAAGGCTGGCTTTTAAAATTATTTCCTGTGGGTAACTCATATGTGTGACGGGTTATGGCGGAATAGGTAGTCGTAAAGTCAGAACAAATATCATAAACAGTCTGTAAATGTTGTATTAGGACTGCGTTCTAGTAATCCATACTTCCATACTTACGTTAATATTTTGTGTATGAGTGTACCTAACTGGTTATCCCTAGAAATACCGATCCGATTGCTAATTACCTGATGGAAGCCACACTATTTCCGAGTGATATAAATATAAAGGCGCGCAAAATGCATGGTTTCATTGAGAATTTTCAGTGGTGCGGGCGCACCTTGTTTAAACTAATTTATATTATAAAGAGAAAAGCTTTCTTATACGAGTATTATATTTGTTTGTAACACTTTCCAATTAAAACAGTTGAACGAAGATAGATGACAATTGGCACATGAGTATACCATGACCTCGATTAGGACATAGGATACTTTTAATTCCGTTATTCTTACTGGTTCGAGATTTATGCAGGTGAAATTCTAGTGTGAATCCTGACGGTGTGCTGTTTACCTGATACCTAAGGAATACGTCATTCCTGTAGCACTTTTGTAGATCCCGAAGGGGCTGCTCAATAATCAGCCTATAATGCTCCGAGTGCTAGGACACAGGCTTCCTCTCTCTGCAAGGAGTGAAGGCCGTAATCCACACTGGCCCGGTGCGGATTGGCAGATATCACATGTTTTGTGGTTCTAGGACAGGCCGGTTTCCTCGTGATGTCTTTCATTACCGTTTTGAGAGCAGTGGTGATGAAATAATTTGAACAAAGTAAATCGCCTGGCAGGGTTCGATCCTAAGACCTACAACTCGCGAGTTGCGGTCGCTACCACTGTTAATCCGACCAAGATGTTTACCACACTCTAATTTTGCTAGTTATGTTCTAGCATCTTTCATATGCTTTATTTTTTAACCGACTTCAAAAAAGGAGGAGGTTCTCAATTCGACTGTATGTTTTTGTTTTTTTTTTATGTTTGTTACCTCATAACTTTCGACTGGGTAAACCGATTTTGATGATTCCTTTTATTTGAAAGCTGATGCTTCCCGTGTGGTCCCATTTCAATTTCATATAGATCTGATGATGCGTTTCAGAGACAGATAACGGAACTCTTCAGAAAATAACAGTAAATAAACCGCGATTGCTGCTATCGCATAAATATGCATTTTTTTGACCCCAAGGATTATGAAATTTCGAATTAGTGGGGTAGGTACTATAACTAAAAAGTGAAAAATAACTTGAATTTCGGAAGGCGGTGACAAAAAAATTAAATACATATCCAAAGTCATCGCCTTCCGAACTTCAAGTTATTTTTCACTTTGTAGTGTTTTTTTCGGAAGTTGGTTGTTTTTTTTTCGTCAAATAGTCACCAACCCGACTGCTGACCAATAACTCTGTGCTTAATTTGAGAATTAAGCACTGAGTTATTGGGCTTTCATTAGAAAGCTTTTAAGTCTCAAGAGAAGCTACGGTCAGCGTTACATCTACTGATCCTTGAAACTTAATCAAGCAGATATATTGACATACCATTACATAACAACTATTTATATGAATCAAGGGATCATACCTACGTCAGAATCACCTCATTTCTTCCACCTGATATGATTACATCTAGTTGATTGGCACCAGTCTAGGGCCTAACTTAATTACTTTCATGCGATATCAGCCATGAACGTGGTGCCCTCTTGAGAGTTAAGTTGTTATTAACTATTGTTGGCATTGATTTGACCTTTTCGGAGATATACCTACTTAGGGTATATCTTCAGTAGAGTTTGTCGCTATTTACATTTTGTTGATAAGCATCAAATAAGTACCTAGTTCCTACAGATGGAACATACCTGCTTATGGAATAGAAAAAGAAAAAATAGTTCGTATTGCAGCTAAATTGGCCATTTTAAACGCGCGGTGCACCTGCCAAACGAGGAAGAAAGTAAGCGTGCTCGCTATGCCTACCGCTACAATGCTTTTTAATAGTTGTAGGCAGCTATTTATTTTTGGTGCTTCCCATTCTTGGGGGGATAGCCATAATCGCCACGCTTGGCAGGTGGGTTGGCGATCGCGGTATGGTTTTTAGAGAACGCTGCTGCCCATTCTCTAGCTCCGTTAGTCGCTTTATACGACACATGAAATATGGGCTGGTGGTATTATTTTAGTCCAGCACCGCACGGACCGATGACCTAGTGAAAGCCGCAGAAACTCGCTGGATGCGGGCAGCACATGCGGGAGGCCTAAGTGCAGCAGTGGACGTCTTTCGGCCGAAATGATGATGAAGATGATGATTTTTTTTTAAATCATGCGCACCGGTGCGTGTTTTAAAGCACGTTATAAAACGACTTCAAAGCATACGAAACAACTAACCAATTAAGAAAAGTACACAGGGTACTGGCTCCTGAATTCCAGCCTTATTCAGAAGTCATCCAACGCTGCTGAAAGCGGATGTTTCGCCTACGCGAAGTATCCTTTTTACATGCTTTTATTTAGTATTACCTGTCCCGGTGTCTGTAATGAAATCTTGCGAGTTAAGTTTGATCAACTTCCCGGTTTCCGATTGACCTGAAATTTTGCATGCATATGTATATCATGTTGTCAGTGTAGTTCCGTGTGGTGCCGGACGTACAAGAATCGCACCATCCCATTTCTTCCCGTGGGTGTCGTAGAAAGCGACTAAGGGATTTAGAGAATGGGCAGCAGCGTTCTCTATGCATTGGACCACCATACTGCGATCGCCAACCCGCCTGCGTGGCGATTATGGCAAATCCCCCCCTTTGTGGGAGGCTTATGTCCAGCAGTGGACGTCTTTCGGCTGATATGATGATGTATATCGCGTGACAATGCAATGTTATGATGACATGGAGCTGATCTGATGCTGGAGCTGGAAGGTAGCCATAGGAACTCTGCAATAAAATGACACAACCCCATCGAGTTCGGGCTCCTTTGATTCGCATTGACGAGTACTTTGGTCCTATATGGTAACCAAAGTCTGATGCTGGAGATGGAAGGTGATCATAGATACATAACACTTTAAGTGCTCAAAACAACACATACTAACAGTAAGAAATAAAGAAGGTGTAACATGCTAATAAACGATCTTTATTTCTCCTGCCATCAAAATGCAACACGCTTTTATTTAAATAATAATTCAGATTAAAATATTTTCAACTTTTTAGTTCGTTTTATTAGAAAGTAATAATAGAAGCTTGTTTATGAAAATCAAAAGTTTTTCTTTTTTATCTCTGTAATCGTTCGCACCGCATCGTAGAACGAATTGAAGGATAATATTCAGCAATTTCACAATTTACACAAACTTCAGTTCAATTTAAATTCTCTTAAATTTACGAAATAATTCTTGTGGTTTCCGAGTCTATAGAACAAGGCAGGTGTGAGTCTCCAGGGTATTACAGAGACGTTACTTTTAATCCTGGTGGGAACTTGTGAAGTAAATGGAGAAGTGTATGGGAATGTTGGAATGATATTAAGAGGGTTTATAACTTGGTCTGATCTATTATGATGTGTGTTTGTGTTGTGTTGTTTTAGTGACTGCGGTCGAGTTTATTATATATTTATTGTTAGATATTATTTATTAAAAACTAAATTATATGTATTTAAACTTTGAACCACACATACAAGCAACTGGTCAATACTACTAATTACGAATAAAATCATAACATTAGGTTCAAATTACACAAAACTCGACTAAATGAAATGAGATTTAAAAAATGTTTATAAAATAAGGTAAAAATTTAAAAAAGTGGATAAAACACATTGTACTTGGAGCGGCAATGGACTTCAAGTTAGGGTGTGTATTAAACACAGAAATGAGAACGAATGTATTAAAGTCCTGGTAAAATATATAACACAATTTGATATTGTGAGATAAAGGATAATAAATAGATACTGACCTAAAAGGTGCAACTTATACTGACGTAAATCGGGATCTCGATAAATGTGATAAATAGGTATACCTTATTTTCTACAAGAATAAGGTGTGAGATGGCTTTCAGAAAAAGACTTTGTTAAATGTTATAATATTGGTAGTTGGTGTTAGTCGTTAATATATATCGGAACTAATATCATACAATAATAATTTAGAATCATTGACATTATTATTAAAGTTGCTTGACATTTTATTAAAAACTGGTTGACATTATATTTTAAACCTGTCTGACATTATATTTAAAACTGTTTCATATTATATTCAAAACTTTTTAGCACTGTACCTGAACTTCATTTGGAGGTTAATTAATATTTCGTAGTTCTCTGTATTTGTATGTATATGTGTATATATGTTCAACACAATGTAAATTGTTTTATGAATAAATGAAATGAAATTAATGAAATGTTGGTAGCAGGATGAACGCTGGGTAAAACTCCATTCTGTGAAGTTTTGCCCAGCGGGTGCTTGAAGATGGACGGCGCCGTCGCGATCGGTCCAGAATGCCTGGATGCGTACTGCGAGGGCTGGCTTGAGGTGGCGCGGAAGTGTTTCTGGAAGGATTGGAGGAGGCCTTTGCCCAGGAGTGGGACAGTATAGGAAAGAAAATTGTTAACGCTTATGAGTTACCGTACTTTAGTTTTAGGTAGCTTGATTTATATCTTCTTGAGATTCAAAATCAAAATTCCTGTAAGGTATACAATCGGCTAATTTAAATAACTATCGTTATTATTTCCACTTCTAATTTTTTAACACGACTACGAATCGGCAACAAGCTGCTAATTAAATAGAAAACTAGTTATATAATTCAACCATTTACACACTATGCAATGAACAAACTGATACAATTTTAGTTTATTATATTTATGTTTATGTAATTTTCAAATCAACACAGCAATATATAAAAAATGACCACATTTCCCTAAATCAAATAAATAGTTCTACCACAGACTCAAAATACCACAAGCTATGATTTACAGCGCCACATACTATAAATATAAAACGCTATATCCGCTGGCATATTATGCCAATACCAACATATGGTTTCCGTCATCCAGTGTTTTTAATGTAAATATTTTTATTTGATACGATACATGTAGCGATGGAATAAAATAAATTGTAATTACATGACTGACATTGAACACACCCACAAACGAATATTTGAATAATCTTTGCTAGTTTTTAATTAAAGTTGGATGGTCTTTCATCCTACATGGAGACGCAAAATAGTATTTTACTTAGTGTAAACATTACGAGTAGTCGCAGGGCTAACCGTTACTCACTTTACTAAAGCAAGATTTGAAAAACACAATACATAAAAAAAGGAGAAGGTGGTAGAAGCTTCAGCAAGAAGAAGATGCTTCGAGATATAGCAGCATACTTCTTATTTGTTTATCGACCAGAAACAATAAAAACGGCTTGTAGTGAGTACCTGACCATAGACCATACAACAAGCTTTAAAAAGAAATCTGACAGATTTATGATGAGAATGTCTGAGTAAAAAAAGGATTCTAAGATTTTTATAAAAGAGAAAATTAATCACATTAAATACCGTTTTGAATGTAAAAACAGTGAAAGGTGACTAGTTAAGAGTTTGCTTTTCAGTGGTAACAGTGTTCGAAAACATATGAAATGTGAATTATGTGAGTGTTTCATTAATTAAGCGAAAAAACAAAAGAAAACAGATTTTATCAATTCAAACGTCAAAAAAACTACTAGCGCTCGTTGACCCCAAAAAAAATATCGAATCATTTATTTTTTTATCTGATCGTGTTTAAATATCGAAATCGTCCACAGAACCAGCTAATTCAATTTGACCTTGTATATCTCCTATAGATCTGTCATCTCATCATTTATCATTCAACATATCTCCCTGTTGAAATTAATATTGTTGTCTATCACGAACAGTTTTCCTACTCCTAAATAAACTTCCAGTAAAGAAAGATTATCCAATTTTTCAGACCTTTATGAAATTCCGTCATAAATATTTCACCTACAAAAATACCTGGGAGACTCAGATTGAGTAATGAAGATGAAAAATTCAACTTTATTCTCAAGGAGCTAACTGACGAGGTTATGATCCACGACATTTTGATAAGTGTGTAGGGACTTACGTAGTTACAAAAGGGCCTAGGAGACAAGGCTTATTTATTATTAAAGTAATTTACACAGTATTTTATTAATAAAGCAGTAGTTTGTTGTTTTTAGGGTTCTGTGTCAAAATGGTAAAAAAGGAAACCTTATGGTTCAACTTCGTCCATCTATAATAGCTCCTAATTATGCGATGATTTTTCAGGGACTTGTTCTAATGCTATCGACTTGGTATTGAATTCGGTGGGTGAGTCCAACTCCCGTTTTTTTCCAGATTTTAACCTTCCTAATTTTATCCTATATGTGTTCTCTCGCGGCGTTTCCACTCACATCTGCATTGTAAATTTCTTTTGTTAGTTGCCTTTCACTCTTCCAATTATTCGAATCGTCAATTTTAAAAATATGGTAAAAATCACATGCGACCTCTTTAGTCTAAACATAACATAAAACCAAACAATAAACAAATGAAACTTAGACCTCCGTGCACAAAATTCACAGGCTACAATATGTTTTAACTCAGAATTGTGTAAAACCGAAAATACCAGCAAAATCACGTCAAAATCAATTACGCTATTACCGCAGATTTTTAACGCAGTGTTTATTATGTAAATAAACAATATTCTGTTAATTTTGATGAATTGACGCCTGAGGTAGACAAAACAGTCAAGGATCATATAAATGAGGACATGTTCTCGCATCAAATAGGCGACTATTGAAAGATGACTTGTATGAATCTCTATACGCGGTACGATACTTGCAAAAAGCGAGAATTATGTCGCCGTTAAATATAATAACCGTTCGTGTCAAGAAAAGTTGTATTAAGTTTCGAGTATTCTAATTGCAGTTCGAGAAAAGATTCATCTTGAATGTTAACTCATATGTGCGACAATCGCCTGGCAAGTCTTGGCTATTAGACTAGCCATAAGCATTCTTGCAAAGTCCAAGTTTTTATTTGTTAAACATAGCTGTAAAAAGGTGTAGTAAATAAATTGGTACAGAGATCTCTATTTTTTGCCATTAACAGCGTAATATCAAAAAAGAGTACAAAACGACAATTTAGTTCAAAGGTAGTTTTTCTTAAATTAAATGAGTCAGAGAACGGCCGACAGGCTAGAAACTCTCCGCGTGTAAATCTATTTGAAAGGAGAAACTAACTGATATATCAACGCACTGCCGAAACTACTGGAACTAGGAACATGAAATTTTTCACATGGCTTCTTTTTATAATGTAGCACTAAAGTTTTTGGAAATTCGACCTTTAATTAGGAGTTTAAGGGTTTAAGATTGTATGAAAAATCATATTCCTTTAATTTAATAAACTTGAAACTTGGCACGAATACTTTTCTAAGTGAATCATGAAGTCTTTTTTTTAAAACTACTCCATAAAGCGGGATCAGAAAAAGAAAATATGAAATCTACGCGAACGACGTCGCGGGCGAAGTGTTAGTGAGCCTATACATAGAAAAAATTAAAAGGCATCAGATTCATGCAAATATTACTCGTATATGATAGGAATCGCGCTTGAAAAATATTTATAAATCTGTCGCTATATGAAACGTAAACAATCTGTTATGGAGTGAACACGTATGGTATTATGTCGGATTTGAATTTTGTCAAATGGGAAAATATTTCAGACGTGTTTTGTTTTGATTGTTGACTGTGTACTCTGTTAAGTGACTTCGGATACGGTGAGTTTTGACATTTTAGCCATTGTTGTTGCAAAAAGGATCAGTACCTACCAGTTAAAAATTGTTTTGAAAATAATATAAATAGTCTAACATGATTTTCCTTATGTCTAGCCCCCGGATCAATCCTGACCCAACATTTTGTAATTAATTAGCATAATCAGTCTATAACAGTTCCATTGCTGGGACAAAGACCTCCTCTCTGTGAGAGGGAGTGGGCCGCAATCCACCACGTGAGCCCAGTGCAGGTTGGTGGATATCACACGATTCGAATGTCTGGGCCTAGGACATACCGGCTTCTTCGCGATGTTTTCCTTCACCGTTTTGAGAGTAGGTAGCGCCTGCCTGGGTTCAAACCTACGACCTAAAACTCGTAAGTTGCGGCTGCTATTGCTCTCTTTAATGAATTTATAGCGTAGGTATATTGATATTCAAAATACGAAAGTGTACCACATAAATGTTGCCCTGGGCATCGGAAACCCCAGGTCGATTCCTGGCCACCGTAGGTGCGGGCTTGCGGACGGCAAGTAACGGGTAGTTCGCCATCCGGTAAGGACCAAGCCCGGGTTGACAGCGCGTTTGTTTTCCACGCGCGCCTCAAAGTGATGTCAGCACCAACTGGTGAGGTCCGCAATGGTCAATGCCTGCCACGGGTGCGAGTTGTTGGAAAGAGATACCGTGGCCCCTGGCACACAGGCAACTGAGGGAACACGGGTGGGCTTTAGTCAGTAAAAGCCAGACACGCCCTCCTGCTCGGCCTAGAGCAGGAAAAGTTATTTGATAATTTCCCATCCTCAAAAATAAACCACAAAAATGTACCAACCATATTTGGAAACCTGTAAATTAGTTAAAAACAACAACCCTGTTTTCAATTCCTATCTTTGCCAAACACCGCATAACATATTTTCAACTCGTTTTATTTCGCTACTGACCCAAACTATGCAAAATGGTTTAGCCCATCTTCGCAATATAAACTCAATTTATAACCCAAAAATGTCACCGCCTGGTCACGCTGACATCTCAGAATCGGACCGAAATATTTTACCTCTATCAACTGTCTATAAAGTGCCAGTCATCGGGTCAAAGGTTTTAGATCCAAATGAGGTTTTATAGTAAATCTTAAGTTCGGAAAGTCTGTTGTTTTGGGTAATGTCCTTTATCTGTGTCACGTAAATGAAAAACAGTAGGTAAGACCCGTTTTATACCAGAGAGGGAGTGGGGCGTGAACGTTCACGATGTTTTCCTCCACCGTTTTGAGAGCAGTGGTGATAAAATTATTTACACAAAGTAAAGCGCCTGCCTGGGCTCGAACTCACGACCTACAACACGTAAGTCAGGGCCGTTACCACTGGGCCACTACTGGTCTCTGTGCTTGCTCTGCAACTGTCAACAAAACTTAACCAGTTTAATTCAGCATTTTCACAATTAGCTAAGATTTAGTTTTGTCATTATCTGTTTAAGACAGAACACTATAATAGTCAACAGAACTTTTACCTGTCTATCTAACACTAAGGGAAGCTGTGTTTAATTCTAATATTGAAAAAAAAAACGATGTGCACATAGTACCTATATAATACATCAAAACAAAGCACACTGAATGCTTTACACCATTTTCTCGTGTTGCATTTTGAACTCATCTCCTACTTAGTAAAGTGAAGTCCAAAATTCTGGCACCACGCCATGCGACTAACAATATTCACACTGTAATTCTGTCCAAGTAAAAATAGTATCTGGATGACCGATGACTCGGTTTTTTTTTACGTTTTCTGATAATGAAACCTAGCTAGACCGATTTATCGCCCCCGAAACCCACTGCTTACTAAATTTCATGAAAATCGTTGGAGCCGTTTCCGAGATTCAGATTATATATGTAGTACAATGACCCATCATGAAGTTAGCGGTGATTAAAATTACACCTTGTATATATCCAAGAATTGCTCATTAAAAGGTATTAGATTAGGAACAAACAAGATTTTCACTATAAAGAAGGTCCAACATGAGTAATCTGTAGAACTGCATCATCATCATCATTTCAGCCGAAAGACGTCCACTGCTGGACATAGGCTTCCTCCAAGCACCGCCATTTTCACCGGATCTGTGCTTTCCGCATCCGACCGAATCCTGCGGCCTTCACCAGGTCATCGCTCCATCTTGTAGGAAGCCTGCTAACGCTACGTCTGCCAGTATGCGGTCGCCTCCAGAACCGTCCGGAACTAGCGGCCGTCTGTACTGTGAGCATGCGCCCTGCCCACTGCCACTTAAGTTTAGCAATTCTTCAGGTTATGTTGTTTACCTTGGTTCTCCTCCGAATCTCTTCTTTTCTGATTCGATGGCGTAGGGATACTCCTAGCATAGCCCTCAAATTTATCAGAACTGCATCAAATTGTTGCAAAGCTAAAAACGCAATTACGAGTCTTCTGCAGTATGTTCAATGCGTACTTTTAGCTGCTTCCCATATAATATTTTGGCTTCTACTATCTGTTTTACTAAACTAACTATTTTTGCCTGCGGCATCGCCCGCGTGAATGACGAAAAATGTACCACAGAAATGTACTACTGGGATTAAAAATAACCTATGTGTTAGTCCGAAGAATTGCTCAATTTAAGTGGCAGTGGGTAGGGCACATTGCTCGGAGAACAGATGGCCGGTGGGGCCGAAAGATTTTTGAGTGCGCACCGGAAGATGTAGAGTTAGAACACCTCCCACAAGGTGGACCGATGACCTTGTGAAAGCCGTGGGAATCCACTGGATGCGAGCAGCACATAACCGGGCAAAGCGGCGGAGCTTGGGGGAGGACTACATCCAGCAGTGCACGTATTCCGGCTGAAATGATAATGATGATGTGTTAATCCCGGTTATGAACTACCTGTGTGCTAAATTTCATCCAAATCCGTACAGCCGTTTTTGCGCTAATCCGGAACATCCATAAAAAGCACACAACCGGAAAAATAATCGAAAAACGATTATTTTCGGCATCCAACTCGTTTCCACGTCTCGTAGCAACTACTTTTTTTTGGTAAATATTGAATGTACAATTTTGACTTCATTACTATTTTATTCGAAGTCAGCAGGAATCCGTTAGATGTAAAAAGCACAGAAGGTGATGCTTGAGGGAGGCCAATGTGCAACAGTGGACGTACGAGGGACGTCTAATAAGTCTGCGGCCTAAGGTACGTAATGAAAGAAAATATATGGTTTCTATTTTTTTATTTTTCAATATAATCTCCCTCAAGTGAAATATATTTCTCACATCTCGCATACAATGCCTTTAACCCACCAAAAAATATTCTGTATCTTCTTCTTCAAAATGACGATCAACCGCAGCTTTCATTTCGTTGTCATCTGCAAATCTTCGGCCCCGGAAGTCCTTTTTCAAATTGGAAAACTGGAAAAAATCGCTAGGTGCTAGGTCTGGGCTATATGGAGGGTGGTCAATCTCTGAGAATCCCGTGTCTTTCAGGGCTTGCCTCGCAACACGTGCGGTGTCAACGTGCGCGTTGTCTTGCAGAAAGAGCACTCCACGCGTCAGTTTCCAACGTCGTTTCTCGCAACCAATAGCCTCGCGAACCTGAGTCAATAAATTGGCGTTATATTGGCCATCGTAGTTCCCCTGGGTCGGTAGTCGATACGCAAAATTCCCTTGCTATCCCAGAAAACTGTCGCCATTCGCTTGGACGCCGACTTTTCCACCTTGAATTACTTCGGCGGCCTTTCTCCTTTTTTTATCCATTACATTGACTCTTGTTTGGACTCCGGATCATATTGGCGAATCCATGTTTCATCTACGGTGACTATCCGTTGCCAAATGTCTTCATTGTTATCGCCGACTAGCTCCAAAAAATCTTTGCAACTTGCGACCCGACGTTGCTTTTGGAGCGGTGAGCATTTTCGGTGCCCAGCGCACACTAATTTTTCTCACATTCAGTTGTTTAAGTTAAATTTATGTAAAATTTCTCATTCTTTGCTAATCTGCAGTTCTTCAGCATTCTGCCGCAATTTAAGTCTTAGGTCGGCAAGAACGATTTTTTCGTCTTTTCCGATGTTATCTTCGGTCAGTATCGTGACAGAGTGGACTGGGCGAGGATCGTCTTCACAGTTCTCTCGTCCTTGTTGAAATAGACGGACCCAATTTTTCACCATCGTATATGAAGGCGCAGAATCCTGAAGAACCGACGACATCTCTTCAAAATTTTTTTTCGGTGTATTTCCCTTCTTTACGAGGAATTTTATCACGGCGCGGTGTTCAAAATTCCGAGAATTTCCAGAATCGGCTGACATGGTGATGTTTGTTGTTCGATAAATAATTCAACAATGAGTGCAAACTTAATTAGTGATTGCTTTTATAATACTACTGAGTGTTGCATTGATTGACATGAGTAACAAGCTAATTACTCATCGTTAAGTACCCTAGACCGCGAACTTTTCAGCCACTCCTCGTATTTCAGCTAAAATGGCTCTGATGATGATATTGACTATTTTGTTCTAAGTATGTAATACAGACATAAATGTAGATACGAAATCACGTCTAAGATTACCATAATCTAATAAACAATTTCATCCGTATATTTTACCTAAAGTGTCTACTGTAAAACCCCAGTAATTATTGAATCTGAAAGCAAACAAGGGTACTAAATATCACCGGAGACAACTAGCCCTTAATTTAGTAACAAAATCTAATTAAAGGAGCCATTAGTCGGGCTATTTGGCTCTAATTTGCCGTGTACCAGTTTATTGGGAATTATAGATTTTTGCCAAAGTTTTTTCAATAGGTAGAGAAGCATTCTTGACATAAACAATAACGTTTTTAAAATTTTAGATCTTAACTCGACAGTAAAAGCTTAGTGAAATGGCATAATCAAATTATAAAAAATATAGAAAAACAAACAAATACCCAAAACATAGGTATTTTCGTTTTGTTAAAACTGCAAAACGAATGAGTAAACAATGTCTCAATTAAGAATATGTTTACCCTTCAAATGCAATGAAACGAACCGTGAAAGGCCTCTGTTATTTTACATAATATAATGTATTTATAAAATAAATGGCTACTGTAAATATAAACATTTTTACCAAAAAGTTTATATTTTAGTCCAAAAAATAAACGTAAGAATTTATAAATTTCACACTGCACTCGAGTAAATTAAAATGAACATTTTATTGTAGTGTTATCAAAATGATTTTCACAAAAAGGTTCTCTTTTTTTAGCTATTCGCTTTCAATTTACTTTTACCACAGTGAAAAGATATTCGCTGAAATTAAAAATTCTTTCATTTCATATTTCAGGTGCCATAAAAGCACGGTATATAAAAAAAAACCGTGAATGTTATATTTTCCAAATATAATACCTATTAATGCAGTAAATGCTGCCTACCTGCAAATAAATTAACATTTGAACGGTCAATATAATTTTTATATTTTAAGCCTTTAATGTGTTTCCAATGTTTAGCGTTCTTGGTACAGAATTTATTTTATAAATCGCTTAAACACACCATCTTCGCATCTTTGCAAAACTGATCTTCTATTTAGCCTATAATGTCCCACCAGAGGTGTGAGACCACCTTGGCAAAGGTCCCCAGGTCCCAGGTGAGGTACCTTTGCCTTTGCCTATATGCATCTGTCCATTGCCATTTAAGGCCAGTTCTTTCAGTCAAGTTTGGCCTTCCATCTTTATCTTGGTCAGTCGCGATACCGTCTAGCGTTTAACGGAACCCAATCAGTGGCCATTTTAGCCCACCGTTCATCTGACATGCAGCGGATATGTCCGGCCGAATCCCGATAAAGAATGGCGGCAAAAAAACAGTCATAAATCGTTATACTCTTAACCAACTACTTTTTAAGAATACTAGTTTCTCTCATATTTGATTACACTATAACTTCACTAACTTATTTTAAGTTTCCGAAAATTATCTAGTTATATTTGCTTGCGGCCAATAATGTAAGCATAATCTATAATGTTCCCACTGTTAGGACACAGGCATCCTCTCGGTAAAATAGTGTGCCTAGTACGGTTTGGTGGATACAACAACATGGTAAATGAATTTAATTATCATATTTGTTAAGGGTGTTAATTCACTCTTAATAAGAATAGCTTGTCTTTGTTCTGCCAAGTGTCATGTTAGTCTGTTATTTCAAGTCTCTCTGCGAAGGCAATTATGTGTGGATACAATTTGAGTTAAGTGTGGACGGTCATAATCGAGTTGGGGTTGGCTTTTAATGTAATTACATTTGGTTATAGTTCTTTTGTGATTTGCTTTGTGAGATGACAGGTGATGTAAATAAGATTAGTTATTGCCAAGTTGAAGCTTTGTGACTTGGGAATAAAGGTAAATTTAACTAGTTGTCCTTTCGTTCGTTCAACTCGAGGCAGGGGCTTGTGGCTAAGTCGCACGGGTCGATCGATCAAGTGAAGTTCCGTTTGCCGCGGTTATATACGCCTCCCAGCGAGTGTGTGGTCTTCCTGATTTACGATTGCTAGCCGGTCGCATCCATGAAGTCATCTTTTTGGCCCATCTATTGTGATGCAGTCTTGCATCATGGCCTGCCTATTTTCACTTAACTTTGAGTACGTGCGAAGGACATAGATTGTTTTTTATGTAGATTTTTTGCGAATTTTTGAGTGACGGACTCTATGCTGTTTTTTTTATGTTGAGCACCGTAGTCAGAATATAAGTGTCATAAATAAATCATTTTAGAACGACCACGTGCGCTATACGAAGTTCGTATGAGTCTTTACAATACCAATATCTTGCAATGCAATTAACTTCGAGGCATTCCTTTTCTCGACTGCCCATTATGACAGCGAAGGACATCTGGCAAGCCGAACACTTAGACAATGGTGAACGCATTGACAAATTATCGCCCATAATAGATTTATTTACGATAACATTGTAGCACCCATTTAGTCTCTAAAACTGCTAATTAAAGAATTTTATGGTATGAAAAACATTTTGTTTTGTCACAATAGATGATTACGTATTGGAGCGTGATAGCTTGGAATTCTAATCGGCTCGTTAGTGAAATAGAGCGTGAAGATATGGGTGTTAGGGATAAGGATAACGTATGATCAGTTGAGGCTACTAATCCTACTTAATACAATATATCGCACACCTAGATCTAAACAGAGTTAACTAAAAAAAACACTTTTTTCAGAAAAGGTCAAAATGTGATAACCGTGTTCCTTGTAAACTGGAGCAGTTACCTGTATACATATTTGCTTTGCAAATTCTACTAGAAAATATGTTAAAATCTGTTTTTTTGGTCCATAGGTAGTGAGTTAAGGAATTCCATGGTAAGAATAAGTCAAAACTCCCAATTTTTGACTTAGCTCCCTTTAGATCTAGGTGTGAGATATTATGAACGTGAAAGTTTGGATGAAATTTGGCACATAGGATTTATTCTGGTAGTACGTTCCCGTAAAATAACTCCAATTTCGTTGACGTCGCTGGCAATGGCTAGTATTGTTATAAATAGATTAGTTCGTTGTCGTTTCTGAAAGAACTGATTCATGTTTTTTTCGGGTTTTGACTACAAAACTAAACACAACTTTACGCTGTATTTGGCAGACGGCAGAAGTCCACATTTGGCTATTAGGTGGCCAGTGGGAGCAATGGTGGGCCAGTGGTAACGGCCCCGACTTACCTACAAGTTGTAGTGTTGTGTAAATTATTTTATCACCATTGCTCTCAAAACGGTAACGGAAGACATCCCGAGGAAATTGTCATGTCCTAGAACCAATAAACCATCTACGATATGTGATATCCACCACCACAGGGCTCGGGTGGTAGATTATAGCCGACTCCCACGAAAAGACGATGCCTGTGTACCAGCAGTGGGCACATTAAATGTGGAATAGGTGGCCATCCTATTGCCACTAATCGGGCACGCATCCTGACCCCGGGCTACAACTGAAAATTCCATAATAGAAATTCCTACAAAACTTTTTTGGACCCGGGGTTCATACCTTGGACCCCGACGTTTAGCAGTCGCACTTGCAGTCAGTAGACCAGCAGTAGCGAGGCAAACAGAATTAAAGAGCTAGATAAAACATGTTTTACTGGCTTGTAGCACTAAAAGGGAAATTATTTTAACCGTTGCTGTTGCCAAAAACTTCCATAATTTTTTTGATGACAAGCCAAAAAAACTTATTAAAATATAGGAGTTCTAAGTTCCGTCCCGTTTTAACACTAAGAAATGACCAATTTATTTAACACACAGCATATTACCTAATACACAATATGTAGGAATCTGTTCGAAATCAGTAACTTTAAATTCTATAATTTAACATAAAATCAGTGCATAGGAAAACATCGTGAGGAAACATGTCTTTTAACCAAAAACTTGAAGACATGTGACATACATCAACCCGCACGAGGCCCGCGTGGTGGTATATGATTCACTCTCTCACAGAGGTATCCTGTATCCCAGCATTGGGAACATTATACGCTATTATGCATTATGCTTTGCTTAATATGCTATAGGGTACTTCTACCATCATATCTATATGTTAAACAATACAACAATCATTTTTATAAATTATCATGAGTTTTCAAACTGCCAAAAAATTATAAAAAACTTAATTATATTGCTTGAATTTTGCCACTGAAAACGGTCTGTTACTAAACGCATAATTAAGTGAAGGCATTATCATGGGATGACGCCTTCACTTATTTGTGCGTCTTCTCTCGTTCTTTTTCGTTTAATATCAGCCACAGCTGACGAAAACCTGCGAGTCTTCATTTATAAACTTAAGCAATGGTGGCAACACAATACCCTTTGCGAAGACTATGCTCTTTGGCAAAGTTGGTCATGACTTGGAGTGAGTGAAGGTAGAGAGTCCTCATCGGTAAGCTGAACCAATGGTGTCCATTCAACACCCTTTGCGAAGACTATACTCCTGTAGCAAAGTTGGCTGCTGCTTAGAGTGAGTTTCCATATGTATGAACAAAATCAAAATCAAAAGTCATTTATTCAAATTAGGCTGAGAATCAGCACTTTTCGAACGTCAAAGTACATGAGACAGTCCCCCAAAACGCCCACCCTTCACCACTTCCTAGTGCTTTAGCTGGGAAGAAGAAGTGGCGGAACAAACTCCCCAGCAGCACAGCTGTCTGTTTAGTCGGATAGACTTGATTCTGTACATACATAGGCAAAGTAATCAACATTACGAGACACAGAACTTAAAAATTTGTCATTTATGTCAGCTAGCCATGCCAATATACCAACAAATAAAATGAAAAATTAACTCAAGCACAAAAAATAAAAAGTAAACAAAGCATATACCAAAATAAAAGTCTCCTGGTATAAATGGCGTGATAGCTTACATAAGCAATGCTGGATTATGTTTACAAATGATAACCTAGGACCATCGACGTAAAATAAATAAACAAGTAGGTAATTATTAGTAACAAAATCATGGTCAGCAAGACGACCAGTCACCACAAGCAGCACCCGTTCACGAGCATAACGCAAAGATCAGCCATTACCCCCCTCGCCATATTTGAGGGAAAGAGGTAACCCGATCCCCAACGCTACCGCCAGCAGTGACATCTACGGGAGCATGACGAACTTGCTGCCGGTTACTCAGGCAAGAATAGAATTATCAATTGTCGAGGTCGCTAGCTAACCATAATGCCATACAACTCTTCATAAAAAAAAAAAAGAATTGTTATGAGTAGAACATGTCAATGACTAATGAAAAAACAAATTATAATTTAAAAAAATTACTTAGTCAATAAAATATATTTATCAATAATTATATGAACCCATATAACCTGTCTCTAGGTACGATTCTGGAGAAAGAACATAAACATTGTCTTGAGTTAATCACAGCGACCAACTATTTTTGTCATTTAAATATCGTTGATGGAATAGTAAGCCTTTAACACAGGTTGGACTTTATTTGAGCTTTAAACGCATCAAAAGGCAAATCTAGCAAAGCAGAGGGAAGCTTGTTATAAAAGTTTATACCAAGCCCAACAAATGAATTATGAACCTTATGAACACATACAACACAACAACATATTAGACCAATGTTTTACCCGTTAATCATATTTTTTAAACTAGACGAGGTCGGCATTTCCTATCTGACGACTCTGAGAAAAAAGCCGAAACAAACTCAGAGATCACAGTCTCTTTTAAAGTCCAGACATAATATTGGTCAGATCGTGTGAAGACCGTGTAGATGGTGTCGGAAGTGGACTTTTGAGGAATGAACCACTGATTGATTGAACCCGTTTTGTCAGTGCACACATTTGTCAATAATCCTGAGCTGCACAATTAGGGACAAATACGTCAGCAAAAAAACAGAACTTTTCGTTGATGAATGTTTTCGTTGATGGATGTTTTTGAACTGTCAAAATGAAAGCCTTTCCTTCTGTTAGTGTATTACGCAACTACACTGCTGCTGTTTTTCTCACAATGTTTTCTTCGCAGTAAATTTTATTTAAGTACTCCACTTGTATTTTATGTGTGAGCAAATATATAAGCTCTTGTATACCTCCGGGCGGCCCTTTGTACCTTTCTTAGAGATTATGAGAGGTGTTTTGTACGTGAATAAGTAAGGAATCAAAACCTAGAGTAGGTTCAGGTATAATAAAAGTTAAAAAGCTTTGCCAATGTCATGGTAGATGCTTTGTGTAGGTTCACTAAATACTGCTAATATTTACTTTAATATGATAATCACTACATAGTATAAAACAAAGTCGCTTTCTCTGTCCCTATATCCCTATGTATGCTTAAATCTATAAAACTACGCAACGGATTTTGATGCAGGTTTTTTTAATAGATAGAATGACTCAACAGGAAGGTTTATATGTATAATACACCGACCTCCACGCGGGCGAAGTCGCTAGTAAAATCTAGTAACTGATAAGATGAAGACACATTGCATTGCTGTGAATTTATACCTTAACAAAGTTATTGATTTAAGTTGCTTCTCGGGACCATCTGTGTGACCGCATCCGCGTTGTTTTTCTAAACTCAACCACGGATTTTGCTGCGGCGTTCACCATTATTAAAATAATTTATTCCAGGTAATGTATGCGTATAATCTATTAACACTGAACTTGTATAAAGAAATGTCTATGTTTTCCAAGTCATAACAACCGCCAGCAATAAGGAGCTAGTTATATTATTGTTATTCTGTAAAAGTATTAATTTCCCGAAACTTATAAGTACTTCTGGGTTCGTAATATAACATATTCATGGTATAATCTCAGGAATGAGATTCGGTCTGAAGAATGCGATGTCATCAATATTGCACATATGTCACAGAGTACATTAATATATACAGACAAGTAGATGAAATAATGACCTTATATTGGTTTATTTAATTAAAAATGATTACTCTGTCGGTCTGACCAATACCTTTTCACGTCTATACTATTAAACCGATCGTTATGAAATTTTACAGATGCTTGGATGGATCCTAGATATTTCTATTAAAATTTTGATATACCAAAATACGACTAATACGTGGCAACCGCGTACCGGAAGACGTACGGTTAGAAGGCCCAAAAGACCAATGACTTTGTGAAGGCTGCAAGAATCTGCTGGTACGGCAAGTACAGAACCGGTCGAACTGGCAAAGCTTGGGAGAGGCCTATGTCTACCAGTGGACATGACGTGTCGGCTAAAATGATGACCAACATTATATTATCTGTTTATTACTGTTACTGTACTTACGCTTTCTTTTCATTCATCCACATCATCCTTATATTTGGGTATCCTTTTACGACTTTCTTACATTATTATATTTCATACTTTCTGTGTTAGCACTCTGAGAATTGATCTTATACGATTCGTCTATATAGAATTACCTGATTTTACATTAGAATCTTCCATCTTTTTACATAATAATATTCTTGACATTTAAGTCAAACGTGTCAAACTGATGTCTACTTATTCTTTCAGTCTATTCGAGGAAGGTTGTATTAGAATTTTATTTACTAAAAATCATTTTATATCGTTTTGGATAGCCTTAATTTTGGTTTGCTACCTAATTACGTTGTCTATATAATAGCGGAATTCTAAATTATAATTATAAGATTCTTAAACGCACTCTCGGTTTTTATCAAGGAGGTTTGATACGTCTTGGCGAACTAAACCGGCAGGTCAGATGATGATATGGATAAATGAAAAGGAAGCGTAAGTACAGTATCAGTAATAAATAGATATTATAACATACAAGCAGGCAAAGTCGCAGGCGACAGCTAACAACTTATAACATAAATATACAGTCACTAAATAATTGGAATCCGTACCGATCGATAGCAAACACGAACGGAACTAAAGCTGCAGATTTCAGATTTCATTAAAATTTAATCCACGTGTATGTGCATCCTCATGGAAATGTGTTGAAGCCGTGATAGTTTGTTTTTTTATTCGAATGACGTTATGAAACGTGATTTTAGCCGATTGGCAAGTGTAGTTGTTTGATGTCTCTTGTAGCCAATGTATTGGAGGCACGTTTGTAAACCGTAGGCATATTTTTGATAAAACCTCTCAGTACAATGATTTTATGCAATTTATTTAGATACGTGAACTTATTATTAGTGAAGTTCTTCAGAACGGTCAGGGGCCAATTTCTGCTGTTTTTATAAATTCGTCATTCCAACACGATCCTATTGTCATTTTGCTAAAAGTTCGTAATCTGCTAAATTCATAATGGTCGATCATTGGTCGGTCATCGGTCGCGTAATAGAATTGTTTTATAATGGCATTGTCGTATTGCGATTATTATAAAACCCGTTATTAGAAATGATTTTCCAAAAACAACTACTAAATTTGAACAATTATTCATGCCCGATTTCATTTATATGTATTTTACACATTATTTATTAGTTTATTAGTGTTAAATTTTAGCAGATTACCGCCTAAGTCAGTCTGAATGACTGACTTACTTTGCCATTATGTACGAGATTATCAATAAATGCCATTTCTTTTAATGGAGTGTCAGTGGCTGACCATTGGGAAGTCATAATGACGCCATTATATTAGTAGATTACCAAACTTGTCAAAATCAACAATTTTGAAATCAATGATAGACCATTCTGACACTATTGTAATGGCAGACTTGAGGCCCAGGTGTGAAGTATGAACGTAAACGATATAAAAGGATATATTAGTATCGCAGCAGGTGGCGTTTAGTAGCTTCTGCCTAACCCCAAGAGAAGAAGGCATTCGTTGAAAAACACCAAACAAATTAAAATATTTTTTGGCTCACTAAAACGTGCACTACCTCAAACTGTTACCTCAAAAACTAATGGATACTGTTTTTATGGATACAAACAACGCGAGGCCTTGTAAAGAACAGCAATCCGTTTTACAAGCATTTTATTTGATATTGGATGTGTGTTACCTACATGCCAATGAATGTTTGCTATGCAATAGTAAATATAGTCTACTATGATTTATAATTTATAAAAAACTAAACAAAAAATAAAAAAAAATCGCTCAAAATAATTAGTTGTTTATCGTCATTCTACTAACCACAAATCAATGCAATTGGTATTTTCTTTTATTATAAGAGCCAGACCTCCGATTGGTAGGTGTATGTATATTTATTAAAGAATAAAATAATTTATGGCTTCTGAAGCTAACATATTCTGAAACCGAAACCTTTCTTTAACATTTGACGACAAGATAAAGTGCCAGCAAACAACTCACTTCACCCTCACAGTCTCTCACATAAACACACACACACGCACCCTAACACACTCGCACACACAGAACATAACATACGCTTTACTGAACTAGCCCTGTAAGTCGACATATTATTCTCCGCTCACTCGCACTCTGTCCCCCAAGATACAAGCCCTGCTTAGTTTGGGGGTCAACGCTTAACCAAAATTGTGATGTACTAACTTAACTTGTTTTATGTTATATTACTGTCTGTCAACCATCACCTTTTCCTTTTTTTCCAATAAAACTTTTTGCATTTTTGTCTGTTGTAAAATCCTTCTATCGCAAACAAATGTTGCTAATATCAATAATGTGAAATGTTTTTTTTAACCAACTTCAAAAAACAGGACGTTATGCGATAGCTCTGGCGGTCGTGGATTGATTTCAAAAACTCTTTTTTTAACGAATACCCTATTCCCATGATTAACCAACCGTTTAGTTACTCATATGCCCTGTTAGATTTAGAATAAAATTTGTAGGGGACTAACCCTTAGACATACCAAGGGGTAGTCGCATACAAATTATATTAACTTTGCTTTGGAAGTTTTTGAATTAGCTACAATAATACGCATTTTTACCACTTTGTGTATATTGATAATGTTAAAATAACTTCCAGTCACTTTTATTAACATAGTAAGTAGTGGCTTACTACTTGTGTGGAGTAGTTACGATAACTAAAAAGTTAAAAATACAGACACCGTCTTCCGAAGTTAAAGTTATTTTTCACTTTATAGTATTGTTTTGGAAGTCGGTTGTTCTTTTTTGGAAGTAAGTTTTTATTAAATCGGGTTGTTTTATGCGACCGTTATAAGAATCACCGACAAAACTTTACAAATGCCATCCACATTTTGCAACTAGAGTTTCAAACAAAAACGCGTTGGTGCGCAGACATTTATACCTCCAAAGACTGTTGACTTGAAACAAATGTATATGACAGTTACACGGGGTCGGATCAAAGCTACAGGTTCTGAAAATTACCTCTTAATATAACACAGACATTGAAAGACAAATAAAACTGATTTCTGATGGTCCGTTGACCCTGATAACAACTGATAAACACGGTTGAAAAAGATAAAAGTCAGTAAAATTAATTAATTATGAAATTAGTTACCAACTTGTCTGCATATTAAAATCGTACCTGTCATTATTTGATAATTCTATTAAATAGGTATAACACGGAAAATTAACGTAGTGTGTTACTTGAAAAAGAATTAATTTCTCTTATTTAAATCTGCCGAATAAACAATCGTGACGATCGCGTGTTTGATGAGCATTTTAGATAGGACGCGACTATTACATAACAAGGTTTTTATTGCGATCAGGTTTAAACCCATGAGACATTTTTTTTTAATTTAGAACCCAATATGTTGGCGAACTTCAGTTTCATCTAATACACATAATAAGTTCTCAAAGGTATTCCTCCGATTTCACCTACCGTTTCTTCATTTTCGCTAAGCGATTTTTCTAAGTTTTTTCTTTTTTCTGGTCTTCTAAGGGTCATAGCATGATTTTTAGTATCCTATAAGCTCTCTCAATAGCTATCAAATGTAAAAAGGATTTTTCAAATATGACTGGTAGTTCCAGAGATTACTCACGTTCAAACCAAAAACCAAAAAAGCAAACTCTTCAGTTTATGTATAGCTAGCTTCTGTCCACGACTTCGTCAGAGTGATGTTTTTTTGTTCCCTGATCCACCTTGTCACAGTGCACCGCCTGCCCGGGCAATTAATTCGTTTTCACACAGTGTCATTTCTGACTTTTCTATTTGTTAAGCTCCTATCATCATCATCATCATCATCATCATCATTTCAGCCGAAAGACGTCCACTGCTGGACATAGGCCTCCCTTAAGCTCCGCCACTTCGACCGGTTCTGTGCTTTCCGCATCCAGTGGACTCCTGCGGCCCTCACAAGGTCATCGGTCCACCTTGTAAGAGGCCTTCCGACTTTACATCCTCCGGTACGCGGTCGCTACTCCAGAACCTTCCGGCCCCATCAGCCATCTGTACCACTGCCACTTAAGTTTGGCAATTCTTCGGGCTATGTCGGTTACCTTGGTTCTGCTACGGATCTCTTCATTACTGATTCGATCACGTAGAGAAACTCCAAGCTTAGCCCTCTCTCTCCATTGCCCTTTGGGTGACTTTTAGCCTACTGATAAGGCCCATTGCGAGCGACCACGTTTCAGTACCATATATCATCACTGGCAACACGCACTAGTTAAAATCTTTCGTCTTGAGACACTGCAGGCAACAACAGCTCCTATGTGTGATGTTAAATAGCCTATAACCTTCTTCAAGAACTGGGCTATCACCTGCAAAAAGAAAGTTCCAATCCAACTTGTAGTTCCAGAGATTAGCGCGATCAAACAAACAAACTTTAGCTTTATTCACACAGATCGGACTCAGCTTAAGCACAAACAATTAAAACTTGGTCCATAAATAACTAACTTTATTTGTCTTATTCGTGACAGTCGAGATTGAAATCTAAAACCAATTCACTATCATACGCCTATAAGTACAGAGGGGTTTGCGGCTAAGTAATATTAGCGGCACGGATCGATCGATTAGGTTAAGCTACGCTTGCCGCGGTTGGTCCGTGGATGGGTGACCATCTTAACATACTAAGACCTCTCCGTGCCTCGGAAAGCACGTTAAGCAGTTGGTCTTGGCTGTCATTTGTAGATCTTTGGCAGTCGTTACAGGTCGTCAGAAGCCCGAAAGTCTGACAACTACTCTTTTCAAGAGGTATCGTATTACCCAGTAACTAGGTTGTGGAGGTCAGATAGGCAGTCGCTCCATGTAAAATTCTGGTATTCAGCTGCATCCGGTTAGACTGGAAGCCGACTCCAACATAGTTGGGAAAAGCCTAGGCAGACGATGATGATGACGCCTATAAGTCATCCTCAAAATGTAATATGCAAGCAACAAGAACTCATTTGACTGTCTACAATGTGTCTTCCATATTACTACATCAATGTGCAGTTACAATTAAAATAAGACCCAATCTAATAGCTTCGACTAAATAATAATAGCGACCACTAGACCAAAGATAAAGATAATGATAATTTGATTGGGCTTGCGGACAGCGAGTAATGGGTAGCTCGCTGTCCGGTAAGGACCAAGCCCGGGTCGACGGCGCGTTGTGTTCCACGCGCGCCTCAAAGAGATGTCAGCCAACTGATGGGGCCCGCAAGGGCCGATGCTTGCCAGGGGTGCGGGTTGTTCGAAAGAGATACCGCGGCCCTTGGCACACAAGCAACTGAGGGAACACGGGTGGGTTTTAGTCAGTAAAAGTCTGACACGCCCTCCCGCTCCACCCAGAGCGGGAGAAGTTATTTGATGATTTCCCACCCAAAAAAAAGAAAAATCTAATAGCTTTCAATGAGCAATTCTTGTATATATGTATATACACCGTGACATTTTAGTCGTCTTACAAAGATGGTCCACTCAATGTATCCGTCATAAAATACCTCTAGGCGCGATTAAAACATTGTTACTATTAATTTAGACAATAGGTACAAAGGAAAATAAATAATGCTTTAGAATTATGAAACACCCTCCCTGTTAATAATGTTTACGTATCAAGCGGTAGAAGATATCTACCTACCTACCGTTCCATTCTATCATTAATTTCACCTCCATAACAGTGTGTTTCAAACGACGTCGTGCGTCTTAGTGAATGATATTTTCATTTTTTTTATGAAGCAAATGTTCAAAAAAATTTTTTTTTAAATAAATGATTAGTAGTCATTGGATACATGAAGTGGGCTGCCGTTGCAAGACGACTAAAATGTCACGGTGTATATAATCTGAATCTCGGAAACGGCTCCAACAATTTTCATGAAATTTAGTATGCAGGGGTTTCGGAGGCGATAAATCGGTCTAGCTAGGTTTAATTTATAAAAAACGTCAAACCAAAAAAAAAAAGCCGGGCAAAGCTCGCTCATCAAGATATTTAGCAATAATGTTTTGTGACTACAAATTTCATTTGATTAAGGAATAAAGATTGTTAACAATTAAATGAATTTGTCGATAAATCGGCAACTTAATAAAATCAAAAAACCGTTTCAATCGTGATAGTTTTTCAAAATCCTTTTGGAACGTGATGTGTATTTTGACGTGACGTATTTCAACATTTTTATTTTTTGAAAATCAAGCATTGATTATAACTTGGTTAATTTGAAGCAATTTTTGCTGTAATTCATACCGTATACATTATTATCCTTTACTGAATTGCCAATACATATTATTTATATTTTTAAATATTTTTATAAAATAGTCTCGATCTCGTAAGAATGTTGGAATAAAAAGATCCTATGCCCTAGTGTATCCATGTGCCTAAATTCAACAAAATCTGGCCAGCCTTGTTAGCGTGAAAGCCTATCAAACAAAAAACGCACTTTCGCTTTTATAATATTATTACTAGCTTTTGCCCGCGGCTCCGCAGCTGGATGTCGGTTATCGCGTTAAGAAGTATGTAGCTTATGTCCTTTGCTATATTCTAGGCTATATTTCTACCAAATTTCATGACGATCGGTTTAGCGGTTTAGGCGTGAAAGTGTAACAGACAGACAGAGTTTTTTTTATGTGGGATATCATCAAATGGCTTCTCCCGCTCTGGGTGGAGCAGGAGGGGGGCGTGTCAGACTTTTATTGACTAAAACTCAACCGTGTTCCCTCAGTTGCCTGTGTGCCAGGGGCTTCGGTATCTCTTTGAACAACCCGCACCCCTGGCAGGCATCGACCCTTGCCGACCCGACCAGTTGGTGCTGACATCTCATAGAGGCGCGCGTGAAACACACCGCGCCGTCGACCCGGGCAGCGAGCTACCCATTACTCGCCGTCCGCAACCTCGCGCCTGCGGTGGCCGGGGATTCCCGATGCCTAGGGCAACTCCTGCGACGACTAAGGCTGTGAGGGCGCATGTACTGCCTCTCCCTCACGTGCGCCGTCTCCCTCTTCGCGAGCCTTACTGCTTCGCAGAAGGAGGTGACGGTTACCCATGCACTATAGTGCTCCGTACCATGAAAAGATTTATTATATCAATAGTGTTTAGTAGTCGCTGTAGAAAGCGATTGTCACTCGTCTACCAGCTCTGTTGGATTTAAATGGTTTGTTACCAGTAAAGCCACTTCATCATAAATAATTTTAGCCCAAAGATGTCAAGTGCTAGACAAAGGCTTTTTCCAAGCGTCACCACATCGACAAGTACTGTGCTTCTTTTAAAAATAGTTGTTTACATAAAATGTAAAGGTGGCTAAAAATAACACGATTTTTCAAAGTCACTTGGATTCATAACTTATAACCCTCGAGCATACTCGATTTAGATAAAATATGTTCTCGTGAATAAATGTCTCATTCGGTCACAATATTTCAGAAGACGGGCGTTGGTGTCTGTTAGTACAAAATCGATAGACAGATATTTTGGGACCGAACGAAAAGGTTGGCGCTGCACAGTGGCGTGCACAGAGTTTTTAGACAGGGTAGGCAGAAATTAAAAAAGGCAAAAAAAAAAACAGAACAACCGATTGCTGTACCTACCTACACAGCATGCAACCTGTGAGGCAATTAAATGAATCATATTGTTTTGTTTTGTATTCAATTTACTATTGACTTTACCTATAGTTTGTACCTATTAATTGCAAATCCGGTGTACAACTAGTTTTCACGATTCTTGTTTTTATTTTTCACCGCTAGATAGTTTTGAAAATGCGTCATTTTTCTTTTCTTTTTACACACATCACCTGAACAACTTTCACAGTGAATATTATATATTTTTATATATTTTTCACACTATTTATCAATGTTAAAATCTTAAATACATGTCATCATAGCTCACAACCAAAACAAATAAATCAAAACAAACAATGGCGTCGGAATTACTCGGCATATGAAAATAATACGACAAAGAAATTATGGTTGTTTATGTAGTCACAATTCAATGAAACAATGCTACTTTTTAAAATAGTCGCAGAACCAACTTTGTTCGGAAAACTTCAGTAACTTTCATAATTCGACTCGTTGTTAAAAATCGTAAAAAGCCAGTGACTACCCTGTATAGTTGTGTGCGTTATTTGTTACATTGTGTGCCACGTATGTATAGGAACGCACACCCAACTAATCTGCATGACCACGAGAGCACACATACAAACATTGAGACACGAATAGTTCGTGTCTCTCCCGAGGCACTAACCGGCGCCAGCGCAGCGCAACGCTAAGTTGCGTCAAATTGTATGAACGAACGGGATATTGTATCGATGATACTAATGATACGACCGACGCTCGATAGGTGGTGCTGATTTATGAATTTTTTGTTTATTGATAAATTAATATTAGTTTTAGATATTTATCTGATTTAGGTAGGCAGTGTCTTTCTGTCTTTATGGACTGCAGGCCACTGGCGCTGCATCCGGTTCGAATCAACGCTTTTGGTTTATTACTTACTAGCTTATTTGCCCGTGATTTCACCCGCTGGTATGTGGGAAAATAAAAAAGTATTCTATGTGTCCATCCAAGTTTTAAATTATCTGTGTATCAAATTGTATCCAAATCCGTTTAGCCATCTTTTGCGCCAATCTGGAACTTAGGGACATCCAGACAAACGGACAAAAAAGTCGTCATTACTATTTTATTATTATGTAAGTATAGATCATTTTATCAACTATTCATGGTACTTGCTGTTTGTGATTTAGTACAAGAACGTATTCTGGTTTTAGTCTCTTAATTTGACATGCTTTTTCTGTGATCAATTTTTTATGTGGCTTTTTTAGCTAATGATTGATTCCTGTTGGCTGCATGTGTACGTAATATTATGCTTGTAAGACAATATAATAGAAATAAATTTAAAGATTTAAAAAAATGTTTAATGACATATAATTACCTTTCAGAAGTTTGCTTCAAAAATTAAGTTTTAGGTTATATACAGAATACAGGATACGTTTTTATCCAGTGCGCAAACTGTAACCATGAATTCAGCATATCATTCTAGACCCCCAGCGTAGAAATTTTTTACAAAAAAAATCAGCTGTTCCATACATTTTGACCGCGTAAGTATTGCACTTTTCTTTGCAACAGCTGTTTTTTTTTTGTATAACCAACGAAAAATTTCGACGTTGGGGGGTCTACAATGATATGCTGAATTCATGGTTATAAAAAGTTATCCTCTATAAATTGTCAGTAGGCACGCTCTCTATTACATGGGATAAACCCCTGCTCCTTCGTCTCTTGTCAATGAATTGTATTCTGTCTGACCCGCTTATCTCTTTAAAGATTGTAGGATGTTAGGTTATCAATTATAATCCAAAAATTACTGTTTGCTGTTGTGTTCAGATCTGTTATTACAACAAAATATGCAAATACGAAACTCTTGATCACATAAGTGCCTTATCCATTGCTGGCTGTACAATATACATATTAAGTATAGCACCGAGTATATGCAGGGTGGCAGGGTTGTGGCTGAGTAATCCGTCAGACGCCTGGGTCGGCTGAACTTTTTTAAGTAAGAGGTTTTGGAACAAGCATACATACGAAGAAGCGAAAACAAAAAATAACAGAGTTACCAGCAAATTCGAGAACCCGAAAGCACTTCACAACAGTCAACAAGCTAATCAAATCGTAATACATTCAACTAACCCAAGATCAACAAAAAAAAAAAAACATTTATTCGCGATGTTTAAATTGTCCGCTGTATTCACGACATGACATGCTTTGATTTCCCTCGAGACCGGAGTCCCCGATGTCAGAGGTTCTTGTGAACGGATAATAGCTAAGATTTCTGATATTATAAATATGCTAATATATATACTTTGGGATTTAAATAATGATGGACACGGCAACTATAATTTTGTGAATTGTTCGGAATAATTGGCGCCCAATTGGGACTGATAAGCTGAACTCATAAATCAAAGAGAATGCCGATATTCATGTTTTGGATATGGAAGTTGTAGAGGGTATAAAAATGGGAGGTATTTTCTGCCAGATGAGACTTTAATTTTTGGATTCTGTATAAGGAAAATTCAAGCCATTCAGTAAGAGATTGCGAGCGTCATTATGACAGGAATGTTTCTATTAACGAATTTAATAAATCAAACTGTTATGTTTTCAGACAAAAAAGATGGACGACAATGATGAATGCCAATGGTGACCTATATATTCACGCATACACAAAACACTTACTTACGTAACTTACATTATCAGCATTACAATGTTCCCATTGCTGGGACACAGGCCGCCTCGCCGTGAGAAGGGCCTGTGTCCCAGTGTCTGGGTGTGGGCTGTCAGATGACATCATCGGTAGATGTAACCATGTCTTTTAATGTTTGATTCTAGGATATGCCGGTTTCGTCACAATGTTTTTTCACCGTTTTGAGAGCAGTGGTGATGAAATCATTACCAGAATAAAGCACCTGTCTGGGTTCTAACCCACGACCTGCAACTCGTAACTCGGGGCCGGATAAAATACTAAAATAATAGAGAAAAGTATATGTCAAATACTGGTACTCAGCTGCATCTGGTTAGACTGGAAGCCGACCCTAACATAGTTGGATAAAGACTAGGCAGATGATGATGAAAAGAGGAAAATACAAAAAAAAAACAGTAAAAAGTGCAAAATAACTTTAATTTCGGAAGTCGGTGACTTTGGATATGTATTTGAATTTTTTGTCGCCGCCTTCCGAAATTAAAGTAATTTTTCACTATTTAGTGTTCTTTTGGAAGGCGGTTGTTTATTTTTTTGAAAAAAAAATTTATTTTTCACTTTTTAGTGGTTCACCTGTGCTTACCCATTCACAGTGTACCGGCGTGATGTTATGTTATGAACTGGTGTAAACAATAGATAAACTTGAGATTTCAGCAATCCCAGTCCTTTTGCTAACATTTATTGAGGAGTTCAGTTGCCTATCTCCGAAGTTCTTCATCAGATCTTCACCAAATTGAAATGGAACCACTCCGAGAAAGTATTCTTCCAAGAACTACACAAATTGCTTCAAGTGTGCCTATAAAATTTGAAGAGTTCTCTCTATTTCTCCAGGATCTCATCATCAGATCCTGACTTGATGATCATGGGAGTACCTGGGAAGTATAACCTTTCAAACAAAATAAAATATCCAAATCGGTCCAGCCATCTTCGAGTAATCGGGGAACATACATAAAAAAAATAAAAAAAGGTTCCGACGAATTGAGAACCTCCTCCTTTTGGAAGTCGGTTAAAAATAGAAAAGCAAAATATAGAACCGTGTTTATTTTAAACAGAGCTTAAATATCAGTTCTGACTTAACGATCTTCCAGTAAACACAATCTAATCATTCTACCTAGGTAAATCTCATCATCAAACACTTAGAATTTCTTTTTTTTTTTTTTTTTTTCTGGGTGGGAAATCATCAAATAATCCTTACCGGACAGCGAGGTACCCATTACTCGCCGTCCGCAAGCCCGTGCCTACGGTGGCCGGGAATCAGCCTGGGATTCCCGACGCCCAGGGCGTCTCCTGCGAAGGCCACGGCTGTGAGGGCGCATGTACTGCATCTCCCTCACGTGCGCCGCCTCCCTCTTTGCGAGCATTACTGCTTCGCTGAAGGAGGCGACTGCCAACCATGCCCTCTCGCTCCGTACCATGGCCTGGACCAGGGTCGGACGCGAGAGATCGCCGCCGCCGATCACCTCCACGAGGACACGGCGTTGCTCCGCCCAAGCTGGGCAGACCTCCACCGTATGCTCCACCGTGTCCTCTGGGCGATCTTCGCAATGGAAACACCCGGGCGTTTCCTCCCGCCCTATCCGAAACAGGAACCTCCCGAAACAGCCATGTCCGGTGAGGACCTGTGTCAGGCGGAAGGTGAGGACGCCATGCCGCCTCTAAAGCCACTCCTCAAAGAGGGGACTTACCGCCGCAATCGCGGCGTGCCCAAACACTTAGAATTTCTTTACGCGAAAATGTGTGGCGAAAATACAATTTTAAGGTATCCTTTTCACAGTACGAAAACATTTTCTTGCCAACAAATTTTCGCACGTCGTACTGGGTAAAGAACTTGGAAGACCCACGCAAGCTTACTTCTCCTTAATCCTTTGTAAATATGAAACGCTCTGAAAATTGAAAGAACTTTGTTGAAAATAATTTCTATAAAAGTTAATATTTTTGTTTACAAACCCACATGTAGTTTATAAGTCCTTTGATGTTATAACTTGTTAGGGCCAGTCCTTGAAGGTCAAGGAAAGGAGCCAAGCTGGTGCTAGCTTATAATTAGCATAATATTTTAGACATGTGGCCTTTTATCAAAAAAATATTATAAAAAACACTAAAAAGTGAAAAATAACTTTAATTTCGGAAGGCGGTGACATTGAAAATGTGTTTTAATTTTTTGTCACTGCCTTCCGAAATTAAAGTTATTTTTCACTTGTTAGTCTTTTTGGAGGTCGGTTGTTTTTTTTTTAAGTTTTTTTTATTTTTCACATTTTAGTGGTTCACATGTGCTTATCCCTTCACGCGTCCCGGCGTGATGTTATGTTATGAACTGGTGTAAACAATAGACAGACATGAGATTTCAGCAATTCCAGTCCATTCGCTATCATTTCTTGAGGAGTTCCGTTGCTCTTTTCTCCGAAGTTCTTCATCAGATCTTCACCAAATTGAAATGGGACCACTCCGACAAAAGTACTCTTCCAAAAACTATCCAAATCGCTTCAAGTGCGCCTATAAAATGTGAAGAGTTCTCTCTATTTCTCCAGGATCCCATCCTCCTGGATCCTGACTTGATGATCATGGAACCACCTGGGAAGTATACTCTTCAAACAAAAAAAAAATCCAAATCGGTCCAGCCATCTTCGAGTAATAGGGGAACATAAATTAAAAAAAAAAAAACAAAAAGGTTCTGACGAATTGAGAACCTCCTCCTTTTTGAAGTCGGTTAGTGAGCACAAATTTTACTTCTTATAAATAATAATTTAAGTTATAATTGCAACAATAAAGATCTTATAAAGTATGTTTTCATTGTTTCGGGTTTTGACATAGTCAATTTATTTGGCACTGGCTCCTGTGATACTGAAAGTCCTAGTACAAGAGCCACAACTACACTGATGCTTGTAACTTGAAGCGAAAAATTAATAAATAAAATTATCTCTAGCATAATATAGTTAGAAGATATAACTTCATCGTTGAAATCAAAATCAAAAGTTATCGATTCAAACAAAGCTGAGAATCTGCACTTTTTGAACGTCAAAATTACATAAGACAGTCCCCCAAAATGCTCGCCCTTTACCGCTTCCTAGTGCTTTAGCTAGGAAGACGATGCGGCGGAATGAGGCCTGCAGCAGCACAGCTGTCCGTTAAGTACGTGCTAACTAGATTATAAACAATGGTAGGTAAGTCATTAACATTACGAAACACAAAGCATAAAATTAAAATATTTGCCCTATGTCAACCACAGAAATATATTAAAATATGATTACCACAATCATCGTTTCCAAAACTCAAGAATCTAAACTAAACGTAGGGACACCATCAGACTCTTCTCGAATAGAAATCCGACATTTTCATCGACCTAATTTGAGCTCAATGTTTAATTAACACATCCTGCTCTCATGTCTATCGGGAACTTAATATCGGCACTCACTCACTGTTAAAATACATAAACAAGGTTTTAATGGATAGACGAATTGGAAAATCTATGAAGACATATCGTCGGCTGTAATCTAACTTGGCGTAAGGGACATTTTGCTCAAAATGAGTTTTGAATGCAGTCCGATACAGATTTTAGCGCTCTTTCGAATAGTATACATAACATCGCTGTAGCTTGAAAAAAAATGTCCGATACGCCACAGAAAAATGACGTTCCTAAATCATTTTTTAAACATGATGTATCGGACAAAAGTAAAAATGCGATTGACGTATGTACTGGTAACAACTTATCACATTGGCGTAAAATACACAAAAACTTCCGTATTCTAAAGCAACTGAAGACAAGTTATTACAAAGTGACAATCCTGAAAGCACTCATGATGAAGAAGAATATTTTTTTAATTATTTAGTTTAATTTATTTGAGTAATGTCAATATTATTGAAAAATTATGGCTAAGCTGAGACAACATTTTTTTTAAAAGCAAGAATGTACAATAAAAAGTAAATATAAATAATTAATAATAAAAAAGGTTAAATAATGATAATAATTTTGTTAAAATTAAAGTTATGGAAGTGTTTATGTTTGTATTGATTCAAAGCGTTAATGTTGAGTTTAAAAATATTATAATAGTAATAAAAACACTTTGGTATTTTTATATTTTACTTCATTACCCTTTGTTTGTCTATATATTATTTACTAATATTCAAAATCAAAAGTCATTTATTCAAATTAGGCTGAGAATCGCACTTTTCGAACGTCAAAATACATGAGACAGTCCCCCAAAACGCCCACCCGTCACCACTTCCTAGTGCTTTAGCTGGGAAAAAGAAGTGGCGGAACAAACTCATAAAACTTAACATAAAACTTCAATTACCTGATAAAACACTTACGCCATTTTGATTGTATTTAACAGTGTTGATAGTCTTACGTCATTTGAAACTCGTGTGCAAAAAAAAAGTTAGGGCTTAATGGACATTTTTTTGAATTTTTTGGACGTAAGGGACATGCTATTTTTGTAACTAATGCCTTAATGGGCAAGTAGATTATATCAAGATTTCGAGGCCAAAAAGTTAGGCAGAACCACATAAACCACTTCAATATACCCTAAAAAATAAAAAAGTTATGATCACATTTCCAAAAAAAAAATGTTTTTTGGCTCTCCTGAAAAGTAGCAATTTGTCCCTTACGCCAAGTTAGATTACGGTCGACGATATATACACTCACATACACACACATACACTATGATACGTAGTTTATATCGATGATATTTTTGTTTTTACGTGACTATTTTGTGTCATAATTTAAGAAAGCAAGTTATATTTAAAGTTTTCTTGAATTAAATTTAAAGTAGAATAGAGTAGAGTAATTTACTCTTACCTTTTGTGGTATTATTGATGTTGATGACAGATATTGTAACAAGTAGGCAAAAAAATTAAGATCAAAAGTAAATCCCGACTGCTGAATAGTCACGCTCTAAAAAGTATGGAACGAGAAAATATTCTCATCTGAAAGCCGAATGCCGCGGTTAAGACGCTTCCAATGATACCATTCCAATGATTCATTTGTCAAAGTTACGAGGGAACAGATGGACATACATACCACACATACATACCCCATCATTCAGATATACCTTACCCGTCAGGGAGGTAAATTGGTAATGTAAAGTGTGTGCGTCAGCATGCATGGAACAATGTGATGGAACTGAATAATTATACCCTCATACATACATTCCGGTCAAAATCATAACACTACTTTTTATTTCTACTATTATTACTAGGTTCTTTCTCTCTCTTAAAATACAGGCTAGACCTAGTTTAAGGGATAGTAGTAAGGGGTAGTAGTCTATACATACACTTGTGCTTATAGGAGACAAATGTAAAATGTATATTCTACAATGTATACAATGCAATGTATTCTTGTTCTATGAAATAAAATAATACTTTTATTATGACGAGAGTGTTCTTTTTCAGCTTTAAGGCTGATTTTAACTACATCTACGGGCCAATGCCAAGCAAATATAGCGTGTGATAAGTTTTATGGTGAGAGTGTATTTTTATCTAACTGCTTGAATTTCCTAACGATTCTGCATGTGTTTAGGTTGGCTGGTTTCTGCAGATTGACGAGAGGGATTCTTCTAAGTTTATTCAAGCTACGGAGAAGATGGTTGGGAATACGACCTGTGTGTGAATAAACTTTGTCTTGTCTCCAAATTTTTGTAACTTCTTCCTTAAGTTCAGCATATTTACCAATTTTTTCAGCGATTGTTCTATGTAGGTTATGGGTGTTGGGAACTGCAATGTCTATGAGGTAAGTAGTCTTTCTAATTTTATTCTGAAGGGTCATGTCTGGTGTAGTATAGTGGATGGTCCTATCTGTAAGTATGGCGCGATCGTAAAACAGCTTGTGTGTGTCATTTTCGAGGATACTTTGTGGCGGGTAACTATAGTAGGGAGTGTTAGTGTTTTGTACGATACTGTGTTTGAGAGCTAGTTTTGGTGAATAATGTTTGCCACCTGGTTGTGTCTGTGTGAGGGTTGTGCATGCTCCGGTTATGAGTTGTATGGTTTCTGATTGAATATGACATCTGCGGCATCGTTTGTGGTGGTAGGGTCTTTAATGATAAATTTCCTGTAGTTTTTAGTGTTGATGATTTGATCTTGTATAGGAATGATGAAGCCTTCTGTTTCAGTGAACTGGTTTTCTTTTCAAGCCACTTACTAGACGCTACTATATCAATATGGGATTTTTTTAATCGTGAGGGTGTCTACCATGAAGGACTTTCTTCTTCCAGTTTCAATTTTTTTGGTTTTGTGGGTCAGAGTTATTTGTGTCTTGTATTATTGGTTAATTTAAGTTAAGTGGGGTGTAGTTAAAATCATTTAAAGAAATAGCTTTGTGTACATTACTAGATTGAGATTTTGAATAGAAGAATATTTTAAGCCCAGTAACCTGTTTTTACCAAAGGATGGATGTCGATCAGGCCTCTTCCTCCATTTTGTCGTTTGATGAAAGGCGCTCAATCGCAGATTTAGGGTGCAGGTTGTTGTGTTTTGTGAGTATTGTGCGCGTGGTTCTTCCTAACTTTTCGATGACTGTTTAATTGCTTTATGGTCGAGTCCCTTATGTTGTTTGTATCCTAAATATTTGTACAGATGTGTTGGTTCCATGGCGTATTATTATTATAGCGTCGGGTAAAAAAATTAAAAAAAGTTCAACAAGAACGTGCCAATACTTCGCCGTAAAGCCTCATGCACTTAAATATTAATCGTGGAAATTAATCGGATTGCAGTACGAAATTGTCGACGTTGTTATTTTGTTGTTTTTCGATGGATATTAATTTCATCAACTCTCATCGACGTATTTCAGATATTTCATACATTTGAGTGGCAGATAGTAATTACAAGTTTTTTTTAAAATGAGAATTTGTATTTTGTAATCAAATTATGCCTCGTTGGTCTAGGGCCCGCAAACGCCACTGCTGAGCATGAGGTTCTGGGTTCGCTTCTCTGGTCGTGCAAAGTGTCAGTGGGCTTTTCCAATGGGATTTTTTTAGGAACAATCCGGACCCTGGATTTGTGCCCTATTAGATATAAACATAACTAGTGGAATGTGGGCATACTATAGGCAGTATCTATCCCTTCAAAAACTGGTAGCGTGATGCTTTATTATAAGTAATCCTCACATTTCATGAAAAAATACTATAAGTCGGTTTGTCTATTAGATTAGATTTTTGATATTAGAGTAATTTTTGTCTCTCACTGTCTCTGCATTATTATGATAGCTATTTATGTTCTCTGGCGTCTGTTATGTATACAGGGACAGATGAAAACACTGCGTGATCCTGCTTGTTCTCGGAGAGACAGCTTTCTAAATGTGAGGGATGTATAATACGGTTTATTGTATTTTGTGGTGTTGACTGTGACGGTTTAATAAATAAATCAGACTGTATAACCCCACTGCAGGGCAAAAGCGTCCCTTCCTTTTTCCTCTCAACTCGATCCTGAGCCAATACGGACCATAGACGGTTGAATTAGGTATAGATATTATACATAGCGGCAGGGATAGCGTTGCGCATCCGGTAACCATGGATTCAGTAATTGATTTTGTACCACCATGCGTTATGTTTCTTCGGTTATAAATGTTTCTTCGGTTATTAAAAATACAAAATTGGTATGCCATATATTTTGACCGCGTAAGTAGGTAGTGTACTTTTCTATAATTTTTTTTTTTTCGTTCTATTGTTTTCGAGTAACATCGTACGCATCAAGTTTTTTAGTAAAATATAATATCAGAATAATCAAACGCTTGAGTCATGTCACAAAATATAGCACAGACTGGAGTATTTTTATCCATATTTGTCGTAATCGAGTGTCAGAAAATCATAAACTACCATAATTATTGTTAGAAATTATGAAAGCGCAAATTACCTGAATAAAAATGGCCGCTAAGCGAAATTGAAAAAACAACAACAGTGAACGGATTCTAATGAAATGTAATAACAGTTACAAACAACAAAGTGTGGAATTCCGATCGAAAGGCCGTGAGTTCGATTCCGGTTTCTAACTATTGTTGCAAACTCGACGTAATGAGACCACATTTAACTTTTGTTGCGATGACGGCAAAAGCATGCGAATGTTATACATATAATACAGGACAATATGAATACATTACTTTATGAAATGGATTTTCTATTTCTGTTCTCCTGTGTTATTGTAGAATGGAAAATGTATGCGGTTTTTACAGAAACGAGCCGAAAACAATGCAACAAACGCAATTGTAAATGTATATTAATATTGCTCATAAAATACATGCTTATGAAGGAAAATGTTTCGCAAGCAATATTTTTGACTATTTTTCTCCCAAACTCATAAATTATAATATTTATGAAAAAAAAATTACAAGGCTTAAAAATATGTACAGACTTGCTTAAATGTAAATTACATTCTTAATACTTACGAGTGCCTAAACTAGGCAATCCTGTGTTTCAGGCGAGAAAAGCTAAACTAGTCCAATGAGAATTGATAGGAGAATGATTTATTGGTTCCCTCACCCCCTAATTTTGTTATAAACTTTTTCTTTTTTTGCTCGATTAGGAATGACGTGATATGCTGCATTAAAATACAATATTTGTAACTACATATGTATCTCTTGATTCATACAAGGTGACGGATCACCTAAGTAGACAATATAAAACAGGATTTATTTAACAGGTTCGCTAAAAAGTTATTGACCTTCTAACTATTAACACTTTGAACCATTCGATTTCCATATAATACATAAAATCCCATAAAAACTTAGCAGTGTTAGTGGAGTTCGCCAAAACTTTGGAAAACTATCCAATTGATCGAGTTATATTCAGTCATTCCATTGTTACAAAGATAAACTTTATTCAGTAGAAGTTTCACCATATGAGACAACTGCTACTGGTACTAGAGAGTTTGCGACTGTATGTGATCAAACTTAGGAATATTTTGAAAGAAGGACAATTTCTATTCTAAGACTTTTGAAAAGGTAAGTTTCAAAATTATCGTCGAAAATACAACGGGACAGAATGAGCCTGTCTCTCCATCTCTGAAAATCAATCGGTTGATTTAGTTTGCAGATAACTTAATACAGTGTCTGGTACATTTTACAGTGTATCTGGTAGATAGTGAATTTGTAGCTAAAAAACTAAAATCCGACTACTGAAAAGTCGCACTCCAAAAAGTGTGAAACCTTAAAGCCACTGCCTTAAAGCGTAAAATCGCTTACAACTGTCACAATTCTTTGTTTTGTTAGAATGGGTGGCATATGACCACGGCTTTTTTTACACGACTGCACAAAAAACGGAGTGTTATGTTTATTTTTGGTTATGACATTGCATCCTCTCGTAGGCACCATATTCAATGGCGTCACATAGCTTATAACCAGCTGACAATAATGATGAATATTGGCAAAGGATAAGTTCAACTAACAGTTTGCAGATTATTTAACTTTATGTGAATCCTAGGTTTTCTATCCTAACTAATATTATAAAAGCGAAAGTTTTTTTGTTAACAAACAAACGGCTAAACGGATTGGACACACAGATAATCAATGAACTGGGTAAAGACATAAGCAACATTTGATCCTGAATCGTAAACGAAGTCGCGAGCAACACCTAGTGATTAAATTTTCATTAAATTATAGGAGCAAAAATTCCACCTTTAATAGAGATTGCCTTTATTACGCATTTAGTTAGAATAGTGAAATATGTTTTACTGCCCGAGGCAGTAGTACTAAGTGGAATTAGTCCTAAGCGATCGGTATCTAACGGTATATTAATATATTTACGAACGTATATTTAACAGAAATACGATGTTTCTTAATGGTCTTTGTAATTATGTTTTATGCTGAAGTATGTCAAGTGAAAATCAATAAAAATATGAAATGAGTTTATTTCTGTAAGCAGGTTTGTACAAACACTTTTAAACGTCAATCATATATTTTTTTAAACGAGATGATTTCGGTGTTTCTTATCTGACTACTCTGAGAAAAAAGGCCGAAACAAACTCTTTTAAAGTCCGGACATAATCTTCGTCAGATCATATTAAGGCACATGGTCTTTGTTAGTTTTTATTATAATGTAGCAAAGCATAGTTTGCTATAACGTTCCCAGTGCTGGGACACAGGGAGGGCTGTAATCTATCACGCCCAGTGCGGGTTGGTAGATGTCACATGTCTTCGATTTTTTCCTTTTCAAGGACATTTCGGTTTGCTCACGTTCTACCAAGTAAAGCAAATGCCTAGATTTGAAGCCACGACCTGCAAATCGGTAAGTCGGGTCCGATATCAATAGGCCACCACTGTTTAATCATTTCAGCTGAAAGACGTCCATTGTTGGACATAGGCCTCTCCCAAAACGGGGAGTTTTGCCACAATCGCCACTTTTGGCAGGCGGGTTGGCGATCGCAGTATGGTAATAAAATGCATAGAGAACGCTGCTGCCAATTCTCTAGTAAATCCCTTAGTCGCCTTCTACGACACCCACGGGAAGGAATGGGATGGTGCTATTCGTTTACGTCCGGCACCATACGGAACCTTACTTTAATGTAGTAATGGAATGTTATTTTCATCACAAATGGAAATCAGATGTTGACACAGTAAAAAATGAGTTAGTAAGTAACATTTCCAAAATAATTCTTGCTGTTTTATTTGGAAAAAATATGACGTATAACCATAATATACCAGAGCTTTAAGCAGTAATAAAAACAAGTAGATGTAAATATTTTTCAGAGCCCCAGGCTACACTTTCCGACACACGATATATCTCGTAGAATTAGGTGGAGAAGAAACAGTAATTATCTGGTTCAATGTGGAGACGTGGAAGAGTAATTTAATATATTGCGAGTTAATACCTTCGTTATTGTTTTGAAAGATATTACTTCTTGTTTGACAAGAAATCTCTCGAACCGAACAGCTCCTTAACGTTATTTCATGCGGCTTTTACCCGCGAAAAATATGTCCTAAAAAAAATGGCATCGCATTGACCGCTCACAATTTTACGTCATTATGTAGATAGATAGATAAATCGTTTATTTGGTGCATAAAAAAGACATAACACAACAAACAAAGCGCGATGAGATTAAAACGAATTACATGAAAAGTACAAGGTGCCAATTCACTAAGAAAAACAAAGAAAATAGGATGACATAAGTATAGTGATGACACTTTAGGTTATGACAAAATTTAATATTCAAATTAAATATGTCGATGTCTCTTAGCGTTCTTTTTGACGTTTTTTGTTTCTACTCACTCCTTAGAGTCGTAGCGTGATGTTAAATAACCTTCTTATAGAAAGGCTGTATAATAAATGTAAATATTTTTGCATTTAAGATCACACGCTATTATTTCAAATCTAACTGGTACTTCCAGAGATTACCCCTAGATACAAACTTACAAACATATTTTACCTCTCTAAAATATTAGTATACATACGCGTAATTACCCATTTACCCATTTCTTCCCGTGTGTCGTAGAAGGCGACTAAGGGACTTACCAGAGAATGCGCAGCAGCGTTCTCTATGCATTGTACCACCATTCTGCAATCACCAACCCGCCAGCCAAGCGTGGCGATTATGGCAAATCCCTCCCTTTAGGGGGAGGCTTATGTCCAGTAGTGGACGTCTTTCAGCTGATATGATGATGATGATGCTCATAATAAGCCATAATATTCCCACCACTGCAGCTGGGACACAGGCTTTGAGAGGGAGTGGGCCGTGTTGGTGAATGTCACATGTTTTCGAATGTTAGGGTTGACCGTACCGGTTTCCTTACGATGTTTACCTTCACCGTTTTGAGAACTGTGGAATAATTTACACAAAGTTAAGTCCCTATCTGGTTTCGAACCCACCACCTTATTGTAACTCGTAGGTAAAATAGAGTATACAAATCAAAAATATAATGTAAAGAAAAACAAGGAAAAATCAACAGTAACGTTGGAAATAACTTTGTTATTTGAAACTTACGATACCATCCCTGGAGATAGGTAGGTTCCTATTGTATTGTACAGTCAGCAACAACAGTCGATGATCATTTCGGAATTTATAAAATTACAACGTAGACGGTATACGCAAAATATTTTTTCAGATTTGATTCAGCATATGATTCTAGGACTCTCCGAGTTGAAATGCAGGTATGGTAAAATATTTAAAAAGATTCAGTTTCATACATTAGCATACATGGACAAAATGTAAGTAGGTAGTATATTTCGTAATTATGACAGAACCGCGTCACTATTTAAAAATTCATACAAATAGTTTTGAAAACATCCTCTACTCTTAAATATTTGGTTATACAGGGTAAGTTTTTAACCAGTGCGCAAACTGTAACCATGAATTCAGCATATCATTCTAGACCGCCTAGCGCAGAAATTTTACGTCGGTTTTACAAAAAAAATCAGCCGTTTCATAGAAAAGTGCCATACCTACGCGGTCAAAATGTATGGAACAGCTGATTTTTTTTTTGTATTACCGACGAAAAATTTCTGCGCTGGGGGCTCTAGAATGATATACTAAATTGATGGCTATAGTTTGCGTACTGGATAAAAATGTATCCTGTAAATAACGTTTTCATTTATAAATCTCTTATAAAACTTTGGATAGTATGTACAATGTAATGTTGTATATTAAAATATACAACATTATAATTATTGCGTTTACTCCAAGTGACGTGTTTACATTAACGTGCCTATTCTACAGGTGTTTTATTGAAACAAAACCGAACGGACAATTTGAAAGCTCATTCTAAATTCACTTCAATGTTCGAATGCAACCAAAGTTATTTTTCAGCCAGTCCATAAGGAGGTAAGGTAAGGTCCAACATAAGGTCCACTTTTGCAAAGAACCTTCACGATACCTTCTTCTGTAGCTGATGATACAAAGAGAATGTATGGAAATCGTTCAATATTGTTGACTTTAATGTATAGGGTACGTGTAGAAATGTTCGGATTTAGTTACACGAGTTTTGGGTGGAAGATTTTCTGCTTGTATAAGTGATCGATCGGGCTTGATGTGGTTTACCGGCCTCTGATACAAATAAAAACTAATTTTACTTCCCACTAAATGCTTGTTTAGAGCCTTACACATCTTTGTACTGCGTCTGATTCCTGTGCAAAGCGTCATTGGGATTTTTCATTCGGAATTAACTAGTAATTTGAAAGCCCGGAGTTTGGTAGTTGGCGGTGTGATAGCCCTCCCCCCCGTGCTTCGAAAAGCACGATAAGCCGTTGGTCCTGTGCCTGATCTTCTCCGATCGTGTCCGATTGCCGTCCTATCAGATTATGAGAGTGACGTGCACCAGTCTGCGCACACACTTGAGTACTATAATACCTCCCGCGCCGAAGGCTAGTCTCCGTATCCGCCATGGCAGAAATACGGTTTGAAGCTGGAGTAATAGTAATGCCTGTATTTTTTTTTTACACGTGCGTATTTAGCGCGAACACAAAGTCGCAGTAGAACACATAAAGGATTCGCTTTGAGTTTATTTCATCATCATCTAAGGTTTTACAGCCGAAGATGTGCCTTAGCCTGTTCAAATATATGTATTTCACCAACGTGGAGAGATGCTCAAAATGTGTCAGTAAAAAGAAATGAATGAAGTATATCTTTTCGCTTAGTGAAGTAGTCCACTCATTTACTTCAGTAGTTCATTTAGTTCAGCAAATCAGAACGAGTCCATAACATATGATAACGATAGTGATTGATTGACAAGTGATACACTTCACTAGTTCAGTTTTATACGTATTTCGATTTTTCTTCACACTTTAAACAGGCTTAGGACTGTCAACCTAGAAATATGAATTTAAGCAAAACTATTTTTAATAAGTAAGTAGTATGTTTTGTTTTTTTACTGATTGTTAGAAATTTTTGTCTAGGCTGGCGTATTTAAAATCGAAATATCGAAAAGAAAGACTGAACTAAGTGAAGGAGAGACACATTTGAATGACTACTGAATGAATGATAAGTTTATATTGTGATATGAAGTAGTTCATTTCCTTCAATCGTTCGCGAACTACCCATGTCTACCAACGTGACCTATTTTCGGCTTTTCTCACAGCTCTTAAATCAACAGTTCTTAAATTGTGGTCTACGCCATTCGACAATCTGGGCTTGGGCCGCCCTCGACCTATCCGGCCATCCGGGTTTACTATCGAGGAAAATATGTAGGTATGTATATCGATTTGGATCTCTGGTTTCGTTCATTCTTGCGACATTAATCTGCTAATCGAGCCTGTCTGCCATCTTGTATTGAGATAGTATGCCGTCGATGCTTTTCGCATTACATTATATAATACACACGTCAGTATCCGGCTTAAGTGAGGTGATACTTTAATAAACAATAACTATCCACACAAGCAAGCCAATGGAGTATACATACAAGGATCATAAGTGTAAGTGGTTTTCTGTATTTTCTGCTATCCCTGTGGAAAATAAGCGTAAGTTTACGGATGAATGGTTTATCCATAAAATTTTATATAATTACTGAAACATAAATGATTCAAGGTTGTGAGCATTCCTTGTAATAATCTAATTAAACAGGTCAAATGTATTGTGTAAGAGTGCGCTCATTTTAAGAGAGCATCGAGCTGACCACAACCTTAAAAGTTCTAATAGTTGGGATATGGCATTTATCAATCAAAATCAAAAGTAATTATTTCAAACTAGGTTCAGAGTCAGCACTTTTGGAACGTCAGATTTACATAAGACAGTCCTCCAAAACGCCTACCCTTCACCACTTCCATGAAAATACCCTAAAAATGTTGTATCTGTCTTAAAAATTATGTAAATACCTTGCTGTAAGTATAATCAAAAATATTTAAACGCTGGAAAAAAAAAACATTTGAATTTTCTTATATAAACTACACATAAGATGAATGTGTACAACAAACTAATGCAATCCATCCAAGTATGTTAAAACCTTCCTGTCTACAACGTACCGCTTGTCACTTGGCAATCCGCCACAAAATCTGGCAACTTCTGCCAGGCTGCCACACTGCATGGCAATGCTCTTACGTCCGACGTAAACGCCATTTCACTGGCGAGATGAGTTTTAAACTACCATTATTACTGTTGGATTTTTCGTTTGAAATTGTACTTCCTAAAGCTTTTATACTTCAATCAGTGTTCTTAAAGTTGTTAATCGGTTTACAGTGGTGTCATTATTAAAATATATTAACTGAGAGGAGGTCTTTTTGAAGTGTTTTACAAAAGGCTCTCATTATGAATTCTTTGTCTTTTCTGGGGCAAGTTATTCTTTCAGTAAGTCTTACTGCTGCAGTTAGGTAGAAGAACATTTTTTAGTGTATTTATTTTATTACAGCTATTAATATTAAATGGTTGGAATATTTAAATTAGTTCCTATTATATGTAAGTGTCTTAATGGCAAAAGTCAAAAGAAAGTCTTTAATATTTACCGGATCCAATTGTGAATCAAAACTATTCAGAGACCCAATCATAGATACACAAAAATTGGCATCAAAATTGGTCCAGTAAATCCAGGAATTATACGGTCGTGTTGGTCAGTTTTTGTCTGTGTATGACGAAAGTTATGCGATCGTATAGACTATACCTAACAGATGCTGCAGTTGTAGTAGACTAGAGAGAGAAATCAAAAGTGGCAGGGCCAGTACTGTAGTAAATATCAAATAACTCCACGATTGTACAAAGGTTCTATGTTCTATGTCATGGGTTTGGTTTCCGCACTTAGTCCTTCGTGTGGACCATTGTGCGTGAGCCATGGTGGCCTTCGGTTGTTTATTCCAGCCAGCCCACCTCCCTCCAGAAGTTGGCTATAACTCCTGGTATGTTGAGAATATCCGTGTAACATTTGGGTGCCCCGAGGATTTCTGTTCTAATCTGGGCTTCGGCTGTACATTCAAAGAGCACATGTGCAATGGTTTCCTCAGCCTCCATGCAAGCATGCGTAGAAGTGTTTGTTTAGCGCGCATTGTCCCGTGATGGTACCAGTCACCAGACGCAGATCTTTTCTGTCCAGGCGTAACAGACGTCTGGTCAGCCTGCCATCCAAGAATGGCATTGCTTCCCTAGACTGCCTGCAGCCTGGTTTCCGGGTCCACCAGCTCTCCGCTTGTGTGTAGGTGTATTTCTGAAGCCCTGCTGTATTGCTGAACCTGCGTAGTGGGTTGAAGGGGTTGGGCACGATGGGTTCGGAACCACAGACTGACGCGCTGGATGCTCTCCTGGCCAGTTCGTCAGCAGCATCGTTGTCTAGTGATCCACTGTGTCCTTTTATCCATTGCAATGTCACAATGTTGCGGTTAGAAATTGTTAATCTTTCTCTCTCTCTTGCACAGAGGTAAAAATATTGCAGTGTGATTTTTTTCGGGCACTGGATCTTCAACTAGAGTTGAAAATCGAACAGTGTGTATTTTTGACGAGCTGTTTGATGCTCACAGCTCAGTTCAACACCGGGAGTTGAAAAGCCAGTGCACGATAAAATCCCGTGACGATATATTTTAAAGTTCGTGCAGACGTGGTCTAAGAAGATATCTTATTTATTATTATCACCAGTTCCGAAAGCAGCATAAAAGCAAAAAATATTTACATGCAACCTACTCATTTTGCACTTCAAAAAAGCACTTATTTTAACACTAGCATGCTACCCATTAATTTCGGGTTCAACCTGTAACTTGCCACATGTAAATGTTCGCGTGTTTGTACCCTGTTTAAGCAAAAACTTAGCGTTCTACGATAAGTATAAATACTAAGGTTTTGGTAGAATAGAGTAAGAAATTGTGGTCTATATTTTAGAAGAGAAATGTGACCAGAATTTCGGAATGGCTAGTCTGTATATAATCTAGTTTTTGTATCTTAAAACGTTCCACGTTTGAGTTTGTTGAATCCTGCAGGAACTTGTGAAGTTGTGCAGTATTATGTTTCAGAATTCAAAAACCAGGAGCACCTAAGTTTTAGCAGTGAGTTTTTGAACTAGAATTTAAAATCGGTGTTTTGTGTGTCTGCTAGTTTTCTTGTTCTGAGGATTTTTTCACTGCTTTGTTTAATTAACAGTTTCTCGGAGAAATAAAGTTTCACAAGAAAACATTTTCATTTATCATACACTCCATTTGAAATAAGATTAGACATTTAAACAAACCTTTTTTACAGTCCGTTCAACCAATTCTGACTTCCATACCGTAGGAGTAAAGGATGGCATTAAAAGCAAAAAAGTAGTTACAATACAAACTGTTTACTGCAGCTGCCATTTGTCATGCCACCAACGCAATAGAAGTTAAAATCGGTTGATCGGACTGTAAAAAAGGTTTAGTTATAAGTCTAATCTTATTTCATATGTAGTATAGTTCCAAAAACAATTTGCAACGAATGCAATTCGTTTGAAAAAGGAAGTTAAGTAACACTAATTTTACACCAATTTATAAGTTGCGACACTTTATTAAAAACTTGTCGGAAACATGTCGTGTTTAAAACATGTAAGTAACATTTTGACGTTATTTCAGACATGTCTTGTAAACTATTTTGTTTGTTCACCTTTTTGACAAATTTTGTATGCAACAGGTCTACATAACTGATTTTAGATGTAAACGATAAACGAAAACAGTAGACAAATCCCCTAGAATACATGTTTAATACCATAGACTTATGAGCGTATCGGTAGTACATAAGAAATTTGCTATCAAAATTCAGATATTAAGTTAACCCTAAAATACAGCCACGCGAATTCCGTTCGCTGACGCAGTCATTAAATCCTCCAGTTCACAGGTGGCAGAGCAAACGGTGCAGAATGGAAGGTAGGCCATTGCTTGTGGCATCATTCCTTAGTGTAAACGCAAGGTGTGACCGTCTCCTTATTTATATCTGAAGACAGCACAACTCTTATTAACTTCCCAATACTTTAACAATCTAGGTCAGAACTATTTAACTATTCCTATCTATCTACGTCTTGGTCTGTAATTTACGGTTTCAGTCATTCAAGTTCTGAATCAAGTAGGTACACTGTAAAACCAAATACTTTTTCCGATATCTTTCACCCAGATCTCATTCAGGTTAAGATATTCACGCCGGGCGCCAGACAGACCTATTCAGGTTTCCAAATGCGCTAATACATTTCGCTTTTTATTGAAGCAACTTGACGAAGTTTTGAAAGAAACTTAGAAGTGGAAATGGTGTTTACTTTGGTTTCGAGGAGTTGGTGCCTTTCAACGTACAGTCAGCCTCAATAAGATGTCACAGCGATAAGAATTCGTTTGTCTATAATCTTTGTTTCATAATTTTTATATCGACCACTAAATATCAAAATCATCGGCCTTGCCCTATGTCAAATATCTATTATGTATTGAACACCAGTATTTTACATGGAGAGACTGCCTATCTGACCTACAAAACCCAGTTACTGTGTAATACAATACCCAGTAACTGGGTTGATTAGGAACTTGGTTGGTAAGACTAGTTGTTAGACTGTTGTTGAACCGACTTCAGTCTGTGTACCACAAAACATAACATTACATGTTGGGTGGGTAGGTAGGTACAAAGTTGCATTAATCCAATAAGTTGCGTAGATCGCCCTGTTGACACGGTGGAGCATACAGTGGAGGTCTGCTTGGCTTGGGCGGAGCACCGCCGTGTTCTTGTCGAGGCGATCGGCGGCGGCGATCTCTCGCGTCTGGCCCTGGTCCAGCCTATGGTATGAAGCGAGAGTGCATGGGTAGCCGTCCACTCCTTCTACGAAGCAGTAATGCTTGCGAAGAGGGAGGCGGCGCACGTGAAGGAGAGGCAGTATATGCGCCGTCACGGCTCTAGTCGCCGCAGAAGATGCCCTGGGCGTCTGGAATCTCAGGCTGATTCCCGGCCACCGTAGGCGCGAGCTTGCGGACGGTGAGTTATGGGTAGCTCGCTGTCCGATAAGGACCAAGCCCGGGTCGACGGCGCATTGTGTTCCACGCGCACCTCAAAGAGATGTCAGCACTAACTGGTGGGGTCCGCAAAGACCGATGCCTGCCAGGGGTGCGGTTTGTCCGAAAGATATCGTCGCCCCTGGCACACAGGCAACTGAGGGAACACGCGTGGTTTAAGTCAGTATCAGTCTAACACGCCCTCCTGCTCACACAGAGCGGGAGAGGTTATTTGATGATTTCGCACCAAAAAAAAAAACAATAAGTTGTGTTACTAACTTTCATACAGTACCATGGAACTCAAATTGTAGACAATCAAATTAATTTTTGTTAATGAGTATTTCGTTTTTAGGCTGACTGTACACATACTTTTTATTTAAACTGAAGGTATGTGAGCAATTAAAGTATTGAACTTACGGTTGCAGCATTTTTTTTTCTTTTTCGCATACCTAACGAATTATAAAAGGAGCGTGAAAAGGATTGTGTATATTATTATTTAATTGCTACGAGTCGTAGACCGAACCGAGTCTGACGTCGAACATATAAAGTTTTAGAATTTTTGTCTGTTTGTCTGGATGTATTTTCCGGATTTGCTCAAAAACAGCCAAACGGATTTGAACGAAATACACAGATAGACTATAGCCTGGATTAACACACAAATTACTTTTAATCACCGTAGTATGTTCCCGTGGGATATTTTCCGACATCCACGGGAGTGAAGCAAGAAGATAATGATGGTAACGAAATAAACGAAATTTTGTCAAACACCCTTAAACGCATAAATTAAACATTCATTTTGAACAAAACTTGCGTATTCAAGCCAATATAACTGGAATTGTAGTTGGATCCCAAGAGATGCCACGATGTGGCAACTGGCAACGTTCGTGTGCCCAAAGCGACTGGCAATCATCAGTTTATTGCAACATTTCAATGGCCGACTTTACTCCACGATATTAAAGCTTATAGTCCAATAAAAGGTTTTAACCGATGGTATTCGAGTTTCTGGGGCGTGCTTTGTTTTTCTTTTTATGGAATTCGGGAAGAAAGATTTAAGGCTTCCGTTTTTATTGTGAATTAGCTAATTCGTATTTCAATCAAATCAACTCGGCCTATCGAAGTCCACTGCTGGACATAGGCCTCTCCCAAGCTGCGCCACTGTCCTTCGCCTTCCGCATACAGTCCGTCCCAGCCACTTTCTTAAGGTCATCGGTCTATCTAGCTGGAGGGCGTCCCACGCTAAGCTTGCCGATACGCAGTCTCTACTCTAGGTCACGTCTACTTCGTATTTGTTTTGATCCAATTATGTAGGTAGTTAATTGTTCCGTGTGGTGCCGGACGTAAAAGAATAGCACTATCCCATTTCTTCCCGTGGGTATCGTAGAAGACGACTAAGGGACTTACTGGATGATGGGCAGCAGCGTTCTCTATGCATTTTACCACCATATTGCGATCGCCAACCCACCTGCCAAGCGTGGCGATTATGACAAAATCCCCCATTTTTGGGGAGGCCTATGTCCAGCAGTGGACGTCTTTCGGCTGATATGATAAATGATGAGGTTGACTATTAAACTGAACTGACGTAATCTCATGCAGTCGGAGGCAAGAAAGGTTTTTGTTGTTAAATTTAAGAAGGTGCCTATTTTTTACAGTTTTTAGTGAATACATTTTTTTTGACGTTCTTAAGACCTATTTTAAGATTATATAACCTAAATCATCGCTTTAATAAAAGTTTTGATAATTTTTGTGACCGGTTAGCAACCATTCACATCAACTTTAAATCGACATAATCGTAGATCCTAAATAGTCAATCAAAATGAAAAATGATGATAAAAAACCTATTCAGTGATACCTACCCCATTTGAAATAGTTCGTCTACCTAATTTTTTCTCTTTTTTTCACAATATGGCACCTGGTTGTCGTCATATTGAATTTTGATACTGCCATCAGTGGCACTCACTTGATATTTATGTTGTAACATTGAATATTTTAGCAATTTTATTTCAAATACATGTAAGCATACATGTTGCATACCTCTATTTTTACAAGCTATTATTGAAAATCTTTATTTTGATACCCCACTACAAAGGTATTGAGAAATTTTTTGAAGACATATACGTGGCCAAAAAAACCCCGATCTTTGGCGCCATATTATAACATGACAACAAAAATTGGCCATTTTAATTTCTTAATTATGATATACCCAGTGTCACTCTCACGATTGAGACGAATTTAGTGTCGCTTCTCAAGCTAAAATCCATCAAGCCGTTTAGGCCACAGAGCGTGCCAAAGAAATTTACATACAAGCAAAAAATATATCCCTCTTTCTGGCGCAATCGGGTAAAAAGGCTATTAATTACATCGTAAATAAACAACTTTTCACATAGGTGGAGTTAAGAACAAAGTTAGTCTCAAATAAATCGCCCAAGAATTTCAACGTACCCATTACAAACATATTAAAACTCATTGTTTAACAGAAAATTAAAATCAGAATCGCTTTTATATCAATTTGGGGGTCCTTATCGCCGCTATCTTGACGTTAATGGTCTATAACTCTGATTTATAGTAACAACTCTTTAAATGAAGAAAGTATTTAGTACTCGTCTGCTTGACCCGGGTATTTATACCGCAGTTAACTTGAATGGTGTGAATAAAACGCAGATGAAATCACTAAAACATGTTTTATGGAGTATAGTTAGAGTAGGTACTTGAATACATTCACTAAGCTTCAATTTTATACATACTACAAATACTAAATGCTGAAGGTACTGCAGCATTTTGAACTTTCAGCGCTAAGTCGAGCATTGAAAATGCAACAATATGGGGATTTGTTTAATGTAGGTGATGCAAAATATTACCTAGCCTACTGCTTAGGGACACAATCATTCTGGATTGTGCTGGGTCCAATACTGTACAATTACGCTTCGAGTGCGGGCATACGTGTGCCAAAGAATAATAACTTTTAGTAGTTTAAAGCTATAGGGCGTAAAATACGACCTCTTTCGCTTCTGTACTATACAAGCAACTAACAATCACACATTGATTACCACGTTCCCATATCGTCGTATTTCGTAACACCACGCATGCATCGCAAGGAACGCATTTCTACAGCGTTTATTCTGCTTTCATGCTTATTGTGCCACACCCAATAGTCACTTCCATACATAAGCGTAGGCACCAGCACACGATTGTGAACTGTCGAGCTTTTTTACCGACTTCAAAAAGGAGGAGGTTCACAATTTGTCTGTATGTTTTTTTTTTATGTTTGTCCGCGATATCTCTGGCAATTGTGGATCGGTTTCGAAAATTATTTTTTTAACACTTCAGGGGTAGTCCCAAATAAATTTGATTAACTTTGCATTAGTAGTTTTTGAGTTAGCCTCGAAAATACGTTTTTAATCCACTTTATGTATGTATCTCGATGACATTCTTGTCACTGTTGTTTACATGGCAAATACTGGTATACGAATTGGTGTGGGATAAGTACCACAAATAAAAGTTTATATAAGAACTTTTTCCAACAAAAAAAAAAACAACCGACTTCCGCCAAAAATACTACAAAGTGAAAAATAACTTTAATTTTGGAAGTAGCTGACAAAAACTAAAATACATATCCAAAGACATCGACTTCCGAAATTAAAGTTATTTTTCACTTTGTAGTGTTTTTTTGGACATCATCTCGTTGGTCACAATTTTATGTCTATTTTATTATGTCCTGGGTAAATGATTGACATCTATGCAACCTAATACCAAACTGGAAGTAAATAACAAAACGTTAGTACCCTCCATTTTTTTTGTTGGGTGAGAAACCATCTAATAACTTCTCCCGCTCTGGGTGGAGCAAGAGGGCGTGTCAGACTTTTACTGACTAAAACCCACCCGTATTCCCTCAATTACCTGCGTGCCAGGAGCCGCGGTATCTCTTTCAAACAACCCGCTCCCCTGGCAGGCATCGGCCCTTGCGGACCTCTTTAGTTGGTGCTGACATCTCGTTGAGGCGCGCGTGGAACACAACGCGACGTCGACTCGGGCTTGGTCCTTACCGGACAGTAAGCTACCCATTACTCGCCGTCCGCAAGCCCACGCTTACGGTGGCTGGGAATCAGCCTGGGATTCCCGACGCCCAGGACGGCTCCTGGGACGACTAAGGCCGTGAGGGCGCATATACTGCCTCTCCCTCACGTGCGTCGCCTCCCTCTTGAGCATTACTGCTTCGCAGAAGGGGGTGACGACTACTCATGCACTCTCGCTCCGTACCATGGCCTGGACCAGGATTGGAAGCGAGAGATCGCCGCTGTCGATCGCCTGCATGAGGACACGGCGGGGCTCCGCCCAAGCCGGGCAGACCTCCACCGTATGCTCCACCGTGTCCTCAGGGCGATCTTCGCAGTTAGTACCTGCCATCAATTGATACAACTGAAAACCATATGTAATTCAAATAAGAAATACATATGCAATTATATTACAGAACGTCGGTACCATCGACTGATACTATTAAAAACCAAATAAATTCTAAATAAGCAGGATCGAAGGGGTAGGTGAATTACCTATTCCTGATTTTACCAACACATCGTATTCGCCACTCACCTAGTGAACAAATAAAAATAAGAAACTAACTCATAAATAAGCTCAACATACACATATTTTACTATTAAATTTTCTAATCATCACGAGGTGAATTCCCCAGATGGCCTCAGTAATTACTTTGGTAATAATTTAATGCAACGTGCACTCCCGGGGCTTAACTAAATAATACTAGGCAGGCATACGGCATGTGATATGGTGTGGAGCGGAGCGGCTAGCGGGAAAACAAATAAGCGATATGGATGAGTTATGAATTCAAAGTTTGTTGAATTGCCCCGCTACGCATGAAGTGTGCTACGCCTTGCTAAGCCCTATTTGAACGGTGCAAGTTTCTGAAACGTACAAGAGCAATAATCGTATGCCATAAAGCACGTTCTAATATTGTCATTCATGAATTGTATGCAAGTGTTTATACGCGTCTGATTTCTATAAAATGGCATACAATAATTGAAGTCAAATTTTTCCATTCAATAATCGTATGCCAATGTTCTGTTTGATTCTTCTGTGTACACCAAGGCAATTATTGCATGCTAGTATTGGCTCGTCTAAGCAGAGAGTTGCACATCCTTCTACAATTGATTCAATTAAACTATTAACCCTATTTGCGCCGCTATATACATATTCATTTGATTATTTTGTTCACTCATGTTTGAATGATACACAAAAGTTTGAATAGATATTTTGCACTTCTATTATGATGTTTGAAGCTACGCCTGGCGCTGGCTCAAGCACCATTGCAAACATGCCTACTCATGGGAGGACTGAGATATTTTTGATATATTCTAATACTTAGTAGTATTTTTTTTTTGCACTAGTTCTAACGACCGCGTTTAACAAGTTGTAAGTTGTTGGTTCGAACACAAACAGGTTTTTTACTTTGTGTTAATTATTTAATACCCATTTCTCAAAATGGTGAAGGATAACATCGTGAGGAACCCGCCATGTCCTAGCTAGAACCAAAAAATCAAAGAAATGTGACATATACCAAAAATAAAAAGGTTCAACAAGGTTCGTCCAAAAGGTTTTCCACGGCTAAGACACAGGCGTCGTCTCGGTGACAGGGAGCGGGCCGTCATCTACTACACGGGTCGGTGCGAATTGGTAGATGTCACACGTCTTGTTAATTTTTGGTTGTAGGATATGCCGGTTTCCTTACGATGTTTTCCTTCACCGTATTGAGAGCAGTGGTGATGAAATAATTCACACAAAGTCAAGCGCCGTTATCATGTCTTCACGATAGTTTCAATTAAATTTACTTTCTCAGTTTGAACAAGATTACTAATCTAATCGTTGTCTTGTGTTCAGTAACACAACAAAATGATCAAATAAGTAATCATTGTAGGTATGTAGTATAGTCTATGTCCTATTGGATGTATTCGCTAATTACTCTGTAAATAATTAATTAAACACAACGACTCCTGCGGTTGCTTCCACTAAGGAGATTACAAGCAGGAGCAAAATATTGCGTCGCAAGCTTTAGAAGTAAACTTTATGCTTGTGACGCTTTGAATTTTAAGCTCTCTAGCTTAAGATAAGTTAGAAGTGTAACTTTGCAGGGCCCTTAATTATCAATTATATTGAAAATTATAAGATGTTTTTGACCGTTTAGGGTTCATATTTATTTATTCATATTGTATTGTATTGTTATTCATCTATATTGGGACCAATATAGATGAATAACAATTGTATATGAAATATAAAGCCAATTACAGATCTTCTCGGATAAAATCAGAAAAAAACACTAAAAAATTAAAAATAACTTTAACTTCGGAAGTCGGTGACTTTGGATATGTATTTCAATTTTTTGTCACCGCCTTCCGAATTTAAAGTAATTTTTCACTTTTTAGTGTTTTTTTGGAGGTCGGTTGTTTTTTTTGAAAAAAGTTTTTATTTTTCACTTTTTAGTGGTTCACATGTGCTTACCCCTTCACAGCGTCCCGGCGTGATATTATATTATGAACTGGTGTAAACAATAGACAGACATGAGATTTCTGCAATTCCAGTCCATTTGCTATCATTTATTGAGGAGTTCCGTTGTCTATCTCAAGTTCTTCATCAGATCTTCACCAAATTGTAATGGGACCACTCCGAGAAAGTATTATTTCAAAAACTATCCAAATCACTTCAAGTGTGCCTATATAATTTGAAGAGTTTTCTCGATTACTCCAGGATCCCATCATCAGATCCTGACTTGATGATCATGGGACCACCACGGAAGTATACCCTTTCAAACAAAAAAAAAAATCCAAAACGGTCCAGCCATCTTCGAGTAATCGGGGAAAATAGGTACATAAAAAATTAAAAAAAGGTTCCGACGAATTGAGAACCTCCTCCTTTTGGAAGTTGGTTTAAAAAGTAGTAGAAATCTTGTGATTACTAACAAACACGATAAAAAGAATATAAATAAGTTACAATTATGCACTTAAAAAAAAGTCAACGTTCAACCGAGCGCGTGCAGAAATAGGTTTTGGAGGTAAATGGGTCAAATGAGAACTCTTTATAAAGAATATTAAAGTCTTTACCCGCTCTTAAATCTAACTGATCTCTGAGGGACGTTGAAACGCAGTTTGTGCTGGAGATCAGGGCAGTCGATCTCGTTAGATATAATTTAATATGATTATGATTAATTTTTAAAAGAAATGTGCAGTCGTAAAAGTTTAGTGGCTGTAAAAGCAATTTCTTTCAGAGATATATGTAATTATCAGAATGGTATGGTATTCGCAGCCAAAAACAGAAAAGGAATAAATACTTTTTGTACATTCTCAATAAGATCAATTTACGTGCCATAACACGGGTTCCAAATTTGTGACGCTTAATCAAGATGACTTCTCACAAAAGAGCAATAAAGAATCTTAAGTGTTTTGGTAGTCTGTCAGTCAGTTTTGGTTTAGTCAGGTAGCAAGTTTTTTCAGGTAGCAGTAATTTTTCTTATTCCGTACCTTTATTTTTCATTATTTCTCCAGTCATCCCCTTCGTTCTTTATTTCCCGCTATTTTTCTTGTCACCCAATTTTCGATCGTAAAACGTTCGCTGCATCTTAAGTGAAACGTCTTGTATGAATACTTGAGTACCTCACATCGTTGAGTCGAGTTTATCTTTCGTGCTTACGTTTACTCGCGTTTTCGTGTTTTTTATAGAGGAATAAAATGTCGCCTAGACGGCGTAAAAAAAACTCTTTTTAGTTGTATCATCATCATCATCATCATCTGCTTAGCCTTTTCCGAGTAACTCGGTACCCCTTGGTAAGACTGGCTGTCAGATTTTCGGGCTTCTGACGACCCGTAACGACTGCCAATGATCCACGATCGACAGCCGGGAACGACAAGTTAACGTGCTATCCGAGACACGGACATCGATATCACCAATAAACTAAAACTAATAAACCATGTTAGTAGTAAAACTAAATACAGAAATGTAGCTACCTACTTCAATGCAATTTAAAGTAGTGTTATAACAAACTCTCAGAATTCTTTCTAATGTATACCTTATTACAATGTGAGATGAGAATGACATAGCACTGAATTACTATTTTACGTGATGCTATTGGAACAAACCGTGAGCTGCCTCTACATTTGACGTTACGCCATTGATTAGAGCCAGTTGGGTTCACGTCAAAATTGATCATTCTTTGATCGTGATTTCGTGAATGTGCTACGTTTGTGCTACGCTTTCGTTTGCTTGGACGTAAAAATATCGCGGCGGCTTTTTTTGGCTACTGTATCTTCAACGCACTAAGCGCTGAGAGTAGAAAATCGACCAGTGTAATTTTTCTACGCCCTAGTATAAACTCTGTTGGATTCTCTATGCTCGGTTGGACACCGAAAATTCAAAATCCAGTGCGCGATTTAAACTGGCTGTGATATTTCTACGTCCTTGCGTTCGTGGTCTAAAGGTGATGTTTCGAAACGGAATTCAAACTATTCACTTCTTGTAAACATCAAAAATATAGTTACCTGTCTGTTGTATCACGCAAGGCACCAATTATGTGCGAGAAAATACGGCATTATAATTCAAATAACAAAACACAAAACTAGTTGAACGTTCCCATTAAAATAAATCCGCCTATTCACGAAATAAAGTTCAACAAACATGTAAGGAACCACTCCGTAGTCCAACTTGTTAGTCGTGAGTTCCCGTACTAAATACTAAAACGCATTTAGTCTGGTAATGATGTGGGTTAGCAAATAAATGGCAAACTTGGCCCGTGTGTGGCTTTTGTGGCACAATTTGCCAGATGTTGTGACGGATTGTTGGAAATGTGGTGTGTTTGTTAAAGTGGTGAAAGGGAGCCGTAATTACAATTTAGGGATCCGTGAAGTCCATCATCATAATCAGCATCTAATGTCCCCACTGCTGGGCAACAGGCCTCCTCTCTGTGAGAGGAAGTGGGCTATAATCTAGCAGAGTAAATGGCACATGGCTTCGAATTTTTGGTTCTAGAACTAGCTGATTTCCTCACGATGTTTTCCTTGATCGTTTCGAGAGCAGTGTTGATGAAAAAAATAACACAAAGTAAACCGCCTGTCTGGGTTTAAACCTTCGACCTACAACTCGTAAGTCACCACTGTTCCCCGTAGTCATACTATAATTTTATTTTGTTTAAAAGTAACTCTGTCTGTTACCTTTTCACGTCCAAACCACTAAACGGATTTCAATCAAATTTGGTAAAAAGATAGATGGCATCCTGGGGAAGGACATAGGCTACCTTTTGGGAGAAGCTAGTAAATTTTTTTTTTTCCTTAATAATTATGCTTTGATAAACTCACTACAATGATAAACTGTGATCGTTATTTTATTTACGAGTACCAACTTGTGAAGTCAACAAAGACTTTTTTTGTGCAATTTTCTAAAAGACAATGCACGACGTGTTTTGAGTACAAGATAGCAACACAAATTGTAGGGGATTCTTATTGAAACACCTTATTACATACACTTTTCATTTATTAAGCCGCGCACTTATGGGATACTAACTCGTTTTACATTTCAATTTTTCTTAAGTAGTTTTCTACTAGGGTACAAGTAGCGGGTAGGCCCACTGATAATTATTTATATTTATTGCTTCTAAACCAATCAACAATAAGAAAGGCCGGGATATTTTGGTCAAGCATGAGTCTAATTCTCGACAGGTTTAGACCTGTTCGGACAAGTTTTTGCTTGCTCGAGGGCGATACCATTTGTTGCGTATGTGTGTGTAGGTGCCTGTTAATGTTTTACCTGTGTGTTTTTGTCGAGTTAGAACCTGTTTTATGGGTGATACCATTAGTTTAGATATTTATTTACCTTTTGAGGATGTGTGGGGTGCTAACTACGTTTCTTATTGATTGGTTTATAGCTACATTAGGTATTGATAAAACTTATTATTAACTATGGGAGATGAAAACTATCCCTATGCTTAAGAATGTAACAACGAATTACCCATCTATTTTACCTATAAGAAAATGGTTTTTATTGTTTAATCAAACTCTTAATTATTAATCAGTTCTTCTTGTAGTCGCCAACAGTCTCCCCCTCAGTGCGTTGCACTCCATCTCGTTGGGGCGACGTTGCTGGTACGATCAGGACTAGGCGCGATGCTGGCCGCCGCAGGACACCCGCTGCAGTTCGCACGTCTACGATCCTGGTTCTTCCGTCTGGTCCGGGATGAGTGGCGACTATCTCGCCGCGTGGCCACGAGTACCGTGGCAGGGTGTGGTCGACGATCAGGACTATGTCGCCCAATGTAGGGTCCTGATAGTGAGGACCTTGGTTGTAGCGTGGCGAGAGAGTTGGTAGGTACTCTCTCAACCACCTTGACCAGAAATGATCGGTCAAGCGTTGGGATGTCTTCCAGTTGGGAGAACCGATGAGTTCTGTGTCGTCGAAGGAGCCAAAGAGGGTAGCTCCGCATGAGCGCCCGATGAGGAAATGGTTCGGGGTCAAGGCTTCTTCTTCTTCTGGGTCGGTGCTGACGGAGAAGAGGGGTCTCGAGTTCACGATGTGCTCGGCCTCCAGAAGCAATGTGTGGAGTATTTCTTCTTTAGGTTGCCGCTCGTGTAGTGTTGCTGAGAGAGCGACTTTTACGGATCGCACCATTCTTTCCCAGGCTCCGCCCATGTGGGGGGCTCCAGGAGGGATGAACTTCCAAACGATGCCCATTTTGTTTACTTCTTTTCCCAGAGTCTCGATGGCTGCAGTGATTTCTCTGTTGGCACCGATGAAGTTGGTTCCGTTGTCGCTCAGGATAATTTTCGGTGTTCCTCTTCTGGCGATCATTCTTCGTAGCGCGAGGATCATGGAGTCGGTTGATAGGGAGTTAGCCAATTCTAGATGAATCGCTCTTGTGGTGAGGCACGTGAACAAAGCTCCCCAACGTTTCTCTGTACGTCTTCCAATGGTAACAAACATAGGTCCGAAATAGTCTACTCCTAGGCAGGTGAAGGGAGGGCTGGCCTTTGTTAGACGTTCAGGTGGCAGATCTCCTTGAGGTGTGATCTGTGGAGTCTTCTTCCGAATTCTACACCATCCGCAGTCTCGTGCTACCTTTTTTACCATGTTTCGAAGCGATGGTATCCAATATTTCTGCCGGACCTCATTCATCACGGTGTTGTGGTTCCCGTGATTGAAAGCTTCATGGAGGTATTTCACTAGCAGCTGGGTTATTCGGTGACGTTTGTCCATCAGGATCGGATTCTTGTATGAAGCTATCAAGTATTTGGCGGCTCCGATGCGGGTGGATAGTCTGATGAGCCCGTCTTCTAATTTGATCGTGAAGTTCTTCAGGTTGGATGTCGAATTAAGGTCTTCTTTCTTACGCAGGGCGGCTAGTTCGTCTGGGAAGCTGTCTTCTTGCACTCTTTTTATCAGCAGTTGTTCCGCCTTTTCTATGTAGAGTGCAGATTTTGGTAGAAAGGCCGCTTCTTTTCTGCTTGGTCTCTTTTCCGACGATTGGATCTTCTGTTTTTGTATCTTTTTCCAGGCTGGGTCTTGGGTTCTTCTGGTGATGAGTTTTGTGATGTTCACCTTTTTCTTTATTTTTCGCTTGAAAACGTCTATGGCTTGTAGGTACCTTGCTGTTGCGTGAAGCAGGCGTATCCAACTGGAAAATCTCTCTGGATCGGGCACGATGACAGGTATGACTTTCCTGACGCTTAACGTGATGGCGTTAGGCTTTTCCTCGCCCGTATCGGTGATAGAGACTTTTTTCTCTTCTGTAGGCCAATTTCTGGGATCTTCACGCAAGAAGGCTGGGCCATTAAACCATCGATGTGATACATCGAATTTAGACGGGGTTTCTCTGGTAGCGTCGTCGGCTACGTTGTGTTTCGTCGGAACCCAGCGCCATTCTTTATGCTTCGTCAGCTCTTCTATCTCGGCGAGACGGTGCGCGACGAAGGGCTTGAAACGCCTAGGGTCTGATTTGATCCATGTCAGCGCTGTTCTGGAGTCGGTCCAGAAGTATCTTCGGGTCGTCGTTAAATCCATTTCTTGGCTTGTACTATTGGCCAAGCGGCTTCCCAGTAGACACGCTTGTAGTTCGAGTCGAGGTATTGAAGTTGGCTTGAGAGGTGACACTCTAGCTTTCGCCGTTAGCAGCTTTACTTCCACGCGATTGTCCGGATGTTGAGAGCGCCAGTACACCGCGCAAGCGTATGCCTTCTCACTTGCATCGCAGAATGTGTGCAGCTCCCCCTCGGTCGCGTCGTATGTGAAACAGCGAGGAATTCGAAGGTCTTCAAGTTTTCTTAAATCTTCAAGCCACTTTCTCCATTCCTGTTCTCTTGGTGGAGGTAATATCTCGTCCCATTCTAGGCCGGACCTCCACAAGTTTTGAAGCATCACTTTTCCCTGTACGGTTATGGGTGACGCTAATCCTAATGGGTCGAAGACCGACATCACTGCGCTTGTCGCTTCTCTCTTCGTCGGTGCGCGTTTTCCTTCCTTGGCTTCGTCGGGGGTGTTCCGTAGACTCAGAGTGAAATGAAGACTGTCTTCTTGGACGTTCCAATTGAGTCCCAAGGTTTTCTCGACTTGATCCTTAGGTTCTCCTAGCACGATGGAGTTTGTCTTGGTGTCTGCGTCGGTGAACTCTTCAACCGTCGAAGGGTCGTTGCTCGCCCAGCCTCTCAAGAGGAATCCCCCTTTCTTGTGGATCTCATTCACATCTCTTGACACTTTGGTAGCTGTCGCTGCGTCGGGATAGCTTGCGATGTAATCGTCCATGTAATGGTTTCGGTTTATCGCTCTGACGGCTTCTGGACAGCAATTGGTGAAATCTTCTGCATTTCTGTTCTTTACATATATAGCGGTACACGGCGAGCAGGCGGCTCCGAATATTAATGATGTCATTCTGTATTCCTTATTTTTCCAAAGAAATCGAAGGCTGTCTCTATCTTCTTCATTGATTTTTATTCTCAGGAACATTTCTTTGATGTCTGCGACGACGGCTACTGCTTCTTGCCGGAACCGGAGCAGGACACCGAACAGTGATTGTAGCAAGTCGGGTCCTGCTAACAATGCGTCGTTCAGCGATTTTCCATTTGATTTAGCGGCGGCGTCGAAGACCAGTCTCATCTTCTTCTTCTGGGGGTGGACAACGGCGAAATGCGGCAGGTACCATGATCTTGAGGAGGCGGATTCATCTGTTACTTCCTCGGCGTATTTACTGTTGATCAGGTTTTCGACCTGCTCTTCATATTTTCGTTCAAATTCTTTGTCCTTTAAGAACTTTTTCTCCATTCCCCTTAGTCGTCGCGCTGCAGCTGTTTTGCTTTCCGGCAGGCTTTCCTCGTCCGTCTTCCAGATCAAACCTGCACTGAATCTCCCATCAGGTAATCTTTTCGTCGTGGAATGCAGCAGGTCAAGAGCCCGTTGGTCGATGTCGCTGGAGGGTCTCCTCGCGGCGACTCCTAGGGCTTCGATGTCGAAGTGGTTTCTAATCATCTTCTCGAGGCAATCATCTTTTCCTTCAGGCAATGTCACAAGATGATTCACTATTCGTACTGCAGTATTATTTCTTGACTTGGTTCCGTGCAAGACCCAACCCAACTGGGTTCTGGAGGCTACTGGCTTGCTTCGGTCGCCAACTTTTACTTCTTGAGACACGATCAGATGCCAATTGTCCTGTCCGATGAGTACAGTAGGACGAGCGTTTGGATATTTCAGTTGCTCTGCTATCTTTTCCAGATGTGGGCAGTCTTCCAGATCCTTATCGCTGACTTCTTGGGGGGACAAGTGCAAGGCCTTAACGGTGTATCCTGACATTTTCTCCATGCTGCGCTCGAATCTTCCTCTGATCTTGATATCGACCTTCTTTGACTTCTGGCTCATTCGATGACCTCCCACGCCCTCGATTCTTAATTCTTCTTCAGGGCCCTGGGCTCCGATCATGTTCACGATGTCTTCTTCTATCAGGGTCACTGTTGATCCTTCGTCCATGAGGGCGTAGACTTCGGCTTTGGCATCTGGTCCCCATAGTTCTACTGGCACGATTTTCAAGTAGGCTCTTGATATCGTCCGCGTTGCATTCACTGTCGATGCTACAGCTTGGGTATCTTGCGTGGCTGGCTTCGTCCTTTCTTCTGAATGTAACATCACATGGTGACTTCTCTTGCATTTTCCACACGGCTTTGCTTTGCAGCTGAATCTTCTATGTCGTCCCAATAGGCATTTGAAACATATGAAAGCTCGCTTGGCTTGTTCCCATCTTTCTTCTATGGAAGCGTTGACGAACTTATTGCATTTCAACAGTGCGTGTTCCCCAGCACATTCAGGACAGGCGATCTTTTCCGGTTTCTTGGTGTCGTCCTTGCATGAACAGACTGTCGCTGTTTGTGGTTCATCTTCTTCTTCTTCATCATCCGAATCTTCCTCGTTCGATGAATGTTCTTCTTCATTGTGCCGTGCGACTCGAGTGGCGTTCACGCCGCGGGAACCGGGAGGCCGCATGCGGTTTCTTAATCCTTCCTTCTTCACCTTGGTACCCATGAACTCGTGCATTTCGAACTGATCCACCATTTGGTTGAAGAAGTTCATAAGGCTGATGAGGATTGGTTCATCATCTTCTTCTTTGGATGCTCTGTAATCGTACCACCTGAATCGCACCAGGATGCACATCTTCTCAATTATACGATTCGCTATATCACTTGAGTGCAGATAACTTTGCTTCTTCATTTGTTTCACAACGCTGACTGTATTGGCCACTGCTCCAGCGTATCTCACCAACTCTCTTGCGTCTTCAGACATGGGGGTCAGCTTCTCTATGTTTTTTTCTATCTCACTTCTTATCAGATAAGTGGGTCTTCCGAATCGGCGTTCTAATGCAGTTATTACCTCTTCTGGATCCACTTGTGTATAGAGAAGGGACTTCACTGCTTCTTTGGCTTTCCCTTTTATTGCTCTTCTTAATCTTCCCATGTTCTCGATTCCACTGAAGAGAGCCTGCGAGTCCTTGTATGTTGCTTTAAAGGCCATCCAATCTCTTGCGTCGCCGTCAAATTGGTGTAGCTCGCTGACATACTTCGGCGCGCGTTGCATAACCGCTGTTGCCTTGCTGTCTGTTGCTGATTTGACTGCTTCCAATATTGCTTCGGCCAGCTGACTGGCAGGGGTCGTCGTGGGTGGCGTCGTTTCTGCTGTGTGCGGCGCTTCCTTTGCCTTTGACACCCATGCTTCAGTAGCCTTTTCAGCAGCGGCTTTGGTCGCGGTATCTTCTTCATTATCACTCAAGTCCGTATCGTCTTCGCAGACACGCGTTAATTCCAACTTGGTGTTCGCCAGCTTAGCTTTCATCTTGATTTCTTCCAATTGTAATTTCTCTAATTCTAATCTGGCTTCTATTTCTTTCTTCTTATTGCTTGCTTTGTTTGAAGTCGGCTTTGCCTTCTTTTTATTTTCTACCAAGGTAGCATCGGCTTCCTCGACCACGGTTGTGTCTTCGGTAAGCGCGCTGCCGTCTGTCACCTCTTCGGAGGTGGTAGCTGACGTTTCCGTAGTTTCTTCTTCCGTGGTCGAGCGCGTGCTATCTCCTTTACGGCTTCGCGTCATCATTATTTATTCACTTTCACAGCACTTATTGTCAATATTGTTCAGTAACTTACCGGTGTTTATATGTTAGTCCTTTAGCAGAGGACGCGTTGAAGCGAAGGCGTACACACACACTTCGACTTATACAGTACATACACACATTAAAACTTTAGTTCCGTGTCCTTTAAGTACTCACTAAACACCGTTCACGTAACGCTTATGCACTCACTAAACACCGTTCACGTAATGCTTATGTACTCACTAAACACCGTTCACATAACACATATATTCATTACGCACGTTAACATAACACTTATGTACTCACTATGCACATTCACAAAACACTGGAACAAGCAGGGCTTCGAGTGACACTGGGCTTCGAGAGGGCGCGGCGTGGCTCGTAGTCGACCCTCCCAGCTATAATCTTCACTCGGCAGGTCGTGTGCCCGCCAACAGGTCTTCCGTGGAGGGCCTAGCTTCGAGAATAAGCGATCTTCCTAGTCGTTTATTCCCAGCAATAATCTTCGGCGGCACACGTAGGGCTTCGAGTGATACGGGGGCTTCGAGAGGGCGCGGCGTGGCTCGTAGTCGACCCTCCCAGCTATAATCTTCACTCAGCAGGTCGTGTGCCCGCCAACAGGTCTTCCGTGGAGGGCCTAGCTTCGAGAATAAGCGATCTTCGTAGTCGTTTATTCCCAGCAATAATCTTCGGCGGCACACGTAGGGCTTCGAGTGATACGGGGGCTTCGAGAGGGCGCGGCGTGGCTCGTAGTCGACCCTCCCAGCTATAATCTTCACTCAGCAGGTCGTGTGCCCGCCAACAGGTCTTCCGTGGAGGGCCTAGCTTCGAGAATAAGCGATCTTCCTAGTCGTTTATTCCCAGCAATAATCTTCGGCGGCACACGTAGGGCTTCGAGAGGGCGCGGCTCGTAGAACTAATCTTCACGTAACTTACCAAAATACGCAAGCTTCTTGTAAAACGCTGCTTATCTTCATACAGCGATATATCTTCAAGTAGCTTCTGTATTCTTCGTGTATCTTCAGGCTCAGGCTTCAGTTCTTCAATCCGGCTGCAGAAGGACCAATTCTTGTAGGGGATTCTTATTGAAACACCTTATTACATACACTTTTCATTTATTAAGCCGCGCACTTATGGAATACTAACTCGTTTTACATTTCACTTTTTCTTAAGTAGTTTTCTACTAGGGTACAAGTAGCGGGTAGGCCCACTGATAATTATTTATATTTATTGCTTCTAAACCAATCAACAATAAGAAAGGCCGGGATATTTTGGTCAAGCATGAGTCTAATTCTCGACAGGTTTAGACCTGTTCGGACAAGTTTTTGCTTGCTCGAGGGCGATACCATTTGTTGCGTATGTGTGTGTAGGTGCCTGTTAATGTTTTACCTGTGTGTTTTTGTCGAGTTAGAACCTGTTTTATGGGTGATACCATTAGTTTAGATATTTATTTACCTTTTGAGGATGTGTGGGGTGCTAACTACGTTTCTTATTGATTGGTTTATAGCTACATTAGGTATTGATAAAACTTATTATTAACTATGGGAGATGAAAACTATCCCTATGCTTAAGAATGTAACAACGAATTACCCATCTATTTTACCTATAAGAAAATGGTTTTTATTGTTTAATCAAACTCTTAATTATTAATCAGTTCTTCTTGTAGTCGCCAACACAAATGATTATTAAAAGACCTTCTTAAAAGTGGAATTCACATTTCACAAAACCACACCATTATTATTGAATTAAAAAGTCCGTAATAAAGTTGAGACCCGATTCGGACATGACACGGAAAGTTGTCAAAATGTTGACCCAAACCCTTTTCGGCTAAAATATGTATATTTGGGTAATTACCAGCGTATAACTTTTTATTGTACAAAGGATTTATTTCAAATGCTTTTTGAATATTCTTAAATGATTTTTTTGCGTGTATCTCTTGAAATACAATAAGTTTGTACTTACATCGGTGACGCCATCGATAATTTTACCTAATTATTGATGTCAAAACTCTTAAACTGGTTAAAATATTCATTAGTTTAAGACTTGACTGCAAAAAATTGTCAAAATCTTTTTGCAATACTACCATTTAATCTAGAAACCAACTGAGTTGGAAGGCTTTCGTGTGAGTTCTTCAAAAACACAATTAAACTATAACGCTTCTAAGTTATAAGCTTCTTTGAGGCGTGGCTTGAGAGGCGGCATGGCGTCCTCACCTTCCGCCTGACACAGGTCCTCACCGGACATGGCTGTTTCGGGAGGTTCCTGTTTTGGATAGGGCGGGAGGAAACGCCCGGGTGTTTCCATTGCGAAGATCGCCCAGAGGACACGGTGGAGCATACGGTGGAGGTCTGCCCAGCTTGGGCGGAGCAACGCCGTGTCCTCGTGGAGGTGATCGGCGGTGGCGATCTCTCGCGTCCGACCCTGGTCCAGGCCATGGTACGGAGCGAGAGGGCATGGCTGGCAGTCGCCTCCTTCAGCGAAGCAGTTATGCTCGCAAAGAGGGAGGCGGCGCACGTGAGGGAGATGCAGTACATGCGCCCTCACAGCCGTGGCCTTCGCAGGAGACGGGAATCGGGAATCCCAGGCTGATTCCCGGCCACCGTAGGCACGGGCTTGTGGACGGCGAGTAATGTGTAGCTCGCTGTCCGGTAAGGACCAAGCCCGGGTCGACGGCGCGTTGTGTTCCACGCGCGCCTCAAAGAGATGTCAGCAGCAACAGAAGGGGCCTGCAAGGGCCGATGCCTGCCAGGGGTGCGGGTTGTTCGAAAGAGATACCGCCGCCCCTGGCACACAGGCAACTGAGGGAACACGGGTGGGTTTTAGTCAGTAAAAGTCTGACACGCCCTCCCGCTCCACCCAGAGCGGGAGAAGTTATTTGATGACTTCCCACCCAGAAAAAAAAAAAAAAAAAAGAACGCTTCTAAGTTACCGTTACGTAAAAAAAAAACATTTTTTTTAAAGAAAGAATTTAGTTTTATCTTTTAAATGGTTTTGACTGAAATCTAGTTTCCGCGACTGAAAAATTGATATTGAATATTGGGCATCCGCTGGATGCGGCAAGCACAGAACAGGTTAAAGTGGAGGACCTTGGAGGCGGCCTATGTCCAGCAGTATAGTCAAATGCATAGAGAACGCTGCTGCCCATTCTCTAGTAAGTACCTTAGTCGCCTTCTAGGACACCCATGGGAAGAAATGGGATGGTGCTATTCGTTTACGTCCGGCAACACACGGAAACACACAATAAAAGTAGATATTAAACCAGCCATTGGCACCATTTTATTACAAGCCACATTCGTGCCACGACAGAGTTAATTTAATATATCATAAAACAAAACTATTTCAATAAAACATACTTGTTTATACCGTAATAAAAACAAGCTAATCACATCAAAACTTCTAAAACGTTGACGACGGAATTAGGTCGACATAAGCATAGGAATTGGTCGACCCGAAAAACTTCATTACGAAAGTTGAATTGCCTTGAAATCTCTCGAACCAATTAATCATGAGCGTTTTCATTAAAACCGTCCATACCTATATCTAATGCCCGAGATACGCGAGGCTAGTTTTTTAAAGCGTAGTAAGGATAGCAAGTAAGAGCCTCGGTATACTATCCTGGCTTGCTGTCCTGGCCTGGCACATGCTAATGCTGTTTCCAATCATCCTACTATCCTACCATTTCTACTATTATTATAAATATTAATTAAACATGTTTGTTACTCAATCGCGCAAAATCAGCCGAACGGATTGGGATGACATTTGAAACACAGATAGTTTATAATTTGGATAAACATATAAGATACTTTTTATTCCGGTAATACGGTCCCATGGCATGGTTTCTGATCTCCACGCGAGTGTAACCGCTGGTAAAAGCTGGTAATAAAATAATAAAGAAATCATTATAACAGAGGTAGTGAATAATTTTATGCCAGTACAGTTTACAACATGGCGGTCAGAAAAACGAGAAGTCACTGCATACAAGCCAATCAAATAGTACTTACTAGCTTCACCGGCCACATAAACTCATCTGTGCGAGCCGCTGTCCCCGCACCCCTCTTTCACTGCCGCTGGCATGCGGCGATGTTGAGATGGTGGACTCAACAGTAATGTTAGTAATAATTTGTGGTGGGGTGCGACGAAATAAGTAACTACAAATTACTAGCTCAAAAAATAGAACTCAATCCATTAAACTATTCTAACTTGAGAAGCTAGCTTACCAGCCTAGAACGAAAAGGGAGTTACTAGCGTGCTAGCTTACTAACACTAGCTTACTGCACTGACTTGAGACCGTGAACTAACCTCGTGTATCTCAGGCATTACTTCTAGAATGTATTCATCAAACGTTTGCATAACGAATAATTACCAGCAATAAATAAAAGTTGGAACGTATGACTCTGAATGCATTTTTTTCCGTTTTTAATTTGTATTTGAATGCAGAAAATGTTGAGAGAAATTATCGGGAAGCCCGGAAAATGCGGTGGAAACAGATTTGTGTTTATCAAGAAATATTGCTTTTAATTTTCAATTCGAAGCTATGTATGCATAACTATTATGATAAGAAATATGGTATAATAAAAATCATGATTTGAAATATGATGCACCGTTTCGCTGTTGCTAAGTACTGTGTGAAGTCTTTAATGTTGAAAAGTGATAATATCCGTAAGGTATTAAGTCGTACGTTGTACAGTTACTTTTAGTTGTGCATTTTAAAACTAAATTCACATAAAAAAATCAGTTATATTGATATGATCGATTCTTGTAAACTCTTTTTCGTCTTGATGGTGTTTCTGATTTTGAATACAAAATCTGATACCGCTAAGTTACTAATGATAACGTGTTAAGGTAAAATTTCATTTATCAAAAGCGAGTTCTAAAAAAATCCAATTAGATTTATTTTAAGAAACGATGTTTTGCAAAAACCTTTTTAAAACTAATTTATGGCACCAGAATCTTTGCCTTTTGCTCCAAACGTAAGCTGATTTCGTAACCATATATTTGCAGAGACGTACCTAATCTGAAAGAAAAATCTCGGGAAAAAGAACAACATATTCATCACGAATAAATCAAGAGAAAAAGGCTGTTACCTACTTGGCATCGCAAGCGAAAACCCATTATGTTAAAAAAATCAAATAAAAATAAGACATATTCTCGGGACGTGTTCCCCTTTCTTGTTCCATTTTCGAATCGTTGAAGATAGGAACTCTGATCACAGAAACTAAAGAGATGTGATTGGGAAGCAAGGTATGAAATTCGTGTTATTAATATTTTTAGGTGTCTAAAAGCAAGGTAAAAAAAATATACCAAAAAAAATGCGTAATTTGTTAATGTTTTTGCGAATTTGTCGCCTGCTCTTCCAATAATCTTGAGAGCGTTAAAGCCAAGTGTTACTTCCGGTAAGTATAGATATTTTTAACACGCTTTTATTAGCTTCACCTGTATGTTTGTAAGCATGTTTGTAGCCGACTCCTTTGGACTTGATTTTGACCCACTTCTTTCTTCCATAATGTAAAAAAATAAAATAAACCGAAAAATAACGCTTTTGTAGTTAGCAGAACTAAAAAATAGAATAGAAATATAAAAACCAAACTTAAAAGGCAAAAAAGAAATCTGCTTTTTAAGTTTGGTATTTAAAGCGTGTTTTTTTGTTTTTGTTTTTATTTAAAATAATAGATAAAATAATACAAAAAATCCCCTTAATATCTAGGACGGACATTCCAGGTTTTTAGACTCAGCTCATTCTTAAACAACAACCTAACATGGAACGTACGTTCTGTTTGTAAATGGGCGTGTCGACACTTAGTCGACGTTCACATCGAACACCAAGGGATGAAAATCTAGTGAGCGAATAAATCCTGCCTCGATGTTTTTACGTCCCAGTGACCGTCGACTTAGAACATACGTACCTGCATTCTACGGGGTATTGCCAATCATACATCTACTTTCAGTCTTTCAAAATCAGAATAGGTACACCGAAAGATTTTGCAGAAATGTTCAATAGTTCAATATATGACTTCGAACCCGATTTTAAATTCATGACGAAATATCCTCCATATATTTAGGATTAAACATTTGAAGGTGTTCCTAACAGCTTTTCACGTAGTGGAAATATGACCAGGCAGAAGAATACTCATAACCCCTGAAAACCGGGAGAAAAATCCTCATCGCAACATCAAAGTGAGCAAGCAGCTTAGTGGAATTAGCTGTGTAAATAGTTTTATTTTTTTAAAGTCCTCTAACGGCATTCGATTTAGTTCCTTAATCGAAAACTTTCAGCAAATCGAGACTGTATTTAGTATGAAATAGGATTCGTTATGTAAGATTTTTGGTTTATTTTTAACCGTAGTTTCATTTTGAATACTTACTTCTTCGTTTTTTTGCAATCATTGCAGCAGATTCAGATAACAGAGTGCGTTTGTCTTATTACTCTGAATTTTTAATTCTTTGCTTATTAGTTTGTAAGTACCTATTCCATTTTTGTTTTCTTTTAGACCTCTTTATTCTTTTTCAAGGTCATGCTTGCGTATTAAAAGTCAAAGTCAAATCATTTATTTGAAATAGGTACGAGTATACAAAAGGCAGTTTTGAAGGAGAAACCGGTCGAGGGCGAGTCGAACTCGTGCGCCAAGGGTTCCGGACCTACCCATCATACCGCCATAATAAAAAAGATATGGGCAAATTTAGATTTTCGTGAAAACTTGTACGAGTAAGTACCAAAATTTACCTTCGGCGTCATCAGTATAGTATAATAAAATGAGGGGTACATGGGATAACACATTGGATAATGCCTATGTCCGATGAGCTTCCGCACGAACTCAGTCTCTTCAAACCTACTGAGCCTCCTGCCGATTGATCTGTCCCTGTAAATCCTATCATCACGTGTACTTAGAATGATGAATACTTAGATATATATTCTCGTAGCGGATTTAAACGAATCTTGTAAGTCTTCCTCCGTCTACTAAAAACAGACACGCGTGGCGCTTCAAAATTATTTAACTCTTCGGTATCGCTCTAAAATCCCGTAAAATATTGTCGAAATCCACTTTTAGTAAGGCACAATTCGATATTAGGAACAAAATAACCTTAAAGAACACAAAATTCCTATTGAATCGATCAGATGATTCAAATAAAATCCGCCATTTTGCCTCTTAGCAAGCTTTAAACAGGGCACCGGTGGTGTTTAACTATGACGGCTACAAATCAATTGCTTAGCGACCTCTTACCGTTAAATAGCATTTGAAATAAAAAATTTGTTAATCAGTTAGTTAGCAATTGATTAAAAGTTAAGAGGCACAACGATTTAAAAAAAAAACTACTATCTTACTAATATTACAAATGTAAAAAAAAATATGTTTAGATGTCTGGATATGTAGATCTGGATGTTTTTACCCAATCAACCAAAAACAGCTGAATGAATTTGTATGAAACTTGGCACACAGATAGATAATAACCTGGATTAACACATAGTATGTTTTTCGACCACCACGCGGGCGAAGCCGCTGGCACAAGCTAGTTAATAATAAAGCACTGACAGGTAAATTCAATATATGATAGGTAGATATTTACGTTTAGTATTGATTAACGTACACGAAATTGTGGATTCCGAAATACCGACGAAATGACATCCCTCTCTAGAGAAATCAAATAGTCGCAATATTAATGGTATTGGCAAGCATGATTTGGCCACAGAACCCGGTTATGGAAAAGGCTTCAAATACAACGCACGTAAGTAATATCAGACTGAATAAAATATCTAGGAATGAAGCACGCCATTTAGATATATTGTGTTGCTGTACTTAGGTTATGTTCTAGAAAATTGGGAAGACAGAGATCGGTGTTTTTGAAGTCACGGCTCCTTGTCATAGCGGGCATGTGTGTACCGGACGTAATGTTACTGTACATTTTGTTTAAAGAATAAAATGTGTTTTGCAACTTTAGGTTTAGTTACGCTTAAACCTTATTATTTTTCCGAAAACGTCGTTGCCAGCATTTTGAATGAGAATTCGCTTGTTGCAAGAAGCTCAGAACAAGTCGGAAGTGAGGACGCTTGGGCTTCTCCGAGCATTTTCAATGCTGAAAACGTCTACGAATCAGGGGACGTACACCGGTTGAAATGATGACGATATGTTGAATAAAAATGACAATTTGTGAAGGTGACATAACTTTTGTGGAAAAATAATTTATTTGAAAATTGCTGAACTGGTGTGGATCCTTGACCGAACGTATTTAGAAAGAAAAACCAGCCAACTGCGTGTTGGAGTCGCACACGAAGAGTTCCGTACAACAAGGAAAAAAAAACCACTTAAAGCACGTTTCTTGATCTTCTGTCAAATTTCCATATTTAATATAATTTAATTTTTCTTACATGTGAAAATTTCAACCGTCCACCTATTACATGAGGTAGACAGCTCGTTGACAGACAGATGGATGGACGGGTAGAAAGACAACGGGGGCTTAGTAATATGGCACCCTTTGATAACGAAACCAAAGGAAGACTTTTTATAAGTATAGCATTTTCAAAAGAGTTAAGTGAAAGTCCCGTTATCAACTAACACCAGAATTAGTTAAGCAGATGTCAATTACCTGAAAAGCCGCGAAAGGTTTTTAAAGTGTGTCTTCCCACTAACTGGTGAGCGGTTTAAAGAACTGCTAAGCCTGTGATGAGATGGTGCTCCTTTACCAAACCCATTTGTTCCACTAGCTGAAAATATCGCACCTGGATATGAGCTGCCTTGGCTTTCGTGAAAGTCTTTAGACTCCGTCTCAAGTAGGCCGAAATAAACAAAATTTGTTCAGGTGGAGATTCACAGATGACTCCGCCCTGGAGAGTAAATATGGTGCTGCTCCACAAACAAAGGGGCACTTAATATCTTGTCCAGCGCGTCCTGTCGTCTGCACGCTACAGGATCTGATCGAAGCTGCTGAAAGTGCCAAGCTCGTAGCCAAATTCTGAGCTGACTGTATTTAGATTGACACGCTAATAATAAAAAGAATTATGTAAAGCCAATCAAAACATGGGATTTTAAAACAGATTACATTGTAAGTCATGCTCTCAGCCACAGGATAAAAACAATAAAAAAACTGGTATGAACTTTCTAATCGTACAAGTATCAAACTCAATTTAATTATAAATTATAGCTGGCTAGGCGAGAACTCACCTAATAAAAGTTATAATTTATTTGTGATGCCGATCCAAACTTTTATCCAAAACTCCAGCCTAAATCAAAAACACGAACGAAACGACTCCCGTTTTGAATTTAAAACTTCTCATAACACGTTAGGCTTAGTACGGATTACAATGGAAACCTCGGTATTTCGATGTTTTTGTTCAAAATTTTGGTTACAGGAAGAGAATTGGATTTAATAAATATGGATAGTTTTTTATTTAGAAAATAATAGGAGGTTGAGTTTCAAAGAAAGTTGTTAGTTGGTTTGCCCGTAAAAAACCGACTAAGTGCGAATGAAACTCGCACACGAAGGGTTACGTACCACAATGCAAAAAAAAACCGAAAAAACACGTTGATTTATTGCATGACCCGCTTTACTTATTTTTATTATTGGTAGTTATAGCGGCAATAGAAATTCACACTCTGCGAAAATTCAACTGTCTACCTATTACGCTTCATGAGAAATGGCCCGCTGACAGACAAATGGATGGACGGGTCGACGGACGGGCGGACCGATGAACGGACGCTGCTTAGCAATAGAGCCCTCTTGGACCATTTGGGTACGGAACTCTAAAAAAGTTTGTGAAATGTTTAGACATTGCCAGAAACATGATCAGAGATCGCACAAGACAGAGAGGTTTGTGAAGAGAGAAGGGAGGTCTATGCCGAGCAGTAGGGTTCGAAATAGAACAGCAAAAAATAAATGTTATCTTCTTTTAAACACGTTATTTTTCTTCTCTGAGTAGGTAGGTGTGGGAACACTAAAGTCCCTTTCGTAACGGGTTCTGATAATAAAATACTCTTTTGCATTCATTTTTAGTAATTATTCCAAGAAAACGCTTTACGAATTATATGTATCACTTCTTTCTTCGGCTTGTCAGCTCAATCTCTTTCCTATTGTTTTTTCTCTGTACCATTCTAAATTAGTTTGACAGTTCAAATGTATTAAAGTTATTATAACCAGTCTATACAATAGTAAGATTGGTGCAAAGAACCGTTACAGTACAAGTTTTAAATTAATCCCACTGCTACCAGTCTTAGTTATAAATACTTCTAATAAACTATGGACATCACATGCATACAACTTATTAAAAAAATTAAAACTTTTTTCAGGAGAACCGTTTTACACATTAATTTATAACTATTGGTAGCCCAGTTGTCGCAATTCGAACATAATTCAATTAAATTTTATGTTTGAGCATTGTGTTATTTAGATACTAAACTATAATATTTGAAATTAATATAATAATTAAGAAAATATTTGTTATTAAAATTATTATTTATATTAAAATATAAACTTTTTGCCCTTCTTCTCCATATAAACTTTAACTGTGCCAAACATGCTCCTGCATCCGCATAATTTTCGTAAAAAGGGGTGCAAAGTTTTTGCTTCACGTATTAATTTGAAGATAAATTGATTGAATAAAAAAAGTGCTCAATTCCGATTTGGAAAGAAATAACTATGCCATTTGTAACGTTACAGTTAGTAACGTTAGTTATATCCCGTTAGCATCCCAGAGGATCGATACGGAAATATTTATTCGCGGAACCGGAAAAACTGCGAAGTAAATGCATGGGAAAATTGTAAGTCCCTCACTGCGGAATCCTGTTACATAAAACTTGTTAGTATTATTTATATTCGAAAACGAATAAATCTTGGTTCGAAATAGTAATGGAAGTAGAAATTGTTCGGTCCTAAGCAAGCAGGATAGTTTAAAGTGGAGTAAAGGCTTTATGCAATGAAAATGATGCGATAAAATGTGAAGTTTATTATAAAATGGGTATTTGTTTCGGTTTTAAAAATAAACAGCATCGTAAAAGTCCTAATATTCTAGATGGTTGTTCATATGGATTTTGAATACTCTTTTGTATCTTACCTTAGAGTTCTTAGACTTTAAATATCTATAATTGGTTTTTCCAAACAACAACAAACTCCAGTTACCTTTCAAACTTGTACTCTATGAACAAGACGGAAAGGCTGCTTATCAAAAGCTAACAGTCTATAAATTATAATCCTAGTAATATTGTAAATGTAAAAGTTAGTATATTGAGATGTATAGATGTTTCTTTAACAATCAACTAAAACGGCAGAACGGATTTGGATGAAATTTGGCAAACAGATAGTTTGTAACCTGGATTAGCTGCCTGGCTGTTTGTGTATGTGAGTTTAAATGTTTGTAAACGCACCCACAACACAGGAGTAATTCCTAGCGTGGGGCAACGTTTTTTTAAAACAAAAAAAAAACAAAAAATTACCGGTAGTACTTACTACCGTGGGTTAATTTTCAACCTCTAAGCGGGCGAAGTCTCTAGCACAAGCTAGTAGAATATAATATGAAGCTTAGCTTATTTTTCTTTTAGCTATACCTCTGTACATCTTATAAAAATAATTCGAAGACATTGTGACATTTACCAACCCGAACTGGGCTCGCGTGGTGTATTGCAGCCCATGCCTCGAAAAAAGAGGCCCAGCATTGGGAACATTATACGTTGTTTGACCTCCGTATTTTTTCCTTAAACGCAGTAGTTGTATCCATTTAATTCGACTTGTTTTGATCATACATAAAACCTGACGCTATCATCGCGTGACAAACAGCTATCATCGTTCAATACTAACTGTAAAAACTGACGCCATTTTGTTTCGTTGACTTAACACGGAAATGCTATTGGAATTTTTTCATGTTCTGTGTAGTTTGCTCGTTTATTGACATTTTTTAAAGCATGTTTCATTTAACCTATAGATTTTATCGGAATTGTTGATTGTTAGATCTCCAGCTATAATTATGTTTTGTGATATTATTTATATTTGTTTTAGGTATGGATATTATAACGGAGCTTGCTGTTTAGTGTAATTTAGTTAAATATACTTTTTAGGGTTTCGTTCCCTAATGTCAATGGGACCCTAATTTTAAGGCTCTGCTGTCCATCTGGACGTCCATCCATCTGTCACGGTGCTTTACCTTCTGAACCGTAACAGGTAGACAGTTAAAATTTTCAGACAGTATGCATTACCGTAGCTGCTATAGCAACGAAGGATAAAACTAAAATAAAGTTCAAAAAAGTTACGTTTTTTTTCACGACTTTTCGATCCCAGCGGTACGGAAAACTTCATGTGCAAGTCTGACTTGCAAATGGACGCTTTTAAAGATTTATACGGTTAAAATAATAGTTCAGCTCAAGACAGAACTAAGATTCATCATCATCATATCAGCCGAAAGACGTCCACTGCTGGACATCTTAAATCTCCCCCAACAGAGGGGGATTTGCCATAATCGCCACGCTTGGCTGGCAGGTTGGCGATCGCAGTATGGTGGTCAAATGCATAGAGAACGCTGCTACCCATTCTCTAGTAAGTCCCTTAGTCGCCTTCTACGTTACTCAAGTGAAGAAATGGGATGGTGCTGTCTTTTACGTCCTGCACCATACGGAACTAAAATTAGGTAGACTAAAATTAAGCCAAGAGAAGAAGAAATAAGAACATAACTAACAACATTTGAAAAATATTTAACATGGAGAGATTGATTTATTAATATGACACTGTCTACATTTGTAAATTTACAGCGGCATTTTAAAATACATTATAGAAACCTGCAGTAACTCTTCAAATAACAGACAAATGTGGGAGGAAATGCCAGGAGGGGACGCCATAGAAGGACATAATTGTTACCTTATTGGAAATGTTCTTAATAACGTGCGAGGTACTCGTAACTGGCGTGCGTGTATGACGAGATGTATGAACGTAAACCAGGCAAAAGGATTATGTAAAAATCTTAGCAGATGACGTTCTGTAGGTTATGTTCCGTTCTCCACTAAAAGAAGTCGTTAGTTTATGTTAGGCCATTCAAATAAAACTCAATACTGTTTTATAGAAGACTTTAAAAATGCTTTGTATTTCAAACTCGTGCTTAACAGTGTATGTTCGTGATGACATGGAACTTACAAAGTAAAAGGGGAATGAAAAGAAGATTACGTACAATAATACTTATGTAGGAAATACGGAATGGAGAGAAAATATCAAGAAAATTGGGGATTTGTAGAATAGTCATACTAGAAAAATGTGTGTGTGGTGCAAGCATACAAGATCTGCGATAGAAATTGAAATTCTGCAGCATACAAAATGATATTGCGCAAAGATATCTCTTGTATTCTCTTTCAATCACTTGGCGAGGCCAATCCGTGAATGGGTGACCACCCATTACATACCAAGACCGCATTCCTCGGAAACGACTTGCCTAAAGCAATTGGTGTCGCATGCCATTTGTTAATGTATTGTAATCTATCAAAACAATCAGAAATTCACTACATATCACTACATGTTATAAAACAAAGTCCCCCGCCGCGTCTGTCTGTTCGCGATAAACTCAAATAGTACTGAACGGATTTTCGTGCGGTATTAACCAATAGACAGAGTAATTAATGAGGAACGTTTAGGTGTATAATTTGTTAATGTTTTGTTTAAATTGGGTAACGCGAACGAAGCCACTGGCATAAGCTAGTTAAAGTATATATTTTAGCACGTGCCCGTTGAGCTATATATTCATCGTAGAGTTCTCAACAAGCAAAGCAAGTTGGCAATGCGTTCAGCTAGCCGTCATTTACCTAAGTTTGACCGTTCCTCCGTTTCGAAAAAAGGACGCGCGACTACTTTGAGAAATCGGTTGCAGACGCGCATGTACCTATGTGCATCTCTTTCCTTAATTACATTTTTGTTTTTTTTTTATATCACGTTGCGTAATATATTATATTTTAGCGCACCTATTCTATTTCACCCCGTATACATATACGTGTGGGTTTTCATAAATATTTTTTTCAGAGTATATATAGAAAATATAGGACATAGGAACCGTGTTTTAGGAACTCAAATGAATACAAGAATACTTGAGCTCTAAGCAGCGGTATTAGGCCTCCTAAAGCATTGTAATGTAACAATATGACCCAGATTTAATTTCCATGACATTTGATCGCTCTTTCTTTTGTTTTATAGCTGAACGTAGCCCAGTCACGTCGGTGATTGCATCACGAACAACAGATGCACGCCAGCAGCTGTTCAGACCTTAAGAACTCACCGGAAAATCTTCGTTGCAGTGGATATAAAATACTTGATATTTTGAGGGGAAATATAATAATAGTTGACTTCCTTACTGCTTGCCTTGATGGAATCTCCTAGTAATTTGCAACTTCACTAAGGTTGAATCTATCTAGCGGTTTATGAGGTAAGCCTGACATTCAACATAAAGGTGCTATTCCGTTATTTGCTTCGGCCACTGCTGCTATGTGCTTCTGACATGATGACATCACTGTTACTGGTACTTTGCGACTACTTCAGTTTGCAAGCTTTTCAAGTGCTAAATTATAAACTGAAGATTGTTCATAAAAAAATCAGTGTGCGCAACAATGTCGTGCACAGTATATGGAACACAGTATATTCCTTTCGGTGTACTCACTCAAGTAAACGTTTACAAAAGAGATCCAAAATGCCGATACGAACAAACTAAATGCCGATCGAATGCTTAAAACGAGCGAAATAACCCTACACAAGTCACATACCTCAAATCCATGAGGTATCGGAGCTATAGGCTGACAAATTATGCACGAAACATCATTATCTACTAAGGATTTTCTTAAAACCAGTACCTACCAGCACTAGTACTAGTTAAATCGGTCATGCTGTATCGACACTTATGTAGATTAAAGTAACCTCAGTATTTCGCTTGTTATAATCAATCGATCCGCATACAATTAGTTCATATCGATTTCTGGGTTTTTGATTAATATATTTTGGACCTCCTCCATTGCTGCACTATACGCTTACAAAATTACACACCGCTTTGCAGGTGGAAATGGAGACTAGCGGATCGCCTGCTGAATACGTGCACTGTTGGAGTTCTGCATATTTTTTTTTTGCAAACGAATATGCTGAACACAATTTTGGTTGATACGTTTTTAGAGGTACTTACCAACTTTCCATCGTTACGTAAACTGAGTTGGATACATCTACAGGAAACAGACGGTTTCCTGTAGATGTATCCAACTCAGTTTCTTACTGAAAATGAGACCACAATATCACGTACGTATAATACACGCTATGTTATTGTTTCTCATGCTATCGAGTTGATGCATGTTTTCTTTTTTTTTTTGAAATAAAAACATTTTCATTTTAAAAGTTTAACTCTATGATTCAGTACTACTACTGAGAGCACCAGTTACCATTAATTTCAGCGTGTATTCAGCTAAATTCTCCTTTTACTGTGAATTATAACAGTAATTTGTCAGCAATTAAATTCTCCGAACATAATTTGCATGAATCAATTATCTTTAAACACGATAATCTACAATATTAAATTAACGTAAACGTTTTCGTCTAAACACATGTATAACATTCGATACATTTGCATACATTCACCTGATTAATATTAGCGAAAATTTGCATATGAATACGTGCTTATAATAACTAACCAAATGTTAACAACATAATGTCATGCTTGTATTTCCCAAAGGGGTACGCAGAAGTGGTATACCTACACACAAATTTCACCAGTTATGTTCAAGTCTCAAGTTATAGGGGCGAGTTTACTTCCTCATAAACATAATGCAGCATTGCATATGTAAGCGGGCACACCCTTTATGCTTGGAGGCGTTTATGTGGGTATTGAGTTCTGTTTACGTTTATTGTTTTGTTTTATTATTTATATCTGCTTGAGTTTAGTTACTGTGTTTTGTTGGTATATTGACGTGTGCTAGCTGACACATGGCAAATAATTAAATTTTGTTTTGTGTTTAGTAATGTTAATTACTGATCTATGATTGTACAGAATCAAGTTCTTCTAACTTAACAGACAGCTGTACTGCTGGGGAGTTTGTTGCGCCACTTCTTCTTCCCAGCTAAAGCACTAGGAAGTGGGAAAGGGCGGGCGTTTTGGGGGCGAATGTCTTATGTATTTTTGACGTTCAAAAAGTGGTATCTGCCTAGTTTGAATAAATTACTTTTGATTGATTTGATTTGATTTATGCAGTATCAATGCTGTTAGTGAGACTTTCTAAAAATCTGATGACATTTAATTCAGGCAACAAAGACCCATAACATAAATACCTTATAGACTAACATCCATAATTTTAATAAATCACATAAAAGTAGCACTTCGCTTTGCACAAGCTTTACTTTGTGCTGTCCTGTGGAACTTGTCCACGAAAGCGACGGAACACCACATCTTGCGGCCAAAAGACCTCTTCCATTACGACGGGCGAATAACAATTCAGCACGCGCACCACGACCGCTTTAAAGTTGACGTTGCGGTGCGACTGCAGTAATTGCACCCTCGGCGTGTATCTTGTCTTCTGACGCACGTACTCCACGATGTCCTCAGCCTTAGTGGTACACCACTACAGTGCAGGCGGGAAATGTACACCGGAGTATTCGGCATAGCGGCACGCAGGCTCACGATTATGGTCGTATGCTAGCCGACCACTAGGCAACCTGGTTTTATTAAATACGAATTTTCTACGTTTTGTTTTAAACTGTTCTTAATGTACATAATATAACATACGTTACACACGTTGTCTATAACTTATTTTATCTACTCTCCTATCGTAAGTAGGTATAATGGAAGACATTTCTTCAGAAGTAAGCATCACCTTTGTACGTATTTTCTGTTGCTTTCTTCTTGTTTGTTTATATGTGTGTGCTTTAGTGTTCAAAATGACTGACCAATAACCAACTATTAACCAAATTTTTTTTTTACAAAATTAACGCAGTTGTAATCGAACTAAGTTGTCAAGTCAGTAAATGAATCACCCTCTCTGGTAGATATGTTAATTATGATCATAAATTACTGACGACTGACGTTCATAATTAATATCCGGCTTATAATTATGGCTGCGAAACAGCGCGTACACTGCGCTGGCAGTGTCGAATGACATAGTGTTTTCCGGATACCGGAGTACTATTGAAATGAAAGCAATATGCTGTTCATGTAATTCACAATTCAGACAATTAATAAACAGCGTAATGGAATATTGTACACTCAGAGTCAAAAGTATCCGAAGTTTACGACAAGATATATTCATGAAAACTTAATAATCGAATTAGCTAAGGTTATAATATTTTCCCTTTATATATTTAACTATATATACTTACCTAAGAGAAGAAGATGAAGATACGTATTATTTATTTTAAGTTTATATGGAGAAGCAGTGCAGAGAACTAATATTTTTATGTATTGCATTAGAAATACAGGTCGAATATTGTTGGGCGACCACTAGTTATTTCAAATCTTTCTCTTTATTAGTCTTAAACTAAATTTAAAAGCATTTCAACACTCTGTTAATTTTCTCTGTACTTACAGGGTTCAGAATCCCTTGAATGTAGCATTTCCTAACCAAATGACTGCAATATTTCTTTTTTTACGAAACGAAAAAATCATGCCTATGAATTGATCAGCGACTCATGTTGCCGGCATTTGGGGATAACATCAAGCGACATTTTTATATGTATTTCCAATAAGTCCTTAATGATTTCAAAAAAATCAGAAAACCTTATTTTGCCCTTCTAAATGAATACCTACAAACGAATCACCCGGCAAAACATATACCCATCTAATGAAAGCGGCATTTTAATTGAAAATAATTGATATTTGCGTTTAATTCATTGGTTGCCGGATCAATTAAAATGTCATGATATTACAAATGTAATATGAATTGATGTTCGTCGAACAGGGTAGCGTGATTAAATTATGGTGATTAAGTGGATTGAAGTGGTGTGCAGCTGCCTGTATCCTGAAAAAGATGAACAAGTTTTTAAATTTTAAATGCAAATGGGCCAAGGCTGAAAACAAGCGTAATTTCGTCATACATTGGTTTTTCAATTTAATTTTAGTTAAACCGAAAAAGTGTCTACAAATTATTTTTAATCGAAAATCAACTTGAGTTACGTGTACATATAACGTACTTATGTGTACAGTTTATAATGGTAATAGCTTTTGCCAGCGGCTTCGCTCGCGTAGAGGTCGAAAACTATCCCACGGAAACGTAGTACCGAGATAAAAAGTATCCTTTTTGTTATTCCAGGTCACATACTACCTGTGTGCCAGATTTCATTCAAATCTGTTCAGCAGTTTTTGCGTGAAAGAGTAACAAACGTCTATACATACATTTATACTCACAAACTTTGACATTTATATTATTAGTAGGATTGTAATCAAATTAAATAAAGACTGTTTGTTTCATTTTGAGAAATTTTAATCACGAGTCGTAGGTATGCGTCGTTACTGTACCGATGCAAACCTTTATAATGGCTGTAAAAAGACGTTTAACCATTGATATACAAAAAACCTAAAATACACAATCAACTTCTCAAAAACGTCGGCATTAATAGGGCACATTGTGCGCTAGTGTCAATAGTATTATTGGCGACTACAAGAAAATTGTTAATGAAGAGTTCGATTAAACAATACAAACCGTTTTTAGGTAGACAAAATATGTAGGTAATTTGTTATGTTATATTCTTAAGCGTAGGGCTAGTTTTCATCTCTCATAGTTAATAAGTTTGACTAATACCTACAGTGGCTATAAACCAATCAATGGTACACGTAGTTAGCACCCCACACATCCTAAAAGGTACATGAGTTGGTAAATAATGGTATCACCCACAAAACAGGTTCTAACTCGACAAAAATACACAGGTAAAACATTAACAGCACCTAAACACACATACACAAATAATAGTATCGCCCACGAACAAGTATAAACTTGTCTGAACAAGTCACAACCTGTCGAGAATCAGGCTCATGCTTGACCACAAAATCCCAGCCTCACTTATTTATGATTGGTTCAGAAGCATAAAATGTAAACATTTGCTAGTGCGTCCACCCGCTGCTTATACCCTAGTAAGAAGCTACTTAAGAAAAATTAAAATGTAAAACCAGTTTTCCATCTCGACCTTAGAATCCCCACTATAGCTCAGTTCCTTTGATTCCGCCGAACACCGCAATCCACTGATTTCGAAGGCCGCTAGTTATGTCCCCAGTAGAATCAGTAGAATCCGCCGGCCGAGACATGTCCTTTCTGACCCTGATGACCCCATAACTCTCCTTCAAGAAAGCAGTAGGGCCACCAGTACAGCACACAGACACAGACCGTCCTTCCGACCTCGCCGCCGAGGTCCTCGCGCCCCGCGAAGACCCCGAGTAAACGAAATGCCCCCAACCGTCCCTTGCCGGCAGAAGTGCCAGCCCGCGCCGAAGCTGAGCAAGTAGAGTTAAAATCCCCATGATCTAATAATAATGAAATTGTTTGATCCAGCCTGTCCCCAGTTGCTGTCCTCCTGTTTTCGGGCTACGGAGATGTTAAAGAACAAAGTTTCAATTTTTTTTTCACGAAAATAAATTTTAAATGTTATCACTGTAACGGTAAATAATTATTTATCTTTGCATGGACCCCACAAGCACAAGGTTTACGTACTTTGCGCGTGGCAGTACGCAGCAAAAAGTGACTTTTCCCACCAAAACTCAAAGTCGTTTCTCATCTTTAATTTTTGGGCAATGTTACTTAGTTTGATGACCAGTATGCGTAGATAACAGCTGTGTGATGAAAGAAACATTGGTCTATTAATTTGTCATAAAAACACAAAAAAGCGAATAAACACTAAACATAAAGAAAAATAAAAACAAAACAGGTCTATAAATCACGAGCACAAAACAGAAATAAAATCAAAACAACTACAACGAATCTTATTAATATTTATTTACATCATCATCATTTCAGTCGATAGACGTCCACTGCTGAACTTAAGCCTCCCCAAAAAAAAAATGGGGTTTGCCATAATCGCCACGCTTGGCAGGCGGGTTGACGATCGCAATATGGTGGTAAAGTGCTTAGAAAACGCTACTGCCCATTCTCTAGTAAGTCCCTTAGTCGCCTTCTACGACACCCACGGGAAGAAATAGGGTGGTGCTATTCTTTACGACCAGCCCCACATGGAATCATATATTACAATCCTATATTTAATTACAAGCCTACTAATATTATAAACGCGAAAGTTTGTAAGCATGGATGGATGGATGGATGTTTGTTACTCTTTCACGCAAAAACGGCTTGACGGATTTGGATGAAATTTGGCACACAGATAGTTTATAACTTGGATTAACATATAAGGTACTTTTTATCCCGGTAGTACGTTCCCGTGGGATAATTTACGACTCCACGCGGGCGGAGCCGCTGGCAAAAGCGTTTTTTTAAATAAATGACTTTTGATTTGATTTAATCTGAATAAAATAGGCAAGCAAAGTCTAACTTCGAAGTGTCAAAGAAGAAGTTAAACTCAAACTATTTAATATTTAATAACTCTTATAAAGCTAGATTACGAATTTTTTATCACCCAACTCCTAAATAGCTTTGTTAAATAAAAGTTATGCACTCAAGTTATTAACTTCTAATCCCCGAATGCTAAGTGGAACTTCAGACTGGCTTTTCAACTAACTTAATAATCTGTATCACGTTATTACGTGAATGTGGAACGCTGTCAATGTGATGCTTGATACAGAGATATTATTAAACTGGAAGATTTATTTAAAAAGTACAAGAAAATGATAAAATTATTTTCGCATCAACAACGTAATGACAGTTACGTTCTGCGTGTGGATGATATTAATCGAGTCTGCTTGTATTAAATAAATCAAACTAATATCAGCGTAGTCATGATGGCAATCCAGTCTGTGATATTTGAGTTTTGTGAGTGGCGAAAACATGACGAATTATTATAGTGACTTTAACATGAGTCCAATGTTACAAATTGGAGGTCGTAGTTTCGAATCCAGACAGGTGCCTTTAACTTTGTAAAAATAATTGTATCACTACTACTCTCTGAAAATGGCGAAGGACAACATCGTGAGGAAACAGGCATGTCCAAGAACCAAAAAATAGAAGACATGTGACTCCCCCCCCCCCTACCCTCTCACCGAGAGGAGACCTGTGTCCGCAGTGGGAATATTAAACGCTGATTATGACACTATAGCATGCATTCACTGAGTTATGACGATTTTTACAAAGATGAAAATTTTATATCACAGTAAGCTGTTTTGTTATTGTTAGAATTATTCCAAAAAAGTCAGTTTCTAGTTGAAGTAGATTTATCAAAGACTAAAATATACAAGGTGTTTGGCAGAACGTTGAACATACGAATATGGTGGATAGGTGGGGTCATCTGCTACTTACTCAGTCCTAATTTATTTGGCCCTGGCCCCCTGGATATCTAAAAAAAAAAGAATTGCTTTCTTCTAATTTCACCACTTTCTTAATTTTTATTAAAAAATGGGTAAAGCAGGCAATTTTTTTTAAAATGTAATTTGAAATTAAGATTTAAGTATTTTTTACATCTTTCTGTAAGTTTGGGGTCTACTTTTTTCTAGCTAACATCTGAATAAAGCAATAATTTTATTAGAATCTGCCTAAAAATTACACTTTAAAGTTAAGAAAGTGGTGAAACAAGAAGAAAGCAACAAAATTTTTTTTTTATATATCCAGGGGGCCAGGGCCACATAAATTAGGGCTGAGTAAGTAGCAGAAGACTCCACCTATCCACAATTTTCGTATGTTCAACGTTCGGCCAAACACCCTGTATAACACTGTTGAAAGCAAGATTATTTATGTATATTAAATACATGCATTTAAAACATATAAATTAATAAATTGCAGAAGTTTAGTGGATAAAAACTGTACAACGGCAATAAATGCCAAAAATGAACGATAGTACTCGCTGCATCATTTATTTACAGTGTATATGAAGCAAGTATATATAAACACACTTATATGAGTGCAAAAAAACCTAAGCGAACCGATATGTTCTTTAAAAAATAACTTAGAAAGTTAGTGGCAAGATCATGGTCTACGCCGGGTCTACGGCGTAGCTGATGATGAAGCTAAGTGCTACGGTTGGTACGCAGGCGTAGCAGACTTCAATAGTTCGATCTTATTTTATGCAATAAACAAAAATACTTGCAATATATGTATGCCTTGCAGTAACAGTAAGTGGAACACATCATAAAAAAAACATTCAATGAAAAATGCTTCTAAATTTATTTTTCATAAACATTACATTATTTTTCTCTAGATCTGCAACTCAGTGCAGCCTTGGGTCGTTAGCTATGCGCTCTCGGCTTATGACGTAACACCATTAAGTATTTAGTGGTTAGAGCTAAGCTGTCATATTAATGGCCGCCAAGCATTAGAGAGACGGCTGACTCAATTTTATAAAGTCACGTTTCTAGTTTAAAAGGTGGTGGTTTATTTAATGGCTTCCATTTTGTTTTTGTTGTCTATGTTTAGATAAAAAAAATACTTAAAGTTTATGTGTGCAGCTAAAGTGAGATGGAGCATTTTTAAATGGGATTTTTTAGGCAGATGTTCGTCGATTTTAACTTTAGGTGTTTCTCGTGATTCGCCATTTAACACGAAGTAATATTTGTTGGGTAAACCATTTTTTTGAATGAGTTTTTACGATTTCAATCCACTCTAATGACACGTAGAAAATATACTATGTCATTTACATACACACATAAAATACACGTTTTTCCTGTGGGGCTAGGCTGAAGCTACAGAACGTACCTGCTATGATCCTTACACACTCCTTGTTTCGTTAATAATAATACATCTTGTCATACACGCTGGTTACAAGTATTAAATCCAACTTAAAAAAAAACAGAATAATAGTCCCAGCTACAGCTTATAAGTCGTCAAAGCTACAACACTAAAACTACTTAGTATTAGCTCGACATATAGCTAATGCACATTCATGTAAATATTTAACAACTTTTAGCAAAAGCGTAGAAGGCATAGTCAGATTAGCTTTGACTGCAACTCACGCAAAGAGATGCCCTGCGATGAAAGCTAATTAAATTTTACTTTAACAAAGCAACGTTTGTCTTGTTTTTTTCACCGTCTTTATAATTACTTTTTAAATCCATTTTAAGCTCAATATTTAATTTGAAAATAGTTATATTTATGTTTAGAGCAATAGTCACGCAGTGGTAGACCAAAGTGGTAATGAGCCCGACTTACGAGTTGTAGATCGCTGGTTCAAGCCCAAACAAGACGCTTTACTTTATGTTGTTTATTGCCTCACCACTGCTCTAGAAACAGTGAAGGAAAACATCATGAGAAAACAGGAATGTCCTAGAACCAAACGTTCGAAGATATGTGACATCTTCCAACCCGTACTAGGCCTCCCTCTGACAAAGACGAGGCCTGTGTCCCAACAGAGGGAACGCAGAAGCTGATTATGCCACTTTATTTGAAAGTGTTAAGAAAAATTATAAATTAGATTCTGGCGGTGAATCCTCCTGGTAAATCATCGGACATGGTTCGCTTTTAAATATCATTATTAATAGTAATAGTTAGAGACCCAAAGTTTTTATTGTTTGTGAATGTCAGATAGTACTTATGGTAGGGTGTGTATGTAAATTGTTGAACGAACTCACGACGTAAGTTTCCAATCTATACTTCAAGTTTAATTCAACATGTATATTGGCGGCCTTCCTACTTTAAATTTTCACAATTATACATTATTGTAGTCTAAACAACATATATGGCGCGTTTTCATAATTACTACTACAATTGTTAGTTAGCATGTACATACCCAAAAACAAGCTATACGGCAAAAACGAAAAACCATTCAACAAAAACTTTAATAAACCGGTTTACCATAGATACCGAATACTATGCTCTCCGTCTACAAGAACAAAATAAAGTCATTTAAAACTCAAAACAAAAAAGTACACTGAAATATATTCAACAAAAAACAAATTCCAATTTGCTGCTTTCGTGCCCGAATTATTTCGACGCTTATTTATTTAGCACGTCCGAGCAGGCAGTTATAGACTTAAAAGGGTTGTGAATGCAAAGCAGAGAAGAAAAAGTCCTTTAGAAGTAATTTAGTTGACACCCCTGTGAGCTTGCCTCAGTAGCAGCCGCATTTGTGTTGAAATTTAAAATCTCAGATTTTAGAGGAAAAATGGCGCCCGGGAGACGGGAATTTTAAGGTTTAACGGATGTAAGTTTTTAGTTTATTAATATGCTTGTGAATTGTTTAAATATATAAGATAGTGGTTTTATTGAGGAGATTTCAGTTAACCATAATTTGAATGACATGTGACATTTACCAACCCGCACTGGGCCCACGTAGTGGATTACAGCCATCTCCCTCTCGAAGAAAAGGGGCCTGGGTCCCAGCAGTGGGAACATTACAGACGAATTATGTATGTTATACATAACTCTAACGTGTCTTCGTACAAAGGGACGAGTCATTTTTACCAACGTATAGGTTTCTGTTAAGCATGTAGCCATGAAAGGAAATCAATAAGTAGACGATTTATAATGCTCGTCAAACGACAAGCGTTTTTTAGCATAATGAGATGCTTTCCTTGAAAAATCCCTCTCACTTGATGTAAAAAACCGCACCTAATCATACTCAATATTTTTTGTAGGTACTAACATTGGGTCTTATGAATATAACTTTTATTAAAAATGAAGGGAAATCTATTTCACTATTCTATTCACAATATTCATACAAGCTTTTGCCTGCGGCTTCGCCCGTGTGGAGGTCGGAAATTATCTCACGGGAACGTACTACCGAGATAAAAAGTATCCTATGTGTTAATCCAGCTTATAAACTATCTGCGTGCCAAATGTCATGCAAATCCATTTGGACACTTTTGCATGATTGAGTACCAAATATCCAAACATAAAAACTCTCACATTTATAATATTATTAATAGGATTCAATACGCAGCTTAAACTGGCTTTATTTAAAAGCCTTTTGTCAACAAAATTTCGGTATAATTCAAACAACGTTCTGATCGAAAATATCAATCATATCGAGATAATATTAACACAGTGCAAATGGTCGTTTATATCAAATCAAAATGTCAACCAACAAATGGCTGTACAAGAACAAATTAGTTTACCGTTAGCGTTAGGCCTCGGGCCTTTTCGCCAACAGTTTCCATAATAAACCTACAAGTTTCCCACTGTTGGAACAAAGGTCTCCTCTTGGTGAGAGTGAGCCGTAATCCACCACGGGAGCCCTGTGCCTGTGCCAGTAAGTAGATGTCACATATCTTAGAAGCTTTTGGTTCTAGGACATGCTGGTTTCTTCTACAAAGATGTCTTATACAAACTACCAAAGGACGAATAGCTTCAACATCACATGCCTCTTAATTTATTATTATATTAACGAGAACCACACACATTGGTAAATTGATATTGGTATTACTTACACAAATTGTACCACCGTATCTAAGGACCAGCTTATAATTCAATAATTCTCGAAAGAAAAACTTTAACCATGGAAACTTTTCAGAATAAAAAAAAACACAACTCTCTTAGCTCAAGATTTAGCTTACTAAGAAGTCGTGTTTGTTTGTTAAAAATATTAATGATTTTTAGAATTTTCCACGTAATTTATTTCATGTCCATGTTTTACATAATAGTACCTAATTTATGTAGCTTCTATTAAGGGTGAATTTGGACAAAACAGTGATAGTCGTTGGACACATTAACCTATGCTCGAACACGCTTACTGTGAAGTGCCTGGGTACGCATTCTTACGAAAAATAATGTTCAAAGAAAGCATGGGTGGTTCACTACACTACATCACATCAGGGAGCCTACTCCCTAAGCACGAAGTCTGTCGTTTCGGTCAAAGTAACGTGCGCTTCCAACTTCGTAACACTTACGGACAGAAGATTAGTTAATAACTAAGAGTTAGGAACTAAGTTAAGGAGGAGTTAAGAACTAAAAATTAATGACAACACAATTTGACAGCTACGAGTATCTCAACTCCCGATATGTTTTTGTTCGTCCAAAAAAGTTAGTTAATTAGCTGTAGGATTGATTAAGAACTTGCAAACTACCTTCGGACGGGCCCGTATCTTCGTTGACGGAGTTAAAGAGTAGGCCCCTGGTTCAGTTCGGATTCAACCTTACTTTAGCAATTCTACGCTAGGCTGTGTAAAAGTTTTGAGATATTCAGATAGAGTAATAAGGTCATCATCATCACAGGCCATCATCATCTGCCTAGCCTTTTCCCAGCTATGTTGAGGTCGGCTCCAGTCTAACCAGATGCAGATGAATACCAGTGTTTTACATGGAGCGACTGATAGAGTAATTTTATTTTGACTGTTACAGGGAATGGACCGTAATCGAACACGCTGGCCCAGTGTGTGTTTGCACATGTCAAATTTCTTAAAATTTCTGCTCCTAGGACATTTCAGTTTTATTAAGATGTTTCTCTTCACTGTTTTTGAGATCAGTGGTGATTAAATAAATTAGACAAAGTAACGAACCTGCCTGGGTTCGAACTCACAACCAATGCTAAATGTAATACATAATTCCTATAACTTTTAAATAAAGCATATGTTGAATGAAAGAGAAAGTATATGGCGAGATATTTAATAAAATTAAGAAATACACATCATTTACAAGAAGGTATTGCACCAAAGAATAACATAGAACAAAATAACGAAGAACCTTCCTACTCCTTTGAAACGGGGTCAGTACCGAAAAACTTTTAACAGAAACACCCCTAAAAGGAGCAGTACTCTGGAAGAAAAAAATATCGTGCCAGACAAAATGCTGTCTCAAACGTAAACAGAGCAAAATATTCCTAAGGGAAACATCTTTTAGAGACTAAATCGAATCAAATTATGGCAGTTAAATAACAATATTTGTGCTCATTGTACGATTGAATAGTTCAACCTACTTTCTTGATAATTTTGAGAATCGGAAAGGTGGGCCAACTTGTCGAAAACATGTAACATCCACCAACCCGGGGATGGCCCGGCGTGGTAGATTATAGCCCACTCCTCACAGAAAGGAGGCCTGTGTCCCAGCAGTGGGAAGTTCATAGGCTGATTATGCTTGTGCTGGGCTAAGTCCTTATTCATTTACCACTAAACCTTAGTATAATAAAACACCTTCTGTGACTTAGCACTTTTAACACGCTTTTATTATCTTCACCTGTATTGTTGTTGTTTGTAACCGACTCTTTTGGACTTGATTTTGACCCACTTCAAACGGTCAGATTTCATTGAAACTTTGTAGACTTATCGAGGACCGATGACAATTCAATCATTTAAAAAAAATGAAAAAAATCACTCTTTTGTAGTTAGCAGAACTAAAAGATTGAAAATAAATAATAGTTTAAAAAACTAAAAAAAACATGCTTTAAAAACCAAACCAAAAAATAGAAAATAATTTAATTCTATTAGAAAGCGTGGGATGCTTGATATTAATTGATTATAAAAATTCTTCAAAAAGCATCCCACGCTTTTTTGCTTGTCTATGGTACCTACCCACCTACCTAGATATACGTTCATATTTATATTATACACTAGATTCGATGTGCAACTGCAACCCAAAAAAAAACAAATAGGTAGAGTGCGTCTAAACTAAAATGACGCGCCCCACTACCGCATTTACCGTAGTGTACGTATACAAATTTAAGTAGTGGGGCGCGTCATTTCAGCTTAGACGAGCTCTACCAACCTACATTTTATAAAGTCGATGCGACGTAGTGCATTTCACAGCTGCAATCAGGGCGCTGTTAAATTTACCTTTTTTTTCAGCTGAAAGAATTGATATCGCAACAATGCAGATGCTTAGTAAACAAGACATACATAGTATGTTCCCTCAAATAGGGGACAGACTCCGGTTTGAAGCAGCTCTGGCCATGTTAAAAAGCGACCAACCAAAAGATATGGTTTGTTTTCATGTTAAATTGTATTTCAAAAAAGTAAATTTTGTTTTAAACTTTTTGCTTACACATGCCCTGCGTCGCTTAAATGCACATTCTCCTACTTGCATGTAGGTAGGTAGGTACCTACTTATTAACTTTTATTATTTTAAAGTCTTCTTAAGATACCTAACAATTTAACCGGTGCAGTATTTATTTAAAAAGTGGAATAAAATCATAACTTTTCATCAGTCTTGTTAGTTTACCAACTAAGTACATTATTATTACCTTTTTAAATTTCTTGTTAAATTTCAGGATAACTCCTACAATTCATCACTCTTTGAAGAGGTCCTGAGGAATGACTTGTTAACTAGTCTACCTTGTAACTTAGAGCCTCTGCCACCGTGTGAAGGACTGCAAAGCTCAATCCTCAACCAAGACTGCGAAGCAGGACTTAACCAGGAAAATTTGGTAAGTTCTGCAAAATTGTAGAAAAGTACTCGTACTTACTGTTTTTTGGTTCAAGAGCAATATGTATTAATTTGTAATTACATCCATACTAATATTATAAATGCGAAAGTAAGTTTGTCTGTCTATCTGTCGGCTGGGGCAGGACCTTTTCACATTTTCATACCTAAGACACTGAACCGATGCAAAATTTGGTATAGACATTCTTTGAGACCAGGATCAGTCCTGATCTTGATCGATTAGTTTTTATCAGGGCCGGATCAAGGGACGAGGGCAGGACCGTTCACACCTGCAATGCTGAACCGATTACTAGTAAAAAAATATAACACTTCCCTTGAGTTATCTCCGGCTAGGGCTAGCTATAGCCTGTTAGTTAACGGTCGCACTCGGACACATTTAGTGATTATTTCAACGATTATTGAGGTTAATTGACCGTACATACTCATATTATCACACCTTTTTGTTACATGTACTATTATAACATTGTCTCAAAGTAAATATTATTTTAGGATGGTGACATACTGGTGATACCACTGGACTCGTCGTCGTCAGTGGGTGAAGCAGTTAGACAAGAGTCCACCGGGAGCAATTTAGTAAGTTATTGCCTATTATCCTGTACTTTTGATAAGGAATTTAAATTGACATTCAATATTGTTAACCCCCGGCGTAAACAGATAAGTTTAACGTCTGTACCTGTCCTGTCCTGTATGTGTGTACGGACGGCCGTTTAGGAGCTATACTATATGTCACAAAGATCAGTAATATATTTGGAGTTGGTGACAGCTATAACTAACAACTAAATGCATGATGCCTAGACTGGCACCGACTCCAACTGATCATTATACTGAATGGAAGGTAGGTATTGAACCTGTATTTTCAACATTTTAGTGACATTTTTTTTTAACTTTTACCTTGCATATTTAGTTTGTAATGCCATACTTATACTATTTGTGTTTCAGGTGAATACCATACTGAATTCATCAGTCGAGGGAAAACAAATAATAGCAATTGGGTAGAAAACGGGCACCTTACCCTCAAACGTGCGTGGGCGTTTATGCAAGCTGCTTATGGAGAAGCTCATTACGGCCGAAAACCCGGTACTTCTGACAGATTCGCAGCTGCTTGCTCTATCCTACGACATTGGCAGATTATTTAAAGAGGAGTCACCACCCCTATACTACGCGCCGTACCTGCCGGCTGATGCTTACCAGGCTAAGCGCAATATCTCTGGCTGGTTAGTCACCGCCAGAAGGGCTCGACGGCAGCATTTAGTTTCGTTGGGCCTTATTGAAAAGCCCAAGTCACGTTCTCGCTCCAAGTCCAGTCCTAGGCTAGACACCCCTCCACTCGCTGGAATCGACCTGACCGGACTTAAAGAAGGTAACTCCTTTTCAAGAAATTTTATGTTTTCAGATTGAATTAAATTATCAAGAACAAAATTATTGAGAAAAATATCTGAATTAGTATAAATTTTCGTTACAAATTACAAAATATCTGAATCTAAGAACCGTTATTGTCATTGTACTAATTATTAATCGTTTTAATTTTTGTGTGCAGGTGAAGTGGAGGACGTAGCGTCAGCATTAGAGCAGCTGTCAAGTCCTTCAGCTGGTCCGTGGCAGGAGGTCAGTGCCCTGTGGCGGGAGACGGTGCGAGCTCGCCTCCGGTACTTGTACTACGAGGAAGGGACATTACAGGAGTACTTCAATAAGTATCCTATCCTGAAGTCAAGTGATGGATGGCGACTCCTGACTCATGACTACGAAGCACTGTTCCCTGATAAATCCGGGGGCCTGGATGGATGCTTCATCGGAAAACATACTAAAAGCTGCTCAGCAGAAGCTTAACACCACAAAGGACTCGTTTCTTCGTCGAAAAATAGCTGATACATTGGCAATTTGTGACGGTAAGGAAATGATTCTGTTATATAGTTCTAGGTGCTCGACCTCCCTGGGTCGGTGAACCCGTTATAAAATATATAGACAAAAAAGAATTTAAAAATTATCTAACATGGTGCAGTCGTTCAGAAGTAACGGGCGGGCGGACACACATTTCGGCAATTCATTTTTACTTATATAGATAGATTTTATTTTGTTCTGATACTTTTCCCTATTTGCTCAGTTAATGATGATGTGTTGTGTCAAATATACTATTATTATTTTCTTTCCAGATGAACAACCGGAGACAAAATTAATAGCAGCGATATTGCTACTCGGCTGTCTCTTTAATATTCCTCCTGCCCGTCGATCTAGAAAAGACTGGCAAGCTTCACGAGCGGAGATATTGGATGGATTTGTGACCATCGTGGATGATGACGTAGACGTGCAAGTGGTAATTGAGGAGCGTCGCCAAAAGCTTCAAAACCTAGGTATTAGCCTCCAACCATTTATAATTTGGTGCCGCCAGTCAGGTGTCTCCTTCACAGTATGTGACAATACGTTTTACAAGTTCACAACACTAACTGAGGCTGTTGATGTGACTTTTAAAATATTTCATGCTACTGCCGCCGAAGGAGGCGAAGGAATCAAATTTTAGAATTACTTAAATGAAGTCCAATGTAACTTCGCACACTTATCCGCACCGAATCGTACGACCTTATTCGTCCGATTCGGTAAGTGTGCGAGGTTCCATAGGATTTCATACAAGTAATTCTAAAATTCGATTCTTTCGCCTCCTTCGGCTCTGAAAAGTGTGCGTTCACCTTTAGTAATAGATTTTAAAGTAAAGTATTTGTATGAGGGATAGATTAGTCTCATCGGAGTGTTTATAGTAGCACTTTACTTGAAAATAGATATTTACTATAATAATATAACCAATTTATTGTATGCAGCTTTAAGGTGAAAGCGTCAGGGTAGCCCGCGAAATTCAAATTTTCTTACGTTTTTTGCAATTTGCAGGCCAGTGCTAGGTTTTGATTGAAATGTTAGACGCGGGTGTAAGACGTATGTAGTACAACTTATGTACTTACACCCGCGTGCAACATTTAATTAACATACAACCTAGCACTGGCCTGCAAATTGCAAAAAACGGCTACCCTGAAGCAATCACCTTAAGGGCAAAAATGTTTTAGTTATAGGTACATTAATGTAAAGTTTGTTATTTTTTGTAAATTAAATTTCTACTCGTCTCAACCTTTATTTTAATTTGTAAAAACTAGAATTATTGAACATAATGTATATAATGATTCTTTATAATGACCGACAAATAGATACTGTAATCATTAAGGCGAGGATGTTTCTAAACAAAACAGTCTTCTTTTATACTGAATATAAATGTTTAGAGTATATAATAATTATTCATTCATACTATGGAAATAAAAATACCATTCAATTTTCTGTTTAATTTATACATACATCCCTTTTCACCTTCTTACCATTCTTGCCAAGGTACTTTTTTCTATTTTTTTTACTTACTCTCCATTTTTTTAAGGTTCAAGTTTAGGGTTCTTCAGTTTTTTTTAATGTTGAGCTCACACCTAATAATATTTAAAAGGAAAGAACCAATATTGGATACTTAAAAATAAGGGGATCATGTAAGTCCAGTGGCGCCCTCAATTATAGGAGGATTGTGATTTCTAATAATCCAAACAATTTCTGTGTAATCCACCAGTATTTAGTTGTAGTCCTACTGATGGAGAATGAGTAGAACTACAACTAATCACTGGTGTATTATAGAGATATTAATTGGTTTATTAAAAAACACAATCCTCCTATTGAGGGCGACCTCCGTAAGATAATAGGCTATAACCAGAGATATGAGGAAATAGTAGGAAAAGTAAGAGGACCTAACCTAAAATACGAGGAGGTTACCGAAAAATAGTAGGAAAAATAATAGGATATAACTGGATATATGAGGAAGGCACCGAAAAATAGTAGGAAAAATTGTATGACATAACTGAATATGTGAGGAAGTCACCGAAAAATAGTAGGAAAAATAATAGGATGTAACTGGATATATGAGGAAGGCACCGAAAAATAGTAGGAAAAATTGTATGATATAACTGAATATGTGAGGAAGTCACCGAAAAATAGTAGGAAAAATAATAGGATATAACTGGATATATGAGGAAGGCACCGAAAAATAGTAGGAAAAATTGTATGATATAACTGAATATGTGAGGAAGTCACCGAAAAATAGTAGGAAAAATAATAGGATATAACTGGATATATAAGGAAGGCACCGAAAAATAGTTGGAAAAATTGTATGACATAACTGAATATGTGAGGAAGTCACCGAAAAATTGTAGGAAAACTAATAGGATATAACTGGATATATGAGGAAGGCATCGAAAAATAGTAGGTAACTAAAACTAAATCCATGGTGACACATCATCTTAAATACTGTTATCATCAACATCAGTATTATCATCGTTCTTTTTGGTGAATCACTATGCTCCGTCCTTTGAGTGAATTCATCATACTGTAAGCTGAATTCACCTCTTTTATGATTGTCAGTTTTCTCAGTGTACAGATGGTCACCTATCTACAGATCAACCGCGGCAAGCGTAGATTGCTCGACCCATGCGGCTATTTAGCCATGAGCCATTTAAAGATTTTTAAGCATGCAAATAAAGATATGAACATAATCAAAATCATAACAGGTGGTTGTTACATACACCAATATTTTAACATGATGTTAAATCTCTCTCTCTATCCTATAATATTTATAGGTTACACGTGTATCAGTTAATGCAACATGATCCGCGCTTAATCGAAGTTTATCCTGGTCATTATTATCCGCCTGATATACATGACAGGTGTTTTGGCGATCGTTGGTTTGTTAAAGCTTCTAAAACGTTCGGTTTATTGGTTTTACTGGACCTAAATTATTGATTAAACGTGTAACTCGTGATGGATGGAAAAACGAATTTTCAAAATTCTTTTGCAAATACATTTAATGTATGTTTTTTTGCCACAAATTTAAGAAAAGTGTTTTATAGTATTTTTTTATTATTATTTTGGTTAAACTTCACAATCGTGATAATGAAGCTTGACAGACGCGATAATATCCATTATATCGATGAAATTTACATGAAAAAAAAACTTATTTTAAACGATATCTAATCACGATAAAGGCTGCGGTAGATAATTTACACTTACACGATAATTTTATTTAATTCAAACACTCCAAAATCCATCAGTTTCCTACTAAACTTCAACTATATCCGATCAACCTGATCACTTATCTCTTTTGGTGACTAATATGAAGCGTGTCTATATGTGCGTGCGTTAGCGGTCGTTGATAGGTACCAATGCATTTTGTGACACCTACTAATATACCTATATGATAGACCGGATCGCTCCGTTTCTAATGCGTCAGGTCGCCATCGTCATGATCAAAAGTCACGTAGCGCACGCGAGAAAATTTTGCCGCGTGTAATGGGATTTCGCTACTGCGATCTATTTACTCATTTTGCGTGCAGTGTGAGGCGGACTTTCTTCTCTTGTATCGATGCAGACTTTTTTTACACTGTGGTAAAAATAAAACCAGTCAGCAGGCTACCGATTGATCTGAGAAAGTACGGCTATTCGAAAAGGCTATTAAATTTGCACCAGTGTGTCTGGCTGTTAAGATAATTAACAGCATCTCTCAGCGGTTGGACATTTTTTCCTGCTCATTGGCGGAATTCCAGAGTGACAGTTAGTGCGTTGTCCTCTCTGTAACTTGGGACTGGTCAGTCATGGACATGGTATTGTATGACTACTTTTATTACCCTGGGTTCTGCCTGTAAAAATAATTGTGACTTAATCATATGTAATATGTGACTTAATCATACACATGTATTTTTAAATTGTCAGTAAGCTAATTAGGCAATAATTTTCCCACTGCTGAGATGCACTCCTGTGTGAGAAGGAGTAGGCGGGCCCAGTGCGGGTTGGTAGATGTCTTCGAATTGACATGCCGATTACCTCACGATGTTTTTCGTCACCGTTTTGAGAGCAGTGCTGAACACAAGGTAAAGCACCTGTCTGGGTGCGAACCTACGTTAAGTTGCGGCCGTTCCCACTGGTCCACAACTGATTCAGATAATTTACCTCAATTAATTAATTTCAGACGTTAATTCCTTTAAAACATTGCTGTTTGTCTGTGAGATCAAAATTGGAAAAACTGCATTTAGGCGGAAACTCCAAAGGATTTAAAAATAATAAACAGATAAAAACATAGTCTTGGAGCTGTGAGCAACACAAACGCATTTATTCGGCAAACAAAATAAATCACGATGCCTAGACATGTTTATGAATCCCCTATACCTTAACACAATCGTGTTTCACGCACGATAACACATTTTGTGGACACCTTTTTTTGGGGGTTTTTCTTGTTATTTTTATTGGAGCCGTTTGTTGACTGTCAATCGTCCAAAACTACTTATCAAATGTAGACCTACGTCTTCATTATGGCTCCTGCAGACGGGCGCACCGTGACAGTGCGAGGCGACTTTAGTAGAACAATATCTTTGAAAACTTCATGGAAATTGTTCTACTTGAGTCGCATCGTGCTTGTCTTTGGGAGTCATTGTAAAACAACTTTGCAGCCTTGCGGCTGCAAAGTTGTTTTTTGGCGCGACTACTTGTATTGAAAGGTGAGCAAGCGAAGGATTCTAGTATTGAACCATGAGAAAAGTGAGTGTTTCATATATAGAATCCTGAGCGTAGCGAGGGTTTCAAAGGTACGAGACGTAGAATGTATTTGCTGCCGAGCGAAATACACAATTTTTCTCCTCACTACAGCGAGGAAAATACCAAAAAAATGCAAAAAAAAACAGCCTAAATAATATATTACGTTAGTGTAGTTCAATTAAGTATGATATCGAGGGGCTTGTGGGTAAGTAGTAACAGCCGCACGGGTCGATGGATCAGGTTAAGCTACGCTTGACGCGGTTGATCCTTGGATGGGTGACCATCTTTACATACTAAGACCGCTCCGTGCCTCGGAAAGCACGTTAAGCCATTGGTCCCAGCTGTCATGTGTGGATTTTTGACAGTTGTTACGGGTGATCAGAAGCTCGAAACTTTGACAGCCAGTCTTACCAGGGGGTATTACCCAGTAACTGGGTTGTGGAGCTTAGATAGGCAGTCGCTCCATGTAAAATACTGGTATTCAGCTGCATCCAGGTAGATTGGAAGCCGACCCCAACGAAGTTGGGGAAAAACTAGGCAGATGTAATTTTCACGCTTTTGGAATGTCTCTATGTATTGAACAAATTGTACGCTTTTTTGTACATTTTGCGCGATTTTTCCTGAAGATAATTCAATTCGGCATTATGGGCCGCCTGCACTAAATCTGCAGGTGTTAAATTTATGTCTTCGTCACTGTTGGACACGCTCATATTTTATGATTTCTTACGATTTTATCAAAAAAAAAAAGCAAAATTACGGAAAGCGAATTGAACATAAACGAAATATTTTAAAGCTTTTTTTTTCATGCAGTCGTCCTGCTGGCCAGTGCGATTATTCTCAAAATGTGGTTAGCGAACTGACATGAAATAAGTATTTAATGCATTTTCAGTAGACTAGTGGTATAAACAATTATTGAATCGAAAGGTTTGAATTAAAAAAAAAACTCTTTCCACGCTAGCGGATAAAATTCACTTTTGCACGCAGATTTCGACTGACAAACAGAATCTTTCCGAGGTTGTGAGGTGAAAAAGTATTTTTTTCGTGTCAGTTATTTCATAATAAATGCTTATAACCCATATCGAGGAAACAACGAAATTAATTTTGACTTACATTTTCATAAGTCGTTACTACTTTTATTCTTTGGTATCCACCAAAGAATAAAAGCAAAAACAAACGTGAAGATTTTATAATTAAGTAAATGAAAATGCATTGTATAAGAGGTATCTTTTTGTAATTTTAACATGTGTTTATTTAAGAAAATTTTCACATAAAAATTTCCACTTACTTTTTTCCGTGTATCCATTTTATTCAAAGTGTTATTGTGCATTTTCAACGCAATGGTTACAAAAAACAGAATTGTTGACCAACCTCACAAGGAAACCCTTTTACGAGTGTAATTTTAAAATAAAACCAGAAGCAAACTAATTCAAATCATACTATCTCAAAATTTAGAGCGTAGATAATCGCGAACTCCAAATCACTTCCCCATAAATGAAATCTACCTTTTAGCGGCTAGATGAGCAATAGTAGCTCAGTGATATCAGGCGAGCGTTTTATTTTGTGTGAATAATTTCATCACCACTGCTCTTAACATGGTGTAGGAAAACACCGTGCCGAAACCGGCATGTCTAAAACCAAACATTCGAAGACATGTGACATCTACCAACCCGTACTGGGCCCGCGTGGTGAATTACAGCCCACTCCCTCTCGAAGATAAAGGCAAGTGTCCCAGAAGTGGAAACATTGTATGCTGATTTTGTGTACCGGCTAATTTATGAAGCGGGCCTGATAAGCAAGCCATACGCCTCATTTCATCTAGACCACAATAATGAGTTCGCTTATTTAAAATTCACGAAACGCATCAGAAGTTATAATCATAAACCCTAAAAATAAACCCAAAACATTGTTTAATAGTCCCCACAAACATTTTAATTACGAAACGGAGGGGTTCTCAAAATTACTTGCGTACTTTTTTCGCAATAAACCACAGATAGCCAAAGAATAAAAAATGCTTAAGAAGAGAGAGGTTTAGAAGCAAAACCCACTCCGAACGCTTTGTAAGTACATAAACAGGGTCATATTAAATTAGCTAGCAAAACTCCATATTTGTAATGGCTATCGATATCGAAACATGATAAATAATATGAAAAATGTTTTCAACCATTACAAGTAGTGTCGTTACTTCAAATATCTGTTATATATGTATCGATATCAGAATGCGGAAAAAAACTGACTTTCTTAACTCATACTTACAAGTAACTTCACTAACAGCTATCTCTAGCCCCGCAAAACGTCTGCAGAATTCCACTAGCTAATTTAAAATGGAAGCACCAGGGTACCCCGCAAAATTAAAATGTTTTTTTACAATTTGCAGGTCAATGTCACGTTGTATTTCTTTGTTGTATGGTAATTTAAATATGATTCGCGACATTAACACTAACAAATTGCAAAAAACATAAGATTTATTTTTTATTTAGCGGGCTTCCTTAGCGCATCCACCGTAATTTGATCTTGTATACACTTTTGGGCATGTCGCACACTTTACTCATTCATTACTTTCAACTATTGACAACCTTGACAAATTAGGCACTTCAACTTTAAAAAATGACTTTGTGAGCGTCATCTCTGTCACTCATACTCATGTTGTCTCTTTCTAAAGACTTTATAACTCTCAGATACTGTACATGATAGTCGCTTCTACACAGTTTTATTATTCTTTGTACAGGGCTGGCACAAGCATGTGAATAATTCATAAATACCTCCTGGTTTGTTTGCGTGTTGTCCCGAAATGTTTAAAGGGACTTTTTTATATTTTAATGTAGCCCTCACTTTTTTTAACACGAGTAATTTAATATGATAATGTTAATGAAAACTTTTTGCTGGTGTAAATAAATGTTTTCTTCATGGTAATGTTCTGTAAGTGAAATGTTATGTTTATTACCTGCCCTCAAATAGTTCACGTTTGATTTCGTTCACAATTTCCGTGTTTTGATTTTCATGTCTGTTGATGATTATTGTGAGAAATACTAACGTGATGACGACTAATAGCGAATAGGAAAAGATGATAGAAGATATTGTTGAACCAAGTTGAGCCTTTGCCAAACTTCTCTTCTCCAATTAGTCTCAAACTGTTTTGGTGTATGAGTATGCAATACAGCAAGCCTGCATAAATCAACAGCACAACAAAACATTAACGAAATAAGGTATAGAAAAGCCAAAGCAATGTTTCCGTTAAAACATACAGGGAATTTTAATCAACCCGATTCGAAATCATGTAGATATCTACCCATATGGGTCGGCATTAATAAAAATATTAATTAACAGATACAAAGTGAGATTATTAGAAACTCGAGTGGCACTCTGCCAATGGTTGGAATAATAGGGATGCTACTAGGCCGCTGTGTGAGCCAACACCGTCATTAGCAAATGGAGTTTCACCGCAAACTCGGGCCAACCCTGAATTTTGAGTGCCCACGTCGGTCAAATATTGGTTTTGGAAAAAGCTTTCGGCTATATTTGAATTTTCTTATTTTTGATTATCTTGTGTTTGGAATACTGATGAATCTGGTCCAAAATCAAGACGTTCTTTTGTTTTAAATCTTAGAACCAGAAAATGTGCTATTTATTATTTTATTTACTGAGAGTCAGGAAAATCCATTGTTAGGCAAATTGTCACCCCACGTCAATTTTTTATACCTATGTCATATAACTCTCAAAGAATGGCTGTATATTAGCTATTTATTACTGTAACTTATGACTGACTTCTGAATAACGTCACACGGTTTTGTATATCGATATCATTTCTTTATCTTTCAAACGGTGCGAATGTATTTGCAAAACTAGAGGAAAAGTGGATTTTCGTTTAGTAGTTATAGTTTTTATTGTCAAAATCAAAATTCAGGCACCATGTTTACTCTTGCGACTGAAAAGTCTATTAGATATAGTTTAGTAAAAAAACATGCACTGGATTTTAATGTAATAATTTAATTTACTTAATATTATGTATTTTGTTCCATGTGGTGCCGGACGTAAAAGAATAGCACCATCCCATTACTTCCCGCAGATGTCGTAGAAGGCGACTAAGGGGCTTACCAGAGAATAGGCAGCAGCGTTCTCTATGCATTTTACCACCATACTGGGATCGCCAACCCGCCTGCCAAGCGTGGCGATTATGGCAATCCACTCCCCGTTTGGAAGAGGCCTATGTCCAGCGGTGGACGTCTTCGGCTAAAATGATGAATATTATGTGTTTTGTAATGTTAATTACTTACCATTCAATTGTATAGAATCAAGTTTTTCTAACTGAACAGACAGCTGTGCTGGTAGGGAGTTCGTTACGACACTTATTCCCAACTAAAGCACTAGGAAGCGGTGAATGGCGTGTTTTGTAGGGCTGTCGTATATTATTTTGACATTAAAAAGTTTTTATTCTCTGCCTAGTTTGATAAATAACTTTTGAATTTGTAAAACGTTCATTAGTAACACACAAATGAGGCTTGGGACCGTTTAGATCTCCAAAAGAGCAGCAACATTTTAACCCAGACTACCAAAAAACATACCCTTAAGCATATACAGTATAACTTTTTATGCAGTACGCAAACTGTAACCATGAATTCAGCATATCATTCTAGACCCCCCAGCGCAGAAATTTTTATTCGGTAATACAAAAGAAAATCAGCTGTTCCATATATTTTGGCCGCGTAGGTATTGCACTTTTCTATTAATCAGCTGATTTTTTTTTGTAAAAGCGACGTAAAATTTCTGCGCTAAGGGGTCTAGAATGATATGCTGAATTCATGGTTGCAGTTTGCGCACTGGATAAAAACTTATCCTGTATGTTATCTACACAATTTTGTATCTTCCCTTGATTTATTTATTCTTCCAAGAGCTGCTTACATTGTACTTCAAAGGGCCATAAACTGAAACCCGTTTGGTAAGCACGTGCTCCATTTATTGTCACGACAGATGTCTCTGAAATAGCTTTGTTTTTACCACAACTTATGAAAAATTGTTGCTTTTGATATTTTGAAGGTATATTGTACTGATATTTGACTTTATAGAATATGTATATCTTTTAATAAATCAGATATGAGTGTTGTACCTATAAAAAATTATAACAGAGCTAAAAATATTTTGATTTTACACAGAAAATTCTAATAGTCTTATCATAAAACCTTAGTATTATCTTAGGCCTAATAATTCATTAATGATGCATCAAGATTAAATTCTAGCAAATTCTAACTAACTCTCATATATGAGTTTTTTATAGAGAATTAAGGACTCTGCGGAAAGCTTAACTATCAGCTTTAGTATTACGGTAACCATTTACGTCATTAGATTACTGTACCCCTGACTAACTGTACCCCACCTATATTGGGATGGATTTCCAGTCTAACTAACTCTATATGAAGTGACTGCCGATCTAGCTTCCACAACCACTACCGGGTAGCATAATACCCCTGGGTAAGACTGGATATCAGAGTTTTGGGTGTATGACTACCCGTAACGACAGTCAAAGAAGGACCTTCCGACTTTCTGAAAAGTCTGAACTTTTGAGCTTCCGACAACCCAGTCAGGAGGTATGTCTGATCGAGTGGTACAAGTGACTGGATGTCAGCATGCAGTCACTTTTAGCACACGATCAGACATTAGAGATAGTTGTTACGGGTGCAACAACTATCAAAATCTACGAATGACAGCTGGGACTAAAGGTATAACCTGCTTTCTGAGGCATGTAGGCTTCAAAGAGCTTTCAAGGCATCAAATAATTTAGTTTAACAAACTGAAAACGAAATCAGAATGATAGAAAGAATTAAAATGTCAGAGCCACTTAACAATCAGGTCGCAAACTTCGTTTTTCTGTTATAAATCAACATAAAGCAACCTGGAAGCGACACCCTGGGTCATTGTGGTTCTGCAAAGATTAATATTCATGTTATACGATTTGTAATCGCTGTTCCTGGCGTTTAATTGTAATTTACGAGTGTCATATTTTAACTTTCTCGGGAACTTGATTAAATAAAAAGGGGCTGGTCCATTGACCCGCGTGTATTCCGGAAAATATTCGATACAAATTGACATAATGACGAGATACAGATACTTGGCGCTGAATTCATTTGAAACTAGCACTTCGCCCGCGAATCACAAAAACAAAAAAATACTTTTTTATTTACTGAGAAAAGTATTGATGCAAAGTTTAATGTTTCTAAACGAATGGAATATAATTTTCATACGAACGAAATGCCCCGCTTTTCAATCCCTTACATCTCGAATTTTCAAAAACCTCATCGTCTTAGTGCCCCCTACATTATAAAAGGAAGCCATCTGCAAAATTTCATGTTCCTAGTCCCAGTCGTTTCGTCTGTGCTTTTAAATGATAGCCTCACTATCAGTCGCTCCATGTAAAATACTGGTATTCAGTTGCATCCGGGCAGACTGAAAGCCGACCCCAACATAGATGGGAAAAGGCTAGGCAGATAATGTTGGTGAACTATTACTCTATCTTAATAAGTCGAAACTATGACACAGCTAGCGTAATGTTGCCAAAGTAAGGTTAAATTCGAACTGAACCAGATGGTTATAGTTTAGTGAACTGCCCACGCTTCCTTTGAACATTATTTTTCGTAAGAATGCGTACCCAGGCACTTCACAGTAAGCGTGTTCGAGCGTAAGTCGATGTGTCCAACGACCCCTATCACTGTTCAGTCATAGGTATCATTTCAAATTCACCCTTAATAAAAGCTACACAAATAGGTACTAATAAATAAAACATGGACATGAAATAAATTTCGTGGAAAATTCTGAAAGCCCGCTTTCATGAATATTTTTAACAAACAAACACGACTTCTTAGTAAGCTAAATCTTGAGCCAAGAGAGTTGTGTTTTTTTTTTAATTTTTAAAAGTTTCCATGGTTAGTTCATGAAAGTTTCTCTTTCGAGCAGGATCGATTTATATGCTGGTCTTTCGATACGCGGTTACAATTTGTGTAAGTAATACCAATACCAATTTACCAATTTGTGTGATTCTCGTTAATTTATTAAGAAATGAAGAGGCATCTGATGTTGATGTTTAAATAGGTTGATTTTACTTATGTAGATTCTTTTACATATTGTGAATGAGAGAACGTTGTAGGCCTACAGTTTCTATTCTATATTTTCATTCCTCTAAGTAACTGGTACTTATTGACAGGCCTGCACTGTCCTCCCACACCTCATATCACTGTAATTTGAAAACATTATGAAAGCCAATTATTTTTAAGAGTAACCGTGGAGTTTCTTGCCGGCTCTTCTCCATAGGAAGCGACAAATTGGAACCGTGCACCTAGCTTCTGACGTTTAATAAGTGCCCTTGCAGGTTTATGTGAAATAAAATCTTTTGATTTTGAATTTTTTTTTGAAGCTATTCGAGCTTTGGCACTTTGTATAAGACATCTTTGTAGAAGAAGCCGTCATGTCCGAGAACCAAAAACTTCTAAGGTTTGTGACATCTAACCACTGGCAAAGGCACTGGGCCGCGTGGTGGATTACGGCTCACTCGCTCTCACCATGAGGAGACCTGTGTCCCAGCAGTGGGAATATTGTATGCTGATCATGATTAGGCACGATGTAACAAGTATGTTATTTAAATATACAAAGTAATGCCTGGTTCAAATGACATGTATGGGTATCGTTTTTAAAAACGAAATTCTGGTTATTGGTAAGCGCATCACTTGGGAACGAAAGGATCGATTTTGCTATTTTTAGTTTAAAATGGCTGTAATAGTCCAAATTATGTTCTTGTAAAAAAAATTAAAACGATTGCCGATAAATTCTTAAATTTGGGAAATACTGAACGTTCTTTTTCCATTACATTTTTGTATGATCATCATATCAGCCGAAAGACGTCCACTGCTGGACATAAGTCTCCCCCAAAAGGGTCGGATTTGCCATAATCACCACGCTTGGTAAGCGGGTTGGCGATCGCAGTATGGTGGTCAAATGCATAGAGAACGCTGCTGCCCATTCTCTAGTAAGTTCCTCAGTCGCCTTTAACGACATCCACGGGAAGAAATGGAATGGTGCTATTCTTTTACGTCCGGCACCACACGGAACGTATTTTTGTACAAATTATTGAAATATGAACAAGACCACGTTACCTGGATTAGCTTGTACCGCATTTAAATAAATCTTTAAAAAAATAGAGTAGGTATTGTCTATATCGAAACCAATCCAAACATTACCCACGGAAGAAAATAATATATGTTGCAAGTATTATGAAAAAAGCCAAAGAATTCTGTTTGAGTACATTTCAATTTTCCGACGCAAAAAATAAAGTTATTTCCACATTGAATGAGGACACGTAATTCAAGATCTGTAATAAAAGAAACCTTGGCTGTTATAAATTTCTTACATACACGCGTTGCATACAAATGTGGTATATGAATTAATTTCAGTGAGGTCAAATGTAATAAAGTTTTCAGGGACTACAGTGATGTTATCTATGTGTTTAATAAAATTATGCTAAATGTGAATGTATTAGGGTGTAAAGGAACATGATAATTATGCGGATATAAAGTTAAAAAGTGTCGAAAAAATTTACAGAATAAAATCAATATCAAAAACCAAAAGTCAAGTCCTACTTTTCCATGAAAACGCGACGAAATTGCATATCATAAATGTAAAATACAATATTTATTAAAGACATAAGAATATGCAATTGACTGTCTCATTGCTCATGGCTGTACAGTTTTAATAAAGGCATATTTTTTGCAATAACGTCATATATATCTATCGTAGCTAACCTAATAATCATAAAAATATCTCTTATTGTACTTCTATGGTTATTATTGGCACTATAATTTTTAACACTATCCTAAAAAGCTACGATGGCTCTCATATTGTGTCGGTGGTTCGTGACTTGGCGCACAAATAGACAAAACGACCTTTTTATATTAGAGAAATGAGATTATATACATTATTTGAGGACAGCTTTATTGCTGGGATCATGGGTTGGGAAATCAACGTGGGTTTAATTTGATCGTTCTGTGGATATGGATGGATAGGATCTGGTAAGAAGCCTCTTAAAAGGCGGATTTAGAAAGTTTTTTTTTTGTTGTAAAAATACCTGTAGACTATTTTGTTAGACTGATATCATGCTTGAAAGTCTGACAATCAGTTAGACAAAGGGTTACATACCCAGGAACGGGGATATGGAGGTCAGATAGGCAGTTGCTCCATGTAAAAACTTAGATTTAAAAAAATACCGACCGAAAGTAAATCCTCTAAAAAGCAAAAAAAAAATAACATGTGCGATTGGCCCTTTAGGTTTGATATAAGTTTTAGGTAATATTTTATCAATATCACAATATTTTTGAGTTTGTTGCCAGTTTTATCTTGAATTTTAACGATGCAAATTAAACGTTAATTTTGTACGCAATGGAACACAGTTTTCAAATTGTGCATAAATAATTTTCTAACTCAATTACCTGAATACAATATTCCTTCAATAAAATACTACCATTAATTATAATGATACCTATTAAGTTTTAGTATTTCACGCTATATTTACAGTTGTATCAGACGGTAGCTCTCGCACCCCCAGGCGACTTTTTCTAGCGCAGTTGATTTTCAACGCACTGGTTAGTACCGAGAATTGAAAATCGTTTTTTGTCGCACTGGGATGCGCTCTCTTGGATTCCCAATGCTTGGCTCAATATCGAGAGTTGAAAATCCAGTGCGCCGTAAAAAATAGTTACTGTTACTGTTATCCCGTATCATCTCAATGCTAGGAAAAGGCTTCTTTCCATGACTTCCAACTCTTTCGATCCAGGGCTTAAGTGGCCCACTGGTCATGTGTCTACTCCACCTCGTTCCGCCACCTTCTACGGAGTCTTCTGGCTGTATCAGGGCTCCACGTAGTGGTTATTTTGGGACACACGTCATTGGGCATACGGCAGACGTGACCAGACCAGTTCCCAGCTTAGCAGATTTATTTATAACGGCAGTAATCAGTTTTGGAGCGCAGTGTAGTGTTGCAAATAAAAATAGTCCCTTTAAAAAAATGTCCGTGCGAACCTGGGCTTCGGAGCAAATTGCTAAACTCATTTCGACTACGAAATTCTTGGAAGCAATTTACAGCTATGTAGCGTTTTATGTTGTCAATTAGCTAATAGGTAGGTAATGTTTATTCAGTACAGTAGTTTTGTGATATTTATAGAGATTACTCAGCTAATTTTGGTGACCCAAATGCTGCGTACCTACTTAATGTCAATGATTTGTGAAGTAAAAAGATTCATCATTCGTCATTCTCTTGCCTATATTCCAATTTACTTGTGGTCAGCGCAACATGTGTTTTTGTTCCGAACTTCTCGATTAGTAGTAGGTGGAGTAGTAATATAATTATTAATAATGAGGATAGTTTTTCATATCAATTTTTAATCAATGACGATAATGTGACATGCAAAAAACTCGCGTTTCTCGGAAATTACATGGCACTTTATACATTTAAAAACTTCAGCCCTTAACCTTAATGTTATCAATGTGGTCAATTTAGGCTATATGTGACATAACAGATTTAAGTGCGAAGTATCTTAATAGATTTAAGTGTGATGTGACTCAGCAGGCTTATAATAGTACTCGCTGTTGCCGGCAACTTCGTATGCAAGGATGGAAACTAGTTCTTATCCAACAAGTCAATTCTGTAACCATCTCACCTGGTGAAGTGAGCGTGGAGTGAGCTGTTAGTGTAATTACACCTGCAATGCTATGGATGACCAAGCATTACATTTACAATCATAATCGAGATTAAAATTAAAAAAAAAATATGCTGATTCTATTGATAATTTTATTACAATTTCAAAGCTAGTATTTAAGTTTGCATGATGCATTACATTTTGTGAGTTTTTTTTTTTTTCAAAAAAAGTAGCAGAACAAAAACTTAGTCAGAAACTCAATGTTGTTTCGGTCTTTTCCTAGACTAGTCCTTATATTGCCGGAGGCGCGAGCGCATCACGTAATATAAGGACTAGTCATCATAATCGAGATTTAATCTAGGTTATGATTGCAGGTCATTGTCTATCTGTGTACCAAATTTCATCCAAATCCATTTACAGTTTTATCGTGAAAGTTTAACAAACAAGCTTACTTTCGCATTTCTAATATTAGTTAGGATTAGATTGTAATATTAGACTGTATAAAACATGTTATAGAGGTATAAAGAACAGGGTGTATAGATCACTCATACTCTATTGGTAAAGGAGGATCCTCCGACCAGACGGGTGTGGTGTCTGGTGGGCAATTGCCCGAAGCAAAGTTTACCGCGCAATCTACATGTATACAAATATATGTAGATTGCGCGGTAAACTTTGCTTGCGTGATGTAGTTGCGGTGTGACGTCAAGTCTTGAGTAGTTCGCATTTTGCATTGTAGATGTCCACCACAATGTCAGAAGTCGAAGCTTCTGACGTTTCGTATGTGCACGCTTTCAATTGGTTGTTTCTTAATGAGGAGAAGAATGACAAAAAACTCCATGGTTCCCTTTAAATAAATAATAGATTAAAAAAACTAAAAAAACACGCTTTAAAAACCAAACTAAAAAGTAGAAAATAATTTAATTCTATTAAAACGCGTGGGGTGCTTTTTGAGGTATTTTTATAATCAATTAATATCAAGCACACCACGGTTTTTAATAGAATTAAATTATTTTCTACTTTTTAGTTTGGTTTTTAAAGCGTGTTTTTTTAGTTTTTTTTTTTAACTATTATTTATTTTCTATTTTTTAGTTTTGCTAACTACAAAAGCGTGTTTTTTTTCATTTTTTTTTAATTATTGAATTGTCATTGGTCCTCGATAAGTCTACAAAGTTTAAATGAAATCTGACCGTTTAAAGTGGGTCAAAATAGCGTCCAAAGCAGTCGGTTACACACAAACAAACATACAAACATACAAGTGAAGCTAATATAAAGCGTGTAAAAATAATCGGGCATTAGATGTACCTTCAATCATCGTATTCAACATCTACCAACATACACAACATAAACACAGACTAGTCTAGCGTCAACATGATAACTAAACATAGGTTCAGTGGCCACTAGCCAATCTTTGTTCCGAACTCAGAGAGTAATCAGACCTGTGTCTACACGGTGTTCCAACTTAGTTGTTACTCTATCATGTTTATGTTAACATCAAAGAGGGTACGGTAGGTTTAGATGATATAAACGCTGGCAGGCAGTGGGTGGGTTACAACATGGCATTGTGAGTTTTGAATTAATGTAAACGTCAGGCTTTGTGTAAAAGTGCACATTTGTAGAGAGATCTAAACACGAGGATCTTACTTAGACCTGCCCAACATTTTTGAAAGAAGAATCTGTTGGTTTCAGGTCGTTTAATACGATGCGTTGGGCTCTCAAATTTATGTAAGTAAACTGCAACCGAACTACAGTGTCAATGTGTATTTTAAAGAGACTATTGGTTTGATCAAATAGTAGTGCGAGGAAGTCTACATGACTTTCAGCGGTGGGACCATTATAGGCTGATTTAAGGATGGTGTAGCAAAGGCTCCCGCAAACAGGATCGACGCGACTCTTGTAGATCAATTTTTATGCAAACTTCATGGAAATTGTCGTGTTGCGCGTGATTTTGGGAGCCTTCAATTTTGACTACCATTTAAAAAAATACCACCATATTACTGTCCTTATGCAGAGCAAAAGCTCATACAGAGAAGGCATGAGCATTGATAACCACGTTTGCTAAAGACGGGTTGGCGATTTCAGACTTATTATAAGCGATAAGTCCCTCACTATGTGTTTCCTTTGCCGAAATCAGTAACGACATAGATAAACCGTTCGTCATCATCTGCCTAGCCTTTTCCCAACTAGGTTGGGGTCAGCTTCCAGTCTAACCGGATGCAACGGAGTACCATACATGGTGCGACTGCCCATCTGACCTCCACAACCCAGTTGTTGGCTAATATGAGACATAGATAAACAGTTAATTTATCATCATCATCATCGTTAGTCTACATCAGTCCACTGCTGGACATTGGCGTCTCCAATTGCACGCTATTCAGTTCTATAATCGTCAACTGCTACCAGCCACCCGGCGAAGATCGTCGCTCCACCTCGCCTAAGGGCGTCCTACCTTTACGTTTGCCGTTTCGCGGTCTTCACTCAAGAACTCGTCTACCCCAACGGTCATCGGTCTATTTATAAATTTACGTAATATGAAGCAAAGTCGCTTTTTGTGTCTTGTGTGTGTGACCGCTTAGATCATCCAAACTGCAAAATGAGTTTTAATGCAGTTTTTACTATACAGCATTAAATCCGGAAGGTTTATGTGTTAATAAGTTCACCTTTAACTTTGATATAACACAACAATCCCGATGTTTTGACATACCGCTTTTGTCCTACTATGTACCTTTTAGCGACCCTCCCTGCTGCGCACCGGGCGCGTAGCTTGAAGGTACATAATCGAATAAAGTAATTAATTCTTGTTTGCGAATCTCCATGGCACTTTACACCGTACACACACGTCAAGTAAGTCAATAATTCGGGTAAACAGCAAAAGGGACAGACAAGCCAAATACCGTCATGAAATTTTCACTGATGTAAAATTGTTCTTTCAGCGAAGACGATAAAATTTCTACGTGACTTGAATTGTATGAAGATGCTCGCATTCTTTTTATTAACTTAATTTGATATATTATCATGTGTACCTGGTTTATGGTTGAAGTGTTTCGTAAGAGGCGGATTGTGAGTGTACTGTTAGTACATTTCTGCCTAACACTTTTGGTAATATAGCCGTGATGTCTTTATGTTATGTAGTTTTGTGTGTTTTCGCATGGAAAACATGTTTTAAGTGAAAATTCTTCACCATCCAATGTGTTGAAAAAAATAATTTTCGACGAATTCTTGAAGAGGCAAGATTTTTTTTTTATTTTGACTGCCAAAGTTGTCTGGTAGAAAATGCATATGGTATTAAGTCTCTATACATTTGTGTGTTTAAAGTATTAAATAAATAAATACTTGTTTTTAAAGAAACTTAAATGTTCTATTCGTTATTATGGTGATTATACAATCATCCATTTACGTCGCCATAATTATTATGAAGGTTGATTTACCAACAAAAGTTTCCTTTATCCGAGGAACTATTTCGAAATTTTAACAGTTTTTCCGTACAAACAATGTCAAACGACAATTTTATTCTATGGACAAAAACATTGGCCGTTGATACAATTTATCCCTAATTTTAATAAATCAGATTACGGGTATTCGTTTCGTTTAAACACGAGAGGATACCAAACAAAATTGAATTCAAAAAGTATATCGAATATTTGTGAACTAAAAGGCGAAGTGGCACGGTCCATGCCGTTGTAAGCGGATTTTCATCAATATTAAATGTACGAGAGCTTTCGAAGCGCAGGAATATCTGGTGCGAAGGTGGATATTCCTTTATTAATATCATGTAGCGTGCTTTGTGAGTTCAAGTACCTTTTGTATGCTCCTGACATTGCTACAGTATTTAGATGTTTTCGTGAAGGTAAAACAAAACAAAAGCAAATTGAGATCAAAAAATGGTGTCGGTACGACCCCCGTCAGTAACAAAGTTCCTTACGCTTTTTCTTCAACTCTGATTCTCCCTCAATCAACTCACACTATTGCAGTCCACAGCTGGACATAGGCCTCTCCCAGGCTGCGCCACAACACTTTATCATCCGGCTTCTGCATCCAGTCCGTCCCATCCTCCTTTTTAAGGTCGTCGGTCCACCTAGCTGGCGGGCGCACAGAGGGTCGAAACTATGATTTTAGTTCCTTAGGGACCAACTATGTTTTTTTTTAATTTTTCTTTACGCAGATGGATAATAATTGCCCTGATGTTTTTTTTATAACTTCAACATCACCTCGAAAACTTTTCGAAGAATTGGGCTCCAGGTAAAAACGATTAACAAATTAACTAATCGCTTTCGTTATCCCCGGATGAACTGAAAGCTACTGCAATTGCTTGTTTATGAAACACTGGAATGGAGGATGTGGAAAAATAATGAACCATTTGCTAAATCACCCCGAAGATAGATCTAGAAAAGTTAAGGAGTGTTTAAATACAAGTAAAGCGAAAAGTAGTACATCACCCGATAAGGCATTGTCATTATTAGTTTCACTTAAATTAAGTAAGTGGCAGTATATAAGCCGAAGAGAAGCAGCAAGTGAAAATGGGACTGATTTATACCATTCTTATTATAAAATAAACAAGCGAAGTCAAAAAGTTATCAAGGGAAAGATCCCTTGATAACTTTCTAACATTTTGACTTTGCTAGTTCAATTTACAGACATAATTATAACTAAAGGAGCTGCTATAAAAACTGCAAGCTTTACTCAACTTCACGGTATCTACACTGAAAAAAAGAAATAACAGAACCAATTTTGGCTATTTTAGAAATAACTGAAATTTGTTTATTCAAAAATAAAATTCATTTAAAATAACAAAACTGGTTTATGTAACAAGCCCCAAACTGGTTTTGTTAAGTTTATTTCGGTTACATTTAATCAATATTTTTGTTGATAATTACCGAACTTCTTTAAACAAACTGATTCGTTAACCTGTAACCACACCTTTGTACGCAATATATCAAAACTCTTCGACAATAATATGCCTAATAACATTAACTGTTTATAGCAAAAGCATTCTACGTAATAATTTTGTGTATCTATTACCTAAAAAATATTGCTATTTTAACCTAACGCTCTGTAATAAATACGTAACTGACTTTGTAGATAGAACACGCACGGTCAGTGTGCTGCTTTGCAAAACTTTGGCTATGAATAAATTAAGTAAACAACTATTTGTTACAAATATGTTGTAACGTGTAACGGAACGCTTTGCTTGTATTGTAACCGCCACCCCACCCACAGAGTACTTTTTAGTATTACTAAGGCACAGAGTACATTGAATTGTACTAAGGTAGTAACCGCTCCACAAAAGACCTGTCGTAATCTGCATAAGATAGTGCATTTCGCGTATAATTTCGCGTAAAATAGCTGTGCAAGTGTGCACTTGTTTATACCTTTTCTTTATCCTTTTTTTGCGTTGATTGATCGAAGGTATACGTGTTGCGCGCGCGGGTCAAGCTAATTTTATAAGTAAAGAAAGTTTTACCTATTTACATTAAAAGGTATCGACATTCAAAAATAAAGGTAATAACTTCTTTAAATCTACCCACGTTGCGGGTGCTGGCTTTTATGTTCGTAAAATTACTGAAAGACCTTCGAAGACCACGGATGGACGAAGACTATCTTGATCGGCCTGTGGATGAATATCTAAGGCAGTGGGGCCTTGAAATGTACATAAACAAATTCCGGGGTAAGTACATTACTGAATCTGGTAATTACTTAGTTATGTTTAACTGTAGTAATTAGGTACCTACATTATTAAATAGCTAGGTTCCTAATAACAACCTAGCTATTTAGTTGATATGTTTCTACTGGATAGTCTAGGTACCACTTTTCGATTTACGCGATGTGGCGGTGGTGTGTTCTGTTCCTAGTGTGTTCTGCTTACTCCTCAGGTCAAGTAAAAAAGGCTTTCTTGCACCACCAAATACCCTATCTAATCCTTCGCTCTTCCAAATAGATATCTCTTCTCGAATTATTGTATTTGTACAGATCGTATACCTATTGTCTGTGTGTACATAATTATTCAAAAATGCTGTTTCTAATATTTGCAGAACAAGCCATAGATTTAGAGACACTTCAAATGCTATCAGAAAACGACATAAAAGACCTAATACCTATCATTGGCCATAGGGCCAAACTAACTACACAAATCAAAATGTTAAGAACTTTATCAGAAGCTAGTAATCAAGTATCAGTAAGTTAACACAATGTTTTTGAACTCCAGAAAAGTTCTACTTAATGACAAAACAAAAAAAAAATATTGCTTGATTTATATGGTATTCTGTACTTTAGATGTAGGAACCTACCTAAATAGTTAAAACTCTATTTAATTATTTATTTATGTAGTAGGTAGTAGTTTTTGTATTGTGTGCTGTACACATATTTCATTAATTTACATATCTATGTCCCTATGTATATATCATGTAATTTGTCTATGTATTATATATCCTGTTGTCTGTTATACATTAGTTTCTGTCCTCATTGTCAAATCTCTCTATCACTCTAAGGTTTCGGTGGTTTGTTGTTAGAGTACCTACCATCATTGTATAACAACTGTTTAAGTACATAGCATAAATAGTTAGATACATAGTATATACACCGAATGTAAATATTTTAATTTATTCAATAAATGCTTAAGTTAAAAGTAACCCTCACTGTGAGAATGTTGTGTCCGCTTGCCTGTAGCTACAGTATATAAAGGTATGCTAATATCTATCTGTCCATCTTTAGATGTATGTAATGTTTATCAGCCTCTCCTTTTGGGAGATGATGAGTCTCAATTAAATTTTTTGTAAATGTTTCAGATTTCTAAGGACCAGGAGCCGGTCCTAACAGATAGTGTCCTCAATTTCATTTTTAATCCGAACACTCTTGAATCCTCTGCAATAACTTTGGATGATTCGGAACCCATAGCACTAGAAGTGGATAATACTGAAGGCACAAGTCCAGATACATCCTGTGTAAGTAATCTATTCCACATTTTTTTTAAATGATCTTATAACAGTATTATACTAGTGGAAACACCTCCAAGTTTGTTCAAGTTCATTTTTTACCATGAAACTTCATCTTCCCGCTGCACCCTCTCACGGGTTGATTGTCGGTAATTCCTTTCTTACTACGCCACAAAGGGAATCATCTTTATCCTGCTGGTTAAGGCAGTGCGCTGGTTGTCAGTCACTACTCAATCAGTCAGTCACAGAACTTTATACACTATTTAGGTTATTAAGAACTCTATGTATTCTAGTATTTTTATTGTTACCTGGAAAAAGTTGATATTAATTCATAGTTCGGAAATGGCTAGAAAGATGAAGCTAATACCTACTACTGATGTCACAAATTCTTTCAAACCAGATGTGGTGAAAGGATTAAAGTGCTTAGATATTAATAATGTACAGAAAAGTACAATATTATTTATTCCATGTTATTTCAGGAATTATACAATATCTTGAGTGCCTGTAACGAGGGAAAATCATTGCTGTTAAGATTCCAAGAAAATGGACTGCTAAACAATGCCTCAAGACGAAAATTATGCAATATTGTTATTGAAAACGAGTTGAAAAATGACCCGGACTTAAACATTAAGAGCAGTAGGCTATACCAATTAGCATATGACGTGCCGAGAGTATTTAGAAAAGAAAACTCATCTGTATATTTCATACCGTTCATGAGCTTCAATCCAGGGCAAAAAACTTCAGCCAAAGGAAAACTACTTGACTGCTACAGACAACGCAGGAGAGAATTTATTAAGTCTGGAGTAATTGCTCAGTCCTCGAAACGTAGTCCTGCATCTACCAGTGGAGCAGGTTTGCGTCGCCCCAACTCCAGCTGCAGTGTTCAAGAAGCGATTGATCAATTAAATGATTGTACAGAGGATGTTGACGAGAGACTTTTGTGGTTGAAAAATTGTTGTGACCCTTGGGTGACTGTTGAATTGTACTGGGAAATCACAGCCAAAAAAAGGTTGTCTGACTTAACTTCTAGTAAAATAACAGTTGAAGACTACCTTCGGGAGTTTAAGCCACTCACCCAGCCCGGTGGTGTCTTTTTAGTAAGTAAAAATTTCTTTATTTCCTGTCTTAACACTAATGTATGGTTATTATTCAATATTTACATAATGGTAGCTTTATATTTTTGTAGCTTCTGAAAGACTTCAAAACACTTTACCAAGAAACGGATGATAAATTATACCAGAACTGGCCAATAGTCAGGCCTAAAATTATTGAAGAAGCTAAAAAACGAACCTCTAATGCTGATTCCGGGTTAAAGGATATTATTGCAAATATTAATGGTAAGTTTTGTCGTCATCATTTATATTTTTATTGCTGTTGACCAATCTTACGTAATGGCTTAACATTGAGATAATACCACAGAATACAAGTACAGATACGAGTACAGAGTAAAAGTTGTACTACCTTTAGAATTAGTGTATGTACCATCGCGGACACTAGCGGTGAACCACTTTTCAACGTTATTACTAAGGGCATAAGGGTGAAAAGTGTTCGACGGCCAGTGTCCGCGATTGTATGTACAGACAGACGCAGGCACATCAAGCTACTACAATCAGTCAAATTTCTTTAATAGATTTTCAACTTTATCGCTAAAGTATAAGGTTCAAAGTTGATTGGGAAAATTTGACAGTTTCGGGTAGCTTGGTGTGCTGGCGTCTGTACAGTCATCAACAAAAGTCGATGAACACTTTAAAACTTTGTGTCGGTACCTACTCGTACATAAATATTTGTTAACTACTTTTGATGTTAAGGTAAGTAAGTATATAGGAGTTTTGTGGATTTAAAAGTGTTCGCCTACTATTGTAGGTGACTGTACATCTACTGTTGGAGAGGGGAATACCTAGGGGTTCAGATAAGGTGCTAGCGGGGAGAGGAGGGAAGTAATACCTATATGCCTGCCTCAAAGACGATGTCAGCCAATGTCTCACGTCGGGAGTCTCGATAACGTTTAGTATTTTTTTTTGTACAGATGAAGACGAGGTTCTTGACCTGATCGGTTTCATGGCGCTCCCATTTTTGATGACAACATCTATAGTCAAGAAACACACAACGAATTCGAAAAAACGGTGGCGTCCTTCGAAGCACGAAGCTTTACAAGGTTTCATTTGTCACATAAAGACTGCTGCAGAAATCGAGGAAACCATCTCACGTCGAAAAGCTAAGTTTCAAGAATTAGGGTTGACTTTACAGCCATTTATAATTGTGTTAGGTCCGTCATTAAAACAAATTTCTGCAAGGTTTATAATCCTGAACAAGTTGCGTTATGAAATGCCTTCAATCGTCAAGTCGGTAGATGCTTGTTTCAAAATAATATTTATTTTAAATGCAGAGTATTCTGCAGAAAGTACACATATTTGGCAATTCATTCAAAAATATGTATTCACACTCAACACCAAGTATGATAAAATCTTCACCACTGTGAGGGCTCTCGCAACTGACCTTGGCTTAGAGTAGGTAGTATTTCAGGCTGAGTACCTAAAAACTTGTACAAGATCACATACTAACGAGTATAAGCCATTTAAAATGGTTACATGTTTTTAATTTCGAAACATAAATACGATGATGTTATAAATTCTCTTAAATTATCGCTTGGTTATCCCTTATGTCAAGTTCCATGGTCAAAAGTAAAAGTTACAACTTATAAGCATGGAAAAATCATTGTTCATGATATATCAGACCTCGGAGAAGTTAATTTTATGGTGATCCAGAGTATAGCTATTTGCCTACAATATTATTAGAATTATTTTTGAATGTTGTTTGTAAAACACAATAAGTTTTTATGATCACTTACATTGTTTTGAAGTATAAAAAGCTGATAATGATTGTACTGTATATACTTTTAAGGATGCTTTAATATCATACAAGTGGAAAAAGTTATGTAACGCAAAGAATTGTGTTTTAGTACTAAGTAATAACAAAAAATAATGATACTAATTTTGATGAATAAAAGTTTTATTCAATAAATATGTGTATTTTTAATAGATAATAATGTCATCATTAAATCACATTCATCATCCATCCATTCATTCATTTCTTTCATCCATTCATTCATTGCTTATCTATTTTAGCATACAAAAGCAGTAAATATTTCCTTGTAATTAATAGAAACTGATTTTGTTAAATTGTAATGTTCCGCTTTTATTTTGTTACTGTTTTGCTAGTCGATTTGTAAAGGTAGACACGCATTACTCAGAGCTGCAGGAGGCGTAGTAAATTCGTTCTTCATACACTTGCACCTTCTCTAAACAGTTATACCAATATAGCTTAACTGTTCATTTATATCCTACAGGGTGTCCCAGACCGAGTAGTAGAAGGAATAAGGGACTACTCACACTTATTCAGCTCTGTTCAGCTTTTGTCCATAGAAAACAACGATTTTGTATAGAGCCCGTTCAGCTTGCCGCGGTTGAACGGATGCGTACGCATCTCATACAAAATCGCTGTTTTCTATGGACAAAAGCTGAACAGAGCTGAATAAGTGTGAGTAATCCCAGCCATATTACCTCCAAAATAGTTATCTTAATATAGCATAACTATTCATTAATGTATAACAAAACAGTTCATCTCAATATAGCATTACCATTCATTCATATATATCAAAACAGTTGTCTCAATATAGCATAGCTAATGATTCATTTATATCAAAACAGTTATCTAAATATAGCATAACTAGTAATTCATATATATCAAAACTATTAGGCACTATATTAGCAAACTGCTAAATTTAATATAACAAATTAATTTTGTTAATATCAGTCAAAGCATTTGGAAAGGCAGCAAAACTAATCAGCTAAAGTTACTGGGAAGTTTCACTACACAGTGCAAAAATGTTTGGTAAGGAAATGAGAAAGTTAAGTTGCGTTAATAATGTTATTTGGTAATAATTTACAAAACCGTTCAAGTAATGTAACCTCAAGTACAATTACCTATAGACAAACAGATAAGTTACTGTAACATAAATGAGGTGCTAGATTGACCGAAAAGTTATGCAAATGGTAATTTGTAATGAGTTAAGCCGTAGACAAACGGTTTGAGAACAATAAGCAAAAGAAATTAGCGATGTAAAACAAAATTAGATTAGTTTAAAGCTACATAACTCCAGTAACTCAACTGGGTTTTGTTATGTGTTACATTGGTTCGGCTGTCACTAATTTTATGTAACTGGTAGACAAAGTTTTTGTTACTTAGAACGAAACATTTTTTTCAGTGTAGGCTTTTAGAGTGATTGCTTTGGATTTTGACTCGGCAACAGAGTTACTGCTTATAAGCAAATGGGGCTTTGATGAAGCCTCTGGTCAAAGAAATTACAAACAAACGACTAAAAGAGAGTTTGATGATTCGACTATTTTCATGGCCAGTCTAGTTCCTTTAAGGCTTAAACAATGTGATGGAACAATTGTTTGGGAAAATATTCGACCCTCATTAACTTTCTATTGCCGTCCGATAATGTTCAAATTTACCATAGAAACGCAATCAACAGTGGCAACTATAAAAGCTACCATAACACAAAAAATAGAAAGACTTCAGCCATTAAGAATCAATCAAGTTGAAGTTAAGTATCAATTGCACATGACGATGATAGACAGCAAAATAACGTCATATTTGGCAGACACATCTTCAGCTGTCTGTGATATTTGCAAAGCAAAACCGTCAGAGATGAACAATTTAGAGTCAATTCCTTAGAGAGAAAACAACGAAGAACTGTTCCAGTATGGAATGTCATCTTAAGATGCCTGGATAAGATGCATGGAGTGCTTACTTCATATCGGTAAATACAATTTTATTACTTCATAATTTTTTTTATGTTATGTAGTTTCCTGTGAGATTATTTTTTTAAGTTTCACATTTCTTTTCCTTTGCAGCTTGTCTTTTGGACTTCAAAAAATGAAGGCAGGGACGATGACAAAGAAAAAATAACACTCAGAAAGAGCGCTATACGGCAAGCGTTTATAAAGGAATGCGGTTTACTTAGTAAAGCAAGGATTAGGTACAACCAACGATGGCAATACTGCGAATGAATGGAATACGTAAAGATTGAATAGAAAGGTTGCACGTGATTCTTCAGACTGTCGCATCTGGAAAGCGCGTGGACCTCTCTATACATAAACGTATACGAAAATAAAAAATTATGCTTTTTATCTATGTATTTTTTTATTTTTTTAGATTCATTTATTTGGCACACCATTAGCTTTCCATCCACTTTGTGCACATGGTCATAGAATCAAATGATAGTAGACTGAACAAGGTGTAAGAAAAATAAAGTTTCAAAGCGGGATCATACGCTACTTAGCAGGAATTTAATTTAACATGATCCGCTCCATACAAAAAATAACAAAAGACATTTTTCTATCCAAAGTATAAAGTTTAGGAAAAACATCAGGGCAATTTATTATTGAGGTGAAAGAGCTCTATCCATCCGCATAAAGAAAAAAGTAAAAAAAACAAAATTGGTCCCTAAGTCACTAAAATCATAGATTCGACCCACTGCACTGTGGAGCGTTGCGCACTATGTTTGCGGATACGCTGTCTCCCCTCTAGGACTCGTATGCTCCATCGGCTATCGGTCCTTCGACAAACATGGCCAGCCCACTGCCACTTCAGCTTGCTTCTCCCAATCTGTGTAATACTTGAACTTTATGTCGTCCTCACTATCGGCTTCAGCACCCTCGAAAACCTTGAAAACGACACCTATGATGAAAGACTTGAAGAAATTTGTAACGCCTTAATGGATTTTCATTCTCGCCTTAAAGACAAAAATGAAATTCGGCATACAGGTCGACCATGGATTGGATTAGGACAACGGATTTTATCGAGGGACGACGCGCAAACTGTAACCATGACTTCAGCACATGATACTAGACCAAAATACTTTTTTTGACATTTATCAAGAAAAATGAGCTGTTTCATAGAAAAGTAAACAAGATAGGTCCAGCCAGGACCAGTCAGGACCTACGCGGTCAAAATGGATTGAACTGCAATTGCTTCTTATCGACAAAAATTTCAACGCCTCTGCGTTGTAATTTGGTTCAAAATCATGAGCTGAATTCATGGGTACACAATTTGCGCGTCGATGTCCCCCTGCCACCCCGAACAATAGCTATACCTACATACATTTAACCGTAAACCACCGAAAAAGGAAAGGGAAGCTTTTGCCCTAGAGTGGGACAATACAATCTGATTTATTTATTAAACCGTCACGATCAACATCACGTAATACAATAAACCGTATTATAAATCTCTCACATTTAGAAAGCTGTCTCTCCGAGGACAAGCAGAATCACGCAGTATTTTCATCTGTCGTGACATACTTAGCTTGTCGCTTTGTTTGCGTCCATTTTTACTTAGCCCTCTTATTTTTCGTAGAATAAAGAACAATGTAATAAGATTAAGGTGGTATTATTCTTGTCTGCGCTTAGTTTATTAAGGACATGTTAATGTCACCTTATAGTGAAAGGTAGATTTGAGAGAATTAAGGATTTTTTATATATTTTTCTGAGTAATTTCTTGGAGACTGTTTATTTACTCAACTGGTTTCTGCTCGCGACTTTGTTCACGTAAAATTTCAGCCTTGGATTCTATCGGATTCGCATAGTCGGTCACCGGCGTCATCCTTATTCCACGTGTCCTAAGGGTTGTAGCGTAATTTTAAATAGCCTATAACCTTCTTCAAAAATTGGGCTATCAAATGCAATGAGTTTTTTTCCAAACCAACTGGTGGCTCTATCGATTAGCGCGTTCAAATAAAAAAAACAATCTCAACAGCTTTATTATTAGTACAGATAGATAGATATAGATTAGTACATACATACAAAGAAACATAACCAACCTATAATGTTTCCACCACTGGGAGACGGCCTTTGTGCCAGCAGTCCTCGCTGTATTGAAAAGTACACCAACAGTGTAACACACAAATAACACTAGCTTAAAACGGTATTTATGTATAATTTCTTATATAAACTTTTAATAAGTTATACATCTTCAATACTTAAGTTATAGGTACACATAAAATTAAAAGAAAAAATAGGCATTGAGCAGAAACTGCTAGATTAGTCGATACTTCGTCAGATTATTATTTTTTTGGGTGGGAAGTCATCAAATAACTTCTCCCGCTCTGGGTGAAGCGGGAGGGTGTGTCAAACTTTTACTGATTAAAACCCACCCGTGTTCCGTCAGTTGCCTGTATGCCAGGGGCCACGGTATCTCTTTCGAACAACCCGCACCCCTGGTAGGCATCGGCCCTTGTGGATACCACCAGTTCGTGCTGACATCTCTTTGAGGCGCGCGTGGAACAAAACGTGCCATCGATCCGGGCTTGGTCCTTACCAGACAGCGAGCTACGCATTACTCACCATCCGCAAGCACGCGCGTACGGTGGCCGGGAATCAACGTGGCATTCCCTACGTCCAGGGCATCTCCTGCGGTGACTCGGGCCGTGAGGGCGCATATACTGCCTCACCCTCACGCGCGCCGCCTCCATCTTCGCGAGCATTACTGCTTCGCAAAAGAAGGTGACGGCTACCCATGCACTCTCACTCTATACCATAGCTTGGACCAGGGCCAGACGTGAGAGATCGCCGGCACCGATCGCCTCACAAAGACACGGTGGTGCTCCATCCAAGCCGGGTAGACCTCCACCGTATGCTCCATCGTGTCCTCAGCGCGATCTACGCTGTAGAAACACCCGGGCGTTTCCTCCCGCTTTATCCGAAACAGGAACCTCCCGAAACAACCGTGTCCAGTGAGAACCTGCGTCAGGCAGAAGGTGAGGACGCCATGGCGCCTCTCAATCCACTCCTCAGAGAGGGGACTTAGCGCCGCAATCGTTGCGTGCCCAATAAATACTTTGTCAGTGACTCGTTCTTTGGTCAAAGGCATTGCCATTTAAAAGTAAAGTATTTACATAATTTATTTGCATACAATTTTGTATTTAATTATTTATTTTTGGGCTCGTTTCTTTGTTGGGCTTGTTTAAAAATCGAATTTATATTTCATGAAAAACATTTAAATACAATTCAATCCAATAAATTCCAATAAATCACAACATCTAAATGCAATGGTTCCTCGTAAACAAGCTTTCTAAAATATCGATATATTCTTCAAATTAGTTACTTCACACTTCAAAAGAATAATAATAAGTATCGCGTATAAAAAACTTCAGTTAACTAGGAGCCAATTAAAAGTTTATCGAGTAGGAGGGAATAATAAGCAGTTTGCTGTTATACTGCGTGCTTCGTTCTCGATATATCTATATATATTTTACCATGCAGTCTCTCACCAACTTTATAGTGCATTGGTTTATATACACATTGACATTATAAATTTTATTTAAACAATGACATGAATATTTACTTTGTAAAGTATTATATTGCTTTAATTATTGTGAATGTGATGACTGTGTGGGTGTTCATTTTTTTCTTCATTTAGTCATGGTCTGGCAGATTAAGTAATTTATGCGGCCTACCCAAATGTCCTTTCTTCGTCAAATCGTTGAGCTCCTCAAGTTCTGAGTTGAGTTGCATGATTACTGATAAATGCGTGCACTGATTGGAAAGGTCTACTCAATCTGTGTGGTTCTTTTCTCAAAAGACCATTTCAGACGACAATCCACATGGTCTTCAAATGATCTGACCAAGATTATGTCTGGACTTTAAAAGAGATTACCTCTGAGTTTGTTTCGGCCTTTCTTCTCAGAGTAGTCAAATAGGAAACGCCAACCTCATCTAGTTTTAAAAATATGATTGATGTGTAAAAGTGTTTGTACAAACCTACTTACAGAAATGAAATCATTTATCATATATCATTTATCATAACTACGCAATTTTCAGCGGTAAAACTAAACGTTAGTATTAGTTTGCGATGTCTGTGTCTTAGCGCAATCTGTCATTCCTTTCGTTTGCGCGGCAACTGATACTGTGTTCTTAGAAATAATCGAGTAAATTTGAGTATTTAAAAGTAAAATTTTGCTTAATTTAACTAAATACAACTGAAATACTACAAAAAGAAAATAAGAAAAATGGAACGAAATATGAAGCGTCGTTGTCGTTGTTGGGATGACTACGAAAGTGATACCTCAGTTTCTAGTATCCAAGGTAATAAAAATGTTATCTTGTGATTGATATTATACCTGTATGGCTACTGGCTTCCATAGCAGTTAAGGCCACAAGGTTTTTCACAACCTTCGTATCGGTTGAGACAGGTGGTGTACGAGATACATCGACGTGCTCATTGGACTCGGGTCGTATATTAAATATATGGACATCCTTAGACTCGGGGTGTATACGAGATATACGGCCGAGGTCTTTAGACTCTTATGTGAAGTCGGTGAGGCTTCAATATTTTTTTTTTTATCAATCACTTGTTCACATTTTGAGTGGTTTGTTTATCGATTTTTTTTTACAGATTACAATACTGATGACACTTCGAACGAAGTAAAAATCATTAAAACATTACCACGAGATATGTCACTAGAAGCTATGACAGATCCGGTTCCAGAAGAACCTGAACCTCTTATCGTAGAAAATTCTACCTCAGCTCCAACAGTTGATCCTGAGCCTACCTCGGCAACACCAACTATAAGTTCAGAGGTACTTTTAGCACTGGGTGATCTCAAGCCGGACACTCCTGCATATGATACCTCTATAAATAGTGACTTGGTTCGTATTTGGAGCAATATTTTGAAAAAGGGTCTAATCAAAGAGACAAAACATAAACTAATGGAACAATTGATTCCAGAAAATTGCCCTTTATTACCTCAACCCAGAGATTTCTGCTTCGGAGACTTTTGATACCAAAACATAATGGTACAAAGAGATTCATACTAAACATGAATAAATATGTAAAAACATCCCATTTTAAAATGGAGGATTATAGGACAGCTATAGCTTTACTTTCTCCAGGTGATTGATGACATAGCAAAATTTGATTTGAAAGAATCATATTTATTAGTAAACATAAATCCACAGGATAGAAAATACCTACGTTTTCAATACGATAAATGGTACGAATTTAATGCCCTCCCTTATGGCCTGTGCTCTGCATCTAATATTTTGACAAAGATTATGAAGATTGTAGTGACATATCTAAAAGGAAAAGGGTACAAGTCAGTTCAATACTTAGATGACCTACTATGTGTAGGATCTAGGTATCAAACATGTTTGCAGAATGTTCAAGAAACAATAGCTCAGGGCCTCAAGTCTGCTATTACAATAGTGTCAGAATGGTCTATCATTGATTTCATAATTGTTGATTTTGACAAATTTAGTAATTTACAAATATAATGGCGTCATTATGACTTTCCAATGGTCAGCCACTGACACTCCATTGAAAGAAATGGCATTTATTGGTAATCTCGTACACAGTGACAAATGAATGACTGACTTAGGCGGTAATCTGCTAAAATTTAACACTAAGAAACTAATAAATAATATGTAAAAATATGTACTTATAAATGAAATCGGGTATGAATAAATGTTCACATTTAGTAGTAGTTTTTGGTAAATCATAATTTAGTAGTAGGTTTTGGTAAATCATTTCTACTAACGGGTTTTATAATAATGGCAATACGAAAATGCCATTATAACACAATTCTATTACGAGACCATTGACCGACCAATGATCGACCATTATGAATTTAGCAGATTACGAACTTTTAGCAAAATGACAATGGGATCGTGTTGGAATGACGAATTTATAAAAATAGCAGAATTTGGCCCCAGAAGCATGGTATGAACCTATTCACTCCATCTATAATGTAAATATAATATCTTCGAACGAAGCACTGCGTATAATAATGATTGAACTTCACAGTTAAGTTCGTTTGATCATCTATTGTCATTATCTTTCTAAATGTAGAATGTTTAATTAATAGGAGATGAAGAACAAAGCCTCACTTTTCCAGTTTTAAATTTTTTAGAGAAAACAGTTAATTGTAAAAAGTTAACAAACTTCAACATACGTATTTAGTTTGATATTAAACTTAGTGTTACAGTCGATCTGATGTACCGAATTGTTGATAAAAAAATATTAATATATTAGATATTATTTAGAATCTAAATTTGGAAATGTGATGTTTTGATTAAATATTTTTGGAAAAGTGTGGTTATTATCAATAATGACTGTTAAGAAAACTTGACATTTAAAAAGTAATATTTTTTACTTACCATAATTAGAATGTTTTGCCTTGTAAAGGTTAAATAAAGCATTCACAAAACTTAGTTTTCCTTACATATTCTCATTTTAATCGTCAGAATCAATATCTATAAAGGTACCTTTCCGTGATTCCGAGCGCAGCGACACTGCGGCCTGCAGCACTTTCATAGAGATTCGTAGAAACCAGTAGTGTCGCTTGCTATTTGCGGTCTGCAACCCGTCTCGGACTTGTACCTAAATACGGTTGAGACTGGTCATTTCCTAACTTCCAGCATCAGGTGGAATGAGAGCTCACTTCAAGGTCACTTCACCATTGTTTTCACGGTGACATTTTTACAGAACAGATCCCGAGTTCCGGTACATTATTGCACAAGAACTACTTTATCATCATCATGATTCACAGCCTGAATGTATCGACTACTGGGCACAGGCGTCACAGCGTGTTTGTGCACAAGTAAAGTGCGCGTTGTTTCATGAGATAAAATTACTAATAACAACGGGCTCTTACTTACTTTTACAATATAGCTATATACCTACCTAAGCCTAGTTCACGCTATAGTGCTAATTGTTGCAACCAATCACATTCGAGCTGATGAGATTGATTGGTTTCGGTGCGTGACTTGGAGTTAAACTAGATCCAATAGGTATTAGGACTTGGATTTCTCACGTTCTGAAAATCTGAGCAAGTAACATCAGTATATCAGACAGTTGAAATACAATTTGCCTCTCAGTAGCTTCTGTGAAGAAACACGTTTTGACGTCATTAATCTCAATATATCATTCGGCTTAGAAACTAGGCACAAATACTCATCTGTGTAAATAATAACGATCATCATCATCTGACCAGCCTTTTCCAACAATCTTGGGTTCAATCCAATCAAACCGGTTGCAGCTGAATACCAGTATTTTACATGGAGCGACTGCCTATCTGACCTCTGCAACCCGGTTACAGTGTACTAAGATACTTCTTGGTAAGACTGGGTAATAAAAATCCTAATGATAAATTTTCCAAAACTACCATTTAAATTAATTGTTGTTGAATTTTTAGTGAGACTTTAAAGGCGGGTTATAAAATTTGAACTATCCATATACGAAATCTTGGCATGACATACATTGGCCCAGCTTGTAGACAGTGCCAACAAGCTAAACAAAATCAGCGCACCACATTAAAAATGAAATGCATTTAATATATTAATCATTGTTTTATTTTTCACTTCAAGTCACAAACAATAGTGCATTCCTGGCTCTTGTACTAGGTGTTCCTGTATCACAAAAGCTATTGCTGACAGTTAAAGCTTCTTCAAAAAGGCGTGACGCAACGCTTGTAGAACAATTTCCATGAAGTTTTCATAGAAATTGTTCAACGACCGTCGCGTCGCGCCATGTTTCCTACGTTCAGTTCAAGTCAGCCTGAAAACACGGAAAAATCTTAGCATAGAATGCAAACTACAAATAAACTGTTAACTAAATATATCAGATCTTTGCATCCAACAACCGACCAGGATACGCCGTAGCTCCGCCCATAGCTGCCGGAAAAACTTGCATTATTGAACGTGATTGATTTTGTAAACCGCACACGGTTCGGAAAACCGGAGTAATCGCCGGTGGACATAATCACTGTGCTTGGCAGACGGATCGTATTATGTTATTAGCACAGAGCTAGAATGTATAGAAGCGAAACTCTGCTCCGAATGCGCTCTAAGCCCAGGCGGACATCATAAGGGTATACTTTGACAATGTCTACTGTGAAGTCGCCTGTTTTCATTGGAAAAAGAGGCACCGCAGTCAGTGGTGGCCCAGTGGTATCGGCCTCGACCTACTAGTTGTTAGTCGTGAGTTTGATCCCAAGCCGGTACTTTATTTTGTGTATTTAATTTCATTACCAGTACTCTCATAACGGTGAACGAAACCACTGTAAGAAACCAAATGTCAAAACAATGTCCTAGAACCAAAAAAAAATCGAAGACATTTGTGATCCACCGACCCGAACTGGGCAGGCGTGGTGGATTTTGGCCACACACACGTTTCCTCTCACAAGGAGGGGAGGACCTAGGTCTCAACAGTGAGAACATTATAGGCTAATTACAAAGAAGTAAAAATCCAACCATAGTAAAAATCAACCTGAATGCACTTCTCGGAAACTCGGCTTTGAAGCCCGTAGTTATGAGGAAATTTTAAAGTTTTAAATACAACGTTATTGAATACGATTCGCGCTTCGAGCTCAATAATCGAAAAGAAAACAACCGGTTTTGGTTCTGGCAAACGCGGATTGTAAAAGGGGTAGTCGATTATTTCAGCAGTATTGGCATACGCTCAAAGGTAAGTAGAATGCGTATGGGTAAAGTCAATGAAGTTCATCTGCCTCTTCCCAGCTATGTTGAGATTGGCTTCCAGTCTAACCGGATGCAGCAGTATACCAGTATTTTACATGGAACGTCTGCCTATCTGACCTCCACAACACTTCTGGGCAACACGATACCCCTTGGTAACAACACTAGTTATGGCTTTCGTTTACTAAAGCTGTCACTCTTTGACAATTGAAAATAGTTATTTTGTTGACATAGTGTGTAAACATTATAACCGACTTCAAAAAGTTTGTTGACAAAGTGTGTAAATATTATAATCGACTTCAAAAAAGAGGAGGTTCTATTTTTGACTGTATGTATCTTTTATTTACGTTCACCGATATCATCGGCAATTGTCAAGCGATTTCGAAATTCATTGTTTAATGGATCGGGTATGCCTCAGAGGTGGTCACATATACATTTTATTATATTGTATGGGTAGTTTTTGCGTTAGTTTCGATAATACATATATAATCCACTTTATATATCTTGTTGATGTTCTTTCTATTACTTCCTAGCACTGATAATTGCATAGCAACTTGTAATGGTTATATAAATTGGTGTGGTGTCACCACTAAAATGTAAAAAGTAAAAAAACTTTGTTACAAAAAAAAATCGCCGCCCAAAAAAACACAACAAAGTGAAAAATAACTTTCATTTCGGAAGTCAGTGGCAAAAGCTGAAATACAAATCCAAAGATACGAGTTGGAATTCATTTGTTTTTTTTTAGTTTTTTTGTTAACAATTTATGACCCTAACCGTAAATGAGATTTTCTCCTCTAGTATTTCTTATTCTATGTTATTAACACAGGTGCGCTATTACCCGTCCCTCCTTCATAATATTTTTGAGTACGTCATGTGAGCTTTATATAAGGAAATGTTTTGTTTCGGGATTTTATCATCGCAGCTTTTAGGGGAAGATGTCTATATGAACAACATAAGCAGTGTATTAAATATTCGTTTACTTTAGCGAAATATTTTGGAGTGACCGCCGAATAGAATCAAATTCAAAGTAATATTTCAACATAATAAATTCAATTGTTACATTAAGAAAATGAATTATGATTTTAATAGCTTTTGCTAGCAGCTTCGCCCGTGTGGAAGTTGAAAAATATTTCACAGGAACGTACTAATGGGATAAAAATTATCATATGTGTTAATCCAGGCTATAAACCAGGATATTTATTCATCCAAATCCACTGAGCCGTTTTTGCGTGATTTAAGAACAAGCCGGGTTCCATAAAGGCGTAGACGACATACAAACGCTGCGGCAGGTTATACAGAAGACCGGAGAGTATAACCTGCCTCTCTGTTTAGTATTTGTGGACTACGAAACAGCCTTCGATTCAATCGAGACATGGGCTGTACTGCAGTCCCTCGAACGGTGCCAGATCAACTATCCATACATCGAGGTGTTCAAGTGTTTGTACAAAAACGCCACTATGTCAGTCCGACTCTAGAACCAGACCTCGAAACCTATCCTTCTGTAGCGAGGTGTTAGACAGGGAGACGTTATCTCTCTGAAACTCTTCACCGCTGCATTGGAGGATGTCTTCAAGGTTCCAGAACCTTGAAGACATCCCCCAATGCAGCTGTTTACTGGAACGGGGGCTGGTATCAACATCAATGGCGAGTACAACACTCACCTTCGGTTTGCCGATGATATAGTTGCTATGGCTGAGATCATGGAGGACCTCATTGCAATGCTCGATGGCCTCAGTAGAGCTTCCGAAAGAGCGGGTCATAAAATGGACATGGACAAGACAAAAGTCAAGCCCAATGCGTATGTAACACCCACTCTCATAGCGGTTGGAGCCGCTGCACTCGGAAGTTGTGGACGAGTACGTTTACCTAGGACAAACTGTCCAGAGTCCCTAGTGTGACTGTCATTTAACCATCTACACCAAACGCAGTGAGCGCGTTCGGCGTTCCGATTGGCCCTGGATTGGTGACGGACTAATCGGAGCGCCAAAAGCGCTCACTGCGTTTGGTGTAGATGGTTAAATGACAGTCACACTAGGGACTCTGTTAGGTAGGTCCAACTTCGAGAAAGGGGTCAATCGTCGAATCCGACTCGGCTGGGCAGCGTTCGGGAAGCTTCGCAATGTCTTCTCGTCCCACATACCGCAGTGTCTTAAGACAAAAGTCTTTGACCAGTGCGTGTTGTCAGTGATAACATATGGAACGTGGTTGCTCACAATGGGCCTTAACAAGGCTTAAAGTCACCCAAAGGGCAAAGGAGAGGACTGTGATTGGAGTTTCCCTGCATGATCGAATCAAGAATGAAGAGATCCGCAGGAGAACCAAGGTAACCGACATAGCCCGAATAATTGCCAAACTTATATGGCAGTGGGCAGGGCACATTGCGCGCAGAACAGTTCGTCGTTCGTCGAAAAGTTCTGGAGTGGCGACCGCGTACCGGAAGACAAAAACTTGGAAGACCTCGCACAAGGTGGACCGATCACCTTGTGAGGGGTGCAGGTGGATGCGGGAAGCATAGAACCGATCGAAGTGGCGGAGCTTGGGGGAAGCCTATGTCTAGCAGTGGACGTCTTTCGGCAGACAAAATAAGTAATGAGTAACAAACATCCAAGCATCCAAACATTTAATCATCCAAACTCAAACTTTCATATTTTTTATATTAGTAATATTAAGTTCGTCGAAATTACCCATAGACTTAATATAAGTTGCCATAGCAACGTATTAAGGCAACCCGAATACAATTTAAACATAAACTTGCCTTTATTAACCCTTGAACAAAGTCAAAGATACTTCAAAATAGTTTGAAAGATTAATCGTTTCTTTGAAAGTTAGTCAGCTTTTTTCAGTAATTATGAACATTTGATTAATGAAGCCTGTCTCGTTAGACCGCTGGCTATCAAAGATATTTTAAGAGTTTAAATTTTGTGGAAAATTAAAGTTACTTTGGGTAACCATTTTTCTTGATTAATTATAATAATTAGCTTAAGAATAGATGACTGTGTAAGATATTTTTTTTTCGTAAGTAATAAATTCTTAATAAGAAAAGTCTAGCAATCTAAATAGGTACCTAATTTATCTGTATGATCTATCGTTACATTTGTTAGATTTATAACCTGCGGCGTCCATAACATACTTACGATAGGAATGACTTTAATTTGGACAGTTTAACAACATTCATTACGTTATTTATGCTGTTGAGCAGACAAACTTTTCAAACATATGAAGCAACGGATAGTAAGTTACGAAATTAGGGTGTTGGCTACATTTTGTTTATATAAGTACGGGTAACAAACAGATAGAAGTCATGACATGCTTTTATTAGCTTCACCTGTATGTTTGTTTGTAACCGACTCCTTTGGACTTGATTTTGACCCACTTCAAACGGTCAGATTTCATTTAAACTTTGTGGACTTATCGAGGACTGAGGACGATTCAATAATTTAAAAAAAAATCACGCTTTTGTTGTTAGCAGAACTCAATCTCTCTCTCTCTCTCTCTCTCTCTCTCTCAGAACTCAAATCAAGTCCAAAGGAGTCGGTTACAAACAAACATAGAAACATACAGGTGAAGCTAATAAAAAGCGTTTAAAAAAAACACGCCTTTGTAGTTAGCACAACTAAAAAATAAATAACACAAAAAACACGATTTAAAAACCAAACTAAAAAAGCAAAAAAATAATTTCAAGAAAGCGTGGGGGGCTTGATATTAATTGATTATAAAAATACCTAAAAAAATACCCTACACTTTTTGAAATTATTTTCTGCTTTTTTAGTTTGGTTTTTAAATCGTGTTTTTTTTATTTTTTTCTATCATTTATTTTTACATATTTAAATCAATAGTGTAATATGACATGGCTAGAATTGCAGTGACTACCGAAATGACCACTAATGAAAAAGTATGGAAGATAAAGACGTGGCGTCGACCCCAAATAAATTGGGCTCAGCGAGTATAATGATGATCAATAGTAAGGAAGTTATTCATATGGTAGTAAAAAGTATCACCTCCTACTTCCTAAAGAGTGGAGTACCTATTATAACAAAATACCTCTAACAATTAAAGTTTATTTACATAAAGTGTTATCGGCACAAAATCCTTTAATCTGCGAATATTCGAGAGCAGTATATTTCGTCTCAAAGGACCAGGCTGCTAGAATTAGTGAGAGGTGCGAAGTAATCTCAGCAATTAACGGCAGATCGTTAGCATGGCGGCTGAGTTACGAACAAATAAAATGACTAGGGATGTAGATTTTATGAATTAACTTATTTTGTTTGCGGCTAGTATATTATACGTATAGATGTGCTGTATTTGAGACCAAATAATATCTACATATCTACTCAACAAATGTCTAGCTACGGATTTCAAGAATCATAGACCGAATCAAAAAGATAATTGTAGTTTTTAAGTGGATACTTAAACTACTAAAATTTTGTAGTTTTTAAGTGGATACTTAAACTACTAAAATTTTGTAGTTTTTAAGTGGATACTTAAACTACTAAAATTTTGTAGTTTTTAAGTGGATACTTAAACTACTAAAATTTTACCTACGTAGTAATATTTTTTATTGCAATCCGAATCAAAAAGATCATTGTAGTTTTTAAGTGGATACTTAAACTACTAAAATTTTGTAGTTTTTAAGTGGATACTTGAACTACTAAAATTTTACCTACGTAGTAACATTTTTTATTGCATTGGTTATATCGGATAATCAGATGCATATTTACCTAAAGTAAATTTTTAGTTACGAAAATATGGAAGAGGCTTCTTAAAATATATTTTTGTACAAAAATCCTGGGATGCCAGCAACACCGGGAATGCATAACTAGTCAGTTGTATAGTATGGAAGCGACTTCTAAATGATTAGGATTGTATAAATATTCAGACGCATATTTATTAAAAAATTAACCCCAATGGAAAATTGTTACCTATACCTATGTACCTAGGGTGTAAGTCTGTAAGAGTAGGGTTGGTGTGTGTTAGTAAAAACATTTTTTTACATTAAATTTTAAAAAAGTCGGTACAAAAGCGCATTCCATTTTAGCCAACCTCGCAACTTTAGATAAATATGCATCCGAATATCCGATCTCTAGTTTTAAGTGACAATGGTTTTCGCGAACTCAGTATGAATACATAGTTTAAGTAGAAGGTGACTAAAGTTCTTTTATAGTAAAAGCATATATGAGTAGTAAATAGTTAATAAATGGCCACAGAGCTACCAAAATGTGTGGGGAGCCACGAGGCAGATCGATCGTGTTACCGAGAAAGTCAAATCTATGAATACTTTTTTGTTAAATGTGCAATAGATATAAAAATCGAGTTTTTATTTCATGAAACCTGATTAGTACTTATTTCTTTGATACTCAGCTGCCATGCTAACATGCAAAAGCAATGCATGCAACATGCTAATGTCATTAAAACTCGACTAAAATATTTATTGAATAAAACTAAATTAGACAAGAAGTCTTACCTATTGAAGTATACTTTTAATTATCTCCTCGGTTACGGTTCATTTGCGTATTGTCTCGCAATACTGTAGGTATTAGTTAGCTCTAAGTTTTTGGAATACGATAAAATAAAATAAATTACGCTCACCAAACTAATAGTGGCCAATGAAATCTAAAAACATTCAGGACGAGTTCACAAAGGACGAAACCGCTGCCAGAATTAGTGGGAGCTGCGAAGTAATCTCAACAATTATCGGAAGATCGTTAGCTTGGCAACTGAGTTACGGGAAGAGAAAGTAATAAAGAAGTAGGTTTTATTAATTAGTGTACCAAAAGTGAAATCTAGATTAGAAATCTTACTAATAATCTGATTCAAAGATATTTTGGTTTTAAGGATTCCTAAACCGAATTAAAACAATAATAATAAAAACAAAAAGTTCTCACAAATCTGGATTTCTGCTCGGTTGATGGCAATAGGCTGGTCTCTATTACATGAGACTTAAACATATCTGGCAAAATGTGGCTGTACTATAAGTACACCTCTGGCCATCACTTCAGGGAAACAAGGCGTGATGTTATGTTTTATGTTAAAAGGTCCTAATTACGAGTTTTTGTATGCTTTTTTCTCAAAACGGTGAAGGAAAACATCGCGAGGAAACCGGAAAGTCCTAGAACTAAAATTACGAAGATATGTGACATCTATAAACTCGCACTGGGCCCGCGTGGTGGATTACGGCCCACTCCCTCTCACGGAGAGGAGGCCTGAGTCCCAGCAGTGGGAACAGTAGAGACTGATTATGATTATTATTAATTATGATGTTCTTTGACTAAGCCACAGGTACACAGGATGTTAGTGAGACATCGACACACAACCTGTTACAGGACGTGATTCTGAACGGAAACGTGGTAGCTCGCTGTCCGGTAAGGACCAAGCCCGGGTCGACGGCGCGTTGTGCTCCACGCGCGCCTCAAAGAGATGTCGGCACCAACTGGTGGGGTCCGCAATGGCCGATGCCTGCCAGGGGTGCGGGTTGTTCGAAAGAGATACCGTGGCCCCTGGTACAAAGGCTACTGATGAAACACGGTTATGTTTTAGTCAGTAAAAGTCCGACACGCCCTCCTGCTCTACAAAAAAAAAAAAAACTGAACTGAGTGTTATATTTTATGTAATTAAAGAAAGTTAATAAAAATAGCCAATCCACAATGTTGGCTGTGTTCTTTGTTCAAAATCATGTAATTAACCATTCATGCATGGTTTACAGGTTGTGCGTCACTGTCCTTACCATCCTGTTTATGTTTAAATATTTGCGTCACACAAAACAAAATATGCTAGCGAAATCAAAATGATTACAGTAAGTTATCATCACCTGCCTAGCCTTTTCGCAACTATGTTGGGGTCGGCTTCCAGTCTAACCGGATGCATCTGAATACCAGTATTTTATATGGGCGTCTGCCTCTCTCACCTCCACAACCCAGTTACTGGGTAATACAATACTCTTTGGTAAGACTGGGTGTCACACTTTCGAACGAAACGAAATCAAAAATGTATTATTATTTAACCAACTCGTCACTGAAATAGCTCGGCAAAATAAATAGCGATTAAGTACAAGACTCACAGTAGTTTTAATAAACTAGGAAATATTCAAGACCGATTTACAAGAGGGGCTAAAGCGCTGCTAGAATTTGTTAAAGCTGCGACAGCTAATCTTACCAATTACCGCCAGATTGTTAGCGTGGTAGCTTGAGGTTCCCGTAGACAAGCGCGACGAGACAGTGCAACGCGTCTCTTGTAGAACAATTTCCATGAAGTTGCTAAAGAAATTATTGTTCTACTAGAGTCACGTCGCGCCTGTTTGCGGGAGCCTTTACTTGCGAAGAAATAAAAATACCAACTAGGTTTTCAGAGTTGTTCTTTGTTTTAGGATTAGATTAGAAATTTCTAATGAATAAATGTTACATTTCTGTCAATTCTACAACAAACAAATATATTTGACATTGATATTCACAAGAAATACAAAAAAAATCTAAGCTGATAATAGCGATTTCATTCGATTCAGGTTTTTAGGTAACTTTAAGGTCTAACAGTTTTGCAGGTTTTTTACCAATTATAATGAATTCGCTTCAAAGGACCAAATTAAAAGAACTGACTTTTCTGAAGAAATAAAATACTAACTAGGTTTCAAGAACCTAGTTGTTCTTTGTATGACATTACTAATAGATAAGGAATTTGTAAGGAATCCATGTCAGATTTCTATGAATTTTAAACAATTATTATTTGACATTGTTATTTGCAAGAAATACAAAAAAAAAATCGAAGCTGATAAAAGCCATATCAAGGTAAACAGATTTAAAGTTAACTTAACTTTAAATCATTTTTTCGCAGGCTTTTGACCAAGTACAAAGAATTCGCTTCAAAAGACCAAACTTAAGGCCTTAGTAACTTTAAATATTGTCATAATGAGCGATAGTAGTTCTTATTGCTATCTGTTACGGGTTAAAATCTGTTGTAACAAATTCGAATAACAAATGAGCAAACGTATGTCGTATAAATGCAAAGAAAATCGTATAAATTTAGTTATTAACTATTTAATAATAAATAATCCATCACTGGATGCAGTTTGGCATTTGCAATTTTATGGTATTTGTATTTTTAATTATGTTTATAACTGTTATTGATGGGATAAACCGATTTTAAAGATAATTAAGAGGTGACTTTGATGACTTTTTTGATGCATTAAAGTATGTTTAACTATGTTTTGAGTTCCGTCACTGTATGCAAAAAAGACTTGATTATATGATATATATGTTTTTTTTGCTTTCAAAATTATTTACGGGTAAAGAGATACACAGCTTTAAAAAACCACTTTTTTTAGTGTTTTCCAGAAATCTCCGGCTTTAATTTAATGATTTTCACTTAATTGTTCACGCTTTATGTATAGGTACGAAAACAAAACTTTACTCCTTATTTTCAACGGATATAAACATAAACCAAAAATCCTGCTTAATACGAATATTCGAGAGTTTCATCTTGCTCACAGCTGGCTTTACGGAGAGCCACGGCGTAATCTCACCAATTACCGACAGATCGCTAACTCGGCGTATTTCGGTGATAAAGGGGATAAAGAGAAAATAGTGGACGGATTGGATCGGTGATGTTATTATGCTGTAGTAAACTTGGTAATATAACATCACGCTTGTTATCCCCGACGGGTGGGCAGAGGTGTACCTATCTATGTTCATTCATCATTGTACTGGCCTTATCCCAATTTATTTGGTGTGCAAAAGAAACTGTGAAATGAAATGGCGAAACAAACTCCATTGAGTTTTGCACTGTTTCGCCATTTCTTTTCACAGTTCCCTTTTTAGGTCTAGACATGATCTTGGTCAGACCATGTGAGGAACTGAGGACCATGTAGATATGTATCTGAAATAGTCTTTTGATAAATGAAACAGATTCGATTGAACCTAACCAGTAAATGCAAGTATTTGTCAGTAATCGTGTAGCTCAGATCAGAACTTAAGGAGCTCAACAACTCGCCGAGCAAGAAAGGACATTTGGGTAAGCCGCATAATACAGTAGTCAAACTTTCCGTCCACCCTCACACGATCCATGCTTCCTTTATAGAATTAAAATTAGTGGACGGATTGGATCGGGGATGTTATTATGTTATAGTAAACTTGGTAACTTTACATCACGCCTGTATTCCTCGGAGGGTGAGCAGAGGTGTACCTACCTACAGTCACTCATCATTGTTCTGTCCCCTGCCTCGTTAATCTGCCCGGGTCGGGAAGTGTTATTAGGTTATTCCATCTGGAATTTTTCAGCACCAGACCGGAGTCTGAATTTGTGCCCTGTTGATGGCAATAGGGTCGCCCTATTTTATGGAACTTAAACATAACTGGCGATATATATGTGTAGGTACTATAGGTGCACAGGCAATACAGGCGTAATATTTGTTAAGTTTATGTAGTGAGTTTGTATGTAGGGAATTTGCAGAACTCCTAATCCCATTCAGAAAATTATTTCTTCACAAATTTTTAGTAATGGGAAGTTACAATTATACTTTTGCTGAGTTTTATACGCTGATTATTGTTATTGATTGTTGTTTGTTGTTTATTTGTTTTATGCGGTGAAAAACAAGAAATTTCACGCGAACGAAGTCGTGAGCAGAAAGCGTTCCAAAATTCAGGATAGTTTTAATACACGATGTTCATCAAGAATTACATACATTTAAATTCACGATTTAACCTTTACCGCAGTACGATATTTCAATAAAAGCGGAAACACAAAGAGGTAAGTCGCCAGATAGCTTTGAAAGATACGCAGAGGGTTGGTATCGTTTGCGTAATCCGTAAAAGGGAAGTTAAAATGAAACATACCCTTCCCTGATAACGTTTGTAACGATTTAATTAACCGCTGAAATTATTTAGTGAATGTAATATTTCGAGTGAAATTGTAAGCATGTGGTATTAGGATAATCATAATTAAGCTTCTTTACTTTAATGATTAATTCATTAGGGTAATGTAAGGAAGATCTTAAGAATATGGTGGTTAAATGGAAAATGGTTCCGAGAACACAGCACAGGGTAACGCAGGGTTGATTGTTCTGGCGATACTTGAGAGGGTCGACTTTCATAGTAAATGATTTTCCACTGAGAATGCTGTGATGACAGATTGAAAATCAGCTTTTCAGTTTTGTTTCAATTCCATAAAAAAATGTATGGATTGTGTGAGGATTAATGGAAAGTTTGACTATTACACTATACGGCTTACCCAAATGTCCTTTCTTTGGTATTGCTCATCGAATCGTTGAGCTGCTTAAGTTCTGAGTTGAGCTACATGATAACTGATAAATGCTTGCACTGACTGGACAGGTCCACTCAAATCTGTGTGGTTCTGTTCTCAAGAGAACATTTCAGACACAAGTCCACATGGTTCTCACATGACCTGACCAACATTATGTTTACACTTAAAAAGAAACTGTGACCCCTGAGTTTGTTTCGCTGTTTCTTCTCAAGTGTAACCAGATAGGAAATGTCGACTCGATCTAGCTTATTATTTTATATGACATGTAATATTTGTATGTCATAATAATCATCAGCCTACAGCAGTTCACTGCTGGGCATAAGGCATAAGCACCGCCGCAGATTCCTACGGTCTTCACCAGATTATCGAACCACCTTGTGGAAGACTTTCCAACGCTACGTCTTCCAGTATGCGGTTGCCGCTCCAGAAACTTTCAGCCCCATCGGCCATCTGTTCTGCGAGCCCATACTGCAACTGCGTAAATCCGAAATTAATTTGTCAAGTGTTACATAATACATCATCATCATCATATCAGCCGAAAGACGTCCACTGCTGGACATAAGCCTTGCTTGGCGATTTCCCATAATCGCCACGCTTGGCAGGCGGGTGGTGATCGCAGTATGGTAGTTAAATGCATAGACAACGCTGCTGCACATTCTCTAGTAAGTCCCTTAGTCGCCTCCTACGACACCCACGGGAAGAAATGGGATGGTGCTATTCTTTTACGTCCGGCACCTCCCTGTGGTGCCGGACGTACATTACATAATTGTGTTAACAGTTTTAAATATTTATCTCATTTTTAGTAATTTTATCAAACCCTACGCCTACATAAAAGAGTTGGTAAGATGCCCTATTACTTATCCAATATTGCTTTGTGCTCCACTTTCGAGGCAAAAAGACGCCAGTTCATATAAAAATCGACATTTTCATAAAAGTATATAGAAAATGGTGATTGCCAAAAGGCCTCAAGTTTGTAACAAAGTAATTTTATGTAAGAGGTAGGCATTTGCCAAAAATACGAAGGCTTTAGTAAATCTATATCCACTGGCGTCTAACATAACGTAGGTATAAAAACTGTTTCTTGAAGTTTTTCACGAAGTTATCTGCAATGCAGACTTAGGAAACTTGTAAGTGATGTAGAAAAATGGTAACCTGTTTAACAATTTTGTCAAAATAACGCGAGTTTAAAAGTTTTGTACATAATTCAGAGGAATTGGTTTTTTTTAAGGAAAGTAGTCCTACTATTATTTGTGACCACGATTGTAAACGCTTCTTAGGAAGGTCGTCCACAGTGACTTTTTGCAGCGATACAGGTGCAGAATAACCGCGATGCAGTCATGATGCTGTCGCTGGTCGTATCCGTTCGCCCACTTAATTCCGATTTTGCATTTTTCGATGCAGTAGGAGTGGGTTGTAACAGCTATAATCGCATATATGTGCCGCATGTTCCTGTTCCACGTAAATAACAGTTCCAAAAACCTGTTACAAAATGATAGGCTGTTATTTCATAAGTAGGAACAAACTATAAAATCGCATATCTGCTCCGCCTGTTCATGTTCCATGTACACATAGTAGGTACTTTTCTTTCTAACTAAGGTGCTTCACCTATGCGAGAAAACGAAAGAGCTTGTGACGATGTAACAGGGTGTAGCAGTAGCAGTTTTTATCTTATTCTAACTAAGTAACTGTCATAAGCATGAATAGAGAAAAGCTTGTGAATGTCGTGTGTTATTATTTCGAGGAACAGTTGCTGTTATTTCAGTCTGTCTCAGTTACAGTCTGTTATCATCAGATACCTGTTATATTTAGCTGTTATGATAAATACGCCGATGCAATTGCTATTCAGCATCCATACAGTCGTAAGCTGTAGTGACTGCCTGTGGACGCTACAGTTGTAAGATGGAAATTGTGAAAAAAGTGACATTTTGGCTATTTGTTGGTGATTTGGGGAGCACGTTACCACTAGGCTACCATAGCTTTATGGTGGCCTAGTGGTAACGGCCCGAGTTACGAGTTGTAGGTAGTGGGTCCGATCCCAGGTAGGCGCATTACTTTGTGTAAATGATTTCATCACCGCTGCTCTCAAAACGATGAAGGAAAACATCGTGAGGAAACCGGCATGTCCCAGAATCAAAAGTTCGAAGACATGTGACATCCACTAACCCGCACTGGGCCCGCGTAGTGGATTATAGCCCACTCCCTCTCATTGAGATGAGGCCTGTGTCCCAACAGTGGGAACGTTAAAGGCTGATTATGCTATTTGTGTTTTGAGTTTGTAACTGGTTACATTCGAGTAGCGTCGAGTGGACGACGGCCCGAAAAGTTGAAAAGAGTATCTACAATTAGCTTAAGACCGTGTTTTATACATAGAAAAAGCAAGTTTAAAAAAATCTCTGAAAAATGACATTCAAAAAAGTTAAAAAATTAATGAAAAAAAAAAAACCAAAATTCAAAACCGAAGACAGTGTCTTCAGGAATTAAAGTTAAGTTTAACAGTATAGCGTCTTTTTGAAATTGGGTTGTAACTCGAAAAAAAAGTTCACTTTTTAGTTATGGTACTTACGACTTACCCTACATAAATTCGTACCTATACCACTACTTGCTATGTAAATAAAAGTGACAGGAAGTTATTATAACAACATCATCGGAACCCTAAGAGGAAAAAATACGTATTATTGAAGCTAACTCAAATTTATATGGGACGACCCCTAAGGCATAGGTACTCGTTCTACAATTGCCAAAAAAAAACATTATACAAAAAGCAATCGAATTGAGAACCTCCTCCCTATTTAAAAGCGGTTCAAAAGAAGAACAACAAAACTTATTTGGTGCCAAAAACACAGCTTACACATCGAAATACGGTTTCATAGCGAACTTACGAGACCATTTAAGCCAATAAGAAATTGGCTTTAATCAACCATGTAACTAAATAGATGAAGAAAAATCTCAGTATACTTCCGATATATCGGATATATCCTGATGCCTCAAGCGATACGTGTACATCAAACAAAATGTCTGCCGAATGTAGGTGTATTGGGGTTATTACTCGATAAAAAATCACGTATATTTCTTATTGCCTCTGGGCCAGAATCTGTGAGCATTAGGGGTAAAAATTGGTCCTTTTTACGTTTTTTGAATGAATCGTAATTTGTTCGATTCAGTGTTGAAGGGAAACGGTGCTTGAAAGGTTTTTGGTTGTGAATCATTACTTCAAAATCGCGTTTGGAAAATTGTTCTATTAAATCGTGTAGACGAATCACGCTAATGTAAATAAGTGTAAAATAGTACTGTAAAGAGGTAGAATTTGTTAGTTTGAAAGCTTGTTAATAAGTTTATATGTAGGTCGTAATCTCTGGAAGTACCAGTCGGATTTATAGAATTATTTTTGCATTTAATAACCCATTTTTTTGAGGGAGGCTTATAGGCTATTTATCATCACGCTACGACCCTTAGGAGCCGAGCAAAAATAAAAAAGCTAGAAAGAACGCTAAGCACAAAACGAAGTAAAATCGCGAGCAGGTGACGGCTATCTATGGCTGCTGCCAAATTCAATATACCCAGAGTCACGAATTACTTCGGTGACAGAACCCTAAAAAATCAATCACCATATCTATTGAACGGTCTGCCAGCTGACATAAGGAGAGTAAATGAACAAAAGTAGTTTGTAAAAATAAAAAAATAAAAGTATGTTATAGTGCTACCCTCTAAATAATAACTAACTTTAAGTACTAAGTTTATAGGGTGTATAGAGACTCACCGACAAACCACTAATACGGAATTGTAGTTTATAAGTTATACTTACGTACCATATTATGTATATTAAAAAAAACACCCAGGACCAACTGCTTAACGTGCTATCCGATGCACGGAGGGGTCTTGGTATGTAAAGATGGTTACCCATCCACGGACCAACCGACTGTTATTACTTAACCTACAAGGCCCTTTTTATTTTCATCACAGATCTACAAATAAGTTAACTATACCTAGTTAGTCCCTACTAATATTATAAATGCGAAAGTAGGTCTGTATTTCTATTACGCGTTCACGCCTAAACCGCTGAACTGATATATGGAGCGATAGCCTGAAGTATGGAGAAGGAAATAGTCTCCTTTTTTATTCGATAATCGACATCCACGTGGGCGAAGCCGCGGGCTAAAGTTAGTAAATAAATGCCAAATTAAGTTTGTTTGTTTGTTACGCTTTCACGGTAGAACGGCGGATTTGGATGAAATTTTTTACACATATAGACCATGACCTAGGTATGAACATAGGCTACTTTTCATCCTAGATCGCAGACGAAGCCATGCGCAACTACGAGTACATAATAATGTTTCAAATACGTGGTACAGACGCCAGCACAGCAAATTTTCCCATTTGAACATGAACCTTACGCTTATACAATAAACTTGAAATCTATCAAAGAAATTTGACAGTTTGGTGTAGCTTGATGTGCTGGCGTCTGTACAAAACTTGGGAGACGGTAAAATAAATCAGTGAGTTTTTCTCCAAGGCTGCGTGCTAAAGTGCTGTGAGAAAGGTGTGTTTACTTTAAGTTTATTGTATGTTTTGCTTTCAAGTTAGAAGTAATGTAATTTTATTTGCTGTAAGGTTTTTTATTTTGTTTAGAAATAGTTCTTAGTGGTTACTCTAACGTGATTCTTATTACTTTACGTATTCCTGTGAATGAAAGCTGAATCGCTTTTGTTGAAACCAAACTAAAATTGTATATGTTTCTTTGTTTTGTAATATGCATAACTTTGCATACTATTGTATAGAATAAAGTTGAGGGGTTTGTGGCCTTAGTAATAATACCCACACGGGTCGATCGATCAAATTAAGTTTCGCTTGCTTTTCGTTTGCTGTGCGTGCTTTGGAATGTACTTGGCAGTCGTAACGCGTCGTCAGAAACCCAAAATTCTGACACCTAGTGAGGGATATCGTATTACCCAGTAACTGGGTTGTGGAGGTCAGATAGGCTGTCGCTCCATGTAATACGCTCAGTATAGTAGAGGTAAAGAGAGGCAGATTTAAGTTTTTTATACAAACTCCGGTTCTATTAACTTCACAGACAGCTGTGCTGCTGGAAGGTTTATTGCTCCATTTCTTCTCCAGTTAAAGCACTAGGACGTGAAGGTCTACTTTTTTGGGGGACTGTGTTATGTAATTTTGGCGTTCAAAATGTACTGATTCTCAGCCTTATTTGAATAAATGACTTTTGTTTTTGACAGCATTCACAAATATCCGTCAATGGGAAAAATTAAAAAAATTGCCTCTACAGCATGTGGGGAACTTATAAAGAACTGGTCCTTTTAAATTAACTCTAAAATTTTAGTTATAGGCACGTAGGCTTGTACAAAGGCCTTAAAACAAAAGTAATCATTCTCACAAAATTAATTAAAACTAGTCGGGCAGTAATCCGAAACTTAACTGAAGGCGAGTTCAGCGAAGATGTCTTTTCTCAGCATCGGTATTAATCTCTCTTAATATTTATTTGAGATTCATTTAAAACTCGATTTAAAGGAACTAGAAGCGGCTCTATTTATTCGAGTACAAAGTAAATATTTACATGATATGTAAGCTGATAGTCTTCCTTTTGTGTTATGTTTATTTATATAGTTAGTCATTAATGTAGTAACTAGTAAAAAAAGTTATTTGTGTTATAAATATTGTATATAAGCATATAAATGTGAAATAAAGTCTTACAATATTATATAGTATAAAAGGGGAGAAGAGATGGCCCAGTGGTATCAGCCCTGTCTTACAAGACCTGAGTTCGAACTCTGGGAAGGGTCTTTGTGACCACTCATCTCTATACACTAAAGGAATTAATCGTGCGGAAACCGGCATGTCAATTCAAAGACATGTGTCATCCACCAACTCGCACTGGATCCGCAGATGCACTCCCTGCCACAGAGAGGAGGCCTGTGTCCCAGCAGAGCGAACATGGTAGGCTGACTGTACATGGTAGACTTATAAAAAAGGGTGGGGGGAAGAATCATAGGGCATAAAAAAATTCGTCCGCATCGTAGACAATAAATTGAAACAATAAGGAAATAAATTGAAACAATGAATTTAATTTACTTTTTTTAGTGCAATGATGCATTTTGCCATATACATATATAAACTTCGTCTCATTTGTGTAGTAAACGGAAAATTGTAAAGTCGGTCAACAACATGACACGGTAACATCGCTAATCTTAAAGGCTCCTACAAACAGGCGTGACGCGACTCTCATGGAACAATTTATATGAAAACTTCATAGTTCTACAAGAATCACGTCGCGCTGTCGTGTCGCGCCTTTCTTAAAGCTTACTTAGGGCGAATTTCACCAATGAAATCGAACGCGATCAGCACGTGACGTTTAAGAGCTATCAATGTTATTATTTTCTGTGGAATATTGACAATGACAGCTCTTGTTTGCGGTTCAGATATCGCATACCTAAATCTAAAAGGAGCTAAGTCAAAAATTCGGAGTTTTGACTTATGCTTACCATTGAATTCCTTAAACTCACTACCTATTGACCAATAAAACATATTTAAAAATATTTTTCAAGTAGAACTTATGTATACAGATAACTAAAGCAAATATGTATACAGATAACTTCTCCAGTGCACAGGAACACGGTTAACAGTTTTTGACCTTTTCTGAAAAAAGTGCTTTTCTGAGTTAACTCTGTTTAGATCTAGGTGTGCTATATGTTGATCGTGTTCAAACTCTCAGTTATGGTAGGACTTTTAATTTATCATCATCATTTCACATCACGTCACTTCATCAGCACCCTAATTGCGTAACATACTTTTAGTCAGAAACTGAATAATTTTGATGGCGATTGCTAAGGATGGATGGATGGATGGATGTATGGATGGATGGATGGATGGATGTATGTATGGATGGATGGATGGATGGATGGATGAATGGATGGATGTATGGATGGATGGATGGATGGATGGATGGATGGATGGATGGACGGATGGATGGATGTATGGATGGATGGATGGATGGATGGATGTATGGATGGATGGATGGATGGATGGATGGATGGATGGATGGATGTATGGATGGATGGATGGATGGATGGATGGATGGATGGATGGATGGATGGATGGATGGATGGATGTATGGATGGATGGATGGATGGATGGATGAATGGATGGATGTATGGATGGATGGATGGATGGATGGATGGATGGATGGATGGATGGATGGATGGATGGATGTATGGATGGATGGGTGGATGGATGTATGGATGGATGGATGGATGGATGGATGGATGAATGGATGGATGTATGGATGGATGGATGGATGGATGGATGGATGGATGGATGGATGGATGGACGGATGGATGGATGTATGGATGGATGGATGGATGGATGGATGTATGGATGGATGGATGGATGGATGGATGGATGGATGGATGGATGTATGTATGGATGGATGTATGTATGGATGGATGGATGGATGGATGGATGGATGGATGGATGGATGGATGGATAGATGGATGGATATTTGTTACTCTTTCACGCAAAAACGGCTGAACGGATTTGAATGAAATTTGGTACACAGGTAGTTTATAAGCTGGATTAACACATAAGATACTTTTTATCACGGTGCTACGTTCCCGAGGGATAATTTCCGAACTCCACGCGGGCGAAGCCGCTGGTTCTTTCATATGGTCCAAAAAATTGTCAGCTTAGCATCCTTAACAACGCCATAAATGTTGTGAAACTGAGAAAATGAAAATAATTCCTGCTGATAGCGTATTACCCAAACACAACTCGGTTCAGTATTTCTCGCATCCACAGGATTCTTGCGGCCTTCACCAGGTCATTGGTCCACCTTGTGGGAGGTCTTCTAGTTCGCGGTTGTCACTCCAGACCCTTTGTTCTTCGAGCAATGTGTTAACCAACCGTTTAAATTTGGCAATTCTTAGGGCTTTGTCGGTTACCTTGGTCCTGCTACGGATTTCTTCATATCTGATTCGATCGCGTAGGGAAAGTCCAAACATAGCCCTCTCCTTGTGGGACTTTAGATTAACTGCAGTGTTATTACACTTCTTACCGTCATTACTGCCATTTCGTTAAACACTTTTGAACAAAATGACAGTAACAAGTGTAATTTTACTGCAGCTAATTAACAGGCCTACCATAGTTATATTTTACAATACGATTATGGGATTGAGATGGATTATTTATTTTCTGAGATAAACAATCTATAGTAATGTCCGCAATTGGAAAATTAGTTGATCTTTATTATTATCGTATCAGCTCAGAAACCGTCCAATAGTGAACGTTTGTGTTACTTATCCCCGTTTAATTTGCCAGATTAGAGGACAAGACCAATCATTAAGTCCAACAAGTCAATTTACCGATTAGTATGCAAGTTATTCATGAAATAGTAAATACAAAGGATTCATTAATTTTCAACGAATATGTATACGATTAGGAGTTGTTGTTATCAGATTTTTTAACAACCCGTTAAAACCAATTATTATTGCAGTAGGTTACCAAATAAGCTCCCTATACTCTTTATCTCCCTTGTACTTACCGACCACTATACTCATAACAAAAATCTACCTAGAAATTCTGCACGAAAAACCACAATACGCCTTCCGGATACACCACAACCATGCAGATTTATTTTCGTTTTGTTGACATACCTTTCGCAGTTTTGAATTGTGACACCGACACTGAACAACAAAGAGCCAATCACAAAACGTCCACAATTCGACCTCAAAGGTAGCTATGTCCAGACGGGGTCTATTTTGTTAGGCCCCGTCACACAGCCGTCCCAATTTATGAGACAAACTGAGTTCAGTTGAAATCACAAAGGTGTGTGTGTGGCAGAATGCCAGTAGACCTTTATACATCTCACCGCTGTTGAATTTATGTCTCCCTGGTATTTCTATGCCTGTGAATTTAACAGAAGTAACTAAAATTTAGTATATAAGTAATCTGCACTAATATGTTAGAGGGGAAAGTGAGTCTATCTGGCTGTTTGTCATAGGTTACGAATAAGTTGCTGAATTATTTTTGTTCCTGACGAGATTTTTTCTGACCACCATCTTGTATGATGTCAAGTGATGATGTATTTGACTATTGCTATAAGAAAAACGATAAAATTTTCAATACCTAAAGTAATATTTTTAAATGCTTAAATAATAAAACTGTAGTGAAATACTTTAGTTGTGTGTGTACGCCACTCAAAAAGAGTGACAGGGTCGATTTTAATCAGGATCCATTTTCTTAGAAGCTTGTTTTATTCAAGGTCCGTATAAAACTACCACTAAAAAAATATAATATTTCTTACCTCTACAATATCCTTCAAAACAAAGATATTTGGCCTTAAGACATTTCTTCCAAAGCTCAATATTAAAGCCTGTTGGTCGGCGTCGCATGTGGCTGAATTTGTGTCGCAGAAAAGATAACAAAACAAAAACCCGCTATAACTGTTTCTATGTTTTCTTTTCGTAAGAACCTGGTTCAGATTCTTACAAATATTTTAAAATTAAAAATTCCCAAATCGGTCCAGCCGTTCCTTACCAACGAACTGCATTTCATTTATATTATGAATGTCGGCGTCAGCGATGGCTGAGCGATAGCGCCGTCATCATCTCGATTCGGTGGTATGAAAACCATAGTGCAGGTTTACAATGAAATACGATCATACTGCAAATCAGTTATTATTTCATTTTCAGAATAATTAACACAGTACAGTACTAATAATATTTTTAATCTATTGCCTAAGTTCGGGCAAACTGACCGTTTTTCGTAAGAGAAGTGGAAGTCTGCTTTCGTTCATTGTCCTCACTAGACTGACTCGTCTTGTACTTGTACTCACTCGACTCCTACCCACGTGTCGCTCCCTCTACCGAGCGCGTCGTGGCGTTTACTCTCACCGTAGTACTACAATAATCGATTGAGAGACTATTATCGCTCAACTTTTATAATGTACGACTGGTAGATCTTTTCTAAAAACAGAAGAATAATCATAAACAAAAGCGCATCTAAACTTAACTAGAAACACCAGTTCTTTGTCTTCCATTTATTCGAAGATTTTTCTTGAAGCCGGTCAGTGCATCATTCTTACTGTTCCTATATTTACCCAAACTTTGCAATCTGAACCTAAGTCCTGAGTTTATAAGTTTTCTATAAGAGTTTTAATCTTAGTTATTGTCACAGACCACGGAATGGCTGCGCCGGCAGCGACTAGAGACAGTGCTAATGAAATATATATATATATATATATATATATAGAATAGACCTCGGTTTCTATACAAGATAAGTTTTTATCCAGTGCGCAAACTGTAACCATGAATTCAGCATATCATATACAATCTAGAATATTGAGAAAATATCTCCTCCGTCCAGAATGATATGCTGAATTCATGGTTACAGTTTGCGCACTGGATAAAAACTTATCTTGTATAAAATATATGGGACAGCCCTCCGAGAACTGACGGGGTGCATTGAGCTCCTTACTTTGAATCATATTCCAGCGGGAAAATTCTCAGGAAATATCCCTATTTTTTTAGTTGCTAATCCTTTATTTCAGTGTAAACTTACCTTCTCTGTAGGCAGAACTTCATTTATGTAGGGATGTAACCAGCCAAAGCCAGCAATAATAATAATAATAGCAATGGATGTCGAAATACTGTAAAGAACGACGCGCGAAAGCATGAAGGCCGCTAGTTATGTCCCCATTAGAATTAGTAGGATTCGCCGGCCGAGACATATTCTCACCGATCGAGATGAACCCATTACTCTCCTCCAAGAAAGCAGTTGGGCCACCAGTACAGTACACAAACATAGACAACCGTCACTCCGACCTCGCCGCCGAAGTCCTCGCGCCCCGCTAAGATCCCGACCGTCCCTTGCTCATTGAAGTGCCAGCCCGTTTGACAATAATAATGATGATAATTTGATACAGCCTGTCCCCACTTGCTGTCTCCCTATCAGTGGCGCCCTGAGCCGAGGCCCGTACCCCACAGGGGGTGCCCTCAGCGTGCAGTCGCTTAGTTTAATTGGTTTTATGCCCCTGGCTGGAGGCTTTAAGTTTTGTTATGGCAACCACAGAAAAGTCCGGTTAAGTAGTCACGCCCTCTCAAGACCTTGAGAGGGCGTGACTACTTAACCAACTAGTTGACCAACTACGAGATGCCATTCAAAAACAAAAAAAGAAAAACGCTCGAAATTATCAGTACCTTTTTTCGCCTAGCCGCCGAAGGGTTGCTGCGCTGCTACTCCCCGTGCATTTTGCCACGGTAACGTTACATTGCGTATTAGGTAATAAAACAAAATAGTTGTATTGGATTCTCATAACGTTCCTGAAATAATTTCATGTACATCTACCATCTTAGTATGATATTCTGAATACACTCCATCAGTCTACGGAGGGCTATCCCTTACACCCTTATGTCATTAGTGTCGTAGTGCGAGTAACATATGACATGGTTGGTTTGTATGGAAAGTGTTGAAATGCCACCTCTAGCAACGGCAGTCGAGGCATCTCCGTGCTCTGTGGTCATTTTACTTCCTTCTTTACTAATGTGTTAAGTTCCTCGTTAAGTTTTGCAGTTTAAAGACTAAGTTGTTTCTACTTAAAGTAGTAAGGACCTTGTATCATCTTAGTTTTGTGAATAATGTATGAACAAAGCATGCATTTCTGAAGTTTTTACTCACAAGACAATGTGTTTAGGCTAAATTGACGATTCGAACGAATTTACTTGCCCACATCGGGCGAATAATTGTATAATATTTTCGATAAGCGACTCGCACGAAGTTATAATAATTATTGGCACGTTTTGATTTTTGATGTGCTTGCAGTCACCTGTTCATATAACGTTATTGCATAAAATAAGCGGTTTCTTACATTTAGTGTAACCGTCGTAAATGCTATGCTATTAATTTCAAAGGGCTCTGTCATATAAACAACAGATAATTAAGTGTATTTTTTTCTATTATGTATTTTCTGATGTACAATAACGCATATATAAATAAATAATTAAATAAATAATGCTTTGACCAGATTTCAATTTAAATTCTAAGAGAGGACCTTTCCTCAAATAGATATTCAAATAGTCTAATATCTATTTTAAGACCACGTCTCAAGGCGAGGCATTAATAATTAGGTCAGGCAAAGATAGGCTTTAGATTTCAATTTACACTAACAGCTCAACGAAATTGTTTGATGCCACACAATAATTTATAACATACTTTGCCATATTTAACGCACATTGTCGCCTTAATATTCCAGTAATATTTAGTCTCAATATTCAACTATTCCATTCCAAGTTATAGTTACATCCCTTTCAACACAATAGCCGGAATGAATAGCATTGTGGAAAGCTTAATTCTAGCTCACAATGGACTGTCCTAACTAATAGGGGAGGCCTCGTTATTCTTCGGTAGAGGTGCTATGATTTTAAACGAACTTAATCTGTTAAGGCTTCGTTACATTTTCAGTTTTACTGTCAGTTTTGCCTGACTTCTTATAGATCCGTACTGTGTACGGATGTGAAGCCTGAAGGCTACATGAAGCGATCGTAGTCACTGTCGTATGTCTTGCTAAATTTGCTATCATACAATTTCTAGTTAAGGCACCAAGAAAGGTGTGTCGCGCCTTTCTTGGTGCCTCAAGTTAATACGCGACTCTAAAAACTGCTCATCCCATCCCGTCACGCAGCCAGCGTGCATTGTGGAAATTGTCTCAATCTGTCTGAACCTTGGGTTCCGGAAGTCAGATAGGCGCTCCATATACAATTCTGGTATTCAGATGCATTCGGTTAAATTAGAAGCCGACCCCATAATTCGACAAAGGGGAAAAGTCTAGTCTAATGGTGATGTTGTAATCGCTTGTAAAGTCACTTTTTTCGACCTTCACGCACCCGGTCAAGCCAAACTGACAGTTCGCCTGTTCAGTTTCGCCTTTCCGTGAGAAATTAGCTTTAGCGCTCGGTTACAAATTAATGGAGGCGTGAGTAGGTATTTGTTTGTTTGTTTTAGGGATGAATTCTAATTGGATGCGAGGTGTGGCGCACATAATGTTAAGTATATGCTTTTGTTGATAATTTCAGATAGCGTGAGTAGAATAGGCATTGTCATTATTACCTAATCGGTATTTGTGTCGGAGTTTGGGAAATATGTGGTTGTTTTGAAATTACTTGTTTTTTGATCGAATTTGTGTTTAGTTTGTAGATATAGGGTTGCAACTTTAATTTGTTTTTTTCGACTTTGGCGATTATGTATTTAAAATGATTACATTTATATTTAAATACTAACTAATCATCACGATAAGATAAGATCCAATATCACAGAAATCTTGATGTTTGATTAAGCACATTATACCCATGCGAACGGGGGGGAGTATCTACTGATTTCATAATTTTTTATTACCAGGTACGTAACGGTGACAATGGCGTTGATGGTAACGGTTATGGTAAAGATGACGGCGATGCTGCATTACAAGCCACCCAAAAGACAGTGGCGAAGGGGTTGGAGATTCTCTACGTGATCGAATCAGAAATGAAGAGATAGGAGAACCAAGGTAACGGAATAGCCCGAAGAATTGCCAAACTTAGGACGCACATTACTTGCAGAACAGATCACCGATGGGGCCGGAAGTTATCTACTAAAGCGGTGATTGCGTGCCCGGAAGACAAAACATTGGAAGGCCTCTCTCAAGATGGACCTCGTGAAGACCACAAGAATCTGCTGGATGCGAGAAGCACGGAACTAGTCATAGTTGCGATGCTTGTGGTATACCTAGGTTCATTAGTAGACGTCTTTCAATTAGAATGCATAAATGAAAGAACGGTGATAGCAATAGATTAATTAATCATAATAAAATAAAGAAATCAATAGAAGGAACGTTGTGTGCCACATTTCAGTAAGATAAAGGTAACGACCGGCTCCGTATGTGCCGAGATAGCCTACGGGCTTTAGTCGGGACATAGAAAATATCAGTAAGTCAATTGGGGGAAAATTGGATGAGAAAAAGATAACAATTAAATCCTGTTCGGCTGTGAAAGCGTGAATTGTGCAGACTGGATTTATGTTGCCAATTCTTTGGATCTTGTGTAGCTTTACTGCTGTCACAGCAAATATCGCGGTAGTTCCTTCGAACAACCCGCACCCCGGCAGGCATCGGCCTTTGCGGATCCCACTAGTTGTGGCACAAGAAAAAGAGGTTCATGCAAGCAGTGGGTAAAGTCGGGCTGTAACTGATGCTGCTGATGATGCCCGAACGTAAAAATGGAACCCTCATAAGATTGCTCGTGTGTCGTTCTGTCCACCTGTCAAAGCCAATTTACTTCAAATCTACTTGACCAATCAAGTTTAAATTCTGGACGTAACGTTATCGAATTAATTTTGAATATGAATGTCTTTCACTTTTGGGGGCTGTTTAGAAAATGAAAATAAAAAGTGCTGTCGTACAAAGTTACATTTGCAGTTGGTATGTATGGAGGAACATCTTTTTCAACGACAGAGTTAAGGTTGTAGTTCAATCCGGAATTTTTAATTCGGACAGCCCAGCACAGCTTTGAGACAAACCGCTCAGGGCGCAAGTCCTACTCGTACTTGTCTGGGTTTTCTTTAACTTACATTGCTTTATTTGTGGCTTCTTCTCTCGGTAGTTACATTTAATTTATACAGGAAGAAATTTTTTATCACCTTACCAATTTTCAAAGGGTGTTAATAAATTTAAAAAAACAGCTTTTACATACAAAACAAATTGTACCTTCTGTCTGTCTTTCAACATGGTTCACGATTGCCCTTGTAGCCAACTGCGTGTTAACTTTTTATGTGTTATTGCGGAAATGTGACCCTTTCGCAAACAATATTAGACGCCATGTCTCTTTATGTCTAACCGGATATTGCTTGTGCAATGATCGAAATTGCTTATGTGACCCAAACAAGGATGTGTTACGTTAATAAATTTTTAATTTGCAGACAGTTTAGAAAATAAAAAAAATCCTTCATTCGGTAGAGGTAAAAGAAAGGAGGAAGGAAGTTTTGGTCAAACGGGTGCTACAGTATTTACACACAAAAATAATATTTGCATGGTACAAGATTTCGTACATACAAACGTAGTGACTGCTCTGGAATTACTTGACTTAAATGAAAAGAAGTTTAAACACAGCCAAGCACAGCATTTGCAGTGACTGCCGAAAGCATTAAATTTGTCCGCCAGATGCTTCCGACCCAATTTTTTTCAGCATTTGTCGTACCGTCCTTCACAAAATAATATTAAACCATTCGATCATTCAGTCCTTTTCGACTCACTCATTAAAAAACGTTCGGTTATTTAACCGTTGGTTAGAATTGAAGAGTGAACTCGAAAAAAAAACACTGTTTGTTTAATGCTAACCCGCCCTGTTAGCATTAAACAAACAGTGTTTTTTTTTCGAGTTCACTCTTCAATTCTAACCAACGGTTAAATAACCGAACGTTTTTTAATGAGTGAGTCGAAAAGGACTGAATGATCGAATGGTTTAATACTTACAATTACGTAATCAATGGTTATTTTGTAGTTGGTGAACTCACGTCTTAGTGTGAGTTTCATTTAACCATCTCGATCAAACGCTTCGAGCGCGTTTGGCGTTCCGATTGGCCCTGAATTCCTGACGGACCAATCGGAGCGCCGAACGCGCTCGATGCGTGTGATCGAGCTGGTTAAATGAAACTCACACTAGGGCCACTGGACATACACGCACGCCGGTTGCGAGTACTATGCACCTGGCTGTACTTAATAGCTAGGCTGCCCGTACGGAGAAAACAGGCGTGATGTTATGTTTTGTTGCAAAGCAAAACGAGTGAAACACGGTAGTAGGTATTTCTAACTCATTAGACGTAAATAGAATATCACACTAATAAACTGTGTTCATACAAAAAAAAAAAAAAACAAACGAAATCCGAATAAAAGAAGATTTTTTTTGGGTTTTGGCTTCGCACGGTTTGTGCATTTAACCAGTGTCAAGTAATTTTTCTTTTCCATCAAGTAAATGGCCCGATATCGGGCACGAAGTTATAAAACAGTCATAGTCGTCTTTAGTCAGTCAAGTCAAAGTTATTGTAAAGCGGTAGTAACTTTACAACAACCTATTAAGGATTTTTGGGGGGAACACGAAAAGTCCACGTTAGTCACTTATTTTCACCTTCACTACATTTGTGCACTCACACGTAATTAAATTGCATTATTCACTACCAAAATTATACAATTTTATTCGCTATTTCACTAAATTTCATGAAAATAAAAAGTCGTGCGACATGTTCCAACGCGATCCCGCCAAAAACTCCTAAAAGAAGATTATTCAATAATATTTTTGTAGGTAGTTATCCGTATCACCGTTCTTATAATAAAATTGAACACACCAATGTTTTTTAGACTATTTAGTAAAAAAACGTTTCTTGTATGGGTGCCCCTTTAATGTTTAACTTTATTTTTTTTTTTATTATAGCGGCCATAACAGAAATTTGCACACACTATGTGAAAATTTCAAGGGTCAGTCTATTACGGTTAAAAAGAAACAGCCCTGTGACAGACGGATGTACAGACGGACAGCGGAGGCTTTATAGCAGGATCCTGTTGGCACCTTTTGGGTACAGAACCATAAAAAGTTACCACGTATATCAATGAATAAATTTTCTATGATATTCATGTTCATATTTACATTCTATAAAATATTATTTTGAACAAACATTGATACTTAATTGGACGAATCCCACCTCTTTCATATTACATGGCCTAGGGCAACACTATATTTACAATTTAAAAAGATTAAATAACACTCTCACAAAATGGACGGTTTGTTATTTCCGACAAACAACATTCACTGCTATTTAATTAATTTCATAAAAATGTAGATATTTTATTTTCAAACTGCTGAAAATCGGCCATGTTTTTCCAAATGACTTTTTTTATTATAACGTTATAATTGCATTTTGGAGTAAGTGTACACTTTTGATTGATTAATAGTATATTGTACTCAAATAAAATAGTGATTGTAATTCCCAAAGGGACGAAATATTTTTATGTTAAGTTAACCTGTACCTACGACCGTCTTTTGATGTCGTAAAAGACGGCTGCCGGGAGTCGTCTTTACTCAAGCGTTGAGGCTAGTTGAAACTAGATTACCCCTTCCAAAACGTATGTCAATGAGTGTGCGGTCACTTGAGGGTTGTGGATGCAATTTGACACACATATAGTTTATGGTCTGGATTAACACATAAGATGCTTTTATCCCGAAAGTACGTTCCTGTATAATTTCCGACCTCAATGCGCGCGAAGGCTAAAGCTACCTAGCTAGCTAGTAGGTCGATTAGAACTCTCCATAATTGATTATTTTAACACTAGCTTCTGCTCGCGACTTCGTTCGCGTCAAATTTCTTGCTCCCCGACCCACCCCGTCGCTTCGAATCGCCTGCCCGTGCGAGTACTTCGTATTCATGACTTTTATCTCTTTGCTCGGCTCCAAAGGCTCTTAGCGTGAAGGTATATAGCTTTTAGCCTTCCTCGATAAATGGGCTATCAAACACTAAAATAATATTTCAATTCGAAAAAGTTGTTTCTGAGATTAGCGCGTTCAACCAAACAAACTCTTCAGCTTTATAATATTAATAATGATTTCAAAAACAACTCCACAAATCTACAGCAATTCAACGAAAACAACACGGCATCAACGCAAAAATTCCGAATTAAAAGTACTAAGTATTGTTTGGAACTAAACGGGCGCACGTAGGCAAAGTTATGGCATTCCGGTGGCGTCTGCTCTGCCATGCGGAAATATTTTCTGTTTCAATTCCACCAAACATTGTTTATATTTCTATTGTTTTGTTTTACCACTGTTCTTGATTGTTTAAACAAACTTCTGTGTTTTGTTTTCGTGAGATAACATTTTTGAAATTATTATGCTCGATATGCTACGTTCTAAGTACGATTTTAATAAAGTTTTGGTGGTTGCTTAAACTTTATTTGAATGTCTGAGATTTCGTTTGGAAAATTTGGTTCAAAGGAAAGGAAGGAAAGGAAGGAAGCATCTTATATATTTGTTTCAATCTACTATCAAGCTAGTCCAAGTTTGGAATGAAGACTAGACTGAATTCATTAATCTGTTCGTGATATAAAAATCTATTTTACAAAAATAATAACCAACTTCCAAAAATAATAAGTGTCTTTGGATCTTTATTTTAGATTTTTTCCAACGACTTCCGAAAATAAAGTTGTTTTTCACATATTATGTTATTTTGAAAAATCGGTTGCTTTCTTTTAATGCTTTTTCTTTTTGGTTATGGCTGGTACCTACCACTACGTTCCATGTGGTGCAGGACGTAAAAGAATAGTACCATCCTATTTCTTCCCATGGGTGTCGTAGAAGGCGACTAAGGGACTTACTAGAGAATGGGCAGCAGCATTCTCTATGCATTTGACCACCATACTGCGCTCGCCAACCCGTCTGCCAAGCGTGATGATTATGGCAAATCCCCCCTTTTGGGGCAGGCTTTTGTCCAGCAGTGGACGTCTTTCGGCTGATATGATGATGATGATGATGGTACCTTCCCCATCACACCAATTCGTATACCACTACTTGCTATCTAAACAACAGTGACAGGTAGTATTAAAACCAAAACAGGTATAGTGGATCAAATACGTATTATCGAAGCTAACGCAAAAACTCCCCAAGCAATGAATTTTCAACTCTCAGCGGTAGATAATTGATCAGTTACCACTCGATCAGTTATAAAAGTTTGAGGGCCTAAGCTGTTTTCAGCCATTATTGATTGTGCGTCGATCGTAACGTTGACGCTTATACTTATCATTTTACTTTCTCAGTGCAACTTTCATATTAAGTATATTCTCATAATAAATGAATCATTAATCAATTTGCACGTTCAGTTAATTAAGTGATCTCATATAAATCAATCGTTTTCAAGATTCGTTCGTGTCACGAGCTCCCGCCAACAACAACCATTGTGATACCTCTATAAACCATTCCAGAATATTTTCAAGGCAGTCCACGTCACATGCAAGAATACATCCGATGACATTACAGCACGTGTGTTCAAACAAAAATTAAAGTCTTTGATGAGTTTCATTAAAAATTATACGTATTCGGTCTCGATGTATGCTTGCGTTGTTGGATGTTTTCGGTTGAATGGCAAAAACGAGGATTACCTCACTTACAAATTTTGGTTTGGCTAATCGAAAAAATATGTCCTAAAGAAATCGATAGTATAATTTCTGCTGAAATTCCAGATCCGTCTACTGATCAATTACTATTTGATATTGTTACAACAAACATGATTCATGGCCCATGCAGTAATCTGAATCGTTCATCGCCTTGCATGGCAGATGGAAAATATACAAAGAGTTTTCCTAAAAATTTCACTAACGATACGGTCACAAATGTCGACGCATATCCAACATATCATCGAAGAAATACCGATAATGTTTGGTGTTTTGTTTTTTTTATCATTCACAGAGCTCCATTCCTTTTTCAGTCATATACCTACCACATCCCCACACACTTACAATAAGTTAGTTATTTTTTATTTGACTACCAAAATATTCACAAGAATTAATTTATATGGCAAAACAACGTTTGCCGGTTCAGCTAGTATTACTATATAATTTATACATGCAGCAATTTATATAGCTAACAATACTGGATCATGGTTACCGCTCAGCATAGAAAAGCTAATTGAATACACCTGTCAATCAAACCAACACCTGTATAATACCTAAAATACACACAGCCCCAGCACAAACATTCAATTTGGAGCCAATATTTGTCGTGCACACAACGTCCGAGGCGCTATTACACCTCCTGGGTCGCCAATCTGTTGCGACTTAATTTATCGCTTACTTTACTTAAGAGTTACGCATGCCCCGGGCTCATCTTGGGTCCGGTTAATATTGAGGATAAAGCTTGTGAAGATTCCACTGAGTTGGAAGATAAAGGAAAAATGTAGAAGGTAAACGACGAGCTAGTATCGTCGGTCTAGTGGTCGCAAGCGCTATTGTTGAGAACAAGATCGTGCGATCCTTTCCCGGGTCGGGGAAAGTGTTATTAGGTTTTTCCATCTGAGATTTCTCAGTAGAAGCCCGGAGTCTGAATTTGTGCCTGGTTGGCGGCTAGGCTCGCCCCTATTGCATGAGACTTAAACGTAACTGGCGAAATGTGGGTGAGATACGTAAATCTCCGCCTAACTCTCTGGGGAATAGAGGTGTGATGTTACGTGAGAAATACTTGGCCAGAAAAGGCAAGAGGAAAATGGAAGTTGTAGTGGTATGGGTAAGACATTTGCTTACTACTGGGATATTTGTAGTTGAGACAGAATAAAAAACTTTTTTCAAAAAAATAAACAACCGACTTCCAAAAAAACACTAAATAGTGAAAAATAACTTTAATTTCGGAAGTCGGTGACTTTGGATATGTATTTTAATTTTTTGTCACCGCCTTCCGAAATTAAATTTATTTTTCACTTTGTAGTATTTTTTGGTAGTCGGTTGCTTTTTGTTTTTAAGTTTTTATTTTTCACTTTTTAGTGGTTCACATGTGCTTACCCCTTCACAGCGTACCGGCGTGATGTTATGTTATTAACTGGTGTAAACAATTGACAGACATGAGATTTCAGCAATTCCAGTCCATTTGCTATCATTTATTGAGGAGTTCCGTTGCCTATCTCCGAAGTTCTTCATCAGATCTTCACCAAATTGAAATGGAACCACTCCGAGAAAGTACTCTTCCAAAAACTACACAAATTGCTTCAAGTGTGCCTATAAAATTTGAAGAGTTCTCTCTATTTCTCCAGGATCCCATCATCAGATCCTGACTTGATGATCATGGGACCACCTGAAAAGTATACCCTTACAAACAAAAAAAAAATATCCAAATCGGTCCAGTCATCTTCGAGTAATCAGGGAAAATACATTTAAAAAAAAAATTAAAAAAAAAAGGTTCCGACGAATTGAGAACCTCCTCCTTTTGGAAGTCGGTTAAAAACGACTGCAAAATGAGATGATCAGAATGATTAATAATGCACCAGTTTTATTGAGTCGTTGAGCTCCTCAATTTCTGAGTTGAGCTACACGATCGATGAACACGTGCTTGCATTGACTGGACTAGTTCACTCAAGTCTGTGTGGTTCTTTCCTCAACAGAGCATTTCAGGTACTAATAATCTGCATGGTCTTTAAGAGACTTTGACTCTTGAGCGTGTTTCGCCATTTCTTCTCAGGGGTACACAGATAAAATGGCGACTTCATCTAGCTTATATTTTTTTTTAAATAATATGATGTGTAAAAGTGGTTCCAATATCCTATATACAGAATTAAAAAATCCCACTCGCCACATATGAGCGGCCTGGACAGTAAAAGAATGGTCGAGGAAATTTGCGGAATGCATAAGCATTTTAAGCTTCAAGTTATCTGATGACCTTAAGAATTTCGTGTGGGAGTTACAAAGAAACTGAAAACGATTCTTGAGATAGAGAGGGGTGGTAGAGGAAAAGAGTACATTATATAAAAGGGAAAGAATGAGCATTCCGGTGAAGGCGAATTGATAACCACTTGAGCTTCACACGAAATCCGGAAACATGGTCATATTTGTGCAAACCAAATATGAACATAATACAAAAATTTTGAAGGCACTTAAGTTTGTCGAGTTGGTCTTGGGTAAGGTCAAGATAGCTGGCATCAGCATAGTCATGGATGGGTAGGAAAAGCGATTGTGCGAGCGCAATTTTGGTGGCAGTCGGAAGAAAGTTACGCAATTTCTTCAGAGACGCAGCGGATGCAAATAGCTTGCGGCTAACTTCCTGCAGCTGGGCAGTCCAAGAGAAGTTCTTATCAATGAATATCCCCAAGTTTTTAACGTTCTCACTGAAAGGAACAACTGAGTTATCAAACGAAACTTGGGAAAGAATCGTCCAGTCAATCCTTGAGACCGTCCTTGAACTGCCTACCACCACAACTTGCGTCTTTATAGGGTTAACCATAAGTCCATATCTCTTGCTCCAGTCGCATATATAAGCCAGATCACGATTTATCATTAATATAGCCTCGGACAGATTTCCAAGAGGAGCTCGCGAGTAAATTTGGTAAATCATCTGCATAAAGGTGGTAGGAAGAAATTAATTCGTCAGAGATTGAGTTAATAAAAACTGCAAAAAGTAAAGGAGATAAAACGCCAATTTGTGGTACACCGGCATGGACACGCCACGATTGCGCCGTTAAGTCCCCCTCTTTGAGGAGTGACTTGAGAGGCAGCATTTTTTTGTAAATCATACGTTCAAGGACTTTGGAAAAGAATGGTAAAACGGAAATTGGACGGTATACGGAAAAGGATTTGGGATTTGACTTTTTAGGTAAAGGAATTATTTGACCATCGTTCCATGAGGATCGAAAGGCACCATTGGACGCAGAAAAATTGAGGACGTGGCAAATAACGGGAAGGATAACTTCCAGCACAGGGACTAACATATTACGGCTGATACAGTCACTTCCTACTGCATTGGAAGTTATCGAGTATGCTCTTCTTAACGTCACATCCGAAGAACTGTCCGAAGGCAAATGGAGAATAACTGATGATCTTTGAACTTGATGATGAAAAGATTCTCAACGTCAGGTCCGAAGCTGTCACTATCAGTACGTAGTCTACTCCCGATCGTGACCTCACATAGGACTGCTTTGATCGTTTTGTGATACGTGCTATTGATCGCCTGTTGTAATGGCATAATGCAGTTATCCCAACAATCTTTATCCAAATCTGCACCCATAGTTTTCTTGGCCTATTACTCTGTTTTCCATATTTTGCCTTCTAATCTGACCCACAAAAGCTATTTTCTGGCAAAAATGATTAAAATAAGGAAAATGAAAAGCACGATTAAATTAATCCCGATAAGGCGTAGAGAGATAAGCAAACTCAATGAAAATGCCCAAAACTTTTCCTGCAACGAACAAACTATATGAAAGAAGAAAATAATTCATAATCTGATTGAAAGCCGTGAAGCCAAACGCGGCATCTGATATGAAAAACATTTTCATGAAAACACAAGCTTATGTTTGGACGTAGCAACAGAAAATCGTGAATTTATACTATATATAAAATATAATAGAATGTAATATATATAATATATCTATATATACTAATAATAAAGCTGAAGAGTTGGTTTGCTTGAACGCGCTAATCTCAGGAACTACTGGTCCGATTTGAAAAAATATTTCAGTGTTGGATAGCCCATTTATTGAGGAAGGCTATAAGTTATATAAAGTCACGTTAAGCTCCTTAAGAGCCGAGCAAAGGGAAAACAGTCACGAATACGAAGTACTCACACGGGCAGGCGAGGCGAGCGACGGGGTGGGTCGGGGAGCAAGAAATTTGACGCGAACGAAGTCACGGGCAGAAGCTAGTTAATGAATATAGAGAAAAGCGCTATGTTTTTCTGCGCAACGTACCTTGCACACCATTCACTTTGAATTTATGAATCTTGTGTAAACTTGTGTACAGATGAGAACAAGGTATACTATACTACAAGGCATGCAAGAATGTATGTTTAATATATTGTACCTACTCAATGCGTAAACTCCAGTCGTGCATCGGAGGCACTTTTTTTAAATTGACGAACGTCCAAAAACTTTTTGAGCTTCCAATAATGCAGTTTTTTTAAATAATGCGTATCTCTGCATTATTTAAAAAAAACTACATTATTGGAAGCCTGGTGCTTCTCCCTTAAGCCCAAAGAATAAAACAAACTTCTTCAAAACTCTTTAATCCAAACACCTAAATCACTATCCTAGATCGATTTACTTTAAACTCCACTGTCCCTAAAACTAACAGAGAAATCAGTTTACCTACCCTCCAATTTGATGCACATGTCCCTCGACAAACATAATTATACTAACACAAACAGACCGGATTTGCCTGCGACAGATTTAATACCTTGAACAAACTTCCCGAAGCTACCAATAGGAGGATTTATGTAACATATGCTATGGTACCAAAATCCTTTGGAAAGGAATGAAAAATGATATTTGAACAAAGGCTTTTGAACGCTTGAACGCATCACTGCGTCGAACAAGTATTTTTGAACGCTTGAGTTTGAATTTTCGGGAAGTTTTATGTGGTTTTTTTTCTGATAGTTTGCTTTATTGCTAAGGAAATAACTAACACTACTTTGATGGTGAGTGTGATATCTGAAAACCACAAACTACTTTTCATTATGAGGGTAGGTAATTTGAAAAAAAAAAAATCTTGCAATTTCGTTCATATCATAAACTAGCTTCTGCCCGCAACTACGTCCGCGTCAAATTTCTGCCCCCAAGTTGCATCGAATCGCCTACCCGTACGAGTACTTCGTATTCGTGAGTTTTTCTTTTTGCTCAGCTCTTCAGCAATTCCTGAGATTAGCCCGTTGAACCAAACAAACAAACTCCTTAGCTTTATAATATTAAGTATAGATTTATTATCGATTTCAATTTTAGATGTAAAATATTCCAACACGCTGAAAGATTAACACCAAACTGTATACGAACGCCCACTTTTATTTACTTAACAAACAAACCATTTCAAAACTCCATTCACACTTCACACTCCAGTTCACACAAGTTAGCCAACTCGTAATTACACTCGAACCGAACGTGATACCTTCCTCACCCAACACGCGATTCCAAACAAAAGAATTTACGAACACTGTGACACACAGTGTCGTGAGCCATTACCAAGCTAGCATAGTCCATGTGTAGTTGGAAAACCCGATGAAATTTTACCCAACTCATTTAATATGACCAACGAGAAACAGGGCACACCATGCCGTGGCATTTTCTCTTTGCACTATCAATTATGGAGCGGAACTAAAATATTCATTTCGCTTTTAGACTATTTTCGAGGCTCCATTGGTGTTTATATTCTCACTTTTAAGCATATGGTTTATTCGTTTAGCTTTTGAACTAACACAAAGGAAAGTAATTTAATGTTTTCGTGCAATTTCGCTTTAGAAAGTCATCTGTCTGTTTATTTAGAAGTTACCTTTGAAAGACTGTTGAGTGTTTTGAATGAGTTTTCGTCGCAAATGTGGTAAATGTGTGTGTTTAAGTTCGAACGTGTCGAAATTAAACATTTATTTTGTGTACCCAGAATATGAACTTTGTAAGGTCAACTTAATCATCACTTTCTACAGAAATTTCAGTACAGTACTCATGTACTGTACTTAAATTTCACTCCATAACTAAAAATCTGTTCCACCATTTAATATCGAAGCGAGAAAGAAGTAGTTTAATCTATTATTTGTAACATTTTTTTGGTAATGAAGAGATATTTTAATACTGTTCTCATTGGTAAAGTGGTTTTTTCATAGTTCTTTATGATATCTTTTCAGTAATTTCTTTATGAATATTAACTTTTATGAAGCAGAGTACCTGCCAAGTGCCATCTTATCTTTACACCTCTCTTGGTTGACTGGTAGAGGATACCTAAGGCATTAAGTTCGCCTTTGTACCTAATTGTGTGCGAGAAGTTTTTAATAATAAATAATAGTATTAATCGATCAACAGAAGATGCTACCGTATGCCAATTTCCCATAACATTTGACTTGGATTTGTTAGTCTGCGACTGAAAAAAAGTATAAATATTACTGAACAAAGGCACTGTGTACATAACATAATAATATAATATTAACCAGGTCTATTAAGAAATGTAGCCTTAAATAGAGCAAAGTAAAGCTGGTAATTAGTCAATAAGCTAGGTCCACACCGGTAGCTATAGCCCGAACGTGCTTCCCTCGCTGATGGCAACCAAAGATAATTTTTGGCTCTTAAACTGATACGTGTTACGACGCACCACTATCTACACCTAGAGTACTAGCCCGCGTCGATAATGTGTTTTAAACTTAACTTCAAGCTGTTTTTACGATGTTTCAGTACTTGCTTGCGACCACGGCTGTATTTAATTGTTTCAATGCGGTTGTAACGGTTTTTACTCCATTTGAGGGTAGTTTAAAACTAGTTAGTGTCACTTTCGAGAGCCCATTAAGAATGGTTGGCTGGTTTAAAAACGCCCACGCTACTTAAGAGGGAAGCGTCAAAGTAGCCAACAAAATTATTTTTTTTTAGGTTTTTTTTTTGTAATTTGCAGGTGCCTTGTATCATTAACGTTAAAATAAATACTTACAACTAATGAATTAATAAAAGTAACAAAATTATATCCTAACTTAACTGACACTATTCACGAACTGCTGTATTTTGACTAAAACTGACTCACGATGGTATGGTTGTACAGAAATATAATCATTCAACTCATCAATACAAACCTCTTTAGATTCATTTAATCCCATTGAATGACTTTTTCATGAAATCATCGTTCAATGGCTTTAAATGAAGTTGCAAGTTGCAAAAAAAGAAATTCCCGGGGTACCTTAGAGCATCTTCCTTAAACTAACGTTAGTTGAGTTTTAATTTTTACCAGATGTCAATTAAAGTAAAAAGCTTAATAAAAAACGTAGCATATTGTAGAAAGCACCCTACAAATTAAGCCTTACAGCCGTCATCTTTTAGAGACACCTTTAAGATGAAAATACTAAAATATTCAGGGAGAGCACTCTTGAATCTTTATGACGCCTATACACAAATAAAACGAGGAACATTTTTACTTGACGAAATCTGACGTCATCACGTGCCGCCATATTTTCCTTTGACATCGTGCAATAAAGAAAAATCTTGCACCTTTCGACTTATTCCCAGCAAAAGCGGAGAAAAGCTCAAAGAGAACGGTCCGGTTTATTTTTTGAATTAGCTTCGTTTTTACGAAGATGCTGATGTGTTCTAAACGATCTTTTCCGTTGAGGCTCTTGAGCGATTGTGGCTCGTTTATTTTTTGCTCAAGCTGATTTATAAAATGCCTTAGCTTTTGTTGTATTGTGTTGGATTAATAAAAGTAGATCCCGTGATCTTTCGATTTGACTATATCCAATTTGCTAGAATAGACCAAGTGTCTATATACCTACAATTTTTACAAATCAAAAAAATTTTTGCAAATTAAAAAAAGCTACAAAAACAGATTGCTGTACCTATACAGCATGCAACCTGTGAGGCGATTAAATGAATCATATTGTTGTGTATTGAATTTACGATTGACTTTACCTTTAGTTTGTATTAATAGGAAATCCGGTGTACAACTACTTTTCACGATCACAGGTTTTCTTTTTATATTCACCGGAAGATAGTTTTGAAAATGCATCCTTTTTTTCTTTTATCTATACACACACCACCTGAACGACTTTCACAGTTAATTTTATCTATTTTTCAGACTATTATCAACGTTAAAACCTTAAATACATGCTATCATAGCTCAAAACCTAAACAAATAAATCACAACAAACAATGACGTCGGAAATCGGAATAGAAAAATAATACGACAAAAAAGTAATGGTAGTTTATGTACCGACAATTCAAAGAAAGAATGCTACTTTTAAAAATAGTTGCATAACCTACTTTGTTCAGAAAACTTCGGTGAGTTTCGTAATTCGTCGTGTCAAAGGCCAGTGACTACCCTGTACGGTTTTTTTTTTTTGGGTGGGTAATCATCAAATAACTTCTCCCGCTCTGGGCGGAGCGGGAGGGCGTGTCAGACTTTTACTGACTAAAACCCACCCGTGTTCCCTCAGTTGCCTGTGTGCCAGGGGCCGCGGTACCTTTTTCGAACAATCGCACCCCTGGCAGGCATCGGCCCTTGTGGGCCCCATCTGTTGCTGCTGACATCTCTTTGAGGCGCGCGTGGAACACAACGCGCCGTCGACCCGGGCTTGGTCCTTACCGGACAGCGAGCTACCCATTACTCGCCGTCCGCAAGCCCGTGCCTACGGTGGTCGGGAATCAGCCTGGGATTCCCGACGCCCAGGGCGTCTCCTGCGAAGGCCACGGCTGTGAGGGCGCATGTACTGCATCTCCCTCACGTGCGCCGCCTCCCTCTTTGCGAGCATAACTGCTTCGCTAAAGGAGGCGACTGCCGGCCATGCCCTCTCGCTCCGTACCATGGCCTGGACCAAGGTCAGACGCGAGAGATCGCCTCCGCCGATCACCTCCACGAGGACACGGCGGTGCTCCGTCCAAGCCGGGCAGACCTCCACCGTATGCTCCATCGTGTCCTCAGGGCGATCTTCGCAATGGAAACACCCGGGCGTTTCCTCCCGCCCTATCCGAAACAGGAACCTCCCGAAACAACCGTGTCCGGTGAGGACCTGTGTCAGGCGGAAGGTGAGGACGCCATGCCGCCTCTCAAACCACTCCTCAAAGAGGGGTCTTACCGCCGCAATCGTGGCGTGCCCAGCACTGGGTTGCGACAATCGCACTTTCCACGTCGCCATGAGATCCTGCCGGAGCTCTGTCCGCCGTGCCGCGATTTCCCGCGGCAGCGGAGTTACGCCCCGGCGTTTGGCCTCCTCGCGCCACTCCCAACCCTGTACGGTTGTGTGCGTAAATTGTTACATTGTGTGCCACGTATATAAAGGAACGCAACACAGTAAATCTGCATGACCAAGAGAGCACACATATAAACATTAAGCCGCGAATAGTTCGTGTCTCTACCGAGGCACTCAGTGGCGCTATTCTATCGCAATGCGAAGTTGCGTCAAATTGTACGAACGAACGGGTATTGTATCGATGATACTAATGATAATGAGCTGATTTATGAATAAAGATTGTTTATTGTTATTATAATATTATTTTTAAATATTTACTTGATTTAGGTAGGATAGTCAGTGTCTTTCTGTCTTTATGAAATGCACGCCACTGGCTTAATAGAGTTATTAACAAAGCTAGTGGTCGTTTGACCATGGTTATTTTAAATAGAAATACATCACTACATATTATAAAACGAAGTCCCCGCCGCGGCTGTTTGTCTGTCTGTTCAGAACGGATTTTCACCACTAGACAGAGTGATTCATGAGGAAGGTTTAGGTGTATAATTTGTTAAGGTGCCTATTGTTCAAATTGGTTAACGAGGGCAAAACTGCTGGCAAAAGCTAGTTATAATATTTAAATATTAGCATTCTGCACTCTTTCTCCATATAAACATAACTGTACCAAACATACTTCTTTCTCCATTCGTGTAATTTTGGTAACAAGGGGTACCTACCTATAACGTTTTTGCTTCACGTATTAATATCCAGATTACTAGTCCAGTATACTATGAAAATATTACCTTTTCAATAGCTGAATACGCACTTCAAAATGTGCCAAACTGCACTTCAAAATGTGCCAAAAACAGCGGTCATAATACTAAACCAAATGGGCATAATATCTTCATCGGCCTGCAAATGTACGTATTTATGCGCTACAGTGTGAATATTTTGGTCGTGACCTAGTTCGGTAATAGCCAAGTCAGCGCAGCCTGAAAGGCAATCGATAGTTTTAATATAACATGGACATGTAAGTTCGAGTAAGTAAGTACTTTCTTCTTTCAACTGAATTGAAAGGTAGATAACTATTAACACTGGCATAGTAAAAAAAGGTGATTAAAAATGTAGAAGGTGATTATACTGCCTCCTTGGTTTATTCCCAGTCTCGACGGGGATCTACGTTGGCGTGAAAAAAAAAATGGTAACTCACAAGTTGTAAGTGGGAGGCCACGAAAATATATTTGAAAGAACAAAAATTTCGGCTTGGCTTTACCTATCAATGTAGGCAGATAATCAACTGCTCAAAAAAAATTAGGGAGTAAAAGTGATTTTTATAGACCATTTTTCAATGAAATACCTACAGGTCGTATTGTGACTTAAAAAAGAATTTAGAAATTTTAAGATACTAATTTCCAGATTTTACAGGTAACTTTTTAAGGACCTGCCTACGTTGTTCATGCAATACTAACAGATAGCGCGAGGAAAATAACATTGCAATTTTTTTGCTGATTTTGATCCACGGGCACGGGTTTAAAAAAGTTTTGATGAGTTTCGGGAATATCGTAGAAATGTAGCAGCACTGGGGTCCACCAAAACGAGGAAAATTTTGATAGTGGTCTACGAGAAAAAAAAGTCTAGTGGTCATTACTGCTGATGAAGTTTTGGGTTAAATCCCCGGGTCGGACAAACTGTTATTGGGCTTGTCCATCTGGAATGACTCAGTAGTAGCTCAGAGCTAGATTTCTGCCCGGTCGATGGAAATAAGCTCACCCCCTATTACATAGGGCTTAAACATAACTGGCGAAATATGGTGGTATACTGCCCAACCCTCGGGGAAACAAGTCGTGTGTAACTAGTAAAAAATCTTTGTAATGAAAATGAAAACAAATGTAATGATTTTTAGTATGCTCTTTTCATGATTCATTACCTACTCGTTTTCGTTATTATCTTATTTCACGATACACAATCATTGTAATTAGTTTTCCAATCCCATAAACTTTTGTCAAAATTGTGCTGGTTATCATAAGATAAAATAATACCGTCATTTCGTCAAATATTTGTAAAAGTTCCTTATGAAAATTATTAAGTTAGAGAACATCACAGGCTGATTAAATTCAATTTTGAATTGCTAACACAGCTTAGTCTTTGAAAAGTAATATTCAAAGTCTACTTAGTCAGAACTTGGTTTTGTTTTACATTTCAAAGTTTTGATTTAAAGGAACCGGTGTCTTGAAAATTTAACTATTATTTTAAGGTAACGTACGGCGAAGCAAAAAGGTGGGTCATGATTTTGGCGGGTAGGTTTTACTATGTGTTTACCTGTTTCGTCATAACTTTTAAAGTCATTATCATAATTTGACAAATGAGGTATCGTTGGAGGCGTCGTGAACGTCCGCCCTGTGCCCGTCCGAAATGTCACTTAGCCTATGCTATGTGACGTTTCTCTTCCAACTCTCCTGGCGTTGTTCTACTGAAAGATACTGTTGTCATAAGCAGTAGTAGCTATGTGCTCCTCTATCTTTATATATTTTTCTTTCCTAATGTGTGTAAGTGAATGTAGTTATAAATAAATAAAACGAGGTGCTGATGCCTATGCTCATTATCAGTGTTTTTAACATAATAATACTCCGTAAACGTCAGTAATATAGTTAAGCAAACAGTAATCATTACTTCAGTTTAAGCAACGTTAAATTCACCAAAAAAAATCGTTAAAAACATCAAATCGATTAAAAAAACGATTTGATGTTTTTATTATTGTTTATACTCCATACTGTTGTTTGAATCTCAACTCAATCACTTGCCAGAATTACTAATCAATTTTGTTATGGACTTTTGGCAACAACTTTTATAACATTTTTTTTAAATTTACATATTACGGAAACACTGGCTTTATGTTTACAGCTCAACTCTTCATAGTTTAAACAACTACTGTGGACTGTTTTCAATTTGGTAATGTTTTTTAACCTAAAAACGATGAACTATTCAGAAGACACTACAAACATAAAAGATTTCCAGATTTTTTTTCTCTTTAAGTCTAAACCTTATCTTACAAAAACCGCAAAACACCTTTAAGAAGGCCTTAAACTAAAAATGAAATCAAATAAGACTTCAAATTAACATCCACCATCCTAATCAAGGTCTTAATCAAGGAAAATTAGAGGTCCGTATATAGTACCGTAAACTGGGCGAAACCCTGCCCGGATTAATTGTGTTAGACTAATATCCGGGCTAACTGGTGGCCGGTTAACAGGGGTCGGTTGAAACATTATCTAGCACACGTTTATGTGTCGTGGTCATGCGGTATATATATATCGGCTTTTGTTCTATTAATATGGTGACGGATTTTGGCAATTTCGTATAAGATTTTTTGGTATTCGATTTTAGTATAGGTAATTCTATTAAAAATGGCAGCTAATATTGTTTGTTTTATTCTTACAAATTTTGGCGTCGTAATTTGTCTGCATAAAAATAATTGAAACATAAAACATGCAACACAGCTGCCATAATCTCTCCCTGACAATCAATCAATTGTGTTGTGCATTTCACCTATTTTATTCCAACCCAGCTGATCACTAATCTCCTAACAAAATCCCTACCACAATATAAATCATAGCATAAAAAATACTCTTCACAATCCAGTTCGCATTCAGCCAGAATAATGATTTTCTAAACAAAAGCTTTTGCGGCCACACTAACGCGAATGCATAAAACCATTCCACATTAATAATTTAATATCATAGGATCGCTATATTCAAAACTACAGCCTCGTAATAGCTTATAACAGTAGCCGCAGGTTTACAGCGCTATATAAACTAGTTAGAAGTGTCACAGATAAGTTTGTAAAATGGAGTGCTCCACGAGTTAGTATGGAGCAAATAGAAGCAAATATATTATCACTATTTAAACCATCTTTGCTTATGAGAAGAGGCCTTTGAACTTACCGCTATAGTCAGCCGGAATCTCAAAAGCCTCTTCACATAAAGTAATGAAGTGGCGATTACTACATTGAGCAAATTGCGTGTTGGTGATTTCTGCATATTATGAAGGTTCGATAGCGACAACTCGTTTTTCGTATGCTATGCCGTAGATCGGAAAAGCTATTCCAAAACATGACACTATAAAATGCGACAGAAAAATAAAAAGCAGCATCATCGTCGTGTTGCCAAAACTACTGCAATAATCAACCCTATAAATAAGCGCAATAAGGTTGCAATCGAGGTAACTTCATAGCCATCACTACCGGTCCTATCTCACAGACTTTCCAAAGTGATTACTCCATTTGCTGCCTACTCTGCAGAGTGCATGTGAACTGGCTTGCAATAACTCAGTTATTGAAGACACAAAACAAATTAATCACCGTATACCGGTCATAGAAGCAACCAAAGGGGTTTTTATTTAATAACTAGCTTCTGCCCGCTACTTCGTTCGTGTGGAAGTCACCACAATTTACTAACATGACAGCCACAATTTATAAAACTTCCATGTATACTACGTTTGTAGTTTTAGTTACAGTACAGTTGTCCGTGTGAGAAGCAGTGTGCCTGAGGTTGACACCTGCTCAATGGTTTTATGGCCAATTTGGTATAAAATACTCTGGTTGTTCGCAGCAGCTTGATAATTTTTGGTTAAAATGCGCCGTTCACACACCCAAGAATTCTCTTGGTATTTGGTATTGGACTGATGTGCCCCGTACACGAGATGAATCTGATCTTCTAAAGTGGGAACTACTCTGCCAACAGTCTGGTAGCTTCACCTATAACCGCTCTCCTCTGGTAGACTGTCTTCACTAACTTTAAACCGATCTCAAATATTGTTGGTCAAGCGCAGTCTGTAAACTTGCTACCCTGTAGTCGACCTATTCAACGTAGCATTCACCTCGTCAATTCTAGTTGCTCGCCTCACCCCGATTGGTGTTTGGCGGAAATCGCCACTAAACAGAACTGTGACACCACCCATCATGTCTTTGTTGCTGCGGATGTCTTGTCCTGGTGTGCCCGAAGCGATTCCGAAAGACACGACCGTGATTGCAATTTTGCTCTGAACGTTTTCGACTTTTTGTCAAAATGTGTGTTAACTTTATACTTGTTAATACCAACATCAGGCTTTAATGGTTCCACTGCTAAGTCATAGGCCTCCTCTCTTTGAGAGGGAGTGGGCCGTGAACCATCTCTCGGGCCTAGTACGGGATGGTAGATGTCACCTGTCTTCCAAAACATTTTTTTTCTAGAACATGCTGGTTTCCTCACGATGATTTCTTTCATCGCATTTAGAGCAATTGTGATGAAAAAATGTATTTAAAGTAAACCACCAGTATAGCGGACGATACGGGTGCGTCCAGTATCACTCCTACTATTATAGACGTGCGCTCCCTACTTTCTGAGTCGAGTGAATCCACTGGTGTCACGGGTCACCACGCAGTCCGGAATGCAGTGGTTCAATGTAGTACCTGTGTTGTAGTACAATCCATAAGGACTTTGGGGAGAGATGGGTAGCGATGAAGAGGCTACGTTGAAATAAAATGCAGATTTATGCTTCTCAGTTGTTGCCTCTTCAGGGGCTGTGTTGCGACTGACTAAGTGGCGTTTTTTTTTTGGCTTTTTTTATGGATTCGTATTGCAGGTCAACCTGGGAGGTTGTCGGCTGCATAGCCGGAGTTACCCGTGGCTGTCACCAAATATTAAAACCTTGAGCCAGGGCTATAAAACTTAGAACAAAGCGGCTGCAAGCTAAGTATAGTATAGTACGGACCTTGGCTTATGCTTTGCTTGCCAGCAAGCGTTGGGCTAGTTCGGAATTATATAATTAATTGACTGATTCGAGCAAGGGTCAGGGCTTGAGATATCGCAGCGGGCCGGTGGGGTGGATGGAAGGATGGCGTTCTGTGTTTGTGTATTTTGAGCGTACTAGTGGACTTGCTATTCTCCGCGTCGTCAGGCATGGTTAGGGTATGCCATGGCCACCGAATCCTACTAATTCGGGGCCTTCTTACATTAGTAGGATTCGCTGCCCGTGTGGCGGTCGGCTGTCGCAATCAGGGGATTAGGGTACTTTACAGCAGAGCCTACCAAGTGCCGACAAATGGCACGCCTTTCATACGGGCCTACTTTACCTCACATACAATTTTTGGTAAATAATAACCTTTCTTAATCGTATAAAACACCAACATTAAACATATCCACACGTAATAAAAAATCGTAGAAAATAAACTCCAAAAACGGTAGTTGTACCAACTACATTTAGCCTTAAACTAATCTTTTAATAACTTCAAAACCAATGGTCCAATTTACATGATTTCAACTGGCATATCCCTTTTAAACAAAACTACTATTTGAACCTGAATGTATAAAAATATATAATACATCATCTGCCTAGCCTTTTCCCAACTATATTGGGGTAGGCTTCCAGTCTAACCGGATGCAGCTGAATACCAGTATTTTACATGGAGCGACTGCCTATCTGACCTCCACAACCCAGTAACTGGGTAACACGATACCCCTTGGTAAGACTGGCTGTCAGACTTGGGCGTCTGACGACCCGTAACGACTGTCAAAGATCCACAAATGACAGCCGGGACCAACGGCTTAACGTGCTTTCCGAGGCACGGAGGGGTCTTGGTATGTAAAGATGGTCACCCATCCACGGACCAACCGCGGCAAGCGTCGCTTAACCTGATCGATCGACCCGTGCAGCTGTTGTTACTTAGCCACAAGCCCCATTATAAAAATATATAATATATAAACAAAAATCACATTTTCATGTTACGTAATTATACGACTATCTTTATAATAAAACAGTTACGTTAAAAAACTCACTTTAATCACTCTTATTACATTTTAAAATGAAAACGAATTGCTTATCTAAGCTAGGTAGACTAATTTAGAAGCATAAAATCTTGTTTAAATTCTAATTAGTCTCTTAGAAAACTATTCCTCGACATTCATAGGGAACCTTCCGCTACTTCTAAAAAAATACCAATATTTTGGGAATCGAACCGATAACTACAGATTCGCAAAGGAATCGTCCAACCGCTTATTTACTTTACTTTGTCGAGAGTTACCTAAATAGTCGTTCTTTTACTCTGTCATGATTGACTGCTAAGCTCTTGAAAGGTATAGCGGGAGGTTAATCATACTTGTAACTATCTGCTTTATTCCCTAATAGCCCAATGAAGGAATTGAATAATTCGGCTGTTGTCTTACACTGGTATGTTGTGTTCGCTCTCATTTAATCTCAATTCCTTCGTAAATGTATGGCAAGATTCTTTGCGATTTCCGACTTTTTACTACTCAAACTTCTGTGGTCTATAGAGTTTTTCGATTCCTATAAGAAACAGGATCGATTGGCATCAATTTTTTTTGTGTAAACTTCTGATTTTCTTGCTGACTTACACTTTTTTTTAAATTTGTGAATGCAAATAAGAACAGTCTCCTAAAGCCGTTTTCATTTTGCGACAACGGTTGAGTTACCTACCCTTATTGCCCCACCTAACCTGTATTATGTTGTGATGTCCATCACTTCTGCTTAGGTGCATGATGAAAAGCGTGATGATAGTCACTCAAAACGTAAAATCTGTAACTCTCTGCAATTTTCTAAGCTTTTGGCCCGTCTTTTTATAATATGCGGTAAACTATAGAAGAATACGAATAAATTGCAATACTGCTCATCCTCCATGGCAAAAAGCGTGATAATTTATACCCTACGCTCTGCGCTGACGTACAGGAAATATCTATGCAAAATTTGAACAAAATCTAGTCAGTAGTTTTCGCGTGATGCTGGAATATACATTCAGACAAACAGATCAAAAATTTAAAAAAAAATATTTTCGGCATTAGAATCGTTCCCAGATCTAGCAAAAATTGCAAAAAACAATATTCTATGTACAGTTTTGACTTTGCTACGATTTTATTATATGAATAGATGTGGCGATAGTGAGGTAATGGCTCCAGTTTATACTGTTCTGTGCTTTTCATAAAAATAGAGTTAATTTCTGAGTGAAACCTATTATGGCATATGTAGGTACTTAAGTGGTTATCTTATAGCTCGCAGAACAGATGACCGATGGGTCCGAAAGGTTCTGGAGTGGTGACCACGTACCGTAGAATTCAGCCGACAAGGTGGACCGATGACCTTGTGAAGACTGCAGGAATCCGCTGGCTGCAGGAAACACAGAAACGGTTGAAGTGGCGGAGCTTTGGGGAGGCCTATGTCCAGCAGTGGACGTCTTTCGGCTGATGATGATAATAATGATGAAGTGGTAATCTTGAATATGACTGTAAATAAGCAATAATTGCGTAAGGATGATGAACTAAGTAAGCTCACGAAATCCAAATTTAATTACAATATTTGCAAGTCAGTGTCAGGTTGTATGTTGATTAAGGTATACCGGTGAAACACGCCAACATTGCCCACATTTATCAAACAAAACCAGATATTTTAAGATTTTTGTATGCAACCCGGGACGTTTTTTTTATCTGTGGCAATACTAAGATCAAATGCATGCATTGGTTTACTAAAATTTAACATTTGTCATCGCTTTCTTGATTATACAAACAATTTTCAAGGCGGTCAAAGTTATCTGGACTTTTAGCCAACATTACCCACCATGATTTTAAGCGGAATTATAACCCTTATTTGAAAGCCATACAAATCATTAAAAGGTTTTTGGTAATACTACCCATAGCCTGAGAAATTTATTCTAAATCATAAATATTTTCTTATTAAAATGAATGGGCAATCTTACCTTATCTTTACAGTAATTGGCCCGCAAAAAATACACTTCGTCTTCGACAAGTGTCGACAGGTAACTGAGTGAAGTAAGGAGCGGACGTGCCATTCTGTGTTGCCACACGTATCTTTAATTTTCTAACAATATTATTAGTGTTGTCGTAAGTTTGGTATTTTTTGTGAAATTAGTAAATTTCCTTAGAAACTTTGTTTTGGGCAAAGATTTCCCTGGTAGCAAAGTTGGAGTATTTCACTATTAATTATCCCAGGGCCAAAAAAAAATATTTTTGATACACTTTTTGTAAAAACCAATCTTGGTTTACTGTCTCCAGTTATACGAATGAGCAACGAATACAACAATACTGTATTAAATACCTCCGACTTAGGTTTATTCAGCAACAAGTTTCCGAGATCCAGAAAAAAACCACGCTATCCTAGCCAAGATTTTCTTAATCTCAATCAAATTTTTATTGTTTCTATTTTTATTATTATTATTTGGTTTTCTTAACTTTCTTTTTTTTTTTGTTTTGGGTGTAACCCGGCTTATTTATACTAGTCTGTTTTACTGTAGTTTATTTTAGTTTTTGGTTTAGTTAATACATTGTTTGGTTTAGTATTTCAAGGCAGCAATATATCCTGATCAATGCTGTGTACGCCGTAATTGTCATTTACATTAGTCCTTTATTTATTAAGATTATATTTTCTAGCATAAGTTGAATGTATGTGATGTAGCTGTGGTTTTTTAAATACATACATTTTATTATTATAAATTTATTATTATAAAATTTATGTACATTAATAAATTTACATATTTAAAATTATTATATAATTATAAAATTAATTCACTATTTTTTTTAATTTGTCGCTCTTACATTCCTTAAAATAAATTTTAATATTATTACCTGAATTCTCCATTCGTGTTTTCTCAAACCTACCATTAAAAAGTTTTGATCACAATTCCTCCTACATAAACCGGCCGCATAGCCGTATAAGTACGCTTAGCGGATCCGTAATTTCATTGAAACTTCAAACTACCCCACAGAATGGCCATTAAAGATATCGTTACCTTAATAATATTTCTTTGTGAAGATATGACTTTCTGAAATGACTAAGTAGATTGTTTTAACTTTAATAAAAGAGGAGCTATAAATCTTAGCGTATGGACCTATTAAAAGTTTTGTAACAATGAAAAACCGGCCAAGTGCGAGTCGGACTCGTACACGAAGGTTTCCGTGCCACGAGGCAAAAAATACCTAAAAAAAAAACACGTTGCTTGTATAGCCATCCCTTAAATTTTAAACTTTTGTTTACTATTTACAAATACACACTGTAAAATGTCTACATATTACAACAGCATCCTGAAGGCTGTGGTGGCAGACACTTCTTCTGCCACAATAAGGCAATTTGTGAGAAGACTTATAGGGTGGTGACAATTTGTCGGTATGTTTTGTTGTTGGGTGGTCTTCTCATTCATTAATCTTTAGATTAAGTTACTAACAATAATGTTCTAGGCAAATCTGTTACTACCTATTTACGGATTTCGTTGTCAAGAAATAATATTATTTTACTTTATTACAGCTCATGAGAAACAGCCCACTGACAGACAGACCGACGGACGGGCACCGGATGCTTAATAATAGGTAAAATAATACACTGGATACGTAACTACTTATACTTTGGAAAAATCTATAAAGGTCGGACCTATGTAATTTGCGCAACTGAAAATGAGTCGAAGAAATTACGTTTGAATTGATTTGCTTATTAATATTTAGGTATATGCCATATGCGACTTTATTTCAGTGACATAACGAACTTATTTTAAATAGTTGGATTGAAAACCATTCGATTCATAACTACGTAAACTTAACGAGGAAAAAATAACAAAAAACATAAAATCAAGATCAACAGTATTTACAACAAAAAAAAAACGAAGAAACTAAGTAAGTTTCTCTTTTATGTTATAATACATCATTATTTTTAAGTATCTAAGCATACCTTCTTTCGATAAGACTTCAAACCTAGACAAAAATCGGATCATTAATAAATAAATCCCAAACTTATCGATTTTCAAAAGATAAACAACCTTCAGCTTTCAACATGATTAAGAAAGTCAGTTATTTCTCTCCCGCCCACGCAACCTTAAATAGAAATCGACATCTACAAAGATTAATTAATATAGTTTACCTCTAACCCTAAACATCCCACGTCCATTCAATATCTATATTCTATACACCCATTCCTCTATGCATTGGAACCCTTAACTTAATTACCGTATCCTTCAGCGATGCGGGGGTTGAAAGGAATTTCATTAAGATCCCGGAGCACCTTGGCGTATCACGTGAGAATTTTTCAATATCGGTCGATTGTACCTACAGAACCCACGTATTATGACGTCTTTACGCTCTGTCGATAGGTTTTTGTTTAATTTTATATGTTGGTATTAAAGTTTTGAATTGATGCATTCGTTTTCTGTAGTTGTCTATGAAATAAAATGTTTATTTATGTAAGTAGATCATAGAAGACACTTTTAGACGTCAATATTTTGTCGGTCAATATTTAAAAAACTAAATGGCGCTAAAACTAGATGGATCTGCGACTCGCCCTTGCTTCGCGCGGTTTTTCGTTTTCATAAAACGTGGCGATTTCTTTGTTTTATGTTAGTTTATTATCAATGTATGAGTCCATAATTTAGACAAATTATTTTATATACAAGAACGTCCCGGAATAAATGCGAAAAAAATTATTCATGATATTTTTACGTCCCGTCCGTTCACACTTGGAAATAATTACTCAAGTACTTATTTTGACCAAAACTATTAGTTTTGAGTAATTACTAAAACATAATATAATTATAAGAGGACCATTGTCAAGCTCTCTGTCAGAGATGATTATTTAGTTTTGAATTGTTTTTTTTTTACAAAAAAAATACTGTAGATCGCCTCAATCGGCACTTAGTTTAGAACAACAAACACAATGCACTCTAATTTAGTCCATTTTGTACAAATGAGTTTTGTCCACGACTTTACTTAACCCTGCACTATATGCAATCGTGATTGTATTCTAAATTAAACTTTTTCTCATCCAAGTGTTCCGTGGCCACTTCCAATTTGGCACTGTCGTATGTTTAATTATCGCGCGGAAGGTTCCAAATTGGAAGCGCACAGCACTCAATGAGCGGATTGCATGTTTTGAATTTGGCAAAGTATGGACGATTAACAGGACGTCAACGAGGAACAAGATTATACGACGCGAATGTGACGTCCCGGTTGTGTATGGTAGACACGCGGCCGTAGTAAATGTATGTAGCGGTACTTCAACGTCGTCACCTCGTTCACGTTGACGTTCTCGTTGACGGTGGCGGTGGACAAACGGTATGTGAGTGTTTCTTCTAAACAATGGCACGAATGGCGGTTTAGAACCGATTATGCAGCTGGGATTAAGTGGAATATGCTATATTTATGCAACAACGGAATGGTGTTTTTCGTTCACAAACAAAGCCGTTCTCAAGAATAGGTACTCATTGTGAAGCTATCGGATCCGTGCCTCGGAACGCATTAATCGGTTCGTTCCGGCTGTCATTCGCGGATCGGATCATCAGAAGCCCGAAAGTCTGACAACGAGTCTTACTAACGGTATTGTATTACCCAGTAACTGGGTTTTAGAGGTTAGATAGGCAGTGTCATTATGACCTTCCTATTTGTTTGTATTTCCTGTGCATGTCTCAAATAAAACGTTTACTTTTCTTTTCTTTCTTTCTTTTAGTAGCTCCATGTAAACTACTGGTATTCAGCTGCGTCTGGTTTAACTGGAAAGACAAAAATAATAACATTGAAGTCGCCAGAAAAGGGGTCTTAACAGACAGACGAACGGACAACGAAGTGATCCTGTAAGCGGTTCCGTTTTTTCTTTTGCGGTGCGCACTAAAAACAAGATGGCGGTATTTAGTACCGTACCGTGGTTTAAACCTACGAAATTTTTTGATTTACCCGCAACAAAATAGTGTTAAACATTTTGCTATGATTAAAAACAGCCAGTTTAAAAGCCAGCGCTACTATTTCCAGCTTTTTTTTTTCAAAGGAGGTTAGTATAACGGAGTAGTCTTAAGCGAGCGGGTGCGATAGTTAAAGCGTTCTTTCTACAACTTTCAGTTTTCTTTAGTTATTTTCAACATTACTTTATCAGGTTTCTGCTGTTTCTTGAATGTAACTAGTGGTTTTGACTAGATGTAATGAAGTTATGGTTCGTATGAGCCCGATATTTAATTACATATTTGATAGATGCTGTTAAATAATTATTAGGACTGTCGCTCAGTGCCCGAAATTCGAACATAATACATTTAAAACTTAAGATATTTTTAATGCATCCTACTAATATTAAAAATGTTAGTTTGTATGTTTCGATGTTCGAGCAAAAACGGCTAAATGGATTTAGATGAAATTTGGCACACATATAGTTTATAAACTGGATTAACATACAGAATACTTTTTAACCCGATAGTAGCTTACTATCGGGATAAAAAGGGAGCCGGTGGCAAAACCTAGTACATAATATTTTTAAGACAGTTATTTTTGAACTAATGTGGCAAGGGCTGGGCACGTTGCTCGCAGAACAGATGACCGATGGGGTCGAAAGGTCCTGAAGTGGCGACCGCGTACTGGAAGACGTAGACGACGGTAAAAGGCTCACAAAATGGACCGATGACTTGGTGAAGGCAGCAGGAATCCTCTGGATGGATGGATTGACATTAGGTGCAGGAAGTGAGACATTTCATCAATGCATTATTGAATTTAATTCTATTTAATTGTAGGTACCTAATTTATTTTTCACTCTTACTTGCGACAACAGAAAATTCTAAACGCACGCGTACACTTGCTTGCCGACAAACACAACTCCATCTAATGAGCTGAAGACTTCAGCCACAAAACAAAAAATATACTATGTCTACTTAGAATAACAGCTCAATTTTTTTTATTTTTTTTTAATTATTCATCTACATACCAACTGTGTGTTTCTCGCAACCAACAAAAACATCTACAAACAACATCTTGTTGTTTTTTTCTTTTATGAGCCGATGTCGTTGAGCCGGCAGCGTAGAAGAGAGGCATGCTGTCGACTTTGCACTTAATGGTAGGTCTTTAGATTCTGATATTAGTCGCTGTAAAGATAAGGACAAGGGTTAGTAAAACATAAATATACTAAATCACTGTCGTGTATAAAATAGGGTGACAAACAGCACAAAGACATACAATATACGTCATTATTACGAACCCACCATAATTATCATTTTCGTTTCAAAACATTCTTGTTCTTTCTCCTGGCTATTATCCCAATTTATTTGGGGTCAGCCCTCCTAGTACTTCCACGCCACACCGTACGGTTGTCATACGTCACTTTTAGTCATATGGTCATCATCTCTTCAACACATGGCCGAACCAGCGCAGGTGGTTTTCTCTAAGATTCTCGTGTATTTTAGCGACTTTAAAAGTACCACGGATATATTCGTTTCTTATGTGATCCATTTTCGAAACTCCACCAGATCAGCATAGCAACACCATCTCTATCGTGTGAACTTTCTCTTCATCTGTCTTCCTCATCGGCCAGCACTCAGGTCCACATAGCAGGGCTGCTCTTACTGCTCTTTTGTATACGTTGTCCTTGATTTTAATCGGCATACGGGAGTCGCATAGGATGCCAGATACCAATCTCCATTTCAGCCAGGCTGCCTGAATTCTACTGTGTATGTCTCTCTCTACACAAGCTTTTGGTGCTACAATGGATGCCAGATACTTGAATTCCTCAACTGTGTTAAGAGGTCTATTATCGGTGGATGGACATGGTACGACACCCACATTCACTCCGGAAAAGTCGCAATACACATTTTCGGTCTTCCGTCTACTGACTCCTCTTCAAGGACGCCTGCCATGCCGTCAGATCTAATTGCAGTTCTGCCAAAGAATCGACTATAAGAACTACATCATCGGCATATAGTTGTGACTGCAGTGCTAGTTTTTGTATGTTTGAAGTGATATGGTCTATTATTGGGTTGAATAGCAGAAGACTCAGGGCGAGCCCTGATGAACACCTACTCTGACCTCGAATGCTTCACTTGTTCCTGCTGGGATGACCACTCTTGTAGATACCTTGTGGTACAGATCTTTAAGGAGTTCGATATAATGCTCCAGAACTAGTTGTGCTCTCAATCCTTGCCAGATAAGCTTACGCGGAACTCGGTCAAACGCCTTTTCAAGATCGATAAAAACCATGTCGAGGTCTTGTTTGCGAGCTTTGTACTTTTCCAAAAGTATTTTCACTGAGTTAATTGCGTCAGTAGTGCTCACACCGCTGGTAAATCCGCACTGGTTCGGTGTTATTTTTGTTAGCCTTTTTACTGGATAGTTTCCCAGATCTTAAAGGTGTGAGAGGTTAGCTAACCTCTCACACCTTTAAGAGAGAGAGGAATCAAGCTTGATTCCTCTATAATTTCCGTAGTCCGCAACATCCTCTTTATTCTTATATAAAGGTATCAGGTTGCTGTTTTTCCACATATCTGGTACTTTGGTGGTTATTAGAATTTCGTTGGAAAGCTTAGTCAACCATGCTAATATTTCCCAGTTTTTTCCATAGCTCAGCTGGAATCTCGTCTGGTCCCATGGCTTCCCTATTTTTCGTTTTTTAGATAGCTGCTTTGACTTTCTCGGGTGAAATTGCAACAACTGGTTCTACGGTGGATGTGAGTGCTGTTAGCGGTTCCTGTGGAAACTCCTCGTTGAGAAGTGTTTGGTAGTATTCTTGCTAACTTCTTTGCTTGTGGTTAACAATTTTCCAGATGAATCTTTAATATATTTGTTATATTTGATATCCTTCGTTTGATCATTTCGGAATTAAGCTAATTTAAATATTTCCGCGTCTGTTTTTGCGTTCTCTAATTCCTTGTAAAAGTCATCCTTGGACAATGCTCTTGTTACTGCAATACATTTCTTAGCTCTTTTCTTCATTATGTTGTATTCCAGGTGATCGGTGTCCATTTTTATTTCCTGCCATCTTTTCCCTTATCTGAGATTTAACATTGTCATCCCACTAAGTAGGATAATTATTTATCTTTAGTTTTCCTGTTGTGATGCCTAAGGTAGTTTTGCCGGTTTACAGACAAAACTGGTGGAAGTCGTTCCAGAGAGTGTTGCTATCTTTTGGGTCTTGTAGCGTTTCTTTCACCCTTAGCAATGAACGAAGTGCCTTCTGACTAGTGTATGTTATACCATCTTATACGGGCTTTATATTTTTATATTTCTGGTTTTGATTCCAAGACGGCATTATCAAACGGGCCACAAGAAATCTGTGGCCTGTTTGATTGAGTTTTGAGCCTCGGATTTTTTTTTAAATTTCACTAACAGAACGTTATGGAGCAGTGGTGGCCCAGAATTGTCGGCCCCGACTTACTTAGTTGATATTTTAATTGTTCTTGCCACCAGACTAGTACACACTCTTTGAAAATTTTAAGTGTCTACCTAGTTAAAAAGATACATCCCTGTGATAGATGGACGAGTCGACGAAGAGCGGCTTCTTAGTGATAGTCCTGTTAGCCCCCTTGGGTAAGAAACCCGGAAAACAAAATCGTGGAGAATAGCCAACATTTCAATACAAAGAAGTTTATAATAGCCTGTCATTAGAAATGGGACTTCTGCACATTTAACTAACTGCGAACACTTTGAGTTGCGACGAGCAAATGGTTTAACTCACAATATAACGTTTAATTGCACACTCCAGTTTACTTCGTAACGCTTTATTCTTGGATTTATGAGTTTTGTGGATGTTACCGCTTTGCCGGTTCGAGGTGACTTTGGTCGTGTCATACGGTATTTAGATACGGAATATTTCTAGCAAAAATTAATTATCCTCTAAGTCGTGAATAATCGTGAAAGTTTGGAAGATGTTTGTTACTTTAACACGCATATCCGGCTGAATGGATTAGGGTAACATGTTGCATATACCATAGACCATAGATAGACCATGTTCTTTATTGAAATACTAGCTGTTACCAGCGGCTTGGCCCGCGTGCAGTTCGGAAATTATCCCACGGGAACATACTACCGAGATAATAATCCTATACGTTAATCCAGGCTATAAACTACCTTTGTACCAAATTTCATTCAAATCCAATTGAGTAACAAACGTCGAAATATCTTCTTCACAAACTTTCACATTTGATAATATTAATAGGATAAAGTAAGGATACCCCGAAAGCAAGCAACCACCGGCAACATAAACTAAAGAGTGTGTTTGTTTGAAAGAGCTAATCTTTGGAATTGCCGGTTGAATATGAAAAAATATTTTTACATTTGATAGCCTAATTCTTGAAAAAGGCCGGCTTTAACGTCACTCTACGACCCGAGGTGACGACGGTAACCGATGCGATGCGACGGGTGGATCGGGAATCAAGAGTTTTATGTGGTTAAAGTCACAGGCAGAAGTGATAAGTACCCACTAATAATAAAGCTAAGCTGAAGAGTGTATTTGTTTTTGTTCATTTAAACGCAAACAAAAATAAAATCTCTGGAACTACCAATCCGATTTGAAAAATTATTTTTGAATTTGAGAGGCCAATTCCCAAGGAAGGCTATTATACTATTTTACATTACGCTACGAATATACGAAGCCGAGCAAAAATTAAAAACTCTAAGCGAAAATTAAAAACGTGGGACCACCCGGTAAAGGGGAATAAGAAATTTCACGCGAACGAAGTCGCAAGTAGAAGCTAGTATAGGCATAAATCTTCAGGTTATCCTTTGATTTTCAAATCACTCGTCTATAAAGCACCTTAAAAGCCCTAAAACACCTTGATCTCACCTTAAAAGTTGAAAGGCGATGTTTTAAGCTCTTCACTTTTCACGAAAATTCATATTTTCTGCAATAAAATGACTATGAAAGTACCATATTTGGGTCATAACCTTTTTACGATACATAACACAGCACTTCGCTTTTTCAATACTTTGCATGCAATGTTGTTTATATGGTTGTAATAAAACCGTGGGTTTTTATTTGGTTTTTGTTGAAGCCATGCTAATTAAGTTTAGTTATGGAAAAGCATTAGTTGTTACATACATTGTGTCTTAGTGTTTAATGTATGACAGTTTAAGCTTTACCTACTTTGAATTCTGCGACGTAGAGAACTCGTAGGATTAAACGTGCAAATTAATATTTAGCAAACTATTTTCATTTTATGGAATCAAAATTATTGAGGGTGGAAAAAAACATTCTAGAAGCTTATCAGATACACATCAGGCCATTACGATATTATTTAGGTAAAATTTACGATAAACTAAAAAAAACAGTGACACTCAGGGAGTTCCGACAGAACTGAAAACTTAAACAATTACGTGTGTATTTTTTTAACAGTGTCGCGAGTTTAATTGTTTTTTCCCCGTCTCAAAAAATGCCCAACGCGCCTTAAGTTTTCACTTCAAAACAGCTAAGAGACGCCAAAAAGTACACGTTTCTTGTACGACAAACCCCCTTTTTTGCTGTTATGTGTTGTTATCGCAGCAATAGAAATCACTCTGTGAAAATTTCAACTGTCTACCTATTATGGTTCATGATACAGCCTGCTGCCATCCAGACAGATGGACAGCGGAGTTTTACTAACAGGTTTCCGTTGGCACCTTTTTTTGGATGGGAAATCATCAAATGACTTCTCCCACTCTGGGCGGAGCGGGACGGCGTGTCATACTTTTTGCAGACTAAAACCCACCAGTGTTCCTCAGTTGCCTATGCCAGGGCCACGGTACTCTTTCGAACAAATCCGCGACCCTGGTCCGTTGGCACCCTAAGGCTACAATACCCTAAAAATGAGACAAAAAAATAAATTTCTTGACAGGCACTGACTGACTGACCCACTTCTCAGTGGGTAGTCACCCACTGAGAAGTTAGTTAGTTAGTTTCTCAGTGGGTAGTCACCCACTGAGAAGTTAGAATGAAAATAATAAAAAGACGAGATGCACTAATGAGTGGAGTACAAAACTATAGTTTTGTTTATGTGTTTGTTTGCGAAATTGTTAAATTTCCGAAAAAAGAAAACACAATTACAAAACGTAGAAGGTCAGTTAAGCAAAACAGTTTTAAAAGTTCCACCTTCATTATTATTGAACTCACAATCATTATCTAACAATTTAACGACTCCAACTTCATCACTGACAAACTACTTTAAACTCTATCCCCAATTAAAACCATTTTAATAATAAAATTATAATTCCCCACTGACTGAGCTGTCGATAAAACTCGATGGCAGCTGCTCATTTTAATTCAATGAGTGTTGGCGTTGCATATTCCAGCGCCATTTTATACAAATTTAAAGCAAGAGGTATTTTGATGATATTAATGGAGTAGGTGGAGGAATTACGGAGTGGATTTTGTGATAATGAAAAACTCACTGATGTAAAAGATATATTTTTTTACCGCTTGACCGTAGACATCATATTAATAGTAATATCTGGATGACGTTTTCTAAAAATGAAACCTAGCTAGATCGATTTATCGCCTCCAAAACCCACTGTACACTAAATTTCATGAAAATCGTTCGAGCTGTTTCCGAGATCCAGATTATATATAAACATAAATACAAAAATTGCTCGTTGGCGGACATCTACAATGCCCCACATACGAAACTTCAAATCAACAAATGTGGAAAACACAAACAGTGAAGTGGCGCCATCTACAATGCTATATGCGAACTATTCAAGACCTGTCGTCACACCGCAACTACATCAGCTACATCGCGCAAGCAGAGTTTACTGCGCGATCTGCATATATACAAACATCAATCATCGGGCAGTAGCCCACCAGACACAACACTCGTCTGGTCGGAGGATCCTCCTTTACCATTGAGTATGAGTGAACTTTACACCTTGTTCCTCATACCTCTATAAAGGTATTAGATTTATTATGATACTAGTTTCTTATCGCAAATGGGTCAATTGACTGCTCTGAACTTGTTTCAAAAGTAACGATATGCACTAATCAGATGGGTCTGCGACAGCGACCACTTCTACAAATGTACCTTATAAAACCACTTATTATAGGCGTAATGCATACTTTCATAGGGCCAGTCACAGTTTTAATGAAATTTGTTGTGAACAGGGCATTGACCTTTTCTGCACCAATGCAAGCACACTAAGGAAGCACTTCGCAAAGCCAATTTTTGTACAAGAGGTACCTGCACTTTTATCGTTTGTTGTCCGGACTGGCTTAAAATTTGAATAAATTAGACCAACTTTGAGGGAATCACTAAATAGAATAGAATACAAATAATTTATTTGATTTAATGTAGGTATACAGATAAGATGTAACTTAGGCTATGGGGGAGTAATTATTTTATATTTATCTGTGGGAGCCCCCACAGATAAATATTATATATGTAATTAGCAATTTAGTTATACATTACTCTTGTTATGTTATGGTTCTGTAAGCTTTCCAAAAATAAAGAAATAATGACAGTGTGATTACAAGTACAAAGGTGCCGCTTCACATAAACCTTCAGCTAGAGCAAGTAGAGTTAAAATCCCCTATTGATAATAATAAAGAAAATGTTTTGATCCAGCCTGTCCCCATTTGCTGCCCTCCCAAAAGTGACTCCCTGAGCCGAGGCCCGAACCCCGGGGGGGGTGCCCTCAGTGCGCAACTGCTCAACCGGACTTTCCTGTGGGAGCTTTTAGCTTTTAGACTAAAGACCCTCCAGCCGGGGCTTACAAAACTACTTATAAACTGCTATAGTTTATAAGTAGTTTAGACCCTCCAGCCAGGGCTTACAAAACCTGGCTGGACAAAACTACTTGTAAACTGCTATAGTTTATAAGTAGTTTAGACCCTCCAACCAGGGCTTACAAAACCTGGCTGGACAAAACTACTTATAAACTGCTATAGTTTATAAGTAGTTTAGACCCTCCAGCCAGGGCTTACAAAACCTGGCTGGACAAAACTACTTATAAACTGCTATAGTTTATAAGTAGTTTAGACCCTCCAGCCAGGGCTTACAAAACCTGGCTGGACAAAACTACTTATAAACTGCTATAGTTTATAAGTAGTTTAGACCCTCCAACCAGGGCTTACAAAACCTGGCTGGACAAAACTACTTATAAACTGCTATAGTTTATAAGTAGTTTAGACCCTCCAGCCAGGGCTTACAAAACCTGGCTGGACAAAACTACTTATAAACTGCTATAGTTTATAAGTATTTTAGACCCTCCAGCCAGGGCTTACAAAACCTGGCTGGACAAAACTACTTATAAACTGCTATAGTTTATAAGTAGTTTAGACCCTCCAGCCAGGGCTTACAAAACCTGGCTGGACAAAACTACTTATAAACTGCTATAGTTTATAAGTAGTTTAGACCCTCCAGCCAGGGCTTACAAAACCTGGCTGGACAAAACTACTTATAAACTGCTATAGTTTATAAGTAGTTTAGACCGTCCAGCCAGGGCTTACAAAACCTGGCTGGACAAAACTACTTATAAACTGCTATAGTTTATAAGTAGTTTAGACCCTCCAACCAGGGCTTACAAAACCTGGCTGGACAAAACTACTTATAAACTGCTATAGTTTATAAGTAGTTTAGACCCTCCAATCAGGGCTTACAAAACCTGGCTGGACAAAACTGCTTATAAACTGCAATAGTTTATAAGTAGTTTAGACCTTCCAGCCAGGGCTTACAAAACCTGGCTGGACAAAACTACTTATAAACTGCTATAGTTTATAAGTAGTTTAGACCCTCCAGCCAGGGCTTACAAAACCTGGCTGGACAAAACTACTTATAAATTGCCATAGTTTATAAGTAGTTTTGTAGGCCCTGGCTGGAGGGTCTTAGTCTAAAAGCTAAAAGCTCTCACAGAAAAGTCCGGTTGAGCAGTCACGGCCTCTCAAGGTCAACTGCGAGATGTCCTTCCCAAAAAAAAATCCTTCAGCTAAAGCTAAGTATTGTAACGGAGTCGTGCAATGAAATGCTTATCTATCCCATTAACCTATAACGTTCCCACTGCTGAGACACAAGTCTCTTCTCTGTGAGAGGGAGTGGTCGTATCCACCCTAATCCACCACGCGGACTCAGTGTGGGTTACCAGATAGCTGATTGATGGAAAAGCTTATTTAATTAGTGTTAATCTCGTAACTATTTCAATTAAATCAGTTTATTACATTTCGCATGACGTCACGCTCTGTCAGCTATGTCTTTATTTTTTCAAACATTCTAAATACGCAATAGTGTTAATCTAAAAATTTAAATATCTTCCAGGTCTGTTATCAAAAGCAACCTCTATTGAGCAAAACCACACGTCTACAGTCGGTGGCAATTTCAAAATCTCACGTCCACACACAGATTTTCACAGCGGATATGTCGCTTGTGACGTCAAAATCTGTATATGGACGACGCCGACGTGAGATTTTGAAATTTCCAGCGACTAAAGTCGCTGCATGTGTACACAGTACTCGACTACCGGGATCGACCAATGAAACACTTTGTGTAATTTGTATCGATATTTCGATTGCTGCCATGCGAGCCATGCAAGTCATTTCTTTCCGAACAAAAACCTATGCTAAAATATTTATAGGTTTGGATATGGTCAAAGTTCATTTACAGCCAGCCCATATAACATATGGTTGCCTTATGCAGACAACCTCTACAATACTCCGCCACCACTTTCCACTTAATTGCACAAGGCAGTTTTAGATATGCCGCAGCCAAATGCTGAAACTTTATTTTCTCGCCGTCAAGGCGATAGTGAGGTCTAAATGAAAATCCAAGATGGTGGCTTCGAAAACCTTTCAAATTTTCCATCATGGGTGGCATTTTCAAGGCTTTCGAGGGTGCTGAGGCCGAAAGTGAGGTTAAAATGAAAACACAAAATGGCGGCTGTGAAAATATACAAAGTTTCCATCATGGGTTGGTTTTCGAGGGTGCTAAAGCCGATACCGAAAGTTAAAATAAAATTTTGAGTATTTTATTTAAAGATCATAGAGTTAACGATGTAACATTTGAAGTTGAAGAAAAACGTAAGCAATAGTTATCATTCAATTGCGCTTTTGGGTGTTGAGCTATTCTTTTGTGTGCGCCAAATAAATGGTTTATCTATCTATCTGTATAATCTCAGTGTCGATCTGTAAAAAGATGTATGGCGTTCACCTACGCTTTTGACATTAGATAATTGATTGTTGTTGACATAACATTGCGACTAGGTACATTTTATTACCCTATATGTAAGTTTTACAGTTATTTTTCCTATAACTCGTTTTTGGTTACATTTTCTAAAACTAAATCTTGAACGCAGATTAAATAAAAATAAAAATCTCTCGACATACGATTCAACAACAAATCAAAGAATCTCTCAGAAACCGGTAGTAAATCTAGTAGGTACTGATAACACTTATTTCTCACAAATACTTAGAAATTCAAACATGTTCGGAATAACTTATTTCGGTACAAGAAGCGACCTTGACACGCGAACCCTTGCTAGATACAATGTGTAAATAAAACTGTTTGCCACGCCCCAGCAGGCTTGGTCAAAACATCATACCTAATCACAAACTGATTTTGTTATGAAATATTGTTGTGCTATGTTTATTTTCTTTTCGAGGGTTCTTTTTTCGTAGAAAAGGACAAAAAAAGAAATTCAAGACAAAATCAAAACAAAATACTGAATACTCTCTGTTCAGTATTTTGTTTCGATTTTATGAGCAAATCAAGCGACATCAGTGGCATTCGTTTTGTATATAAAAATCCTACTTCTAACTAATCCTGCTAATATTACAAATGTATAAGATTTTATGCTTGTTACTCAATCACGCTAAAAGTCAAAGTCTGACAACCAGTCTTTCCAAGGGGTATCGTATATTACCCAGTAACTGGGTTGTGGAGGTCAGATAGGCAGTCGCTCCATGTAAAATACTGGTATTCAGCTGCATCCGGTTAGACTGGAAGCCGACCCCAACGTAGTTGGGAAAAGGCTAGGCAGATGATGACTCAATCACGCTAAAACGGCCGAACGGATTTGGATGAAATTTGACACACAGATAGCTTGTAACTTGGATTAGCAAACAGGATAATTCATATCCCCGTAATACGTTCCCGTGTGGTACCGGACGTAAAAGAATAGCACCATCCCATTTCCCATGGGTGTCGTAGAAGGCGACTAAGGGACTTACTAGAGAATGGGCAGCAGAGTTCTCTATGCATTTGACCACCATATTGCGATCGCCAACCCGCCTACAGCGCGTGGCGATTATGGAAAAACACCCCCTTTTGGGGGAGGCTTATGTCTAGCAGTGGACGTCTTCCGGCTGAAATGATGATGAAGATATGATGATAAACTCATTAGAGTACTTACAACTTGGAAGTCAGGGCCGTTAAGACTGGACCATCGCTGATCTATTCTCTGCTATATTTTCAGATATTAAATCGACTTAAACTGCGGCAGCCGTTCTCAGGACATTAGGCCTCTAGGTTCATTAATGGCAGACCGCAGCATCTTACCTGTGTTAAGCCTTTGACACGTCCCAAAAGTCATGTTCCTTGACACTCGGTAGCACGTGACCGGTTCAAGCCACTTTTCTCCCAAGGGATCGCTTAACGTACACCTTGAGTCCCCTATAAGCTTTTCCATCTCTTATCAGATGAAAAGAGATCGAAAGTTTATATTTTACGGGGACTCTAAATAATCCCAACTTAAAATGTATTCTAATAAGCATGTGCTTATTATAACTCGCCCAAATCTAGTGAAACGACGGTTTTAAATAATTATACTAATTATTTTCTAACGGCGGCGACTTGCACGAATTTAATTTATTTGTGGCTGACTCGACAACCCCAGAAATAAGCATTAGACAATTGGATACAGGGCACTGTATCGTGTGTTATGTCAAAGGAAAGGATGTCTTTAGGGGGCACCCCAAAGAGAGCCCCATATTCAAAATTCGGTACACGTCCATGTTTCGGTCACAGAAATTCATGCACAAAAATTTTTAACGTAATCGGTCCAGAAGATTCGGAGAAAATTGGCTGTGACGGACATACAGACACATCAGTGATCATAAAGAGGTTCCGTTTTTTCATTCGGACATATGGAACCTTAAAATAAGCCCTAGGTAAAGTAATAAAAAAGATAAGCATGATTACTATCCACTCAAGGTGGAAGAGGAAGAAGAAGGAACTTTCCTTAATCGAAAATACTAAAATTGCCAACGAATAGATAGTTGACCAGAAAATCAATTTAACAACATCACATTCGAGATTTCACAGGTAATTGAATCAAATATCTTTCAAAAACCTTGGGTAGTCAATGAGATTGTGAATATTAAAATAAATGGCCCGACAGAGACGTGTAATGGTGATAGCGGTGTCTGTTATGTAGACAACGTTAAAATAGCTATTTCCACACCCTCTCTTGGGTGCAATTTCATCTTAACGCGATCCGATCTTTTGCACTTACCAGATATCTATCTGCTTCAAACATTAAGCCTTTAAATATTATAGTTACTGTCACGATACATTGTATAATTTTATTTATAAACTACTTAGGAGTGATTTTTTTCATCCTTTTAGATACAACATTAAAAATACTAGCCTACTGGTCTCAGGACCAATTAATTGAAAAACAAATTTAACGTGTTCCTGATCTCAAGATTCAAGGACAAGACATGGCCTCCAAGATCATTGTGATTTAACGCCCCTTGGTTGTTTGTTGTGCGGGCTTTAAGAAATCATTGGTGTATGCGAACAAACTAAGAACTGTTAAAGACCTAATGAGTGATATTAGGTACGTGTCTATTAGATAGGGACTTCTCGTAATCACGCTACCATAAGAAGGTCATCATTTTGAATAATATTATTATGTTAAATCCAAAAAGTAAGTAAATATAATCTTAAAGTAATCAATTAATTTGTTGCTATTTTAATTGAAATAACCCGGTCCGTATTACAAATTCTGTAAATTGAATGAGTCTCAGTTGTTGTGGTCTCAGTTCTACCATTTATCACAGTCACACGCGTTTTTATGTGACCAAAGCGACATGACCTAATTACGGAAATCTAATTACTCTTTTACAATGAGGAAATGTTAAACCATATTATATGACACTATTTATAGTTTTAATAGGACTCCCTAACCATTACCCAGTCATAAGCCTATAGATATAAATATAAAACTAGTAGCAACGCTTTTGATAACGAAAACTGCCACTAATTTTAATTAGAATATTTTTAAACTACCCAGTCCTCGTAAAGTAATATCGACCAGGGTGCACTCCCAATTGATACAGGTTGTACCCAAAAGTATGATAGTGATTATATGGCCTCAGAACTACTTACTTACTACTACTACTTATCCCATGTTTTTGTAGCAGCCAGTGGAGGTTCCAGTAGCATTGTCAGTCTTGGCAGCAACCCAAATATTCATCATAAAGAAAATAAAAATCACTGTGATTTTGACATAGATGCAAAAAATCAAATTTCAAAAGTCATTTATTCAAATTAGGCTGAGAATCAGCACTTTTCGGAACGTCAAAATACATAAGACGGTCCCCCAAAACGCCCACCCTTCACCACTTCCTAGTGCTTTAGCTAGGAAGAAGAAGTGGCGCAACAAACTCCCCAGCAGCACAGCTGTCTGTTTAGTCGGATAGACTTGATTCTATACATACATAGGCACAGTAATAATAGTTTCACAATTATAATCGGAAGTTCACGCCCACCTTAGCACTCCGCACAGGTCCTCTTCTGGACAAACTCTTAGACGTCTCCTACCGCCGAAGAATATGCAATTAATGATTTTACTAGCTCAAGAAACGTACAAAAGAATGTTAGACCCGTGTGACTAAAAGAGATACATATATTACTGGTTCATCGATGACTGTTCACTTTGCCGGTGAGAACTCTCTCTTCACTCGTTTTTGCAGTCATATGAGCTTCAAGTGAGAGTAGTCCCCCAACGATGGTCGCTTGGTTCGAAGAAATCTCGCTAAGAGCCTCACGCTTGGAACATATGCATCATCTTCATCATTTAAGCCGAAACATATCCAGTGCTGGACATAAGCCTCCCCCAAGCACCGCCACGAATTCTTGCGGCCTTCACCAGGTCATCGGTCCACCTTGTGGGAGGCCTTCCAATGCTATGTCGTTCAGTACGCGGTCGCCACTCCAGATCCTTTCGGCCCCATTGACCATGTGTTTGCGAGCAATGTACCCTACCTACTGCCACTTCAGTTTGGCAATTCTTTAGCGTAAGTCGGTTACCTTGGTTTACCTACGGATTTCTGATTAGATCGCGTAGGGAAACTCCACGCATAGTCCTCTCCACTACTGTTTGGGTGAGTTTCAGACTTTTTATGAAGCCCCATATACATATGCGACCACGTTTCACGTTTCAGTGCAATAAATCACTGGCAACACCAACACGCACTGGTCACAAACTTTCATCTTGAGACGCGGTATGTGGGACGAGAAGATATTACGTAGCTTTCCGAACGCCCTGCCGAGTCGCATTCGCGATTGACCACTAAAAATATGTTTACCAAAAATTAATCGCTCGTTGCCGTCACGCACTCACTGCTATTTGCTCGCCAACTCGGTCTTAATTACGAGCTTTACTGGCTTCTCGTTAATTGCAAGCGCTACTATAAAAATCTACAAGGAAATCCGATGCTCACATTTTAAGTTGCGTGCGGGGCGATAAGGACGAGGTTCGATGGTGAATGTTCCCGTATTTATCTTGTCCCATTAAATAAATCGAGAACATCGTGTTTTGGTGTTAACTTTAGTTTTTATTGGCCATAGTACGATTGTTATCAGGATTTAATACTGTCTAGCTTACTGATTTAATCGTGAAAAGGTTTCTATTTGGCTGTTTTTACAATATTAGACACACGTCAATTAATGTGTAGCAAACAATTTTTTCTGATAAATGGTGATTTACGTTACGATGTATTTTCTAGTTTTTATAAAGACTTAGGACTTGTCAAAAAATTAAAACTAGATGAGATCGGTGTTTCCATCTTCACATACCAAGACCCTTCCGTTTGTGATTAAGTACGGTTAGCCGTTGGTCCCGGTTGGCATTCGTGGATCTTTTACTGTCGTTACTGCAGGCTTACCACAAGCACAAATTTGTCGACGGAAGAATTGACATGACTATTATCTAAATGATGAACAATAGGAGAAGATAGCTATTTTTTTAAATTTATTATCACAGTTATGCGTTCTAAACGAATCATGATTTTGTAGATAATCGTATATACTTTATGGCCGTCGAGTAGAAAGATTGTTGTCAGTGTGATTTTGACAGTTTGGGAAGACATATTCTTCTGAAATAGTCTACATTTATAAGGACCTAGACACAAAGATCCTTAGAAACACGAAAGACAAAATGACAGATTGTAGAAGGATAACTACGGTGCGATATCAAAAATGGAGAAGCGAAATGTCACTTTGTATGGAAAAAAGACTGTCTACTTTTCATAGAAATAGAAAGTGTCATGCTAAGTCCGCTGGTCGTCAGAAGCCCGAAAGTCTGCCAACCATTCTAACCAAAAGGTTTTTTGTACCCAGTAACTTGGTTTTACACGTTAGATAGGCTGTCGCTCCATGGAAAAAACTGGGTTAGACTGGGAGCCGATATCAACTTAGTTGGGAAAAGGTTTCCTTTCTGACTAATCTGAGAAGAAACACCTCAGAGGTCACAGTGTCTTATAAGTCCAGAGCTCCGGGCATTATCTTAGTCAGATCATTATGAGGACCATGTAGATGGTCTTTTGATGAAAAATCCCACACAGCTTTGAATGGACCTGTCCAATCATTGGAAGCATTTTTAAGGAATCGTATAGTTCAACTCAAAACTTATGTAGTTACCTATATAAATATTACACGTTACTGAATTTATCATGGTTCCCTCCAAACATAACTTAAGTGCCATCATTGGCCTGGCCTTATTCCCAAATAGTTTTGAGATCGGCTTCCAGTCTAACCGGATGCAGCTTAATACCATCAGTTTACGTGGAGCGACTTCCTATCTGACCTCCACAACCCAATAAATTGGTTGTCAGAATTTCGAGCTTCTGACGACCCGTGACGACTGTCAAAGATCCCGAATGACAGCCGGGATCAACAGCTTAACTTGCTTTCCGAAGCACGAAGGGGTATCCGTATGTAAAGATGGTCACCCATCCACAGACCGTCAGTCACACTCGTAGCTTAACCTGAGTACTATTACTAACTAGGCATGAGCCCCGAGACAGACATTACTTACGTGTCTCAGTCCTTTAAATATAGACATGCTGACCTTCAAGAGTGTTAATGGACTATACCCGTCGTTCAACCAAAACGATTGATGGGATGCTGTAAACAGTCGATATTTTGTTCCAGATCTTACAAAAGGAGATGCGTCATATAAGGATGGTGTTTATGGTGTAAAGAGCTTGTACTTAACTATCTGCTGCACGTGGCTCAGCCCGCATCAATATTAAAAATTTGTTTTGTTTGTTTTGTTTTTTATACAAACTTCCACCCCCTATTTCACCCTTTTACGGGGAAAGTTTCCTAAAATCCTTTATTATCTGACGTCTCCTACTCATAATTTACCTCTGTGCCAAATTTCATCGTCTTAAGTCTAGTAGTGTTTGAGATTTCTTGTTTAATCAGTAAGTGAATGAATGTATGAATGAGTGATTTTTTGCTTTTATACATACCTATGTGTAGATAGATGTATGAAGAATTAGATTATGTCTAAATTGAAACTCCTAAATACGCTTGTAATCACGATGAAAAATATTTGTTTGTTTTAAGAGATAATTTTTGGAATATTGAATATATGAGTAGGGAACGTTGAATGGACTGTGTGAAAGGTGGTATGGGTAGAAAGAGATTGCCATCCCAGATGACGACAATAGAGAAGTATGGGAGAAAAGGACAGATTACACCGAAACCAAATAAATCCTAGTTTATTTGGTTTTGACGCAACCTGTCCGTCCGTTCTCCTGCCATTACCCTATAATGGCAGGAGAATGATGAGGATATCACTGGGAGTACTGCACCTCAATTGCTTAACTCACTATTAATCAGAAGGTCATATGAATTATTTCATATCATTGTTTATTTAACTTGACTGCATAAACCAATTCTATTTTTTCTTTTTATTAATTAAATTTTCATTTATCGTTGAATGATGGTTTTATGCTATTATTGTATAGAATCAAGTTCTTCCAACATAACAGACAGCTGTGCTGCTGGGGAGTTTGTTGCGCCACTTCTTCCCAGCTAAAGCACTAGGAAGTGGTGAAGGGCGAGCTTTTTGGGGGGACTGTCTTATGTAATTTTGACGTTCAAAAAGTGCTGACTCTCAGCCTAGTTTGAATAAATGACTTTTGATTTTGATTTTGATTTTGATTTTGAATCATTTTGAAGGTTATCATGCTAATCTATTGCTTTAAATGTTCGAAACATTTGTGTGCTCAACAACGTAACTACATAAGGCAATGAATGTTGTAGGACTGTCAAAATAAAAGCCATTCCTACTAACTGTGTAACGCAATTAAAATAATATTTAACTGATGGGAAGCTACAATTGACTGATAAGAACCATAGGACTTATCCTATTTAACCTGACCATATCTATAACATCTTGCAGGCTGAAGCTAGTATGAAATAATAGTATGGTGAATACTGAGTAACTTACCAAGTGCTAGCGGGGAATGAACTGAGCTTTCGAACTGGAAAGCAATATGATTTCATTACAAAAACTGCAAATGTTGGCAAGAAAACCTTTCAAAGTTTTGGTCTGCTGTACATTTTAAACGAGTTTATTTAAAAAGAAACGTAATTAGCAACGGCTAAATTTTTCGAGACTAAAAATAAATAAGTAGTAGTTATTTGAATGCCCAATTGTATTTTTCCTCTAAATATGAAAAAGTGTTTAACTAAAACGATGCCATGAACTTAAAAATTACCCGATGAGGTCGCATGGGAAGGTCATGTAGGCTAAGCCTCAACAGTACCTAGGTATTATATTTGTGTCCCTGTTGTCTTTTCTTGCTAGATAAAAAATTGCAGAACAAATGCCCTGTCCATACCAGTAGTAACATATCTCCCACATTCCTACGACCAGAGCGTTCTATAATCGTAGTGAACAATGGGCGGCCATATCGATTACTCGCCCCTATTGTGTGGCTGGAAAAACGTTGTGAATGCGCTTCATTAGAGCTTGTGTTTGTAGTTTTATAATAAGTTGGGGTAGCAAGAAAGATAAAAGAAAGTCACATATTCCCTACGTGTTAAAATGAGATAAAATCATTCAAATAGATGTATTTTGTCTGTCTATCAAGATTTTTTTTTTAATTAATATCAAATAAGTAGATCCCTTAAAGCCCTACAAAATCAAACTTCCGAGTAAACGCAATATAAAAATGCGGCCATTTTTATGCGATGTGTTGATACTCCTAAATGGCTTCCTATTGACCTGGAATCATGAAACTTGACTTGAAGCGAGATACAGTAAAAGTTAAGGAAAAGTCCGAAAGTATTTTTATCGCATAGCATGTTTTTTTTGCGATTACAAACTTAAAATTGTAGTTGGAGAATTGACTATGACGTACGAAAGAACATTTTTTTTAACGACAGGGTTATGTTTGTTCATGGGATAAATTCATCCCAACTACGGGAACCTTTTATTGTGCGTCGTCCGACACGACTTAGCCGGTTTTGTTTTGGGTTAACATCAGCAGTGTCTATTGCAAGTCCAATTATTAGATACCTATGTTTCTCAAAGAACATAATATAAATTACATTAAAAATAAGTGTGCTATTATAGTCATCATTGAATAACGATGAAAGAAAACAGCGAGAAAATATTTATTCCTACTGAAAGTGGTGGAGAATCGCCAAAATGCAAAATTCGAACATGGTTGTGATTTGAATGGCCGATTCTTCTTATATGAGAAGATATTTTTTTATTTTTTATTTTGGGACAATAAACAGCTACAATATATAATTTTAACATAAAAAAGAAAAATAGAAGTGAATAACAATATTGCAGCCCACTACATTATCCGCATATTAAAAAACAAAATATAGGCAATGAGTGCCACCAAAAGGCATTCTTAAACATACAGTGCATTTTGAAAATTTTCACATCATTCACAACAATATAAATAAACAACTCAGTGACGAGAGAAAAACAGAAATTTAAAATTATACAGAATAGGATTAGATCTATTGTTAATTATTATACATTCATTTCATTGCATTATTTTTAGATAAAAGTTTCATAACATTATATTTAAACTTTGATTTGGAGCATACAAAAATATCAACATCGATAAATAAATTATTATAAGTGTCTACCATTCGACGAATAGGGCAGCGCATACCAGAGTTGGTTCGACAGCTATTTAGAGCAAATAGGGTACCAGCACGGACATTCCGTTTGTTAACGGTGCGAGGGACTGCATAACATAACCTGCTCGTGAGGTCAATTGAGTCAAAATGGCTGTGAACAATACCATGCAACACAGATGCCTCCAAGAACCTACGTCTGGATTCTAAGGTAACAAGCTTATATTTACATAATAACTCGGAGTACGGCAGTTAAATCCTGTGACACCTGTAAGGCATGGTACGTAGAAACTTACGCTGGACCTTCTCGATCTCATTTATATATTTCTTATAGAACGGGTTCCAGATTGGTACTGCATATTCTATTTGTGACCGTACAAGCGTCTTATACAAATACAGGTAAGTGGAATCTCGCTTGAACTCAGTGGATGACCTTATGACAAATCCATACATTTTGAACGAGTTATTAACTATTTTCTCAATGTGTTGATTTAATGACAGCTTATTATCGAATAACACACCAAGATCTCTTACGGTTGATATATTAGTAAGTATGGTGTTAAGCAATTTATATTTAAAATTAATGACGGACCGGTTTTTTGTAAAATTAATAAAATAACATTTCGAAAGGCTAAGATGAAGTTTATTGTCGAGACAGTAACCCGCGAGTCTATCCAGATCTTCTTGGAACTTAACACAGTCATCCACAGACTGTATCGTTTTATAAGCTTTTAAATCATCAGCGTACAGGAGAAATTTTGTATTTGTAAAGCACTTATTTATGTCATTTATGTATATAATAAATAAAAGTGGCCCCAGGATCGAGCCTTGTGGAACACCGGAGGTTATGGGCACAGCACCAGATTGATAGCCATTCACGACAACTTTTTGTGTCCTGTTGGTAATATAGGAAGTGAACCAGCGAAGCAAATTCCCCCGTATCCCATTAAATGCTATTTTGTTTAAAAGAATTTCATGATCGACCTTGTCAAATGCCTTTTTGAAATCCGTATAAACAGCATCTACTTGAAGGCGTTTGTCAATATTTTCAAAGAGATCATTCGAAAATATAAGTAGGTTGGAGATAGTTGACCGCTGTTGAACGAATCCATGTTGTTCCGCGATGATAGAGCTGTGCAAGATAGGATAAATTTCATTATGTACGAGTCTTTCAAAAAGTTTTGACAAGGCCGACAGAATTGAAATAGGTCGATATTGCTCTATGTCATGCTTTGAGCCGTCTTTGTGTACGGGCGTGATGTTAGCACGTTTCCATACGCCAGGAAAAACACCCTCTCTTAAACACTTATTATAAATTATAAATAGTGGCTTACAGATACTGTCAGCAGTAAACCTAAAGAAAAGAGCCGGGTAACCATCAGGGCCCGCTCCTTTGGACGGATCAAGAAGTTTTAACTCTTTGAGTATTTTAGATTCCTCAATATGCAGGTTTTCAACCAAATTAGCATTGGGGTCAAAGTTTGTTGGCGGAGTCCACGCCGGCAGTGATGGTGATTATGGTTCAAATACCGAAAGGAAAAATTCAGAAAACATGTTGCAGATCACATCTGGAGCACTTGACTTAACGTTTTGGTACTGCATTGTGGAAGGGATGCCAGATTTATTTTTACGATTTGAGATGTACTTCCAAAAATGTTTAATATTTGAGGTGATATTATCTTCAACGGATTTGATATAAGCTGAGTAACAAGTCTGACAGGCTTCTTTAAAAATAGTTCGGTATTCAGAGAACTCATTGTAGTCTTTATTGTTCTTAAATTTCTTCCACTTAATCCAGAGACGTTGTTTCTTTTTGAAGGTTTTAATTAATTGAGCGGAGAACCAAACTGGAAAGTCAAGTGCCCGGGACTTAACACGTGGAACGTTGGGCCTGATAATGTCGTGCAGGATCTCATAGAAGGTATCCACGGCTTCCTCTGATGAAAGGTGGTCCAGCAGCCCCGACCACTCAATTTCACTTATCTGTTTATTAATAACATCATAGTTGGCCTTACGAAAGTCATATTTACTCAATATTTTTCTTCGCAAGACTTCCATCGATAGACTTGTAGGGGCAGTCGCAACAAACGAAGGGTGATGGGGGTCAACAGGTAATAATGGGTCTAATGGAGGGTCTACAGAACTTATGATGTTAGAAATAAACAGATCTAAGATTTTCCCATTTCCGTTAGTTATGCTATTATATTGGTATGCATTTAGGGATGACATAAGCTGAAGTAGCTGGGAACATATAGGGGATGTTCCGGAACAAGTCATACCTGTAACCTGATGTGAATCATCACCAAGCCGGGCAGCTGTCCACGTAATTTCAGGAAGGTTATAATCACCAACAATAAATAGGCCCTCAACAAGAGGTTCGTTTAACAACTCCTGCAATTCATCAAGGTGACAGTTGTATACATCTGATGAAGCCCATGGCGGTATGTATACAGCACTAATGATATGCACTTTTGAACTCTTTTTACTTGGGACTTCAACCATAAGGTGCTCAATGCATGACGCAAGGCCTCCCCGTTGGCGACTGGGAACATCATGTAAGCAGGAGTGAAGCCCACGCAAAACTGCAATGTGGACCCCGCCACCATCCTGCTTATTAGTTGAATTGCGATCTCGGTCTTTGATCGGGTACTTTTGCTCTGAAGTAGTAAAATAACAGGCTGGTAAAAAGTATTTCAAGTCGTCCGGCTTATTTTACTCGTTTTTAAAACTATCTCAACTGCGTGTCTCTTTACTAATTCCAAAGTACAAATTCAAGCAAAATACACGCAAATTGAGCAAGCGACTCAATCTAAACGCTGTAAGAGTGTACAGTTGTAAACCCAGGTCCGCACAGGCGATTTTTTTCACGCGCTAGATTTTCAGCTATCAGCGCTAGTTTTATTAACCTGCTAGCATGCGATCTGTTGGATTATCTATGCTCGATATAGTACAGAGAGTTGGAAATCTAGTGTACTTATACAGAGTGTAACAGAAACCTTATTGCTATCCTTAAGCACTAAAGCTAACAGCTGGTATAGAATCACAATACCTACTTAGTTTCAGCTCGATATAAAATACTCTAAAAATTGATACCAAATTTTAGGTGTCGTATGTTTCTTAAATTCAAATCATAACAAACGTGTCACCGCACTACGTAGGTCGATAACTTTCCACGTTACTTGCCAATATCACGATAAATCTCTTCAGAGTGACGTGTTTATTTCAATTTGAAAAGTTCGGTTTCTGGTATGAATGTACTAAAAATTCTCATAGCTTCCGAACATGTAGAGATAGGATTAAAAAACTCTTCCAATATCGTTTCATATCATCCAAAGAAGCCGTGACCTGGTATGTATATACCCTTTCCGTTAAACGTTGTAGATAAAAAATCGAATTTGCGAACTTGAGCTAATTGAGCACACCTCACTATTTCCACTGGGAAAACATTGAATCTAGAAAGCGATCATATTCATCCTATCCAACCAATATCCATTCAATATTATTCTAGACTCTAAAATAACGATTTTTTAAATCCCTTTGTGGTGTTTCGTTGCTGTCAGCCGCATTGAATTTCACAGGGAACTTTGATACGGGTTACGGGTAAAAGAGGGGTGTCAGCTAGGTAACCGACTACTTGGTTCTTGATATACAATCTATGGGTTTGGTATGTGTTGGTCGTGCTTGTGATGCTATGATGTATAAAAATAGTTTGGAGGGCCATAAAGGGCCGTGTTTTTGTGCTAGTAATTGTTCATGAAACGGGGTTCGTTTTTAAAAGAACTAGCTTTTGGCTTCGGCTTCGCCCGCTTGAAGGTCGGAAATTATCCCACGGAAACATAGTACTGGGATATAAGTCTCGTTTCTTGTATCTGTGTGCCAAATTAAATCCAAATCTGATAAGATGTTTTTGCGCGATGGAGTAAAAAACTTAAAAACATCCAAGCATATAAACTTTTACAATTATATATACTATTATTAGGATGTTAAGATAAAAAGCCATAATTTCAAAATAAAATTAAAAAATGGACGCCCCGCTGCCTCAATTTTTTTTATGAATTTCCAGTACAAATTCTGGGACTGTAAAATATACGTTCTTTAAAATTAACAGAAAATAAAATCATGTAGATTACTAATCATACTAACAATTTAAAACAATACATCATATTTTAACGCACCTGATTATTTAAAATTTAATCTTTAAAAAAGTAATTCCAAACGACGTGAATCACGTGAAAGCTTCAATTAAAAAAGCCACTTAATTTTTTGCAATTAACTGTTTAAACTAGCTCTTTTGTGGTCACGCTATGCTTTTGTTGAAGACTCGGACCACAATAAGTATGGTAATGTGGTCGTTATTTTTAACCACAGTGAAGTTAACGGCTAAGTGTTCCAGGAAGCCAATGGCTTGGAATACAGGGTGGCATTGGATATGGACGCGCATACTGAAACCATGAATTCAGCACCAGTTTCTAGAGGGGCTCTAATTCGGAGGATTCAAAGTATCAGGCTGTGCGTCGATTATCGAGTGCCACACTGTATAGGTCAGTTGTTAGGTGGTTGAAAAATAAATACTGCTATTGTTTCTGCTTGATCATCCCTAGCATAATCAGAATATACTGTTCCCACTACTGGGCCACAGGCCCTCTCTTATCGAGAGGCTTCGCGGGCCCTGTCACCTGCCCAGCCTTTTATCAACTGTTTTGGGTTCAGCTTGCAATCTAACCGGATTAAGCTGAATACCAGTATTTTACATCATGCGACTGTCTATCTAACCTTTACAGCCCCGTACTGAGCAACACGATACCCCTGATTAAGACTGGTTGTCAAACTTTTGCACTTCTGACCACCCTTAACGACTGTCAATGCAAATGAAAAAAACACCTCAAATAAAATTCCGCCCTTTGGACGCAACGGCTACAAATTGTAAGAAAAAATATAGAACTTTACACTCAAAAGAAACGTGAAACATAAATGTGGCTAATTTGAAAGAAGACACGACCAAAAATAAGACGACACAGTAAAAAAAAGAACAGAAAAAAATTCCAAAATAGCCTCCAACGGAAATGGACGACGCGACGGCAAAAAATTAATTTACTTAGAAACACGGAAGACGGCAAAAAACTAATTTACTTAGATATACGGCGAAATTAATTTCGGACTGAAATTTTAAATCTAGTTTCAACAATTTCTTTTTCAGCATTTTTATGAAAAGATTTCGGATATTTATGGTTTGAGGTTTGGGTGACGTGATGTCACTGTATTTTTTGTGCTCAGAGTAGATTTTTTTCATAGAAAAATGATGAAGGACAACTTTTTCTTTGAGTTTTTATTCAGTTTTAGAAAACACAACCCTAGCTCGTTATCTAGACTTGACTTCTTGGCTTTCAATCAGTATTATCATAATCAACAATATTTTGAGCTCTGTAACCAAAGGGTAACCGGAAGGAAGACCACCCAGAACGGGAAAAGTTATTTGATGATTTCTCACCCAAAAATCCATCCAGCCATCTTTCACATGTCTGTATCTTTTGAACTATAATAGGTAGACACTTGAAATTTGCACACAGTGTGTACTACAATGATCACAAGTAGTATACATATGTGTAGTGGTAAATATTGTTGCGTCGACCCCAAATAAATTTTAATAAGGGCAGGAGAATGAAATGGAATTTCAACACCGCAGAATCTTCCGAAGAATTGCCAAACTAAAGTGACAGTGGGCAGGTTTTCAGATTTGCTAAAGTACATACATCTTTTATGGGGTACTGTGTTAAATGTTATAACAAAATACCTTGTGATATTTTGCAATTAAATGAAAGGAAATTTAAAACTCAAGTGAAAAGTACACTTTGTAAACAAGCATATTACAAATTAGAGGATTATATCCAAGATAAGAATGCTTGGAAACATGCTGGTCCTGCTCCATAGGATAATCTAGAGTCTAGACAAAATCAACCTGGTTGCTAATTGAATTATGTAATTAATTATATCTATGACATTGATTACACTCAGTGATTACTTTAACTCACACACTGACTGATTACCTACTTGTTAATATTCTAGGAAAATTGTATATTTACTTTTACAATGTTTGTAAATATGTGAGCACCATGTATCTATCATAAAATTAATTTATCTATAATTGCTTCAATTTCATTCTTTTTACCTATTTTGGTATAGTAATCTTGTTCTGGATGCATCGTTTTCACACATAATTATACAATGAATGTATGTTAAATATTGTAGTTAAATCATTTTAAAAGAGTAACGGTGGAGTTTCTTGCCCATTCTTCTCCATACGAAACTACATTTTGGAAGGGGCGACTAGAATCAATTCTATTTTAATGTTCAAAAGTGCCTTTTAAGTGCCTATTTGAAATAAATGCTTTGACTTTGACTTTGACAGGGCACATTGCTCGCAGAACAGATCAAAATCAAAAGTCATTTATTCAAACTAGGCAGTGCTTTAGCTGGGAAGAAGAAGTGGCGCAACAAACTCCCCAGCAGCACAACTGTCTGTTAAGTTAGAAGAACTTGATTCTGTACAATAATAGTTAAGTAATTAACATGACTAAACACAAAACATAAAATTAAATTATTTGCCATATGTCAGCCAGCGCACGTCAATATACCAACTAAACATAGTAACTAAACTCAAGCAGATATAAATAATAAAAACAAAACAATAAACGTAAACAGAACTCAATACCCACATAAACGCCTCCAGGCATAAAGGCTGTGCCCGCTTACATATGCAATGCTGCATTATGTTCATTTAGATTTAACGTGAAGTAATAAATATTAAGTTAGGACCTTCTGCGTAAATAAATAAATAGTTAATTACTAATAATAATGACAAAACCATGGTCAGCAAGACGACCAGTCACCACAAGCACCACCCGTTCACGAACATAACACAAGGATCAGCCATTGCCCACCTCGCCATATTTAAAGGAAGGAGGCAACCCCTAGGAGGAGATGGCCGATGGAGCCGAAAGGTTCTGGAGTGGGGACCGCGTACCGGAAGACGTAGCCTTGGAAGGCCTCCCACAAAATGGACCATGACCTTGTGAAGGCCGCAGCAATCCGCTGGATGTGGGAAGCACAGAACCGGTCAAAGTGGACGAGCTTGGGGGAGGCTTATGTCCGGCAGTGGACGTCTTTTGACTGAAATAATGAATCTTCTTTCCATGTTAGACTGTATTCAAAATGCGACACTGGCAGTTCCTCAATATTTATTTACCTAAACTAATTGTAAAGGGACAAAGTTTGTAAGTTTGTGAGTTTGTTAACTAACAGTCAAGTTTAAAAAAATATTTTTGCTTTTGATAGCCCGATTCTTAACGAAGTTTATAGGCTATTTAATATCACGCTACGACTCTTAGGAGCCGAGCAAAATTAATAAAAGCGCTAAGTGTAAACGAAGCAATAGGGCGCGCGGGCGATCTGTACGACGATATGGGTCGGGGGCCAAAATTAAACGCGAACGAAATCGCGGGACGGTGGTAACTGATGCGACTTACCCAAGATTTAGGTCGTAGGTTCGAACCCAGACAGTCGCCTAAAATATGTAATTTATTACATCACCACTGCTATCAAAACGGTGAAGGAAAACATCGTGAGGAAACCGACATCCTTACAACCAAAACTTCGAAGATATGTGACATCTACCAACCCGCACTGGGCCGTGTTGGATTACGATCCAGTCCCTCTCACATAGAGGAAGCCCGTGTCCCAGCAGTGGGAACGTTATAGACTGATTATGAAAATGGCCAGGCTATTAAAAAGGAATTAGCTTTGTTCAATTCGATATTAATCAAAGGTATCCTATGTCGATACCTTACCTTACCTTTTTAACATAAAAAAATACAAAATTAAAACATTTATTTCTAGCACCACAATAATAACCTTAGGAATAGCGAATTACTTATAATATATGTATGGTACAAGGTGTAACAGAATGGACGCAAGACTCGAAACCAACCCGTTCCCAATCGACCACTGAATCAATTTCAATAACTTTTTGAATTTGTCTAAAATTATGTATTTTGCCATACCCACCACTGATTGAGCTAAAGAAAACCCAATCCCAATTCAAGGAAAGTAAGGCTCAAGTTTCAATGTAATTATTGGTTATATTTTACTAGTAATTAAATATAGTTGCCTATACAATAGTCTGCTCGGTGTCCTAGCGTCAACTTATATCTATTACCAAATGGTATTTAATATCCGGACTTGGCAAAGGAAAGAATTTGAAAACTGACAAAAATATAAAAGATTTGACTGCACTAGCTATCTTAGCTAAAGGACAATAAACATTATTATTGGAATTTAGAATTATATTTTAGAACGGCCTTTCCTTTGGTGTCCTTCCTAACAGGGTCTGGTATAATTAGGTATAAGCTAACTTTACACATCTTTAATTCCGCTTATTGACTTCACCTTTCTCCCAACACATCAACACAAAATAAGCAGTCAATTAGGGCCAGCTGAATACCATAAACTAATAAGTATAAAGTTGGTACCGAAAGCCGAAACACGCGAGCCTTGCCCTCTGATTTGACACAACGTGTGGGAGTGGCTAGTAATTACACAAATGGATTAATATTACCCACCCTTATTTACGAATTAATACTGTTCTATGTGTGTATGAGGCTTTGTCATTGTTTTGAGTAGTTGTGGGTAGATTGTAGTTGTAGTGCCAAGTTGTGGAATGAATTGGGGTATATATAAAAAGTCGTTCTTACTAAGATCCAAGTTCTTTTTAAACTTCTTCAAAAAGGAGGTCTATCTCAATTTGACTGTATTTTTATTTGTTTTAATGTAAGCGATGTCTGCAGATATTTTGGATCGATTTCGAAAATTCTTCTTTACTTTTCTTCTTTATAGTGGATATGGTATGCATATGAGGTGGCCCCTTAAAAATTTAATTCACTTTTTTATTATTATTTATTTATTTCCAAAACACTGAACCTATTACACGAGTGATTTTAGCCACACAACGAAAACCTCTCAGGGTGTGATGGCGAGCCGCTCATTTCAATTAAAAAAAAACAGTTGTTAACAAGGAATTGAAATACAAAATGAAATTTAATATAAGACAATATTGATAACAAAATAAATAACAACAAGCAATACTGACTACATTACAATACAATTTTTTACAATTACAATGATACTTAACACACTTAAATTTTATTTACTTATTTTTATAACACTTATTTACATTTTTGCTTTGGTAGTTTTTCAGATAACTTCATTATAACGTATTTCTTACACTTACCCTCTTATTTATAAACGCTGCTTAAAGTAAACGTCAAAAATCTATGGTTACACGGTCGCTATTCACTACATAACTTTAAACAGCGTTTATAAATAAGGGGGTTAGTGTATCTTCCTGTCACAAAGAAAATAGTGGTTTAAGAATGTATGTGGGGGTAGAGACCACAATTAAAAATTGAAACATAAAAACTCCTTTACAAAAAAAAACCAACTATAAAAAAAAAACAGTACAAATTGAAAAATAACTTTAATTTCGGAAGCTGGTGGCAAAAACTGAAAATAAAAAACCAAAGACACTGACTTTAAGTTACTTAAGTTTGCGCTTCGTAGTGGTTTTTTGGATGTCGGTCGTTATTCTTTTTTTTTTTTTCAAATTGTAATAGTGATTGGGCACGCCACGATTGCGGCGGTAAGTCCCCCTTTGAATCCACTCCGGATTGACAGCCTCGCACCACGGCGTCCTCACCTTCCGCCTGACGCAGGTCCTCATCAAATACGGTTGTTTCGGGAGGTTCCTGTTTCGGGTAAGGCGGGAGGAAACGTCCGGGTGTTTCCATTGCGTAGATCGCCCTGAGGACACGGTGGTGCATACGGTGGAGGTCTGCCCGGCTTAGGCGGAGCACCGCCATGTCCTTGTGGAGGCGATCGGCGGCGGCCAATTTCTCGCGCCCGGCCCTGGTCCAGGCCATGGTTCGGAGCGAGAGTGTATGGGTAGCCGTCGCCTCCTTCTGCGAAGCAGTGATGCTCGCGAAGAGGGAGGCGGCGCACGTGAGGGAGAGATGCAGTATATGCGCTCTCACGGCATACAATATTAAACACATTAAATAAAATATCATAATAACAAATACAAATAATATACTATGACTTTCGGCAATACTGTAGCATCCGATTAGTGAAACAATTTTTGGATCAGTAGTCCTAGCGATTTCCCCTAACTCACTTTTATCTCTTTGTAATGTTGCTAACATTATCTATCACCATCATCATTTCGGCCCGGAATCACCTACTGCTTGATATAGACCTTCCTTTTTAAAAGATTTTTATTAGCTTCACCCGTATGTTTGCATGTTTGTTTGTAACCGACTCTTTTGGACTTGATTTTGACCCACTTCAAACGGTCAGATTTAATTTAAACTTTGTAGACTTATCGAGGACCAATGACAATTCAATAATTAAAAAAAAAAAACAAGAAAAATAATCTGAAAATCACGCTTTTGTAGATAGTAGAACTAAAAAATAGAAAATAAAATAAATAATAATTAAAAACACTAAAAAACACGCTTTAAAAACCAAACTAAAAAAGCATAAAATATTTTTTTTAAAGCGTGGGTTGCTTGATATTGATGATAAAAATACCTCAAACAGCACCCCACGCTTTCGACCCACTGGCCATTTGGTTTTTAAAGCATGTTTTTTAGTTTTTTTTTTTTAAACTACCTATTATTTTGCTGCCATACTTCCCGATTCCGTGCGCCCCATATCATCAATCCAACGCGCTTTTGGACGGCCCTGGCTTCGTTGACCTAACCTTGACCACCATTTGGTCACAGCTTTACTCCATAGGCCAACATTATAGAGGTGTAGAAGTGTTGTAGTATTTTTTTGGAAGTCAGTTGTTTTTTTTTTTATGAAAAAAGTTTTTATTTTTACTTTTTAGTTAATTTAATAATTCTTGAGGTCAAAAAAATGCATATATATGCGATAGCAGCAATCGCGGTTAATTTGCTGTCATTTTTTGATGAGTTCCGTTGTCTGTCTCCGAAACTCATCATCAGATCTATATGAAATTTAAATGGGACCATTTCGAAATGAACCCCTTTCGAACAAAACAATAATTTTGCAAATCCGTTTCTGTATGACAGAGTTATGCCCGAACATACATTAAAAAAATATCTAAACATGTCGAATTGATAACCTCCTTCTTTTCGATGTCGGTTAAAAAGAGGCTTTATTTCCCATTACCCTTAAAATTTTGACTTTGACTGTATGTTTTTCTTTCTAATTTGTTAGTAGTTATGACCTCCACCATTTTACTTATGTAGATTCTTTTACATAAATTGTGAATGAGAGAACGTTGTAGGCCTACAGTTTCTATTCTTTATTTTAATTCCCCTAAGTACCTGGTACTTATTGATAGGCCTGCACTGTCCTCCCATACCTAATATCACTGTAATTTGAACACATTATAAAAGCCAATTATTTTTAAAAGAGTAACCGTGGAGTTTCTTGCCGGTTCTTCTCCATAGGAAGCGACAAATTGTGCACCTAGCTTCTGACGTTTCATTAGTGCCCTTGCAGGTTTATGTGAAATAAAATATTTTGATTTTAATTTTTGACGGGTGAAGGCCTCCAAAATCAAAATCATCCTGTTGTATCTTTTAAGTCGTCAACCCACCTTCTCTACGGTTTACCTACTCTTCTTTTTCTTTCTGGCCCTTTCCACTCTGTAGTTTTAGCTATCTACCTAAAGTCTTTGTATCATGATACGTGGCCAGCCCATTGTTTGTAAATTATGAATAATAAGAAGAGGTTACAGAAGAACCGTATAAAATTGTTATAAGCAGGCACCATTTTTTTTTTTAAATAGCCTATTGTACCAGGCCGCAGTGGGACTTAAGTAGCTCTTCAACTATGCTGCTTGGGTGATTTTTTCATCAGTCTATTTTTGTATAGCTCATTTGTCAATTCGAAAGTGGAAAGAGAAGATCGTTAGTTTTAACGTTAGTCGTACTTAAGTCATGTTTTTATGTAAAGGATTTCATGTATATAATAGTGCAAGGTATCAAACTTGCGTCCTAGCTGTTGGGCTATTGATATTATTATAAATTATTCTTCTAATTCATTAGTACCTATATTTAGTACTGTAATGTAAATACCTAGTCACTTGATAACTTAAATTACAACCCTACAAGGATAAATAAATTCATAGACAATCCAATTACAAAATTAAAACCAACAAAGGGAATAAATCATGTCAAGCTCCACACCTCCTATTTTTAGCCTTTCACGGTCATTATAAATACAATAGTATAAACTTCATGCAATAAAACCATTTCAAGGACATTCCATTTCATTTTCTCTTTAAAGCAACTCCCTTGGGGTAGTGGATGATTAATTTTCCATGTGGGCGCAGCCGCCAGCAAATAACAGTATATAACATCCAATTATATTTTCAAGGAAAATCATAATACAGCGAATAGAACCTCACGTTCGTGAGGACTACTTGCGCCATCTAATATCGAATAGGATTACTAGATTAGTTCCGGAAAATGCCGCAAGAGAGCCAAATGTAAATTCAGTTTTATAACATGTAAAACAAGTAAAAGAATTACATCAACATACAATAATACTTACAATTATTTTTTAATTATATTTCTAGCATTAATATTGCACTTTTCAACGGTATTTTCTTAATTTTGTATCTTATTACGCGTTAGTCGTTCAGCCAATGACAGACGTACGCCAGTTGCCGCCAGACTCTTGGTGCGTTCAGTTATGTGGGACGGTGTTACGTCGGCCTAAAACAAACATCACGTATTTCATTATATGGCTTCGATACGATCGACTTTGTGAACATTGTGAATTGTTTCCAACTTTCGGATTTGAGAAGGTGAGTTTTTTCAGAGTTTACCTAATTGACCTAGTTATTATTTTAGTGATGGATTTTTAATATTAATGTTTGTTGGAGTTGTTGTCTTCTGTTAATTGTAGTTGTTTATGTAGTTAATTAAATCGGAATGTATCTTTTTTTATTGCTTTTAATAACATTCGTTTATTAAGGAAACTGATGCAATACATGGGATTTTTTTTATGTATTGTATCAGTTTCATACAGATGCCTAATATTTTTGCTTAAGTAACGAATTAATTGTTTGTGTAAATTGTGATTTAATTTTTGATTAATTGTGATTTTTAAACTTGCGTTGCTTGATTGGCTTTTAAACATTTTTATTATTTTCGCTTCTAATACATGCGCAATATAGCGCCATCTAGTGAGTAATAGTTGCGTGAGAAAATGTGCGATCGTGGTGCCATCTAGTAGCAAATAGCTTTGTCGTTTTAGCGAGCAGAAAATTAAGCGTAGATAATATTCTTTCGTAAACTTTTAATTAGGTAATTAGACAATAATTTAGCCGTACTCAAATACAATTATCCTGGTGGCTTATTGTTTTATTATAAAATTCATCAATATTTTGTCCAGTTTTAAATGGAAATGTCGGTACCCCATCATACCTAACTAGCTACGCCCCGCCGTTTTACCAGCGTAGGTTTCGATTCGGTGGGCATATTGAGATAAAAAAGAACTGTAGATCAAGTTTCATCGCAATCGGTCAATTCGTTTTTGCGTGAAGAAGTAACAAACTTATTATGTACTAACTACATAATATGTAGGTCACAATAATTAGAGTAGAATTTGAATAATGGAGACACAGTAATTAAAATCTTTCAAAGCTAATATTTCATTTACTTATATATATTGGATGGAGGAAATAAAAATGAAAAATATAAATAAATAAAATATAACCATTCCGCAGTCGGGTTAAAAACAAAGAAAATAAGAATGAAATGTAAATACCTATAAAAAATCATTGCAAGGCTTCGCTTTAAACTATATTTTGATGTGCTTATTCGTTTGAAGCAAAATAAATTGATTTTCCGGAGTTCCCACGCGAGACATGCTAACGTACAGTTGCCCATGGGAGAATCATTATTTTCGTAAGTTGCTGCCGACCAGTGAAAATGTTTGTTCTTGGAATTTATTAATAGATAAGGCAAATGATACTTTAACCGGGAACTGAAGCCTCTTAAATGATATAGGCAAATCCGTCGGTATTATTGGAATACGCGAAATGTATGCGAGCTGTCCGGATGCGGGAGCGGTGATGATGGTGGCTACAATGACATTGTCTCGAAGTTCTTTGATTAAAACTCTTGTGCCATTACACAGGCTTGGAACTTTTTATTTTAGTACGTGTGGTGGCAGACTACATGGATTTAAAGAGTTAAAAAAATATTGAGGGTAGTAAACAGTGTCCTCGATGTTGCACACTGTGTCGATGGGCTTGTAGCATTTAATGTCTCCTAGTAGTTTTGTAGTATAATATCACTAAGCCATACCGATATCGGCACGTGTTCCATTGGCGATAACAGGAAGTGTTTGCCTAAAATCTCCAACAAAGTTAAAAGTCACCCCTCCCATCACAGCACTTGAGTTACGAAGGTCTTATTGTCCGGTTTACTGCTTCAGCATGAGCCCTATGGCTCATGGTACGTTCGTCTCATAATTAGATGGACGTGTTTTGTAATAGGATTCCCAAAGGGCTATATTTTCGAATTAGGCATACTGACTGTTGCTCTAAAGAAAGAGTCAACGGCAATTTGAATGACGATTAGGCAGTTTTCCTGTTATGTAAAAGAGTTGTGGCAATTTCGGAAGAAGCAATTGCTAATGTTGTTTTTTTTCCGGATTGCCGTAATTTTAGCTAATATCATAAATTAGCAAGGAAAGTTTTACCTGTTTCACCAGGAACGTCCAAAAAATTGGTTTTCACGATTATTTTCTACGTTGTTAATATCTTAATTATAATTATCGCATCATAAGCAATTTTTGGTATTGGGGGCTTGTGGCTAAGTATGGTCGATCGATCAGGTTAAGCTACACTTGAAGCGGTTGGTCCGTGGATGGGCCATCTTTTCATACCAAGACCTCTCCGTGCCTCGGAAAGCACCTTAAGCCGTTGGTCCCGGCTGTCACCTGTGGATCTTTGACAGTCGTTACGGGTCGTCAGAAGCCCGAAAGTCTGGCAACCAGTCTTACCAAGGGGTAACGTATTACCCAGTATCGGGTTGTGGAGGTTAGATAGGCAGTCGCTCCATGCAAAATACTGGTATTCAACTGCATCTGGTTAGACTGAAAGCTGACTCCAACATAGTTGGGAAAAGGCTAGGCAGATGATGATGAAGCACTTTTTTGGTCAGCTACCAATTTTGATATTTTTAAATTGACAAATTCAGATAACTCTTTAAAATAATTATTGTGATTGTAATTGTATAGTATTTACAGCATTTTATAAGCGATTGGTGGAAGGTAAACCATAGTATTTTAGGTATTTATAGTTCAGTTCTAAAATTTTTCGCGTATTGCATTGTTCTACTTGTGATAACTTCGAAATTAAATGTCCGATTCAAATCAATTAAAATGTATTTTACTGCTACATAAATACCATTGATGTCAAATTTATTTATTTGAATAAGAATTATTACTACGATACGAATGTAACCAACTTTTATTTCCATCGGCAACCGAATTACATTTTTGAACACAAAAGCTGCTATTGTGTTTTAACTATGATAGTTAGATATAGGTCCTCCCGGATTTTAGAAAATTTACATGTATCATCAACAGTTTTCTCAGCGCACGCCAAATAATGAATTTTATTGGCAAAATTTTGCTACTTTGGGTTATATTAATGCAATTTTCTTAAGGATCTCTATTTCTTTTTAAATAAATTATAGCTTATGTTACTTCATGATAATTTAATTTTCTATTGGTGAGAAAGTGGTTAAAATCGGTTCAGTAGTTTCGGAGCCTATTCGACAAAAAAGTATTTCCTCTTAATAACATTATTGTAGATTATTGGAACACAAATACATCTTCTTAGAAACAGTCTAATATGTATGGTATTTAAGAAACTTGTAGGTATATTATGATCACGATGATTAACGTCATTTCACCAAGACCTGCTGTTTACGGCTACCCCGTTTAAAAAGTACCTCCCTCCAAACATAAAATTTCAAAGAAAATCCTATCAATATCGTACTACGCTACTAATTTGGTCCATTAATATGCACGTTTGTCGCTCAGTCACGCAAATACGGCTTCACGGTTTTTTTATAATTGTGAAAGCTTGAATGTTTCGATGTTTGTTCAAATCACGCAAAAACAGCTGAACGAATTTGGATGAGAACGGATTTGGATGTAATTTGATACACACTCAGATTATAACCTGGATCAACACATAGTATACTTTTTTATCCGAGTAGCTGTTTTCCGTCGGACCTCCACGCGGGTGAAGCCGCAAGCAAAACCTAATAATTAATAAATTCTCTCATTCGTTTTTCATAGCAGTGAGCATCGCGTAGGGTAGAAAATCAAAAACAATAACCGGCTGCCTTTGTATTCAAAGCATCAGATCGCTTGAAGAAAATGAATTCTCTACCCAATGAAGTGTGTAACTTTCTGTTTTCGCGTTCAACATTTTACATTGATTCGTTTTCGGATCGTTTTCTGTGATTATTTATTGGGTTTGAAAAAGAATATTCACCTATCCTCTGGTATGCTGCTGTATCTGTTTATCCTGGAAGCTGACCCTAACTTATTCGGGTAATGGTTTGATAATGATGAAGGATTTGAAAACATATTTTAGGGAGAAAACTAAAAGAAAAGTCCCCAAATAATGCTTTTCAATTCCATAACCTGTTATTTTGATTCTGAAGCAAACGATTCTTGCAGAATAACCTGTGCGTAGTTTTATGTTTCTATGTTGTATGAATCTAAGGTTTACATGGGGCTACTGCCAATCTTCCCTCCACAACCCAGTTACTGGATAATACAATTCCCCCTTAGTAAAACTGGTTGCCAGACTTTACGGCTTCTGACTACCTTTAACGACTGTCAAAAGTCTAAAAATGCCAGCCGGGACCAACGGTTTTAAACACGCTTTCCGAGGCACGGATGATACAATAATTCAATCGTACCTACTAGTAGTCGCTTGGGCTCGTGGCTAAGTAATATTAACCGCGCGGATCGATCGATCAGGCTAAGCTACGCTTGCCGCGGTTGGCCCGTAGATGGATGACCATCTTAACATACCAAGACCTCTCCGTGCTTCGGAAAACACGTTAAACCGTTGGTCCCGGCTGTCATTTGTAGATCTTTGGAAGTCGTTACGGGTCGTCAGGAGCCTGAAAGTCTGACAAACAGTCTTTCCAAGAGGAATCGTATTACCCAGTAACAGGGTTATGGAGGTCAGATAGGCAGTCGCTCCATGTAAAATACTGGAGGTTAGACTGGAAGCCGACCCCAACATAGTTGCAAAAGGGCTAGGCAGATGATGATGACCTACTCGTGGTCGCCCAGTGGTCAAAATTCGACCATATTATATTCATTTAAAAGTAAACATATTTGCATGCTTTATTAAATAAATAAATGAGCTTTCTGCACTCTTTCTCGATATAAACTTTAACTGTGCCAAATTTCCTACTCCTCCGTCCGCGTAATTTTCGTAGTAAGGGGTGATAAGTTTTTGCGTCAAGTATTTCTATATATTTTTTTTTAGAAAACTAGACATTTGTAATCTGATCTGTTCTATAGTTCAAAACTTGTTACTATTCCAAATAATTTATTTTATGACTTTTGTTACAGAATCATAAATAAAGCTCCAACATGGTAAGTTTCAAAACATAATTTTGAATAATTTAAAATTAAAATATATGCAATAAATAATAATTTGCATACTGTTTGTTGTTCTTATTCAGTACGGGTTTGTGAACTACGCCCTCGAATTGCTTGTCACCAAGACTTTTAATGAAGAAACATGGGAGACGATCAAGTAAGTTGAAATTGTTTATTTTGTGTATAACACATAGCATAACATCGCGCCTGTTTTCCCTGAATGGTTGGGCAGAGGTGTACCTTTTTGCCAATTATGTTTAATTATTTTTAAAGTTAATAGACGTGCACGACGACGTAAATAATGGTCGTTATGGTCCATAATTGGTTTACTGTAAATAATTTGGTATTTAAATGGAAAAAAAACTAAATGCATAAGATTCGCGTTACCGAATGTTAGAAGTAGTGAATGTCACGTTGTATTGAATAAGGAGATACTAGAATTCGTCGAACAGACGGTTTTCCTGGGGATCACGCTTGACTCAAAGCTACAGTGAGGCCATCACTTAACTTCACTTACAGGGTGGCTAAGTTCTGCCGCTTACACTGTTTGGAAGATCCGCCAATTAACAGACGTGGATACCGCGAGACTGGTCTATTTTAGTTACTTTCATAGCATCATGTCTTACGGTATGTTACTATGGGGACGGGCTGCGGACATTGAGTTGATCTTCATTCTGCAAAAGAGGGCTGTCAGAGCCATCTATAACCTCCGCAGACGCGAATCTCTAAGGGAACTGTTCAAAACACTTAACATCATGACGGTACCTTGTCAATATATCTATGAAAACATTATGTATCTTCGGAAAAATTTACATCTTTTTAGTAAGATAAGTGACAGGCACAATTTTAACACTAGAAATAGGCTCAAATTAGATCAACCACGTTTCAGATTGTCTAAAGTAGACACTTCTTATAGAGGGTACTGTGTAAAATGTTATAATAAAATACCAGTCGATATTCTTGAGCTAAATGAAAAAAAATTTAAATCATGCATTAAACTGACACTATATAGACAAGCATACTATAAGTTAGATGATCATATTGTAGATAAAAATGCTTGGCTTAATGCGTGTCTTGTTCCACAGCCATCTGGGCTTACTAGTTAAAACTTTAATAATTGGAAGAAAAGCTTCCCTTTTTATTTTTTCTGACATTACGCACATTTTTGTTCCTATTATTATATTTTTTTGTGACAATACGAATATGTTTTATTTTTGCTGAACCAAGTGTTAGTTATTGAATACTTCAATATATCATATTAAATGTTTTATTCAGATCTCAAATACATTGCAAACTATATTTTTGTATAATTTAGAAGCATTTTGTTTGAATTTTGTAAATGTGCGTACCATGCATCCGTTTATTGTGTTGTTATTATTTACGTTGACTTGAAAAAGCATGGCAGTTGAAAGTATGTCATGCTCACTTAAATGTCGCACTGATGGTGGCGCGTGTGTTGGATCATTCGATTCCCTAAAAAAATGGTTAAGCTGGTTGGTGCTGATTCAGGCGTCAAGTTCGTGAACGGGCGCTGTCGGTTGAGACTGTCATCTCCTAACTTCCAGGGCTTATTTTTAATCTTGTATTTAGATTTATTTTTTACATTGTTCTCACATACAGAAGCAACAAGAATAATGTTCCCAAGATTTTGTAATATCCAACTTGATATTAAAAGAGTGTCCGTGGAGTTTCTTGGCCGTTCTTCTCCATAGAGATCTACGTTTTGGAATAGGCTTCTTGGGCAGCTTCAACTTTCCAACTGATCGACTTTTAGACAGTTCAAAAGTGCCTGTAAATGGTTTAAATGAAATAAATGCGTTGAGTTTGAGTTGTTTTTTAGTTTGACCCATGGGCAAAAATCTAGACTCAGCGCTGCCACTGAGATATTGGAGATAAAAAAAACCAAGAGCCTATGCCCGACCAGGGAATTAAACCCAGGATCTCATGCTCACTGGTAGCGTTTGTGACCCCTACACTAACGAGGCTGTAGTTTTGTCACCAGTTTCGGAAAGGTAGATCACCTATACCGTAACTTCAAGGAGATTTTCCTAGTTGTATAGGGTTTGATATACTCCTATTGTTTCTCGGGTTTTCTAGCCTAAGGGTGCTAGCGGAACCCTATTATTTACCAAGCCCCGCCATCAGTCCGGGTGTCTATTAGCGGGCGGGGGTCTTATGAACCGTAATTGGTAGACAGTTGAAAAGTTCACACAGTGTGTATTTATTGTATGTATTGTTATATATTTTTATCTAATGCCGCTATAACAACAATTAATAAAAATAAAAATTAAGTTAAGATTAAAGGTGGTTCCCATAATAGAAAAGTGATTAAAAAAAAATGTTGATTGATAAAATATTCTATGGTGGTAGAAAACCGTTCGAGTCCGACCCGCACTTTGAAGGTAATTACTAAATGTTTACCAATTTCTACTTATTCATCTGCTTTCGTTATCATCAACAACAACGCAATGATTTTTATAGACAGAAAAAATACTAACTGCAATATCGTTACTATTTATGCTCCTCAAATATTTATATCAAGCATTATTTAGGTCTTACTGGTACTTTCAAGATAGGTGCGTTACAATCTAAATCTATACACGAATAATAAAGCTGAAGAGTTTATTAGTCTGAACGCAATGTTCTCTGGAATTACCGGTCAATTCTTTTTGCATTTGTTAGCCTAAAGTATGGGGAAGGCTTAAGGTTATTCACATAACGTTAGGACCATTAGGAGCAGTGTAAAAAGGCAGAACTCTAAACGAAAACTTACTAATAATATGGGCATATGATGAGATGCAACGTGGTGGGTTTCTTTTTTTTTTGGTTGGGAAATCATCAAATAATTTCTCCCGCTCTGGGCGGAGCGGGAGGGCGTGTCAGACTTACTGGCTAAAACCCACCCGTGTTCCTTCAGTTGCCTGTGTGCCAGGAGGCACGGTATCTCTTTCGATCAACCCCTACCCCTGGCAGGCATTGGCCCTTGCGGACCCCACCCGTTGGTGCTGACATCTATTTGAAGCGCGCGTGGAACACAACGCGCCGTCGTCGACCCGGTCTTGGTCCTTACCGGACAACGAGCCGCCTTTCGAAATCACGCGCCTACGGTGGCCGGGAAACGAAGTTTTCGGCAGAAGATAGTATCAAATAATTCTCCTTGTGCAGGAAAAAGGCAGACGTGTCAATGGAAGGCAGCTTCCTGGTTCGGCAGATCTACGAAGACGAGATCACCTACCACCTGATCACCGCTGCCGTTGAAGTACTGCGTAAGTTCCTAATTTATACATAACGCTCTAGCTCATACCTGCTTAGTAGCATACAAGGACATCGACGCGCAACCTTTTGCCATGGATTCAATACTTACATGATGCATGTAGCTACATTTAGTCTGCTATTTAAAAAAATGCTGTTCCACAAATGAACGTGACCAGTTTTTTGAAACAGTCGCTTTTGTTTTGATAAACGAAGTTAATATTCTTGGGTGTCTAGAATCATAATAATGTTGAATTCATGGTTACAGTTTGAGCGTCGATGCTTCCACCCGGTATATATTGGATACATTGAAAGCTCTTCAACGTGTGACGATGATATCAATGCATCTTGGGCTATCAGCTCCATTACCAACTTTGATGAGTAACGAGTAACAACAAGCAAACATGTATATCAAGATAGAAGAGTTATATTGATAACTGATCACTGACTGTATTACTGCATTGACTAGACTCTTTATTATCGACTGGATATCTCAGATTTCTTCCGCATGTGCTGTAGATTCAACAGTAAAATGAAGTTCTTACCTACATGAAAATGTTACTCGGGAACTAATGTACGAGAAATATTATCGAAATTTTTTCATCAATATGAGTGTGTCTTTAATTACAGAAATCCCAGCTGATGCAATTCTAGAGCTGTTTGGGAAGACTTTTTTCGAGTTTTGTCAAGACTCCGGATACGATAAAATCTTGCAAGTTTTGGGAGCTACGCCGCGAGACTTCTTGCAGGTTATTTAATTTACAACTTTATTTCCATTAGTTTATAGTTCATATTCAGTCTCACTACGTTTTTGGAATGGGCAAAGATCAAAACACGCCAAGCTTGACACTTCATAGCATCAAAGAAATTGAAATTAGCGCCACCTATTGGCAAGATTTTGAACTACAATCTTAAATAGAAAAGCGCCAAAGTCTGTATCAAAACTCTTAGCTGCATTTATAGGCATGCTTAAAAATATAATGCTTTTTAATACTTCGTATCTTATTCGAATAAAGTAGTCTCACTGACCACTCATCAATAAAAGTTTACGGTCAAATCCACGTGAGGCGCTACTAGGTATTGTGCTGTGTTGTTGCCGCCTATCAGTCTCAGCTATGAGGCTAATAGTCTGCAGATTCAATACAGAACAATAATTTTATGTTTATTTACGAAAACTTGTAAGTAACAAGAGAATCTCTCAAGCTCATGAACAAGTTAAAGGGTTTCTCGAATAACAGTTTTGTTGTTATTACCAACTGGTGCTATAGTCTACGATACCAAACAGGTTACTATTAGTGGGCATCCTTTTTCCTTAATGTATTGACTGCTAGCATTTGTTTTTTTCATCAAAAATTCTCCATTCTCAATCTTAACTTTTCATACTGCCATACTTAACATAGATCCATTTTGCAGTAGCTCTATCTAAAATAATTTACATTATTTTTTCCAGAACTTGGACGGTCTACACGATCATCTGGGTACCTTGTACCCTGGCATGCGTTCGCCTTCCTTCAGATGCACTGAACGACCTGAAGACGGAGCTTTGGTGCTCCACTATTATTCTGACAGACCTGGCTTGGAGCATATCGTCATTGGAATTGTCAAGGTAAGAAATGATGAACTTTTTTGGTTTACTTAAGAATAAAAATATTGCAATCGATGAGCCCGAATGTATGACAATACTTTGCAAGTACCGGTTGTGTCTTAATTTTTCACTTTTGCACTCTCGAAAAGCTAACGTACAACGATTAAAGCAAGTTGCAAGTATGTGAAATTAACCCGCTTCATTCCCCTACGAAATGAAAAAAAGGCAAAATCAGTCCTCAAATCTCTGAGAAAACGAGGCACATACACAGAGGCTTAAACCTCAGAATTATTATGCACTCACATAACTTTTATCTTTTTGAAATCAGTTAAAAGACGTCACGGTTTGTTTAGATTTAAAATATTAACATTAAAACTCATCTGTTTCAGACGGTCGCCAGCAAACTCCATGACACCGAAGTGAAAGTGGAGATCTTGAAGACTAAAGAAGAATGCGACCACGTACAGTTCCTCATCACTGAAACATCAACTTCTGGACGTGTGTGCGCCCCAGAGATGGCTGAAATCGAAACTTTATCTCTTGGTAAGATTTTAGAACTAGAAATATTTAAAACCTACCTTTTAAACCCTAACCCTAAAGGATCAGCAAAGTCGTTTATGTTAGCGCAATATTTAATAATGAACAAATTATAAAACACAAATTTACAATTTACTTTTATTTTCTTTTATAAATTTATAAATCCAGAAATGAGTTCTATAACAATGACTGTTGTCTGTATAGGTATTGTATCTGTGTTTCTAGCTAGTTATAAATACTTTTAATTGTAATAATTACGAAAATAAATACGAAATAATTTTGACATAGATGAATGTACTAAATGCCCAATGCTCAAAATTGAGACTATCTAAAATAAAATTTTACTTTCTATCTACCAAAAACTCTTTCGACCTAAAAAATAAATGATTTTGCTTTGTTACACTTAATTTTATTTATCTCGTCAACTCATTTTCTCACCATCTATCATTTACATTTTATTTACGTTTACCCATTCCAGAGCCCAAAGTAAGTCCCGCAACATTCTGCCGCGTTTTCCCCTTCCACCTGATGTTCGATCGAGAGCTGAACATCGTGCAGGCAGGACGTACAGTCTCTCGTCTGATGCCGAGGGTCACGAGGCAGGGGTGCAAGATTACTGATGTGTTGGATACGGTATGTCGTTTAAAATTAAAGCAAAAATGTTTTTGGTGGAGGTAGAAAACGATAACATACAGTAGCTGGTCACAAGTTACAAACATTTATGTATTTCGTGTAACTTGTGGTAATATTTGAGCGGCCAACCCATCATAAGTCTCATGCAAATGCTCGCACGTGATTGTGGGGTTATATTTTGAAAACATGGGTATCTTGTGGTTTATACTGTTTACTTTTACACGTATTTCCTGGAACAAATTTTGTGAAACCTTCGCGTGCCTAATTTCGTTCGATGTTAACGCGTTCTCACTCGCTTGCATTGCGTTAGATGAAACAACAAGCTTTTCAATCACGCTTGCGTTGACGATAGACGGACCGAGAAGGCCCTCTTGATTATGATTTTTAATATTCTGCGATTATTTTGACGGTGGTAGTCAAATTGGCCAAATAAACAATATGACAGATCACTTAAAATTATAGTGGACCCAACGACGTGTCGTAAAGTGAGGATATCTCAGGTTACGTTTGTTAGATAATAAAAATAAATTTATTTATTTAAACTTCTCGCACACAAAAAGGTACAAAGCGGACTTAATATTAACTTTATATACTAAAAATATAAGTGTATTCGTTTTGTCAATAATATTCAGGTGAGACCTCACTTGGAGATGACATTCGCCAATGTGTTAGCTCACATCAACACGGTGTATGTGCTGAAGACCAAACCAGAAGAGATGACCGTCACAGCCCTTGATGAGGATATTGCTTCTCTTCGTCTGAAGGTAAAGTGACAGATTTTTTTAAACGAATTATTATTGCAGCGAAGATTGCACGATTTAGAGAAGCTAAATCGAGCCACATACCTTCATTATTAAGGAAAGGTTTCGAGTAAGAATATCTACTTTTGTCAATCATACGTTGTTACTGAATTTAAATTGCAACTTCAGAAAGAAGAGACCGGCCTAGTGCGTGTCGAAACACGCACAATGAAGGTTTTCGTAGTTGGGATGACTTTGTCCCAAGAACAAACTTAAAATTGTATTTGTTGTCCCATACATCGAACAGCAAATGTAATTTGATTTTTATGTGACCAAACTACAAATTAACGGTTTTTGGACTTCCTTCAGACCTCGTTTCTTACGAGTTGCATGATTTTAGGTCAACTGAAAGTACACAATTCGTTTTTATTTTCTAGAGAGGACTTATGTGACCATATTTTGTTATTACGTTGACTTAGTAGCTTGATTTTTTAGAGCTCCAAGGATCTACAGTAGACATACGTATGTGATATTTAATTCAACATGATAGCTCGACTCGTTCCTGAGAAAAAGGGTCTTGACCGACGGACGGACAACTGAGTTATCCTATAAGCCGGAGCCCTTATAAGATCACAACCCGTACGTCGTTTTACCTATTGAGGTGCGGAACCCTAAAAATAACTATTCATTCATTCTATCTAAGTAAGTAGGTAAGTAAGTGATATTTTGTAATTTCAGGGACAAATGCTGTACATTCCGGAGACAGACGTGGTGGTATTCCAATGCTATCCCAGCGTGACTAACTTGGATGACTTGACACGGTAATTACATTTTCTTATTTAATTGAACCATGCTTAACTACATTTTTGTGATATTAAATCAAGATGAACGTACACGTCTTGTACATAAATGTATATTACTTAAATGTGTATTACTTAAACTTTCAAACACATTTTTTTTAATATATTAATGTAAGAGTTTATTTTGAATTTTTGAAAACTGTCCATAATGCATAATTTGACAAATTCATTTTAAATATTATGTTCTTAAACCATATCTAAAAAATCTTCATCTTATCTTTCAGCCGCGGTCTCTGCATCTCTGACATTCCTCTCCACGACGCGACTCGCGACCTGGTCCTCATGTCAGAACAGTTTGAAGCAGACTACAAGCTCACGCAGAATCTAGAGGTGCTCACTGACAAACTGCAGCAGACCTTCCGGGAGCTGGATTCTGAGAAACAAAAGACCGACAGGTACTTGTGGAGCTTCAATTGTTTTGGCGTATGATTGAGTAGTACTTATTATTATATTCGTGAAGACTTCTTTATTGCGAATCGCGTGCTCTGTATGACCAATCATTTTTACAGTGACAGAAACCATAATTCACAACATAAATACATCGAGTTTTATAAAAAAAGTTTGCTTTGTGGAGTTTCGTCATTGTCACTCATATTTTGGGCGATAATCATTTCCTATTTATCTACCTATGTATATTTTATGCTGTTTCTGTTTTTTGTTTTTGTATGGATAATTATTGTGTGCCTTAACCTGGGTCAAATCATTTTAATTTCTTTCTTTCTTCATCAACATCTCTGTCAGTGACGATCGACTTGAGCAGATCCAGTCAAGCCAATTACGCAGGCAGTCTAGTCTTACCTCGCTTACCTCTTATAGTTAGCGTGGCAGCCTATTACCTTGTTTGTTTCCTTTTGTATTTAGTTAATTGATTTAACTAAAATGCTCCTTTACCTTTAATGATTCTATTCAGAGTCAACGTCACATGAAATGTTTTAGCAGCACACAGGGCATCTTAAAGAGATTCACTTCATACAACCAACCCCCAATTATTTTTTTCAGGCTCTTGTACTCAGTCTTACCAATCAGCGTCGCTACCGAGCTCCGTCACCAGCGCCCCGTGCCGGCTCGTCGGTACGATACCGTCACGTTGCTCTTCAGTGGCATCGTTGGGTTCGCCAACTACTGCGCCAGGCATACCGACCATAAGGGTGCCATGAAAATCGTCAGGATGCTCAATGATTTGTATACTGCGTTTGATGTGCTAACTGATCCGAAGAGGAATCCTAATGTTTATAAGGTAAGATTGAGTAGCCGATTAGTAAGTATGGGCATTATTGGCCATAGTTACCCACAGTTGATTGTTATTTGGACACTCTAGCAGCTAATTTGCTGATGCATTTGTATTAAAAAGCTTAGTAATATTGAATCTGTCTAAGTCAATTCTTGAAGCAGTTCAGTGTAGGAAGCAGACAAATGTTTCGGGGAGCCAAAGACAAAAAATGCTCCAATCGCTTTTTCTTTGATGAATTTTCCCATAAGCTAAGGGAATATCCACCAAAATGTTTGTTGGCATTCAGAGAGTAAAGGTCTTGAAGGCTGGCACTTCGTTATGTTCTGTTAGTATTTTGTACGTCTTAATGTGCCTGCATTGCACAGATGTCTTTATTAAATCACGCACAACCAATAGATGCAGGTTTCTACTTTATTCTACTTTATGCATTTTAGATGCTCGAAGCATCTTGTTAAGTCAAAATATTTTGTTTTCAAATATATATGCTTTATTGTAGACCACGAAGTAAAGCGTAGATCTTTTTAGGAATACACAGAATAGACTAAACTGGTTGTTTCTGTAAACTCAAGATTTATTATCTATTTAAAATCATCGTCAGATTTCTATGGACCAATACCGTATTAATCAGAGATATTTTATTTCCCAAATTAATTACAAATTCACTTATAGAAAAAACATAGATAGGTTTATACGATGTTTCGTTAAGCGTAGCTTAAAACAGCAATGTCTATTCAAACGACATGGCTTAAATCTGGCCATATGTAAAAAATAACTGATAATATTTTAAATCCCACCACAGTATTGGTTACTTCGAAAAACTGAGCAGAAAATATTTCAATTTAAAATATTAATATTTTGATTCGGGGAGATATGTTGCCATTTTTGTAAATAAAATGCTAAATGCTTATTGTGAGTATTTAAATGATTTCAGGTGGAGACAGTTGGTGACAAATACATGGCAGTATCTGGTCTGCCAGAGTACGAGGTGGGACATGCCAAGCATATCTCCCTCCTTGCTTTGGAGATGATGGACCTGTCTCAAACTGTCACTGTTGATGGAGAACCTGTTGTTAGTATATATTTTTTGTTATTTATTATCTTATCTTCCATAACCATTTATAGCGTTGTTAGAAATACATATTATAATTGTTCCCAGAAGCCGTTAATCCTATCCTACTAATACTATAGATGTTAAAGGTAATATTTTTGGTTGTTTGTTACTCAATCACGTGGAAACCGCTGATTGGATTTGGGTGCAATTTGGCACACAGATAGTTAATAATCTAGCACATAGGATAATTTGCATCTCGGTAATATGTTCCCGAGCATTATTTTTTGACGTCCCAAGGGCGAAGCAGCTGTGAAAAGCAGGTTTTAAATAAAATCCCTATCTCTACCACCAGTTTCACAGTCAATCTCGATCGTAAACTATGATCTCGATCAATAATAATCAAGGTTACGGTAACGATCTATGACTATGATTTATATGCCTATGCCTAATAAATTTTTAGTGCTACATTTATTTATTTATATTTGGAAACTCAACAGCTTATAATTAATTTACATGAGTTATGACAAACTATTATCTCTTAATCCAATAACCGAGTTTCACGGCATTGATAGAGCTAGGTTAACTGGAAGTAGCGAAAGAAAAAACGTATACAATTAATGTGCGATTATTGACACATTGCTCACATTAAATAAAAAGTTACAAGTATGCACTTACCTGAATACTATAACTACACTAATTAACAAAAGGAAAAACAACGGAAAAATAAAATATTTGTTTAACGTTGTGAATGAAGATCCACTTAGCAACGCGCAACGTGCATTGATGAAACAATTATATAAATATATATCTTTTTACATACAGTATATAGTGGTTGGGGCAACGATCCTCTAGTTTCTTACAATATATATTTTTTTTCCTTTTTCAATTGACCATGTTCTTTATTCATCCAGGGTATCACAATCGGCATCCACACCGGTGAGGTAGTGACTGGTGTGATCGGTCACCGCATGCCTCGTTACTGCCTCTTCGGGAACACAGTCAACTTGACCAGCCGTTGCGAGACTACTGGCGTGCCTGGCACTATCAACGTCAGCGAGGACACTTATGGGTAAGAGGTCTTCATGATGATCCAATGCAACTACACCAAGAGTGTCATAATTGTAGGCTATTGTATAGGTCGGTAGACGCAAGTTCATCATAGGTATTTTATTTTTCCTTTAGACCTTAGAATAGACAAGGACAAACAATAACATTAAAGAGCATACTCGTAACGACAGGACACTTCGCCGAAAGGACTCTTCGCCGACAGTGCTCATCAGGTAGGTAATAGGTTAGCCCACTTAAAATAAATTCGACGGTCGAACAAATCAGAAAAAAAATTATCACTAGTTCGACGATCGAACAACTGAGAAAAAAAAATCTCACTAGTTCGACGATCGAACTAATGGGAACAAACGATTATAACGATAGTTATTATGTAAAAAAATATGATATAATGTTTTCTTAATTTCCCAAGTTTAAGCATAATTATTCTAAGTACTATGGAGTAAAATAAAATAAAAAGAAGAATTTAAAACATCACAAAAATTTAATCATCACACAGATCTAAATATCGTTGCAAAGTTAAAGGAATAGGCAACTTTTGTATTCCAAATGGCAGCTCAAAATTCTGCCAAAGCATTTGCCTGATCGCACATCTAGACAGATGCTTTAACTCCACTGGCTTCAAGCCACATCTAGAACTTGGCACCAAATGATCTGCCAGAATATCTCCATACTTTTCCAGCATCACTTTCCTTTGATAGTTGTAGTCATCAGGCAGTTCTAGTTCCTTAAACAGTGTTTTGTTTATCGATAAAGAAATGCTTGGAACAGCTCTCATAGCTAACTTTAGACAAGATACTAATTCATATGGATACTGTCTGTTGTATTCATTCAGTCGATCCAAAATAGATTCTATTGGGTTTGTAGAGGCTGTATCTGCCATTATCCTTGCACCAAATCTCAGTAGTATCATTAACATTTCTGAGGCACCCATCTGTATGACGACTCTTACTGGAGATGCATGACCACAGCTTTCCAAAGGCACGTCTATAAAACGATAAGTTTTTCCAATTTCTTCATACTCAAGGTTAGCGTTAGTTGCATGGTCTAGGTAGAAGACTAGAGCATGTACGTTCTCTTCTTTATCCATGAAGTCTGATTTCCAACCAGCTAGAAAATACGGTGCTGATGTGCCAAATATTGCTCCTGGAAAAAATATAAAAATTATTGATCAGTTTGTTCGTACTTAGCTTAATAGTTTTCGATATAAACAAAAATTTTAAAGGGTTCTACGGGGAGTTAGGCCTCCTCTCTGAGAGAAGAACTAGGTCGTAATGCACCACGTGGGCCCAGTATGAGTTGATGGATATCACTATTTGGTTGATCAAGAGATATATATGAACATTAAAAATGTCTTGTAAGAATAGCCTAGAATGTATACCATAAACATTGTGAACATATATGTAGAAATTTTATATGGAGTGATGGATTTAAGATTTTCGAAAGATAGCGAATTACGTCTCGTATTACAAACACTTAACACAAACACCAATTTTATAAGACTCCAACGTACCTAAAAATATTCTCTCAAAGGTCTTCTCACAAGAATAAATCTCGTCTAACAAGGCGGCTATCACCTCATTATCCTGCAAACTCCAATCGAACGCAAGCTTCATGGCCACATATAACAGGTTATGGTACTTCCCCATTCGGCAAACTTCTCCGTTCTCCGTCTTGCAGTTGTTGTGGTACCTTAATGCTGACATCACGAAGTTCTTGCATGATGTATTGTCTGAATGGTTCTGACCTAAAAAAAAATAACTTTAATGTCCATTTTTAGAAGTATGGTCAGATTTGGCTGCTTCACTGATCACGAACTTGTCTGTTTTTAGTAACACTGAGAATTTTAGTGTTGGCTGTTGCAGTTAGTCGGTCAAAATAACAGCTAACATTATTTGGACGAAATATTGAACTTGCTACTTAACAGAGGCTGGTCACGCTGATCACTGAGAGGTGTAAGCTTTCAATCATGACCAGCATATTATATTCTTTTATTATCTGTAGTTAAAAGGTCGTATATAATCAGCCTATAATGTTCTCCACCACCAAACACCGGCTTCCTCTTTTCTACAGGGAGTGGGTTGTGATCCACCACGCGGGCCAAATGCGTTTTGGTACCTACATTTCACGTTTCTTCGATTTTTTGTTTTTAAGACATGTCCTTGCGGTGTTTTCCTTTACCGATTTAAAAACAGTGGTGATGAAATAATTTAAACAAACTTAAACGCCAGTCTTGTTCGTGTGACCAATAACTCGTATGTTGCGGCCGTAACCACTGTGCTTGAAAAGGTCGTTTGGTTGTTTTTTTTTCATCATCATATCAGCCGAAAGACGTCCACTGCCGGACATAAAAAGGGGGGGATTTTGTGATAAATTATGGAAACGTTCCATAATCGCCACGCTTGGCGCGGGTTGGCGATCGCAGTATGGTGGTAAGATGCATAGATAACGCTGCTGCTCATTCTCTAGTAAGTCCCTTAGTCGCCTTCTACGACACCCACGGAAAGAAATGGAATGGTGCTATTCTTTTACGTCCGGCACTATAACGTCCGGCGTTATAACTAGCTAAAGCAGCCGTTGTATCGCAGTATTTGTAGTACGAATTTCTAGTTAAACTAATCTTGATATTCGTAGGGTAGTTTTAATTTTGTCTAGGAGGTATTATTTGGCTTATACGATCAAGAAATCAGTATCACCTTCTTCAAGTATGTCAAAATTACCAACCAATGAAGTTACAGCGTTACCACACAATTTTCTGAGTATCAGAGTCATAAAATTTCATTGAATCGCATAAATTAAAGTCACATACACTGTGGAGAAAGCTTTTATTAATAGGCAATAAACATAGTTTTGCCAGACTATCATAATTAACTTGAAATGCTATTTATGACTGAAAACGTTTCTCTGCGAATCTTCGCAGCTGTGCGGTCTTAGTTAGAAACAGGGTACCCAATTGTGGGTGAAAATAAGTACCTACATATGAACAGGTAATGTTGTAGACGGATTTCTGTAACTATTGAGCTGATGTATTTATAATTCTGAACATCATCTGCATTGAGTATCGGAAATGGAAAGTGGTTTTGAATGAGTTTACTTGAATGTGTAACTGTAAATTCTACAAAGACTGAATTGATAAATAAAGTTGACCCTATTTCTTAGTAATATTCACTTAGCTAGTAAGTGCAAATACGAATGAGAGATAAGAATTGTTTCGTTTTAAACTTACGAAATTTGTAAGAATCGGAATGACAGCAATAGTCATATTAATAGCTAGAACGATCAATACCAAAATGTAAAACAAATAGATCAAATGGTCAAACAAAATATAAATATAAAAATATAACCTCTCGCACATCCAGCAATGACAGTATTGAAGTATTCAACGAGTTCCCGCCTTTTGTACCTCTCGTTCAAACAGTCGCGATCCATGTTACTGAATACTCCTTCAAAATAATACTCCATGAACGTTTCCATAATTTGTCACAACAATTTTCCCAACAAAGTATTAAAAAAATCTGTCGACATAAAATAAATTGTTACAATTTGAAAGATATCATTTGACTTTTGATTTTATCTTTTATTTTATGGGAACCAGTAACAAAATATTTATTTGTATTGTCAAAACTTCTCACTATAATTATTGTCGTTTTACGCACTTATTAAATTTTTAATTTTATCAACTAAAGAACTTTCAAGGACAGTCCCTCCCGACTGTCTACAACCACCGTTGGTGAAGCAATAGCCATGAAATCAGATTTCACCCCTCGGTTTTGCTGCGAAAACTTGCAAGTGCAGTATAATCCTCTTACCTTGTTGGGAAGCCTTATTCACTAGTAGTATCCTATTTTATAGGTGCGCTAGTCGAGGCACATTAGGAAGTCGATACTTTTTGCTAGCGTCTATAGCTTACATAAGAATAGGCTTAGGTATATGTATGGAGCACACTTCTTGTGATATAGCGATTAGTCACTAATCAGAGACATGTGGCATACATCAAACCGCACTAGGCTTTCGTGGTGGATTACGGTCTCCTACTTCTCAAAGGGGGTAGGCCTATTTACCAGCAGTGGGAGCATTATAGGCTGATTAAGTTATATAGGCACAAATGCAGACTTGAAGCAACAGTTAGGAAATACTCTGTTATTACTGAAAATTGGTCTAAGTTGATACCATTGCACCCAGAATTACACGTTCAGCACTGTTCGCGCTTACTGGGCCAGCGAAGGCCAAATCTGTACTTGAACTTGATTCAGTTGAGGATCTTCTTATGCAGTGAAGACGAAAGATGGAAATTTTGTGATATCAGAGAAAGAGCTATTAGCGTATTTTAATGTTATTTTAGCACTATAGATTTCCACGCATCTAAAGGGCCAGCATAAGAAAGGCTCAAGGGGCCTACTCTCTAAGTCCGTTAACGAAGATACAAGCCTATCCGAAAGTAGTTCGATACATCGAAATGCACCCTACAACCGATTAATTAAATTATTGTAGGGGCAAAGCCACATCGGGAGGGACGACTGTCGAATCATGTTGCCATTCATTATTCGTTTGGGCCCTAACGTTATCTTATGTCCGTAGGTGATACGGAGTAGATTAAGCTCGTAACTTCGGCCGAAACTACGGGTTTCGTGCTTAGAGAGTAGACCCCCAGATCAATAACCTAGAAATACATAATACAAAGATAAACATTGTTAGATCAATTTTGGATAAAACTAAACACAACACAATAATTGGACTGGAAAGCGTACACGGAGGAGATAACTAAACGAACTAGCAAAGCCGCAAATAAGCCCTATTTAAACTGACCCCAGTGATTAACGTCGATGCTTTAGTCACAGCATATCATGGTTTGGTGAGTTCAGTATTGAGGTATGGTGTCATTTTCTGGGGTAACTCAACCAACAGGGAATTAGTTTTTAAAGCTTAAAAAAAGATGCATTAGGTTAATGTTATGACTTAACAGTTTAGATTCTTGTAAGCCATTGTTTATCAAATACAAACGATTGACATTTCCTTGCTTACATTTTTTTGAGGTTGCTGTATATGCTAAGACCAATCCTGACCTGTTTATTAGTACATCATTTTATTACAAACGAACTCGACCACAGAACAATAACTTGTGCGTAAAAGGTCCCACATAGCATTGATATAAAAAAAGTGTTTTTTGTATGGCACCAACCAAATTCAACCACATACCTAGTTCATTTAAAGAATTGAACATAAACTTATTTAAGAAAGGCTTAATTTTTTACTGTCGCTTAAAGCATATTACAGCGTTTCGGAATTTTTGACATAAAAAATGTAATTACCGTTTTTGATCTTAGTTTGAACTCAAGTCAAGTCCATTTAACATTGCATGTGATATTTTTGTATTATTTGAATTATTATATTGTTTGTTTCTCTCTTTTTGTTTAAACATTATTTGAATATTGACGTAACTTATGTAACTTATGTATTTTCCTTTATGTCATTTATATTTTTTCTTATTTTTTGTTTCTGAAAAACAATTAATACTATATGCGTTTGATTAATGTAATTATGTCATAAACTTTAGTATCAATTACATCCATGAATATTTGTACGCCTTCTCGTATAACATAGCGCGGTTGTAATTTCTTATAACAACTATTTATTCTACCTATGTTAACAAATGATTAAATTAATTATGAATTTTATACTTTACCAAAAATTCATGAATAATGAATTCTTATTTCTTTATTTTCAGCTACCTGATGCGCGAAGATAACTACGACGAACGATTTGAACTAACGCACCGTGGCCCCGTAACCATGAAAGGGAAGGCAAAACCCATGCAGACTTGGTTCCTGACCAAAAAGAAGATCTGAATGAATCAAGCTATCAAAAGCCAGGAATGCACTTGCCAGTAACTTGCGTAAAAGTATGCAAGAAGCTTGCTTGACATGTGCCATAACAACTTCTGATAAATGACTTTCACACTAGCATGCAAGCTTATTCCGTAATTTTGCGCATGGTTACTGGTTTGGTGGTCGTGGCTTGAAGTATCTACGACCTAAACTATATATCGAATAAATTGAATGTTAGAATGCCTAAATGATAAAGTCTTGATAAATCTGATTGTAGGTGAAGTCATTTCGGTTTTATGTTAGAACAAGTATTAGAAGAAAATGTTTTTAGGACTTAAAAGACTGATATAGCTCCATCAATTTGGTGTAAATTCAGGTTTTTAAAAGATTATTAAAGTATTTGAAATCCATTATTAATAGGGCCCTTCCCGGTCCGTACCTATTGTCGACACGAGCATGATTGAAAAGCTAGTGGTTTCATCCAATCCAAGCGAGTACGCGAGAACATAGAACGAAAATTGACGCGCGAAGATTTCACAAAACTTGGTCTAGCAAATACGTGTTTACGAAAAGCCTATCAAGAAAAAATGTTTGTTAATACATCTTTATGTAAAATGCTTACAAGTTTTTGAAAAAATGTCCGTCATTTAGAATCTCCCTTACATTTGCGCGGTTTCTATGAAGATGTTTTCAATTTTTCAATGCATGACTGCATTATGAACGGTCAAATTTCAGATATAATTTTTGCAAAGAAAAATCATTTGTGCAAAAAAGCTGATTTTCAGACATCTTCACTGAATTTGATTCTCAAAAAGTTTTGCTTTATAAGAAAGAAAAGAAAGAAAGAAAGAAAAGTGCGTGCTTTATAACATAGAAACCTAAATATAATTCAGAAGATATCTGTGTATCTGGAAGAAAAAATGTTATAACGCCATAATGACGTACGAGCGTTTGTATAAGAATTGTGGCCGGATGGCCGCTCTTAATCTCCTGATTAATAATGGACTCCAAATATTCCAGATGATCCGTCATCTAGACGCATGGTGTCGCACCACTCCTATTTGAGCTTCCTAATTCTTCCTAATTATATTCTGGGAGTCTTGAAGTCTCAAATAAAGAGGTTGCTACCATCGTCAATTACATCATAGTTTACTATCAGGTGAGACAGTGGTCAAACCGATATACGATATGAAAACTAATTAAATCCAGCTTTACACGTCAGCTCATAGTCAACCAAATGAAAGTATTCGATGAACTTGACCTCAAATTGATGGTGTTACCTCTGTCAGCTGTTGTGTTCTGTACTTATTAGCAAATAATAGTGCTGACTCTTCTTTAGTGATTTGTATTGTGAGTAAAGGCCTATTTATAACTAGTCTTCTGTTTTTCTGTTATTTATTCTATAGATGTGTAATTGTAATCTGTAGTCTTTCCTTTTAGTCTTCTGAAAGTGTCATCATCATCGACCTTTATACTGCTACTGTAATAACGAGATACTATCATGATGAGATATTCTGATTTTCCTATGGGTATTTTCTTGTGTTAATGGATTGCATTTGTTTTTTTCAGTATTAAATAAAATAATTACATTCCTAGAGGAGTTCAAGAATCTCAGTAATTTATTTCTACCTTAGCCGTATGTGAAAAGCCTAATACTATTTTAGTTTTGTTGTTATTAGAAACTATTTTCAACACTATTTACTATTGTTGCTTTATACGTTTTGTTGATTAATCAAATGTTTATTGTAATCTAGTCAATCTGTATTTAGTTGAAGGTTTAATATTTATTTAATATGTTAGTGTAATCGTTTCTACTTTATAAACACTAACGGTGTTGTAATATGTAATATTATTTCTACTATTGTGATAAATATCCATGTCAAGATTATTAGAAATAAATAATATACTATCTATTAGTTATTATGTGTTTTGTTGAGTATGGTAACTATTCTGTGTTTTAAGCTCATTTACTAGATTTCAAAACGTTCCATCTTGCGACTGTTTGCAGTTATTTTACCTCTGACAGCAGTGACAGCAGCAATCCAACAGCAATCTTAATGTAACGAGAATTAAGAATACTATGATAATGACAACCTTGTTAGTGGTAGCAACTCACAAGCAACCTTAATGTAACAAGAACAACGATCACTTTGATTTTGACAGTGACCCAAGATCTGAGGTAAAATAAGTGTGAACGGCCTGCGGACAATTGCTTCTTGAATTAATTCAACCGACACCGCTTTCCATGAAAACTTTGCTTATTATTGGGCTGTGGAGTGCAGCAAGAAATACGTCTTTGCTGCACAAGCAACCTTAATGTAACAAGAACAACGATCACTTTGATTTTGACAGTGACCCAAGATCTGAGGTAAAATAAGTGTGAACGGCCTGCGGACAATTGCTTCTTGATTTAATTCAACCGACACCGCTTTCCATGAAAACTTTGCTTATTATTGGGCTGTGGAGTGCAGCAAGAAATACGTCTTTGCTGCACCAGAAATTTTAGTGACGTAAATGCAAGGCCAATCGAGGATGACCTTGCATTTACGTCACTAAAATTTGATGTAACCTGTTGTAGAATCCTGTTGATTCCGTATTCAAGTGGATTATATCACTTCACTGGCTCACCAACACATCAACCGCTGCCGTACAGACCTGCTTTACTTTATCTATTTCCCGCCATTCCTCCTCACTGACAGATCACATTAGTGACAGCAACTGCCTACGCTTGTGTGCATGAGACAGTGTTACCTTATCTATTATATAGATATACTACACCTGTCATGTCTGTTTCTTCGTATCCTTTGTGTTAAGGCGGGTACTGATTGGCATTACAGGCGTAAAGTAACAAGTTACAAAGCGAGCATTCATCTAGTCAGTTCAGGTAAGTAAGCTCGTTTCTCGCTGCCTCCACCTGCTGTCAGTTTTTTGGCAAATCCCTTTGAGTGTTACACGCTTCAGTCAGTACGCTGTGGTGAGTTGTTCCCCATGCACCTTTACGGTCCATTCCCATTCGACTGTCTGATTCTAGTCTACACTGACACATTAATCTAGCAAAATAAGTTACCAATATTAAAAAAAAGAACTTGTCTCATTTTTGCACATCTTTACTAACAGCTGTGGGTGCCAAAATAAAGTTTGCTAAAATATTAATTGATGACAAGTAAGTAATTATCGTTTTCATTCTTCTGGTGCCTGCCTGACTTCTTTTGAGCTCTCAAACCATCACCACTGCTCAGCAGTGGTGGTTTGGGATGCGGCGGTGGCCGAGTGCTAACGGCCCCTACTTTTCGAGTTGTATGTACGTAAGTTAGAATCCAGACAGCTACTTTACTTTGTGTGATTTGTTCATCACAACTGGGTGCGGGTTGTTTAAAAGAGATACCGTGGCCCAGGGGCCATAAGCACCTGAGGGAACACGGGTGGGTTTTAGTCAGTAAAAGTCTGACACGCCCTCCTGCTCCACCCAGAGCAGGAGAAGTTATTTGATGATTTCCCACCCAAAAAAAATAAAATTAAAAAATAAATAAACTGCTCTCAAAATGGTGAAGGAAAACATTATGCGAAAACCGGAATGTTCTAGACCCAAAAATTCGAAGGCATTGGACATTATACCAACCCGCACTGAGCCCGCGTGGTGGCTTACAGCCCACTCTCCTTTGTAGAGAGAAGGCGTGTGTCCCAGGCAGTGGGAACAGTATAGGCTGAGTATAATATAATTGACTTCTATCACTGATGGTAACATCTTTTTTACTCGACATTCGTATGGTATGCCATAACATAAGCGGCACACAGTTAAGGTAACGGTTTGGTGTCTGATCGTGTTACGTATTTTTCAGCACGCAACTATTATATTTTTATTTTGGGTTCAACGACCACTGTGAGCTGGAGGCATTATTAATATTATGTGGTACAATATAACTGTTGATTATTGGCGATGACTCAACGTATGGGGTTTTGTACAAGAGGTCATGAAGTAGAAGAACCTATTGTGATGACGCCTATCCATGAGGATAGACCATGAGGAGGATGACGCCTATCCATGAGGATAGACCATGAGGAGGATGACGCCTCATTATGTCAAGAGAAAAATGACGTGTAATGTTGGCCATTTGCCTCCCCCAAAAATCTCCACAACGACTGGTCCTGTTGCGTTGTCCAGAAGATTATCGAGACGCAAGCAACCTTCACTGGGACGTCAATAGATTTATGGTCGACGACATTATAACTGTGCGCTTGGGGTTAGTTAACTGACATAGCCTGAAGAATTGCCAAAGTTAAGTGGGCACATTGCTCGCAGAACGGACGGCTAAAAAGGCCGGAAGGTTCTGGAGTGGTGACCGCGTACTGAAATACGTAGCGTTGGAAGACCTTCCACAAGATGGACCGATGACCTGGTGAAGGCCGTAGGAATCCGTTGAATGCGTGAACTACAGAACCGGTCAAGGTGGCGGTACTTGGGGGAGGCCTATGTCCAGCATTGGACGTCTTTCGGCTAAAATGATGATGCTGACTTGCTGTCATAGTCAAAATATTTGTAAGATTGAATTCAGCGCTGCGCTTCGTACCTCACCGCTGACGCCTACCAGTACGGTCTGCACTCCCGTGGCCTCTGTACATTCTTTTCGTATAAAATACTGTTGCTGATGCTACCAATGCAGTCATCATGTCTTTATTTTGACGATGACATGTGCAAAGTAATGAAAATTGGGTTATAGGTAAGTCAAGAAACTTTAGTGTTTTCCAATTTGACTGACAACTTAGTTTATCCGTACATTCAAATAACAATTAACAGTTGTATGTCATTCTTTGACAGTTATATGACAGTTGTATTGAAATGGTAATAATACGGCAAATAAATTGACGTTGTGTGTCAATTCGATAAACAATGAATTTCTCTGACTGTTCATCAGCCTTCTTACATATCCTCTATGTATATGTCACCGTAAAATTGTAAATACCGTTAGATTATAATCTATCTCGCGAGATTGTGAACTGACGAAAGATTATCAGCCGTAACATACTGCTTACAATGTAACGCATTATTTTTCGGTAGATTATAATATATCGAAATGAAGCCGTCAAATTGTGAACTGGTATCAAGACGATAGTACCGTGGGCTATTACTAAATAGTCAAGTAACTGCCACTAACTTGGAAGTAGCGCATGCCAGCCGCTGCCGCAGCACCGCTTGCTTCGCTCCCTCGGCTCACGCGCTGTTGGTCGCAATTCTAACCTAACCTAACCTATTCGGTCGGTAAGCAGTATGGTGCATTTCACAATTTATCTACAGTTTCTAATCTCACGAGATAGATTATAAACTAACTGTGTTCACAATCATACAGTGACATATACAAGCTATGCAAGTTACCATGGAAAACCCTACAGCAAAACGGAAACAGAATGACCAAGTATTATTTCGAAAGCATTTACATTTTAAATCATATCAGCCATTTCTGTCCCCCTATAGGGCAAAGGCCTCTCTCCCTCCTTCCACGTATTCCTATCGATTGCTATAAGTAAAGATTGCCCATATTTTAGAAAGAGTTGAGTTCGTCGCGCTGTCTCCTCCTGGATCTGCCGTCTTTGTATTTAAAGCAAGGCTGCCCAACCAATTTCGAAGGTGGGTCATAATTTTGATTCAGTGTCAGCTGGCAGGCCATCCAGTAAATAAAACTTACCTAAAGTTATGTTAGATACTTACCTAGCTAACAAAACTTTGCGTTACTGTTAGTTTGAATAAACTAAAAAAAAAGTTTTTTGAATATTAAAACTCTAGTTCCTTCGCTAACAACTTACTTACCAATATTCCGCGTTAAATCTGAGGTCGATAATAAAATCAAGTCTGAAAATGTATTTTATTGTTGACTAATTGAGAATGGGTATAGAAGTAAAAAAAAGGCTGACCAAGTTTGAAGTCCTAAAATCTGTTCTCAAAAGACTATATATCGCCACCTGATAGCTTTTGGCAGGTCAATTCAAATGTGTTCGCGGGCCACTTGGAGACCCGCGAGCCCGGGGAAGAGCACTGGCGCAGCCTCGTTTTAAAGCATATAAATTCTTTAAAATATAAATGCTTCCAAGTATATTTTTCTGTCCGTAAAACAAATTAAAACGAAAAGTCCTCTTTTAAAATATCCATTACATCTAGCTTCTGCGCATTATCTAATTCTACTAATACGTCAACCTGCCTAGCACGTTCCATGTTTTTTTCTGCAACTACAGCTACATAATTTGTTCGCTTGTTATTAGCGAATGCCTAAAAATAATCTGTGATGTGGAATGTTGCCTGGCGACCTCCACCATCCGTTGGTTCGAACTTGACGACCATCGAAACAAGTTTTTGTAATCATCTTATTTTTAGGGATCCTTTTTAAGGTCCCTTTGTGATGGCAAGTAATTTTGGTTCTTTGTTTTTGCAATTCTTCGGTCTGAAAGTTCTAATCTTCGTCATTATCTGATGATACCGATTAGTTTTTTTTGTTTGCAAGATAGTTTTTAAATTATTTTTTTTTAAACTTAAAGGAGAATTAATAATTTTACGAAAAAAGGTAAGATCATCTGTCATTAATATTTGAAAACAGCCCCATAATTTCAAAATGGATCGACTCACTCACATAATTATCATCGAAAATCAGCATAGATAAACAGGATTTCAACATTTTTGGAAAGTATGCCAAATCTCAAATTCAAAAAATTATGCATACGCAAAAAAGAAAGCAAAAGTAGATCAATTAATATATCGACCACATTTTCTAGTCTGTTTTAAGAATTTGTTTCTTCAACATTCTCACATACCTAAACTATACTCCGGCAGACCTCAAAACGCGTCGGTTTGTTTAACTGTGCTCATGCGCACATATCAGAAGCTCGGCCAATAACTGGTCGCGGACTGGTACCTGTTTCGTGTTTGGCCCTTTTCTTGAGTTCACGTATTTCGAATGATTGGAATTCTGCCATTATTTTTGTTAGTGTTATGATATTTGTCTATCATTTGGAGCCATCTATAAATTACGCCTCACCTTAAGGGGAGGAAGGAGGCTAGCTATTCTATTCTATTTCTTATTGCGGCAACAAAAGCCGATCTCGAACATTCTGCCAATGTCTGAGGTGAATTGGAAAAGCAAGTGTGCGTATTGAGGAGGTCATCAAAGTGAGACATCGTGTGATAAGGGGGGGTGGTTAATATTACGAACTCTATAAATATTTTAACAAGCTTTAAATTAACATTTCAAAATATGTGACGTCACCAGGTGGGGTTTTTTTTTGGGTGGGTAGTCATCAAATAACTTATAACTTCTCCCGCTGTGGGTGGAGCATGAGGGCATGTCAGACTTTTACTGACCAAAACCCGTGTTCCCTCAGTTGCCTGTGTGCCAGGGGCCACGGTATCTCTTTCGAACAACCCGTACCCCTAGCAAACAATCCGCACCCCTGGCATTCATATGTAGGATCAGAGTCGAAACGACAGTTACCTAGATTGCTTTAGACTAGCAAGAATAACTTTGCAAAAAGGACTACGGCGGGGGTAAGGTCACAAAAATAAGACTACCTGTGGCAAGAACGCAGGACGGACTCCAAAAATTATGAATGATCTCGTAACAGACTTTGTAGTCATTTTTGAGATTTCCTACGAATTTATCCGCTTGATTTTTATCTCATTGACGCACGTGCGGTTTTGTTTTTATTACGATATACCTATTTTACATTCAAATAGCGACAGTGGATTTATACTGCGCATTGGTCCACACCTTGAAGTATTGTAATAAATCGAGTCACACCTTTAACAGCAAAAACTATATTATTATGTGTAAGTGTAGGTATTAATAAAATAAAAACGTTTTATTTCAGATGTCAGGATCTAGAGGCAAATGTATGCGCATTAATTATTTTAAAATTACAGACGTTAAAAAGAAAATGAATCTGAAAATCAGAAATTAAAATTAAGGTTAAAATTAACTAATTTAAATAAAATAAAATAAAATTTTAAATGAGCAAATTTGAATAAAATAAAACAAAGTCGAAAAATTAAAATTAAAATTACGACTACTCATATGACTTATTTAACAAGGGACCTCCAAAGTGGGGATTAGATCCTATTAGCAACACATGAGCTGTGATTTAATCTGTATTCATAAACCAGCTTCAGGTGGAAGAAGTCGCCTCCGCTTGAAATGCCCGACCCACGGGGTACCATCCCATGCCTCACCCGCGCTCTAACTTCGTATTCACTTAGCGTTCTTTCTGACTATTATCTTTTGCTCGGCTCCTAAGGGTCGTAGCGTGATGATACATAGCCTATAGCCTCCCGCAAGCATGGGGCTATCAAATGCATAAATATTTTTGAATTCCGACGGGTAACTTCAGAGATTAGCGCGTTAAAACAAGCTAGCAAACTCTTTATCTTCATTATTAGTTTATACATCTACTATGGTATATTAACAGTATCTATCATTATAATTACAGAAGAATCTCACTAATCCGGCACTATTAAAACCCCGAGGGTGCCGGATTATTGGAATGTTCGGATTACTGGATTGCATTGAAAAAATCATAATAAATAAAATAAAGTATTCCATAAAAATAATACGAACAGAACGAGTTTTAGAAAAACAACGCGATCTCACAGAGAGACACAAAAGGCGACTTTATGAATTTAAAATACGTGATGACACTGGCTGATTACTGTCACTCTAGCAAAGCGTCGCAATGATGGTAGCGTGGTGGCTGTCTTCTGATAGATGATGATGTCAGTGTCAAATATTGCTAAACCATTGCTTCATTTGTTCGAAAAATGTGTCTGCTGGACAACATTAATAACTCAATGGACGCTGTTGAACTGTCAAAATGAAAGCCATTCCTAACCGTTATTGTGTTTGGGCACGCCGCGATTGCGGCGGTAAGTCCCCTCTTTGAGGAGTGGCTTGAGAGGCGGCATGGCGTCCTCACCTTCCGCCTGACACAGGTCCTCACCGGACATGGCTGTTTCGGGAGGTTCCTGTTTCGGATAGGGCGGGAGGAAACGCCCGGGTGTTTCCATTGCGAAGATCGCCCAGAGGACACGGTGGAGCATACGGTGGAGGTCTGCCCAGCTTGGGCGGAGCAACGCCGTGTCCTCGTGGAGGTGATCGGCGGCAGCGATCTCTCGCGTCCGACCCTGGTCCAGGCCATGGTACGGAGCGAGAGGGCATGGCTGGCAGTCGCCTCCTTCAGCGAAGCAGTTATGCTCGCAAAGAGGGAGGCGGCGCACGTGAGGGAGATGCAGTACATGCGCCCTCACAGCCGTGGCCTTCGCAGGAGACGCCCTGGGCGTCGGGAATCCCAGGCTGATTCCCGGCCACCGTAGGCACGGGCTTGCGGACGGCGAGTAATGGGTAGCTCGCTGTCCGGTAAGGACCAAGCCCGGGTCGACGGCGCGTTGTGTTCCACGCGCGCCTCAAAGAGATGTCAGCAGCAACAGAGGGGCCCGCAAGGGCCGATGCCTGCCGGGGGTGCGGGTTGTTCGAAAGAGATACCGCCGCCCCTGGCACACAGGCAACTGAGGGAACACGGGTGGGTTTTAGTCAGTAAAAGTCTGACACGCCCTCCCGCTCCACCCAGAGCGGGAGAAGTTATTTGATGATTTCCCACCCAGAAAAAAAAAAAAACCGTTATTGTGTTGCTTAATTACCCCTCAGATGATATTGAATCTGGTGAACTACTAATGAGCACTTAAGGTAAAGGCTAACTCTGCCAGGAGTGCGGGTTGTACGAAAGAGATACCGCGGCCCCTGGCACACAGGTAACTTAGGGAACACGGGTGGGTTTTAGTCATAAAAAGTCTGACACGCCCTCCCGCTCCACCCAGAGCGGAAGAAGTTATTTGATGATTTCCCACCCAAAAAAAAGGTAAAGGCTATCTTGCACCGTTTATTTATTTATTTAATACTTCACGTACAGAAATGTACGGCGGACTTAATGCCATAGGCATTTTCTACCAGTCGACCTTTGGGCGATGCAGAGACAAACAGTGGTAGGTGCTATCAAATAAGTGGTGTATTTAATTATTATTCAAGTATAACTAAATATACTCTTAAAATACCTCAAAAAAATGTATATATATTTATACCGTTATTTATTTATTTAAAAAAAGCACACCCACATCACATAATAATATTTTCAACTTATGTTAGAAATAATCTTAATAACTAAAGGACTTATGTAACGTTATATGTATAGATATAGCATCTACCTAAACACAATCCCGAAATAGCTTAACTTGGTCAATGTGAACCATCATTACGCATTATTGAACCTAAATACTAGTTCCTTTTACAGTTCATGGCTATGTTAGGGCTAAATCCATACTAATATTATAAACATCATAGTAACGTTATGTGTGTTTCTGTCTGTTACCTTTTCAGGAAAACGGCTGAATTGATTTTAATGTAATTTGGCATACAGGTAGACTATGACTTGAGTTAGGACAATTGATAGTTTTAATCGCAGTAGTACGTTCTCGTGGGACAATTTCTGGCTCCATGTGAGCGAAGCTGTAGTCAAAACCAAGTAGATTACATTTATTTATTGATTAAATAAATAGCCGTGTATGTAACACAAATATTTTTTCCATATCTGTAAATGACTTTGAATAAATAACAAACAGGCTTGTGGCTCCAAATGGCTTTGTACCATATTCGTTGAAGGAGCCCTTTTTATGGGAGGTATCAAGTTTTTTAATTACTGTTTTTGTAGAATATTTGCTAAATGGATACGTTTAGCAAATATTCTACAAAAACACGGTTTTTACGGTTTATTTAGTTAGAATGGAGATTTTTGAAGCATTAAAAATATTTGTATACGAAATCAGAAAAATATGCATATTAAAACTGTCAACTACCGGCTAATGAGACACAATTAATTTTCTTCTTCATTAAATTAATAGCAAATGCTCATAAATTTTAAAAGTAAATACAGATGGACTACAACTGACTATAGATATGGATAGATTATCTAGACCCACCTACCATGACACACCATCGTCTGTCTAATATTTTTCCAATTACCCACCACCCACCTACCAAGGAATTTATATTAATATGGATTGATTCACTGACAAAAACACTGTTATTATGCTTATTTTAAGTATTTCGTAAGGCTCGTGGCTAAGTAATAACAGTCGTACAGCAGGCTTAGCACGAGCACCGATTTTTTCGACGGAAGAATAGACATGACTATTAAATAAATGATGTACAATACGAGAAGATAGCTATGTTTTTCTATTAATTATCACAGTTATGCGTTCTAACCGAATTTTGCAGATAATCGTATATACTTTGTAGCCGTCGAGTAGAAAGTTTGTTGTCAGTGTGATTTTGACAGTTTGCAAGAAATATTCTTCTGAAATAGTCTACATTTATAAGGTCCTAGACAAAGATCGTTAGAAACTGAAGACAAAATGACAGATTGTAGAAGGATATCTACGGTGCGATGTCCAAAATGGAGAAACGAAATGTCACTTTGTATTGAAATATCACTGTCTATTCTTCGTAGAAATTGAAAACCATGCTAAACCTGCAGGTCGATCAACCATAGATGACCGACCGAATGGGTGACCATCTTGACATACTGAGATCCCCGTGCCTCTGTTGGTGTCGGCTGTCATTCGTGGATCTTTGACAGTCGTTAGGGGTAGTCAGAAGCTCGAAAGTCTGACAACCAGTCTTACTAGTGGTATCGCACTACCCAGTAACTGGGTTATCACGGTCATGTAGGCTAACACTTCATGTAAAATACTGGTAATAATAGGTAAAACGTCAACTACGACGATAATATGGCGATTATTATTTCATACATGCAAAAGTACAATGTGAAGTAAGAAAAATATTTTTAATTGTAGTTTTTACACAATAAAATTGTACGACATTGACAAACATTAATTACAATAGTCATAACCCATAACCGTGTTATGTTTAACTGCGGGTTTTAACCTCATATAAAAAAGTTAAATAATATTATGAAATGAACTTCTTTCACACATTAATTATTTTTAAAAAATATTATGAAAATTCCTTAATAAGAAAAATGTAACCATTGTTTGTAATTTAGTGAGTCCTTAGGCGTGTTGAAATGCGACTTTATTGTGGGCGTATTAAGGTTTTAAGTCAAATAAGGTGTCTTATTAAGTCGGTTACCTTGACGACGTTTTAGCTGACTAGATGTTTACTAAAAAGACATCAACGCGAAAGACTAGAACAAAAATACTGAACATATTTTTATTGCATAAACATTAGAATTGAGTACAAAACTTTCTTTACTCATATTTATTAAATATGCTAAGTTTTATTTTATATAATATTTTCTACACTCACGGTATATTTTTTACTTATTTTTTTTTATGTAACAGTTTAAAATAATCATTGTGCAAGCCATAATTTCATATACTTTTTTGCGTTATATAAAATTTTTAAAATGTACGAAGAAAATTAATACGAGACATTGCAAAAAAGTATACTCCTGCGCATGTGAAGGCGACCGAGGTGGCAATGTGTTTCTTTTTGGTATAAATGGACTCAACCACCAACTTTACACAAGGGAAATTTTATCTACTAGAACGAACGTTAAGGTTGAAAATTGTGTATAACAGGAACAATTAACTTGACAGTGTGAGTCGAGAAGGTTCGTCAACCACCACTCATTTGAGAAACTGCCTCAGTCTGCGACAAGCGTTCGTCGTTGCAGCACGCATGCGCGATCTCCCCTCATTGGCCAATTTGAATTTCGGATTCGAACGTTCTAACCGCCCGGCCAATCGCGTTCGATCGTTTGATTTCTTTTCGCGTCCACTTTTTGCATGTACGTTGTGTTCCGTTATCGTGAACTGTGCTTGTGACAATCGAAGAGAGTGTGTATATTAATAACGGCTGATTGTTCTTTGCCAGAGGGTCGGATGTCTTCTCACGTTTTCTGGTAAGATATTTAAGATATCATTTGCTGTTAATTGTATCATTCGTCTATTTTTTTGTGTACATGACTCTTATCTGCATTCACACGGTTGTTGCTTGTTTGTGGCAGCGATTTCGAGATACCTTCGTTTTGAAATTGTTACGACAATTCACTGTCATGGTTTCAATTTTCTTGTGTACTCACAAAAATTAATGTAGCCAGAAACAAAAATACCCCATTTATGTGCAGGTATTTCTATTTATTTTAATTTCCAACAATGAATATTTTACTTACCGGACTTAAGTTTATACATATAAATGTTTGATTAAATATACGCCTGCTGAGATCACCAGTGGCGGTAAAACGTGATCTTTTATTACCTACCAATCGGAATGACCTCATGAGACGAAGCACGAGGTTCACATCACTAGCTAATAAAAAGCTTTGTGGTGTTGCGCATCACTAATTGCGTTCATTAACCGACTGTGGAACAACGGAGGGAGATGATTTACGATTCTTAGATCAAGAAGCTTACCCTGGTTAATATAGTGTTATTGAACTTAGACATACTAATATTATAAATGCGAAAGTAACTCGTGTCTGTCTCTCAGTCCTTTCACGTCTAAACAACTGGAGCGATCGTCATGAAATTTGAAAGGTACGAAGCCTGAGACCTGGTAAAGAATATAGGCTACTTTCATCCTGCAGCGCAGAAGAAGGAACGGAAAACTGTTAGTTTATACTAAAAGGATGTTTAGTTGAGTTTGAGGTATGAATTTGTACCACCTGACTCAGCGGAGGGCCAATCGGAGCGCCAAATGCGCTCAATGCGTTTGATCGAGATGGTTTAATGAAATTCACTCTAGGGCCACTAAGGCCTTGGTGCGAATTTCATTTAACCATGTGTATTTTGAAGAAAAACAAAACACCGCGTTAGTTTAGACTTAAGATAGATGAAACTATGTAAGAAGATCTCTGGTGATCTATCGACTGTAGAAAGTTATAGAAAATTCTTTTTTTTTTTAATGTGCAGTCTCTATTTATTACTACACAACTGAGGTAATAAAAGTTGATGATAGGAAGCGATTTCTCATTCTCTAGAATGAGATAAACTACGCCTGGCACTAAATGATGCAGACATTGAATAACAATAGAAGAAAGGAGTAAAAGGCAGAAAACATATTTATTGTGATCAATATAATCAAGCATACCCTTGATAACTAGCTTTTGCCCGTCGTCGCTCACGTGTAGGTCGGTAAATATCCCAAGGACTACCGGGATAAAATTCCTAACCCAGATCTAAATCTATTGGGCGTAGTTAAGCAGAAAGGTCTCAATCCACAGTTTAGCCAAAATTGAGATAACTATGCCATCGTACTCCTGAAGGTCGAATCTATCATGTAGTGATAACCCTGTTTTTTTAATGAATGAATGAAAATTCTCGCTACCCCGACTCAATCCACAGAATGAAGAGCACATAAAATGTCAAACTTCAAACGCCCATAAAAGTGACTTTGTGTGGATTGAGTCCTTTCTGCTTAACTAGGTCCTATTTATGTGCCAAACATCCAAATCGTTTAACGGTTTTGGCGCGAAAGCATAACAAATAAACACTTTCGTATTCGTATTTTTATTATTGTAAGTTAGGATTAGGATTATGGCTACATATACTATTTAAATAAGTACAAGTACCTACTCATCACATCACTGTTTTATGCACTCTCTAAGGTATTAATCCCTGCCTTTTTCCCGAATTTCGGGCTAAACCCGACCACTTACCATGGACGAAATTAACCTGAACACATATGGAAACTCTGCCGTTTAAGAATACTTGATGCGTTGTAGGTACTAAAACTGTGTGACGGAGTGGAAAATATGAATCTTATTTACGTACACTCTCTGCATTGATATTAATAATGATCGGTTTTTTTATTAAACTGAAGATAAATAGTTTCTTCGCCTCTTGATGTAATACAATTCAGCTTCAGAGCAAAGAGCCAGCAATATCTTGTCTCACGCAATCTCGTCATAAATCATATTTGACCGTTATTGTCATACGCAGTTCTGCAACTGCATTGACAAACTCTTTACAAGCGTATTGACCATTTTGAAATAACAAATTAAATTTTGTAGGAAATAATAGACATGAGATTCCGGTTAGAATGTATACCAACGGGTTGAAATAAAGCTTACAAAACAATTGCGATTAAATTAAATTCCACCATACATTTGACAAAACAGCTTGTTCTAACGCCTAGAGTGTTATTTATGATGACAAATTGTTACATCGACCATATCGTAGATAACGTTCATAACAGCCTTTGCAAAAGACGAAATCATTGTTTTTTTTTTTTCGTTTCTATCGAAGTAGAATAACTATTTAAATAATTTGTCAAGTACGATTCAACAAAGCTTATTGCGACATTAATGCGGCGCAGCCGTGAGGCACTGAATACTATTTCATTTTTGTGTTTGTTTGAATATTGACTTACCTGGGTCAAATAAATTTATTTTCTTTCTATTTTTCTTTCGATGATTCTGCGCTGTTAGTGCTGCCACCGATAAAGCCGTGGAAACGACAAAGGCTGGGTCAAAAAACAGAATCTGTCGTGGCAGTGCCAGCGGCATGAAGATGTCGTTTTGTTTGTGCAGAAAAACAATTTTTTCTTTCTTTCTTTCTGTATGTTCATATGCGTCATTGAACTCTGATTGAAAGAATAATAGGGACCTCACCTACTAACATCAGTGATCAAGTGATCACGTCCGATGCCACAAAAAACATCATCAACTGCCTTTTCCCAACTACGTTAGGGTCGGCTTCTAGTCTACCCGGATGCAGCTGAATACCAGTATTTTACATGGAGCGACTGCCTGTCTGACCTCCACAACCCAATAACTGGGTAATCCGATACCCCTTGGTAAGACTGGTTGTCAGACTTTCAAGCTTCCGACGACCCTAAACTACTGTCAAAGATCCACGAATGACAGCCGGGCCCAACGGCTTAACGTGCTTTTCGAGGGCACGGAGTGGTCTTGGTAAGTTGAGATGGTCACCCATCTACGGATCAACCGCAGCAAGCGTACCTTAAAAAAATGTGTTAACTGAAATTAAAATTCCGCAAACAATCTTTACAACACGCCAATTTATAGTCAAAGGTGATATCGGTCGCACGTTGATAGTAAAAATTTGGCCTTGAGCTGGCCTAGCGTAATACTGAGTTTCAATAGAATAAGAGGCCAGCTTATACTGGTTTTTAACTGACTTCAAATAGGAAGAAGATCTCTCTCAATTCGTCTGATTTAAAAATAAAAGTTTTTTCTGCGAAATATACGGCAATTGTTATGGGTTGATCCTCTTTTTTAACCGACTTAAAAAAAAGGAAGAGGTTTTCAATTCGTCTGTATGTTTTTTTTTTTATGTTTGTTCAAAGTCACCGCCTTCCGAAATTAAATTTATTTTTCACTTTGTAGTGTTTTTTCGGAAGTCGTTTGTTTTTTTTGGATTTTTTTATTATTTTAATGGATAGCGTATGTTTTAGGAGTGGTCCAAAATAAATCTTATTAACTTTGATTGAGTAGATTTTGCGTTAGCTTCGTTAAAACTTCGTTATGGAGTCTCCTAACACAGGCTTATCTGCCTAAAAGGAGGCTTCAATCACTAGTTGTAAAAATTTTACTTGTTAAAATAATAAAACATTTTTCATTTCATTTTTTCAAAACATATTTCATCTACTTTGTGTATGTTGATGGTGTTCTAATACACCGTTGTGTATCCAACTAATATTATAAATGTGAAAGTTTGTTTGTATGGATGTATGTATGGATGTTTGCTACTCTTTCACGCAAAAACACCTGAACGGATTTGAATAAAATTTGGTACACAGGTAGTTTGTAACCTGGAATAAACACATAGGATACTTTTTATCCCGGTACTACGTTCCCGTGGGACAGTTTGGACAAGGCCGCTGGCAAAAGCTAGTGTTCTCATACAATGTCACTGTCGTTTACATAGCCATATACCATAGTTTAGAAAATCCAAAAAAACAACTGACTTTCAAAATTAAAAACAACTTTAATTTTGCAAGTCAGTGGCGAAAAATTAAAATACAGGTCCAAAGAGATTGACTTCCGAAATTAGTAATTTTTACCGACTTCAAAAACAAGGAGGCTATCAATTCGACATGTTTATATATTTATATACATATATATATTTTTTATATATGTTCGGGCATAACTCCTTCATATATAGACGGATTTGCAAAGTCCTTTTTTTCACTTTGTGTTGTTTTTTTTTTTGAAAATCGGTTGTGTTTTTCTGTAAAAACATTTTTTTTTGATACCACTGACATGCAGCCTTACAGTACTACGTGTTAACTACAGTTACTGATTCATGTTAGCATAATTATAATTACTAACAATTATCTCTCTGCCGACTTATCCTTAAGGCCATCACATGTTGGATATGTTCCAGTAAGTATGCTACTACTGACCCGGATGGAACGGGGGTAAGCAGGTGTATAGGTGTTAGTGTGCAAGCCAAGTTTGTTTGATTAAGTTGTGTTTAAGTGAAGGATTGGGGTAATGAGGAAAGATTAATTAGCATTGGTTTTGCGTGCTTTGTTTGTATTGATTAATCCGTTGACCATACTTTTATTTTGTTGAGTGAGATTTTGTTATTGTTTTAAGGCTACTTTCAACAGGCGCGATGCGACAGCGCGACACAACTTTTTTAGAACACTTTCTATGAAAACTACCTGCAAATTGTTTTACAAGTGTCGCGTGGCGCTGTTGCGCAGCGCGTGTCTGAAGAAGCCTTTAAACTCAATTTGCATTTTTAAAGTCGTCATATAAAAGCCTTTATTTTTATAAAGCAAACGTTACTGTTTTCTGGTATAGTGTATGAATAATTTACAAACGAATGGCCAGACCCGGAGCTACAGTTATACAAATATTTGGAAAAACAATCTGTTTTGGGACGAAAAGGTGAGTAGTCGACCTTATCGACAGTTGTACAGGAAAATCTATACATTTACCCTACAATACAAACTCACAACTTCAATATATATGTTTACGCAGAGCACGCCAGTAAAGTCGCCAAGATTTTTTTTTCCGATATCTTCAACAATTATCGTCATATTTCAGCCGATTTACACAAAGCTTTAATGAATAACCTTAATCTTCTTCATAAATCACTCGTTCCTTGATAAAAACCCTATGAAAAACCGTTCTGCAGTTATTGAGATAATCGCGTTCAGACAGATAGACGCGAAGTCTTTCATTTTATAGTATCATCGTCTGCCTAGCCTTTTCCCAAATATGTTGAGGTTAGCTTCGAATCTTACTGGCAGCTGACCTCCATTACCTAGTTACTGGGCAATACGATACCCTTTAGTAAGACTGGTTGTTAAACTTTCGGGTGTCTGTTTTAGAATATACTAGTATTTGCGAGCGGCATCGCATGGAGGTCGATGTATAATACATATAAACATTCCTCTTGAATCAGTCTATCTATTGATGAAAACCGCATTAAAATCTGTTGCGTAGTTTAAAAGATCTAGTGGTACAAACACGAAAAGCAACTTTGTTTTATACTGTGTAAAGATATACTGCCTCAAAAATGGTGGTAAATAACTACTACCTAATAAATTCGGCAGCCCTGTTTGAAGTGACAATTCCGAGCACAAACGACCCTGCACACACCTATCACTTTGATCTGATCAACATACCGTATCGCTTTCAAAACCAAAGGTCGCATTTACACAACCGACTTTAATGTTCCACTGACATTCTGACAAGTGTAATATTATTTAATATTCTGACAACATAAAACAATAGTTGACAAAACGGGATAAATGACGAATGACTTTATTTCTGGAAGTAGGTTTGTACAAACACTTTTACACGTCATGTTGATGATGATTTGATTTGAAGAAGGACCGAAATAAATTCAGAGCTCAGTCTCTTATAAAATCCAGACATAATCTTGGTCAGATCATGTGAAGACCATGTGGATTGGTGTCTAAAATGGTATTTTGAGGAAAGAATCACACAGATTGAGTGGGATTGAATGGATGGGCCATTCAATGCACGCGTTTGTAAGGAGTTGGGACATCTCTCGTTAAGCAATTCTTTAGAAAGGCCTTGGTGTAAAGACTTGAAAATAACTGACATTTAAAATTACGTTTTATTTCTTTCTAAGTATTAATTATGTATGTAAATTCGTACTTTTCGTTACATTAACATGTCTGGAATGAAATAGAATGATCTAGAGACATTAGTATAATGACTGGCAAAGTGACAATCTTATGTCCATGTTTTATGTATGAGTTACAAAAGATATTTTGATTATTCAGGTGATATTTCAAAGAACTGGATACATTTACATAATAATTTTTGGTGTTTTGTTCTCTATATTCTTGAATTTTTATGTGATCGGTTTACAGTACGCTGTCTCAGCTTTGTCCGTAAGTTTTACAAAATCAATGGCACTGAATATATAGAAAAACTAACTATGTGTATAAAATACTTTTGGTATGTACTTTTAACCGAATTTCTCGCAAATTTTTGTACAGATACTTGGATTAAAAGGTATTTATCGTAATGGCAACCTTTTTTTATGCATAAAACCAGTTCACGTTTTTCTTCGATAGTAGCTACTCGCCCTGGCATTGCACAGTGTCTGCGATTTGACAAAACATCAAGATTCATTACTATATGTTAGTTTAGTATTGACATAGGTAATATACACATAAAACTTTTGGAATACATTCTTTAAATGATGGTCAAAACCGTATCAAAACCTGTTGCGGAGTTTGGAAGAACAACGCGGTCACACAGACAGATACATAAAGCGACTTTAATATTTAAAATATGTATAGATAAAAAACGTTACAAACAGACAAACAAACATAATTTCAATAACATGTAACTGTAGTAATGTCAGTAGATAGTTCTAAATTGAGATCAAGATTGATTGCTAACTTCATTTACCCAACATAAAAATAAAATGACAAAAACTGCCAGTTCCCTTTTGTATAATACCGTCCAGTTGTCCAAAGAGCCGAAATAGTTACTTGAAGTTTCTATTGTTGTAGTGACGTAATGTCTTCGACCAAAGTTCTATTGTCACTTGTCCTATTGAAAGGTGTACAAACACTTTCTTTACTATACAGGCTCATTCATAGAGGCTGGTTCATAGTCTGAGACCCCTCCGTGCCTCGAAAAGCACTTTAAGGGGTGCGGAATGTTCGAAAGAGATACCGTGGTCCCTGGCACATAGGCAACTGAGGGAACACGGGTGGGTTTTAGTCTGACACGCCCTCCTGCGCCATCCAAAGCAGGAGAAGTTATTTGGATTGCGCCAAACGTAGCGATTACTATGGCAAAATCCCCCCGTTTTTTTGGGTGTTGCCTATATCCAGCAGTGGACGTCTGTCAGCTGAAATTATGATGATGATGAGTATTTTTTACCAGGGTTCGAATCCCAGGGCAAAGTGTAAATGGGATTTTTCCATTTGGAATTTTTCGTTTGATAGCAAAAGACTCGCCCTTTATTCTATGGGACTTAAAGATAACTTGTGAAATGTGAGCGCAGTTTAAGTACAGCTCTGCCCAAGACTTTGGGGAAACAAGGTGTGATGTTAATATGTTATGTTTTAAGTCGTTTTTCTTAAAAAAAATCAACTTCTTCTTCGTCAGACTTTTCAATTGTAGAGGTGCCCTTACACGGGCAATTTTTTGAGCAATTATTGCTCGGCAACACTTTTGGATCAATCTGGATCAATTAAGTGTAGCAATCTGGAGCAATAACAATAAATTGCGGATATGTTTAGGGAATATTGCTTCTGATGACTCAATATACTTCATGAGTTGCCGAATATCCATTCGGTTTGGAAATTTTTAGTCAATTTTCTTTCTATCTCGTTTGAACGTATAACTACGTCTCGTTTTTGCGAGAGGAACCGGCCGGCGGCAGAGGCGGCGGGGAGTGTATTGCCTAGTTTTTAAGTTGCTCCATATTGCATGATATTGTCTGGCCGTATCTCTGGCAACAGGTTGCTACATGTTGCCATTGTCCTAAATTGCTGGATGTAGTCGTGACGTCTTAGTTGACGAGAATTGACCAGGATGGAGCAATTTTCGTTGCTCGTGTAAGCGCACCTTAACCCATCGCAATGAATCATCCTGTAAACAAATAGACTAACTAAAGCCAACTGTAGTACTATCAATGTGTATCCAACGTAATGTTAATTTGTTGTGTAACGTAGTTTAATTGCTCACTTCGCTGAATTAGAGAAATGTTTTAATCTTGCTCTTACGCTGTAGTGTTTTGTTTTCGTTTGTTTTTGTAACATAGTAGACATTCTTTCTCTTTTGTGTTGGTAAGAAGATGGGAGCACATTCTATTTTCAAATGTTTCAGAAGGCTGTTTTTTTTTAGGTTGGGCAATCATTAAATAACTTCTCCCGCTCTGGTTGGAGCGGAAGGGGTGTCAGACTTTTACTGACTAAAACCCACCCGTGTTCCTTCAGTTGCCTGTGTGCCAGGCGCCACGGTATCTCTTTCGAACAACCCGCAACCCTGGCAGAAGGCTGATATTGCTGTAGTATTTTGAAGACTGATATACTCCGTGCGATTTCAATGCCAATTACATAACATTTTAAGCATAATTGGAACTTGCACTGTCTGAATATTTTTTAAGGAAAGACAATTTTGCTTCAATTTTATTGTAAGCTTGCAAGAAAGTCGCTTCGTGTAAATGGGGCTTTATTCTTTGATTCTGAATGCTTAATCAATCAAACGGTAATGCTGAGGCGCACCCATCGTACACCTAAATTTCTTCAGTTGTGTTCAATTCCCATTTAATAGGGGGCGAGCCTATTGCCATCCACCGTGCGAATCCAGGCTCCGGGCTGCTTTTGACAAAATCTGATGTTAAAACCCATCAACATATTTTCCGACCTGGGAATCGAACTCATTCTAGACCAACTAGGCAGCCCATAGATCTTATGTAAATTGATTTGATTAACTATTGCTGTATCGATTATACAATCATTATTAAACCAGGGGAATCTAGTCGTGGGCTCGAACTCACTCGTGGGCCTGGCTAAAAAGCACGCTGTCTCACCAGGCATCGTGTCCGACAGAGGTAGTATCAGTGATGAGCAGTTGAACGCTAGTCTACACGCACAACATTATTGAGTGAGATGCAGGATCAATTATAGTAAAAAATGCGCGCAAAAAATTAAGAAACTCCTCTGGTAGATCGGGTTTTATGAAAAAACCATTACGTACATCAATGACCAATAAAGTTGATTGAACTTTTCGATATATGAGGTTTTTCGGTATTGACATGGTTTGGTAGCATTTACACTTCTTTTATTACTTAAACACGCCCAAAGTTAGGTTAAATTTGCAAGAAAAACGAATCTTCGTTGGCTTATAACTTTTTATTGGCTTTTTATTTTAGTATTCTGTTTCCGTACAGACAATATTAATAATGAGACAAAGCCAAACTATGTTTAATTTTCGATGTACATTGTCGAACAGTGGAGTAATACACTCCCGAAGTTTGTATGGAACAAATGTCGGCAAGATTCACCTTAAGACTAGCTTTTACCGACGGTTTCGTCAGCGCGGAGGTCAAAAATTATGCCACAGAAACGTACTACCGAGATAAAAAGTATGCTTTATTATAATCCAGGTAATAAACTATTTGGTTGCCAATATTCATCTAAATCCGTTCAACCGTTATTGCGTGATTGAGTAACAAGCATCTTAACGTAAAAACTTTCACATTTACAAATATTAAATAGTAGGATTCGATTTTTCAGTAAGATTACTGATCATTCATCAGAAATTATCATACTAACTACTACTACTACTACTATATCAACTGGCTTTGATATAGGTTTGCCAATATTAAATACAGCAATCAAATTTTCCTAAAAGATTTACCTAATATTTGATTGGCAATTATGTTTAATTCTTTCTCTATAATGTCCGCACGCAAAGTAAGGTAAATTTCTTTGTTTAAATGACAGCATACTTACAGTTTATTGGTCCTAATTAACATAAATTATTTCACACACGATCGATTGGACAATGAAGCCGTTTTACTAAGTGACAGACGACGAACAAGCAGTGCACGAATTTCTATAAAATGGCATAAATTATAAATACACAATTACGAACTACATGGTTTCTTCTACCGATCAAGTCGAGGTTCGCTTGCCGCGGTCAGTCCGTGGATGGGTGACCAACTATTACATACTGAGCACCCCCCTTCCTTTTGAAAGCACGTCAGCCGTTGGTCCCGGCTGTCATTCGTGAATCTTTGACAATCGATACGAGTCGTCAGAACCCCGAAAGTCTGACAACCAGTCTTACCAAGGTGTACAACGTTACTCAGTAACTGTGTTGTGGAGGTCAGATAGGCAGTCACTCCACGTAAAATACTGATATTCAGCAGCATCCGGTTAGACTGGAAACCGACCCCAGAAATAATTAGGAAATACATAACTAATTAACAAGTTTTATAATTTAACACCAAACTATGAAAAATATTAATTTAATTACTATTCAGATTAATACCCAATGTCAGCATTAGGTAGGTACCAGACAATATTTTATTTAAATATCCATTTATAAACGATACTCTTAAACGACACAGGTTTATCACATTTAATTTAGATTTAAATATTATAGATAATAATCACGATTTCAGGGTTGATACCATAGTAAAAGTTGTTCATAATAATGAGTACAATGACCCTTTTAAACGATTAAAACGATCAAAAAATAGACATGTATATACGTGAAGCAAGCACTTTGTATCCCTTTTACGTAAATTGCGCGAACGGAGGAGTATGAAATTTGGCACAGTTAAAGTTTATATGGAGAAGGGGAGCAGAAAGCTAATATTTTTATACAATAACGCATTAGTATTACATTAAGCTTGAAATGAATTATGGACAGAACTCGAACACTGGCGACCACAAGTAGTACACTATTATTATTATTTCCTTTATTACATTAAAATACACATATAAATTACATTTTTAAATATTAGAATATAAAATATATAAAAACATTTAAAAATATAAATATGGTAGCCCACTGATATCGGGAACAGGGTCCAAGCTACGGCGGTCAGGGTTATTATTATTATTATTGAGTTTAAACATTTAAAGACTTTGCACAGAAGATGACCAAGTAAGGTATAAACTCAATTAGCTATCCTCTCCACAAAATGCCTCAAAATGTGAGAATAAAAACTCTTTGATACTGTTTTCAGAATGCAGTAGCTTCTGGCCCGTATTCTAGTTACTAATGATGCGACTTTTTTCGAATATGACTCTTACAAATAATAATGAAGTACGTTTTGTCGTAAAAACCATGCAGAGCCGGGTGGCTAGTTAATTTATAAAAATCTAAATAACTCGTCCTCGTGATTAGAATCAATTTTAATTAACTAAGAAACTAGCTAATGACGCAATATCTTAATTTTTCCAGTCAATTCTAAATATCCATAATTTACCGATGATATTTCAACACGTCTGTATCTGTAATTTAATTTCGTTCATGTATATGTATGAGGCTGTTTATTTTTCTTATATTCGCTACTTTTCACACCGTACTGGCCATGTTGATTTTTTGCGCAGTTGCATGTTAGCATATAGTTAGACAGTTAGATGTATTACGAATCATTAGGATATTAATTAATATGTCTCTGTCTATTGAGTAATTTGTAAACAAAATGTCTTACTTTATGTGTAGTAATATTTTTCATCTAGTTCGAACGAATTGATTGCTGAATCTCTATTGTATTTTGAGCATGATTTCTGCATACCTACAATCATGATAGATATCTACATTACGAGGTCGATTGTACAGTCATAAGCAAATATCTTAAGATGCAGCAGAAAATAGCATGATCGACAGGATTGACAGGCAGTAAGGGTTCTGAATGAATATAACTTGGAGTAAGGGAAGGTTATGAAAAATCTGTTGCCCCCTACTTCTTAGGACCCGAGATGGCGGCGCGTAGTGTTCCACGCGCGCCTCTCTATGACGTAAGGGGGGGGTTTAACACCTCACTCCCCCCCTACCGCGTGGTGGCCCGCGGAGGCGCAAGCCGGGATCGCGGAAGTCACACTAGTTACCGTGATCCCCGGTGCAAGTGTGAGACGAAACACCGGGGTGGTTTTAGTTAGTAAGAGTCTGACAGACCCCTCCGCCCTCCCCGGGGCGGAGGACATCCATGAGGATTTCCACCCGTAATCAAATTAAGAAAAAAAAAAGGCGGAAGGTTATGAAAGAAAAACTCTTGACAAAACTAATATCCCCGTAGAAACTGGATAACAAACCAGCATGCATCGATACTATCGAACCAATGAGCCAATAAAGCAATCGAATACACTTATTTCTTTTATTACTAATCTCGAATCTTTTCCGTGTGAGTTTCTCCAATAAAAGTCTTCATATGAGTGCTTAAAGGTGCCTACAGATTTGATCTATGACACTGCTGTGAATCGTTTTTTGTGGATCGATAAATTAGTCAGTGATGCTTGATTTTAACCTTGATATTTAACAGGCGACAGTAGCGATTTATAAAATTATACTTTTGTACTTACTTACAACTGGTTACAGAGTCTTTTAAAAATAATTTTATAGTTTTGCAAAGTTTTGTTTGTTTTGCCTCCGGGACAATTGATTGCAAAATGTAAATTAACTACATCCTGTTTTAAATTTTACAATTTATAAGTTAACTCTTATAATTTACTCGTTATAGTTAGTATGTTTCTAGTAGAAAAATAAATATTTTTAACCGTAATAACGATCGTCGAAAATCGAGCAAATCTGAAGGCACCTTAAGCGATTAGGTTGTAATGTGTCGATACGATGCGCCGGAGCACATACTCTTGCGCAGTTATGGCAGTTACCATCACATGTTAGCAGTTACGATGACAGATGATGTTGGAGGCGAAATTGGCGTCTTTAGTGGATGGTTTATTGCTTGCGTTGATGTAAGGAATGACGGTAAAGAAACGGAGAAAACTACTTATGGTAAGGTTATGTAACTAAGTTGCGAGCAAAATTATGATATGAATATTTGAGTAACAGCTATTTATTGTTCAGACTTTCGTGTGTGTTATTCCGAAAAAATATGGAAAATGCATTGAATGCCTCGGAAAGCACGTTAAGCCGTTGATCCCGGCTGTCATTCGTACATCTTTGATACTCGTTACGGGTAGTCAATAGCCAAAAAGTGTGACAACTAGTCTTACCAAGGGGTATCGTGTTACCCACTGACTGTGTTGTGTAGGTCGAATAGGCAGTCGCTACTCGAATACGGGGCCTTTGGCTACTTTGTATACCTATGTGCATTATATGTGTCTTTTTTATAATGTGCGTTTTGTTTGTGCAGAATAAACAATTTTTCTTTCTTTCTTTCTTTCTTTCTCCGTGTAATATACTGGTATTTAACTGCATGCGGTTAGACTGGTCGTCGACGTCAACATAGCTATTGAGTTTTCTACTAGTCTAGTACTAAACATTTTTTATTTCTTAACAATTTCCTTCGAATGTTCATAATAATGTAACTAAAATATTTAATGAGCCACAGACAATTAATGCATGTCGCCAATTTGTCATAAGTATGCACACAAGCAATTTACTAAAATTGATCACACTATTTTCACAAACGAAGACAGAAACACGCATGCATACTTAAATATAAAACACATACTTTGCTTATACACAGAGTCACGCACAAAATCTAGTCCACATACTGTCCTGTCGAATCGACTCTCACGCATCGAAAGTATTATAACGACAATAATTTGAATAATCTTATGAAAAAAAGTTTACTTCGAAACGGTATTATGGGTTCATACACCGGACGTGGTACTTTGAATGTGTAAGGTGACACTGAAGATATAAAACATATACGTATTCTGTACAGCCTATACTTACGTCTCGGTGTAACTTATTGGGAGAAATTTTAAGAATTTGGATGACGGTATTGGTGACTTGTTCTGCCTGAAGCTGTTGAATTTTGTTTTTGGTATCATGATCTATAGTAACATCTAAAGAAAATAAAGAGAGTTTAAAGTTTGTGTGTTTGTATGTAGGGGGTAATCTCTGGAACTACCACTGGAGTAGAATGATTATTTAGGCATTTGATAGCCTAAATCTTAACGAAACTTATAGGTTATTTAATATCACGCTACGACTACGACCCTTAGGAGTCAAGCAGAAAGAAAAAACGAAAGCGCGGTCGGGTCGGGTACCAAAATTTCACGCCAAATCGAGGGCAAAGTGCTAGTTATTAGGTACCTACACAAGTACGTCTATTTCTTGATAATGAATATCAAAGAATGGATAGTAACAGGAATGTCCAATACTCTAAAATAAATTACCAAGATACTAAAAATTCTGCGAAATATTGTGTCACATGTTTTTACTGTGTCGTAAGTCGTAAGGCTCAATGTATAACTTCAATGTGCAACTCAACCTCGTTAAAGCAACCTGGCATTCCAAGAACCAACATTTAAGCAACTACAGCCTGAAATAAAATAAATTCAAATCATGAGGGAAAATGGCAAGTTTTTGCTGACTAATACTTTATGCCACAAGAAACAGATTACAAGAAAGCACTTGTCATTACTTTGCAGTAATAAAATCTAGGCTAATGTGAGATCAGATCTCATCTAGATTTAAAATGACACTGCACTGCAACATACCATTTTGTGTTGAGAAAATCATCTCAGATGTCATTAACTGCAATGCGGTTGTAGTTGTAAAAATAAAGCTGGATCAAAATGTCACAATTAACTTCGGATTCAAATGTGACTATAATAATCCTCTAGACATCTAAGATTAAAAGTACTACTACAAAACTAGCAAACTAGTTAGCTAGTTAGTTAGTTTAGTTAACTAGTTATTACTAGCAAACTTATTTTTGCTAAGTACATTAAAACATAAAAGTTCAATTCGAGATAGATACTTAGGTACGTACATACCAATGCCACCCACACATGAAAAGGAAATTCTTGGTAACTTCATGTCGAAAAGTCATTTCGTTTAGTCAGCGGTATCCAGTTTCAAAACCTCTTTTGGAAATCCCAAAGGTCAATGAAATTTACAAATATAATTACCAAGCCTCATAATCAAAACTCATTACGTTTGCATTACTGTAATTGACAAAAGCACACCACATCAGAATCTGATTAACATTCAAAGCTTTAAAATAAATAAAACGATCGCGGATATAGCGCTGCGTGCGCGCACAAACAAAGGCTGGGTTCATCAACACGTTTAGCCGTAGTGACAGACTTGCTAATAACTATAGTACTGTGTTTAGAAACTTATTCAATACCACAAAGTGGAAATATATATAATTATTATCAAAGAAGATGAGACAGTTCAACGAATGACAGACGTATTGACAATCAATTGCATAACTGAAGACCAATTCTCGTACTTAAAAACGTTCAAATTCGAGTCGAAATTTCGTTTTAGCGGCAATCAAGGTCAAAAACTAGTCAAAAATGAAAACTTACTGATTTTATTTTTGTAAGATGAAGTCTGAAATTAGAATGTTTTTAAAAATACAGGACTTGCTGTTTTGATGTTGAAACGAATGTCGTCACATATTTAGATACTGACAGAGATGTACAATTCAGAATAACAGTAATCTGGACAAACTAGTAGATGAGTATTGCCACGTAGAATTTGCATGATTTGCATTGGAAATCACGGAGTAGGTCCGGTGGCAAGAGGTCAAAGATGTAAAATAAACTATTACAACCAGAATCTAAAGGTCAGAATTCGATCATCGCGTATCATATGCGACTCATGTATTTCTTGAAAATAAGGCATGTCTTGACGTTGATATATATTTCTTCGATTGTAAGCTTATATTAAAAAAAACAACAAAGAAAATAATTTTACTCAAATTAATATGAAAGACTACAAAATATAATTTGTTTCCCCAACTGCAACACTACCTTGTCATTGAAACGTACTTTCTCACGGAATAATACAGCAAATTCAAACAAGTCCTCGGTTTCAGAAAACCTTAGTCCTTGATATTGTGCTCTTGCGATCCTTTTAGTGCAAAACGTGCGCGCGACCACAAACTGGTTCCGAAAAGCAATAACTTTGAGACGCCATCGATGCATAAATGTGCTGTGCTCGAAGATGTCAATGTGATAATTGGATCCCTGACTAATAGGTCGAATACATAACCCTGACAGGATTCTGAAGGTTGGTTCATAAACTGTCAAAACAGCAATACATATAAATATTAGCTACAGACAATGACTAGAAATGTTTTAAAGCAGACGTACGTTGCCTAGAGGAGGCAAGAAGGTTATTAGACTATTGTCTAAAAGCTTTAAAGAGAGAAATCTTTCTCAGCAGCCTACAATAAAGGAGGAAGTTACATTTCCATCCAATGCTCATACATAAGTTTTTACGCCTTTCTTTCATCCTCATAGAACAGAGCTCATTGGCCGGTAATCACTTAGTATGCAAAGAGTACCTTTTATAGATGCGGAAGAGGAACTTGGAAGACTTATTGCATCATAAATAGTATTTAAATCAGTCAAGCCAGACAGAATTGAACGTAATTGCAAACCAGTTAGTGAATTGAAACATAATTTGCGTATTGACATCGATATAGTAAAATAGAATCAAATAGATGTTGTGTAAAATAAATTAAATGAAGAGCATTATGCAAATGAAATGGGCGCTCTAGTTGACGCTTTTGTTTAGAATATAGTTCAGAATATAATACATAATTATTTATTGTTGTTCGATAGGTTAATATGATTCTAATGCAAGCTAGTACCACTCATTAAATGAAAATTTGCTGACGATTTATTATTGTAATCTGACGACAGTCTCCAACTATATTACGGGCCCTATACCTGTTTTAAAGTTTTTTTTTTTTCATTAATATTTTCTTAACAATATAATTTATCATCTTATTCTTCGAAATCACCTGCCATGTCCAGTCTACCAGTTTCATTCTCGGTTCCCGGAACGACCGCTTCGAAGAGCGGTGAGGCGAATCTTTAAAGGTTTGCTTTTATTTTCGGATTCCTAACGAAGCCTTGTACGGAGTCAGGAGCTCAAGAGTAAGATTGTCCGATACCTTTAATAAATTGTTCTTGATTGCGTACGTCGCCTTGAGGTATAATCGCCATCACCTGCCTTTGCGGAGCTATTCATTCACTGTCTTTTGTTGGACTGGCGAAGATTTCTAGGTTGGTTCTTGCTGAATAATGTATTATGCTGGGGTTAAGATAATCTCTAGAATTCCAAAACACATTCAGTGTTATTGATTCCCTATTCTGAATGTTAAATATGAGTGACGCCTCTACTTAGGGTATCTGGCTAATGGAGACCCCATTAGCAAAATACTCTAAGTAGAGGATTATGTTTCCTAAAAATAACAAATAAAACTTTGGCATTTAAAGTTACCCAACTATACAAATTAGCTATTCTACAACCATCAAATTTCACTACCCTCACTCGTCCCTAATTCAATCGAAATCATTAAACAATGTGGTAGTTGCAAAAATTCCTCGCATTAGATGCGGTAAACCAATTCAATTCATGTTTGCAATACTATTACGTCTTGACCATAACTGATCTCTGGCCTTTTTACTTTTAATATTTAATTTGCATGCATTTTATTCTAATCGGACCCGTTATGAAATGCGGAAAACGTTTAAAATAACAATGGCGTGGTTTATACGGAATTTCTCTGACTAGTTTACAGTTGACTGGGTTGTGCGATTGTTAAATTTTTTCGATTTTGACCACACCTTTAGCATTGTCGTGTTTTCCAAAGTCTGTGACATGTTGGGTAATGGTAGGATGAGAAGCTGCCACGCCTGTTATTGGAGCTATAGCCGCATAAATTGTTTGTTTCGTTTCTAGGTTTATTGCTTCTAAGAATGTTTTTATGTCCTTTCTCGTCATTTTATCCGAATTTCTTTATCGTGGGAGTCGTTTGTTATTACTATAATACTATGTGGATGAATTTCTACAATGCAATAGATATTTAACGTATTTCACATTATGTCAAAATGTTTCATTTCAGTTTAAGCCTTTCCCAAGATTTCATAATTTATTTACGAAAATTCTCCTTATCTAATGAGAGTAATAATGTCATTGATAAATTGATAAGGCAGAATAAAAAGACACAGTAGTAAATTACAGTATCTAAAACTAAACATTATTAAAACTACACATTCATTTACTTAACAAGCAAAAGAATCGTTAATCATAAATTCATAATTCTTCGAAAGCCTAGATTATCTCAGGAAATTATTAACATTTCAGTGTTGGAAAATTACAATTATTCTGTTATGTAATTCCAACTGACGAACTAACCACCGTTTACGCATTATGGTTGCGCGTAATTATTTATTTTGAAATGAAGCCATTTGCTTGAGCGATTATTTAACCCAGTTTGATTGAAACTTGAGAATGTTTTAGAGATTACATGTGATATTGTTTTTTTGTCAGGAAGCGCACATATATACTTTTTACGTGGCTTGATAAAAAATGAATGTAATATTTGAACGAGTAAAACGTATGAACCTTTAAACTTCGTTTGTACTGTTCCCGTAGCAACAAAGTACTGCCTTCTGTAAGTTAACTATCACCAAAATAACATCAATCTCCATTACAATACCCATAAAATAAAAAACATTAATAATACTCCCGCATTACTCTTCCAAAATCCAGTTTTTTCCACCGTCTTCCCGTAATTACTTATTAATGTTGAAACCGGTACTGATTCGGTGGCAGGACTTTAAGTCCTGCAGGTTGAACGACCGGCACCCGGCTCATGGCCAGTAGCCATGGGCTATAACAATGGCGCTAAACTTATTGTTTATGGTGGGATCCGGTGGTTGAAAGTTGAATTATAGGCTGGCATAGAAAAGAAAGGGAATGTAGGAATGAAATGCTACTGTCATTTGTTTTATAGAACGACGGTCATTTTCTGTATAAAGCTTGGAATCATGACAATTTTCATAATATGACTTTGGAATGCGAAGTCGAAACGAATGATGAATACAAATGCATTCAACAATTAAATCTTTGCTAAAAACAAAAGAACTGCAACTATTTACAGTAAGTATGCATCATTTATATAAATTGCTTGCCTTGCAACTAGGTAGGTACATTTCTTGAGATTCTTTATAAAAAAATGTGCATTGCAGAGAATAAATATGCATGTAAATAATATGTCTGTACCTATTATTGAGGGTAGAGGTATTGAAGAAATCGGATCATAACAAGCTCACTGACTTACTAATACGTACCAAACAAATCATGTTTCCAAAACTTGAACTCAAAACCCGGTCATAATACAGTTATCGGCATTAAAACGATACGGCACCACATCTTCAAAACATGCAAGAGAAATGCCAAGTCATCAATTTCTTTACTTATCCATTAGTAACAATGACCACTCACTAAATAATATATTCAGCCAAGGTCAGGCCTTTAATGTGTCAAATGCATATAACTGAAAGTAAATTGATTTACTTTAAAAATTTACTGATAAAATTTGAATAAAAAAGTATATCATTGAGAAATATGTAGATCACTACAGGTATAAGAGAGGCCAAGTAGGCCGTCCATGAGTTGGACCGATGACCTAGTGGAGGTCATCGGAATCAGCTGATTATGGGCAACGCAATTAAAGCTATCCTTTCGGCTGTAAGCATAATGAGACAGCCCAGAACTTTTCTAACTATGTATGATGTGGTCGGCTAACAGTCTAACATGATACTCGTACAGCTGAATAACAGTGTTATAAATGGAGCGATTGATAGTCTGACTTTCATAACCCAGTTACATAGTAACATTATGCCTTTTAGAAGGGGTGATAGGAGACAGAAACGAAAACAGAATCATAAAATCAATAGATTTATTTAAGCTTAGCCAAAAGTTTAACGCAACAATAATGAAAACGAATCTCATAATCATTTCACAATTTACAATAAATGAATTGGAAATGTTGAAGATAAAGATTTTCAAAATGACCAACAGAAACTAGCTATAATAATTTGAAATAAGATAGAGAGTTTAGATTTTAGCAATGAATATGGACACGGATTTTTTTCGACACATTGAAAGTTCAATGCCGTTTAACGATCTATCGTGACTAGCGGATTGTCTGTGATATACACTTTATGTCTGTAGACATTATATTCAGGAGGTTAGATTGATCTAAATGCGGTATAATTTTTCTTGAGTTTACTGGCCAAGTTCTTCGTAGAGGTACAGAAAAGAATGACAAACCTTTCAATCGTATATCTTAAAAGAATAGGAAAAAATTAATTGTGAATCTTTAGAGATAGTAAAATTTTAAATACAGATTACAAAAAATACGGCTAGTGCCTTTAAAATACTAGTAATTGTTCACCAGATTCATATAATATCAATTACTTTTAGAGAGAAAGTCAATCGGAACGAGGAGAAACTCAAATGTTAAAAGCATACAACACCAGTCTAAATGCGGTTAATCACGTCTGCTTAGAATGTAGAATTCTAGACGAATTCCATAAAATAAGATTAAATCAAACGATATCTTTACCAAAGTAGAAAATATGAGACACTAAAGACATGATGCGAAAAAACATAACGATGTAGGTGGACTTAAAAATTAAGATATTGCAAATGTTTTGGATGAAACAATCAAGGAATACCCATAGTTGAAACAATGCCGCTTTTAAATGTACTTGCCAACAACCTAGCAACCAAACCTCAAGCAGAGAAAGAAACAGCTAACAGACGAAAAATTTCTTGTCCATGTACTACAAAAAATTCCGCTAATTTACATTTTTATTGGTCAGTTGTACGACCACCAAGCGAGCGTTACGCACCAGCGAATGACATATTTTTATTATTCATTCTTTAGTGAAAGTGGTTGTCAGAGACAGTCCTATTTGTTTTGTGCCTTGTATACTAAACACAGTTTTTGTCACCATAATTTCCTTATTAGCTACGGAAGAGTTTTTGCCAAGGAATTAAGGCGAAAATTGGTCACAATTTTTGCGAAGTTGACCGTATCCAAGGTTAGTGAACTGGCATTTTGGTTAAGGAAGGAAATAATTACCGCGGCAAGTATTAAGTGAGTCTGTATTTGGGTACATTCGATTATCGATAATCGAGAGCTATTTTCATAATCGTTGCTAATTTGACGACAGTTATATGAATGGCTGTAAACTATTTATAATAAAGAGTATTTTTCTTGTTCATAAATTGAAAGATGAATATTAAATGTATGCAAACAATATGTATTTAGTAAACAAAAAAAGGCACAAAGACGATGTTTACTTTGCAGAAAAGTACTTTTTGTTATCTTCGTCATAAAGATGTAGGTACTTTTGTATTTCGAGAATTAAAAAAGTAGGTTCTGAAAATTAATATTGAGTATGTTATATCTAGCGAACCAAATAATAATCCTTCTATGACTCACAGACTGCACCGAATGATATACATTTGATCCACTTTTATTTCCTCCTGAAACCAAAACGGAAATTAATTCATGTTTAGATTAATATCAATAGAAAGCAATATCCAAAAGTACAAACTGATAAAAGTGACTCAAGCCTTTCGCCGAAATCTCATACAATTACAAAACTTACTTGCAAATATACTGATTCAGCAACATTTGATGTTGATTCATCATTTATTAATTTTGTTGGTGTTACGGTTACATTTTAGTATTATTTGCGATTGCCTGCAATGCTGCCTGTTTGAGTACATATTTTGTATTTGCATAGCGAACTAAAAACATAATTTTGTAGCCCGTATATGTGCATCTATTGCAAAACTTGGGACTTTCCTGTACAGTGCTAAAATTATATCTCATAGATGATTTTATTATTATATATTATTAGCCGTTTAAGTCCCACTGCCGGACTAAGGCCTCTCTACTCTGTTTCCACCTCTCTCTGTACCGAGCTACCAAACACTAATCTTTATTAAAGGAGTCCACCTCATCCCACAATCTCCATTTGGGCCTGCCGCGATATCGTTTGCCATTAAGCGGGACCCACTGTATCGTAGTTTGGCTCATTTATCGTCTGACATACGGCAGAAGTGTCCAGCCCAATTCCATTTACTGCATATACTCGTAGAAAACTAATTAAAAACAATGATTTGTATTCACTTGTTAACAATCAAATGCTAATAAAACAGTTTTATTAATCTAATTAGGCTAGGAGGCTGCTTACGCCAAGAATCCGCCTGACTTTGACAGTTCAATCCCTATACCATACATATTGCTTTAGTCCCTTTCTTACATCATACCTCAACATAAGGGTCAGAATAATCACCAAATTCGCCAGCTATTCTAATCCGTATAATTCAACGACGCAGATGTTCAAGTTAAAACAGAATGCGAGTGAATGACCTCACTGACCGAATGATTATTATCTGACCCATTCACTCAATGCTTATTTAATGTCGAATATGGTGCTGTCAGCTTTCTTCTTTATTGGCTTTCTTGCGAATTAGGTACTTGTGAAAATTTAGGCGGCAATTCTGATGAAATATGAATGACTCAAGTGGTTTTATAATGATTTAAGGAAAAAATAATTGAGGAGAATGTATTTCTTTTTTGGTTACTTCATTTTGTAGTCTATATAAAGAATTATTTAGTAAGGTTTTTGTACGCACGGCTACACATCAAGCTATACATTTCTAGTTTGCGCTGATCTCGCACTGTAAGGAAATCCTATACATTGTGAGATCAGCTTATACTGAAAATGTATAGCTTGATGTGTAGCCGTGTGTACTAGCTCTGCGTTTGACAAATATTACGGTTTCCCTAACATCATCATGGTTGCAAATATTTTGGCACATGAGTTCTCATAAAAACTATATAATTCCAAGCTTGATTCTCCTATTAACTTGGCTGATTGCTGATTGCTTGCACATGGTTTGATTACTGATTGCAATCCAACCAAACTTATTAAGAAACTAACAGTCGTTAAAATTACAACTTACACAAAATTTTCTCAACCCATTTCATTACTGTTTTTATCGATTCTCATTTATTTATTTTGAAACGACTCGTTCAATGTATGTTAACTTATATATTTGATTGCTTTGCTTGTGCCTTATGCTTGTAACATTACGTATTTTGCATTCAAAATATTTTGAAGTAACCAATCACTGTTATGAGTGGCCTTGCTTGTTCGTGAGTTGCAGTGACGGGTGATCGGACCAACTGACGTACTTATTATTATTTGGACAGTTCTCGTATCTAGATCTCCTAATTTAGATTTATTTTTAGTGAGAGACCCTTTTGGCGTTTTGTAATGGCTTTTCTGGTTATTACAACTAGCCATTACTGTATCGGCCAAAGGCCTCTACTTTACTCTCTTTCCACCTCTCTCTATCTAGATCTGCCAAGGACCAATCTTTATTAATAGAGTCCAGCTCATCCCGTCATATCCATCTGGGGTCTATTCTAGTTATTACGTCAGAAAATTTTCTTGGATATTTTTAAATCATAAGAAATTCCATGTCCATTAGACCTAAGTCAACAATAATATGAATAACATAAAGTAGACCAACACCAAACTCTAAATAGCTTTCAGTTTCGTTCCAAAAATCCGTTTATTTTTATACAACACCATTCAAAACTTAGACTAGAACCGTTAGAAGTCGATAACTTATGTTGTGAAAACAGAATTACGAGCATCATAATTCATGGCTATGACGGAAGTATATTTTTCAATTCTAGAATGTTCCATAATCAATATTCAAAATGCTTAAGTAGGTATAATTATATCCACAATATAAATTTCGATACACATAGTTCTTTGGCATTTCTTGTGATACCATCTGCTGATGGTGTTTTTAGTTATTTCGGTTCACCTTCCCAATTTAACGAGATACCACTTACTTCAAAAGAATGTTGAGATCAATAATCAGCTTATTTACGCCCAAGTGAGTTGTATAACAGATTTCTTGTTTTCGTCTTGTATCCAAACTTGATTTTTGAGGTGAAAGTCCCCGACAGGTGTTACGCGAGACGTATCGAATCATTTGGGTATAACACGCAATGGATAACTTAATAACATGTAGGTCATTTGACATTTAGATTAATTGAATTTGGTTCGTGTGATTAGAAACGGTTTGGTTGAGTTTTTCGTTGGGAAGTAAGTTGTGCAATCTCATTATATGACTTAGCCTATACGAGCAGCGATACTTTTCAGTATACATATTATGCTACACAGTAGACAAGCTATTACCACGTCAGCTAATCTCGTAATAGTCTTCTTACTAACTAGAGAAGAATTAAGTACAAAATGTTGAGGACTTCATTATTCACTGTTTGTAAATTAGATCAATCATTTCAACATCACATCAGTATTCGTCAGACTATGGAATGATACGACAATATTTGTTTAAAAAGAGTTCAAACAACTCTGCCCATTGTAGTCCACTGCTTCACATAGGCTTCTCCCAAGTTGCACTACAATAGTCTGCCCTCCGCCTTCCGTATCCAGTCTTCCCCAGTCCGATTCATGAGGTCATCGGTTCATCTTGGTAGGGGGCGGACGCAGTCTTGACTCCAGTAGTTGTCTGCTCCATCTGCCATCGGTTCTTCGACAAACATGCCCAGCCCAGTTCAGTTTGCGTACTCTGCAAGGCATGTCGGTAACTCCGTAAACAACAGTTTATCAAAACGGAAGACATTTTAGTCTCTAAAGGCTGCTATTTTGCGAGTATATTTTTTAATGTTTGTAGCTTTTATAACTTATCATACAATTACTTAGACTCTACTAAGTAAAAACACAATTAAAAATGCTTTCATTATTCTTATTATTACTAGCGACCTCGCTCTAATTCATAGGAATAATTGGATTTTGCAGACATTTTATTTTGCTCACATTTTTTTAATACCTACATTTGAAACCAGTATTAAAACAACCTAAAAGTTATTTGCTCAAAATAGACTAACACTCGGTTTCTGAATTAAAATATTGAAATTTAGAACTTATTAATTCAGCGTTACATAAATTCATAATTCCTTCCATTTTTGAAACATAAAAGTAAATTCTTAATGCAGAAACAAATAAATGAAAACAAAAATCAGAAAAATAACTACATATAACCATCTTCAATCGAAAAGGGAAAGAACTCATCTTTAAAGCTATTAAAAGTCGATTGGTTCTTCATTATAATTCCATTGGTTACAGCTGAGCAACTCACAAAGGTGTTATTAATGTTACCCACCTCAACAATAGTTTGTAACCTTATAGATTTGTTTCTGACTATGGGAATTTTTCTACTACCTTTTATGTCAGCATCTTTAAATAAGGTTCCAGCTAGTGGGTTCAATTCTGTGGTTCTATAGAATAATTTCTGAGAAGAACTTGCTTACCATTTTATTATAATAACTACTAGCCTGTGCCAGTGACTTCGCCCGCGGGATTAAATATCCTGTCTTAATCCAGGTTATACCTAACTGTCTGTGTGCCAAATTTCATCCAAATCCTACCAGCCGTTTTTACGTAATTTTAGCAAACATCCAAAAAAACAAACTTTCACATTTATAAAATTTGTAGCATAGTAGGATTTAGGAGACGAGGTATTATATGCCAACTGACTATCGCAGTCGACTGCTAGACATAAGCATCTCCCAAGTTGCACCACGACCTTCTGAGCCGACTCCAAATGATTTTGCAGATTTTAAATTTCATACAACACATTGTTATTTTCACCTCGGTAGCAAATAGCAAACATAGATAAGACTACACAAGTATTATGTTACAATATAAAACGACACAAAAAAATCAACATCAACCACACAAACCCGACTATCAACTGTCATCCACCGCGTTCCTAAGAAATACGAAACGTCTTCCGTTTTTTTTTAACTCCTAACTTTAAGAATAGTTATTATGCTCAGGCGCAGGTAGCCAGTATTTCCGTTCTATTACTCACACTGTGTCGGGAAGTAAAAACTACATGTAAAAGGGAGCTTATTTTATTTTTAAGCATGAATTTTTATTGTTTTAAATTCAAATGTCTAACGGTTAAAATTGATGTTCTCAACGGTTTTTTTGTGTGAAAATGTGTGGAGCTGGCCCCGAATAAATTGGGATAAGATCAGGAATTCACGAGTATACTAAAGAGATGTGATTATGTGGAATAGAATCTTAACACGTTTTAAGCCTTTGTTCGCTTTAGGACAGATTCGCTTTAAGACAGATACGCTTTACGACAGAAGTACAGTGAACTCGATGAAACATTAAGCAAGTAACAAAAATCCTAATATTTATCTTACGATACAAACACAATTGTTATAACATTCTCCTTTAACTTTAAACTGCGCCGTTTCCCTTTACAATAGGTTTCTGCCCTTTATACATTTTTATCTTGATATTTGGCTTCTTTTTTTAGTAATTGTATGAACCGATCCCGCAATATAGTAAATAGTCTTGCGTACGTTAGGTAAGAGTATACCTATATAAACGAAGGGTACAAAATTTACGGTATTATAGTTTCGCGAAATATTATTATGTAACGTGTATAATTGATAGAAGATCCTGGGAACAACTCTGAAGGTACCGTCACCGTAATAGCATTTGTAGTTTTTAAATTTGGTATTCACTAAAGGTGTGCTAAAAGTTTTAGATTTAAAACAAAAAACGTGTAAAAAAATGACTTTTTAAGTTGTAGGTAATATTTTGATCAAAGCATTGTCACCCCGGGGAAAGGCTAATGGCCAAAAGGTCTTTTCCCTTGACTGTAAATACTTAAACTTAATTTTCTCTCTTGTATTTCAGTTTCTTATTTTAGCAACTGAAGAAAATAATTTAAGGTTGGTTTGGACGGTATTTTTGAATTCAGAATTTTTAAATTCATCTTTTCTCCATAACAAGAAACTTGTTCAGAAGTGACTTTCTTTAGTCACTGGGTCGAAAAATAGTTTTGAAACTTAACAAATTCCTCTGTAGTAGAGCCAGCTTGTAATAAAGATAAGCCTCAGGGAATAAATTTGGAGGTAGCAGCGCTTATTGACTAAAAATTGACAAAAATTGTTATATTTTTGCCCTCGTTTGTTTTATCCTGGCCAAATTTCTTACCCATTATCCATATTGTATTTAAATAATGGTAAAAACAGCCCTTTATTTGGACGTTTGGCGATCGCAGAATGGTGGCCGAATGCACAGAGAACGTTGCTGCCCATTCTCTAGTAAGTCCCTTAGTCGCCTTCTACGACACCCACGGGAAGAAATGGGATGGTGCTATTCTTTTACGTCCAGTACCACACGGAATAGCTGAGAGCTGGGAGCTGATATCTACTACAAACAAAACCGGATGTTACAAAATTGTGACAATTAGGATTTCACATTTGTCATTTACGTAATAAGCAGCCAGTAATTAGTTGAATGTTGCAGTTTTTATATCAATTTACAATAAGTTATTGGAACGTGATAGATAACTTCGTTACAGGAAATATGTTACCCAACCATTAGTTCGTAATCCATATTGAAATTATAAATAAGCATGTGAGACACTCATACCAATAATTATGAGTACTGAGATAACAGATAAAAATAAACGGCCATGACAGATATGGTACAAACATACATTTTCATTAGACAAATATTGCCCTAGCAGGATTCAAACCCGTTGCGTGGCAGTTCTAATGCTAGACTATTCGGCCACAGCGGTCGTCGAAATTGAAATATTAATATTATATTATATTATTATAATTTGACGTAAACCAAATCTGTTCTTATACGAACAAGGGAACTTTATGTTGCGGTCTGTACATATTACGTCTTTAAGCAAATCTGTAAATAAGCGAATTTGACCTAACGCGAATCTGGCGTAAAGCGAATCTGTCCTAATGCTAACAAATGCTTTAAAGGTTTTTTTTTTTTTCATTTAGACGATTTTTGTTTGCTTTTTTAATTTTAAATTTATGTTTGATCATTCAGAGTAACAGAACTATTGCTGTCTATTTTATTAACTATTTCTAATTTGTACTGACATTTGTATTTTTTTACGTAATTATAGCGGAAACCTATACGTAATTATAGCTTGCATTAAACGGGCTTACCCTTCCGACTCGATACAAATTTAATACCGCTACTCGTAGTGGGAAAATCCATTGTTTTCTACACTCCTTTTAAAACAATTAATACAATACTTATTTTACCGTCTAAAAAATCAGCAACAAATCAATCGTAGATCATTTCAAAACGACTGTACAATTTCTGTCGTAATGCGAAACTGCCGTAAAGCGAATCTGGCGTAAAGCGAATCTGTCTTAAAGCGAATCTGTCCTAAAGCGAACAAAAGGTTTTAAGCAACAGCAAGTAGCAATGAAATTCTCATACATTTACATGATAAATATACTTTTTAAAATATGTCTTAATATACAGTATGTTTTGCTCCGGTTGTAACATATCGGTATATATTTTTGTCATTGAAGTAGCTTCAATAAACTGTAGCGGACTTGCGACGGAAATATTAAGATCACAGGTAGATCAACGCAATACTTACTCACACATATAAGGTATGTACCCAGTAACTGGGTTGTGGAGGTCAGGTAGGCAGTCGCTCCATGTAAAATACTGGTATTCAGTTGCATCCGGTTAGACTGGAAGTAGATCCCAGTATAGTTGAGAAAAGGCTAGGCGATGATGGCAAGGTATGTACAGCACGCTACATGTCAGTGTTAACAAAACCAGCTGGTCTCTATACTTCATTGCTTTATTGCAAAAGTATCTTCACTATAAGTATATGTACTTGAATCTGATTCAATTTTTAACATTTCCAATATAGGTAAATTGATCTGTGTTTATCAAATGGTCGATTATACAACCTTTGAGGTATTTGATGCTCAGTCATCTCTTACGTCATCCTAGAGGAATTTGAACAACGCAAAAGGGTCTAACTAAAACGGAAACCACATGGCAGATTAGACTCAGTTCAATACCTACACAACTACTACATCCTTAAATAATTGAACGATGATATCACTTAAGTTCTGTAATAAATTACTAAAGACTTCAAGCTATCACTCAAAGCTCAAATCTTTTTTCCTCAAGTCTAAATATAGGTTTCAAAATACTGAGTTTCATAATATCGTTACTATAATATGATCTAGTTATGATCTATGATCTAGTTGAACAAGTGGCGTGGCTAAGCTGAATGACAACGATGAGTTGTTATTTTCTTAACGCGAATAGACTATAATGCATTTGAATTTGAACCCGGATTCTAAGTTAGTCCGATGAATCATACACAAAAACTTTTGAGCATTCATTGTATAAGGGCGCGTACACATTGCATTGTTGTGTTGAATTCTGTAGAGCGCAGGTGATGACCCACCTATGTTTTTTTTTTCGTAGCTTATATATTATTAGATTCATTTGATGGAGTTTAAAAGTATTAAGGCCACAATCACAAACAATGTAATGGATACATTTTAAAGATGTTTTATACAGTCACTTACCTGATTTACCTGTTTAGATAAAAAAACGGAATAGATAAAAAATATATTTTTAAACTTGTTAGAAAATGCTTCTCTGTAAGCGATGTTGCTCGAAAGACCACCGACATACCTATAGTTGCCCGTGTGAAAACCAACCTATTTACTCAGATCCACCAGTAGTTAAGGCCGAAATTAAAAATGAACAGCACGGTTGGCACAGTGGTTAAGCGATTGACCGCTGTGCTACGTGTAGCGGGTTCGATTCCCGCACGGAACAAATATTTGTATGAACTACAAGTAGTTGTTCCGGGTCTGGTTGTTTGTGTATGTGTATTTAAATGTCTGTAAACGCATCCACAATACAGGAGTAATTTCTAGTGTGGGGCAAAGTTTAAAAAAAAAAAAAAAAAACGGATTTTTATTTCCTGATTTTCGCCACCAGACCTCCCTCGAAAACTAACATCACGAAAATTTGTACATTGTTTACAACTCTTTTTAGTCCCAAAATTCCCAATAAATGATACCCTACTTTAGGATGACTACTACTTATATGTATGTGTCCATAATAGGGTATTACACCCACTTTTGAAAAGTGTCATAATTAGATTCTAAAATGCTAATAAAGCATACAAAAAGCAACTTTTTTATTGAATCGATTAATGCCATTAAAACGCATTAAAATTGTATATTTTCATATTTCGGGCGTAATTTGACGAAAACGTTGGACGCAGTGGACGCCATTATATTGCTCTGTGGGTGTGACGTCAGTTTTCTGTGTAAACAAATGCATTGATCTTTTTTATAATAATTGCTTATAGTATAAAAATTGAGTTGTTATTCTACTTATCGTTGGTTTGTTGTTCCTGAATGTAAGATATTATTTCAATAAAAATTACTTTGGTTACCAAAATATACTGCTTTTTTATCTAAGCCAGAACGTCGTGTATTCTTTATGTCAGATTAAGATAATTATATGATGTAATTTGTAAACAATAAATTTCATTGCGACTGACTAACCCACAACATAAATAGCTCTCATTTGACGAAAAATCATACAATTTATATTTATTTGTATTTCAATTCCAATCGATTTAAAAATCGATCTACAATTGGAACCAACAAGGTATTAACCACTTCGCTTCCGTCTGACCCCTTACAGCATGACACTCCCCCCACTCTCTCTCTCTCACACACAAACATACTCGCACACAAATATGTCAATGTATGAATGTGTTGTTGATGAAAGCCAACGCGTGAGTGGCATGTTAACGTTTAGAGTCGTCAATGGACGCTTTCGAGGCGGTACCAACATGTTGTGAAGTGGACTGGTTTGATCTATGACGAGTTTTTTTAAGAGTTGGAATTTTATTTGGTTGATAATTTATGTGTTTTTCATCAATTCGGCGTATTTTGTAGGTACTTAGTAAGTTATTTTAAATAGTTTGAGACAAAGTTATAACCTTTTAGAGGTGTCTCGTATGTACACTCAAGAGTTTGTGAGAGAATGTCAAATTTTCATAAGCAAAGACAACTCAAGATATGTACTGTTTCTTGTGAAGATTTGCGTCGCTTATCTTCTCTACGACTCCTTTTTAACAAAATGAAATCAATTAATTAATGAAAAAGTAGAACTAAACAGTTAAATGCATGGGTAAATATGGGTACAACTATTTCCTACTAGATTTTGCCAGCGATTTCGTCTACGATCCAGGATGAAAAATAGTTTATGCCTAAGCCTTGGTCTATCTTTGTTCCAAATCCGTCAGTCCGTTTAGCGTGAAAGCGTAACAAACAAACCAAGTAACTAACTTTCGCACTTATAATAGTTAAGAAAGAGAGAAAAAACAAAAAAAAATCCAGCTGTCTGTAGGTACTGAATCCTACATTGTCCCAAAAGACATCAAAACCATAAACAAATTCGTACCTCTACTTCAACGCAAAATACTGACATTTCGAAACGGAAAAACAACTCTAGCTCCAAACGCCGTTGAGACATTGAATGGAAAAAACCCCGCAAAAGATTAAAATAATATGTATAAAACTGTGACATACTTATTGGTATGTTTTGTTTCTATTGTTTTTTATTTACCAGAAGTATTTCCCCGTTAATTCTGTACGCGTTTACTTATTCTAAATAGCAATTTTATAGGAAAAATAGGTCCACCTTCATAGGCATTTTTTATTGATTTAAGCTGACAGAGGTTTAATTTAAAATTTTGCTTAGAAATACTACGAAAACGTGGAAATGCGTAGGAAACTGAGTAACGGTTTAAGAATCGGGATACGGTCTCTCCAATTCCGCGTATACCACATTTACATAAACATATAAAACTGGATATCATTTCTTTACGTTCCATTTCTTGTCGGTTTATGGTCAAAAATCGGATGTGCTCCATTTGCACTTGTACCTTTTAAATCCAACCAACTAAATGAACTTTGCGATTAAGGGACTTGTCATAAACATTAATATTTCATGAGGGTTTTATTTCTATGGTGACATTTTTCTTGCATTTACTAATATCAACCGACTCATTCATACGGTGTCATTAAAAAAAAACCATTAAACAAAATTAATATCATGCACGAACTTGCATAGGCCCCGACGAGATTCGAACTCGTGATCTCCTGTTTACTAGACAGGCGCTTTAACCAACTAAGCCACGGCGCCGCTTGTTAATATATGCCTACAGTCGACCCTTGTTCTAGACAACACGCGTGACAAATGGTGACTGCAATTTGAATGCGAATGTTCTTAAAAATACGAAAATTGCCCCCAATTTTCGTATTTTTAAGAACATTCGCATTCAAATTGCAGTCACCATCTGTCAAAAAAGTTTTTGACATTGATCGTCGCTGTGATGTGATTGCGAGTAGACTTCGAAGGTTTTTAGGGTACTGTAATCCCGAATAAAAATGAAACTATTATAAGATCACTCGTGTGTCTGTTTGTATGTCCGTATGTCATAGTCTATTTGCTTCGAATCGAATGCATCGATTTTAGTTGTGAGAACGATTTCAGTTGGGAGAACAGGCTTTACGAGTACAATGTTAAGTTTATCCTTACTATGCTTCATTGTGCGTGGTATGACTCGCGCTTCGCTGGTTTTTTAATTACGAAATTCGGTCTTCAGATTGCAAAAAGATATCATCGACGTGATGTAAAAACTGAAGTAATAAAAAACTATTTTGTCTTCGTAGAGAACTTAATACAGAAGTGGTCTTGCTACGCATACAGAATCTCTCAAAAACAACTGAATCACATGTCTCATACAAAACGTTCAACAAAAATAGGTGTATTTCTGAGCCTAGAAAACATGACACCATATTTTCTATTACGTGACATCGAGCGATTAACGCATCGGTCCAAGTACTTAGAAAACACAAGCATATAAATCAAGATGGAAACTTGAACAACACTTAATATGGTAACCAGTCACGTTAGTTATATCTTTAATGGAAATTCAGATCGGTTCGAAAGTCTGACTGGTTTGAAGGTAAACTTGATGATACTGAGAATTTTTTAATTGTTGGGGATATACGAGTCATTAGTAGCTAAAGTCAAGTGAGGTCTTAGAATCCTAGGTCAGGTTAAGATGAATAGCAGTTGGCCTTAAAGAATTCTTGGGTAATGGTTGGACTTGGTCTAGTTGTGCTTCGCAACTTTTAATCTGCGCTCCTCTGAAATCATCATAGCCAATGATATTATAAGTAAAAAAGGCAGTTAAGTTACATAACCAACATTCGATCTTCAAAAACGCACAATGTCATGCTATTAGATGACACGTGGAAGTAACAGATATCGTAATTATCGGGAGCTAAAAAGAGATAAGATGTTTCGTAACTAGGCTAACTATTCGTCGCCCAGTGGTTGAAATTCGACCATAATTAATTTAAAACTTAATGTATTTCTAATGCATCTTTTTTCGTAAAAATATTAAAAAATTGCACTCTTTCTCCATATAAATATTAACTGTGCCAAAAGTCACACCGCGTAATTATCGTAAAAAGGGGTACAAAGTTTTTGCGTATAATATGTAGAGATAAGCCAAGTTTTGACGAGGTACTTGCAGTGTAATCTATTTACCTATTTATACTTATAAATGCGTATCGTTGTAATCATAAGACTAGATCGATATGAAAATAAGGAAAATTATTGGATAGTATAGTTTTTAGGACAAAACGAAATTAATAACACACATATTATTTTATTTTATTTTATTTGAAAAAAAAAACGTTATTACATTACATTCAACACTTATCAATCAGTAAGGTACCTATATAAAACAATATCAACGTAATAACCACAATATTTTCCACATATTAACAAATAGGTATGATGAGGGCTCACCGGTAAGCTAGTTATTTTCTCATTCAAGGAAACATTTTATAAATATCTTTATAAACTAACTGACTAGTCAGTTACCACAACATATATTCAAGTTGTTCAGTATGTTAATCAATAATTTTACTTCGAAAAGCATTTTTTTAGCATAAATATCAATATCTAAGAAATGTTCATTCTACATTTGCGCGAGACGTTGAAGGGGTGCACGTTTATCTAGGTCTGTCCGGCACGATGTCTGAAGCCTGATCAAAGAATCGGTAATCGCGCACTCCACGGCGATGAATTGATCTAGGAACTACAACTTTAGTATCACTACTAAGGTCTATTCATCAATTTAGCTTATTATGATAAAGGTTTTATTATGGTCGTCTAAGGCCTGATTTCTCCAACGCCAGATAATTTTATTGGAGAAATAATTTTGAATTTTTGGCAGTTATTCCATACAAAAACTGTCAGACGTCAATTTTATTCCACGAACAAAAATTATCAGTCGGTTGAAATATCAACTAGAAATAATTATTCAACGAGTTTCTTCCAATAACAGACGACGTTCAAAAACTGCACGTATCTAGCTTTTAAACCCTATCTTGTAACATGTTCGGACAACGATGAACATATCCAAAGCTAATGATATCCATTACAAGTTCTTACCATACTCCACAAGGTGTTTACGATCAAACCACAGAAATCCATCCATTGCTTCTTAAACGCACAAGAAAGCTATCAAAGTTGTTAGTAATCAATCAATGGATCGCTATTATTAGCTTTGGTAGTATAAATCTTAGAGGATTAGAGACGGTATTCAAGTGTATGATCTCTATAAAAAGTGATGCTCAGGTAAGTTGTATGACAGAGATGGAAGAATATTTTGTTTAAGAATGAATGGTTCACGAAAAGAATGTACAGACGCCAGCACATCGAGCTACCCCAAACTGTCACATATTTCCCAATTGAACATGAACCTTATGTTTATGTAATAAAGTTGAAAATCTATCAAAGAATTTTGACAGATTGGGGTAGCTTGAGAACCATTTGTTGTAAATACCTATCGGAAATCCATTCCTTTTTTTCCTCTAAAATGTTAGTTTTTTATGCGACGATGTTACAAAATATCTTCACCAAACGAAATGAAGCCATTAAAAATATCTCACACGCAAATTAAATTCACATACACAAACCACTAATTCTTGTAACCTTTTCATGCAAGGCTGCAGTTGCCACTAGTCAAGAGATTCAAAAACTGTGGCACCTTCATATAGCAATGTAAACTGAAGTAAGGTCGACTGCACGTAATACGTAACACTTGAACCACGAAAACCGCTTACTGCTTCGAAATGAAGATGCCGTTAATGTGAAATTGTCGAGATATACGTGTGGTTGACTACACTCGTCGCGTGCGCATCAAAACGGCCTTGACAGCGTGACTTTTGAGACCCAACTAAATGTCGGGATCGGTAATATCAAAGGCCAAAGCCATTAGAATATCATAATACTAATAATGTGTTTCGTATTACATGTATTGTAATTAAATAGACATCCGAATAATTGTTGGGCTTGTATAGAAGATGCGTTTGATATGTTGATTGTTAAGGAATTGTTATCAGATAGATTGGTTTACAGAAATATATTTAAATGATTGAATAACCTTTCCTCGTCCATGCTTATTTTTTTATTTTTTTTTAGTGAGGTGAATTCGATATAATAATGTTTACATAATTTAATAACTGACAGTATTAAATTAATTATAAGTACAAGTACCTATACACCGTGACATTTTAGTCGTCTTACAATGGCAGCCCACTTCATGTATCCAATGACTACTAATCATTTATTAAACAAGATATTTTTGAACATTTGCATAATTTAAAAAATTAAAATATCATTCACTAAGACGCATGACGTAGTTTAAAACACACTGTTATGGAGATGAAATTAATGATAGAATGTAATGGTAGGTAGGTAGATATCTTCTACCGTTTGATACGTAATCATTCTTGACAGGGAGGGTGTTTCATAATTCTAAAGCATTATTTATTTTTCTTTGTACCTATTACCTTTATTAATGGTAAAAATGGTTTAACCGCGCCTAGAGGTATTTTATGACGGATACATTGAGTGAACCACCTTTGTAAGACGACTAAAATGTCACGGTGTATAAAAAGGAAGGTAAAAAAAATCTATTCGAAAATCTAAAAAAATCTTGAGTTGATTAAGGGTAAGTAATTACATTGTTTGGTGCGTGTCGGTCTTTAAAATGTAATAAAACAGAAATAGTTTTTTGAAATATTTATTCCTTATTACAAGTAATTTTTTATGACAAAAAGCAATAGTAAACCACAAATAACAACAGCAATACAACCAATAGTAAAAAACAATAGTAAAACAACTATTAGTAGTTTTAGTAGATATTTATTTGAATGTAAGACACTAGGTATAATATTTTACGAAGAACAAACTTGTGTGAATAAGTACAATTATTTAATTACGAACGTGCTCACTACAATTACTTCAGTTTTGTTTACATGCTGCGAAGAAAAGTAAAATAAGAAAGCGACGTTTTCAAAATGTGAAAAATTTAAGAAAACATTTATAAACTAAGACCGAACTGTAGGTGCAGATGCATTTCTCGTGAAACCTACTCAAAATCTTACCGTGGCCATAGTAGTGACTCCTACATTCACAACCCCCATTGCCTTCACATGTATTGATTCCTCAACATTGTACAGGAATATGGAAACGATTTTCCTATTATTTGTGTCCATATATTGCCACGGCACGCCGTAAACGGCACCCTTCAGTTTTTCACTCTAAGGTCGTAAAACGGTAAGTCATTAAAAAAATATATTAGATCAGTGCCTGATCTTTATTTTAGTAAATTAATTGGTTTATTACCGTACTTCCTACCAACTAAAATATGACTGACAGCTGAATCAACTGTTGAAACAATATCACTGACAACGGTAAGTATCGCATCAAAGCTTCCGCTGTCTGGAACAATTGACAAAGTTTAATTTTGACTATCGTATTAGCTGTATATGATCGTCAAATCATACATACTGACCATTTGCGAACACTCAAGAAGCAGTAAACAACCACTCACTTGATGAAACATGTAATACATGAACAATATCGGACCAAAGGCTTCTGATATTCGATCAGTGAAACTGTAACAAAGAAGAATCTTAATTAAAATATACATGTTTATTTAAACACTTTATTTCTGAAGCAAGACAAGTTATTGTCAGTTTTGACGAAAAATGTAGAGTATGCGATTGATTTATTGGGATCACACTGGTGAGTATCACCATCTGTGATCATCATTGTGTTGCCCTTTTTCCAATTTATTTGGGGTTGGAGCTACATGTCATCTTCTACCATACTTTCTTCTCTCTCGTCATCATCTAAGTAGCCACCTGCATTTGAACCATCATCGTTCAGACAATTCATCCATCGGTTTCTTGGTCTTCTTCTATTTTAACACCACAAAAATTATGACAAAACAAAGCAGAGTCCTTACTAGGAGTTTGCTACTTACTCCGTAATAAGCCGATGATAATCTATGCACTGTTTCAACTTTCTAAAAATGAGTTTCGATTCTTCTTCGGAATACATTCCTGTATTTACAGTAGCGTTTCTATCATTCCTCGATAAAACAGCTATATTAGCTGGCAATGGAAAGGTTTCTAGTTCATGAAGCAGTATTTTGAAATGTCCCCAGAGATTGAAAACCATCAAAGATAGTAACAGATCCAACATGCAAAAGCATGTTGAGCATAAGAATGACATGAACCTGAAAAATAAAGTCAAGTTATGGTTGCATATCCTGACTTAGGGCCCTTAGGGCGCACTACGTTTTTGTAGCGGATTGTTAATGAGCGCATTCGTTTTAAAGCATGTTAACAGAGCGCCGCCGGCGCATTTTCTGCCTTATAAAATCAGCAGTATTTGCCATTGCAGTGCGCATAAGCATAGTATAAGCGTAGGAAAAGGCCTTAAAATACCGAGACCCACTGAGGTCTCTATGGCCTTTACTACTTGGATTTTTAATTTTGATATTGAGAAGGAGCAAATTGCCAAAATTGTTGTTGTATATAATAGTACATCATCATAATGATCACCATTCAGACGGAAGACGTCCACTGCTGGTTTATAGGCTTTCCCCTAACATCGTCATGACCGCGGTCTTGTGCTTCCCGCTTACAGCGCTATCCTGCGACCTCTATCTGGTCCACCTTGTACCTACTACAGGCCTACCCACATTGCTGTTGTTGTCTATCGTCATCTGCCTAGCCTTTTCCTGACTAGATATGTTGCACTATGTTGGAATCAGAGTCCAGTGTAACCAGTTACAACATTTCAAATGGAGCGACTGCCTATGTAACCTCTAATAACCCAATTAATGGGTAAGACCCATAGATACCCCATGATCGCCAAGATCGTCTGGTCGTCAGATTTTCGGGCTGTTCTGACTTACCATAACAACAAAGACAGAAATACATTATTTAAATGACCATAGGTACATTGTTTCTTAGATACTTACCAATTAAACACGCAAGCAAACACATACGCATCGAAGAGTATTCCCGAGAGATTCCCTGAAGAGTAATTGTTCCACATAGGAATAAAATTAAACATCACTATGCCAGCATACAACTGGCTTGTCAAGTATAAGCTCCATATAGGGATAATATTGAACAGGTTCAGACCAGCCCACATCTGGCCCGTCAGGTGCAACGTAAAAAGGTGGGAGATGAAATTTACTTTTCTGTATGTCTGTAAAAAACTTAAAAGGTCTCAAATACAATACTATAGTCTGTTCTGCTTGTGGTCATCGTATCAGCCGAAAGACGTCCACTGCTGGACATAACGCTTTGCTCCACCCGGGAATCGAGGAACCCAGGACTTTATGCTCAACAGTTATATAGCTTGCGACCAGCGAAGCAGTTGCAAATATTCTGAATATGGAAGAATATGAATAAACATTAAAATAAATTCAAAAATACGCACCAACGAAACAACAGACATTAGAAAAACTGTATACATATGTCCCAGTTCATAAAAACTCAAAGTTTCCCAATTACTCTTCATATGGTGCATGCTACTGATGAAGCAAAATATATGCAGTCCAAAAATGGCACCATTTATCAAAATCCCATATTTACAACTGTTCCCTTCGATTCCATTCCCCGGCCATGCATTTAAGTTTTTTAAGTGAAAACGTAAGCTTTTCATGTATGTGAAATCGGATGCTTTTTTCGAGTTTTTCCTAAAAAAAAAACTAGATAATTAGTTTATTTATTGTTGTAAATACCATAAAGTTTGACGCTGATTTGACGTAACATACGTGACTACCACATCTTCCAGGAGTATTTTTTTTATTCTTTGCATTTTTTTTTATATTTCCATTCTATGTAAAACAAAAAACTGGACTGTACAAAGGACTGTTCTCAGCTGCAACGATATCTAACATGAAGTAGATCCAAGAAAGTAATGTTTAATTATTAAGCTGTAATTTTCATTGAGCAATTATTTGTAATTAGTGCTTCTACGGATCATGGCACTTAGGTGATTTTTAAAATTACATTTTACTATTTCTTTAATAAATTTCTAAGAAACTCATGGTTTTACGTGAAAGGGTTCAGTTTTCTATTTAAGAGTTTTGTTAAGTTACTAGCTGCGCCCGAATATCAGGATAATAAGTATCCTACGACCTAATCTAGGTCATGGTTTACCCATGTGCCGAATTTCATCCCAATCCGTTCAGCCATTTTAACGTTACAACGTAACAAGCAAACATACAACAAATCAAATCATTTCTCCTTATATAATTAGTTTAGATCAGCGACTTATTTGCTTTATTCTAGCTCATGATTCATGTGTGCAATCTACTGATGTGATGTCAAGTGAAAACGTCGATATTTCTGTACTTTTTGTAATTTTTCATTAGATTTATTCTTTATATCTTTCTTTGTAAGATTCTCGTTAAAAAAACAAAACAATATAAGCAGAAGTAATTGTTCTAAATTATGGCGAAAACCACATCTAAATTAATTGGTGTGACCACTTATATTCAAAGTGGTCACACAGACAGACCCAAACGTATAAAAGTAACTTTATATTCCTTGAATAATAAGTTCAGCTTTGCGGTAGTCAAGCGTTTAAAAAACGCATTTTAGGTGCAATTTAATATTATAAACTTCTTATAATATTATAAATGTGAAAGTTCGGATGTTTGTTACACATTCACAGATAGTTTATAACCTGGATTAACATATAGAATACTTTTATCCCGGTAATACGTTCCCGTGGGATAATTTCCTTCCTGTACGCGGGCGAATCCGCTGGCAAAAACTAGTTAGCTAGACATAATAATTAACATAATCTAGCCTACTAAAATATATTAGCTCTAAATTAAAGTTATGTCAAACGAAATTATGCAGAATGTTAACTTTGCCAAAGGTAATTATGCCACATTAAATTTTGCACTCTTAAAAGTATGACATTGTAAATTCGGGCATGTAAACATTCGGCAAAACAGTAATTATATTACATATTTTTTATGCCTTAAAAATATTCCTTTAAAGAACATTATGCCAAGTGTCTTGTGCCAAATAAATTTCGGAGCATCAAGATTCTGCCAGATAGAGGGGACCCCACTGTGCGACCCATCGCACAAATTGAACTGTGTATAATTATGATCGTAGGGTTAATAAAATAATTACTTTAGCAGGAAAAACTTAAGTATTTGCACCTGTCTAATACCCTTGACCGTTTGTTAATTATAATACAATGGCTAAGTAATTGAGTATGGGTGTGTATTTAGAAATTAAAAATAATCACCTTAATGATTTTGACTAACAGTTTTTTTTGCAATCTTAATATTTAATTGAAATTATAATTAGTTTGAACTACTATGATGTGTTTTTTTAGGTGGGTAATCATCAAATAACTTCTCCGGCTCTGGGTGGAGCTCCTGCACCACCCAGACCGGGAGAAGTTATTTATGGCGTGTCAGACTTTTACTGACTAAAACCCACCCGTGTTCCCTCAGTTGCCTGTGTGCCAGAGGCCGCGGTATCTCTTTCGAACAGCCCGCACCCCTGGCAGGCATCGGCCCTTGCAGGCCCCACCAGTTGGTGCTGACATCTCTTTGAGGCGCGCGTGGAACACAACGCGCCGTCCGACCCGGGCTTGGTCCTTATCGGACAGCGAGCTACCCATTACTCGCCGTCCGCAAGCCCGCGCCTGCGGTGGTCGGGATCAGCCTGGGATTCCTAACGCCCAGGGCGTCTCCTCAGGAGGCTAGGCTGGTGAGGGCGCATATACTGCCTCTCCCTCACGTGCGCCACCTCCCTCTTCGCAAGCAGTATGGCGTGTGTTAGGTACGTTTGTAGTAGTATAAGCAGCTTATAGTGTTCCCACTGCTGGGAGAACACAGGCGCCTCTTTTCGTGAAGACATGTGGCATTGACGTCACATATCTTCGAACTTGTAATCCTAGTACATGCTGGTTTCATCCCGATGTTTTTTTTTTCACCGTATTAAGAGATCTGTGTAGTATCGTATTATTGTTTGTAAATAATAAAACGCACCACTATTCTACAAAAGACTAGACTGGCAGATTAAGACTAATAATTTCAGTTAAAAGACAGAAAAACAGTATGAAAATCTCTATATTAAGGTACCCCACCCAAAAAGTTTTAAAATAAAAAATCGTTTACATACAAGGTCTTTATTTAAAAGCCAATAAAATACATTAACAAATATAAAATCCTAACAATCACAATAAACAGCTCGAAAACCAATAATAATAACATTAACAATAACACAAAAGCTATTGCAAAACTGAAATGCAATTTATGTTTAAAACCCATTTACATGGATTTCAACATGAATGTCAAGTTTCATATTTTTATAACATGGACAGGTAAGGTGTTAGAACCTTGAAATACCTACATACAGATGCATTATTATATTGTACAGTTACGAGACTATTACGAATGATTATTAATAATAATAAAGTTGTCAATCTAATAATAATGTCTACCGCACGGGTGATTTTTAACGCAACCGTGTTCTATCGCACAAAGGATTTTCAACTCTCGGTGTTGAGCCGAGCATTGAAAATCCATAAACCGAATGCATTTCAGCGCGTCAAAAACATATACTGTTGGATTTTCAACTCTTGGCGGTAAGCAGTGGGTTCAAAATACAGTGCATGACATAAAAACGCCCGGTACGAGGGCTAGTGAAGTTTGAATTTACACGCTACAGTACGGACAAGGTTAAGTAGGACATTTTAAATCTAGGTTAGAATGTTTATTATGTCAACATTGGACAAACACGCTTAAAAGAAATTGAACGACCGCTGGTAGTGTTGTCACTTGAAGTAACTATGAGTTGAGAAAATCTGTTTTCTTTTGTTTTATCGTGTTTAGACATCGTTGATTCTGTGAAGTATGACACACTAATACCTGACACTAAAGGCTTCTTCAAATAGGCGCAACGTGACAGCGCGACGCGACACTTTTCATAGAAATTGTTCTATGAGAGTCGCATCGCGCTGTCGCGTCGCGTCTGTTTCAAGAAGCCTTAACTGTAGTCGATGACCCTCCAAAAAAAAGTCATCAAAGTAATTTATTTGTTGTTTCGCTGGCTAATTTAATTTGACCCTGTATTGTGTGCCTAAATGTGTGTCAAATAAGATTATTGTCTTTCTTTCATAGAGTTAAAGGGCGTTCTAACACAGTATGTATTTAGCTAGCGATACTGACACTCATTAAATTCACAATCGATTAAACCAATTACATTTTGTCCAGCCTAGGATCAATCTCAGGACCTGACGACGGTCAGCAGTCGCTCTTGCGATCAATTTACCAATAAACTTAGTTATGCACAGTTGGGGAAATCAATTACTTATCAAATTGATACGCTTCATTAATTAACCCTACTGTAACACCCATCACAAAGCTGTCAAAAAACGACAGTCGCCATTTGAATATACGGACAATCTAAGTCGGTCAATTAATTTCTCAGATTTACCTACTCTTAATTAAACTGTTATACGGATCTCGAATGGTAAACAGATACATCGCCGGTCGCCTGTCAGCCGGTGCAAGTCAAACGGGGGTAATGTGTCATTACGGTCCAAGAGACAGACTTTTAACATAACCTGTTACTTAGGACGAAGACACACAGGCATTACGGTCCGATTCAAACTTTGTGGCTACTCTGAAGTGCGCTACTCGATGCGCAGTACCTCGCCCCTCGCCACCGCTGAAACGCGAATTTGTTATAATATGTTCCGAGCCGCTATAGTTTGAATTGGGAAAAATGTATGTAGCTTTGTTTATACGCTTTGTGGGTTGCATAACTCGAACTACGCAAATACTTAATACAACATTGTACGATACCTAAATACAGGTTGGCAGGGATATCGACGAGAATTCTAGACGTGGCGTTGTCGTTTTTTAAAGGTGAATTATATACAGTGCTGTTTCGTACAAAAGTACAGTATCTACCTCTACACGGCCAAATGCATGGAACAGCAGTTTTGACGCAAAAACGGCAGAACAGATTTAGATGAAATTTGGCACACAGATAGTTTATAACCTAGATTAACATAGGATACTTTGCATCCCAGTGGTATGTTCCCGTGGGATAATTTCCGACCTCCTCGCGGGCGAAGCCGCTGGCAACTGTCTAATAAAACGTGGACTTAAGAAGAAGAAGAAGTAAGAAACCCTGGCCTAAGCAGCAAGCGAAACCTCTCTTGTGTGCCTTTGGCCTTACATAGACATACCATCTTATATCTTATTCACCGTGTTCAAGTGTCTATGTATTTATCTTGGCATGTAATTGCTGTATGTACATAATGGTTGATTGCATTCTTGCGTCCTGGCAGTTTGACGTGGGGTCGACCTGAAGATATATTTTAAATTATGGTACCAATTATTTGACGAAACAAATTAGCCCTTTTTTAGTGAAACTTTGCACGTTTCTTCGAAATTAAATCTAAAAATAATGCAGAAAAGAACTTAATTGTCACGATTAATCACTCAAGCAAGAATAAAAAAATAATTGCTCGTTTATGATAGGTACGTAAATGAAATGAAATAAAACATTTGTATTTTCCTACTATTAATCTATTTATATAAAAAAGAATCACCGAAATGTATGTACGCGCATAGCTTCCGAACGACTACACCAAATTGGATGATTATTTTTTATGTGTTCCTTATTGTCAGGACAAGGTTTATATATGTGAAAATTTAAAAAAAAAATATAGATTTGATCAGTATATACAAAAAGTGATCAGAAAACTTTGATAGATCTTTGACGAAACAATCGACCAATTGATTTGATTTTACTTCGTACCATTTTTATTTTATTTCCTCAGTCGCGACTGGTGAAATAGAATATGGCAGTACGAAGTTCGCTGCGTCAGCTAGTAAATAATATAAAATAGGTACCAGGAAAAGATAGGAAGAAGGATTTGTCAGCAGTACATTTTCGAAAATAAAATGAATGGTCACTCACATTAAACGATGTAATCTTACCCTAACAGTATTTGAAAATTATTAAAAAACTTCCTCGTTTCTTACGAATTAATTCTTCCATTTCATCAATAAATTGCCTCACCCTTAATTTTCTACGAAATAGGTACAGGCGATTTTTTTGTGATTTCAGACTTTACTGGTACACAAACTTTAGCGATCCCATATATTTTTTTATTCGTACACAAAGCAGGAACTGTAACTATCTGCAATATTCGAACAGGTTAGAATCGAATCTTTTTCTCGCCTTTTTACAATTTGCAGTAAACTATAGAAGAATACGAATTAATTGCAATATTGCTCACTCTCCCATAGCAAATAGAGCGATAATTTATATTCTACATACTGACCAGACCTTTAAGAAATATCTAACAATATATGTGATGCTGGAACTTACATTTAGGCAAATAGACTAACGGCAAAAAATATATTTTTGGCAGTAGAATCGTTTTCCGACCACGCAAAAATAAAAAATAAATTTAAATTTAGAGTACAGTAAATATTTCCTTTATTTTTTTGAAATCATTACATATCATTAATTCGTAGCAAAGATACTTCAATTTGCTACGATTTAATGATATGTAATGATTTCAAAAAAATTACTAAAATGGGTCAATACTTTCTTTATCGATGTTAAAATTACTTTGACTGTTACTGATTTCTCTTTAGTCATGGATTTTTATTCGATTAAGATTAGACCCTCGATTGAAGAAGGTTAGATTATAAAGTAGGAAACACCATAAAACGATTATACGGAAAAAAAACAGCTTTTTCTTTTCGCATAACCTTGCCTCATGTGTAGAATATTAAAAGAAAAATTGAACAAAATTAATTATCAACCACGATTAATCATTCCGTCGAAGCGATAACTGTACTAATTACCTATTTATAATGAGCTATTCTTTGAAATTAAATAATAAAGGAATATCAAAAAATTAAAATACTAGATATAAAAGAACCACCACCAGTAGAATTCAGTCATAATTGCAACTGACGTTAGCCTTATTAACATCAAAAATAGCGTACAGAAACAATGCAAAGAATTAAAAAGATACTCTACGAAGATGAAACGCTCGTGTAAGTTAACTAAAAACTAAAACTCAGTCGAGATTCACCCGGACGTAATAAAATCCCGTCGGGATTTTTTCGAGCACTCGATTTTTAACTCTCAGTGTTGAACCGAGCATTGAGAATCCAAAAGAGTGTATCTCAGCGTATCGAAAATCTAACAGTGTGTTTTACTGTTCGATTTTAAACTCTCTACGCTAAGCAGTGCGTTGAAAATTGAGTGTGCGAAAAAATCCCGCCGCGATTGTATTACGTCAGCGGGAGTGTGAGTTAATGATATAATATTTATTGGAACAAAAACACATTTTACAATATTGATTTCGTACGTAAATAGCTGCATTAGTTACAAAATTGTGTTGTTAACACCCACCTCCAAGATGGTGACTACAGCGTTCCAAATTCCTGATATGAAAATACAGTAGGGTTAAAAATTAAAATTGTTAAAAAAAAGTAGTAAAAAATAAAATAGTAACATATTTAAATATTAACAAATTAATAAATTAAAATGTAAATAGTTAAGTGCTTAATGTTGTGCATGTGAGAGTGTTGTATGAGGGTGTAGTGCGTGTCTGTGGGGTGTAAGTGTGCTTGTGGAACCTTGCCACGAGCACACTCTACGCTACGTGAGATAACGAACTTTACCTATTATTTATACATGAATTAAATAATATTTTTTCTTCTCTTTTAGAGGCAACATCCAAAAAGTTACCGAATTTGGCTATATAAAAATCCTGCGTTTTACTTTATTATGCGTAAATGTATGGCCTGGGAAGGAAATTGGGGAGGAATATTCGAAATACATGGGTGTACGGGCTATTGCACAAGTTCTGGCATGTCTATTTTGTATGATTACCGGTATATTCTTTATTGTGCTACATTCAGATATGAGTTTTTATGAAGTGGGACATATGATTATAACTGTGCTCATTGGGTTAGCTTCGTTGGTGCGTATTCTTTCTTCTAATTTTTTTTTCTTGACAAAACATCACGAACCCAGTGTGCGGTATTGATGTGGGTGGATGTTGATCTCAATATTAGTCTCTTAGCAAACGAAAAAAAAAGGGAGGTTCTGTAATGGACATGAATAATAATATATGTTTTTTTTTATGTATGAAGGTATAACTTTTTCTGAATTGTCCGATTTTCAGTACATATTGACTTGTTTTCCATAAGCGTCTCCCTCATAATATTTACTTGCACTATTATCATTTATATTAATAATGCTTGTCATATCAACATAATAGTCATAACTTTTATTTGCCATAAAATAAGTTTCCATAATAACATGGTGTTATAGTCATTCGTTTCTATAAGTAACATTTTACATAATCGATACTTGACATAAGCAACATTTAATATAATTTAAAAACGTTTATTATTGTTTCGTACAAAAAATAATGTCATAAAGTAATTTGGTCTGTAAATCAAATGATTTATTACAACAAAGAATCTTTAGACAATATACAGTTTGTCAAATTCGAAAAGGCTAGGTTAGAACTATGACCACACAAAACGCGCAAAGGCGAGCGAGCGAAGCGACCGTGCCGCGGCAGCGACCGCCGAGCGCTAGATTTCCTCTTTTGCAAGCAAGCATGCATGGTAGATTAATTTATTTTTAGGTTCCCTTGTGAACTAGCATTGTTGCGATAGTATGGGCAAACGAATATTATGGTGAATAAATGTTATAGAAAACAACATTTTTGAAAATGAAAAATTTATCAAAAATAATTATGGTTAAAAATTAATATGACACTTGGTCGATTATGACCAATGAAATTAGTGAAAATAATTTTATGTAATTTCATGATTATGGCAACTGAAGCGTTTTTTCTGATTAAATTATGGCAAATACAAGTATGGTATATAAAATTATTGCATTTTAAATTATAGCAAACATTAGTAAAACCCGATTTTGACCATTCTTTTTAATAAAAAGTGTATACTTCGATGTTGGTCCCATTTAAAATTGAAAAAATATCACCGCAAAGAGTAGATTTTTTTAAAGGAAACACTAAACGGACATAAAAGAAAAAATAACCCTTCTAGTATTATTTAAGCTCCTAAATTAATGTAAATTACTAACTTCGAGTCGGCCCAAAACAAACCTAAAGGCTCCAAGTAAATGAATGGCACCTTGATAGATCTACATTGATTGTTTTTTGGCGTCGACTCAAAACTAGTCATTTAGATTAATTTAGGAGCTTAATAAGACTAAAAGGTTTATTTTTTGCTTTGCAGTGATCACGTTTTTCAGTACAAAATAACGCCTAATTTATTTTCCACAGGACTATTGCATACCTGCATTAAAATTCGTTGATCAATTTCATCTAGATTATATTTTGTCTACAGACGAGATTAGTACTCACGCTACCTCAATCTAAAAAGTACAGACACCTGGCTTCTACGTTTCTGACAAAAACGCACTTGCTTTTCTTTAAAGATGCGTCTGAATATTCAATGAAGGTAATTAAAAAAAAAAGCAATATTATTTGATCAGATCGAGATCTTGGATTCGATACTAAGATCGTGCAAAGAGTTTTTTTTTACCCATTTATGTACACACACATATACAAACAGACAAGAAGATTAAAACAGAAAAATAGGTACAGAGGATCTCCTCTGTAGGTACCTATTTTTACCTTCGATTCGATTTTTTTCCTGCGATAGGAGAGAAGATAAAGAGATGTAGACAGCGTGTGTAAGGGTAAAATATAAAATAAACTACATTAATTATCAAAAACCAATAATTTACTAAATAACATAAATATACTAAGTTATTGGGTTTTCCTCTCTGGAATTTTTCAGTGGCAGCTCAGATTCTGAATTCGTGCCATGTTGGTGATATGCTCGCCCCCTATTACATGGCATTTAAAAATAATTGGCGAAATGTAGCTGTACTATACGTACCTACCTTCCTGCCCAACCGTTCGGGGAAATGTTGATGTTATCTACATAGTATTGAGGATTTTAAATTTTTTCACAGACATACAGAAGAGTTCATTTCATCTCCCATCGTTTTACCTTATACTTGACAAGCCAGTTGTATGCTGGCATAGTAATGTTTAATTTTATTCCTATGTGGAACAACTACTCTTCTGGAAAGTACAAACAGAAGATTCTTTACAACACAACGTATGAACATTCGTTGTACCTCGCTGTGCCGGTACTAAAAATTTATACGCACTTCGATGCATATGTGATTGGTTGGATTTATAATTGGTAAGTTGTTTTTTTAAATGTTGTGTTCAGAGGAGCTCAACTTCTACAGATCTAGCTCTTAATCACAAAACTCGAGTACAACATGTAAGATTATTAAAGGCTTCTTCAAACAGCCGCGACGCGACACTTGTAGAACAATTTCCATTAAGTTTTCATAGAAATTGTTCTACGAGTGTCGCGACGCGACCGTCGCGTCGCGCTAGTCTGCACGAGCCTTAACGCTAAACCTAAGATATCCCAATTAGAGTACTGAGTTAAAAGCATAATACAATGAGCAAAACTATATTTTTTTAAAGCTAACTGATATTATTAAGAAAAACGTGTTGATCCTAGCATTACTTTATGCATTTGAATTTGAGTGTTATCACCTTCGAATAAGATTGAATTTTCTTTGGTTCAATCGGCGGAAGGTATGGCAAAATGCATAATTTTTGAAAAAATACCCTTTATGAAAGGGTACTGAAATTGATTCAGTAGTTAATTAGGAACAAACCACTTTCAGGACTTTTTGAATTCTGTTAGACTGTATGAATTATTTAATACCGAAATTACGTATTATTTCTTATTTCTTAACTTTCGGGCATTTCCACTTACGAATATAAGAGTAGTATGGGGACCTAACAAGAACGAATAACAACACGATTTGACAGTCGTCTCCCATAAATAATTACCCGTCCGAAAAATTGATTTTGAACACTTGTATTGACGTCTAACCACTTGCGAACGGGCCAGTATCTTCATTGATGGACTTACAGAAAAGACCCCTTGGTCTGGCTGGTTATGTTAAGCAGTGAACGTGGAAATAGCCGATTAATGAGGTCGAAGGTTCGAGGCCAGACAAGCACTTTGTGTAAATTATTCTATCACCATTGCCCTCAAGTCCTCAACCAAACGGTGAAGCATTATAGGCTGATTTTGCTTTTATGCTAAGTGGTGACTGGTACTTCTATTAAGGAGACCTCAATCTATTTTTTCTTCTTCAGGATAATGTCATTAATGTGTTCAACGTCTTTATGCATGTTGGATCTGCTAATATTTTTAATGATTTTCAATATCTGGGGACATTTGAACATACTACTTCATAATCTAGAAACTTTTCCATTGCCTGCTAACAAAGTTTCTTTATCAATGGACGACAGAAACGCTACTGTGTATGCAGAAATGTATTCCGAAGAAGAATTGAAACTAATTACTGAGAAATTGAAGCAGTGTATAAATTATCATCGATTTATTAAGGAGTAAGTCACCTTAAGTATAATCACGACTTCAATTATGAACTGACTTTTTTTGTTTTTCTGTTTTGATAGGCAGATACAAATATATAGGGTCAAATTAAAATAACTGGAAATACTATACCCATGTGTTTGATATCGATATCAAAAAGTAATAAAAAAAAAAAACAATAAAATAAAAAAACATCATTCTCACAAATTACAAAAACGGCTGATCGAGTACGGGTACCTTCGCACATTGAATAATGAAAAAAAAAATCCTTTTGTTCCATTAGGGTTCCATATCGATACACAAAATGTGGCTAAAGTATTTCCAGGTAATTTAATTTGACCCTGCATATTTGTTACAAATACTTTAATATAATACCTGACAACAAGTTGCTGCACCATATTTATTTGCTTTAAAACGATATTTATTCTAGGATTGTTTCTGATTTCAGTTTCACTGACAAAATGTCAGAAACTTTTGGTCCGATGTTGTTAATTTATTACATGTATATTCAAATAAGCGGGTGCTTACTGCTTCTTGAATGTTCTCAAATGGTCAGTAATAATATCTACTTTATTATTAATTTTTATTTTTCATTTATTTGCGCGTCTTTCTCCGTGATTACTGGGCTGAGTTACGTGATTATTTTTTTTGATTTGGTAGAGGAAGCTCGCTAAGTGGTTCCATTTATATTTTATTAACTTTAATTGCGTAGTTTTTCAGTTAGCTTCAATTAGACGTTTATTAACTTCCTCACTCTGTTATTTACATAGCAAGTGGTGCACGAATATGTGTGGCGGGTTATGAATGGTTACTAACAACCACGACTAAAAAGAGAAAAAAATACAAATAAAACAACAATTTCCAAGTAAAAACAATACTTTCACAAATTGGTCGTAAAAACAAACGTAGAAAACCAAAGACAAAGAATCCCGATGTTAAATGTTATTTTACACTTTGTAGATTTTTTTTCGTGTAAAACGGTTTTTTCCTCATTACAGTTTAACTTGAATGTCGTCATTACTGTTTCAGACAACAGAAGCCTTGGTACGATACTTACCTTTGTCAGCCACAACTTTTCAGCAGTTAATTCTGCTGTCAGTAATATTTGAGTTGGTGGGAAGTACGGTAAGAACCCATACCGTTTTTTTGGATGGGAAATCATAAAATGAGTTCTCCCGCTCTGGGTGGAGCGTGGGGGCGTGTCAGACTTTTACTGACTAAAACCCACCCGTGTTCTTTCAGTTACCTGTGTCAGGGCCACAGTAACTATTTCGAACGAATCCACGACCCTGGAGAACACATCCCTTACTGATATTTCTTCCATTAGCTAAAGGGATCATTGCAATAGATATCAAAAAACTTATACTAAAATATTTTCACAAAAACAGTACAGTAAGAAACACAACGAAAATACTAATTGGTTTCTTACAGTTTTTTCTACAGCTATTTACTCAGATTATAGGGGGGAAGCTATTTAAACCATAATAATAAACATAGTTCTGTTATATATTTTTTAAAATGAATCTTATCCAAAGCACGTGGTGGCGTAGTGGTATTGGCCCCGGTTAACGAATTGTAGGTCGTAAGCTCGAACACAAGCAGGTAGTCTGTGCTTAATTTCATTACTACTGCTCTGAAAAGGATGATGGAAAACTTCGTGAGGAAACCGGTATGTCCTAGAACCGAAACTTCAAAGACATGTAACATCCACCAACCCGCACTGGGCCAGCGTAGTGGATTACGATCCACTCCCTGTCACAGAGAGGAAGCCTGTGTCCCAGACATTGTAGGCTGATTACGCTATGCAAAGCAAAACAGCATTGATATTGAAGTTCAGTCACAAATATTTTCAGAGTGGGAAACTAAAGAATGCCGTTTACGGCGTGCCGTGGCAATATATGGACACAAGTAATAGGAGGATCGTTTCCATATTCCTGTACAATGTTCAAGAACCAATACATGTGAAGGCAATGGGGGTTGTCGATATAGGAGTTACTACTATGGCCACGGTAAGCGTTTGAGCTGGTTCCAAGATAAATGTTTTAGTCTTTGCATCATTTTCAGTCTACTGGTACTTATATTTACTAGTCTGCGCGACGCATAGGAGGCTTATTTTTTATCAGCCTTTGTAAATATACATGTATGTATGTATTGTCCTTTGTGACACTCTAGAGACTAAACGCGTAAGCCGATTTTATGACTCTTGCGGCAATCGATTAGTCTAAATCTTATGACTGTTACTGAAGACATAACAGTAATCAAAACTCAATAATCAATATGGTGACAACTAGACGCCATATAGTGAAAAAGGAAAAAATAACAACAAACTATGACTACGAGTATACATAGGGTGACTGGTAATTAGTGATATTTAAACACATGATTGTACTCATCATAACAAACGACTTTCCCAAAGAAACGATGTTTTTGTATAACTACCTTATTGACCCCAATTTTATTACCCCAATAGAATATTGAGTACCTAATATGAATAATACACCATCAGCTGTAATTCAATTTAGTTACCTACAGACAAAAACCATGCATTATTCTTTCATTTATTTTTTTATTTTATTAATTTATCATCGGACTGCGAGCGCGTCGCAGTCAAGCGACTCACAGCTGATAGCGCGCGCGCGATCCGTACGGTAGTTAAATTAATGACAAAAGAATAATTAATGGTAAAAGTGGATATTTTTTGTTTGTAGGTAACTAAATTAAATTACAGCTGATGGTGTATAATTCTTGTTAGATAATCAATATTCTATTCATGTGCTAATTAAGAAAAAAATTGTTTCTTTGGGAAGTTGTTTGTTATGATGAGTACAACCATGTGTTTAAATATCGGTCAATAATTACCAGTCACCCTATATTTCATTGGAGAGGTCTTTGAAAATCATCTTCCGTTTCTCTGTTTATTTTTCATTTTGAATGACCATTTCTTGTTCATCTTTTTCAGATTTTGAAAACGACGCTGTCTTATTTTACTTTCCTTCGTACCATGTAAAAAAACTGAAATCATCATATAGAACACGTACCTACTTGATTACATAATATTTCTTCTTCAAATCTTTTTATTTTTCTTGAAGATAGCTTCTTGTATTTGCACAAGTTTCGATATTGTTCTTTGTCGCAATTTACCTTAATATTTTTGGGTGACGAATAAAATTCTCAAAAATGTGTTTGGTATTATTATTACAGTACCTATCCAAAGAGCGACACCAGAAAGTTTTGAACTTTATAATGACGCAAAATAGAAACATGAATTGTTTGTGTTAACACAAACATTTTAGATTAAATTAATAAAAAAAACCTAATCGTTTAGAGTGGCGTCATATTTCTACGAATAACTATTGTGTTATCAAATCAATGTGAATAGGAAACAGCGCGAATGCTGGTGTCAGAAAAACATCAAAACTCGTTATTGCGATAGATTTTTGATTGATTGTTTATAAAAAACAGGAAATACATAATTTTTGTTCTGTGGAATTAAATAGATAAATTGTTGTTCTGTGAACTTGTGTCGGGTTTAATAACAATGAAATGGAAATTAAATTATCATCCATGCAATCTATATATATATATAAATAAAAATGAATCGCCGAAATGTATGTACGCGCATAACTTCCGAACGACTGCACTAAATTAGATTATTCTTTTTTTTATGTGTTCCTTATTGTCAGGACAAGGTTTGTATATAAGAAAATTTAAAAAATATACATAGATTTGATCAGAATTATTTTTTACAATCTAATACAAAAAGTGATTGACAATATGTGACAGAAGACTTTGACAGATGTTTGATGTTTGACGAAACAATCGACCAACTGATTTGATTTTACCAGTCGCGACTGGAGAAATAAAATATAGCGTTACGAAGTTCGCCGGGTCAGTTAGTTTTATATAAAATAATAAACGTCTAACATTTCATTAATTATTTCGATCTATCTATGATTCTAAGTATTTCTTATGTTGCACTTGCCATGTTTTGGTTCTGCATCACTCTAAAATTGACTGGAATAAAATGGTTCAGGCATTAAATCCGCCTTTGTAGGTATAGTTTTTTTTAAACTTGTGCATAAAGTTTTAATAAATAAATAAATATGCATTGGTGTGTCTTGCAATTCCACTATTGAATCAGAGCTGAACCGTGTTTGTATCATTAGGTAAGTATGCCCTAAATATTTCCACGGTAGAGCCCAGTTATGTAGTGCAATTTTCTAAGTGTAGCAAATCAAATTAAGAAAAGTCAACGAGGCTTGACAGTTCGTGGTTTTTCATCGATTTTTAAAGTTCCAAGGGACAAGATTTTTAATATTTTGGGTTTTTTTTACTAAGTTTATTTTGTTCAGAGTTGTGATTCTTATTTTTAAATGCAGAAGCATCATTCTTATTAACCAGCAAAATTTTCCTACAGTATCATTATTTATCTGCAAAAATTGCTGAAGGAAATACACTTACAGTTTACCCGACCTGTAAATTGAACCCTCCTGCTCAGCAGTAGCGTTTGCGACCACTAGAGTACATAGGTACATAAATTGCTTAGTAAGAACTCAAAATTGAATATGTAGAAGTCTTATTTTTTACATTATTTATCTGTTTTTCTACTGACATTAATGATTACGACACAAGACACACGTAATAATTACTAAAATATTCCTTTAATCGCCGGATGCGTTGTCCGTTTGACAGCAAATTGGCCATTTTAGTTGATTTATTTGAAATATTTAAGACAAGTCATGACGGCTATGATAATCACGCTCTAATGATAGGTAGGAGGAAATCTGTATTTTATGATCATTGGCTAAACGACAAAAAAATAAATAACCCGAGTTTTAAATAACAAAATGTCTTGTTTGTCATTTTAACCCCCGGCAAAGGCCAAGAAAAGAGTATTGTTTTTTTGTATTGTTTTATATTCTACATATAAATAATTGAAGGCTGAAAAAGAAGTGCTTTTCACAAAGCGATTTCAGCAATACGTAATTACCTACCCACATATATACATACAGTCGATCAGGTCATCCTACAAAACTGCCTATTTCCTACATCCTACAAACTCATCATCATCATCATCTGGCTAGCCTTTTCTCAACTACGTTGCGGCTTCCAGTCCAACCAGATGAAGCTAATTACCAGTATTTTGTATGGAGCGACTGCCTATCTGTCCTCCACAACCCAGTTACTGGGTAATACGATACCCCTTGGTAAGACTGGCTGTCACACTTTCGGGCTTCTGACGACCTGTAACGACTGTCAAAGATCCACGAATGACAGCCGGGACCAATGGCTTAACGTGCTACATTCTACAAACTCACGACATGTCTAAAACGCCTTCACAAGCGATGGATCGTGAAAAATATTCAGTGTTTACGCACATTGTTAGCGTGACAGCCGGTTATTGTGGATAATGGATACAATCGGCTACATACTTCAAAATAAAACACGCTGTATATGCAAAATGAGATCCCGATGAGATGTAGCGTGTACACTAATGTGTTGTAAAGAAAGTATAGTATTCACATTAATAAACTTAATTATAAATGATAATAATTGTTTTTCTGTTTGTGTGTTACGTTACGTATTACTGCTGAGTTAGATGGACTTTGGCAGACATAAAATGTATATTGTTAAGAGGATTAAAACCAAACTCGTTAATAGTTTTAGAGCTTTTATCAGCGGTTTGGCGTAGAGGTCGGAAATTATTCCACGGGAACGTACCCCAAAATAAAAAGTACCCTATGTGTTATTCCAGGTTATAAACCATCTGTGTGCCAAATTTCGTCCAGATTCGTTGGGCCGTTTTTGCGTGATTTAGTAACCAACATACCTATATATTATATCATCCAAACAAAAAAAAACACATTTATAATATTATAGAAGGATTTTATTTAGTAAGCTACACATTGGAATTTGAATCGGTTTTCACCATCATGCAGAGCTTGGATTCGGAAAGGTTTATTTGTGGAATAAATTTATATTAGAACAAAATTCTCGAAGTTTTGATGTCGTGTAAAGTACGCAAGAATTATTCTAGCAATCCACCCTAAACGCCACAAAAATAGAAAATAAAAACATCCAGTTCAACAGCTATGTATGTAAGGAAGATATAAACAAATATCTATAGAAAATACACTTTCACTATGTACAATATACCTACGTCTGAAAAATTGTTTCTTGACCGGGGAAACCGAGACGAACCTACTACAATCATATAGAAAGTGCAAGTACTACAACGACAAGCTTGTGATGTATGTGTAATTTTTAAAAATTGCTATTGTAAGCAAATGGCAATTTTCACTGTATTGTCTTGAGCGAAATATGTTGTGATCTTTTTACCTGGGTATGTCGTAAGGTCTATAATTGAATAAATTGAGTGTACTCGTCTTTATACTTGGGTCATTGTCAAGCTTAGGGTTTTTTTTGCGAAAAATTGAAACACGTAATTTATAAAAATCAATGGTATATTATAACTCTTACTTTACGTTACAACAAAACTGTATCAGTCTGAGATCAATAATTCAAAAAAGGCGATTTATAAGAAAATACAAATATTTCGGTTCTACCGAAAAGATTAATATGTCCACCAAGTAGACTAAAATGTTAATTATTGAAAAAAAAAGCATTCAAAAACTTAAAAAAAATGTTTTGTGTCTGTGTACCGAAAAGACAATTCATTTCGGTGGTCAAAATATGTCTTCGTCGTCAGAAGACCAGACGCGTTCAAATGCGTTCAGCCAGAGAAAGGGGGATTTGTGGCTTCTCTTTTGACATTGACGTATTTGCGCTGTCAGAATATACGTTCGAAAATTGTATGCGCTTATGAACATTACCTCCAATCAGCAGTGATGGACTGCGCTCGCCAATTTTCAATGGTTGCTGCATCGAGCCACTCGCAATTGAACTCGACTATTGGCTTGCCACTGGACTGTGCGTAGGAGTCAAGGTTGGACTCGGTGAATTCATCCTCTCGGTGGGAGCGGGTGTGTCATTCTGAGTAGGACTTTGCAGAGGAGTCGTCAGGACTGTACTTGATAGGGTTGGGACATTATTTTGGAGTGGTCTGGGACATAGTGCTATGTCAAGTTTTTTGCAACCTAAGCCCGTAATGTATACAAATACTTTCTGGACTACATTTCATACAACTCAACCTACGAAACTGAGGCATCATTCATTTACGGCGACTCCAAGTAACCTGATGGAATTTCCTTGAGCGTGCTTATCAGCCGTACGCTTGACAACTACCCATGCCTTTAGAGGCTCCTTTGCCGTGTCCACTCTCACTGTAATGCCAGATTATGTCATCTACGTTAGTCTCCTCGCTCAAGTAAGCAGCAATTGGGTGGAACATCGTCTTGTTTCTGTACTGAGTTGAAGGTCCGTCACTCAAAATATGCATCCGTTTCAAATTTGAAACAAGGGTTTTCATTGCAGCTATCAACTTCTTTTTCAGTAAAACATTCTCTACTTTCAACCTTCTTCTGTTTCTCACTGCATTACGTGCACCCATTTCAGCTCTTGATAATACTGAAGTAGAAGACTTGACGGCGGCGTTTCGCGTGTAATGTACTTTTCATCTTCTTTTTTGTATTTTGACTTTTTCTCTGGGTCTTCTTGCATCCTTTCTCCATTTCCTCCTCAAAACCTTTTTTTCACATCCAGTAAATCATCTACAGTTTCTATTTTCTCTTCGGCTTTCTTCCAATGTAATATTCTCTGTCCTTACTTCGGTTTTTTTCCAAGGCTTTTGGATCCTGGTTAAATTTTTCACGCGCCTTTCTCATACTCAGTGGTTTTTGCTCACGGCGTCGTATTTTTTTCTAGTTTCGGTAAGTTACTTCTTGTTTTCACCATCGCCTGTAAAATCACAACAAGCAATGCATACAAACGAAAAGAAAGTAAAGCTGTGAAAAGGAAGAGCAGGAGATTTTATTAGTAAAAAATTTTGCTTAGGGGAAACGACCGTGCTTATGAAAAAATATTATTTCTCATGCCATTAGAAATGCATTACAGGTACCTATCATTGTTAACTTAGAGTATGTAGCTATGGATAACTACATACACTACAAGTCGACATGGTGTAGAAAGGTGTGAGGGAAGTGGTGATTTAAAACATATTTACTCACAAAAATAAAGCGAAAATGTAACAAAAATAGGTCACTAGCCCATAACTGATAAAAAGTTTTATAAGTTATAATAACTAAATAAACCAAATTCGAGAAAACAATGCATTTGGTGGACATCTGTCGGTTCGGTGGACAAAAGTTCCACAAAAAAGATTTCCACCGAATGGACTTTTTTCGCAAAATCATTCACACCTTGCGCCTTTTATAGGTTTATGCCAAAAGCCAAAGTATTTTCATTGTTTAACTAGTTATTAAGAATGTTTGATGAATTTATAATGATTTACTCACCATAATACAGCAGTAACCGGAAAGACAACTCAACTTTGACATCACTAAATATTTTTCTTAGTACAACAACGTTTTCTGCGTACGAGTCGCGGCAAAATGGCCTCGGACAAAAGTACGATATTGGCTGCATTCAATTTTACGTTCCGTTCCAACATTTGACATTTACTTTATTTTAATCAGTATCGAAAGTAATGTCCACCGGAAAGACAAAAAACGTGACAAGATTAAATGATGCAAAAAGTGTGATTTATTTCTATCAATTTTTTTCATACTTTTCGTTAAATGGAAAACGTACGTAGATTAGGAAAAAATATAATTTTTGTAAAACACTAAAAAACACGTATTTATTATAAGTTCCATTCTATTGAAAGGTAGAATCCGAACAGTCCACCGAAGTGGACAATTCGGTTACATGGTGGTGGCATAAAGTAAAAAAAATATAAATTTATCGAAAATCTGTTACAGTTATGGTCTAGTACATTTAGTTTACTTTATTATTATGATGTAAAATTAGGACGTAATTATTAAAAGTGTCATAAAAGATTCGTATGAAAAGTTTTTTTTAGGGTTAGGATAATGACCCACTTACTAAAACGGACATGCGGTTTCCACCATCATTTATGGAATTTATTCCAGAACGTTTATGTGTATTTGTATTTAAACTGACATTTAATAAAAAATGTTATCGCAATGTATCGCTGGTATAATAATTTAATAATACAAAATAATAATTCGGTGTGCAGAATGGTTCATTCTTGTCATAGTGCCGGGATTTATTTTTGTGAAACTTAAAAAAAATATAAATTAATTTTCTTTTCGTGAAAATATTTTTATGACCCAAAAACGAGAGCTGCTATATAGCTGGATGTTGAGCCTTATAAACAAAGTCACAAAACTCGAAAACTCCTATTATAAGGTTTACTGGTGGAAAAGGTAATACTTAGTAGGTTTCCACTAGCACTTCGCGTGGCACATGGCGTCTGATAAAACCAGATTTTAAAGTATGTTATTTCTCGGGTGTAACCAAGTAGTAACTCGTAGAAAATGCCTCAGGCATTTGTAACCCGTATTTTAATTAAATCCCATATTTCAACCCCGTATTTTAAGTATCCCTGTATTTCAACCCCGTAATATCCCACATATTTCAACCCATTTTCTACGGTGGCAATAATTCGCCTTGGTAAAGTATTTTTTTATATAAGCATATTTTAATAATAAATAAATAAAAAATTCTAGCAACGCAAAACCACAGTTCCCATTTAAATGCCACACTTTTTCACCGCATTCATAACAGAATCCACCGTTGGTTCGGAACACAACTCTAGCCTATCAAATTCCACTTGTTTGCCAGTTACTTCCACCGGTGGACGAATGTCGGACATCTGGCCGATAGTGAAAGTATAAAGTGCCATATTTTGTCAACAACCGGTGGTTACAGTTACGTCAGAAGAATTTCGTTGTCCGTAAGTGGTATTTTTGTAACTGGTAAAGAGGTGATGAAAGAAAAGGCATCGGCTTATTGTTTAATTATTGTTTTTATGTAATAATTGGCTTTTACTCGCGGTTTCGTTCGCGTGGATGTCAGAAAATATCCCAACGTACTACTGGGTCTACCGGAATTTTGACCACAGTGATTTATACACCTAAACCTTTCTCAATCACTCCGTCTATTAGTGAAAACCGTATGAAAATCAGTTCGATACTTTTTGAGTTTACCGCGTTCAAACAGAAAGACAGACAGACAGACGCGGCGGAGGGAAGTGACTTCATTCTATTACATGTACCTAGTATGGATGGAGAGATAGTAAAAAAATCCCGGTGATCTGAAGGTTTATGGGATGTAAATTAAAACTCTAAATATTTTATTTCACACTAATCTTAGAACTTAGGTGATTTTTCCAGTGTGATGGGAGGACAATGTAGACCTTTCCGAGAGCTGACGTTGAAATATGACGAATTATAAGAGTTAATTAATTATTTTTGTTAACAAAACGGCGTAATATGCTGTTTTCTGTCTAAACTAGATGGAAACGTACGTGGAACGTAAGAAAACCTAGAATTAAAAAGGTTTCAAACCAGTTGCATTGACCATTGGGGTGATCAGCTCGCTTCTTCTCTGTATACATTCTGTATGAGAAGACTTTACACATTTGCCTAGCCTTTCGCAACTGTGTTTGGGACGGCTTGGAGTGTAACTTGATGCAGCTGAATACGAGTATTTTGCATGGAGCAACTGCCTATCTGGCCTCCACAACCAGATATTCAGTAATACGATACCCTTTGGCTTACCAAATCCAGCCAGCCTTAGCTGATTCAGTGACTTTCAAGCTTCTGACGACCCGAAACGACTGTCAAAGATCTACGTATGACAGCCGGGACCAACGGCTTAATGTGTTTTCCGCGGCACGGATGGATCTTCGTGTGTAAAGATGGTCACCCATACATGGAACAAGACTTTGCACATTGACTGGTAGTATTAATCATTTTAATCAGTGTTAGATTCAATATATTTTCGTCCGTAAAAGATAGAAAGTCTAGTGGCATTTACGTATTATGAAATATTTACTGTCCATATTCTGAACAGAAATTTGTAAAATATGTAAATAACATAGAATGACGTTTGTTTTTTTATGTTCGTCCGTCAAACAGTCACACCCGTTTTACCTCATGTACCGTTTACTATAGAAAGTTTAAAGCACAGTTCTAAGAAACGAAAGATTAAACTGGTACTAAACCAGGTTAGAACAGCGCCAGGTCTGAGGAACAAGAAAAAATCAAATAATTTGTAGCAAAAATGTTAGTAAATTTTTTATTTCTTGAGTTAATTTTCATTAAAGTTCCTTACGCAAGAAAGTCAGAATTAAATACCGTTTTTAATACAGAGCCATCTGTTAGCTTAAGTTTTTAGATGCTCTCATAAGGTTGCCGCCATCTTGGATTTTCATTTGACCTCACTATCGGCTTCAGCACCCTCAAAAACCATGAAAACGACCCCATAATGAAAAGATCGATTTTAATTTTGACTGTTGGCTTCAGCCAACCAAAAGGGAAAGGCCAGGCAGATGATGATATTGGCTTCAGCCAACCATTCAAACAATATCTCTATCTCTCTCTTCCTCAAAAAGAGCAGCTTTGTTCCACACTCTGCTGAGTATAGGCGACCTCTGTTTTGTGCCATGCTTTCCTGGTCTGTGGAGTCTAGCCATTTTGTCTCATTTTGTAGGTCTTTCACCCACCTGGCTAGATTATGAAAATTATCAATCATAAGACGCAAGCAAGAATGATTGCGATTTTTAACGAGATAGTAAAGATAGCAAAATGAGTTATTCATTTTTATTAACCTTTTACAACAGGTGCTAACAACCTGTTTATAGTTTCGTCATAAAAAAAACGGAAGTAATTAATTACTTTCACTTTTTATAATCAAAGACGATATTTATTGTATGTTTACGTCATAATCTCATATTATACCATTGGATTATGAATCGATTATGTCATCTCGATTAGGAACTAAATCTATTCAGAATTCATTAATTTAGTATTTGGATGATTTATTTTTAATCTTATTAGCATTAACATTAATTATTAATTTTCTTAGATTTTAATTAGCGATCTTCAAATGCAATTTCTTTATTGGGACAAAATTCCGTTTCACGTACGGATATGACATCCTCTGTTCTTATCTAATCTCTATACCCATAGTTTAACAGTAATAACATTGAAGAAATTGTTTTAATATCAAAATAACAACGGTTTACTAAATGCCTATGAGATTATATACATAAATTATTTATATGAAAGTAGGTAACTTATGACAAAAAACTATTTTAAATTTTTTCGTCTGTCCGTCAGTCTATCTGTTTGTTCCGGATAATATCCGAAATGGCAGGACCGTTTTTGACGGGACGTTCACTCGTTCGTTAAAAGAAGTAACATAGGAGTTTTGTCCTGGTAGCACGTTCCCGTGGAATAGATTCCGACAACCACGCGAGAGAAGCCGCGGGCACAGCTAGTCTTAACTAAATCAGCAAAAAATGTGGTGAAAAATATAATCAAACATTAGCTGTCGCATAGTCAGGTAAAAATAAATATCAACTCATTACAAAATAACAACGGAATGGCGTTAAATTCTTTTCACTCTTGAAATCACCACGACATATCGGTCGTAACATCTTACTTAATGATTTCGTTCGTAAAAATCAAAACAATTTCACTGTACTATTCACTGATTTATCATCATCTGTGATCACTATCCGGAACAGTGTTCTATTAGGTATCATGTTGTGAATTAAATTTAATAGAGTTTTTGAATGTCACTTGATTTGTTAAAGCATTTTGAGCCTGTAGTGAAAAACTGCTATGAAATGACGAAAAAAGCAAGGAAATTATAAATGATCAGGTATATTAAAAGTTACATGTAATTTTGTATTTTACAATATATTTTATATTTAAAAATAAAACTAAATGAAGTACGTCGGAATATTTGTTTGTTGAGAGTGAAAATTCAATAAACAAAGACGAGCTACTGTTATTATTGGTAAAATGCATGCTTAAACCTCATTAAAATTAGGAGCTAAGTAAGTGGAAAATTATAATTGCTCTTTGTTTAACGTTTATTAATTTAAAAATGTTATCGAATTTATCTGCTTGGACACTTTGGACAGTTTGTAAGCGTTCATAGTTGTAAGACCACACGAACGTAGTTTCATTCAGTAAGTACTTAGATGCAAATCATTATAATTTTTTTTAAACTTAAAATTATTTTGATTGTAAATACTTAATTCAAACAATATTATAAAAAGTGTATAAGCATAAAAATGCTAAGTTATAAATGTTTTTAAATAACTGCTAAGCAAAGACTAACATAGTAGTGACGACACGGGTATTTAACTGTATACTAGACCCATACGTTGTCGAAACGCGCGACAAGGACGGAAATAACTCTTCCAAAAATCTCTCAATATTTCCATCGATTGTACACATTTTTCCGATTATCTCATTTTACTATGACTTCTTTAAAACATATTTTTTTGGAACATTTCTAATATTAGTCATCATTCCTATTGTAATAGCTCAAATAGGATGGCCTTGAACTGAGTAAAATATTCCAAAAGTAAAACCAAAGAAAGATGTGTAAGTATCAAATATTGAAACGATAGCCATTACGTTTTTAATAACAATAGCCACCGGTTTTCATTGTAACACAGAACAGAAGCCAAAACAAATTGGTCAAAGCATAAAGAATTCATTAGAAAATCTCAATTGGCACCGATGTTTGTACAAAGCGAAAGTATTTTTTGTATTGTTTTGACGAATGATTCGTATTGTTCTGCAATAGCCGTGATGATAATTGAGATGTCCGTTAATTGGAGCGATTTATTTACTGAAGAATACTGGTTTATTGACATCTGCGTAAATTAACCGAGTGGAATCTAATGCAATTGTAGCGTGTAGTTTACCAAAAATACGCATTTTCTGCTTCAACGAATTGATGCAAATAAAGTGAGCTTTTTAAGTTACTATTCTGAACAACATCACTAATTATTATTATTAATTTATTTATTCAGATATCAAAGATACATTGGGTTAGTAACAATACTCTTATCTTATGTTAGTACTTAACTAATAACACAGACAGTGTACAGGTGAACTCACTAACGGGCTGTCATGTCTCCCGGCTATATCGCGTAGAATGCTGTTGGGGCTGCCACGAAGTCTGTATAGCGAGGCCGCTCTTATACGCCGTACAGCATTGAAGCCGTCGGTACGTGCCTCAGCGAACATAGATGACGCGCTATAGAACCGAGGCACACGCAACAGCAACCTAAATGCGTTGTTATACTGGATCCGTAGAGCATTGTAGGCCTTTTGGGTGTTGTTGAACCATAGGCTCCCCGACTACAGCGACATGCAATATGCTTTGAACAACATTATTATGACCGCAGCTGCACATCGGGAGAACTGGCGGGCCAGCATATTAGCCCGAACCGACAATGTTCTGCGCTCCCTCTCCATATCTGCGACATCTTTCAAATCGTCTGTCACCAAGTGGCCCGGGTATTTAAAGGAGTACACTCTGTGCAACCCTACACCGTTCAGTATCACAGGAAGGACGGTGGAGGGACACTTGGTATCGGACTTGAAGACCATGTATTATGACTTGCTTTCGTTGTATACAAGGCCATGAGAAGCAGCATAAGATTCGCAAATATCGAGAAGTTTACGGAGCGCACCGACCAAGGGCGCCAGCAGCACCATGTCGTCAGCATAGCTTAAGTTATTGAAACAAACTCCATCAATAAAGCAACCGACACGTGTGCTGCTGAGCCGCTCGATCAGTGCATTCACGTCTGCGTGCCTCACGCCACACTCTGGCCTACTTGGCTCTGAGAGCTCTAATGCCCAGCGCACCTGACTCTCCTGCTCCATGAATCAGTACCGCAGAACTGAAACGAGCTCCAGCGGCACCGCGGTCTCAGACAATTTCTGCCAGAGGACATCAAAAGAGACAAGATCAAAAGCCTTGGACAGTTCTAGGAAACATGCACAGACAGGAATTTTCCTGTCTGTGTAGTACCTGACAGCATGCTTTAAACCAAGCATAGCGGTTGCTGTTGACAGCCCTGGCCGAAACCCAAACTGGGCGTCATGCACTAATGTGTAAGGTATAAATATAGCGGGAAAATTGCAAAATTTCAGCCCATAATGTTCCCACTGCTACCATAGTGTATAATGTTAACCCAGGCGTTCGCTCGGTGAGAGGGAGTGGGCCGTTACCACCACGTGGGGTCAGTGCGGGTTGGTAGGTGTCACATGTCTTCGAATATTTGGTTCTAGGACAAGCCGGTTCCTCAGTCATGTTTTCTTTTACCGTTTTGAGAGCAGTGCTCATGAAATAATGTACACAAAGTAATGCGCCTGCCTGGATTCATTACTGCTGAGCCACCACTACTCCAAATTACACTGGCTATTTATTTGCTGGCATTCCGGAGCCAAGTATATATAAATACTAGCCTCTGTTCGCGACTTCGTTCGCGTCAAGTTTCTTGCAACCTCGACCTACCCCGTCGAGTCGAATGGCCTGCCCGTGCGAGTACTTCGTATTCGTGACTTTTGTTCTCGTTGCTCGGCTCCTAAGGGTCTTAGCGTATGTATATAGCTTAAAGCCTTCCTCGATAAACGGGCTTTCCAACACTACAAGAATATTTCAATTCGAACCAGTAGTAGTTCTTGAGATTAGCGCGTTCAACCAAACACACTCTTCAGCTTTATAATATTATAAAAAGTATAGATAACATTCAGTATAAATAATAAGCTAGCTCTTAACAGCTTTAAGTAGGCAATTGACCTATAATAACCTGGGCTCCTGAGAATTGAAGTAAAAACGCCCTGACAATTTATTGAAAACCCTTACAATTGCTGACTGATCTATTTGTCCTTATCCCGGATAAATCCAATCCAAATCGATATAAATTTCAATCAACTCGAACCATAATCGATTCTAGACTTGTACATGCAAATTTGACAGTTGATCTGGTTATCAGTTGTCTAGATTTACCGTATCATTTACTTACGTGAAGACATGTGCGCGTGAGTTGTATACAGACTGCTTTTTAAAGTGCACTGACTTTTGTTTCTTTCTTTAGACTTTGTTAATGCAAGGTCAAGGTATGCATTTGTACGTCTTTAACAATATGTTTGTTGAAGGTTGTGCTGAGATAGAGAATCTATAGCTATACCTTTAAAGTAGCTTTTCGTGTCCCGTGTAACGGATTTCGATGCGGTTTTCACCGTCATTTAGAGTATTAATTCCGAAAGTTTTGTATGTATTCACGTTTAATATTAAACTAACATTTGATTGAAAAAAGCTTTATGTTTTGTCAAGTCATAGAAACCATGTGTGGCGGGGAGGTTCTAACTTCTTTTATAAATAGTTAACCGTAGATTACAGTGGTAGTAAGACGGTATGAACCACGTGGACTTTAAGAATTGATGGTTTTTTTGATGGGTTTTGCTATATTCTAGCCTCAAATTTATATTCAGTTTAGGATCGACATCTCGTCAGTTTACAGCAAACATTTGTTTAATTATATGCTTTAAGATTACAAGTATATAGGATTTGTATTGGTGTACCTCCCTTTGCCTTCACATTGTCTTCGATTGTACTTTCATTCAAGCGAAAGACAATACAGTATCAATAATCACGTCCTCGTTCCTTCTAAGGTCTTAGGCTCTCTACAAACGGTAAACCAATCCTTAACAATATCGCTGTCAATATCCAGTTTGCTGATGATAGAATGACTGTAGTCTTTCCAGTATTATTGGCTCGAGCCAATTACATATAACTTTCCCAAAGTACACTGCAGGATAAGTTTTTATCCAGTACGCAAACTGAACCATGAATTCAACATATCATTCTAAACCCCCTACCGTATAATTTTGTCGTCGGTTATACAAAGAAAAATCAGCTGTTCCGTACATTTTGACCGCGTAGGATTTTTCTTGTAAAATGCTGAATTCATGGTTACAGTTTGCGCACTGGATAAAAACTTATCCTGTATATTTTTGTTTATAATATACCCCCTTCGTGCCTACAAAAGCACGCTAAGCCCTCTGTCATTTGAAGATTTTGACTACCGTTACGAGTAGTCAAAAGTTCGTAAAATCCGACAACTACGGGGTAGAAATCATAATCAGCATATAATGTTCCCACCGCTGGGACACAGGAATCCTCTGTGAGAGTGGGCTGTAATCCATCACGCGAGCCCATTGCGGTTTTATGGATGTCACATGTCTTCGAATGATTGGTCCTAAGGACATAGCGGTTTCCTCACGATGCTTTCCTTCACCGTTTCGAGTGCGGTGGTGATGAAATAATTTACATAAAGTAAAGCGCCTGCCGGGATTCGAACTTATGACCTACAACTCATAAGTCGCGTTTAGTTAAACTGAAAGGAGACACGAACATAGTAGGGATATTCAGGAAACAAATAAACCAGTGCGCCAAAGAATCTGCTATTTTATAGAAAAGTGCAATACCTACGCGGTCAAAATCTATAGAATTAAATTGACCACTATCTCACATGATGGTAGCGATGCAGGTGCGGTCGACGACAGAGCAAGCTTGTCTAGAAGTAACCTTTTTAATCGAAGCCTGAAGATTCCCGAGTTATACCTATAAAACAAACATACTAGCTCGAAAGTCTCACAACCAGTCATATCAAGGAGTATCGTGTTACCCAGTAACTGGGTTGTGGAGGTCAGATAGTCTGTCGCTCTATGTAAAATACTGGTATTCAGCTGCATCCGGTCAGACTGGAAGCCGACCCCAATATAGTTGGGAAAAAGCTAGGCAAATGATGACTAAGGCAATTAGTTAGACTCCAATTTTCAACCAACCTACCATATCAACTTTCTTTAAATGAGTACGATATATAATCGAAATGTCAACAAAGATTACGTAAAAATAGAAGTGTTCACGGTTAACGTAGTATGACGAATAGTTTGTACCTATTCTTTGTTTGCAAACCAATGTTTGTAAATGTTTCAATGATTTGTCTGTGAATAATCGATGTTTCATGCTCATCGTCTATTTGAAGATTAGGTACTCTCTATTTGTGTTTTGAAATCACTGAATAAATGTCGTAATACAAAAGAGAAAAATATCTATATTCACTCTCCGATGAACCATTTCTTTATTGAAACTATGTGAAATCAAACACTTTAGTCACTTAAATTCTAATGAAATCTTTTTTATGTAATTAAGTAAGTTAATTAATGAACTTGCCAAATGTTTTATTATTTGATAAGGATACAATATTATTATAGGTTATTATTATCTTTTGCGATAGATAGGCCGAATAACGATGTATACTGACTTTGGATAAATATACTTTCATATTTAATTAGACCAAAATGACAGATATTAGTATCGCTTAGCTGTCATGTTGACAAAAAGGTCCATCGCAGCTGTCATTTTAGTTTCAGACTATAGTGTGATGAGCTATTCGACGTTATCGTGAAACATCTAATATTACAGTATTTTTATCACAAAAAACGACGATCTCGACGAGAGCTTTCCCTGTAGTAACTAAGTCGTAGAGAAACACGCTGAGTACCTATGCGTGAAGACGAGTAGCGTCAGCACTTATAGGTGCACTTACATGAGCAACTAAAACTGCCCCACCCTGGTCAATTCTCGTCAACTATGACGTCACGATTACATCCAGCAATTTAGGAACCTGTTGCCAGAGATACGGCCGCACAATATCATTCAATATGGAGCAACTTAGGCAATACGTACCCCCGCCGCCTTCACCGCTGGCCGGTTCCTCTCGCAAAAACGAGACGTAGTTATACGTACAAACGAGATAGGAAGATTATTGTTACAATTTATTGTTGTTGCTCCAGATTGCTCCAATTAATTGATCCAGATTGATCCATTAGTGTTGCCGAGCAATAATTGCTCAAAAAGTTGCCTGTGTAAGAGCACCTTAACACACACACACATACTTAATTCGCCATTGTCTCTCACGGTACCGAGAGCTCCTGCGCTTACAATCACATTCACAGCGTGTTTGACTAACACAAGTAAAGCGCGCGTCGCTACGTAAGATAAATATACTATAAAACAATTCACACACTAAGACGCACCACGCGAAGGGGCGCAGATAACGCGCTCCCGCGCGTGATTATTTTCATACAAATTTAATAAAAACGCTGGAAAAGCACTAAGAATTTGGCTCGTTTCGCGCACCCCATACCGTGGTGTGTAGCAGTGTGATCCGCCTAAGAGTTGTAAACTTGTAATTTTTAATAAAACCTTTCCAATTGCATAAAATTAAAAACTTTTCCTCAATTAACAAGGCATTAACAACACTCAATCCCCTCATTATATGGAAAATCATTCACCACTGATATGTATTACGAAAGTATAAATAGTTAAATATTCAGTCTCATTCGTGGGAGCTGCTATATTAGAAAATTTGATTACGGCTCAGTTTCCTGTTACAAAAACAAAATTAACAGCTACTTATAACCGCAAATGATTTGCTAAATTCAACCGTAACTCTTTAATAATAAGGTATAATGATGATGAAGGGGACATTATAGAAAATATATGTTGTTATATTGGAATAACTATTGCACGTATAAATTACTCCACATTTGCTGGTATCTTATGCAAGATGTTGTGTCAAGTTTGTTTTGAAAAATGTCTGCGAAAGAATCATTGATTGCAACTCATTCTTTTTTGTATAACCGACGAAAAATTTATATGCTAGGGGGTATTTAATGATATGATAAGCCCATTTATACATTGCGTGACTTCTCAAGGGTGTGACTTGTAGGTTATGGGAATATTTTCACTAGTGGAAACGCTGTTGCACGACTAATTAATTGTCGATAAACAATTTAGTAGTAAAATATTAATATCTGTTAAGTTTTATTTGCAATTTTTCACAAACAAGCAATAATCAACCTTAAGTGTACGTATCTAACAGTGTACTACACCCAAATTTTGCCAGTTATGTAAAAGGGGCGAGTCAACTGCCATCAATATGTCCTACTTGTGTAGCTCATTTCATTTCTGCAGTATACTAACATACAAAATCTCCTCTTTCCAGATGTAAATAAACAACGCGCAAGAAAACAGGCCACCTGCGCGGATTATTGACCCAGTCACGAACGGTCACCGGAACCATTATGCCTTATACATCCAACACTATCTGAACGGACCTGACCAGCATTGCGAACGGGAAGCACCGTTAATTATGCCAATTTAGTAGCAACCACAATGATGGAAGAAGTAACGCCACGTCCAAATGTCGAATACATCCCTCCTTTACCCCTAAAGGTGAAGCAAAGAGGATCGACAACTTATACACAAATAACAAGTGACGACAGCACTATGAACACAAACGGGTTCACCGCTACCGATGTCCGGATGGACTCGCTAAGTTCGATGCACTCACTCGTCCTTAATTCTAAGACACCATCTGCAACGGTATTCGTAGCGGCGACCCAGTCAGATCGACCCGCGAGTACGCCTAGCACGGACGCTCTCAACGGTCCACACGTGGTCACTATCAGAATAAACACCGACGCAGACAAACCAAAAGCACCAAAAATATCCAGCGTACACCTCAAGAGCGACGTCGACATCGAAACCTTCAAGATTAACGACGTGTGCAAAAAAAACAACAGCTTAGTCCGACTCAATGTTGATGAAAACAGACCGAAAATTCTAGAAAACGAAGATCATCTGAAGACCGACAAAGCGCCGTATATTTATTGTAATTCTTTCTTGAATTCTATGACAAATATGGTTATGTCAAGCGGTCAGTGCTCCCCTAGTGATACCCTGGACTCCGGAACATGCAGCGATCTTGACGGCACTCCTCCCCCTCTACCCAAAAAGAAGACCTCAAAAACAAGTTCAATAAAGAAAGCCGTATCTGTAACGCTAATCAGCTCGAGAAACGGGAGCAGCCAAAGCGAAGTGGATTTTGAAGACAACGACTCGAATATATCATGCGATTCTCTGAATAGTAGCGAGCTGAACGTAAGCGTGCACGCCGATGAAAGTCATAACGAATATAGTAAAAAAGAAAAGAAACAGAGTTCGCAATCACCCGACGCGCCGGAGACGTTCGCCAAAGCGAACAATAAAGACAGTAGCTTTCTACCACTGGGTCTGCTGCAAGACATAAGAGACCGTTCAGCGAAACTAAATACGGTCGAAACTGAAAGCGAGGCGAAGCCCGAGCCACACGAGGAAGCGAACCAGAATATTAATGAGGATGCTAATATTCCGAAAGAAAGCGCACAACTCACATCGTTCCGTCTAGTTTCTCAGTTTAATAGCGAGTGCAAGAACACGACGGAGTCGCTACCCGCGAACTTGTGCTCCAAAACACCACTGATTAGCGAGAGCACTTACGAGGAGCGAAAGCAACAGGACAAGATGAAACAAGAACAAATGATCTATAGCAGTCATTACTTTGATACGGACAAATTTTACGATTTCCATCTGAATGAAAAACAATTTGATGATGTGAAAAGTGTTAGTGTTGGTGCTAAAACTGAGTTTGAAGTGTCTGAAGTGGAGTACTTCGCCGGCGTGAAGGATTACAAAAACGAGGAGATGCCGTCGACGATAAAAAGTTCCAAAGGAACTATAAGGGGCGTGAAGAACCGCGTACGGGCGGGCATAGCGACGTTTTTGCAAATACAGAACACGACAAAGGTAATTTTTTGTGATTGTCTTCCATTTTAATTTCAGCTCGCTCGGTTTTTAGGTCGACTGCTACCTCGTTATACACGTACTGATTTTAGAGGTCACAACTAAATGCATTCGAAAGTATTACACGCAAGCACGTATTCTAGTTTATTAAAATTCTTATTTTAAATGGCGGTCGTGAAAATGTTCGATATTGAGCCTTCATGGTAGATTGTCGTGAACAATGGAAGGGTGAAGGAACAAAATGTACAAACAATTGGCAGGTTTAATTAACATTGAGAATTATGAACGGACGTTGCTGTGTCTTGGTCTAAAGGCTTTTGTACGACAACAGTTGCCATTGTAAAGAGTACATGTGATGTAATTGCTGGAAAACGTTTTGTGATAGCTCATATCTAATTTGTAAACAATCGAGCTTTTTATTTTGGATTTACCGTTAAAGTTTCATAATAGATTTAATTTATGGGCTTCGAAGTGATTTGTGGATGGTTTATCGACCATCAAATAACCTGATACACAATGAGGATATACAAGTTCTGCTAAACTATTAATTTGGATTAAACCACGCTGATCTTCATCTTAGCGGATTGATGGCAATAAGTTCAAGCATCTTTGGCCCAAAATTCAGCTGCGTGAACTACACTCACTGACGCTGTCATAAGATCATCTTGTTTAATTCATAATTATGTTATAATTAATTATGATGATTTTGATACCAAATATGTTGGAAATACCCAAAACGGTATAATAGCTTTAGTTTCACTTTCACCAGTCATAAATGTTAACCTAGGGTAAAGATTAAGTACTGTTCAAGCAACTTACTTTTATATAGACCAGTCACCACTCACTAAAAATAACTCAGTAGAGCTTAATTCTACGCCAACTTAACAGGAATAGTCAGATTTGAATTAATTACCTGTGAAGCTCTTTAAATCATTAAATAATAATGTAGTACATTAAAAGACTGAAGCCTTAGTAAGTCTATTATTAACACCAGTGCAAATAACTCGATACTAATAACCATGTTTAGCATACCAACTAAACATCTTTCAACACGTTTTTCTACAAATTTGTATCTATGATTTCCACGGCTATAATTGCCCCCCAGACCATCTTCCGCTTTTCTATCAGTTTTAATTAAGGTAAAATTGTCGTTTCCTACAGCTGGGGTCTCACGTGTGGCTCTAAGTGTGTCGGAAGTGTGACTTCTAGTTTTCTAAGCGATTCTATTGAACGCGTAGAAAGTTAGGAAAAATTGTTGATGACGATAACTAGAGCTATTGTTAGAAAAGGGTAAATGTTATTGTTATATATGTAGATGAAGTTGTAAATAAGCAGGATTTTGATCAAGAGGAAATAAAGAAAGAGAAGCAGGAAAATTGGTGTTCATTAACTATTGAAAATTGAAACAATTGAAAACATGAATGATCAATCAAGTCTGAAACTGGCACCAATAACTGTTTTTTTTTTTGTGGAATACGGTTGTCATGTAATGAGCATGTGATACGGTGGAATGAGGAAAATTTCGTGAAAAAGTTTTGAGTATGAATGTCGATGGTTATAAGAGTAGAAGGAGACCAAAGAAACGATGGATGGACTGTGTGAATGATGATATGGTTAGAAAGGGTGTGACTACGGAGATGATGATTAATAAAGAAGTGTGGAAGAAAAATACATGTTGTGCCGACCCCAAATAAATTGGGATAAGAGCAGGAGAACGATGAATGATCAATCACATGATCAATGATACTAAAATGTTTTGAATCTGAGATCAAAATATCAGCATTCTGATTACGCTTTTATATTACATGGGGAATTACAACCTATTAGCACAATAACTGAAATGATGATGATGATGATTAAAAACAGACGAGGTCGGGTTCCGCACCACCGTACCATATTTACCACTATAAATTTATAAAAAGACACGTTTCTTGTACGGGGACCTTCTAATTATATTTGTTGTAAAAGCGCCAATAGAAATACACACTCTGAAAATTTCAACTTCATACCTGTTATGGTTCTGAGATGATACAGCCCGCTGACGGACAGACAGATGGACAGTGAGGGGTTAGTACTTAATAAGGTTTCGTTATCACCCTTTGGGTGTAGAACCCTGCATCACTTGTTGATCTATTAACTGCCCTACTTCTAGGGCTTTCCTAAAAAGTTATAGGTACATTAAATAAAATCAAATCAGAATATTTTATTTCACATAAACCTGCATGAGCACTTATGAAACGTCAGAAGCCAAGTCATCATCTCATTCTACATCTACCTTCTAGTCAAATACTGGTCTGACTTATCTATACTTAAACGGCTATTGCCAGTTGGACTACAATAATAATTGCAGTCCGACTTTTACCTGCACCGACTCATAGACGCAAATTGCAACTCGTGAACCTTTCATTCATCGCATGGTAAAAAATATCCGTGCCACATTCGACCTAGATTTGACCTCTATAATCTAGAACTCTAGACAACTAGACAATGTAATATACTTTTCCTGCTCATCATTCAATTATTCATTTCGTCAAATTCTGTGACACTGTCCTAGATTTTTGACAGGTGTGCTTTTGTGCAATGCGGATGATTCGGTCCATTATGAACATCCAGAATGATTTTAAAAACTGCATTTCATCATCTACCTAGCCTTTTCCCTACTTTGTGGGGTCGGCTTCCAGTCTAACCAGATTTAGCCGAATACCAGTATTTTATATGGAGCGACAGCCTATCTGACCTCAGGTACTGGGTAACACGATACCCCTTGGTAAGACTGGTTGTCAGACTTTCGGGTTTGTGGTAACAACGATATAATCAGCACCGTGTATAATTTATAATCACACATTACAAATTCAGTTTAGATCCAACCTTTATCCAATTGAAAATCGTGGATCAATATGCACTCACACATTCAAAGTTGAAACTTCCTCATACCGCCTTCCGTGTGCTACAATTTTTAGCCTTGGCTTTACTTACATTCACTGTTCGCTTCATTAAACTAGTTATTATTAAATGTTTGTTTTTAAACCATTCAATAATTAGATGTAATAAGTTTAGTGATAATTGTATTCACGATTCTTTAGGAGCAATAAAAATTGAATTAGATGTATTATTAGTTGGAGCTAATGTGGCTTCTGCCCTTGCCAATTTGGTTGACTTTATGTACTCTAATTTGGAGTTTTTAATGTGAGCTCAAGCAGGGTTTTACTATGAGAAAGTTAAGCTAGTTTTAAGTCATTACGGACCTTGTTTTGCAAATAGATGACAAAAGTATCTGTTTTTAATTTCAAAATAACAGTTATTACTAAATGCTTATGAATGTGTGTAGGTACGGTACTTAAAAAAAATACTTAAACAAACAAAAAAAAACCTGTCTCCAAAACTTCTGGACCAATTTGTATTGGACTTACACTGGCAGATAGCTGATATTATAAGGAGTAACATAGTGTATCTGTGTCTCTATAGCAAATTCCCGTGAAATAATTTCCACGCAGGCGAAGCCGCGGCTAGCAGCTAGTTTGAAACAAACTTACACTCTTTTAAAAAGTCCTCTAACTGGGTACATAAAAACTCTTGATAAGCAATCAATTAATCATTAATCTACAAAATATTTGCAAAATTCAGTTTCCTAGAAATGAGGTATCAAAATTCTGCAGTCTTAAGAAGAAAGAATGGTGCTTAGATTTTGTGCTTTTCTTTCGTGAATCTAACATTATCGATGGTAGCTGCAATATAATCAACGTAAAAATATCTGGTTCGAAGTAACAAGTTACTTTAGCGCCTACATCTTTCTTTGGTGACCTAGATCTCTATTGACACTAGTCATTTGCGCCACAAGACGAATGAATCTTCGCTTTTATTCAATGTATTTCTTATGTTTGTATTGCAAACGAGTTTATTCTTTTGAAATCCGATTCTTAGTTTCAATATCACGTAATATGGAGTCTCATACTTGATTGTATGTTACAATTAACTATTGCTTGACTTCCGCAATCTTTAAGAACCAATTAGTTTCTTCAGTGCAATTCTTTGAATATAGTAATCTTTCTACGCCCGCGTAGAGGTTAATAATTATCGCACATGAACGTTCTACCGGGATAAAAAGGATGTGTTTGTGTTTTAATCCTTAGTAATATTATAAATGCAAAAGTAACTCTGTCTGTTACGCGTTCATGCCTTAACCGCTGAACCGATCGTCATGAAATTTAGCAGAAGTATAGTCTGGGATATTGTAAAGGCCACAGGGTACTTCTTTACGTGATAACCGACATCCACGCGGGCGGAGCCGCAGGCAAAAGCTAGTATGACATAATTCACACGTACGTGAGTATGTTACTGAACTCCTCCTAAACGACTGAACCGATTTTGATGAAATTTATTGTGTGGATTCCAGAATGCCTTAGATTCACAATTGGATGCAGTAAGTGGCGCTGTTTGGATATGTTTAGATGTTTGGATGTTTATTACTCAATCACGCAAAGACGGCCAAACGGATTTCGATGAAATTTGGCACACTGATAGTTTATAACCTGGATTAACATATAGGATACTTTTCATCCTGGTTATACGTTTCTGTGGGATAATTTACGAAATGCACGCGGACGAAGTCGCTGGCAAAAGCTAGAGAATAATCGAAATAAACATCCTGTTTAATCACACATCCACCTGTATTCCTTGATAGTTTCTTTGTCCAGCAACCTTGACTTTTAGTGCGGACTTTCGAGCGAGAACAAAAATTGTATATTAATTGTATTTGCATGTTCTGTTGGCAAGATTGCTTCACGTTCTCTCGTGTTGTATTGTATGCTTCGGTCTGCCGATTCTTGGTGATCTTTTTAGTTTGAGCGACTAGGTGTATTTTCCTGGCTTTGTCTGAGCTACGTAAAAAAATTACTTACATTAAAAAAAAGTCTTCTAAGTTAAAAAAAAAGACTACGTTTTTTATTTGTGAACTGTGAATGTGAAAAAAAAATCTTCTAAGTACAAAAAATTCGTTTTTTTTTTTTTTTTTATTTGTGAAATGTCAACTACATACTTATGTCAAAGTATAAGTATACATTAAAATGTCAAAGGGAGTTTTTGGCGGGATCGCGTTGGAACATGTCGCACGAATTTTCATTTTCATGGAATTTAGTGAAATAGCGAATTAAATTGTAAAATTTTGATAGTGAATTATTCAATTTAGTTACATGTGAGTGCACAAGTGTAGTGAAAGTGAAAATAAGTGACTAACGTGGACTTTTCGTGTTCCCCCAAAAACTCCTATTAGGTTGTTGTAAAGTTACTACCGGTTTACAATAACTTTGACTTGACTGACTAAAGACGACTATGAATGTTTTGTAACTTCGTGCCCGATATCGGGCCATTTAGTTGTTCTAAAAGAAAAATTACTTGACACTGGCTAAATGCACAAACCGTGTGAAGCCAAAATTAAAAAAAAAAAAAAAAAAAAAAAGTCAAAGATTTTGCAAAAAAAGAAGATGAAAACGTCGTACTAGAGTGCAACTATGACAAACTTACTCAAATCCATACCAACTTCTGTATGTAGTATATACATACGTAAGTTATAATATTGAAAGAACCCGCTAACTCTAATAACGGACAAAGTTATTACAAGTCCATAAAGAAAGTGATATCTACCCGCTGAAGCAGCACACAATCCTCCCGTTCTACAAATAGACCATATCAAAAACATTGATAGTTTTAATTCAATAATTTTAGCTCAGCATACCAAGATAATTATGACAAACGAGAAATGTATGTTTTTTTGAACAAGAGTGGGTAAAGCTTGTTGGCCATACTTTATTAGCATGTTGGTCGCCACTGTACAATAATAAAGCAGTAGATCAATATTTGAACACACTAACGTAATGGCTTTCATTTTCACAGTTCAACAACATTCAACCCCAAGATACAGACTAATGGTCTAGTTTGGGGTTCGCTGGCAAATAATATATTTAACTAGCTGTGGCCGCGACTTCGTCCGCGTGGATTTTTTTAATTTTTATATCATTGCTGCTCAGCTCCTATTAATTGCAGCATGATGTTATATAGCCTATGTCACTTAGTAAAGATGTAGCTTTCTAATGGTGAAAGAATTTTTGAAATCGGCCCAGTAGTTTTTGAGTTTATTCTTAACAAACATACAAAACAACAAAAATACGCAGGTCTCCTTTTTATTTATAATATTAGTATAGATATATATCAGCATAATTTTGCTAAAATAAAAGTAGCCTAAGTTACTCCTTATTACATCAGCTACCTGCCAGTGAAAGTCTAGCCATTTCAGAGATTAGCGGGAACAAACAGACAGACAGACAGAAATTGTAAAGTATGTTATTTTGGTAAATGCACCGTATATATTAATGTATTACCTGGACAATAAATATTTTCTATTTCACTATTTTCTATTTCTATTTACGTTGCTGAGCGGACGAATTTTTTGAACATATCAAAATCAAAATCAAAATCAAAAGTCATTTATTCAAATTAGGCTGAGAATCAGCACTTTTCGAACGTCAAAGTACATGAGACAGTCCCCCAAAACGCCCACCCTTCACCACTTCCTAGTGCTTTAGCTGGGAAGAAGAAGTAGTGGAACAAACTCCCCAGCAGCACAGCTGTCTGTTTAGTCGGATAGACTTGATTCTATACATACTTAGGCAAAGTAATAAACATTACGAGACACAAACTATTAATTAAATAATTAGTCAAAATGTCAGCTAGCCATACCAATATACCGACAAATAAAATGAAAACTGTCGAGGCCAAATAAAGCCTAAAACAACTATGAAACAATGGGTTAGCAATATCCTTCAAATTGGGATCAATGGTGTGATACGTAAATAGGGTGTATTTATATAACTACTATTGGAACTTCAAATCCTCTCTGATATTTTAGCTTGAACGAGTTACTGCCTCCTTGGTTGTGCCTAGTGGCCACAAGCGCTACTGCTAAGCACGAGATCTTCGATTCCCGGGGCCCGGCAGTGTTATCAATTGGTATTTTCCATGTGCAATTTTTCAATAGCAGCTCGGAGTCTGGATATGTGCTCGGTTGATGGCAATAGGCTCTTTCCCTATTACATGGGACTTAAACATAACTAGCGAAATCAGACTGTACTGAAGGCACGTCTCTGCTTATCCATCAGGAAATACAGGCGAGATGACCATGTTTTTGTTACTTACAATAATTATATTTAACATGTTTTTGCTAGCGGCTTCGCCCGCGTGAAAGTCGAAAATGATCCCACGGGAACATACTATCGGGATGAAAACTATTCTATGTATTAATCCAGGCTATAACCTATCTGTGTGCCAAATTTTATTTAAATATCCTAACATCTAAATAAATAGCCATATAAACATTCACATTTATAATAGTAGGATAGGATTTAATTTAAGTATTAATAGACACAAGTAAAAGAATCAGCGTAGAGTCACTAATTTCTATTCATATTCACATTAAACAATACCCTCAACAAAACAATCAATTATTATTTGTGAGTCAATCATTTACTTTGCCAATCTCTTCATACACACCCGAACGATGATTGGTAATCGCAACTCTATAACGACGATGTAAATTGCATAATTAAATGAATATTGATACTCGAATACATGAATTTGACATCGATTACTAAACAAATGACAATCGCGACTCTTGCTGTCAGAACTAGCAGTTGCAAATAACGAGCGTGCGTTTTGTGACTTAATCGTCATTGTAATAAGGTTTAAAGTAATCATTGAGTATTTTGTATTTGTGAACAAACTACACCTATTGTTGTGTAATTATTAGTTGAATGTGATAGATGACGTCTGTCTACTTAAAAACGATGTTAAGTCAATATGTAGAAAGATGTAAGTGCTTGCAATGAAACCTATCCTTAACAAAATATTTAAGTATTGAAGTGATGATGTAAAAAGGCTCTATTATTTTTTGTTTTTTTTTTTACTGTGGGCATTAACTTTCATTTTAGCCGGATCTGGGAGCGGCCTTAACACGCCTTAACGGGATGTTGTAAGGCCGAGAATTTCATAGGAAATGTTGCAAAGTCTGTTACAAGACAAATTTTCCCGTTAGTTCTTAAAATAAACAGAAAACTGTTAAATAAACGTACTAAACCGGGCCACCATTGAAATATTGACAAACCTCTACAGGTCCTCTTCTCCCTAAGAGAAGAAAAGTCAGATCGATCAAACTCGTTTTTCTTCACCTCAGGCTTACCCGAATTCACATACCCAAGGGGCCTCATACGAAGACTGAAAGTCACCTAAAGAGTGATGGAGCGGGCTATGCTTGGAGTTTCCCTATACGTTCGAATCAAAGATGAAGAAATCCAAGAAGAACCAAGGTAACCAACATAGCCCGAAGAATTGCCAAATTTAAGTGGCAGTGGGCAGGGCACATTGCTCGCAGAACAGATGGCCGATGCGGTTTAATAGTTCTGGAGTGGCGATACATACTGGAAGACGTAGCGTTGGAAGACCTCTCACAAGATGGACCGGTGACTTGGTACAGGTCGCAGTAATCGGCTGGATGCAAGAAGCACAGAACCAGTCGAGGTGGAAGTCTTTCGGCTGAAATGATGATGAGGACTTACTTAAGCCAACAAAATAGAAATACCAAACATTAAATAAAGTTAAACTTCTGTATAATATTGACTCGGCGCCTGTTCAGCGTATAATCTAATTACATACGCGCGCTTGCTTGTTTTTACACATGGCATAGGAAGAATTGATTACACGGTTGTGAACGCTTCCTGCGAGTCGCGATCGATCGTGATCTCGGTCGCAACTGGTTGCCGTCGCGACTAATCGATCTATCGATTGCGATTAGATAGATGGCTTGTGAAGATCTGTAGTTATGTAGGTATGTTGTTAGGAGTGTGTCTTAATTTGAAGATTGTATTGTTAGTACTAATTGGTAGTTGAATGAAGAATTTATTTAATTTCTTGTATTACTTTCACGTAGGTGAGTAATAAATTATTATAAACATTTATTCAGAATTGTAAAATATTAACACTAAAATCCGACAAATAATTTACAAAGGCATTTATAAAGTTAGATGCCTGTGTTTTGAAATACCCGAGACTTTGAGTTAAATAATATTAAATCTTTTATAAGCTAGCATAGTTTGTATATTGGTTAAGTTCGGATAAACCCCTCTAATGGAAACTTTCATATCAGTAACATCATTATCTCCGATAGATAACTTTCTCAGATGATCAGACAAATGAGATTCCACCAATATTCATGATTTACTTTCTCCGAATAAATGTTTATTATGGAATATTTCTGACTCTTAGTGAACACGGTAAAGTAGGTTTGTGGAATGGACAGGTTTTCAACCGTTTTATGATCAAAACTATTGGGTGCTGCGGTTTAGAGATTCTTTGAGGTTAGGGTTGTCGAGAAAAAGTAAACATAGAAAATACTGTACGAAAAATGTAAAAGTAATTACGAAAATGCATTTTTTTTTTCTTTAATGGACAAAGAACAATTGTTTACACCGTTAGAATTATAAAATAATGTGTTGGTCAAATCTAAGTAAAATATTAATTTACTAAGATTGTAATTGTACAAAGAAAATAAATAAAAAACTTCATGTAGGTTGTTGCAACAATTTCTTGTAGGTTATCACCACATTCCCCATAAACGTAATGGCTTCTCAAACTTTCTGCTGCCTTAACATAGTCGGCTGGAGGGGGTCCAGCTGACTATGTTAAGCCAGCGAAAGGCTTCCAACGGGCCACCAACCGCCATGGCTCTTCTGGAAATCTCTTAATCGACTAAGAAGCCATGTGGGTCGCTGCCGATACAACTTGGTCAGGTGGGGGGAGGCACATCGCAAACTATGCCCTAGTTCTTGACGTGCTCTCTTCGAAATAACACCTGCACTATTAAGACCTTTGCGAGGCCAACGATAACGCCGTCGAAGTGGCAGAATTCTGGGCGAAGCTCGTTTAAAACCAACCATCGGAATCATCGAAAAGATGAAGAAGAAGAAGAAGCACTGTTCCAAATGTATTATAAAATTATTAACTACTAGCTTTTGCCAGCGGCTTCGCCCGCGTGGAGGTCGGTGTATTATACATATAAACCTTCCTCTTGAATCACTCTATCTATTAAAAAATCCGTTGCGTAGTTTTAAAAATTTAAGCATACATAGGGATATAGGGACCGAGAAAGCGACTTTGTTTTAAGGCTTCTTCAAACAGCCGCGACGCGACACTTGTAGAACAATTTTCATTAAGTTTTCATAGACCGTCGCGTCGCGCTAGTCTGCACGAGCCTTTATACTATGTAGTGAAGTAGGGAAAGCAAAAGAAACAAGTTTTCAAAAGTAATGTGAGATGTTATTAGTTAAGAGTAATAAATTAATGGTGCCGATATCAAATTAATGGAAGCATTATTTTTGCTTTGCGTCTAGTGTATGCGTAACAGTATACTGACGCAAATAAAAATAAATATATGCTTGTTTGTTTCTTAATTTTATATTTAATAAATAAACTATATTCTGCCTGCGTGGATGTTAGAAATATGCTTCGCGGACTATAAAGTATGCCATCCGACCCCTTACGAAATTTCATCAACATCGGTCCAGCCGTTTCGGATATCAGCTTGAACAAGCAGACAGACCTTGTATACGTATAGTACCCTACCGGTACCTTGTAGACCTTGTATATCCCGTTGAATAACTTTTTCAAATAATTATCACTCAATGCGATTATTATAACTTAGAGGGTTGTAATGATGATTTTATTTAATAATGTTCTGTAACGCCATATTTGTTACGGTCGCGAATAATATTTTAATTAATATACAACCTGACAATGACCTGTAAATTGCAACAAAAAAGAAATGTGGGCTACCTTGGCGCTTTCCCCTTATTTCTTTACTCTACAGACAGGGCAGGGAACACTAAATTTCCGTGCTACCAACATTACGGCGAAAGGGATTCTTTCGTAAATCACATTCTAACTGTGACACAGGTGATATCGAATGTCAATGAACAAGTATTCAATTATAAAGAGCGTATTCTGAATGAATTCTTTACTCTACAGACAGGGCAGGGAACACTAAATTTCCGTGCTACCAACATTACGGTGAAAGGGATTCTTTCGTAAATCACATTCTAACTGTGACACAGGTGATATCGAATGTCAATGAACAAGTATTCAATTATAAAGAGCGTATTCTGAATGAATTCTTTACTCTACAGACAGGGCAGGGAACACTAAATTTCCGTGCTACCAACATTACGGCGAAAGGGATTCTTTCGTAAATCACATTCTAACTGTGACACAGGTGATATCGAATGTCAATGAACAAGTATTCAATTATAAAGAGCGTATTCTAAATGAATACACGTTTTTAATAAGGTTACAGTATGTAAAATTTTGATGTCGAGACTATTTTAAAGGTTAATCAGGTCTCTCATTTTGGAATGATTGAACTATCGAATGCTTACATCATAAATGAGCCTTGTATAGCTTCTAAGACATAACTAATAATTGGAATACCAGCTGCTCATTGGCCCATTGCAGGTCATAGGCCTCTTACATACAGAGAAAGAATTGATTTCTTGCAACTTGTTCATGCAAGCTGCGGTATTCAGACTTCATTGTTTGTTAGTAGTTTAATTCTAAGGACTGAATATCATATCAGGTCCAAGGTAAACTTAGGTAGAAATTTTGGGACTAGCTTGCCTGGTTTTTGAAATGGCATTTTGTTGTTGCATAAGGCTGATTATACTCAGCCTATAATGTCCCCACTGCTGAAACACATAGGCTACCTCTCCTCGAGAGGTATTAGGCTGTAATTATTACCATGCAAACCCAGTGCGGTTTGGTAGGTGTCACATGTCTCCGATTTTTTATTGGTTCTAGGACATTTTCCCCACAATGTTTTCTTCCACCGTTTTGGGAGCAGTGGTGATAAAATTATGTACACAAAGAAAAGGACCTGCCTGGGTTCGTACTCATCACAACTCGTATGTTGGGGCCGCTACCTCTGGGCCATCATGCTCTCTTGTATTTTATTGTCGGCATGTCAAACAATAAAACACAAGAGAGCAAAAAGGATATAAGTCTGAATGGTAACTATTTAATTTTGGGGTACTTACTTGGGTTAATTAAGTTATATCGATCAGTGAATTAGGTTTATAATCTGGTACTGAATTTTGAGCGTATTGAGATGTAATTTCTGAAAAAAAAAGTTTATCTTTGGAATATGGCAACCTTAAACAAACAAACATTGGATCAAAATAACATAGATTGGAAGTAACAGTAGATTGAAGTATCATGCCTTGTCTATTATTGCGGTCGAGTAACATAGAAAATCACACAAATAACTTGTTTTTGATTTGGTATTGTAAAAGCTTATGACCACAAAAATACATGGTAATTTTTTTTTCACATAGGCCATATATATTTTTCTTCCAAAGACTTTGGTTTGGTTTTGTCAATTTTTTTGTATATTTGTTCTTTACGCTTTGCACGCTTAAACGCCTGAACGGATCCGGATGAAATTTTGCACATAGGTAGACTAAGACCTGGATTAGGGCAAAGTATACTTTTAATCCAGATAATTCCAAAACCACGCGGCGCTGATAGTTTAATATAAATAAATGGTTTTAAGTAGTCGATTTTCAATACCCATTTCATAAACCTAAATAATTACTTAACACATGACGAAATCGAACCTATTCATCCATGACTTTGATAACTGAAAAGTACATAATGTAAGTATTCTAATCTAAACCTTACAAACGGGTTTTTAGGAAACTTCATTTTGAAGAATTTAGTTGTGAAAATCGTTGTTACTTTAGTATGAATAATTAATTATTTATTTATATTGACAATTCCAGGACAATAAAATACCATATAATATGTACTCAATCCTCACTTATTTTCCAAAAAATTGTACCTACAGCCGGTTTATTCCGTAAAAACTCTCCGTGTGAATTGATCTGTCATTTCACTATTGACAGCTCTCTTCACGGCAAGATAGATCAACTGGTCACTCAATTCAGGCACCGGTCCACTTATAATTCAGATTTAATCATAACAGTCGAAATAACACTTGCATATAAAGTGCCATAAAGACGTAGGTATTGTTGTAGATTTTAGTGATAATTTGAAGAAAGTGTGCAAACGTATGATGAAACGTTTAAATGCTGAGTTATTGCATAAAACGTGTTAACAAAAGAGTTTAAAAGAATTGTGTAAAAGTTGCGTAACTTAGGTTATTTTCTTTTTCTGTCTGTTTGAAGATAAGTGGTCAGAATTATTATTCTGTCGCTGTTAATTCAGTATTAGATAAACATCACGCGTATATTTCCTTAAGGATTGGGCAGCAGGCTTAGCATGACGTTTTCTATTTCTACGAAGAATAGACAGTGCTTTTTCTACACAAAGTCACATTTCGTTTCTCCATTTTTGACATCGCACTGTAGATATCCTTCTACAATCTGTCATAACGATCTTTGTCTAGGTCCTCATAAATGTAGACTATTTCTGAAGAATATTTCTTCTCAAACTGACAAAATCACACTGACAACAAACTTTCTATTCAACGGCCACAAAGTAAATACGATTATCTACAAAATCATGATTCGTTTAGAACACATAGCTGTGATAATTAATAGAAAAAACATAGCTATCTTCTCCTATTGTACATCATTAAGTTAATAGTCATGTCAATTCTTCCGTCAACAAATCGGTGCTCGTGCTAAGCCTGCAGGAGTGCATTTATACATATATATACACCCACATTTGTCCAATAGGTTTAAATCCCATTTAATAGGAGCGACTCCGGGCTATTACTAAGAAATTCCAGATATAAAAACCTAATAACACTTTGCCTGATCTGTAGCACTTCCGACCACTAGACCAACGAGCATTAAACTGTATTAGATGTTATTTAAATTCCACTCATTAATATAAGGAGTTTTTAAGGATGGTGGCGGTGCAGGTGGCACTCTATAGATTCTGCCAACTCCCACACAAAGCAGGCGTAAGTTTATGTATGTTTACTCATCAAAATCTTAAGTTCATTCACCATTAAGTACGTCTAAAAATATGAAAAATTAATCTCTTAAAGAGATTAAAAACGGAATGAAATTTTTTATGGATATTTATATTTTTAAAAGGTTTTTTGTAAGGAAAGAGTCCACAAAATTATTTTGTAAATGATTAAATTCAGAGTTGGGAAAAAGATTAAATCCAGCATGAAATATTAAACTTAACGGGACACCGACACCAATATTGAAAAGTACTGTTTCCATGCAATGGGTTAGATACTGTAAAGTAGGATAGCGATTAGCTTAGCTTATATTCTATTAAACCAAGGATTTTAACAGTTAGAATGATTACATAAAAGAAAGGAGCACACATGAAATGTTAACTTTCACTAAATTCTTTAAAATGAAGTTAATTTGAATAAATACGAGATTTTTATCAACGTTTATATCTTTTAATAGTAAAAAACGAACGAATAAAATGTAAGTTTGTACTTTTACCAAACAAAGAGCACAAGTTGTAATGTTTTATGATGCCAACTCGCCAAGACAGATTTCTTTACGTTCACCTAGTATTTATGTATTTAGCACTTTTCTTCAGTAGATATTTTTGAATCTAGCTTAGGTACACAAAAATACCATAGCTATACACCGTGAAATTTTAATGGTTGTTTTCCAGCAGCGAAATGGTTTTGTCTTGGTAATACAATCGTTTTATAAGCAAATAAATTATTTCCCGTTCTTCTCCATAGAGATCTACGTTTTGGAATGGGCAACTAGCTTCAACTTCTCAACTGATCGATTTTTTGACAATTCAAAAGTGCCTGTAAAGGGTTTAATTGAAATAAATGCTTTGAGTTTGAGTTTGAGTTTGATTAGAAACGAAAATTGGCAGATAAACCATTGTGAAATATAACCACGCAAACGACAGGGAACAGCGATGCATAAGCATCGCTGTTCCATGTTTCTTTTTCTATGAAACATGTTTGTTTCTACGCGGGCAAAATGTATGAAACAACATTTAATTTTTCTATATCAGACGAAAATTTTCAGAGTTGGGATGTTAAGATAATGCACTGAATACATAGTAATTGGGATAGTATTTAGGAATATTATTTTTGTCTAAAGAAAAAAGATTTTCTGAAAAGATTTTTATGTATCACATAAATGACCAGTACAATGTTCGGGTCACTGAACTTTCAATCTTATCAGTCGTTTCCAATGATGTATTCGACACAAGTGATGTGTGAGAATCTCGCTATCTAATCATTGACACCATTTCAAAAGAATTTTGAGATGTGTACCTAAAGTTTTTTGTTGCAAAACGGCTTTTAGGATAATAATTGTGCAAAACTCTAGTCCACTTACTAATATACGCAGAATAAAGTTATTCCAAGTTTAAACCTAATGAAATGAATGGTTATTCCTTTGTTATTCCTGGTATGATTTTATTCCGGGTTTAACTGTGTTCCAGTATTTAAACAAACAAAATTAACCAGATTACTGGAGGAGTTATGGCAAATGAATAAAAAACAAAGATTCGCACTCTTTAGCTCACGAAGGTTTTTTTCTTTGAGGGTGGCAAATCATCAAGTAACTTTTCCCACTCTGGGTGGAGCAGAAGGACGTATCAGACTTTTACTGACTAAAACCCACCCGTGTTCCTTCAGTTACCTGTTCGGCTACGGTATCTCTTTCGAACAACCCGCACCCCTGGCAGAATAACCCGCACCCCTGGCAGAGCTCATTAAGGTGGAAGCGCAATTCAGAGTTTTTTATCATTTTGCAATTTTCACGTCAGTATCAGGCTAAATTTATTTTGAACAAAACATAAGAAAATTTGAATTTTGCCGCATACGAATCCCAGCGAATCCTCCATAAATAGTTAATTCCAACAATTTTATAATCATTACACGCCCCACCTAGGCGTGATAAGGAAAGTGTCAGGTGTAATCATAATCCCACTTATCAGAGATTTCGGTCAATCGATGTGAACTGGGTCAGTACATGCTTGTTTGAGATAAGCTCTAGTTAACTTAATATTATTTTTTGAGTTGGATTAACTAGAGAAAATGTGAATCATAGCCGGCATTGTCAAAGCTTGCTATTTTACCTTGGAGGTACTTAAAGATGTGCAATGAATGAAATAGATCGTCAATTGGTAACTAATCTAAGCCCAGTCAAAGTAAAATAGAATACTCTTCATGATTTTTATTAATTGGACTATCGACATCATCATCAACTGCCTAGCCTTTTCCCAACTGTGTTGGGGTCGGCTTCCAGTCTAACCGGATGCAGTTGAATACCAGAATTTTACACAGAGCAACTGCCTATCTCAGCTCCACAACCATTTACATACTGGGTAATACGATACCCCTTGGAAAAATTGGTTGTCAGACTATCGTGCTTCTGACGACCCGTAACGGTTGGCAAAGATCCACGAATGACAGCCGGCACTAACAGCTTATCGCGCTTTCCGAGGCACGGAGGGGTGTTGGTATCTAAATATGGTCATTCATCCATGGACCATACGCGGCAAGCATAGCTAAACCTTAATTGAACTATCGATATTTTCAGTTATGATTGAACAGTCCACCCATTTCTTTCTTTTGAGGGTGGGAAATCATCAAGTTACTTCTCCCGCTCTGGGTGAAGCAGGAGGACGTGTCAGACTTTCACTGACTAAAACCCACTCGTGTTCCTTCAGTTGCCTGTGTGCCAGGGGCCGCGGTATCTCTTTCGAACAACCCGCACCCTTGGCAGGCCATAACATATATCAGTCCGCCTAGCCTTGTTCCAACTATGTGTAGTCTATCTGGATGCAGCAGAATACAAGTATTTTAAATGGAGCGACTGCCTATCTAACGTCCAAGACTGGTTATCAGACTTTTAAGCTTCCATGGCTACCCGTAATGATTGTCAAAGATCTAGAAATGCAAGCAGGGATCAACGGCTTAAAAGTGCTTTCCGGGGCACGCTGATCATGTACGATGTATGATCTGTATTAATTAAACCATCGTGCAAGACAGCTTATGTTATAAGTTAAAACTTAATAATATCACAGTAATAATTTGCCTTAGCATTGTTTTCCATCCGGTTACGAATAGGTCAAATAAACAAACTTATTGTTGTTGTAAAGCCTAGTGCTGCTGGTCATCCCACACAAATGTCAAGTATTCTGGTATAACTAGTTGCTAACATAACCTGTGGGCGATGATATGAATCTGTCAATTGTTTGTAAGATGCCTAAATGACGATTACTATTGCAATTTGCGAAGTAGGAAACAAGGTCTATTGTTGATAGCCGATTAATATAGTGATTTGTCAAGTTCTTACTTTTTCCATTTTATTGTTATTTAGGTAGGTACTTGACTACCTGAGGTTTTGCTGTATGTAATTTACACATCGAATATTTTTCAGAACGAAGTGGAAGAACATAATACATAAAGCCACGAAGGCCTTTCAGGGACACGACCTTCAGTACTGAAGTACGCGACCAAGAAGAGAGAATTTACACGTTTTTTTAAGCATCAAATATTCAGTGATGAAGAGTAATTTACTTAAGTAGTTCATTTTGAAGAAAAATATAGTTTTGTGCTATTAACCATGAAGGACTCGATCAAATCATTAAATAGTACCAAGTCTTGTCTCAGCCATTAAATCAAAATCAAAATCAAAACGGATCGATTCCGATCCGATCCGATCAATCAGACGAACGAACGAATCGATTCCCGGTTCGCGCCTTCCTCGACCACTTGGTGAAAAACGTCACCGCTTGGTGTCGCCACATAAATAATCATTCTCAATAATCTATATAGTTATGTCAGTTTACTCGATGGTTTTTTAAAGTATTTAGATGAAACTAACACCATGTAACATTATAATCACCTGCCATCCCGCAGACCCGTACTTCTCAGCGTTATGGGCATGCTCCATCTATACATTGTTCATAAAATATACAGCTAGTTTGATAAATAGGCCCATCACATGGTTACGGTACCCAGGAGCTCTCAGTGAGCCGTTTGCCACAGGAATGTCGCTTTATGGCTCGAACACCTGTTCTGATAGATCCATGGAGTAGGCGGAATGGATGCGGCATGACTTGCTTTATTAGTCGACTTGCATGAATAAACTCGCCCGACTTTTGAATTATCTGATGTTTTCTGTAGGCGGCTTGCACGAAGTTAATTTATTTATAGGTGAATCCACAATTCCGGCAACACATATATGGCAACTGGCACGTTTTGAATACAACGTTAAGGAAATAGTAGGTACACTAACTTTATTACATATAATACAAGCCTGTTGCCGATACGTATTTCTGGAATTGTTGATTCGCCCCCACAAATATAATATCTTTTGTACGAGTCATAGAAAAAAAAAAATATAAAGTGACGATTGGAGGACCCGTAACATTATTTATAAAATTAGGAAACATGAGAGGTCCCGTTTAATGACGCTGTCTGTATCTACAAAATTGAGAATAGTCATAAAGATATAGCAGTTTAAAATTATGAGGCATTTATTATGAAATGAACAGTAGTTTTTTAGTAAAACGGTAGAAGCCTTAAGGTGAACCTAGTCCATATTTTTCCCATACAAACTTCGGGAGTGTTTTACTCCACTGTTCGACAATGTACACAAAAAATTAAACATGGTATGATTTTGTCTCATTATTAATATTGTCTGTACGTAAACAGAATACTAAAATAAAAAGCCATTAAAAAGTTAGGAGCCAACAAAGATTAGTTTTTCTTGCTAATTTAACCTAACTTTGGGCGTGTTTAAGTAATAAAAGAAGTGTAAAATCTGAAAAACCAAGTCGGTACCGACAAAGCTCAAATATAGAAAAGTTCAATTAACTTTATTGGTCATTAATTTATGCAGTGGTTTTTTCATAAAACCCGATTTTCCGAAGGATTGTTCTTAATTTTTTACGCGCCTGTTGTACTATAAATGATCCTGCATCTCACTCAAGAATGTTGAGCGTGTAGACGAGCGTCTAACTGCTCATCACTTAGTATCAGTGATGAGCAGCCTCGTTCGGACACGATGCCTGATGAGACAGCGTGCTAAAATGCACGATGTCTCATCAGGCATCGTGTCCAGGCCCATCAGTGAGTTCGAGTCCGCGACTAGGTTCCCCTTAAAGTCTGTCATTATTTGACATTTGTATGTAATTGATAAACGGTAAATAAACCATACATTAAGTTTCCTGACTATATATGTACAAAAATGGATCTATTAGTATGTTTAGATACTGCAAGAAAATCAATAAATCGTGCAGACACGTGTCACGAACAAAACACTATCGCTTTATAACAATTAATTAGATACCTCTTATCAAAACAATCACCGAAACAAATGCCTTAGTTATGTCACTTTTATCAGCTCTCTCTCAGACCCCATCGCTGCCTACGGCGACCCGTGGGCGACCCAAGGTAGACCGCATATTATCTTGACACTCGTAACTCAGCACTATGGCTTAGTGGTTGTAATGAAATGTAATACCGGTGCTAATCCACTTAGATTTCTATTAGCATAGTTTTAAGACTACCCAAATATGGAGAGATCAATATAAACGGACAGATCTTCGTCAGATCGAGCGGACCCTGGTACGATATACAAAAAAATCTCATCACTTTTGTATAATGACGTGACTTTGTTTGACAACTACGGTTCCTGTTTGGCATGCTTAGGGTGGATATACTTAGGAACTAAGGCTACTAAGGAAAATCATCTTCTGCTTAGCCTTTATTTATTGTTGCCTGCCTGCTACTATTTTGCAGGCTTATGGAACAGCTCAATGAACTTAAAGTGGAATCGGGACTAGGGAGTAATGTTTTCTCAACCTTCATAACAAAGGAATAATCCTCCGAGACGGGTGTTGTGTCTGGTGAGCTACTGTCCAACGATTGATGTTGGGACATTGTATATTATGCTAGTTGGTCGGTAAACTCTGCTTGCGCGATGCAGGATTTTGCGTGACGTCAGTGTGATGCGTACTTCGCATGTAGCGATGTAGGTGCCGTTATAAACTTACATTGTGACATAAGTATGAGAGATCAGTGACACGTAGATGTAGGTATGTTACTGATTTTAATGAATTTCTAAAGACAAGTCTTGTGACGTCAATATCTGCTAAAAACCATTAAAAATAAAATGGTGTTGTATTCTAAAATAATCTTTAATCTTCTCTCAGACATAGCCAATATTGTATTTTTGAATATCGACGTAAAATACGTAGAAAAATTTCCTGAAATGCCTTCTCAACTATGTCCATTCTCTTATCTCTTCTATGTCATAGATCGCATCGACGTAGGCGCGCCGTGACCAGGGTTGTCAGATGGACTTTCTTGTGGGTTTAGGTGGCAAATTGTTACTTAGGGAGCTCGTTTTTTTTTTATTAATCTACAAGTGGATACCTTCCCAAAACTTACTGGGAATTAATAATTGTACGAAATTCTAAACTAAATAATTACATTGTTTTCTTTTTTTTTTCAAAATCAAAAGTCATTTATTCAAACTAGGCTGAGAGGTAGTAATATCATTGCATTTTTTCTTAGCGTTCGATTGCCGTCCGCGTTATTTTTTTCCTTGTAATCTGGAGGTTTTTAAATAAACTAATGCCTTCTTAGGATCTGCCGATTGTGTTTTTAAAACATATAAATTTGTGAAAAAACATGATCGACCTACCACTTTTTCATGGTTTTTGAGAGTGCTACAGCCGATACAATCTTCCTAACCTTTTCCCAATTATGTTGGGGTCACTTTCCAGATGTAGCTGAATACCAGTAGTGGTACAGCCGACAGTGAGGATAAAATGTATATCCAAGATGGCGAATTTTCAAACTTTTCGCCATGAGTGTCGTTTGCATTGTTTTCTGGGTGCTACTGTATGTCAGACTGTCCATCCATAGGCCTATCCAGCTGTCATTACTTAAAAAAATTGGCAACCCTAACAATAAGCGTCCCAAGGCAGGCGGCGTTCTTGTCATAACTCGGCACCATGACTTACCGACCAGTATTAAGTAATAATTGTTAATTCGCATTCATTACTGCGTAGGCTGTAATTAATTCTGAGATTTGTTAGTGGATTGCAGTTGGAGAATCAACTGTGAGGAACGTATTAGGTGTTTTATTTGATTGTTGTTTTTTTTCTAAATCTAAGTTTACATTTAAATAATGTTGTTATTGCTACTAATTTTGTAACTGGAAACTTACCTGCTTAATTTTACATTTTATTACCTACAAGTATTCATTGAATAAAATATATATCCACTGAGAAAACTTAACATAACGTCAACACCACGCCATTTCCCCGAAGGGTGGGGCAGAGGTGTACCGATAATACACCCACATTTCGTGAGTTACGTTAACTTCTTACACTAAATTAACTAACAAACTATTAAAATTATAATACAGCATCCTAACCTAAGTAGAACTATTTTTAAACTAAAATATGCCTTCAAAAAATTCCTCCGCGTCACTATTGACTGGTAATATACCCTTGGGTATATAGTGACGCGGAGGAATTTTTAGATTTTTTGATTGGATTTGATTGTTTTTTTTATAATTGATCATAAATCATATTATATGCAAGAGACTGGCTGTACGAGTATTACCACGTTGTATGGCAATGCTATGCCTATGGCCAAGATAAAAGCAAGCCCGTGGGTCACGCGAAGTCAGTCCTTTGGAGATTTCGTTGAAACATGATACGATTCATCTAAAAAAAAAAGAACATATTTTCCAAAGTAAGAAGGTACAGTACCTATTCATGATTTCACAGTAATTGTGTAAAGTAAACACTACAACAGCATATAATTCAGTTCAGCAAAATCAAAACAAAAAAGCGTGAAACCGTACATTCTAATTACTGTGACGACTAAAAGAAAGAACTTCCTATACTAACCTAATTACATGCATTCCGTGTCTAATTAACGTTTAAAACCGTCGTATCGGATTTGCTAGCGCACGCGATTACTGTCAACGTCACGAAAATAATTAGAAAATAAAAAAAATGAGTAAAAAACTAACATCTTTCGTGGATGTGACAAATGGTGGCTCAGAAAAAGAGGCAATTTTCGAATGAATTATGTCCGTCTGTTTTTATTTTTATGCTTGAGTAAGCTAAATATCGAATGTTGTTATTTTTATAAATGAGATGGAGCTGTTCAAGCTGAAGCAAAAAGTGACAAATCTTTTAACCGAAGCAATAGTTGAATGACATATATAATGATATTTTTTGCCTTATGTCATGAATTTGATCCAATGTTCTACCATATTGTATGCCACCTTAGTAGAATCATGTAACAAAATCATTGTTTTTCACAAGACTTCACAACACTTGTACCAGGAAATACGTGTTTTTGAAAAAGCCGTACAAGTTTTTGGAAAATATATTTGTCGTTTAGAATTTCCATTAGGTGTACAAGGTTCCTATGAATGTTTTGCTTAATTCTTTTCAATGTGTGAGTACATTATAAGGCCGTAGATCAGATTCACACCGAATTAGCTCGTCCCTTGTTGCCCTCTTCCCGCGACGCCGTAAGCCGAGGTCCGTACACACAGGGGGTGGGTGCTCTTAGCGATTTATCGATATTTTATAAGATTTTAAGCCCTAGCCTTAATTTATTGAGGCAACCACAGGCGAGTCCGATTAGGCAGCCGACAACCTCCTAGGTTGCCTCCTATGAGATGTCATTTCCAAAAAAAAAAAAAATGTTCAGATAAAATTTTGTGCAAAGAAGCTGACTTTCAGATGTCTATACTGAATATGTTTCTTAAAAAAGATTTTTATATTTCATATAAACTTATACAAAAACTACAATATATCAAGAGGAAAATTTGTTACAATGACATAATCACGAACGAGGCGTTTGGATGAGAATTTTATTATGACAGGTTGGCTGCTCTTAACTGACCAAGATGACATTCATTTCGTTCATTCAATGATCAGGATTATGTCTTTATTTACTGGCATATTTTTGGTCACGCAAGTCAAATATTTCGTAATAGGCATTTCTCTAACTGTACCGTGATAATTAATCATTGCTTACTTTTCTAAATCGTGTGTTATAATGAACATAATCTTTTGAAGTTGTACCCCCTCGTCTGTTAGGCAAGCTCATTGAGTCTGATAGTAATAGAAAAGTAATTGTGTTAATTACTTGACACTTGACAGTTTATATGTCAGATGGAAGGCCTAAGTAGGTACAATTTAAACACTGATGTGCCATTTTTCCAAGTAATTATTGAATGTGGCCATGATGTGACAAAATGTTATCTTGACTTAGCAACGACAGGAAAAAATATTTTTTGTAATTATACCTACTCTTTATGTATCTTAATTGAGGTAGGTACTTGTTTCTAAAAAAAAACAAATAAGTATAACCGCTAGTGAAGCAGATGCTAAATAATTTATATCAGGTTCATATTTTGTTACTTCTAAGCGAGTCTTTAATGGTATTAATGTAAATTACGACTTGTAGGCACAGGCAGATGTTAGTAAATATAGCGTTCAGATTTCTAAGTTGGCCATTGTGATCTATGTACCTAAATTCCCCAATTGATGATGTGCTCAACCCAAAAATCTTGTGGCATGCCACCAAAGGCACACGTGCCGTCGGTTCGCCATCCCTGCTCAATATATAGTACGGCTGTACTCATTAGAAAATACAGGTAACTACCTACTCAGGTTGATTAATGCAAATCGCTCTAGGTTACATTCTTTGACTAGCTTCGGTCCGCGATTTCATATGCATGAAATGTCTTGTCTCCCCGACGCTTTAATTTCGTTTTCACTTAGCATCCTCTCTGACTCTTTTTCTTTTTGTGCAGCTCCTAAAGATCCTAGCGTGAAGTCAAATAAAAGCTTATAAAGTTATAACCTTCCTCAAAAATTGAGAAATCAAAAGCAAAAATATTTTTTTAAATCCGTCTGGTAGTTTCATAGATTAGCGCATACAAACAAAAGACAAACAAACTATTTGGCTTTATTATTATCTAATTAATAGTTACAGATTTCATAGTGGTTTTAAGGTTCAATTTAGTCCATACCCACTATATTATACCTACACAGTTGGTGTTTTACGATTTCAAACTTCAGCCCTCAAATTATAAATAACAGCATAAACTACGAAACAAAATCTCTTATTCCACTCACATTCATACAATTTTATCAATGATCAAGAATCAAGATTGCCCAGCAGCGTGGCAACACTGGCTTCATCTCGGCATAATATCTGCAGGTGCCACGAATAACTGCACGCTACGCGAATGAAATTCATTCTTCACTAATTATTACAAAACGGTTTTTTTGTTCATACCTGACAAGTAATGAATTACTTTTGTGTTGTGTTGTGTACCGTTTGATAGCGATTTGTGATTGGTTAATAAAGGTGATGAGATCTTGGGATACGATGATGAAGAGACGTCCATATTATGACGTGCATACAATTTTTAATATTAAGAATGTTTTTCTGTCTGTTGAAACTTGCACTTGTCCCTTCAAACGTAGCTATCAATACAAATAAATACAGTTAATTAAGTGTCTGTTTGTAATACAAAATAACAGCTTATTACTAAATGCATATGGGTCACGAGCCTCCTCTCTGTGAGAGGGAGTGGACCATAATCCACCACGCGGGCACTGGCAGGTTGGTGGATGCCACATGTCTTTGGATGTTTGGTTCTATAGATCAAGCCGGTTTCCCTCACCGTTTTGAGAGCAGTGCAGGGGTGATAAAATACAAAGTAAAGTGGAGCCAAGGTTCGAACTCACGACTTACAAACTCGTAAGTTGGGGCCAATACCGCTAGGCCAACACTGCTAACAATTTGCCGGGTTTCATACCCCATTCAATTTGGTTAGCAATAGATTTTCCTAACTTGACATGGACTTTTTTGGCACATATGTTCATAGTAATATTTAGATGTGCTATCATCATTTGGATCAGCTGAACTTTTACAGCTCACAAGGTCACTAAACACAGTACAGTATCTCACTTATATTCCTTGAAGAGTTAGCCCACGTTATGTTTAAGTCGCAGTCGGTATAGCACTTGCGACCACTAGTCTCAAGCAGGCAGTTCATTACCAATATTTTCTCCAACATTCCAAACGAAGACCATCTCGAATCACCAAGCTGTTATACATAACATGATTGATTGCAGTCCATGCTATGTCGAACATTGGTCACCGTTAGTACTGTAATGTGGAATACCGTTCGTATCGATGAGTAAGCGTAGACGCACTTATGACCGAATATTTTTTGATATGAAAAAAATGTTTACTGTATTGTTTGACAGGTAAAATCTTTGCAAGAATATCGTGCACTTGATTTTGAACTCTCGGTGTTGAACTGAGCATTGAGAATCCATCAGGGTGCATGCCAGCGTATCGAAAAAACACTTAGTTTGATTTTCAACTCTCAGCCCTAAACAGTGGGTTGAAGATCCAGTGCGCGAAATATCCCGTCGCGATATTTTTACGTCCATGCAAACGTGGACTTATTAAAAAACTACTGACTGTCTTGTTGATCTAGTTCTTACAAGCCCATTGTCTCTGATATAGACAATGTAGTATTTGGTCTTTCCATTGGAATTTTCTCAGTCCGGAGTGCGGAAGTGCCCCTGGTTGATAACAATAGGCTCACCCTTTATCATACGGTACCTGCTTTAAAATAAACTCTACCAACCCCCTCATGCTTAGCAGTTGCGCATGCAACCACTTGACCAAAATTAATGACTAAGATATTACATCTATCTAGTCTCCATAATAACATTATAAAGGGGTAAAATATTTTTGTAAGTGCCTATACAGGATGTAACAGAAACCTCTATTGCTATCCTTAAGCACTAAAGAGCAGCTGGTTAAGAATCACTATACATAGTTTCAGCTCAAAATAAAATACTCTAAGAATTGATACCAAATTTTCGGATTCATATGTTTCTTAAATTCAAATCATAACAAACGTGTCACCGCACTACGTTGGTCAATAACTTTCCACGTTACTTGCCAATATCACGATAAATCTCTTCCGAGTGATGTGTTTATTTCAATTTGAAAAGTTCGGTTTCTGGTATCAATGTATTAAAAATACTCATAACTTCCGAACGTGTAGATAGGATTAAAAAACCCGTCCAATATCGTTTCATATCATCCAAAGAAGCCGTGCCCTTGGTATGTATATACCCTTTCCGTCACACGTTGTATAGGGGATAATATCTTTAACTACCAGTCGGATTTGAAAAAAAAAAAGTTGCAATTGGTAGCCCAATTCTCGAACAAGGTTGTAATGTTAAATTAAATAATTAGACATTATTAACAAGTATATAAAGTTAAAAAGGGAAGAGCTCACTGGGCATCAAAGAATAAGAATTCGTCCGCATCGCTGTCAGTGAGAAATGTGCCCAAAAGGCTGGCAGCGTTGCCACGTTGGATGGCAATGCTGATACTTTGACCTAAGAATAGGCCAGTCCTTTGGTCACGTGAAGAGTCGACCAACCGCTTGGCGATGTCCCGAAATACTCGATGAGCACTCGGACCCCACGGCCCCAGTGTTTCAACCCCAAACGGCTCAAACATATAGCTCCCAATAAGGTTGTTATATTTGCGCTGTTTGAGGCTTTCTGCATCTACAGCAGCCGCACCAGCATAGCCCACCGTGCTCAGAAGATGGGATGGCGCGAGGGTGTCGAGACAGGTAGCATCCCACACCAAAGGCCTACCCAACTTCCAAGGCATTATGGTCATTTCCCTTAGAAGCCAAGCAAAAACAAAAGAAGACGAAAAGAATGCGAAGTGAAAACGAAGTAATTACGATAGGATGTGACGCGACGGGTCTGGGGCCAAAATTTCACGAGGCCGAAGTCACGGGCGAAAATCTTCTAATATATCTATAAAATTTCCATGTCACAATGTTAGTTACCGTACTCCTCCAAAACGGCTTTACCGATTTTTACTAAATTATATATGCGTATTTAGTAGGTTTGAGAATCGGCTACTATCTATTTTCCATACCCCTAAGTGATAAGGTTTGTTCACCCTAAATAATTTATAAGGCAAAACAACGTTTGCCGGGTCAGCTAGTTAAATATAATTTTTAATTCACTGACAGACAACGCACAGCCTATACCTACCGCTAGGTCTAGGAACATGAAATTTTGTACAAAAGCTCCTTAATAGCGAAGTCGGGCACTAAAAAGGGTTGTTTTATATTTGATTCCTTATGGGTTATCCTTTACCCAATTTTTCCGATAGAAAATCCCATTGAGCACGAGTCTTGTTCAAAAAATACTTTGTAAAAAATAACTTTAATTATGGAAGTCGGTGACTTTGGATATGTAGTTTAATTATTTGTCACCGCCTTCCGGAAATAAAGTTATTTTTCACTTTGCAGTGTTTTTCCGGAAGTAGGTTTTTTTCGGTCAAAGTTCACAACAATTCGAAATTTCATCATCCTTGGGGTTAAAACAATGCATATTTATGCGGTAGCAGCAATCGCGTTGATTTGCTGTCATTTTTTGAAGAGTTCCGTTCTCTGTCTCCGAAACGCATCATCGGATCTATATGAAATTTGAATGGGACTATTTCGGAATAAAACCCTTTCGAATTATGAAGAATTTTGCAATCCGTCTATATATGACGGTGTTATGCCCGAAGATACATTAAAACAATATATATAAACATGTCGAATTGATAACCTCCTTCTTTTTGAAGTCTGTTAAAAACTAACAAAAACCTCTTATGAAATATCAAAACGTGTTTAATAACAAAACAACAAACATGGCATCTAACAGCCCTGAATTAATGGAAGTGAACGTACAGTAATTCGATAAAAAATTGATCATTAAATCGATAATAATCGACAAATTAGCATGCTCACAAACCCAATAAAAACTCGATTATCCATACCAAGGTTGACACTGGAACAGGCAATTCGATTGTTTATAAAGTGAGCGATTAGCAATTTGAAAATCGTGACACATATTACCGATTTATGAATCGATAAAAGTGCCCTAATGGTATTGTCTTGCATGTGTGGCTAATACGAGATGGAAATGCTTTTCAAGGTCATTTTGCTTCGGTTTTAAGGTGCACTTTGCAATTTGGAAAACCACTTATTTAACTTAATAGGTTTAATAAAATAATTGAATTAAAAAGGTGTACTTTTCCTTCTAGTTTGAATTTTGAGGTCAGTTATCTTACCGGCTAACGCATAGATTCAGGTCGATCCTGAGCGAATATGGACTAATCCCTTGAGTAAGCGTCAAGTTCGTCCCACCATCTACGCCTGGGTCTTCCACGATACTGTTGGACGTTTTCAGGGACCCATGCTGTGGTGGTCATAGCCCATAATCCATTCGACATGTAGCAAACTTGTCCGGTATAGTCCCATTTGAGCTTAGCTGCATTTTGGGTAACTTCAACGATTTGCGTCTTAGAGCCCAGCAGGTATCGTTTTCCGTAGTCGAATTAGACATATTTTTGACAGTCCAAGAGTGCGATAAGAATGCAAACATTAAAAAACATGGGAATTGCCATTGAAATAACCAAAAACCCAAGATGCAAAGTCTTGAACAAAAAGGACTCAGTGGTTTTAGTTATGATAAATCATATTTTCTTGCAAATTCAAGTGGTTTTTACAAAGCAATGTCCAAAAAGACTGACTGAAAGATAACTGACGATACCATGGACACCTATATCACGGTATCTTGGGTTTTTGTATTTCAATGGGAATTGTCATTTTTTGATCTACGTTAAAAGATGTCGCCGTATGTATGTAGGTGTACCTATTTTAAAGTATTATGTAAGTTAACTTCTAAGTCTAACACTTTAATCTATTTAAATTTTACCACACATGACAAAAATGTACGTAGGTGATGTGATGACATTGAGGATCCTACATTTCACACATTTATGGCGAAAACTTCTTAACTTTGCAATAAAAACCTCCACATCACCACAAAAAGTCAAGATTAACATAATTTAAATTATTTTTATTAGGAAAAAAATATGGAAATAACGTAGCATAGGATGTATAAATATCGCAAATGTTGGTAATTCCCTCCATAAACATTGAATTAGTATGGATTTTTTTTATATTATTATGGTAATATCTGACATAAATAATCTCTTTATCAGAAAATGATACAATAATATTACTTTATATACCGAATTATATTTGCTGAGCGCCTTTTTATCTGTTACTAGGCTTGATGTTTGAAGCTAACGAGAACATCTAGTTGGTTTTGAATATTTTATTATTCATATAATACATACTAATCTATTTTATCCACAATTAAATTATCAAACTTACTGACCTGACAATCGTGGTTCTACCCGAATACTGTTCAGTAACCCACCCAAACACACTTAACAAAACATAGGTACTTGAGCTCATACAAAGATCCCGGAGAAAAAAATTGCGGTGAGAGGCCCGCCGCGTGGCGGGCCCAGTGCGGGTTGGTAGATGTCACATGTCTTCAAATTCTGGTTTTATGTCATGCCGGTTCCCTCACGATGTTTTCCTTCCCCATTTTGAGAGCAGTGGGTGAGTGGTGATGGAATAATTTGCACAAAGTAAAGCGCGTGTCTGTGTTCCTACGACCCACAACTCGTAAGGCCGTTACCACTGCTCATTTTTAGGGCTCCGCACCTAAAGGGTAAACGGGACCCTATTACTAAGACTCCGCTGTCCGTCCGTCTGTCTGTCTGTCCGTCTGTCAACAGGCTGTATCTCATGAACCGTGATAGTTAGACAGTTGACATTTTCACAGATGATGTATTTTTATCGCCGCTATAACAACAAATACTAAAAACAGAATAAAATAAACATTTATGGCGGCTTACAACAAACCTAATTTTTTTGCTCGTTTTTGCTCGGTATTGATAACGGCAACAGGTAGACGCTTGAAATATTCACAGGATATTTAGTTGTATACTCACTTTAAAAATAAATAATAAAACGAAAATAAATATTTAAGAGGGGCTCCCATACAATAGAAATCATTTTTTTGCCGTTTTTATAGATAATGGTACGGAACCTTTCGTGCGCGAGTCCGAGTCGCACGGCCGGTTTTTTAAATTTTTCTTTCCATAGACTGTAACAAACATTTTAAAAGAAAAAGTTGCCAAATCGGTCCATCCGTTCTCAAGTGATGCTCATAGCGACGAACAGCAATTAGATTTTTTTTTTTTAAACCAAAGCCACATCACTAGTCACACTCTTGAGTCAAAAATTCTTGACCAAGGACGTGAAACCACTTAACATTTAACGGTCAACACTATGATGTCGTCACACACAAGAATGTTCATCACACATGCGCCATTCTTGCCAAACGTCAACTTGAAAGCGTGGGAAGGACATGCCGCCATTGTTCGTAGCATTTCTATTGCTTGGATTTATTGAAATCAATTTGTAAAGAGCTTTTTATGTAAGATGTGTAAGAATTATTCGCTTTGTGAGGTGCTTGATCGTTAAATTCTAAACATATCAATTACTTAACGCGTTGTAAGTGGCAATACCCCTTGGTAAGACTGGTTGTCAGAATTTCGAGCTTCTGAAGACCCGTGACCACTTTCAAAAATCCACGAATGATAGCTGGGACCAACGGCTTAAGGGTTCTTCAAACAGGCGGGGCGCAACACTTGTAGAGCAATTTCCATAAAGTTTTCATAGAAATTGTACTAGGAGTGTCAAGTCGCGCTAGTCTGCTCGAGCTTTTAACGTGCTTTTCAGTGCTCGGAGGAATCTTGGTGTGTAAAGACGGTCAACCATCCACGGACCAACTGCGGCAATCGTAGATTAATCTGATCGGTCGACCCATGCAGCTGTTATTACTAAGCCACATACCCTTCATATAAGATACGGCGTTGAATTATTATCATTAAAGCCAACAGTCAATGAAAGATGATCTTCCTGGGATTAAGATCAATGGCCTTAATTTCGATCAATATTATGAATCAATCTTCACAACATAGAATCATTACCAACCTCTTAAAACTAGTAAAAACATTACAACCTGATATTAATTACTAAGAAAATATTAAGTAATGATATTGGATTACGAATGCAAAGGTGTACATTTCACAAATGTCTGTTTGGCAACATAATACTTTATTGCAATGGTTGCCCTTGCCTTATAATATTGTAATTAGATACATGATTAGTCATTTATGTTCGTTTGTAAACAACGGGGGTATACGTGTTTGATGATGAGGTACTGTTTTCCCATCAAAAAATTCTTAGTAGTAGCCTTGTGTCAAAGTTTTTTCAAGCAGAACAATGCTGCTTAGCCGTAGATATAGGAAAGTGATGTTGGTCCAAACTAGCCCTTTCAAGTGGCTCTTAATTTCTACTAATGGAGCCTTTTTGAACACAGACCCATCGTAAAGATCCTTGCGGTTCTATTAATTTCATTGATTACTCATAGGTTATCAATAAAATTAAAGAGGTATGAGGAACAGGGTGTAAAGTTCACTCATACTCTGTTGGTAAAGGGAGGATCCTCCGACCAGACGGGTGTTGTGTCTGGCGGGCTACTGCCCGACGATTGACGTCGGGATGTTTGTATATATGCAGATCGCGCGGTAAACTCTGCTTGCGCGATGTAGCTGATGTAGTTGCGGTGTGACGTCAAGTCTTGTGTAGTTCGCATATAGCATTGTAGATGGCGCCACTTTACTTTTGTGTTTTCCACTTTTGTTGATTTTAAGTTTCGTATGTCGGGTATTGTAAATGCATCCGGTAAGGCTGGAAGCCTAAGTTGGAGAAAGGCTACGCAGATGATGGGTTTTCAATAAGAGATTCGCAAAAAGCGATTAGGACGCCGATTGCATATTTTGTAGTGATAAATGTATTTTTTTACTGTATTTTCTGGTGTAAAATAAAGTTTAAGTGAATACATATTGTCACTTAACAGAAAGGTAACACACAATATCCTTGGAAGCTCTGCTAGTCGCGTGACAATAAACATGCACCGTCCATTACCGATGGTCGATGCCTTACTTATGTCTGGCATTAGAACGTCAGCGACACTGTCCATTTCCCTGAAGAAAGTTCCTACTGATTGCGGAAAAGCAATGACGTGATATTAGAATTAAATGCAGTATATATTACCTATATAGTTTGTGTGTGAATATTAACCTATTGTATAAGCATTAATAGCCGATAAAGTTCCCAGTGCTGCGCCATGACCTCCTTTTGGTGAAATGGAGCGGGCCGTAATCCCTAATAAAGGTCATAAAAGACACCAATAAATGGTGTCAGAACATTGTCTGCATTGATTAATTGCAGCCCATCATTGTTGAAGACAGTCTATCATTATTGCCTTAAATGTCTAAAACTAAACTTGGATCTTTTTTTAAATAAAGGAAATAGAGGACTTCAATGGACAGTCCTATTTTTGTACGAAATATACACAATTCACTAATGTAATGTGCTGTTAACTAGCCTATAACCTTTCTAAAGAATTAGCCTATCAAACACAAAAAATATTTTGCAAATCCAACTAGCAGTTCCAGAGATTAGCGTGTTCAAACAAACAAACTCATCATCTTCATTTTATTATTATAGTATAGACTAGCTTTTGCCAGCGGCTTCGCCCACGTGGAGGTCGAAAACTATCCCACGGGAACTACCTGGGAACTACCTGTGTGCCAAATTTCATTCAAATCCGTTCAGCCATTTTTGGGTGAAAGAGCAACAAACATCCACACATACGAGTATGTACCATTCTATCCATTCTCACAAACTTTGACATTTATAATATTATGTTGTCATTATTTTTTTGTATAAGATCACAAAAAGCACTAAGCGTATTTATAATAACTGTGAGAGACGAAAACAGCCATCTTAATGGGTGATTTTTGGTTAAGCACACAATATAACTAGATAAACTATTATGTTTCCACGACTTAAGCCTCCCAATACACGTTGAATCACCAATCCGAAGCCCTTCTAACAGCATAAATAGAATTCACCAACATTCCTGAGCATTCCGAGTAATACAAACTTTCACATACAAATTAATGGTATCCACGGTTCCCTAGTTTCCCCGGACCGGTTCGTACTGTTCCGATACCGGACTGGTTAGCCTCACAAGGTCGTGGACTAAGATCATAGAAGAAAGAGATATGCCGTGGCTGAAACGGGTTATAGTGCCGTCAGGTTTTTTAGGTTGGCGAGTTAATGATTGGTCGTTGTGATTTTTATACCTGCCTGTTATTTTTGAAAACGTTGATTGTTAATTCTCTGCATTCCTTTTTATAGCTGTTTTACCAGCCGTTAATGAGAAGTATATGACTAGCTAGCTTCTATCCGCAACTTCGTTTGCGTGGAACTCTTAAGATATATACTAGGTATCCTAAAACAATAGCCACATTTTTATAAAACTCCCTCAACTCCCTACCGATCAAAACTAACGAACGCCTACATTTTCTTCAGTCCTGACTGAATGGTTAACGTCATCATAATTATATTTTATATTCGTTGTCGAAATCGCAGACCTATTGTAAAAGTGGCGCCAACTGGCGGCGTAAATTTTCATGAAAAACCTTGATTTTAATCATATTGCGACATATATAGGTGCCTTAGGCGTTTGCCACATCTCACCCGTCCCACAGTGGAACGAATGTATGGGAGCGGTTGGACGTAGACATGTCCGAAAAATAAGAGTAAAATTATGACAAACTAATGATGCCATCTTATTCGATTACTTAATGCCTTCATAAATTGTGGTGATGAATTTCTTCATAACTCCCATATTTCGGGAGTAATTTGAGAAAATGTGAAATTTTACTATGAAAATGAGTGTATCGAGCTCTCTCCCTCCTGATTCCGGGCTTGTTTCAAGTAGCGGTCTCTAATATCGTAATGCTATTACTAAGAGCTATATTTAATACTAAGACACATAGTGCGCCAAATGTGCACTTTCTGGGATAAAAGGAAATGAAAATTTAAAAAAAAAAACGTTTTTTCCCCATTTGTATTTACTTTAAACCGCAGACAGACTTATTAAGAGGTCTATAAATATATTATATATATATACAGAAATATATATTAACAAAAATATTCACAAGAACTGATGAGAGTATGACTTTTAAGTAAGTTGATAATAAATTACCTAGTTTCATTAAAAGTACAATAAATAATTAAGATGTAAGCTCTAATTTACTAAGTTACACATTTTAAAACAATAACATCATTTAATTATCTTCGTCATCATCATCATCATCAATTAATTCAAATTCAGAATCGATGTCCGCTAAATCATTTATGTTAACAAATTCGATATCACTTTTCTCAGAATCCGTAAGCTCATAAAATTCCTTAAAAGAAGATTTTTTTACAAACTTATTTCCTTTTGGACGGATACTTGTAACAAGTGGATCAGAAGACAGTAAAAGATTGTGCATAATATCTTCATTGCATGAGATACTGCTATGCTTTCGAGAATGCCCCTCTCTATATTTTCTAAAATCTTTATTTCTAGCCTCAGATGCCTCTTCGGATAGAAAACCAATGGGCACAATTGACATGTTCTGAACTATGTCTGGCCCATGCATTAAAATTTTATGAAGTGAAGAAGGCATATAATACCATGGGTATAACTCCACGTAAAGCTTAGCAGTATCAAAGCAGAACTCTCGGAATTTAGTTACGTTGATCTTCTCTCCTGATGAAATACACTGCAAGATCACACAGATTTTTCTTAAAAGCATAGCATCTATTCCGGTCAGTTCAGCAGATTTAGTGTAGTTTTCAAAAAATCTCCTTGCCGAGTTGCCATTGTTGGTGGATCCACTGCCTTGTTTCACAACATCGAGAAGTAAGCCCGTTTCTCTTCTTACAGCCTCTTGAACTCTTTTCTTCCTGTCATCAACTTGCCTTTTTGCTATATCACCCCTTACTTGCCATGATTTTATGTCTAATTTGTAGGAAATGTGTAATAAGCATTCCATTGAGCGAATCCAAGCGTGAAGGGTGCTTAAGCTATATTTATACATGTCCTCGTTTGCGTGTTTATCTTTGATTAACTCTAAATTATTCATTTCTTTAGGACAAGCCTTGCATATGTCACACACTGAAGCTGCTGTATTGGATATAATGGAATGAATTTTACCATCAATCATTGTCAACAGCAGTTGGTGTTTGACACTAATTCCATCAGTGATGGTGGATGGAGTTAAGGCTTCAATCTCTGCTTCGATTTCAGCCATCTCTCTCTGCACATTTTCTTTGGTTTCCTTTATAAACTTAAACAATATTGGCCGGCAAAATGAAGTGGAAGATGGTCGCTCGTTTTCCCAAATTGTTACACCTTTTGAGACGAGCCGCAGTGGTACAAGACTAATCATAAAATTACTAGCAAGATCGATTTGCTCATCTTCACTCGTCCTTTGATGATAAATGCTTTGGCTAGATGATCCGTCAAAACCCCATTTGCTGGTCAATACGAGCTGTTGATTGGGATCAACAGGGGTTTCTAACGACCTAATAAGTCTTCTTGAGGTTAAATCCATCAAGGCTTGTAATTTGATTTTTGCAGAGCTCTCTGTAACTGTGAGATCTTCTTTGGCCGGATAGCACTTAATTTTTTCTTTAACCAACATGTAGTAACTCGGGTATTGAAGAGCTCCTTCTTGAGTGTTGAAATCCCGAAGAGTGTTATAGCGCCATTTCGATAAGTTCATCGATACATAAAGAGCCAATGCCTTCAAAGGGGATATTTCCCGTACCTGAATTGATTTACCTTCAATGAAGGCTTTGATTTTTGAGGCCTCTTCTGGATTCTCCGTCAAGTATTTCATAACATAAGCTGTATCGCTTTGTCCTGCCTTTTGAAGCGCCCTTTCGGCCGAAAACATAATTTCAGCGCTGCTACTGCTGCATGAAAGACTATCTTCAGTGCGTCTTCTTTTTTGCCGGTTACTAAGGTCCTCAAAAGATTTACGAGGACTAGGATGTGTACAAGTTGAAGCATCAGATTTAGCAGGAGAAATTATGGGCTCGATGACGTCACTTATATTTTCTGTAGAAGGTTCCATATTTTCATTCTGTAATTCCGGCCATTGAATTGCAGCCTGTAGCCAAATCTCATGTTTCTTCCGAAACTTATCTGTGCTTCTTCCAGACTGTGTCCATTTTGCATAAATGCGGTAGCAAAATCGACGACACCAGTCTTTTAAACTTGTTTCAGCACTTTCACATAACTGAACACAACTGTTATCTTTTAAAACACTGAACAAATAGTTAAAGTCGCGTAAATCTTTATGTGCGCGTGCGCATAAAGCAACGTGAATATCAAGATTTGTATTAAAATTTGGAAAATACATTGCGAGATTAGCTTGGATACAACGAGGTGTAAATCAACACTGATTTTAAAGTTACTAATAGTGACCTATTTATATAAAATCCAGGTATCCCAGGTATCCTTTGTTAAATATTGCAAGGTAATTAGTTATTGTGATAATTAGTAAATGATGCATGCTAAATTAGTGTATTAAGAGCCATTTAGTAATTAAATAATAGCAATGTTCTTATCAGTAATCATTAGTGCATCAGTTTTATATGTAAACCTTAAGTCCCTAATTATATATCCTAATTAGCTTATATCTTCTCTAATTGGCTGCTCAGAAATGTTATTGTAATAAGGTAAACCTTTAGAAAAACGGTTTTAATCAACAAAATAAACAAAAAATAAAAAAATTGTGTTATAAAATAAACATCACTCTTTATCCCAGAAAGTGCACATTTGGCGCACTATGTGTCTTAGTATTAAATATAGCTCTTAGTATTAGCATTATGATATTAGAGACCGCTACTTGAAACAAGCCCGGAATCAGGAGGGAGAGAGCTCGATACACTCATTTTCATAGTAAAATTTCACATTTTCTCAAATTACTCCCGAAATATGGGAGTTATGAAGAAATTCATCACCACAAGTTATGAAGGCATTAAGTAATCGAATAAGATGGCATCATTAGTTTGGCATAATTTTACTCTTTTTTTTCGGACATGTCTACGTCCAACCGCTCCCATACATTCGTTCCACTGTGCGTCCGTCCCTTGCTCGAGCCAGCCCGCGCCGCTGAACGTGTAGTATTAAATACGACCCCTAATAATAATAATCAGTCCGATCCCATCTGTCCCTTGCTGCCCTCTACCAGCGATGCCCTAAACCGAGGTCCATACCCCACAGTTTAGCGAGCAGTCGCTTTACTTTTAAGTTTTTAAGCCCTGGCTGGTAGCCTTAATTTATTAAGCTTATCATAGGCAAGTCCAGTTAAACAGCCGACAACCTGAAAGGTTGACCTGCGAGAGGCCATTAAAAATAATGCCACATCTCCTATGTTTTCCATGATCTGTGGTATGGTAACTAAATCGTGACCAGATAAGTTTAGTCAGATGTTTATGTTAGTTCTCGAGCTGATGTTAAATTCAATCAGACACATTATAATGAGGTATGCAAGTATTAGTATGGTGATGTGAGTAACAGGTGTCAGGTGGTACTCTTAGTGGTGCTGGCGGGTTGTTTATGGGATTTCGTGGATATATACAAAGCCCGTTTTATGGATAAACGTGTGGATTTAAGGTTCAATTGAATAGAGATGTGACTTAGTTCATATTGTGTATGTGTTAGTATGTTTATGCACATCGCATTCCTATGTCTAGCAACGAATCGTTTGAGTATTTTTTTGCGAACCGCTGGTCCTTTTTAGAGTCAGTGATCACAAATTAATGGGAACTAAGGGACTTACTAAAGAATGGGCAGCAGCTTTATCTATGCATTATACCACCATACTTCGATCGCCAACCCGTCTGCCAAGCGTGGCAATAACGGCAAGCCCCACAAATTGGGGGAGGCCTACGTCCAGCAGTGGACGTCTACCGGCTGAAAATGATGATAGCCCAAATTCTAGAGGAAGGCTATAGACTAACATCATGTTTGGACCCTTAGGACCTGAGCAAAAGTAAAAAAAGGCAGAACGTTAAGCGAAAACGAACTAATACCGCGTTCGGGCGATGCTATGCGATGGGGTGGGTTGAGGAACATCAGACGGGCCATGTCGCGGGCAAAAGCTAGTATATGTATAATCATATTAAGTAGGTGTGATGAGAATTATATTTTTATCACAAAAGCCCTTTTTTTTCTTCTTCTTTTTTGGGTGGGAAATCATCAAACAACTTCTCCCGCTCTGGGTGTAGCGTGAGGGTGTGTCGGACTTTTACTGACTAAAACCCATCCGTGTTCCCGCAGTTGCCTGTGTGCCTCTTTCGAACCACCCGTACCTCTAGCAGATCATAAAAGCGTCTAATTCTGTTTTACTTCTAAAAGTTGTCAACGTCATCAGATAATCTAGATACGTATGTACTTACTTTGTGTAGAACCGGCCATGTACACTTACCAGTAGTGACCAGGAAATTATAGTAATAGACCATTCAAGATAATTTTCTTACGCGAGTTACGATCATTACCCAATTAATATAATAAAGTATATTTATATCATTATTATTTTGAATACAGTCGAACTCACTTCTTAATACTGTTCTAACTTCGTATTGATTCAAATAAACTTAAACTATTTTGCACGGCCAACCTGCATTAGTTCTGGGTGTGGAATTATCATATTTAGCAATGGACATGCCATTATGTAGGAGGTAGAAAAATGTCAAGGTTATGTGTAGGTTTTAATAGATATGCGACTAATGCGGTATCATCAACTGGACTAGGCCCCCACTGCTCACTTCGGTGGTCTAGTCGTAACGAGCGCGACTTACGAGTTGAGGGTCAAGAGTTGGAACCCAGGCATTACTTAGAGTAATTAATTTCTTCACCACTGCTCTCAAAGCGGTGAAGAAAAACATCGTGAGGAAACCGGCATTTCCTAGAACCAAAAATGCGAAGATGTATGACATCCACCAACCCGCACTGGGCCGGCGTGGTGGACTATGGCCCACTCCTTAATAAATCACACGTATAAATGTAATTTTTTTATTAAAACTAGAAGAGTTTGAAGGCATCGATACATAGGTATTAGCAGGGAGATTGACGCACAACCAGTTATCATGATTCAAGACATGTTCAGTTCAGTACATGATTCAAGATGCCCCCCCTGCTTTGATAAGTTTCGTCGGTTTAAAAAAAAAATGCTGTTTCATACATTTTTACCGCGTAAAGCCTCGTATTCATGGTAAACATTTGTTTAGCAACATGGTTGCATAAACATGTTGCCGAGTTGCTGTCAACATATTGCGGGCAACACTTGTGTTGCAGAGTTGTTCACGCTATGTTGCAGAGTTGACGCCCGGCGAGCGAAAACATCAGTTTTTCAACATATGTTGACGTGTGTGGACGTTTTTGCAACTGTTTATAAATATGGCGGTATTGTGGAGCAACGATAAAATGATGCAATTAATACAAATATTCATCAGATACAGAGAACACAACAACACTACTTCCTCGGGCAATGTTTTAACGCAGACTGGCGTGTGTGGACAACCCATATTGATTTAAACAAAGTTTCCAGCGGCATTCTCGCCGGTCATCAACAACGTTGATCAACTGTTGCTAAACAAATGTTTACCATGAATACGAGGCTTAAGTGTTGCAATTTTATAGGAGAACATTTTTTTTACTGATGTAAATTTTGTAGGCAGTGGTGTCCACAATCTTAAACTGAATCCACGGTAACAATCTGTGCGTCGATGTCCCGTGTCACGCTGTATCATAATAAACATTGATTTTGTTAGGTTTTTTCTTATTCAAAGCGAACATTAAGCAAGAGCATAACATACAGTGGGATTATCTCTGGGCAAGTCTATAGAATGTCATCATCATCATTTCAGCCGAAACACGTGCACTGCTTGACATAGGTGTCCCCAAGCTCCTTCACTTCGACCGATACTGTGCTTCCCGCATCCAGCGGATTCCTGTGGCCTTTACTAGGTCATTGGTCCACCTTGTGGGAGGCCTTTCAACTCTACGTCTTCCGATACGCGGTCGCCACTCTAGAACCTTTCGGCCATATCAGCCATGTTCTGCGAGTAATGTGCCATGTTCTGCGAGTAATGTGCCCTGCCCACTGCCACTTAAGTTTGGCAATTCTTCGGGCTATGTCGGTTGCTTTGGTTCTCCTGCGAATCTCTCTATAGAAAGTAAGTTTATTGACAGTTATGTTATATAAGACATATCCGTAGTTGCCTATTGTAGTACAAATCTGTCCACCCCTCAATACGCCACGCTATTATTTCCCGGCTATTACGATCGACAGGCAACAATTTCATATTCAATAGCCATGACGAAGTCGACTTCCTACTCAATAATAATTAATAATTAGTTGTCTTAATACGACATGCCAGTTAATGATACAGTTCGTTGCAAAAAGGTTAAAAAAAGGAGGTCTGTTTTTGATCATAGATTTTGCAAGAATTGAATTAGTTGCATAATTTAATAATGATCGAATGCTAATACTTTAGTACATAATAGTTAAAATGGAACATATGTTGGAGTCGGCTTCCAGTCTAAAAGGTGCTTCTGAAAAGTATTGTACATAGAGCGACTGCCTATCTGACCATCATCTCCTAACTTCCAGGGCTTATTTTTATCTTGTATTTAGAATTGTTTATAATTACATTTTTTACATTGTTCTCACATACAGAAGCAACAAGAATAATGTTCCCTAGATTTTGTAATATTTCAACTTGATTTTAAAAGAGTGTCCGTGGAGTTTCTTGCCCGTTCTTCTCCATAGAGATCTACGTTTTGGAATGGGCAACTAGCTGCAACTTTCCAACTGATCGACTTTTTGACAATTCAAAAGTGCCTGTAAAGGGTTTAATTGAAATAAATGCTTTGAGTTTGAGTTGGACCTCCACAACCCAATTACTGGGTAACAGGTAGTAAGGCTGGTTTTCAGATTTTCGGACTTCTGAGCCCCGGTACTACAGTAAAAGACCACAAATTACAGCCGGGACCAACGGCTTAACGTGCCTGCTGAGGCACGGAGGGATCTTGGTATGTAAAGGTCACCCATCCACGGACCAACCGCGGCAAGCATAGCTTAACCTGATGGATCGACCGGTTCGGCTGTTACAACTTAGCCACGAGCCCCCGTACTACCCTTTATAGTCACGAAAATGTTCTCCTAAACGTAAGGAATTTACGTTACAGAGTTTTTTCAACTGCATCTGTTGCTCTAATCGGCGTGAACACAAAGTAGCCGTAGAATTTATAAGGAGCTGGTGTTTTGGGCTTTTGACTACCCGATACGAGTGTCAAAGATCTACGAATGACAGCCAAGACCAACTGGCGTCCTTTCCGAGGCATGGTGTGGTCTCAATAGGTACCATTACCTATTGAGACCACACCGTGCCTCGGAAAGGACGCTAGTATATAGTCACCCAGCCACGAACCGACCGCGGCAAGCGTAGCTGATCCTTCGATCGACCAGTGCAGCTGTTACGATTTAGCCAAGAGCCCCTTGAATTCTTCAATTGGAACTCGAAACTGAATTTGCCTATTTAGAAACTGATATTTTTGAACGAACACCGTTTATCTTGTGTAGCTATTTGTGTTCCACGTTTCCATCGGCCAAGTATGGCTCATAATCAGTCTTTATTATTCCCATTGCCGTGACACAAGATTCCTCTCAGTGAGAAGCGAGCCGTAATCCACCACAGGAGCGTAGTGTGGGTTGGTAGACGTCACTTGTCTTCGAATTTTTGGTTCTAGAACATGGCGTTACCTCACGATTTTTTCTTCACCGTTAAGAGACCAGTGGTGACGAAGTAACTTACACAAAGTACAGCACCTATCTGGGTATGAACCTACGACCCACAACACCACAGCTCTCTGAGTATGACTCACTTCACCTTTTATTGGGTCACCTATCTTCATACTGCCTATAGCTTTTATGCCTTTGTTATTAAAATGTTTCATCTTGTCTACTCGTCGTTCTAAACCATATTTGTAAGGTTTGCATGTTTTTTCCTAGAGCTGAATGGAAATCCAAAAAATCTTAAATAAACTCTCAAAAAATTTCGTCAGTTGTCAATAATCTCATTTACCTAAATTCCGACCCAACTATTTTGCAAGTATACACATAAGTCTCGCTCAACTGGCCGTTAAAAGCCTGTGCTTAATCTCACTTAGTGTGCAATGTCCACTTAGGTTGCATGCCAGTGATGTAAGTAGCGGCATAGAATATGAAAACCACAGAGAAGTTAAAAAAAAGCGCCATACAGCGTATATAAGAAACGTATAGTCATATCTAAGGGAAAAGTAGAGACCAACGAACTAAATAGATGTCTTCATGGGCCCAACACAATGCTAGTGCAACTCCTAGATTGACTGCAAGTTACACATAACGCAGCATTTGCATATAAGATGTAAGAAGGCACACCCTTTATGCCCTGAGGCTTTTATTTAGGTATTTAGTTCTGTTTCATCATCATCATTTCAGCCTAAAGACGTCCACTGCTGGACATAGGCCTCCCCCAAGCTCCTCCACTTCGACCGGTTCTATGCTTCCCGCATCCAGCGGACTCCTGCGGCCCTCACAAGGTCATCGGTCCACCTTGTGGGAGGCCTTCCAACTTTACGTCTTCCGGTACGCGGTCGCCACTCCAGAACCTTTCGGCCCCATCGGCCATCTGTTCTGTGTGCAATGTGCCCTGCCCTCTGCCACTTAAGTTTGGCAATTCTTCAGGCTATGTCGGTTACCTTAGTTTTCCTACGGATCTCTTCATTCCTCATTCGATCACGTAGGGAAACGCCAAGCATAGCCCTCTCCATTGCCTTTTGGGTGACTTTAAGGCTTCTTATGAGGCCCATTGTGAGCGATCACGTTTCGGTTCCATATGTCATCACTGGCAACACACACTGGTCAAAGACTTTCGTCTTAAGACACTGCGGTATGTAGGACGAGAAGATATTGCGAAGCTTCCCGAACGCTGCCCATCCGAGTCGGATTCGACGATTGACCTCTTTCTCGAAGTTGGACCTACCTAACTGGTTATGTAGTTCTGTTTACATTCTTATTATTTACTTGCTTTGCCAGCGGCTTCGCCTGGGTGACGGTCGAAAATTATCCCAGGGGAACGTATTACTGAGATGAAAAATATCCTATGTATTAATCCAGGTTATAAACTATTTTTGCATGATTGAGTTACACATCCAAACATCTAAATACGCAAACTTTCATATTTATAATATTGGTAGGATTTCTGATTGAGTATAGTTTTAAATGTTTTAGTTTTGTTGGTATATTGGCGTGTGCTAGCTTACATTTAAGGCAAATAATTTAATTTAATGTTTGTGTTTCGTAATATTAATTACCTAAGATTGTATAGAATCAAGTTCTTTTAACTGAACAAACAGCTGTGCTGCTGGTGAGTTTGTTGCGCCACTTCTTCCGTTAAAACACTAGGAAGTGGTGAGGGGCGGGCGTTTTGGAGGACTGTCTTACGAGGCGTTGACTCTCAGCCATGTTACATTTGCATAATTTACTTTTGATTTAATTTGATTTGACAAAACATTATCAGTTCTCCCATAGATTTAGGTGGAACAAGTACCTATTAAAGTTTTGTATGGGACGGTTGATATTTTTTTTAGCGATTACGATGTCGTTCCCATGGAGAAAGGCTGTTAAGTTTGATGGTCTTTATCACACCTTTCTGACACATTTATTATTCTTTGGCAGCGGTTAGCGGTCCGTTCTTAATAGCACCAACTATGGTTACCGTTGATAAGGCTAAAGGTTTGGGCACACTTGTCTGTAATCGATCCGATGGACGCACGTGTCGTATCGGATGTCGCTTACCAAATTCCTGACTTAAACAAATAATTTATTGATGGGTGTGGAGTAGTTTTTCTGGCGCAAATATACACCACTTCTTTTTTGAGTGGAAACCCATCAAATAACGTATCCCTGGCAGAAATATACACTGCTAACGATCAAACTCCCAGTTTTTTTGTCATGTGATAATAATTATACCAAGTTTTGGTTGTACGTGAATGTGATATCGGCCGCCAAGGTCTGACTGAAACTAATAGGTAGGTTGGTTTAAATAGTTACAAGACTGTTGCGGACGGATACCAAAATAACCACAAAAATTATATCTCGTTAAGTACTGCAAGAAGATCCGGATAACGGATATAAGGGATACGAAATACTTGAGGAGAATAACGACCATGAAAGAAACAAAAAGGAATTTAATGGTAATACACCAAAAAAAACACCCAAAAAGAAGAAATATTTCATGATGATAATCAATTATGTTATATGTGAACTGTAGATGATGATACCCATTTATTACAATATTGAACTGCTAGCCTACTCTTAAATTATGTACTTACGCATTGAAACCAGTAACATGAGTATTACTATCAAAAGGAAGTCGTATATTCAGTTAAAATCTATTGACGAATCCGTGGGTCCGATTGCATAAGAAGTAACAAGTATCCGGTGATCATAATCGATACTTACACCATAGAAGAAATTATGTAACTGATGACGCTGGTAACAGTTAGCGACCCCGCTACCGGGTCAGAAGAGCCACGGCATAAAACGTCAAAGATTTATCGATCGAACCGATTATGCCGCCACTGTCTGTGAAATAAACAGTCAATAAAAAATAAAAAACTAGTAGCCAACTACTGAAAAATCACGCTGAAAAGTCAACATCGTCATAATTTCAGCCAAAGACGTCCACAGCTGGACATAGGCCGCCTCCAAACGGGAAGAGGATTGCCTTAATCGCCACGCTTGGCGGGCGGGTTGGCGATCGCAGTATGGTGGTAAAATGCATAGAGAACGCTGCTGCCCATTCTCTAGTAAGCCCCTTAGTCGCCTTCTACGATACCCACGGGAAGAAATGAGACGGTGCTATTCTTTTACGTCCGGCTCCACATGGAACCTCCACGGAACCTCTAAAAAGTTTGGTACATGAAATTGTTCTCCCCTAAGAGCCGTGGTCATATGCCATTTTGCTATAAAGCTTATGATCGCTTACTACTGTTAGAATGTACTGTTGGTTTGGGGTCGGTGGCATACGACCACCTATAAGCCCAGCGGACAATCAAGACACTTCCAACGGTACGTCATTTGTCAAATTATGATAAGTTATGCGGGAACAAATGAATATACATTCATTCCGATCAAAATCTTAAACTTCCTTTTTGCTTCGCTGTAATGCATATTAATTTGGATTAGATAAAAGATAAGAGGCGATAGGTCGTTACCTTTGCTCTAATCTTGGCGAGCAGTGCTGTAGCAGTTACTGTAACTGCAGCAGAAGACTTCAAAAGATGCAAATTCAACCCTATTAGTAATTATAAAAATGAGCCGTTTTTAGTTAAAATATTAGGGTCACAGGGTCCGAATGCTCGCCTACTTTTTTGGGATAAGTGATTAAAACAACTGGTCACGTGAAGGGTTGACACCCTTCACGTGACCAGTTGTTTTAAGTCCCCTGGCAATGAGTGATAAATGATTTTATTCCTGTAAGTAGGTTTGGACAAATTTTAAATGTCAATCATATTTTTAAAACTAGATGGGGTTGGGGCTTTTCCTATCTGACTACTCTGAGAAGAAAGGCCGAAACAAACTCAAAGATCCGCACATAATCTTGGTCAGATCATGTGAAAACCATGTGGCTTGCTGTCTGAAATTGTCTTTTGAGGAAAGAAATACACAGATTAAGTGGACCTACCCAAGAGTGAACACTTTCCTTGAAAAAAAAAAAAAAAAAACGGTTCCGACGAATTGAGAACCTCCTCCTTTTGGAAGTCGGTTAATAATAACAACGAAATCTTAAATCAAACGAACTATAAATGTAATATAAATGTGAAGGTTTGTTTGTTTTGGATCCACTCGTCGCATCGCATCGCGTACCGTCGTCACCTCGGGTCCTAGAGTGACGTTAAAGCCGGCCTTCTTCAAGAATTGGGCTATCAAATGTAAAAATACTTTTTCATATTCAACCGGCAATTCCAGAGATTAGCGCTTTCAAACAAACACACTCTTCAGTTTACGGTATTACTACACTCGAGAGCAATGAATCCGGGTCACTTAAAGAATGTTAAAAATCTCGGAAACTAAAAATGATAGGTTAATGCAATAAATTGTATTTAATAGACAATGTAATACTCCTTAAATGAAAGTAAAAAAAATATGAGTCACCATACATTTTATTAACACAAAATTACATAAAGAAAAAAACTGCTGATCTCTCCTTAAAACAAAAATAGGAAACATGAAATTTTTGAACTTTATTACGATTTTCTTGAATTTTAATACTTCGTATTGCCTCCTCGTGCTTCCATTACTGCGTTTACGCGGTTTGGCATGCTGTACACCAAGTTCCTTATACGATTTTGGGGAATATTCTCCCATTCCTCTGTGAGAGCAATTTTGAGCTCACGAAGCGTGATTGGGGGAGGGTTTCGTTGATTTACGCATCTGCCTAGCTCGTCCCAAGCATGCTCGATCGGGTTGATATCCGGGCTGCGCGCTGGCCACTCCATACGAGTAATGTTCATCTCTTGAAGGTAGTCATTCACAATCCTACCTGTATGAGGTCGGGCATTGTCATGCATAAATATAGCATCCTCACCTAAATTGACCATAAATGGACCAACGTGATCATTGAGGATTTCTTCCACATATCTTACGCTAGTTAAAGAGCCGTTTTCTATGATCACCAGCTCTGTGCGACTTTCAGAAGAAATTCCGGCCCACACAAGTACAGACCCACCACCGTAGGCTACTTTTTCTTCGATGCATGCTTGCTTGAATCTTTCCCCTGGTCTTCGATACACTCTGTGTCTTCCATCGTGCTTGTAGAGCATAAATTTTGATTCGTCGGAGAACATAACTTTTGACCAATCTTCAATACTCCAATTTACGTGGCTCTGGGCATATCTTAGTCTTGAAATACGATGCCCACGCTCCAGTTTAGGGCCGTTTGCAGGTCTAAGGGGTTTTAAGTTAGATTCAGCAAGCCGACGTCTTACTGTCCATGCACTTGGGTTACTTCCTCCGAGGCGTCGAAACTGATTTGTGAGTTCAGTTCCTGTGAGAAAGCGATTTCGAAGCATGGTGTTCACCAAGTATCGGTCTTCTCGTGCTGTGGTACACCTGGTTCTGCCCGTTCCTGGTCTGCGTAGGTTAGAACCAGTTTCTTCGTAACGTCGGAGAACTCTTTGTACTGTTGACAGCGACACACCGACAGTCCAGGCTGTATCGCGCTGACTCCGGCCGGTTTCCAGCATTGTAAGTATTCTGGTGCATTCTTCAGGCGTAAGCGACATAATTTCAGCTTGAATAATGAATATAGAGCACTATCAACATGGTTTATGTACCCACATAAATGACAGATTACAAACAAAAGCAAAACCAAATGCTGTAATTTCGTAGTTCCATCTTCGAAAGTGGCCCTTTTTCAAATTTGATTTTTTTATGATATAACTTTACAATAACTAAGAAGTTTTAATACCTTCATTTAAGGAGTATTACATTGTCTATTAAATACAATTTATTGCATTAACCTAGCATTTTTAGTTTCCGAGATTTTTAGGATTCTTTAAGTGACCCGGATTCATTGCTCTCGAGTGTATAAATAGTTTTAAATTACCTTTGGTTAATTTTTATACCATTTCCATTTCCATACCAGATCTTGCTTGCTTTCCGGCCTACTAATATTATAATTGTTTGTGAAGATATTTGGATGTTTGTTACTGAATCACGCCACAACGGCTAAACGGATTTGGATGAAATTTGGGGCACAGATAGATTATAACTTGGATTAACACATAGGATAGTTTTTATGCCGGTAATACGTTCCAGTGGGATAATTTTTTACCTCCACGTGGACGAAGCTGCTGGCAAAAGCTAGTCTTAAATAAAACTTTTTTAAGATGAATTTAGTATTTTGAAATATGATTTCGTGTGAATTAATTTTGCAATTCTGTGCAAGGTTAATAGATGAGGTCAATTGATTGGTTGCGGTTATACGGTATGTGTGAATGTCCACGGTTAACGTTAACCGCGTTTAGCGGAGCTTGAGGCAATAACTGTTAAACGTCAATTAAGTTGGAGCAGAGTGTAGGAAAAATACTAAAGGTGCTAGTAGTTATCGGTGTTCTTGTGAAGCCAACGAAGATAATGTATGCTAAATAATAAAAAGAGGTTAAATTTGTAAGTTTGCATGTAAGCTCTGAAACTACCAAAAATATTGTTGCATTTTATAGCCCAATTCTTGCAAAAGGAAATAAATTGGGATAAAGGCAAGAGAAAAAAAGAAAGAAAAAAATGTTATTCTGCACAAATAAAACGCACATTACAAAAAAATAAATAAAAACCGATACATAAAATGGACACACAAAGTAGCTAAAAGCCCCGTATTCAGGTAGAAAAAGTTTTACAAAAGTTTTAGGAGGATGATGATGTTAACAGTTATGATTTTTGTTTGGTTGATAAATGATTTTTATTATTAAATATCTCTACTAGGTTCTGCCGACGACTTGGTCCACGTCAATTTATTTGTTTTATTAAAATAAAATAAATGCTACAGCATCACAGCGCCGTGCCCGCCGGCCGGCCTGCTGATTATTTCGTTTTCGCTTAACGTACTTTGTGACTTTTTTCTGATTGTTCAGCGCTTAAGGGGAATCTAGTTGCGGGCTGGAACTCACTGGTGGGCCTGGCTAAAAAGTACGCTGTCTCACCAGGCATCGTGTCCGACCGAGGTAGTATCAGTGATGAGCAGTTAGAAGCTAGTCTACACGCACAACGTTATTGAGTGAGACGCAGGATCATCTATAGTAAAACAGGCGCGTTAAAAATTAAGAAAAGTCCTTCGAAAGACCGGGTTTTATGAAAAAGCTACTGCATACATCAATAAATTGAATAGTGAACAATACATTTTATTGAACTTTTCGATATTTGATATTTGTCGGTACCGACTTGGTTTTGGAGATTTTACACTTCTTTTATTACCTAAACACGCCCAAAGTTAGCTTAAATTAGCAAGAAAAACTAATATTTGTAGGTTCCTAACTTTTTAATGGCTTTTTATTTTAGTTTTCTGTTTCCATACAGACAATATTAATAATGAGACAAAACCATACCATGTTTAATTTTTGATGTATATTGTCGAACAGCGGAGTAATACACTCCCGAAGTTTGTATGGAAAAAATGTCGACACGATTCACCTTAAGGTTCTTAGCGTGACATCAACCTCCTTATTTATAAACGTTGAATAAATTGAATAGGTGTTATAACGTCAAATATGTATAGTTAAACAGCCGCTAATCATTAGTTAACTGTAAGCAACGTTTATAAATAAAGGGGTAAATAGCCTGTTACCTTCCTCAAAAATCGGGAAAATGTAAGAATTGTTCTAAGCTGGCTAGGACTTCCAGAGATTAACGCGTTCATACAAACTTACTTTAGCTTTTTTATTAGTATAGTATAGATTATAACATTTATAACAGAGAAAAGCCACAGTCGTACTATGCGTATGAGTAATCAAATTTTTCGTGAATCTAGCTACAAAAAAACATCGGCATAGTTACATAATACCAACTGCATAACTTGCATAATTCCTGCAGTACTTACTCAGGATAATATGGAAACCTTTCTAGCAATTTTCTTCACGTTAACCAGTAAATTATAAATGTGGTAAACGAAGAAATGTTGCAAGCTTGGAAAACCACTAAACTGTGGGGGCTTAGGGCAGGTGACGTAATGACTGGAGAAATGGTGACGTAAGCAGTGGAAAAAGTTTGTTACCATTTAAGGTGATAATTTAATGAGTTGACTCAGCTTTGGGTGATAACGTTTAGAGTTTTATGTGGTGGTGTAACTTCCGTTTTCCATTCTTAATAGTATAAGAATCAGCTGATACAGAAATACTGAAGCTTTAGATTCGACTGCTAAGACCTGTCATATCATAATATCAGACCAGAAGGCCAATTCTCGTAAATAAAAACGTTCAAAATCTAGTCGCAGTCTCATCTCGGCAACAATCAAATGTCAACAACTTGTCAAAAATGTATGGAAACTCGAGGTATTTTTGACAGATTGAGACTGAGATTAGACTGTGAACGTTCTTAAAATTACGAGAATTGCCCCTCTGTTTCTTCAAGGGATGACGCGAAAAGTGCTTACTCATAGCGCACACACATTTCGATTATAGCCACTTGATGGCGAGAGGCATAAATCTGGACTCCGGGCTGCTACTGAGAAATTCCTAGTAGAAAAAACCAAAAACACTCTGCCCGACCTGGGATTCGAACGAAAGCAACCTGGAATCTGAATTCGGGCCCGGTTCATGATAATAGGCTCTCCCCTATTTCATGGGACTTAAATATAACTGACGAAATGTGGGTGTACCTACTATAGGTAGCTACATCTCTGCCGAACCCTTCGGGCAAACAGGGCGTGACGTTATGTTATCCATCACTTGTGGTAAGAGAGTTGGTGAATTCCGAAAAAAAAGGCTTCTTCAAAAGAAAATGTAGAATAATTCCCATGAAGGTTTCGTATAAATTGTTCTACGAGAGTCGCGTCGAGGCTGTTTGTGGGAGCCTTATAGTACGCTAATGAGGCAGCAAGAACTCGCAGTTCTGTTACAACGCGTACATACAGGAAATTAATTTCATACCAATTTTCTCTGCACCAAAAATGATCATAAACCTCCACATTTAGTGTAAGTAAAGTGTTACACGAACGGGGAAGGCCGTGTTAAGGTGAGGTTGCATATGTGTGACTACTGACGTAAGATCATTCTTACGTCAGTAGTCACACATATGCGTAGATATGAGATACACATATGTTTTCTTTCTCATTTAGTTTTAAGGCTCGTTCAGACTAGCGCGACGCGATGGTCGCGTCGCGACACTCGTAGAACAATTTCTATGAAAATTTCATGGAAATTGTTCTACAAGTGTCGCGTCGCGCTGTCGCGTCGCGCTGTCGCGTCGCGCCTGTTTGAAGAAGCCTTTAATCATGGTCTGGCAGTTTGAGTAATTTATACGGCCTATCTACCCAAATGTCCTTTGTTTGGAATTGTTGGTCAAGTTTTGAGTTGAGCTGCATGAGTACTGATAAATGCGTGCACTGATTGGACAGTTCCACTTAATCTGCGTGGTTCTATCCTCAAAATATCATTTCAGACACCAATCTACATGGTCCTCACATGATCTTACTAAGATTATGTATGTACTTTAAAAGAGACACCTTTGAGTTTGTTTCGGCCTTTCTTCTCAGAGTAGTCAGATAGAAAACGCCTACCTCATCTAGTTTAAAAAAATATGATTGACGTGTTAAAAAAGTGTTTGTACAAAGCTACTTACAGCAATAAAATCATTGTACATACGTATAGACTTATGACAGCCGGTCTCGAGGTGGTGATGTAACTGTGTAGTTTTTGGCAATACTTCGCACCTTTAGAATTATAGAGACCTATTTTGCTTGCGGCTAATTTCCAATTACGTCTCTATAATTCTGAATTATACAGACCTATTTTGCTTGCGGTGCGGTGCGGCATTAGGTCTCTTTAATTCTAAAGGTGCGAAGTATTGCCAAAAACTATGTATTGTTTTTTTTGGTGACGTTCATGTTTGAGTGTCTAAGTTTGGTTGTAGAGATTTCCTATGTCAAATTTTGTAATGTATCTAACAATTGTGACCCACATCGAAACCAGGCCATCCTTGGTTATTAAATAAGCCTCTTTTCATCAGGAAGACGATCAGCAAGAAACCAATATTGTACAGCGAGGTAGTCCATCAATATGTATCTACTAAAAGGTAGTTTCTGTAATAGCTAAATAAAAATTCACTACGTTTCATACAATTGAAAACGATTTTTTTATTTATGTCAAGAGTTTTGAACGTGATCACTTCTATGATTGTATAATTTGAATTTTTATTATGAATGACGATTTGATTCGATTTTTGTACTGACTAACATAGTTTTAAGACCTTTGTTATTAAAAATTATTATAGAGAAAAACTAAGTACTGAAAGAGTAATTTAATTAGAAGTAAACAAAAAAGAAACCGATTTTAAATATGATACAAAACCAGTCAAAACATTAATTATTCAACTACCGATGAGGATAAGCAGGTGTGACATAACTTGACGACTAACATCTGTTTATATTAAGTGCAGGTGAAGAAACAGGTTGACCATTATCTAAAGACTGAGCCATAAATATAAATAAGGAGTATCTTAACGATAATAGTGAAGAATAGTAAGGGATTATAGCAAGCTTATGTCTATTTGTTTGTGTTTGTAAGCCGATATGTTACAAAAAGGGCTAGTGGACAAGTGGACACAACAGGAGGGCTGTGCAAGATAAGATTTAGACTTATGAATATTATTTTGTCCTGCTGTTGCAAATTCACGAACCATTTGTGTTGCAACTACAAGACATTGTACTAGGTCTGTTTCTGGTCAAATTGTGGCTGTGGGTATCTTGTACTTGTGTCTGTAATCTGTACTTAGTTGAAATTGCTTTATTTTGCCCGCGAGCTCGCCCACGTGGTTTAGTTAGAATTCTACGAAAAAATACTAGCATGTTTATTGGATATTTTTAAGAACAAAAAGTCCATAGTACATAATTTTTATATATCTCTGTTGGTTTACGCCGCGCGCCACTCAATCTCTCAGCAACCATGTTTGGAAACCCACATGTTCACCAATGTTCGTCATATTGCAGCCAATTTACACAAAACCTTAATGAATTATACCCCTTAACCTTTCTTATGAATTACTCCATCTATTATAGAAAACTGCATGAAAATCCGTTCAGCAGCTTTTGAGTATAGGGAACGTGCATGAACTATAGATGGCAGCACAAATTGACACGAGAGCCACGGTGTGGTCAAAAAAAGAAACTGTTTAGACCTGTCATCGTGTTGCTGCCAATGTATACGTCATTGTTTACATTAGATTTATATCGTTTCAAATGATCAAAATTATAAGATAAGGGTGACGGCTGATTAATAATGATCGTCAGCGTGGTCAAAATCTGTCCAAAGACCAAAAACTCTTCCGAGTCCGGGCATGTCTTAGATGTAGAAGAAACAGTTATGAATTCTGGAAATGCTTATAACTGGCAAAATTGTAGCTCAAACGACGATTTCTAACGTTTATGATGTCAAAATAACTGTAAAGTATTTTTTGAACTCATTTTTCACGTAAATACTATTCGTCTTTCGTATTCGTCTTTATGTTCATGTCGCCTTCTTCTCAGCTTGATTGCAATATATATATTAGAAGAGCAAATTGCAAATGTAAGGCAGGCCTATTTGAAAAATGTAAGCACATTTGTGCTTTAATTTACTTTAAAAATTCTCCAGATAGTGCTTTATCGAAAACTTAAAAAAAATATTTGAGGTTAAGTTTACTTACATTTGTTTGTATTGAATAGTAGTACAATATATACAAAACTCAGGTTTTTTACAAATAACATAATTGAGTAATTTCTAAATGTTTTGAAACTCATACTTACACATTTTTTTTTAATGCATTTATCGACTTTTGTCGTTTATCACGTAACCAATGAAAGTAAGTAATATCCGTGGGAAAGTAATAGAATTTCACAACATTTGATTTAGGTATTTTGAGTTTTCTTTGAAGTGTTCAAGCATCCAGAAATACAACAATACTTACATTTTTACTTGGTAATTATGTTTTTTCACTTCAAAAGAGATTATGTTATTAAGTGAAGTGTCAATTTCAAGTAATGATTCCGAGAAAACTTCGGATCTGCGCCACTAGATGGCAAACCTATACCGCGTTCAGACAGGCAGAAAATCCCCAATGATCTCTAATGCACAATAACTTTGTCAGTCAGTCAGGGAAGATTTTTCCACTCCAGTTTGCATGAATGTACCTAATACATACATTTAAACAAAGAGATGAAGATTTCATTTTGAAAGCTTAATAAGTTCCAAATCACTGCCCCAGAGATGGAGCCATCTCTGGGGCAGTGATTTGAACTTATTAAGACGTACATAGATAGACATAACGTATACAGATATTCATAAATTTATAGATTTGTGATTGTGAAGCCTCAAATTTAAGTGCCAAGAAATAAGTAACTAGAGCATCAAATCGATTGGTTCTCCTCATCAATAAATGACCCGTTACGGAGCGTGTCATCGAATCTATTGGACATGTGTTAGGTACCTTGTTACGTCACAAAAAGATAGTAATATGAACATCTCTCGTAATTGGTTGCGTCACTGTTGTAGTAAAAGTACTGGTGGTCAGTTAAATGTTTTGAAGTAGTTGTCTTTAGTATTTTCGTAGGCTACTTAGAACAGTCTAAGGTTTTCTTATTGCACGTAGGTACATAAGTCAAAAAACAAAAAAATACTTGATTATGGACCAAAATGCACAGTTTTAAATCAAAAGTTCAAACCATCATTGGATAGTATTTTCATGATCTGTCAAGCTCTTATAATATATTACTTAGGTACTTATTTAATATTCAGTATTTATCCTGATCCTCGAACATACCATTTTTGTGGATCTATGCATGTTCACCACAAAAGTTTTGAGTCTCAATTTCTCATACCATCGACACCTTCCCGCGCCAATAATACTTACAACTTTTGACACTGTCTGTACATAATAGCCAATAGGAAGTTACGCAAAGCCTTTGACCGTTTGTATCGGAAAACATGTGAATTAGTGGTCGACACTTGACACTTTGACGACATAGTGGCACCTGTGTTTGTGATGGGCAGGTTGCACAAGCTGTGATATATTACAATGTGATGTTAATGGGTTTTTAGAGCTTTTGACTTTTAACTGGTGCTAAAATATAGAAGTTCCTTCTAAAGTCTAGATTATTTAATCAATCAATCCAGCACGATGCATGATAATCACCGTTCAGTGGTTAGTCTGAAAACTAGGTATTCAGTAAAATAGCAACGCACATTAGGTACAATAAACAAACTCGCTGTTATCTGTATCTTTGATTCTATGATTAGCCAATAATCGAATGTAAGAGTAGAATATAATGTTGTTAGAAATTAGGAATAGCGCTATCTTTTGAGAAAGTGCTTCACTGCCAAACATAAACGTATATATTATGAGTACAACGAAAGTGGTGGACGTAATCATTCTTCCAGTATCTAACAGAGGGCGCTATTCCTAATTATACTAAAGCGCCATTTTTCTACTTTCACCGTGAACATAATTCCCGCCATTTCGATATTTTTCATTAGTAAAATGTTTAATTTTTCTTACAGAGTTACAAAGAAAAAGACGCTGGCAAGGTGGTAGTGTACACGACGACGATGGGCATCGTCCGGGATACGTACCAACGATGCGTCCTCGTGAAGAAAATCCTGAGGAACTTACTGGTGAAGTACGAGGAACGGGATGTCTTCATGAGCATCGAGTATCAAGACGAGATCCGGGACAGGATGAATAGCGACCAGATCTTGATCCCGCAACTGTTTCTTGATGGACAGCATATTGGGGTGAGTGATCAATATTTAATATTATTATTGTAGTTGTTAGAATGCATATTCCCATTTAAACTACTAGCTTCTGCTCGCAACTTTGTCCTCGTAAAAAATCTTGTTTTAACATAAAATTTATCACAGACACCGCATCGCCCGCGATATTACTTCGTTTTCTAGAGAAAACTTTGTTTCTGTGTTTGTTTTCTTTTACTCGGCTAAATAATATAACAGCCTTTCTCAAGATTGGGCTATCAAAAGCAAAAAGAGGATTTTTGTTTATTTTCGAATCCGTCTGGTCTACCCAGACATTTTCCCTCGCTTATGAACTTGCAAACAAGCAAATTTTACCACTTCATATCTGATATCCTTCATCTACGCCGTTCTCTCTGCTGTGAGGATAACGACTACAAATCTTGGACACGTTTCCAAGCTATGCGGCCTACGAAGAGAATAAAAATCTCAATGTGTCCATATAAATTAAAGAAGGTGGTGGTTTAAAAAAGTAAGTTTGATAATGACCCGAAATAAGACGTTCAACCCCCGATTTATGCAATAATTATTTATACAAAGCCCTAATTTAGCTCGCTTTCCAAGATATTCTGATGAAGTTTTTGGGTCATATTGCAAAGGAGGGCAAAGACCCTATTTACCTCGGTGCTACTTACAGATTATGAAAATTTAATAAACTTCTCTCAACTGTTTTGTCTGGGGAAGACATTATCATGGAGCTATTTACCGGGAATTTCAGTCTTCGAAAACTTTCCTTAACAAACTCTGCTAAAGTTTGAACGAAACGTTTTGTTGTTATAGATAAACAAACGTGTTTTGAATTGGTTCGACCATAAATTGTTAATGAATGGAAAATGGATTTGAATTTAAACTGCACTTAGCAAAGCAAAGTTTATGAAACCTTGTAACCTTGCAAGTGTATATAAATTGAAAGCTGGAAGGAGATTTGACTTACGAATTTCTAATTTCTTCTTCATAACATAGATCTTAAATTCACTAACAGGTGGGCATCTAGAAACATGAAATTTTGCACAAGAGTTCTTTTTATAGCCCCCTCTCTCACATGGGGCTTAAACATAAATGGCGCAATGCCATTTATGTTTAAGCCCCATGCCAGCACGCGTAGGTGTACTCTGCGTAAGCCCTTCGGGAATACAACTAAATGTTATGTGGAGTTCCTCTTAAAACGGAAGTGAACACTAAGAAAGGATTTTTGTAAAAAAATAATCCCTAAGGGAGTTAAATCGGGGATAAAATTTGTATGGAAGTTCGTAATTTTAGCCGCCTAAATCTCATCAGCTACAGGGTTTGTTTTCTCAATAAAACCCTGCATATTCAGCCTATAACGTTCCCACTGCTGGGACACAGGCTTCCTCTCTGTGAGACGGAGTGAGCCGTAATCTACCGCTTTAGCCAAGTGCGGTTTGGTAGATGTCGTCGATATTTTGGTTCTAGGATATACGGTTTTCTCACGATGTGTTCCTTCCCCTTTTTGAGAGCAGTGGCGATGAAATAATTTACACTAAGTAAAACGCCTGTCTGGAGTCGAACTTACAACTTGTAAGTGGGAGCCCCTTCCACTTTTATATTTTGTTTGTGAAATCATCAAATAACTTCTCCCACTCTGGGTGGAGCACGAGGGCGTGTCAGACTTTTACTGACTAAAACCCACCCGTGTTCCCTCAGTTGCCTGTGTGCCCGGGGCCGCGGTATCTCTTTCGAATAACCCGCATCCCTGACAGACATCGGCCATTCCGGGCAAGGCATTAGGCTACCACTACTCGTATACCTATACTTATTAAACCCATATTCTAATAAATTAGGTCAGTATCAATGATTGTTCCTTTAAACAACAACATCAAACGGACAAATATTTCAAGACAAGTACTCCAAGTTTCAAACAACCAACTTTTCCGTAATTGAATCCTCATTTTGACAGCTTTTCAATACTAATACCAAAACAGCCGCTTTCAAGGATTACTACACATTTCAAGGCCTTCCAAGATTTACAATACAATCACAGATTATGATCGTCCTTCAGGATTTACAATAACAGAGGGAATCCTTGAGACATTTCGAGGTCACTTCTCCTGAATCCAAGCCTTAATCTTGGCTAAACCGAAATAATATTCTGATAATGTTTGGTAATGTAATTTGAGATACTTTACGTAGCGAGTAACATAATTGCTTCGTTAGTACCTACAGCCTGATTGAAACACTATGGCGGCTGGGAATATTAGGCGAGTCGCTGCACAGTTATCCCACAAACGTAATCAAAATCAAAAGTCATTTATTCAAGCTAGGCTGAGAGTCAGCTCTTTTTGAACATCAAAATTACATAAGACATTCCCCCGAAAACGCCCGCCCTTCATCAGTTCCTAGTGCTTTAGCTGGGAAGAAGAAGTGGTACAACAAACTCCTCAGCAGTAGGGCGTAATAAAATCGCAGCAGATTTTTCTCGCATACTGGATTTTCAAAGCACTGCTCAGCGCCGAGAGTTGAAAATTGAACAATGTTTTTAGACGCGCTGAACTGAGACTCACTCGAGCTGCATTTTGTTGGATTCTCATTGTTCAGTTCAACACCGAGAGTTAACAATCCAGTGTGCGATAAAATTCCGCTGCGAATTTATTAAGTCCGTGTGGACTTCGACTAACAAATACACGTGTCAGCGGGGGTTGAGGCGAGGCGTTGACTGCGCAGCAAGTAGCGGCCTTTTGGGGTCTACTCTATTTGTCCATCAACGAAGATGCGAGCCGGTCAAAAAGTAGTTGATCCGTCAAAACAAGTGTCAAATTAAATATTTCGGACGGGTACTTACAGATCGGGACTAGGGACAACTGCCAAATTGCGTTGTCATTCATCCCAACTAATTTTATGTACCTACGTGTACGTTTGGATCGGATTGTAACAAGACTAGATGTCCTGCAGATCTCGTAACGTCTCTAGACGGGGCCTTAAGCCCAGGTTAGCGTAAGCAGGTTGAGCTACAAGATGACTGATGCCTGCAATCCTGCATGCCTTCTATTGGGATTGGCTGCAATGGCTTTTTAAACTATTACTAGACTCACATAAAATTCTATCAATATAATGTTTGGACTTTCTGATCTCTGATTTCGTTTCGGTTTGACAGGAAATGCTGGGAAATTCCGGCGCCATCTAGTTTTTAAATATTGACCAACAAAATGTTGACATCTAATAGTGTCTTAAGAGATCTACTAACAAAAATAAACATTTCATTTTATTTCACTAAAACTTAACGTCCACGACACTACTCAAAAGTAACGTGTTACAAACTCCAATCATCAGTAGCCAGAATGTCACAGCAGTTAAGAATATTTAATCAAGACTATGAAATGAAATGTTTATTTATGTAAGCAGATCTTAAAATACACTTTTACACGTCAATATTTTTGGTCAATATTTTAAAAACTACCTATATGGCGCCGGCATTTTCTAGCTGACTGTTTCCTGAGAAGAAAAGCCGAAACAAACTCAGAGGTCAAGGTCTCTTTTAAAGTCCAAACATTATGTTATTGGAATTTTATGTTAGTGTAACAATGCAGGGCAAAGTCTGGAAAGGCCTTTTGAAGAAAAAGCCATTGCAGCTTTGAGCTGACCTGTCTCAACAGACGGCATGTATGTAGCAGTCACCGTGTAGCTCAACCCTATTTTAGAGAGCACTAGGCAAGATTATATGCTAGTCTTGATTAAATTAAATTAATTTCTTTTGATTTTCTCATAATATTGTCAAATAATGCCTTTGGATTTTCAAGAGAAACTCTTATAAAACTTATGACGACTGTTTTTCTCCGAGGAGGTTTCCTATCAATACTGAAGGTGAATGGGCAGCAGCGTTCTCTATGCATTTTACCACCATACTGCGATCGCCAACCCGCCTGCCAAGCGTGGTGCTTATGGCGAAACCCCCCTTTTGGGGGAGGCCTATGTCCAGCAGTGGACGTCTTTCTGCTGAAATGATGACTGAAGGTGACACCTAGCTCTACAAACTTGGAAGGTTATTTTGTTATAGATTTCGTAATAAATTAAACGCTAGGCTTTGGCATCTCCTTTTGAATTGTTAACCAAAATGATATTATTATTCAAAGATTAATGTTCCCAAGATTTTGTAATATCCAACTTGATTTAAAACAGTGTCAGTGGAGTTTCTTGCCCATTCTTCTCCATAGAGATTTACCTTTTGAAATGGGTCACTACCTTCAGCTTTTTGAGTAACCAACCGACTCATTGAATATTAAGTAATAGTTAATACCCACATTTCACCACAGTCGCATATCTATTTTCTTGTATTTGCTGACGTTGGGAAGTGCCTTTTATTGCCTATTTGAAATCAATTATCGGACTTTGACATTGAAAATGAGGGCAATCTAATCAAAATTAATTACCATAATAATATGGCTTACCTTATATTTGGGATACCCAATACTTTTAAACTGAATATTTGACTTAAAAGGTTTTTAATTTAGTAGTACCAGGCACAGAAATAAAATACATACACCAAGGGAAAAAACCTCTACACCAAAAATGAAAAACTTTACTAACACAAAGCATGGTCACTGAAGCTCAAAACAAAACAAACTGTAACTACAGTATTGCACTGAAATTGTCACATGTAGTCGTAACAGTGATGTACATGTTACGCCCTACCTCACAATTAACGTAATAATATTAAAAAAAATAGACTCTACCACAATGAGACCGCTCGTAGAGCCACGCCATTAGTCTAGGGCTGGCGCGTAGATACACGTACATGAAATAAATTAAATTTCGACTTCGGATTATAGGTAAGTCAGTTGGTTGCTAGTTAACATGGAGAGTCAGTAGACCATTGAAACCTTCTAAATAGTTTCAGGTTTAAACAAAAAATGTGGGTCTGAAAACCCTACATAGCTAAATAGACTATAAAATAATAAGTGGTCATACTTACAATGATGCATTTAGAATCCATTTCAGCCGAAAGACGTCCACTGCTAGACATAAGCCTTCCCAATAGGGCCACAATCGCTACACTTGGCAGGCGGGTTGGCGATCGCAGTGTAGTGGTTGAATGCATAGAGAATGCTGCTGCCCATTCTCTAGTAAGTCCCTTAGTCGCCTTCTATGACACCAACGGGACGAAATGGGATGGTGCTATTCTTTAACGTCCGGCAACACACGGAACCGGGCATTTAGAATAAGATTGTATAATTTTTCTTATATCTTTATAATCATCATTTTAAATGCAAATACAGATTTATTTGGTAAAATTCCCTTGTACTTTTCTGTTAATAAATACCTTTAAAAGTCAATCAGAATCAATAGATTCTGGTACGGAATTGTATAAACTTTTTGCAAATGAGAAGATTTCGAGGAGCATAAACATTTTTGATTGGTTTAGAAACTAATACACTATGGTTGAATAGCTTATTTTTATGTTTAAATTAGCATTGGAACAAAAAAAAATTGTACAATATAATATCTGTTCCCTTTTTGTTCCCATCATTATCATGCCAAGGACGTTATTTTCTAAGTTCTCTGCATTCAGTTAAATACACCTGTACCTGGATGTGAGCGAGCATTGCCTTCTTTTGACTGGCAAACACTGTACATTTTCTGCCTAACCTTTTCCCAATTATTTTGGGGCGGTTTCCAGTCTTCCAGTATTTTATTAGGAGCGACTGCCTATCTGACCTCCACAACCAGCATTTCGGGATTCTGACGTACCGTGACGACTGTCAAACATCCACGGATGACCGCCAGGAACAGGGTCTTGGTATGTAAAGATGGTTACCCATACATGGACATACCGCGGCAAGCGAAGCTTCGAAGGTCCGTGCAGGTGTCATTACTCAGCCATAAGCCACTTACGATTAAATAAATTTTGAAAATCTATGGTTCAACCCTAAGTTTGCTAAAGTCATAACCGCAGGTAGGATATTCAGGCTTCCATTGCGCGCAGCTTCCAGCTTTATTGCAACTGTCTGCGCTGGCAGACGTGCGCACTTACCAGCCATAATATATACATATGTACATAAGCTTGTATACTGGCTAGCTAATATAAAAGATGGGGTAAAAGGTGACGGATGACAAGCGAGAATTTATATTTGACAAGTTTCTTTGATACATTTTCACTATGATCATTATGCCATCTTTTAACAAATAGGTCGCATACGCAGATTGAATACGGCTCTGAAAGTAAAGACCCGTATCGGTAGCGGAGTTGGGCATTTGACAAAACACCGAAAGGGATCATATAGTTCGTATAACTCTGTGTCTACTCCGAATATCTAGTCTCGTAAAAAACAGCAGAAAAGGTTGGGTAGAAGAAAAAAGAAATTAGAGGATTATCTGCTATGTGAAAAGTTGGCTTTAGCCTATAAACCTTTTTTGCTAATCATACAAGGTTATGCTCGGTTCCTATAAAAAGAAACGAGTCGTTTTGCTCACTAATGGTAGAATTTTTATTGGCAAACTGCAGTACGGCATATAAATAGAATCGTAGCTAATTTTGCTTGTGGTAGCTACTTCAATATGGGAGGGTCTACTATGCTATTAGGTCTTTGCTTCATTTTTTGGTAAAGATACAAGTGTATTAATATTAACCAATAATGGTCCGTAAATTATAGGAATCAGCCATTAACAATCAAAACAATTGGTTAGTGATCGTTGGAATGTGGTTGGAATACATTGCAATTATCGTCATGCTGGGGTTAAGAATTGATGTCGCAGTATAATTTAGTAGGTAATGCTAGCTTATCACTGTTCTCCAGCTAACGATGTAGGTCTAAGTATACAGCCCGGTCGGTAGTACGGCCCTCAGCTTAGGGCCTTACCTATAAAGGCTTAGTTAACCTATAGGTAAGTTTATGGGCCTGGTCTTAATTTTCTAAGACTCCGCAGGCTTTTACAGATAACCTGCTTGCACGTATTTAGTCGATCGATCTTAAACATACAAAAAATAGTTTCGCAGTAGCCCTCTGTACTACAGATAAAATATTTAATTAGCCAAGTTTAAATTGAACAGCCACGCGCACTCACACAGCCAGCCATGTCTGTTAGTTTGTAGAACAACATGCACACATTCATGCTAGAACAGACAAAACTAAAACTGCATTATTATGTGTATAAAATGTGCTTATTTCAAGTTGAAGTTGTTGCCTTCGGGGCTCAAGTAATGCAATAATGAACAAATTATAACATTACATAACGTCACGTTTGTATTGCACAAAGGGTTAGGCAGTGGTGCATCTATTATACTATTATCATACCCTTACCCCTATTTATTTTGCTTTCTAATCGTATCATCATTCAAACAGCCCATGCATCGTTTCTTTGTTCTCCCCCTACTCTTAGAGCCATCGACATTCATACTCAAAACTTTCCTCACGACCTTTTCTTCATTCCTCCGTATCACATGCCCATACCATGACAACCGATTTCCACACAACTTTTCAGTTATCGGTGTCACTTTCAGGCTTCCTCTTATGTAATCATTTCTTATTCTACCCATTCGTATAACACCACACATTCCTTTTAACATTATCATCTTATCTGCATGCAATTGACTTTCATTCATACCTTTTGTGGTCCAACATTCTGACCCGTAGAGGTGCACCTATTAGCCTAGCCTTATCTACAATTAATGCCATTCTTTTACATACAGCATATCTGACCACAACCCTGTTACTGGGTAACATAATATACCTTGGCAAGACTGGTCGTCAGACTTTCGGGATTCTGACTACCTAAAGCGACTATAAAAGATCCAGGGACTGCGTGCTTTCTTAGCCTCCGATAGATCTCATAATGTAACGGCTGGTCACCCATACACACGACCGCAGCAAGCGTAGCTTAGCCTTTTATTGTCCCGTGCATCTGTTATTATTTGGCTAGATACCTAGAAAAGACAGAATACCCAGAACATTAAACTTGGTTTAAAAAAATTCAATACGAAATAATTTCAGCAGAAAGGAATTCACATTAATTGATGCAAACTCAAATTTATTGGACATTGCGACACGGGTACATTTTGTAAACTGATACTTACTATTCATACTTGTAAATACAACGAAGAGAGGTATCCCAATAAAGTTGATAGTTTCATGAGAACGTTATCCTACGTGGCGTTCTGGAGTTTACCCCCATAGGAAAAAGGCTTGAGTTTATGTATGTATGTAACAACGAACTCCAAAACTTTAATTTGAAAAAAAAAAAAATTTAATCCTACATATATTTTTCTTTTTCAATAGAAACCAGGACCACAAAATCCAACTGTAAAGGTTTACTACAAAACGAACTAACTTCCTTTTATGACCCTTTAAAATTTTATTAGTTACCAACTAACGAAGAGCACATTTTAATTGGTTCAGTCCATCGTTAAACGTCGCAACCCAACACTATGTAGTAAACGTTTGCTACCCACGTGTGTTTTTCAATGCAAAACTGAAAAGAAGCAGCCAGTATTTGTGTGATATTTTTTTCTTAAACCGAACCTTTTCCTGTTCTTTTTTTATGAGGCAAATTTTCGGAGAAGATAAAGAGTTATGACATCTAAAAGAACTGTTATAGTGTTTGTTGTATGTCCAATTCCGCTACAGCTCTGTGCTTACAGGACCTTATTTAATAAAACTGAAAATGTGACATATCTGTCAAAAGATGGCGAAATTGTCACATTGAAAATGTAATTAAACAAACTTGTCAAATTGTCGGATTCTCGCATGTCACCTGGTCAGTCTCGGATTTCTTCCTGGATTTGTACTTGGCTAATAAATTAAAAGTTAAACCATTTCTTATTGTATGTTACACCATGCGATCTTACGGCACACTCTTTTCTCTCATTTCCCACTAGATGACTTGTACTGCATCTATTCAATACAATCAATACAATAATATCAATCCGTTTCGAACAAAGGTATTTTCAACAACGGCAACCGTTCGACAGGCTGCCGTGTCGATAATGCCGTGTTTTTACTGCCTGGTTTGTCTTGCTCCCGGCTGAAAATAATTCTGGAAAAATAGTAGTCGTTTATTTCATTTGATACCTTCACAATGTCCACAACCGGGAGGTTTCGGATTTGTGAACAGCCTTTAATATAAGCATTATTACGTAAAATTGTTAACGTAACGAAGGAACCTGGATCTCACAACACAAGGAATCCTAGTGTAAGGTCTAGGAATTAAATCCACTTGAATGTAAACTTAGCAAGAAGCTTATTCTTTAGAGGACTTCTTTGGTAACATTGATTGATAGTCAATTCGGCACGGAAGCGTATCGAATAGCCATGAATAGATATTATGTTAACAGTAGCACTATTTACAGAAATAACGCCATTATCTCGATCTCCGAGCTTGTGATGTGCAGGTGATGGTAGGAAGATGATGTCAGTGTAGTTAAATACGGAAGTATTAAACTGCACTGACATCATATTCTTCTATTCAATTCCTCTAGGCAATTCTCCGATATGGATGGGCGGAAGCCCATTGAATTTTAATGGGGTGGCTTTACATGCTAAGCCGTGCCACACGACATAATATTTTTAACAGTAGCAAATAAGTAGAAATTTTGCATCTGGGCTTCAGAAAAATACTAAGTAAATAGCATAATCAGCCTTTAATGTTCCCTCTGCTGGGACACAAGCCTCCTCTCTGTGAGATGGAATGTACCATAATCCACCAAGCGGTCCCAGTGCGGGTTACTGGTCTTCGGAATTTTCTGTTTTAGAGACATGTCGGTCTCCTCACGATATTTTGTATCACCGTTTTGAGAATAGAATGGAATTACGTAGACAAAGTAAAGTGCCCAACAACCACTGCTATTAGTAAAACGACACAAAATAGTAGTCCTTAGGTACTACTAGAAGACCAGGCGTGACTACAAATTACGCCTCAGAAGAACTACCGAAAATGGTCGCTTTTCCTATTAGGAAAATTTATTAAATTGAAAGCCGATCCAATCTTCGTTCAGGCGTTAAGATAAATACAGTTAGTTGTATTTTGATACAACTAACTGTATTTATCTTAACGCCTTAGAGCCTTAGAGGTATGTGTGAGGTTTATGTTGCTTAGGGCTGATATTAGAAAAGTCAGATTTATCTTTTATCCGTAGAATAAAATTTACGTCTCACAATTCTATAATGGAAAATCTTTCAAAAATTCAAAATTTATTCTTAGGATAAGACTTATTCTAGGTTAAAAGTTTGGTGAAATTCGCCCTTAGCTATCCAGCTAAGGGCGAATTTCCATTAATCCTACTGGGAGAGGATTTTGTGAGAGGGAAACAGTTATATTTTAGATTTTGTCATACTCTTACTTTGTAATTATTATAAGCCAAACATTGTCGCTTTTGGGCACGCCACGATTGCGCCGGTAAGCCCCTCTTTGAGGGGTGGATTGCCAGATTCCCAGGCTAATTCCCGGCCACCATAGGCGCGAGCTTGCGGATAGCGAGTAATGGGTAGGTAACGTAAACGTAACGGTAAAGGACCAAGCCCGGGTCGAGGGCGCTTTGTGTTCTACGCGCGCGTCAAAGAGATGTCAACACCAACTGGTGGGGTTCGCAAGAGCAGATGCCTGCCAGGGGTGCGGATTGTTCGAAAGAGATACCGTGGCCTCTGGCATACAGGCAACTGAAGGAACACGGGTGGGTTTTAGTCAGTAAAAGTCTTACATGCATTTGATGATTTCCCACCCTCAAAAAAAAAACACATTGTTGCTTTAGGGCCTGTAGCTAAGTAATAACAGCCACACGGAAGCATCGATCAGGTTAAGCTAGGCTTGCCGAGGTCCATAGATGGGTGATGATATAAACATACCAAGACCTGTCAGTGACTCGGAAAACACGATAAGCCGTTGGTACTGGCTGCCATTCGTAGATATTTGGCAGACGTTACGGGACGTCAGAAGCCTGATAGTCTGACGACCAAACTTATCAAGGGGTATTGTACCTATTATTCAGTAACTGCGCTGTGGAGCGCAGATAGGCCGTCGTTCCATGTCGAATACTGGTATTCAGCCCAATCCAGCTGCATCAAGTTAGACTGGAAGCCCACTCCAATAGTAGCTGAGTTGCGAAAAAGCTAAGTAGGTGATAACACTGTTGCTTATGTCAGTAGGCGTATGCATATGAAGTATTGCATTACATGGTAAAGCTTGAGAAGATTCAGCAAAATGCTTAGCCTTTATTAGTCAAGGTTTGGAATGGAACTTCAACAGTAATTAATAATCCCTTTTCATTCAGAGGACAAATTACTTTCTATAAACACGTTTTGCCTGCCATGATTTCTTCATGTTTCTGATTTATTCAAAGATAAGAGATTAATACCCACCCACCGATTGGAACCCACTTCATTTATTCTATGAAAATCAGAGATAATTCACTATCCATATCGCAGTGAACGATTGACCGAAAGGAACTAAATTACCATGGTCATGTCAAAATTATACAGCATGGAGGAAATCTGCTCATTTTTATGCGCACTCCGTGATGGCGAGGGCACTGTTACAAACATCTGTTACGGCCTACTAACCTTCAATATTAATCATGTTTATTCATAAATGTCATGTTTTATAAGGAGAAACAATAATTATATCATTGCCAGTGATATTTAATTGCCCTATAATGTTGTATTTGTGATATTTGAAATTATTGTTTTTTTTTTGTATTCAAGAAGGCGGTCGCTCTTTCTGCTGCTGATGTTTGCTTGAGCTTTGATTTAGTCGTATCTGAGAAACTTATACTTTCTCAGCGACCTTCAACACTGAACAATCTAAAGCTTTTAATATCAGCCTATAACGTTCCCACTGCTGGGATACAGGCCTCCTCTCTGTGAGAGGGAGTGGGCCTTTATCCACTACGTGGCCCAGTGCAGGTTGGCAGATGTCACATGTCTTCGAACTTTTTGTTCTAGGACATGACGGCTTCCATCAGATGTTTTTCTTTCACCGTTTCGAGCATCAATGAGCCTCCACTGCTCCAAGTATCAATATGCTCGAAACGGAACTTACTATTTCAAAAACTCAAACTCAAAGCATTTATTTCAATTAAAACATTTACAGGTACTTTTGAATTGTCAAAAAGTCGATCAGTTGGAAAGTTGAAGCTAGTTGCCCATTCCAAAACGTTGATCTCTATGGAGAAGAACGGGCAAGAAACTCCACGGAAACTCTTTTAAAATCAAGTTGAATATTTCAAAATCTTGGGAACATTGTTGGCTCTGTATGTGAGAACAATGTAAAAAAAAATATTTAAGTTAATACAAGATAAAAATAAGCCCTGGAAGTTAGGAGATGACCAGTCTCAACGGACAGCGCCCGTTCACGAATTATTAGGTTATCTATGTACTTAAGTTTTCTCTTATTTATAAGTTTTAACTAGTAGCTCTTTCCGCGTCGTAGTTTGAATCTTCCCTAGCATAGGATCTAGTTTATAAAGTCAGTTAGCTTAGCAGCAGTTTTAGAATATATATTTTAAAATTTATTATCATTCTTCTGCCCTAGTCCCAATTTAATTGGAGTCGGCGCACCATGTCGTTAACCTCCACTCTTCTCTATTAGAGACTACTCACTCTTATTCAGGTCTGTTCAGCTTTTGTCCATAGAAAACAAAGATTTTGTATGAGATGCGTACGCATCCGTTCAGCCGCAGAAAGCTGAATGGACTCTATACAAAATCGTTGTTTTCTATGGACAAAAGCTGAACAGAGCTGAATAAGTGTGTGAGTAGTCCCATAGTCATCATCGAAATCACACTCTTTCTAACCACATCATCATTCAAACAGTCCATCCATCGTATCTTTGGTCTCCCCCTACTCTAGCCACCGATATTCATACCCAAAACTTTCCTCACGACATTTTCCTCATTCTTCGGTATCACATGCCCAAACCGTTATCTTTTATAATTATGGTTTTTTACTTACCTTAAAATAAATCATTACAGTTCTTGGTTCACTCTGAGCTCTCACCGACCAGCACGCGTATCCACCCTGTGTCCACGTGCATGTTTTGCCCTTGACCCCTCTCGTGCTATACCGGTATCGTATTTGTTTTATTTCCCTGATAACTTGGTAGGGCAAGTGGAGCTTGAAGAGTAGTGGTACTTAGAATGGTTCTTCATTTACCTATGCGTGGTTGTATAGTGGTGAGAAGTCTTTTCCGCTCATGTTGACATGTGGTTGATATACGAGAATTGGTTGTCAGTAAAAGTTTTGCCATACAATAGGGTTGGTCGGATCTTGCAATTTGGAAGACATTGTGTTCTTTTTTGATAGAGGTTTTTGGCATTGAAACGTTTTAGAAATTAGATTCATGAATTCTTTAAAACATTGATGGCCAAGTGGTAACCGTTGCGACTTACAAGTTGTATTGTAGGTTTGAAGCGGTGAAGGCAAACATCGTGAGGAAACATGCAGCAGGCATGTCCTAGAACCAAAAATTTGACCACATGTGACATCTACCAACCCGCACTGGGCCGCGTGATGGATTACGGCCCACTCCCTCCTCTCTGTGGCCAGTCCTCTCTGTGGCCTGTGTCCCAGCAGTGGGAACATTAGAGGCTTATTAGGCTGAATTCGTTAAAGTTAGTTTGTAAACAAACAAAGTAAAGTCAGTTTTATTTATTGAGGAAAAACAAGACAAGAAGGACAAGGAGGGATTTCGACCTCAAAACGATTGAGGCCAAATTGTCACTTGTAAGATAAAAATCTGACAGTTTGTTATAACAATGTTTGCAACATGGAATACAAAGTACCACGTTTAACAGAAATATACATTTAAAGCTGAATCAACAGCAGTAGTTGTGTAAGTTGTTAAAATCATCAATACAATTCTCTTACGGTGAATCTTCTCGACATTTTTTCCAAAGAAACTTCGGGATTGTATTACTCCACTGTTCGACAATATACATCAAAAATTAAACATGGTATGATTTTGTCTCATTATTATTATTGTCTGTACGGAAACAGAATACTAAAATAAAAAGCTATTAAAAAGTTAGAAGCCAGCAAAGATTCGTTTTTCTTGCTATTTTAACCTAACTTTGGGCGTGTTTTAGCAACAAAAGAAGTGTAAAATGTCCAGAACGAAGTCGGTACCGACAAAGTTCAAATAACGGAAAGTTTATTGGTCCTTAAAACCTTATTGGTCATTGATTTATGCAGTGGTTTTTTCATAAAAACCGATCTTCCCAAGGACTTTTCTTTAAATTTTACCCGCCTCTTTTACTATTGATCCTGCATCTCATTCAATAACGATGTGCGTGTAGACTAGCGTCTAACTGCTCATCACTGACACTACCTCTGTCGGACACGATGCCTGGTCAGACAGCGTGCTTTTTAACCAGGCCCACCAGTAAGTTCGAGCCCGCGACTAGATTCCCCTTCAGACTCAAATCTGCTTCTCCCGTTAGAAACTCCAAAGTAAAGATATATTGTGCAGAGAAAGAATAAAAGTTGATGCCTTAATTACTATCCCAAAGTAATATGAAAAGGCTAATTAGTAAAACTTTATCCTTTTAAAATTCATAACTTAAAGGAAATGTAACAACTTTTCCGGAAACGGGCCTACGGAAGACGATGTGAACATTTATATTAAAACCAACATAATACACTGACCTACTAGAAATGAAACTTATGGCAACGAAGCCATTAACTCCACAACTTACAAAGTACACCTTACTTCTCAGTGTTAAGGTGTAAATTACAGTGTGTTTAAATGATAATTTCCCCAGAAGATTTTCTTGAATGGTCTCATTATGTGTAAAGTAAAGAAAGTAGGTAAAAGTTAGTACTTACCGTCAAATAGATTAACATCTTGAGTCGGTTTAAACGAGTTTTTTTATCGAGTTCAGATATAGATTACTGTACTCGTGTAATCGTTTTTCCGATTCCGTACAAAAAGGGTGCCAATGGAACAAGCAACTGAGGGAACACGGGTGGGTTTTATTCAGTAAAATTCTGACACGCCCTCCTGCTCCACCCAGAGCGGGAGAAGTTATTTGATGATTTCCCAACCTCAAAAAAAAAACCCTATTACTGTTGCCTCCGCTGTCCGTTCGTCTGTCCGTCAGGGGGCTGTATCTCATGAACCGTAATAGGGAGAGACAGTTGCAATTTTTGCATAGTGAGCATTTAAATTTCCGCTAAAACAACAAATAGTAAAAATTAAATGGGTCTTCATATAAGAAACGTGTTTTTTTCGGCGTTTTTACTTTGTGGCACGAAACCTTTCGCGTGGGAGTCCAACTCGCACTTGGCCGGTTTTATTGTTAAGGAAAGAGCTTTATTTTAATAGAAGATTAAGAACAAAAAATAATAGAGGAAATTCAGGGGCTTCACTGTAGGTAGATACCTACTCGACATTAGCTCAACATCATGTCAAGTTTTTTTGTTCTTTGTCTACAATGTATTGTTTACATAATCACCAAATCTTACAAACACTCGACAATCGCCACTCTGGATAGATTACACTTATTCCAATAGAGTCCAATTTGACAAAACTGATTCTCAGCAATTCGGTGTAGGTAAGTATAGCTTACACTCGTACATCAGTGGTCGTCAACCCACCGATCACATCAAGTAGTTGGATTATTACCTTAACATTAATGCTTCCAGATTATTCCGTAGCCGTAGCCAGTAAAAACGTATGTGATACTGAGTAGGCCGTTTATCACTTTTCTAAGAAAACATGCGAAGTTTTTACTAGAAATTTTCCCGAGGGATTTAACAATAGTGTTTTGTTGTAAAGCTTGATGCATACCGCAGATGATTAATGGATTGTGATTGATTATTTTGCTTGTTTGAAAAATGCCAAGGATATTTTTCAACGGAGAAAGATTGTTGTGTTTATACAATATTTGAAGGAATACTTCGTTTGTCAATGTTTGCAAGCGGTAGTGCTGAGTACGAAATGAATTCTCCTGGGTTCGATTCCCAAGTTGTATAAAATGTTATTTGGTTTTTCCATCTGGAATTTCTCAGTAGCAACCCGGTTTCTAGATTTGTGATCGGCTGATGACGAGGCTTGCCCTCTATACTAAAAGTCGGTGGAAGATATATCATTCATTAAGATACATCTCTGCCCAACCCTTCGCGAAATACAGGGATGATTTTATGTTAATTGAGGGGGATAAATTACAATAAAACTGGACACCGATGATAGTTTGAGTGCAACTCTAATAATTTCATTTCAAACAAAAGTTACCTACATTGTAGAGAAAAGGCTAGAGGTAGATGATGCTTACGTAAAGCCTACAATTAGGTACCTATATAAAATATTGTAGTTTATATAATAATAATAATAATAAATTTTATTAAAAAAATAAAATTGGTAACATACAGTACAAATCTAAAATAATATAGGTAGTACAAAGTATGATGCCTGTACTAGGATAAACCTGTATCACAGGCGGCATGAGTTCTTACTATTTATATTAGGACAACTGATTTCTTAACAATATTTAACTGAAGTTTTATGAATAGTGACATAGTTAGTTAATTTATTATGTTAGAATTTACTTAATCACTAATAATTAAGGTCTTAAACATGTAGATAATTTCTATAATATTTAGGTACGGAAAATAGTTTATGGCACTTAGTTACAAGAATATGTTTGAGTTAGCAGTATTATTAACTAGGTTGAAAACAAATATTGCATTAATCACCTTCTAGGCAACATTGGTTTTTGAAGCGATCGACTGATAGTGCTTAGACAGCGGCAAATCGATCGTAAGTAGGACAGCGCAGTGGTCAGGTATATTTTTAAGTCAGCAACAAGCGAATCGGAAGTCCGGCCATGAGTATGACGCACTAAGTGCCCTCATAATCGATGGAGTTAATGTATCTATATTCTGCTATTTTCCTAGCAGGGCGATCAGCGTCTCCCGTTTTGTGATCACTTGGCTTTTTAAAGCGTGAACAAGTTGCGCATTTTGGAATGTCGGCTTTTTTCGCGCATTCGGACATTGGATGGCCAGCGTCACCACAGTGACCACACGTAATGACGATATCTCGGCAAGTTTTAGCTGCATGGCCATATTGTTGGCATTTATAACACCTTGTTACCAATGTAAAGTCCCTGGCAACCGTTCGACAGGCTGCCGTGTCGATAATGCCGTGTTTTTACTGCCTGGTTTGTCTTGCTCCCGGCTGAAAATAATTCTGGAAAAATAGTAGTCGTTTATTTCATTTGATACCTTCACAATGTCCACAACCGGGAGGTTTCGGATTTGTGAACAGCCTTTAATATAAGCATTATTACGTAAAATTGTTAACGTAACGAAGGAACCTGGATCTCACAACACAAGGAATCCTAGTGTAAGGTCTAGGAATTAAATCCACTTGAATGTAAACTTAGCAAGAAGCTTATTCTTTAGAGGACTTCTTTGGTAACATTGATTGATAGTCAATTCGGCACGGAAGCGTATCGAATAGCCATGAATAGATATTATGTTAACAGTAGCACTATTTACAGAAATAACGCCATTATCTCGATCTCCGAGCTTGTGATGTGCAGGTGATGGTAGGAAGATGATGTCAGTGTAGTTAAATACGGAAGTATTAAACTGCACTGACATCATATTCTTCTATTCAATTCCTCTAGGCAATTCTCCGATATGGATGGGCGGAAGCCCATTGAATTTTAATGGGGTGGCTTTACATGCTAAGCCGTGCCACACGACATAATATTTTTAACAGTAGCAAATAAGTAGAAATTTTGCATCTGGGCTTCAGAAAAATACTAAGTAAATAGCATAATCAGCCTTTAATGTTCCCTCTGCTGGGACACAAGCCTCCTCTCTGTGAGATGGAATGTACCATAATCCACCAAGCGGTCCCAGTGCGGGTTACTGGTCTTCGGAATTTTCTGTTTTAGAGACATGTCGGTCTCCTCACGATATTTTGTATCACCGTTTTGAGAATAGAATGGAATTACGTAGACAAAGTAAAGTGCCCAACAACCACTGCTATTAGTAAAACGACACAAAATAGTAGTCCTTAGGTACTACTAGAAGACCAGGCGTGACTACAAATTACGCCTCAGAAGAACTACCGAAAATGGTCGCTTTTCCTATTAGGAAAATTTATTAAATTGAAAGCCGATCCAATCTTCGTTCAGGCGTTAAGATAAATACAGTTAGTTGTATTTTGATACAACTAACTGTATTTATCTTAACGCCTTAGAGCCTTAGAGGTATGTGTGAGGTTTATGTTGCTTAGGGCTGATATTAGAAAAGTCAGATTTATCTTTTATCCGTAGAATAAAATTTACGTCTCACAATTCTATAATGGAAAATCTTTCAAAAATTCAAAATTTATTCTTAGGATAAGACTTATTCTAGGTTAAAAGTTTGGTGAAATTCGCCCTTAGCTATCCAGCTAAGGGCGAATTTCCATTAATCCTACTGGGAGAGGATTTTGTGAGAGGGAAACAGTTATATTTTAGATTTTGTCATACTCTTACTTTGTAATTATTATAAGCCAAACATTGTCGCTTTTGGGCACGCCACGATTGCGCCGGTAAGCCCCTCTTTGAGGGGTGGATTGCCAGATTCCCAGGCTAATTCCCGGCCACCATAGGCGCGAGCTTGCGGATAGCGAGTAATGGGTAGGTAACGTAAACGTAACGGTAAAGGACCAAGCCCGGGTCGAGGGCGCTTTGTGTTCTACGCGCGCGTCAAAGAGATGTCAACACCAACTGGTGGGGTTCGCAAGAGCAGATGCCTGCCAGGGGTGCGGATTGTTCGAAAGAGATACCGTGGCCTCTGGCATACAGGCAACTGAAGGAACACGGGTGGGTTTTAGTCAGTAAAAGTCTTACATGCATTTGATGATTTCCCACCCTCAAAAAAAAAACACATTGTTGCTTTAGGGCCTGTAGCTAAGTAATAACAGCCACACGGAAGCATCGATCAGGTTAAGCTAGGCTTGCCGAGGTCCATAGATGGGTGATGATATAAACATACCAAGACCTGTCAGTGACTCGGAAAACACGATAAGCCGTTGGTACTGGCTGCCATTCGTAGATATTTGGCAGACGTTACGGGACGTCAGAAGCCTGATAGTCTGACGACCAAACTTATCAAGGGGTATTGTACCTATTATTCAGTAACTGCGCTGTGGAGCGCAGATAGGCCGTCGTTCCATGTCGAATACTGGTATTCAGCCCAATCCAGCTGCATCAAGTTAGACTGGAAGCCCACTCCAATAGTAGCTGAGTTGCGAAAAAGCTAAGTAGGTGATAACACTGTTGCTTATGTCAGTAGGCGTATGCATATGAAGTATTGCATTACATGGTAAAGCTTGAGAAGATTCAGCAAAATGCTTAGCCTTTATTAGTCAAGGTTTGGAATGGAACTTCAACAGTAATTAATAATCCCTTTTCATTCAGAGGACAAATTACTTTCTATAAACACGTTTTGCCTGCCATGATTTCTTCATGTTTCTGATTTATTCAAAGATAAGAGATTAATACCCACCCACCGATTGGAACCCACTTCATTTATTCTATGAAAATCAGAGATAATTCACTATCCATATCGCAGTGAACGATTGACCGAAAGGAACTAAATTACCATGGTCATGTCAAAATTATACAGCATGGAGGAAATCTGCTCATTTTTATGCGCACTCCGTGATGGCGAGGGCACTGTTACAAACATCTGTTACGGCCTACTAACCTTCAATATTAATCATGTTTATTCATAAATGTCATGTTTTATAAGGAGAAACAATAATTATATCATTGCCAGTGATATTTAATTGCCCTATAATGTTGTATTTGTGATATTTGAAATTATTGTTTTTTTTTTGTATTCAAGAAGGCGGTCGCTCTTTCTGCTGCTGATGTTTGCTTGAGCTTTGATTTAGTCGTATCTGAGAAACTTATACTTTCTCAGCGACCTTCAACACTGAACAATCTAAAGCTTTTAATATCAGCCTATAACGTTCCCACTGCTGGGATACAGGCCTCCTCTCTGTGAGAGGGAGTGGGCCTTTATCCACTACGTGGCCCAGTGCAGGTTGGCAGATGTCACATGTCTTCGAACTTTTTGTTCTAGGACATGACGGCTTCCATCAGATGTTTTTCTTTCACCGTTTCGAGCATCAATGAGCCTCCACTGCTCCAAGTATCAATATGCTCGAAACGGAACTTACTATTTCAAAAACTCAAACTCAAAGCATTTATTTCAATTAAAACATTTACAGGTACTTTTGAATTGTCAAAAAGTCGATCAGTTGGAAAGTTGAAGCTAGTTGCCCATTCCAAAACGTTGATCTCTATGGAGAAGAACGGGCAAGAAACTCCACGGAAACTCTTTTAAAATCAAGTTGAATATTTCAAAATCTTGGGAACATTGTTGGCTCTGTATGTGAGAACAATGTAAAAAAAAATATTTAAGTTAATACAAGATAAAAATAAGCCCTGGAAGTTAGGAGATGACCAGTCTCAACGGACAGCGCCCGTTCACGAATTATTAGGTTATCTATGTACTTAAGTTTTCTCTTATTTATAAGTTTTAACTAGTAGCTCTTTCCGCGTCGTAGTTTGAATCTTCCCTAGCATAGGATCTAGTTTATAAAGTCAGTTAGCTTAGCAGCAGTTTTAGAATATATATTTTAAAATTTATTATCATTCTTCTGCCCTAGTCCCAATTTAATTGGAGTCGGCGCACCATGTCGTTAACCTCCACTCTTCTCTATTAGAGACTACTCACTCTTATTCAGGTCTGTTCAGCTTTTGTCCATAGAAAACAAAGATTTTGTATGAGATGCGTACGCATCCGTTCAGCCGCAGAAAGCTGAATGGACTCTATACAAAATCGTTGTTTTCTATGGACAAAAGCTGAACAGAGCTGAATAAGTGTGTGAGTAGTCCCATAGTCATCATCGAAATCACACTCTTTCTAACCACATCATCATTCAAACAGTCCATCCATCGTATCTTTGGTCTCCCCCTACTCTAGCCACCGATATTCATACCCAAAACTTTCCTCACGACATTTTCCTCATTCTTCGGTATCACATGCCCAAACCGTTATCTTTTATAATTATGGTTTTTTACTTACCTTAAAATAAATCATTACAGTTCTTGGTTCACTCTGAGCTCTCACCGACCAGCACGCGTATCCACCCTGTGTCCACGTGCATGTTTTGCCCTTGACCCCTCTCGTGCTATACCGGTATCGTATTTGTTTTATTTCCCTGATAACTTGGTAGGGCAAGTGGAGCTTGAAGAGTAGTGGTACTTAGAATGGTTCTTCATTTACCTATGCGTGGTTGTATAGTGGTGAGAAGTCTTTTCCGCTCATGTTGACATGTGGTTGATATACGAGAATTGGTTGTCAGTAAAAGTTTTGCCATACAATAGGGTTGGTCGGATCTTGCAATTTGGAAGACATTGTGTTCTTTTTTGATAGAGGTTTTTGGCATTGAAACGTTTTAGAAATTAGATTCATGAATTCTTTAAAACATTGATGGCCAAGTGGTAACCGTTGCGACTTACAAGTTGTATTGTAGGTTTGAAGCGGTGAAGGCAAACATCGTGAGGAAACATGCAGCAGGCATGTCCTAGAACCAAAAATTTGACCACATGTGACATCTACCAACCCGCACTGGGCCGCGTGATGGATTACGGCCCACTCCCTCCTCTCTGTGGCCAGTCCTCTCTGTGGCCTGTGTCCCAGCAGTGGGAACATTAGAGGCTTATTAGGCTGAATTCGTTAAAGTTAGTTTGTAAACAAACAAAGTAAAGTCAGTTTTATTTATTGAGGAAAAACAAGACAAGAAGGACAAGGAGGGATTTCGACCTCAAAACGATTGAGGCCAAATTGTCACTTGTAAGATAAAAATCTGACAGTTTGTTATAACAATGTTTGCAACATGGAATACAAAGTACCACGTTTAACAGAAATATACATTTAAAGCTGAATCAACAGCAGTAGTTGTGTAAGTTGTTAAAATCATCAATACAATTCTCTTACGGTGAATCTTCTCGACATTTTTTCCAAAGAAACTTCGGGATTGTATTACTCCACTGTTCGACAATATACATCAAAAATTAAACATGGTATGATTTTGTCTCATTATTATTATTGTCTGTACGGAAACAGAATACTAAAATAAAAAGCTATTAAAAAGTTAGAAGCCAGCAAAGATTCGTTTTTCTTGCTATTTTAACCTAACTTTGGGCGTGTTTTAGCAACAAAAGAAGTGTAAAATGTCCAGAACGAAGTCGGTACCGACAAAGTTCAAATAACGGAAAGTTTATTGGTCCTTAAAACCTTATTGGTCATTGATTTATGCAGTGGTTTTTTCATAAAAACCGATCTTCCCAAGGACTTTTCTTTAAATTTTACCCGCCTCTTTTACTATTGATCCTGCATCTCATTCAATAACGATGTGCGTGTAGACTAGCGTCTAACTGCTCATCACTGACACTACCTCTGTCGGACACGATGCCTGGTCAGACAGCGTGCTTTTTAACCAGGCCCACCAGTAAGTTCGAGCCCGCGACTAGATTCCCCTTCAGACTCAAATCTGCTTCTCCCGTTAGAAACTCCAAAGTAAAGATATATTGTGCAGAGAAAGAATAAAAGTTGATGCCTTAATTACTATCCCAAAGTAATATGAAAAGGCTAATTAGTAAAACTTTATCCTTTTAAAATTCATAACTTAAAGGAAATGTAACAACTTTTCCGGAAACGGGCCTACGGAAGACGATGTGAACATTTATATTAAAACCAACATAATACACTGACCTACTAGAAATGAAACTTATGGCAACGAAGCCATTAACTCCACAACTTACAAAGTACACCTTACTTCTCAGTGTTAAGGTGTAAATTACAGTGTGTTTAAATGATAATTTCCCCAGAAGATTTTCTTGAATGGTCTCATTATGTGTAAAGTAAAGAAAGTAGGTAAAAGTTAGTACTTACCGTCAAATAGATTAACATCTTGAGTCGGTTTAAACGAGTTTTTTTATCGAGTTCAGATATAGATTACTGTACTCGTGTAATCGTTTTTCCGATTCCGTACAAAAAGGGTGCCAATGGAACAAGCAACTGAGGGAACACGGGTGGGTTTTATTCAGTAAAATTCTGACACGCCCTCCTGCTCCACCCAGAGCGGGAGAAGTTATTTGATGATTTCCCAACCTCAAAAAAAAAACCCTATTACTGTTGCCTCCGCTGTCCGTTCGTCTGTCCGTCAGGGGGCTGTATCTCATGAACCGTAATAGGGAGAGACAGTTGCAATTTTTGCATAGTGAGCATTTAAATTTCCGCTAAAACAACAAATAGTAAAAATTAAATGGGTCTTCATATAAGAAACGTGTTTTTTTCGGCGTTTTTACTTTGTGGCACGAAACCTTTCGCGTGGGAGTCCAACTCGCACTTGGCCGGTTTTATTGTTAAGGAAAGAGCTTTATTTTAATAGAAGATTAAGAACAAAAAATAATAGAGGAAATTCAGGGGCTTCACTGTAGGTAGATACCTACTCGACATTAGCTCAACATCATGTCAAGTTTTTTTGTTCTTTGTCTACAATGTATTGTTTACATAATCACCAAATCTTACAAACACTCGACAATCGCCACTCTGGATAGATTACACTTATTCCAATAGAGTCCAATTTGACAAAACTGATTCTCAGCAATTCGGTGTAGGTAAGTATAGCTTACACTCGTACATCAGTGGTCGTCAACCCACCGATCACATCAAGTAGTTGGATTATTACCTTAACATTAATGCTTCCAGATTATTCCGTAGCCGTAGCCAGTAAAAACGTATGTGATACTGAGTAGGCCGTTTATCACTTTTCTAAGAAAACATGCGAAGTTTTTACTAGAAATTTTCCCGAGGGATTTAACAATAGTGTTTTGTTGTAAAGCTTGATGCATACCGCAGATGATTAATGGATTGTGATTGATTATTTTGCTTGTTTGAAAAATGCCAAGGATATTTTTCAACGGAGAAAGATTGTTGTGTTTATACAATATTTGAAGGAATACTTCGTTTGTCAATGTTTGCAAGCGGTAGTGCTGAGTACGAAATGAATTCTCCTGGGTTCGATTCCCAAGTTGTATAAAATGTTATTTGGTTTTTCCATCTGGAATTTCTCAGTAGCAACCCGGTTTCTAGATTTGTGATCGGCTGATGACGAGGCTTGCCCTCTATACTAAAAGTCGGTGGAAGATATATCATTCATTAAGATACATCTCTGCCCAACCCTTCGCGAAATACAGGGATGATTTTATGTTAATTGAGGGGGATAAATTACAATAAAACTGGACACCGATGATAGTTTGAGTGCAACTCTAATAATTTCATTTCAAACAAAAGTTACCTACATTGTAGAGAAAAGGCTAGAGGTAGATGATGCTTACGTAAAGCCTACAATTAGGTACCTATATAAAATATTGTAGTTTATATAATAATAATAATAATAAATTTTATTAAAAAAATAAAATTGGTAACATACAGTACAAATCTAAAATAATATAGGTAGTACAAAGTATGATGCCTGTACTAGGATAAACCTGTATCACAGGCGGCATGAGTTCTTACTATTTATATTAGGACAACTGATTTCTTAACAATATTTAACTGAAGTTTTATGAATAGTGACATAGTTAGTTAATTTATTATGTTAGAATTTACTTAATCACTAATAATTAAGGTCTTAAACATGTAGATAATTTCTATAATATTTAGGTACGGAAAATAGTTTATGGCACTTAGTTACAAGAATATGTTTGAGTTAGCAGTATTATTAACTAGGTTGAAAACAAATATTGCATTAATCACCTTCTAGGCAACATTGGTTTTTGAAGCGATCGACTGATAGTGCTTAGACAGCGGCAAATCGATCGTAAGTAGGACAGCGCAGTGGTCAGGTATATTTTTAAGTCAGCAACAAGCGAATCGGAAGTCCGGCCATGAGTATGACGCACTAAGTGCCCTCATAATCGATGGAGTTAATGTATCTATATTCTGCTATTTTCCTAGCAGGGCGATCAGCGTCTCCCGTTTTGTGATCACTTGGCTTTTTAAAGCGTGAACAAGTTGCGCATTTTGGAATGTCGGCTTTTTTCGCGCATTCGGACATTGGATGGCCAGCGTCACCACAGTGACCACACGTAATGACGATATCTCGGCAAGTTTTAGCTGCATGGCCATATTGTTGGCATTTATAACACCTTGTTACCAATGTAAAGTCCCTGACAGGACAGGACATCCAATTTATAAAAACTCTTGATTGAGAGATAAGGGCTTTACGTATATCGGCTGAAACTTCAACAACGTAGTTAGAGGTCGTGGCATCTCTCTTCCCCGATTTGTGGCTTAATTTTATGAAGGTCAAGAAGGATTCCAAGGACATCTCTGGTAACTTTTCGGATACGTTTTGTTCGAAAATGCACCTGAATACCTCATTTTCATTCAGGGAAGTCGGCACTCCTACAACCACGATCCGAGGTTTGCGCTTGCTGGGTTCGTCGGCAGTAAGGCCAGATGTAGAGAGCTGGACTGCATGCTTCAGTTTATCAGCGTCATGTTTCGTCTCGGTGCTGACAATTACGCCTCCATTTTTTGTTCTCCGGACGCCACGAACGTGCAGCTTCATCTGCTCGGGCCGTATGATTTTTTGCACAAGTTCTTTCGTTTCGTCACTTGATTTACATTTATCATTCGGATAAATGGCAACAGAGCTTAGGTTATTGGGTTGGACGAAATCATTTGATCCCTTTTTCACCATATCGGCAAAAGAAGTATTTCTTGCAGAACCAGAGTCCTTTACCGTCTGCTTGAGCTCTGAAATATGTTCCGTAAGGTCGCGTTTTTTTTGGAGGGCATCAACCGCGTTATACGCCTGAATGGCTTTCTGCTTGAGCGACTGATATAGGACTGCCATTTGTGATGTCCCAGATCCTACTTTGCGGCATAGGCTAGAAATTTTCATTTTCTGCTCCGAGTTAAATTTGCCATCCGCGGCAATAGAGCAAACTTCATTTAGGTGCTGTTCGATGGCTGACATCCATTTTTGAATTTCGGGCGTGGAAACAATATCAGCGGCAACCGACTCGAGGGCTGGGTTTTGCGTCGTCGTCTTCGATGGTGAGGCGGAGGGTTGCACTGGGCCTCTTGGATTAAAGGGGTTGTTATCCATTTTGTTTTATTAAAAAGTTCACTATTTCGTGTCCATCATTAATAAAACTACACACTAAGCACAATTTTACACATGCATTACGACAGTAATGCACTAAGGAGGCCAATATTATTAAATAACTTATTTATCAAATATTGCTGACGGGCACGTCTGAACACTGTTAGTGTGAACGGCCGAGTGTATGTTCGTAGTATGGGATTAAAGCCCCTAATTACCGAAAACTTCCCAAAATCAAAACTTTATACAAGGTGTAATTTTAATCACCGTTAACCTCATAAAGGGTCATTGTACTCATCATTATGAACAACTTTTACTATGGGCCCAAACCTGAAACCGCGAAAATAAAATCAGCTGATCCTTACATTTTGACGAGTTATGCGAACATAAATGTGCGAAAATACACCTTGTATACTTACCAAAACTTTCAATTTTTAAACGTTTTCCTACGAACGAAATTTAAATTTTCTTCATGTCGTGTAACCTTAGGCTTATAATATTTCTAATATACGATATTAACAATAGAAGTGGGTGTATGATGTGAGAAAACGAAGTTTTTACAGGACCGATCACTATTATCCACTGCCATTACAATGTCAATACAAACAATTACTAGGAATTATAGAAAAGTTATGGCTAATCGTTTTTAGTACATGCATAATTATGTGATTGTGAATCGTACCTTTGTGTGATGTCATACTGTGCAAAAAACCTCTCTTTGTCAATGGTTTTTATAGAATCCCACTGTCTTGGTAAGACTAATATGTCCTACTGCTGTTGGCAAAGTGTTTAAACCCTACCAGGAACTATTTTCTCGCGCCCCCTCATACCAGTCCCCGCGGTACGCGTCGCGGCCATCTCCCCATCTCTTCTTGGCTTGCCTCGGTGGCGCCGACCATCTTGTGGTTATCATCCCCCATTGTGTGGAGACTTTTGTCCGCCGGTCCTCATGCATGCGACCAGCACAATCCCATTTGAGTCTGGCAGCCTTCTTTCCTACAACCCGTATGCACATTTTGGAACGCAGCGTGGTGTTTTGAATTCTGGCCTGTCTTTTTACACCCAGAATTCTGCGGTCTATCGCTCTTTTGCATAATGCAAGGGAAACCGTTCCAATCCACTAACTGAATACATTTTTATCGTGTGCATAATTACTTTTTAAGATTATGGCTCAGCACAGTCACTATGAGTTGCGAGTTAGCTACCAGTATTCTTCTTTTTTATTTCACTACCTCAGGTAAAGCATACTGCGCTTTCAACAATTTATGTTCCTGCAACACCCTTGTGACGGTTGTAAAAAATCCTTTAAAAATCAAAATGGGCAAATTCAGGAACCTTACTGTGTATGGTGTCTGAGATTTGGGATCAAAACAGTTTACTTTTAGATCACATGTACGAATTTTCACTTAAGCAAGCACGCTATTAATGTTTACGAGCCCTATTCGATTCACAGGGTCAATGGTGGAAAACCAGACCAATAGGTAGCTTGACCTATTTACTTCAGATCAAAAACCAATTAACCTTGAAACCCATAATCATTAAAGGCCTCCGTACTATAATCCTTTTTCTATCTTTATGCCACGCACGAGCACTAGAAGCGGATAGCAGCTATGCTATCCGCTATTATACGCTAGTATAACAGTCCACATTAACTTACAAACTAGAGTTAACAAGATGGAGTTGAGAAACAAATGGATGAGATTCGAAAAATTACTGAGCTTACACTAAATGTCTACGCTTTAAAGCTTGTTAGAGGCTATGACAGACAGATATCATGGCTACTGTGCTATAGAGTGCTATAGAGTCGTTCTCGTGCCCTAATCCCAATACATTAAAGGTCGTCTTTCTAGCCATATCTTATTTTACACAGTCCATCCACTGTTTCTTGTACCATCATCATCCACCGCCCGACTTCACCCACTGCTGGGCTTCTCTTGTGCACATCCCCAAGCCCCTGTGCCACAGCCAGGTTTTACCCACAATGACAACAATGTCATCCGCCGATCTCGCCACCGGACGACCGATATCTCCTCTTCCAGTCCTTAGACGCCACTCTGTCAAATCACAGCCTCGCTAGGACCCCAATTCTGTACGGTTATAGTGATTCGCCGCGGAATCTTACTACGTTCAAACTACGTCAATATCTTGTTTTCTAGCAACCAATGTGTGTACGGTAAGGAGTCGAAATGTCTTATTCTGTATGTTCCAAGACAATTTGTCGATATTATTAATGCGATATTAGCAGAATTCGTGTGTGATGGACGTAGTTACGAATAAGGAATCGTTAAGTGGTCATAGTGAATAGAGGGCCCTGGTGTCCTGCTTTACAACATTTGAGTTCCATAATATGTTTTTCGATATCGAAGACCTTCGTACGTCTTCGTATCTCGACGTTTGGAACTCGGTTGATTAGCCTGATGCTACTGTTTGTTTAGTCTTCCCTTTAGATCTTTAAATTACAGGAATCACCCTTCAGGAGATACAGACAGAACAATAAAAAATGTGAACCAGCTGATTAGAATAATCGTTAGAAAATTTATAACTTTTAACTGCAAAAGTACCACATCCAATCAAAATAACCTTATGACTCCGACCCAAAGTTGGATAAAGCTGATAAACCTAGACCGTTCAAAGGCCGTCGGAAACTGCATTAGCGACGTACTCCGGTACCCGTACGATAATGCCCTGGTTACCGACGTTTCCTGGGTCTACCTGGCGTATCGTGTTTATGTTTTGTTTTTAAATTACGCAGTAGCTTTTTATGAAATGGATTTTATACTTTACACTAATGTAAATCCATAGCTCATTGTATAATCAGCTTCTAATATTTCCACTGCCTCAACTCTATAAGAGGGAAGTGCGCTGTATACAATACGCGGGCCCGGTGCGGGTTGGTAGATGTAAGTTTTTGTTGTTGTTGTGTTGTGTCCACCGTGTTTTCCTTCACCAGTTTGTGAGCAGTGATAACGAAATAAATTACGACTTGGGTAGATCCTGAATTCAAAACAGGGCAGGCAGTATACTTTGTTTATATATTTAACTAGCTGTGCCCGCGACTTCGTCCGCGCGGAATAGTTTTTTTACTATTATTTATTTATATATCAATAATAACAAATAAAAACTCTAAAATAAAAGTAGCCTAAGTTACTCCTTATTACATCAGCTACCTGCCAGTGAAAGTGCCGTCAAAAACAGTCCAGCCATTTCAAAGATTAGCGGGAACAAACAGACAGACAGACAAACAGACAAAAATTGAAAAAAATGTTATTTTGGTATATGTACCGTATATATATTCATATGCATGTAACAAAAAGCGGTTATTTTAATATAACAGACACTCCAGTTTTATTTAAATGTATAGATGTGTAGATTATATGTATTGATTTCATCTTCACTGTTCTCCTTACAATGAAGGAAAATATCGTGAGGCAACCGGTACGTCCTGGAACAAAGAAAATCGAAGACATATGACACCACACAGAAAGTTCTGTGTCGCAACAGTACAGACATTATGTATAGACTAATTATTTTTTATGCACTAGGACTGACTGAATTTCTAGATTTAATGGACCTTTACTACGATTTCTGATTCCCTAAGCGTAACTAAGTTCAAATATATTAATTAATGCAAATTAATACTCATTTAAGTGTTATTATTCATTACATTATTATTATTTAGTTAGTTCTGTGAGAGTAATAACATTAATTCATTTGAAATTAGACTTACATAAAACTTTTGTACATATTGATACAATGTGGCTAAGTAACAATAGCTGCACGGGTCGATCGATCAGGTTAAGCTACGCTTGCCGCGGTTGGTCCGTGGATGGGTGACCATCTTTACATACCAAGACCCCTCCGTGCCTCGGAAAGCACGTTAAGCCGTTGGTCCCGGCTGTCATTTGTGGATCTTTGACAGTCGTTACGGGTCGTCAGAAGCCCGAAAGTCTGACAACCAGTCTTACCAAGGGGTATCGTATTACCCCAGTAACTGGGTTGTGGAGGTCAGATAGGCAGTCGCTCCATGTAAAATACTGGTATTCAGCTACATCCGGTTAGACTGGAAGCCGACCCCAACATAGTTGGGAAAAGGCTAGGCAGATGACATATTGATACAAAAGTTCAATTTAAGTCAAAAACTCAAATAACCTTTTTTTTTGTATAATTGTAGCAATTGAAGTCAGCTTATAAAATAAGCTAAATGAGTTTTTGCTGAATTTGTTCATGTATTTGAAAGAACCAATAAAGTTACTTACCTGCTGGGGAGTTTATTGCGCCACTTAGTCCTTCCAGCTAAGCATTCCGTGGTGAAGGCTAGCGATTTTGGGGACTGTCTTATGTAATTTAGACATTTAAGAAGTGTCCATTCTCAGTCTAACTTGATTATACAGGATCGCAAGGACATTGACGCGCATCTGTTATCATAGATCAGTTTCTACTTGATTTTGGACACCCAGCTTTGAAATTTTTCATCAGTAACTAAAAAACAAAATGCTATGCACTTTTGTAGAAAACAGCAGATTTTTTAATAATCGACGAAAAAACTCACCTATGGTCAAGAATAATGATTTGAATCCATGGAGACTTTTGATTTAACTTACCAGTAATTGAGTGCTGAACTTGGAATTTCAGAAAACGGTGCGGTGAATATTACTTAACCAGACGCACCTGCAAATCGAAATTAATCCATTACAAAACATAAATAATAACATCCCGATTCCTCTCAAAGACTCGAACAATATTCCATTGGCTGTCGATTCGGTAACTTATGACAATAATACTTCTGATCTCAGAAAATAGAACGTGCGAGTTGCCGAGTTTCCTATTGTCGTGTTTTACCGCCATCCGTTACCAGCTTTTACCTGTCGCTGTATTTCCATGGAAATCGAGTAGCTACGGAAAGCTAAGCGAAATGTATGAGTAGAGATTCTTTAAAAATGAGATTGAAATTGAAAGATGTTGCTTTAAAATATTATAGATGACAATTTCATTTAAATCGTGCTGTTCTCAGCAAAATTCAATACATTTCTGCGGGTTTATTCTTGTGATCTCACCTAGAAAACTATGGTGAAGTGAATTTGAAGTGATCTGTCAAAAGTGTGGATCCTTTGCATTAGGTGGAATGACAGCTGACTTCTAGCTCACCTATGTTTTCACTTTGAGGTTTTTACAGAATAGATCAGCTGATCGTTAAAACATAACATTAAAGCACAACATTAGGCACTAAAGCTAAAACTAATAACGAAAACGTCAAAGGAAAAACAAAGAAATTATACAAAAAAACTTCATCTCATAAAGTTGCTAGATTTTTAATTACCATCGCAACAATATGACTGTACTTCCCAGCGAATGTAACCGAGGTGGCTTAATTAGAAACTTTTTTAATTAAAACCGATTTTATTTGGTTTCAGGATGCAGACACGGTGGAGAAACTCAACGAGAGTGGAGAACTGAGGAAGATGTTGAAACCTTATAAGGTAAATGTGTGTTTTATTTTATTTTGTAGTCACTTTGTTGGTCGCTAACCAACTATCTATAATATTATTTGTTATTTAGACGTAATATGGATCGGTTGCTTGGCGGTTTTTGATTGGATCATTTCCATCTTCAGCTTAAGGTGCTTTATTAGGTAGTAAACCAGGTCTCCGCCTTAAGACCACCTCTTTACGCTTCGATATATAACCATTCGTGATCGAAACAAGAATGAAGAGATCCGCAGGAGTACCAAGGTAACGAACATAGACCGAAGAATTGCCAAACTTAAGTGGCAGGGGGCAGGGCACATTGCTCGCAGAACAGATGGCCAATAGGGCCGAAGGGTTCTGCAGTGGTGACCGCGTACCGGAAGATGTAGAGTTAGAAGTTCTCCCACAATGTGGACTGATGACTTTGTGAAGCCCGCAGGCATTCGCTGGAAGCGAGAAGTACAGAACCAGTCCAAGTGGCGGAGCTTGGAGGAGGCCCGTGTCCGGCAGTGGGCGTCTTTCAGCTGAAACGATGACGATGATGATGATATAACCATTATTTCTATGAGATTCAAGGAATCTGCTAGCTCCGAAAGCTTCTTGCACAATTCTTCTCCATTAGACCATTCAACAAGTGTAGTAGTCTTTAAATTATACAGTAATGACGATCTTCATTTCTATTGCCTAAGTATGTATAAAAATTAGATAGGAGTTCATGTTAGTTTAGCAATATCTATATTTGAAAATCTTAATATCTTACTTATCTTACGGATTTGTGGCCAAGTAATATTAGCCACACGGGTCGATCGATCAGGTTAAGCTACGCTTGTCGCGGTTGGTCCGTGGAGGGGTGACCATCTTTACTTACCCGGACCCCTCCGTGCCTCGGAAAGCACGTTAAGCCGTTGGTCCCGGCTGTCATTTGTGGATCTTTGGCAGTCGTTACGGGTTGTCAGAAGCCCTTAAGTCTGACAACCAGTCTTACCAAGGGGTACCGTATTACACAGTAACTGGGTTGTGGAAGTCAGATAGGCAGTCGCTCCATATAAAATACGGGTATTCAGCTGCATCCGGTTAGACTGGGAGCCGACCCCAACCTAATTAGTAAAAGGCTAGGCAGATGATGATAACGATAGCAGTACTTTATATTTTAATTAATGCCGTGAATGATGCTGTTCCTCATTTGCCAGATATAAAGACGTTGTTCGTGAAGATAGGCTTAAATAATATAAAATTTAGCCTTTAATGATCCCAATAATGCCCACTATCTTGGGACACAAGCCACCTCTCTTCGAGAGGGAGTAGACTGTAATCCGCCACGCGAGCCCAATTCGGGTTGGTAGATGCCACATGTCTTCGAATTTTTGGTTCTAAGACATGGTTTCCTCACGATGGGAAGAAGATAGACTTTCCATTTCGAAAATAGATTGCTTGTAATTTTACCACACACCATTATGATAACAGCGTTGTCAATAACTCCTTTAATATACAAATGAACTTTATTGATATGGTTTGAATAGAATTTAGTTTTTTATATTCTGTATGAATACAAGAAAATAATTCGCATAGTAACATATTTTTCCTTGGCTTTTTATTAGCGTGAATTCGACTCAATTTACCCTAGGAAAAAGCTAAGGAAAAGTTTGTTGCCATGTCAATTGTTCAAACATAAAACAAATTAAAGCTTTTGTATACAACTAAAGGAAATAAAAATGCCTTTGTTAGCAAACCGTAGTCGTGTTACAATCCAATAAAATGAAGCACTTACAATGGATTTACGATATTAGATGCTTTTGAGTTAAATCAGGAGTCCGTTGTAACAATTAAGTCTTGTAATGAAATTGATTAAATGTTTTCTGTCCATCTGCCATTCTGTTTTTAGTTAAGATTAATTAACGAGTGCAATAAAAATAATAATATTTATTCTATCCCGCCATTGTAATATTTAGGTAACTAACTAATCTAAATCATAGTAATTAGAGAAAAGTAGATCTTAACCCTATACAGCGTAGCAGTTACTGTCGACATGAATTCAGCATATGATTCTATACGTAGCGTAGGCGATTTTCGTCAGTAATCAAAAAATAGATCAACTATTTCATGGAAAACTGCAATGCCTACGTGGTCTAAATATATGCCAGAGCATTTTTTTTGTTTTTGATAACCACCAGTTTCCTACCACCATTATAATGCATGACTATAGCTGGTTTTTTTAATCTTTTTCAACCTTCGTTTTGTAGTAGTAAGTATTTACTTTTATCTCATCTTAAATTTTTTCATTACTCAATAAGTGACAAGAAAAAGATCATTTTCCGGGAACATCGACAAAACCACCCATTTATCATCTTGATACATAAAGGATACTCCTACGTCCATCTAATCCATCAGTGTAGCCACATAGCGACTGTCCCGCGTTTACAGAAGGTTGAGCACACATGAGACCCCAAAACAAAGTTTACTCTGAACGTAACTCACCGTATAACGTTACCACAGAATAGATAGGTACAGAAGGTTGACTCTTTACAACGAGCGGGAACACACACACACCGAGGTGGGTATCATATTTCCGCCGCAAAAACCATAGCAGAGAAACCGCTGTAGTTTCGCCATGACTTGTCCGTTGTACGACAAGCGAAACTGAACCAAAACTGCCTGTTCAAACGCGCTGATTTTTTTGAATGACTCTATCTCTTTCCCTCCTCTCGATTTCACCCTGGCATCGTGAACGGCAGACCAGACGTCAAGTTTATAAAGCGAAACTTCTTTTTCTTTAAATTGTTGTTGATTTTACAGAAAAACTAATTAAAGGGGTGCGAAGTAGACCCATACTGTATTAACTAAGTTGAAAGCTACGACATTTGGTTCGGTTGCTACAATTCAACTGAGTCTCATGATTTTCTGGCACTCGAATCGTGGCATAATGTTTAATAGCGGAATTCATTAAGCAGTTCATACGCTTCACGTTCAGCGAGTGCGTCTGGCATTTGTTTGAGATCGCCCCACTTACTTATCTATGTGTGCATGTGCTTGTTGTCGCTCGTGATAGCTGACCTTCTGTATATATCTCGTTTGTGAAGTCACTGAGATCGAGCGGCGAAGCTTGTGTGCGGTTCGGGTATCCAATTTGTGTTCATCAGGTTTGTAAATGAGACCTACATTAGTCTAGTTCAATTGGCGTTCGGTGATTCTGCGTTGCAATTTCGAAACTTATCAAAAACAAGCAGGCTGCAGAGCAGTGGTGGCCGAGTGGTGACGGCCACGACAGCTCGTAAGTCAAGTGTCTTGGTTCATGGGTTATTTTATGTTAAATTATTTCATTACCACTACTCTCAAAACGGTGATGGAATACGTCGTGAGGAAACCAGCATGTTCTAGAAGACTAGAACCAAACATTTGAAGACGTAACATCTACCAACCTGCATTCATGTGATGTATTACGGCCCACTCCCTCTCGTAGAGAGGAGGCCAGTTTCCTAGTCGTGGGAACATAATAGCTATAGTAGACTCTTTTGCAAACAGCCTAGAGTCTGGATTTGTACCAGGTTAATAGTAGTGGTGGCCCGGCCCGTTATTATCTCGAATTTAAACATGTATGGTGAATTTGTTCGTCTGTTTTTATAGCAGATAATTTTGATATTGAAATAATACCTATCTAGATGTCTAGAATATAGACAAAAGGGGTAATATCTAACACTGATCACACACGTTATACAACGCAACGCGGTGCAACATGTAAAGCAGCAATTTCCATATATTTTGATTTCTGATTCGCATTTCACGTTACATTGCGCTGCCTGTTCCGTCCTACGAAGCGTGTAAATTATACAACCCATGCAATCAGTGTCGTTTATTACTGCAAAGATGTAAACTTAAAAGTTTCATGAATTTACAGTCAAATAATGTTTTACACTAGTGCTCTTTTAACCTACGAAATTTGTACAAAATATTCAGTCGTAGTCTTTCTTTATTGATTAGAAATTATCCCATATCAACGTAGGTATTACCAAGATAAAAAATAATCCTAATCTACTAAAAAATGTGCCTATATCCGAAGCCTATAATCGAAGAAAAGTGTGAATAGGAAGTGACAAATATAAATATGTACTTTTGTGTGGCCTAGTAAACTTGTTGACTGAAATAAGTAACATTGTTAAAGAAATGGTCGTAGTCAACGCACTCACGTTATTTCACTTCACGACAAAGATAAAATAAATGGAAATGAATGCGTGAGAATTTTTAAAATTTTGAAGTCGCTTTATTATGTGTAAATTATTTCATCACCGCTGCTCTCAAAACAGTGAACGAAAACATCGTAAGAAAACAGGCATATCCTAAAACCAAAAATTCGAAAACATGTGACATCTACCAACCCGCACTGGGGCCGCGTGGTAGTCTTCGGCCCACTCCCTCTCACAGAGAGGAGGCCTGTGTCCCAGCAGTGGCTGATCTTGTGCTCAACCAGTCCTGCTATCACCCAGTTCCTGGAATGATGTTCAGAAATGAACAGTTGCTGGTTGGACTTTTACTTCATAGCACTGTAGTATAACTATTACTTAACTCTATGTTCACACTCTGACAAAAATAGGTTGGCCAGACATGGTTTTTTTAATTGAGGTTGGGAAATCATCAAATAACTTCTCCCGCTCTGGGTGGAGCAGCAGGGCGTGTCAGACTTTTATTGACTAAAACCCACCCGTGTATCTCTTTCGAATAACCCGCGCCCCTGGCAGGCATCGGGCCTTGCGGGCCCCTTTAGTTTGTGCTGACATCTCTTAGCCAGACATGGTTCAAATGAATAAGTTACCTCTTTTATAAACGAAATCCAAGATGCGGAATTCGATAACATATTAAATATAAATGGGACTGTCGCCAGCCAAAGACCAATTGACAACATTATAATACAAATAAATATCAGGAAAAATACCGGCAAATCGATTAATCAATCATTTTTATCTTTTGACCAATTATCTTACCGACATAAGAGTTGACAAAAAGAGAAAAATCGACAAAAAAAATATTACAAAACGGACAACGTACTTATATAAGCAAGAACATTCACATACCGCGAACAAGTTTCGAAATATTTTGAACATAATAATATTTGTTTTTACACCGTATCGATATACGTTCTCGCAATAAACATTGCGTGAGGCGTTTAATTTGATAAAGGTGAACTGAAGGTCGTTTCCAATGAAGGAAACAGGTTCAATTGACGGCCGGATACGAAGATCGAAGTTGTTGAAATGTCTCGTGTATATAAACGACCTTTGTAGATCTCTCCATTCTCGGGACATTGCGACCTTTTGTCGTACAATACAACACACAATTAAAACATGGCCGTTGCCCGTATCTCCACTTGTAAGGGTCAGACATTTTCCGTATATTTTTCTGTAAATAGGAGTCAAGGGTTTAAGTAGAAAACCAGCGCTTAGCAACCCGCTAGGGGGACTAAAACATACTGCTGACGCTTAAACCTTTTGGTATCCGGTAGTATAGTTTTGTGTATGTGTGTACCTACTACTACTAGCAGTAATACTGGAGACGATAAAATTCTATTAATTGTATAATAATATAATAACTATCAATCAGAACCATCATCTACCTAGCGTTTTCCTAATCATGTTGGGGTCAGCTTCCAGTCTAACTAGATGCAGCTGAATACCAGTATTTTACATGGAGTGACTGCCTATCTGACCTCCACAACCCAGTAACTGCATAATACGATACCCCTTGATAAGACTGGTTGTCAGAATTTCGGGCTTCTGACGACCCGTAACGACTGTCAATGATCCACAAATGACAGCCGGGACCAAAGGCTTAACGTGCTTTCCGTGACACGGAGGGGTCTTGGTATGTAAAGATGGTCATCCATCCACGGACCAACCGCGGCAAGCGTAGCTTAACCTTATCGAGATACCCGTGCAGCTAATAATACTAAGCCATACGCCACTCAACTATCAATCAGAACCTGTATCATTTTAAGGATATTGCTAGTATCCATTGCTTCGTATGTTTGAAAAATGTGTCTGCTCGGCAACTTATATAGAAAAGAATAGAATAAACTTTATTTCCAAATTTACAATTTATACAGAGGCGATAGGTTAGTACTAGACAATGTTGTTTTTTAAATTGCATCAATCACTGATTATTACCTCCGGTACCCAAGGTAAGATTAAACTTGTTTTATGGGTGCCAGGGCTCTCTCTATTAATGAAATTTTAAAAAATTTACAAATTAGTACGGATTAGCGTTCGGTTAGTTGCTGTCGTTTCAGTACAAAAAATGATAAAATAAAGTTATTAAACTAAATTAAAGCCTCTTTACACTGTGAGTTTGGGTGCGTAAGTGGATGTGTCATGTGTATGTGTCGTGTGTGTGTGTGTGTGGTGTATCTTTTGAGTTGTCTCAAATAAGCAGAAACGTCTTTAAAAAAGCTTTCCGAGCAAATTTTCTACCTCCTCGTAAGTAAAAATAACGCAATGAATGTTGTTGATCTTTCAAAATTAGTGATAGATCTAGATTACTGAAGCCATCCCTACTGTTAGTGTGTTAGGCAAGTAGGCAAGTACCCCAGGGTTATGGCTTGATGGAAAACATTGCAACCTCTTTCCACCAGCTCGTCTTCCTTGAACCGCCTAGGTTTATTTTTGCGCTGTTTTTCAACATACGCTATTGGTCACAAACGGGGGTTTCTGAAGCCGATCTTAGACAAAATTGGTAGCAGTGTCTTGTGTGTCAGTAACACCCTGAACACTTTCTTCTTTCATCTACTAAGAACTGCGTTAATCAGCTTTTAATTTTCCCACTGCTGCGACACAGGCCTCCTCTCTGAGAGGGCCATAATCAACCACGCGGGCCCAGTGCCACTTGGTAGATGGCATATGTCTTCGAACTGTTGATTTAGAAAAAATGCTGGTTTCCGCACGATGTTTTCTTTCACTATCATTAGAGCAATGGTGATCAAATAATTTATACAAAGTACCTGCTCGAGATCGAAATTACGATCTTCAACTCGTAAGTTTCATCTGTTATCACTGGGCCACCACAGCTGATTAAGAGCTTACTTACTTCATCAAAGGTTCATGCTATCTCTTATTCTGAAATATACCGTTACTATGTCTTTATGACCACAGATGAAAGAGTCATAGATCCTACTCCAATATGCACTTAGATATGTCACATGTCAACAACCAATTCGAAAGTTACTATAATCATGTAAAGATATTTCAAAAGAAAATAAACGTTTGCGTAATATATTGCATAACTTAGATATCCTTAAATGCAGTTATGACATCTTATTTACTAAGAAACTGGTTCAATTTAACTCTCACAATATTTTAAAATTCTTATTTATGTAATAAACTTTTACTATTTTACAAAAATCGATGATTTTTATGAACGACTAGCAATTCGTCCTCGACTTCTTCCATACGCCTGCTTTGGAACTAATTAGAACGAATCCCAAATAAAACAAAGCACACGAAACTGCACCCTATTTCAAAGCCCGACAATGCACTACCGAGCATAAAAGAGCGGTTCAATTCAGTAGCCCTGTAGTCAGTTCTATAGATGTCAAAGTAGCTTGACATGTCGCGGACAGGTACCTATCTTCCTGTAGACATGTTGACGTTACAGACGGTACTTACGGTCTTCCTGTATTGGAAGATAGTGTAAGAAGGGCTTAGTACTACCAAATGAACAGGTTCTGATCGGTACTTATCGGTTCTTAGCATTTTGGTACCTGGGCACCGGTGGGTTGTGGTACCCAGCGCGTACCACAAATCTCATATTTGTACGTGGAACCTCGTACGGTTGGCAAACTAGAAGTTATTTTTCTAATACGTAATAACTTTTCTTTTTACTTACCTACTGTATCTGTTTTCTCACTCTAACTTCTGGAAGTATTTATTCAGTAGGTACGGGTACAATACCGATGCTGATTAGAAATACCAATAGTACAGGTACTACTCTAGTACCAGTACCACCAAGGCCAATGATACCGGTTCCCAAAAATACCGGTATTTCAAGCCTTGGGTGTAAGGGGAAGGAACAACGGATATGTTTTTTTTTCGGTCTAACTGCAAATAAAGGACTTGACTATATTGACAGTAGTCGTCGTAGATTCAGGATGATTAGATCAGATAAATCCCAACCAACCACGTTGTCCGATTAAAATCTCACTAAAGGGAACGTGCACGACAAAGGGTCTGCCATCTAGTGGCACAAATCCGAAGGTTTCTCGGAATCATTACTTGAAATTGACACTTCACGTAATAACATAATCTGATTTAAGAAGTGAAAAAAAACATAATTACCGAGTAAAAATGTTTTGTTTTGTTTCTGGAGGCTCGAACACTTCAAAAAAAACTCAAAATAAATCAAAAGGTGTGAAATTCTATTACTTTCCCACGGATATTACTTACTTTTCTTGGTTACGTGATAAACGACAAAAGTCGATAAATGCAGTAAAAAAAAATGTGTCTGTATGAGTTTCAAAGTATTTCGAAATTACTCAATAATGTTATTTGTAAAAATACCTGAGTTCTGTATGTAGTGTACCACTATTCAATACAAACAAATGTAAGTAAACATAACCTCAAATATTTTTTGTTAGATTTCGTTATAGCACTATCTGGAGAATTTTTACAGCAAATTAAAGCACAAATGTGCTTTCATTTTTCAGATAGGCCTGCCTTACGTTTGCAATTTGCTCTTCTAATATTTATATTGCGAGAAGCTGAGAAGAAGGCGACATGGACATAAATAGTAACATAGACAAAATATTTACGTGAAAAATGAGTTCAAAAAATACTTTACAGTTACAGACATCATAAACGTTAGAAATCGGCGTTTGAGCTACAATTTTGCCACTTATTACTGCATTTCAAGAATTCATAACTGTTTCTTCTACATCTAAGACATGCCCGGAATTATAACCATTAGAAACGATATTATTATAATGTAAACAATAACATAAACATTGGCGGCAACGCGATGACAGGTCTAAACAGTTTCTTTTTTTCACCACACCGTGGTTCTCGTGTCGATTTGTGCTGCCACCTATAGTTCGTGCACGTTCCCTATACTATTCAAGTTGTAATTACTTATATCTTTCACATGGCTAAGAAAAAAAAAAACAAGATTTAACTTACAATAATACGAAACGGGGTTACTATTCCTAAACGTACCTTCTCTGAAAAGAGGTCTCTGGCCTGCTATGACAAATCCTAGCTTAGGTTAGCATCTCCCACACTTAATTCAATTTAGTTTCCCTACATTGCAAAATAATCCTGCCATTGCTAATCAGTTGCTGAATAGTTTTGTAGTTACACTAGCTGTATAGAATTTCCTAACTATTTGTACCAACTACAATTTCAATAAGTAAATTAGTTTTCAGTACCCGGTAGGGGTCGGATGAAAACCCGTCTAGACGAGGAATAAACCTATCCAAATACTTGAATACACTCTTTTCGAGGTCTCAACCAATAACCAAATTACTATATGGAAGTAGAAATGATTTGTATACTCAGAAATCACTACGTCTAGGCAAACACTTCGATCTTGGATGAAAGGGTAAAACGAAATGTATTTGTCGTTTTTGTTAGTCGTAAAATAAGGGTTTTATTGAAAGGAAATATGATTTTGATTCATATTGCGATGTTAGGTTTGAATAACGCTACAGAATTTGCAAAAGAATTTCTGACGGAACTTACATTTTCTGAGGAAGATGTGGATAAAGATAGAAAAATCTATCTAAAGTTTCCTCCTTCTGAAAGATGTGAAAACTTTTATCTACTACAAAAACACCACCTTCATTAGATTTAAATTAATGTCTCTACACATGAATCGAAATCTTATTAATTTAATCCGTTGTCAAATGCTATTTTACCTGATTTTGTTATATCGTTAGCCCTCCACTAGAGACAACATGAGACTAGGCAAATTGAGGATGTATCATTGAAGACGATGATAGAAAATCAAAAATGTATTGAATTGACATAATTATAAGCTACCGAAACGCTTATATCAGTTTCGAAACGATTGCCCGGGTCTCCAGGCAACAGGTCCCCAGATTTGATGATGATTTTAAAACATCTGTCATTATTAATTTGATAAAACTCGGGACCTTGGGTCCCGGGCCATTGAAAAGCTTCCAGGTGGCCGAAGTCAACTCGCGGAGGCCCGTTAGAGATTTTAAATGACATATTAAATTATCAACTCTTCAATTCTCTTAATTTCAGAGCGCAGACGCCTGCAACACCTGTCAAATGTGCGGTGGGTTCCGCCTCCTTCCGTGCAGAATCTGCAAAGGATCCAAGAAGAGCCTTCACAGGAACCACTTCACGGCAGAATTTGTGGCACTCAAGTGCATGAATTGTGATGAAGTGGGCCTCGTGAGGTGCGAGGCGTGCTGCTAAAGGCATGGACAGAAAAAGGCAAATGGATTTTTTCGATAGAAGTGTTACAAATAAACTAAAATTATTGATGTATAACGAGAATTCAGAAAGGATAATTAATTAGAAAAAAAATATTATTTTGTATTTATTTATAAGTACCTACGTATGTAAAATAGATTGCTGTATTTTTATCTTTTTATATGAAATTGTATACATTTGTCAATTTAATTCTAGATCTTAGTCTAAACAATTGTGAAACTGTTCATACTTAATATTGTTATAAAAAATAAGGCGTTAGCGACAAAAACTTAACATAAATTTAAGTAATATATAAATCACATTAATCAGGAAGGTAAGAAAATTACTATTTACATCAACGCCATCTAGCGTTGGCGTACGAGATTAATTTTTATCATGTTAATTATTTAATAAAATTAGTACACTGCTTATTATTATTATATAAAATAATAGTACATAGTAAGGCATTATATGGGAGACGAGCAAACGAAGTGATTTATTAACATTTTTTATCAATCAAATCTTGCTCGATCCTCCAACGGGCATTTCTTTACATTCTTAACCTTAGCATAGAATTTAGAAAAATTATGTTTGCTAACACAACAACGTAAGTTTGACCAGTTTTAGCTTCTTCTTTTTTGTATATAGAGAAATAAGTCAACCTTTTTTAGTAGAACACAGGGTGGCTATTAGTTTATCACATTAATAAAATTAGTTCAGCAGTTATCTCTGTTAAAATAATAAAATCATCAAGATTCAATTCAAATGAAAAGTGAATTCAAACAAAATAAATAGCATACAAATTGGCATGAAATAAGCAACCCTTGATAAAGGCACTAGACACGCGCGGGGCGATGAAATCAACAATTTAACACAAATTTCAAGGTATTATTACCAAATAATTACAAAATAAAATTGTTGTCAAGTACTAAAAAGATCAAGAAGGTCCCACGGCTAGAATTTAAGTTATTATGAATCATTTTAATTGTGTATGTTTAAAATACGTAATGTAGAAACGTGGTTCCAATTAATGTGATTATCTATTCACCGCTTTGTATATTAATTAGTTTAGGGCTTATATAAATTCAAAGTTTTGCTACATAACTATATGTTTAAAATAGCGGCTTTACTGCAGCAATGCCATAATATAAATATTATTGATGTATAATGATACAGAATCAAGGAAGTTCAATCGTGAGAACTATAGTGTGTTTTTTAATGAATGCCTATTAATACGGTTAGGGTGGAGCCACATTGCTGTTATTTAGGGTATTACTGTCACTTCTCTTAATAAAATCTGTTGTCAAAATTGTTGATTTTATTTTTTTGTCACAGATACACAACAGCTTTTCTAAACAAATTTTTATGAAACCCGAGATTTAAAAAAGTATTATCTATTGAAAACTACATGACAGGGTAGCCAAAGAATAAAAGTATTTACTTTAGAGCACATAGATACAGCGCGGACTGGCAACGTCGCAGTTCAAGTGATTTTCTTGATTATGTAATAAACTTCAAATCAATCATGCATTCTTCTATGTAGTTATTTCGTTATTTACATATAAAAACGATATATTGTCAATTATTTTCAATTTGCAAGTAGCATTACGCTTAAATGTTTTTATTTAAAAGTAAATGTTAAATATAATTACAATTTATTTATTTTATTTATTTTTATTTTTTATTTTTATTTAGTAGTACCACGGAAAACCACTAGAAATGCGAAGTTGCCAGTCTGTGCGAGATAAACGCTCATAATATAGTGTTTTCAAAGTGGAATAAGAGTTAGGAGACATTCTGAATGTTCCGTGGGTTCTGTTCTATGGGAGTGTGTTCCGTTTTGTGGGTTCATGCATACCTCTGCCCAAGCATTCGGGGACACAAGGCAAGATATTAAGCGATGTTATTCTGAATCTTGGCAACGTCGAAAATAACTGTTCAAAAGCGCTATTTTGATTAATTTGCTAATAGTACTGAATTAAATGATTTAGTACTAGTTTTTGCCCGCAGCTTCGCACGCGTATATAAAATATCTGTGTTTTCTAAATTTCACCCAAATCCGTTTAGCCGTTTTGCATGATTGAGTAATTAAATAGTCCCCCCGTCCGTACTTCGGTCACGGCGGCCAATCTCAGAACAGACTAGCCAGAAACGGCAGAAATTATAGTGGACAAGTGTTTACGCAGTCACTCACTCTTCCCTCAGTCTCATAGACCAATGGGACGGCAATTCGACATGATCGGACCAATGGCTTTTATTGTATTTTTGTGAGGGTGGGAAATCAACAAATAACTCTTCCCGCTCCGGGTGGAGCGGGAGGGCGTGTCAGACTTTTACAGCACCCTAATTGCGTAACGCACGATCAATCATAATCTGAACAATTTTGAAACAGATTGCTAATCCATTGCTTCGTATGTTCGAAAAATGTTTCTGCTCAGCAACGTAAATACCGCAATGAATATTGTTGAACAGTCAAAATGGAACAGATTATAATTGGTCGTGTGTTACCTAATTAGGGTGCTGACTAAAGCCCACCCGTGTTCTTTCAGTTGCCTGTGTGCCAGGGGCCAGGGTATCTCTTTCGAACAACCCGCAACCCTGGCAGGGTCGGACCAATGGCTTAACATGCTTTCTGGAGCACGGCGGTAACACCGACAACTTCAAAACCTCGGGCGGCTACTTAGGAATTCCTTTGAAAAAAAACCCATCATCGCTTTTTTCCGCTCTGAAAATCGAACCCAGGACCCCAACTACCCTGGGCGTCGGGAATCCCAGGCTGATTCCCGGCCACCGTAGGCGCGGACTTGCGGACGGCGAGTAATGGGTAGCTCGCTGTCGCCGGGCCGTGGGCCGTGCCTGCCAGGGGTGCGGGTTGTTCGAAAGAGATACCGCGGCCCCTGGCACACAGGCAACTGAGGGAACCCGGGTGGGTTTTAAAAGTCTGACACGCTCTCCTACTACTACGAAACCCTTTACTTACGTAAGACTGGCTGTCAGACTTTTGGGCGTACTCGTATGACAGCACGATATCACTGTCAAAGATCCACGAATGACAGCCGGGACCAACAGCTTTACGTGTTTTCCGAGACGAGTCCGAGGTTGCTCCGTGTAACCCGTGCAGCTCGTATTACCTAGCTACAATCCCCTGCTGCTATATTCCAAGTTCTACTTGTAAATCTTTATCATGTGTGACTAAAGCCTTATGAAATAACTAGCTTTTTTCCGCGGCTATGCCCCCGTGGATAGCTGAAATTATTCACGGGATTCGGGAACTACCGGCATGAAAAGTATTGTATGTCCTATCACAGATTACACTCTATAGGTGTGTCAAATGTCATAAAAATCCATTTAGTGGTTAAAGCAGGAAAATTTAACAGACAGACAGACTGAGTTACTCTCAATGTTAGTAGGGAGCTATAGGTTAATAATGGACTTCAGTCTAAATATATAAACAGAAATTTTCTAGAATTTATTTTCATACATTTGCGGGCAGCTTGGCCATGCTCGTTCCATCGTAGACCTCATCCATCGCTTTGTATCAGGCCAGATCGACGTCAAGAGTAGCCCATCAGGCAATTAAAAAGTTTACATATCCAAAATGCCTACACGTTTCCGTGATTTTTTCCTTGCCTATGAGCCCCACGAGTAAGTTTAATTGCAGTCTTTAATTTTGGTTGCTTGTTGATGTGAACTAATGAAAGCCTTCTCTACTATATTATGGTGACGACAATAAATGAAAACAATGGCTATGCTAGTGCATTTGAGTATTCTGTAACATTGAGATAATTCTGTTTTTCAAACAATCTAAAAATAGTAGTAGTGATCGGCCGACTATGGATTTTGCCAATCAGCCGACTAGCTATAGTGACAAATAAGAGATTGTTTATTTAATTGAATATTTGTTTGTAAACTTATCGATAAAGGTACAAAGTTCAATTTATACGCAGGGTTGCAGGGACGTCGATTCGTGGATTGTAACCTGAGTTTAGCACACACGGAAAACTTCTACGCTAGGGACTAGAACCATCTAGACGTCCTAGCGTAGAAGTTGGTTATCAAAAAACAAAGTTGCTGTTGTCAGAAACATGTACCTACTGAATCCACGGTATTACAGGTTGTGCGTCGATGCCGCACAGGCCTAATGAGACACAGGCCTCTCCGTGAGAAGGGGTGGACTGTATTCATCACGCGGGCCCTGTATGGGTTGGTAGATGTCACATGTCGACGAACTTTGGTTCTAGGACATGCCGGTTTCATCATTATGTTTTCCTTCACCGTTTTGAGAACAGTGGTGATGAAATATTTTACACAAAGTGAAGCCCTTGTCACGATCGTTACCACTGAGCCACCACTGCTGATCTTTGATTCAATGAACTAATTTGAACATGTCGTGGAGTTTCTTGCCCGTTCTTCTCCATAGAGATCTACGTTTAGGAATGGGCAACTAGCTTCAACTTTCCAACTGATCGACTTTTTGACAGTTCAAAAGTGCCTGTTAATGGTTTAATTGAAATAAATGCTATAAGTTTGAGTCTATCATTTATTTTTTAGTGAGACCACATCACCAGCCGAGTACGCCTATCTTATAATGCTACGTCGCTTGTTAACAGTCGTATCATCTTGGCCCCTCAAGATACTCGACCCGCTTGACACTGCAGCTTTACAGAGAAGAAGGATCTGGGTGTACATCCAGAGGTTCTTTCATGTGTTTGTAGCTTTGATGACCACTTTGGGCGGGGCCTTGTATGTACTGTTCCACAAGAAATCGATGAGTTTCTTCGACCTTGGACATTCGTATATTACGCTTTTCATGACTACTGTTATTTTTGTAAGTATAATCGTATCGTATAATAATATTATAAATGTGAAAGATTGTATGTTTAGATGTTTGTATGTTTGTTACTCAATCACGCAAAAATGGCGGAACGGATTTGATTGATATTTGGAACTGAGATAGTTTATAACCTGGATTAACACATAGGATACTTTTTATCTCGGCAGTACGTTCCCGTGGGATAATTTCCGATCTCCACGCGGCCGAAGCCGCTGGAAAAAGCTAGTCAATTATAAGTGCTATCGGTCAGCGACCAAAGTAGACATACACTGGCCGCGCTTGTATGAACCCTCATTCATGTTATTTGACAATTTCGTCCAACCAACGACGAGTACGAATCATGCGCATGATTCGTACTCATTTTGATCACAACCACTTAATCAGAATAGCCGCCCTGGGTTGAGAGTTGAACTTATGCCGCAGCAGCTGTTTGATATACGAAGAACAGGTCAGGAGGACACGTGGACCCCACTGGAGACCTCAAAAGCGATATTGCTTATTTTTTTACATGCCAAATTATTTTTTTTTGTTACGCAGTCTAGAATCACTACACTATGTTTTTCTGATGAGTACGTGGGCCTTGCCAGGGACTTTTTGGAAAAAACCCATCTGTTCTTCTACAAAGACTGTTCTGAATATGCTATGCAGGTAAGATAATTATTTATTATCAATCTGTAGGTGTACGACAAGTTAAACATTTAAAAATATCACTCTTTGAAGTTATTCTCTTGTTGGCTCGTTTAGCTACAAGAGAGTTTCAGCACATTCCGTCGTAAAATGAGTGGCCAATTTTTGAGACAAGCAAAATAATTATCAGCGCCACCGTCCGCCATCATCATACCATCACTACCATCACCATTGCAATCTATTAGGTACTTCTACCTATCCTTCCTTGGTTTTTCTTCTATCTATCTAGATTTTATGCCCTATCTATGAATGTAGCCTATTTTGAGCGACAAAAAAGGACGAGGATCTCAATTCGACCTATACATTTTTTATTACTAATTTTACTAAAAAAAACTTCGCGTTATTAGGGGCTTGTGGCTAAGTAATAATACCCAGCGGTTCAATCGAACAGGTTAAGCTACGCTTGCCACGGTTGGTCCGTGGATGGGTGACCATCTTGACATACCAAAACCCTTCAAAGCCGCAATGCATGTTAAGCCGTTGGTCACGGCTGTCATTTGCGGATCTTTGACAGTCGTTACAGGTCGTCAGAAGCCCGAAAGTCTGACAACCAGTCTTACCAAGGGGTATCGTATTACTCAGTAACTGGGTTGTGGAGGTCAGAAAGGTAGTCGCTCCATGTAAAATACTGGTATTCAGCTGCATCCGGTTAGACTGGAAGCCGACCCCACACGACCACATAGTTGGGAAAAGGCTAGACAGATGATGACGTTTACTCCGCGTTAGGCAGTTAGATATTAGGCGTTAGACACGCAGGGTGCGCTGGCCACCCATAGATGCCCATACATGATCACTTCAGTTCTACCTTCGAAGCAGATCTTATCACCACAAACCTCCTTCAGTTTCCATTCTAAATATTTCTTACCTAAAATATCAAAGTTAAGAAAAACACAGCACACACATTAGTCATTACAGGTCTGTCTTTTTGTTCCAGATTCACAAGCAAGTTCATCGGATCTCCCACTTTTTCACATTTTGTTTCGTTTTCCAAACGCTGGGTGGCCCCGGTTTTTTCAACATTGCTCCCATGTTCAATAATTATTCCGCCGGAAAATACGCTAGGGGCGGATTGAACGGAAACGCCACATATGACCACGCTCTATATTTCTCTTACCCTTTTCCTGCGTCTACAGATTTTAAATGGTATATTGTTGCTAACATTATGCATTGGTGAGTAAACTTAAAAATACTACACGACGAAACCCAACCCGTTCCTTCCAAGTGCTCCGACAAGCCGGCTAGTCGTTTCGATACATAATCTATACTACATGTTATAAGTAAGAAGGGGTTCGTAAAAAAAACCACCGCAAGGGTCAATCAGAGGTTGAGCTACGTTTGCAGCGGTCGATTCATAGATGGGTGACGATCTATACATAACACGACCCTTGGGTGCTTCGGAAAGCCGTTGGTCCCGGCTGTCAATCGTAGATGTCTGATAGTCGTTACGGGTCGTCAGAACCCCGAAAGACTAACAACCAGTCTTATCAAGAGATATTACATGCCACAGTAAATCGGTTGTGGAGGTCCGACAGGCAGTCGCTCTATGTAAAATACTGGTATTTAAACTGGAAGCCGACCCCAACATTTGGGAAAAGGCTAGGAACATTGAGCTATCGTCATTTTTAGCGTTCCGCACCTCAAAATGTAAAAAAGGAACCCCTTATAAGATCACTCACTTGTCCGTCTGTCCGTATGACACCACCGATTTTCTCAGGAACGGGTGGATTTAGCAAGTTGAAATTGATACCAGATACTGAAGTCTAAAGTCCCTATTAGGTGTATAAAAATCAAGGTCTTGAGTCAACACGATAAAAAGATATGGGAAAATTTATATTTTCGCGAAAACTTGTAATTACCAAAATTTACCTTAATTTTCGGCTTTTTTATTTTTTCGGAATTTTCTCTTTACCACAAGTAACAAAACTAGAAGCCTATAAGACTATAAGCCAAGACAAGACTATAAGACTATAAGCCTGACCTTGCTTTTAACCAAAATTGACAATTCTTATTTTTATTGCAGGATCATTTCTCTCTTGACTGGGGCATGGTTCTGCATGCACGATTGCTTTTTGTCTGTCATGGTGTTTCACATCTGGGGTCATTTCAAGATTTTACTTTACAATCTCGACAACTTCCCGAAGCCCTCATCTAAGACAAGCTTCATGATGGAAGATAGCACTGCAACTCTAACTTGTGAAATGTATTCTCCCAATGAGCTTAAAACTGTCAGTACTCAACTAAATGAATTGATCGATTATCATCGAAATATTGTCAGGTAAGTTAATTTTTTTTAAACGTTACGATTACGAGTGGTTCTAAGATGGATCTAAGAATGCCCACACTTCGCCAGTAACGTTTTAGTCCCACGTAATATGGGAAACGTTGAAGGAAAACATCGTAAGGAAACCGGCATATGTATCCTAGAACCAACAATTCGAAGACATGTGACACCTACCAATCCGCTCTACTGCTCTACTGGGCCCGCGTGGTGGATAACGGCCCACTCCCTCACAAAGAGAGGAGACCTGTATCCCAACAGTGGGAACAATATAACCAGATAATATATGTGTTATGTAACATGGGCCGAATTTTTTGCATCAACCAGGCTCAAATGCAGATTTCGGGCGACTGAGAAATTCTCGATGATCAAAACCTAATGTCACATTGAACAACCCAGGAATCGAAACCAGAAACAATGATCAACGGTATTCGCTGGCGACCACTAGATGAGCTAGGCAGTAATTACCCAAACAGTTGACATAGCCCACATAATAAACTTAAGTGGCAATAACCTGGCAATGTTAGCCGTAGGAGTGATGACCGTTGATGTCGGCGTTTTTAAGTGGAAACCTCAAAGCGGAAAATTTAGAGTAGGTGATTTTAAAGGCTTGGTAGAGGGAAGAATCATCTTTGAAGAGTCATTAGCAGCAGCTGGGAGATAGTAGCCGTAGATCGATTTCAGTGACGTGCACTTGAAGAGGCATATGTCCAGCAGTGAACTGGAAAGTGAAAAAGTGTTTACACAATAGGTTTGTGTTAAAACTTTTTCACTTTAGCATATGCCTTACAGGAATAAAATAATGTAATATTCATGATGGGTACTCTCTCAAACCGTTCTTAGACTCTCATAAACCTCAATATATAAAGATGGTTTGGTAGTAGTTGATTTCGCAGATCACAACATGACGGGCATGTCTCAAAATCAATAAAACATTTTGTGTATCTGTATCTTCTATATCTACACATAGTGTAAAAGTAAGTCACTTTTCGTATCTTTCCGTGGGATCGCTAAGATCTAAATTCCTCAATGGATTTTGATACGGTTTTCACTATAGCTTAGATTTACTTTGGCAAACGACTAATCACTGTGCTCCTTTTCCTCGAAATAACATTTATCTTTTCTTTGACTCTAGTTTTACAGACAAAATGTCCGATGTGTTTGGGCCAATGTTGTTGGTTTATTATGGATTCCATCAAGCAAGTGGATGCTTACTACTCCTGGAGTGCTCACAGATGGTCAGTAACTTGTACTTAGTTTGTAACTTATAATATGTTTACTGCGGCGAATCCTAAATTGAAGATAGTGTTTTTGTACCGTCATTTTAGGGTGATTTTACATAATTTAGTTAGTGTCTTTCAAGGCCGGCCACGAATTTGTCATTGATATCATAAAATATCCTAAAAAATGATTCCTCATTTAAAAAAAATTGAGGCAACTTTTGATTTCAAAGATCCTGTAGGTAACTTTGTGTGTACAGTTTCAAAACATGAATACATCGTCAAAAATTAATTTGGTTGTCTATAATTTCTGTTGCATAATACTGTGACAATGTGTAGTATGTCTTGTAGCTATTCATTGACCCAATATTTATTTTGGAATCAATATTATAAATATTTGAATTAATTCTTGTTGATGTGTACATGTCATTGACTGTTCGCATACACTGATTTTAATATTTTTACTATAAGTTTATTTGACACTTTAAACTTACCAATACTTAACTTCTCTTTGTTTCAGACGGCTGCAGCTCTGACCCGCTACCTACCGCTAACAATGATCGTCTTTCAACAACTTATAGAGCTGTCGATCATCTTCGAACTTATTGGCAGTATTGTAAGGAAAATATTCCGTATAAACCTTTTTATTTCAACCATCGATATCGTTTTCAAGTATTTTAAACGTCACATTGGTATTCGTCAGAGCCCGTTTGACGAATACCGACGTGACGTATAAAATTTCCATACTCCGACCTACAACTGAAAATTTCTTATGCAATACATAAATACTACTTTGTCTAACCCAGACCAGAGAGAAGACTTTGACAAAGCTTCATTCTATCAGCGATAACCATGATGGAAAAGTCAATAATGTATTGGAGGACATGAGCTACTGAAAAGCGTATGTCAATCCTGTTGTTATCGTTGCTCGTTTTAAGAGCGATGCCCACTTGACTAGGTCGGCAGGATCCCATGATCACATTCAATTACAGTCTATCTAGACGAGACTTAGTCAGTCAGAAATGTATCATAGTTGAGGGATATAACTAGGATGTAAGAGATAAAGAAGAATGCAAGAATGATGATATAATTAGTTTGTGTAGCCGTCTCTAACAAGTGAAATAGTAGCTTCTGATATGATCCGCAGAGTGACAGGTTGAAGGACGCAGTCTACGGTTTACCCTGGGAGAGCATGGACACGAAGAATAGGCGAACAGTGGCCTTCTTCCTCATGAATGTACAGGAACCTGTACATGTCAAGGCATTAGGAATGGCTGATGTTGGTGTTACTTCTATGACTACGGTAATGTTTCTTTTTTCATTTTTACTGACAGCGTCTCGTGTCCAGCTGACTCTTAGGTTTGTTGATCCAACTGACGTGGTGGCGACGTTGAGGGACATCTATTATTTTATTTTATGTACAGCTTCACTCAGCTGTCGGGCTGTGTATAATAGTATAACCCCATATTTTTGGCAAGTCATGTTTGTAACATGTAATTGGGCGCCGCTAATATTTTCCTATCAAAGGGGTGCAAATCCAGAATGTAGCTAATATTTATAGTGGTTTAGTAAAAACAAAAATACCGAAAACAAGGACACTACAATTGAAAACAAGGACCCAGGACCTCTGCAAAAATACTATACTAACAAGACAGCATTCAATGATTGAATATTGTAGGAATAATTGTATTTCTATTATTTTCAGATCTTGAAAACTTCGATATCTTACTTCACCTTTCTGAAAAGCATGTGAATGCTGTGCGGCAATTTATATTTTACCATTTGGTATATGCGAATCTTTTGTCTTTTAAATAATACTGTTTACGATTAATTTATACTTAACACTTCTGTACTATTTTTTGTTTTAAATAAATACTAGTTTTTGGATCTCTGCACATAATTGAAACGTGTTTAATTTTTATTCGTCCAAACCAATAGAGATCCAGGGATATTTAACACCGCTCTTGACTGTTATCATGTTTGTACAGTAGACTGAACGTCAGTGGTAACAAAACTAGTATAATCTGGCCAGCAGGCAAGTTTTTGTGGAATTTAAATTCCATAAAACTCCTACGCTAGGCCAGCTCAAGGTCAAAGTGTCAACTGACGTGCTGTCGACTGTATGCTGATCACAAGTAAGAGATGAAAACTGTGGTGCACCAACTTACTTAATTAAGGCTATTGCTATCTTTTTCCTTCTGCTGAAAGCAGAAAGAGACGGAAATAAACAAGAGCTGTCAAATTTAGTTTAATTTACATTTTCTTCGACGAACTTGATTCAACATGCTTAAAATTACGCCAAATTCAAGGCAATCGAGACGTTATTTAGATTGACAGTTCTTAAGCGTCACATGTCTTTTTCTTTCGCGGTTTGTCAGTATGGGAAAACAACACTCTTATTTTAGTTTAGATGGTGAACTAAAGAATCGGCACTATTGCCATGAATAATAAATTTAGTATATAAAATGGTTAGCTCCTACACGCTTGCCACGATGCGACACCAAACGCAAAATAACAGTCAAAAAATTTTATCGACGTTTGTGTATGGCGTTCAGAACGGCTAATAAAACATAATACAGGAACGACAGTCGACGCGGGTCCGGATGGCCATGCCGCGATTGCGGCGGTAAGCTCCTACTTGAGGAGTGGTTTGAGAGGCGACACGGCGTCCTCACCGTCCGCCTGACGCAGGTCCTCACCAGACACGGTTGTTTCGGGAGGTTACTGTTTCGAATAAGGCGAGAGGAAACGCCCGGGTTTTTCCACTGCGAAGATTGCCCTGACGAGACGATGGCGCATACGGTGGAGGTTTGCCCGGCTTGGGCGGAGCGCCGCCGTGTCCTTGTGGCGGCGATCGTCGACGGCGATCTTTCGCGTCCGGCCCTGGTCCAGGTCATGGTACGGAGCGAGAGTGTATGGGTAGCTGTCTCCTCCTTCTGCGAAGCAGTGATGCTCACGAAGAGGGAGGCAGCGCACGTGAGTGAGAGGCAGTATATGCGCCATCACAGCCCTAGCTTCCGCAGGAGACGCCCTAAACGTCGGGAATCCCAGGCTGATTCCCGGCCACCCTAGGCGTGGGCTGGCGGACGGCGAGTAATCGGTAGCTCGCTATCCGGTAAGGACCAAGCCCGGTTCGATGGCGCGTTATGTTCCACGCACATCTCAAGGGCCGATGCCTGCCAGGGGTGCGGGTTGTTCGAAAGACATACCGTGGCCCCTGGCACACACGCAACTGAGGGAACACGGGTGGGTTTTAGCCAGTAAAAGTCTGACACGCCCTCCTGCTCCACCCAGAGCGGGAGAAGTCATTTGATGATTTCCGACCCTCAAAAAAAAAAAACTAAAGGTTTTCTTTTTTTATACAGCCTTTTAATGAACTAAAAAGTGAATAAAACGTAAACACACAAACACACATAGTTTTACTAAAACAGAACTTTAATATTTTCTTGCAAGCAGGTTTATGTTTATGTGTAAGAAGGACGAATGAATATGTTTCAAATCATCAAGCGCGGAAATGACTTAGCTTTCAGCAATTACGTATTTCTGAAGCAGTTCTCTTTAATTATTTATGAACGTTATGAAAATAAACCGCGTTTCTCATAAATTAATTGTTCGTAGTCATTGCGCATTCCAAGTAAAATATCAACTTTAATAATACAGCACCCTGTATGATGTTTGCATATGTCTTAAGTATCTCATAATATTAGGTTGGGGAAAAAGTCTTTTCGCATTATACTTATTTTTGTTAAACAGTTTTTATAAATGACATGCTTTATTACATATGTATACTGATTCTGAAAACGTGGATAGAAGGAACAACAGGGTTTTTGTTACATATTGTAGTATGTATGAACTTGTAATAAAATCTCTTTGGCTATACTATTTGTATCTGGCTGGTTTTGGTATCATTGAAAGTTTAAATTTTAAAGAACATAATTCCAAATTCAAATTAGGACAATGTGTGATTTTCATTTGTTTTTCGTACCGTCAAGATGAGTGAATCTTATGAAGAAATTCGATACATTTTAAAATTTTACTACAAAAAAGGTAAAAATGCAACGCAAGCCGCGAAAAAAATTTGCGATGTTTATGGACCTAGTGTAGTGTCTGTGAGAGTAGCACAAATTTGGTTTAAGCGTTTTCAATCCGGAAATTTTGATGTCAAAGATGCACGTCGCTCTGGTCGCCCTATTACGGATAAAATGGATGCCATTTTTGAAAAAGTGGAGCAAGATCGGCATACCAGTAGTTACGACGTAGCTGAAGAACTGGAAATTGACCACAAAACAGTTTTGGCGCATTTGAAAAAAACTGGGTACACAAAAAAGCTCGACATTTGGGTACCTCACGAGCTCACTGAAAGAAACCTAATGAACCGTGTACTCATTTGTGATTCCTTATTACGACGTAATGAAACCGAACCATTTTTGAAGAAGCTGATAACTGGTGATGAAAAGTGGATCACGTATGACAAGAACGTGCGAAAAAGGTCGTGGTCAAAGGCCGGTCAGGCTTCACAGACTGTGGCGAAACCCGGGTTAACTTGCAACAAGATGATGCTGTGTGTGTGGTGGGATTGGAAGGGCATTATTCATTATGAGCTGTTACCACCAGGCAGGACCATCGATTCTGAACTCTACTGCGAACAACTGATGAGATTAAAGCAAGAAGTTGAGAGAAAGCGGCCGGAATTAATCAACAGAAGGGGTGTGGTTTTTCATCATGATAACGCTAGACCTCACACATCTTTAGCCACCCAACAAAAATTAAGAGAGTTTGGCTGGGAGGTGTTAATGCATCCGCCGTATAGTCCTGACCTTGCACCTTCAGATTTCCACCTGTTTCGGTCTCTTCAGAATTCTTTAGGCAGTGTCAGGTTAACATCACGAGAGGACTGCCAAAACCACTTGTCGCGGTATTTTGACCAGAAGTCCCAAAATTTCTATAGCAATGGGATCATGTCCCTACCTACAAGATGGCAAAAAGTTATCGAACAAAATGGTACCTACATACTTTAGTTAAATGTAAATAAACTTTATTAAAAAATGTTTTGAATTTTCTTAAAAAATGCGAAGAAACTTTTTCCCCAACCTATTATATGCCCTTTCATGTTTGCAAGCATGCTTCGGTATTGATAAGCCAATCGTTTTTTTATGGAAAACTATATTTCATATAATAACAGAGATGGACAGTGTACACAAGGGGGTTGCAGTGTGGGTTGTTTTGCAGGGTTAAAGCTACGCCTACCATGGTATGTTTGTGGAGAAGCCATCATTTTTCAACTTTCTTTAAATGTAGGACAACTATGTCATATAGGGAACGTGCACGAACTATAGTAACAGCGACACGAGCGCCACGGTGTGGTCAAAAAAACAAACTGTTTAGACCCGTCTTCGTGTTACCGCCAATGTTTATGTTAATGTTTACTTTATTTTTATGTCGTTTCTAATGATTAAAATTATGAAATATGGGTTGCGGCTGATTAATAATGATCGTCAGCGTGGTCGAAATATGTCAAAAGCCAAAAACTGTTCCGAGTCCGGGCATGTCTTAGATGTAGAAGAAACAGCTATGAATCCTGAAATGCAGTAATAACTGGTAAAATAGTAGGTCAAACGACTATTTCTAACGTTTATTATGTCAAAATAACTGTAAAGTATTTTCTGAACTCATTTTTCACGTAAATATTTGGTCTGCATTATTATTTATGTTCATGTCGCCTTCTTTTCAATATAAATATTAGAAAAGGAAATTGCAAATATAAGGCAGGCCTATCTGAAAAATGAAGGCACATCTGTGCTTTAATTTACTTTAAAAATTCTCCAGATAGTGCTCTAACGAAAACGAACAAAAATTATTTCAGGTATGTTTACTTAGATTTGTTTGTATTGAATAGTAGTACTACACACAAAACTCAGGTATTCTTACAAATAACATTATTCGGTCATTTCTAAATGTTTCGGAACTCATACTTACACATTTTATTTACTGCATTTATCGACTTTTGTCGTTTATCACGTAACCAAGGAAAGTCAGTAATATCCGTGGGAAAGTAATAGAATTTCACAACATTTAATTTAAGTATATTGAGTTTTCTTTGAAGTGTTCGAGCATCCAGAAACATAACAATACATTTTATACTTAGTAATTATGTTATTTTCACTTTTTCTATGAGATTATTTTATTACGTGAAGTGTCAATTTCAAATAATCACTCCGAGAAAACTTCATATTTGCGCCACTAGGTGGCAGACCCTTCGTCATGCACGTTCCCTATAAATACCAATGATAATCGTGATGGGTCGGATGGTAAAGTTGTTACCAATATCAGTTGTCAAATAATAAAATAAACAATTTAACTATTAAAAAAATGTGAAAATTGCCACGAAATAAACCACCCATGATCATTAATAAGGCACCAAACACGGTGATGAGAGCAACAATTCAATACAGATTTTATGGGATTCTAACCAAATAATCATAATTTTACATAACTGTTGAAAAAAGGTTCTACGGATAGAATTTTATTTGATATACTTTTTGTTTTCTTTGAGAAACTTGCCAACGCTGCTACGAGTACAAAAGTTGAGAACATTGAAATTGACTTGAAAAACCTTAAGACAGCCGCACCAGCAGGGCCAGAACTTGAGTGCCTCACCTGTGAAGATGTCGTTTCTGAACTGCATGAAAGAGAATTCAGAAGCAGCAATATAATTATAGTGGGTATACCTGAAGCAAAAAGTGGCAGCACACGAGGAACGAGCTGCTTCCGACAGTAGAGAAGTCAAAGAAATTATAAAAACTATTTTTCCTGAGTGCCCTGAGCCAAGTAGAATTCATCGCCTAGGCTATTTTAAACCAGAAATGGCTGGTCATATTAAGGTCTATTTACCATCTCAAATTGCGAAAATGATACTCCGTAATAAAACAATCTACACGAACGAAACTGTTAAATTATACTCGGATCAAACCCCATACCAGCAAAAATTCATGAGAAAATTAACAAAAGAACTACACAATACCGAACACAAAATGATGAGAAAGATCTCTTACTAAAATACGTTAATAATTCACCGAAAATAATACACAAGCCATCAAAAAACTAATTGTAACCACACAACTACAACTGAACACTGGACAAGGCAAAATAACATACGAAATTACATCATTAAGATTTTTGTATGCCAATATCCGTAGCTTGGTAAAACCTGGCAAAATAGACGAACTTAACTGTATACTGGCAACAATTAAAAACGTTCACATAGTCGCACTAGTAGAAACATGGATTAAAAACGAAATAGAAGCTAAAAGTTTACGATTACCCAACTACAAGCATTACTATAACTTCAGATTACAGTCAAGAGGAGGTGGAGTCTCAACACAATTTTCAAAAATATAAAACATGAGTACATAAGTGACAAATGTGAAGATGACAACCACTTCATACGGGTGCACCTAGAAAAATTTTCTCTCGATATTGGCGCCATATATAATAAGACAGAAAGAACCAATTCGAAAAAGTTCCTCAAGACCTTTTCGGATAAACTTCAGAAACGGAAACGAACAATCATATTTCTTGATTTTAACTACAATCTGCTTGCGCCAAACCGATCTACTTCTGAATATACAGATGCACTCGTGGAACAGAGATACACCATATTGAATAAAATTGATGATAAATACTGCACTAGGGAAACTTGAACCGCCAAAAATATATTGGATCATATATGCACCAGCCTCAAAGATCATAAGATACGTCTAGCTATTATAGAATCTGCCATGTCTGATCATAAACAGATATTCTTAGAAGTCGAGAGGTATAGGCCCAAGGCTATTCGAAAAGTGAAATTTCAAGCTATATCATACATAAATCTGTATAAAACTGTAAAAGACCTAGAAAGATGGAAAAATCTATGTAAAGTTTTCTCCTTCTGAAAGATGTGAAAACTTTTATCTACTTATTACAATAACACCACCTTCATTAGATTTAAATTAATATCTCTATACATAAATCGAAATCTTATTAATTTAATCCGTTGTCAAATGCTATTTTACCTGATTTTGTCGTAGCGTTAACTCTCCACTAGAGACAACATGAGACTAGGCAAAGTGAGGTTGTATCATTGAAGACGATGATAGAAAATCAAAAATGTATTGAATTGACATAATTATAAGCTACCGAAACGCTTATATCAGTTTCGAAACGATTGCCGCTTGCCCAAGTCCCCAGATTTAATGATGATTTTAAAACATCTGTCATTATTAATTTGATAAAACTCGGGTCCTTGGGTCCCGGGCCACTGAAAAGCTTCCAGGTGGCCGAAGTCAACTCGCGCAGGCCCGTTAGAGGTTTTAAATGACATATTACATTTTCAACTCTTCAATTCTGTTAATTCCAGAGCGCAGACGCCTGCAACACCTGTCAAATGTGCGGTGGGTTCCGCCTCCTTCCGTGCAGAATCTGCAAAGGATCCAAGAAGAGCCTTCACAGGAACCACTTCACGGCAGCATTTGTGGCACTCAAGTGCATGAATTGTGATGAAGTGGGCTTCGTTAGGTGCGAGGCGTGCTGCTAAAGGCATGGACAGAAAAAGGCAAATGGATTTTTTCGATAGAAGTGTTACAAATGAACTAAAATTATTGATGTATAACGAGAATTCAGAAAGGATAATTAATTAGACTAAAAAATATTATTTTGTCTTTATTTATTTGTCAATTAAATTCTAGACCTTAGTCTAAAGAATTGTGAAACTGTTCATACTTAATATTGTTATAAAAATATGGCGTTAGCGACAAAAACTTAACATAAATTTAAGTAATATATGTATAAATCACATTAATCAGGAAAGTAAGAAAATTACTATTTACATCAACGCTATCTAGCGTTGGCGTAGGAGATTATGTTTTATCATGTTAATTATTTAATAAAATTAGTACACTGCTTATTATTATTTAAAATAATAGTACATAGTAAGGCATTACATGGGAGACGAGCAAACGAAGTGATTTATTAACATTTTTTATCAATCAAATCTTGCTCGATCCTCCAACGGGCATTTCTTTACATTCTTAACCTTAGCATAGAATTTAGAAAAATTATGTTTGCTAACACAACAACGTAAGTTTGACCAGTTTTAACTTCTTCTTTTTTGTATATAGAGAAATAAGTCAACCTTTTTTAGTAGAACACAGGGTGGCTATTAGTTTATCACATTAATAAAATTAGTTTAGCAGTTATTGCAAGTCGTTAACACTCTGTTAAAATAATAAAATCATCAAGATTCAATTCAAATGAAAAGTGAATTCAAACAAAATAAATAGCATACAAATTGGCATGAAATAAGCAACCCTTGATAAAGGCACTAGACACGCGCGGGGCGATGAAATCAACATGTAACAAAAATTTCAAGGTATTATTACCAAACAATTACAAAATAATATAATTGTTGTCAAGTACTAAAAAGATCAAGAAGGTCCCACGGCTAGAATTTAAGTTATTATGAATCATTTTAATTGTGTATGTTTAAAATACGTAATGTAGAAACGAGGTTCCAATTAATGTGATTATCTATTCACCGCTTTGTATATTAATTAGTTTAGGGCTTATATAAATTCAAAGTTTTGCTACATAGGTAACTATATGTTTAAAATAGCGGCTTTACTGCAGCAATGCCATAATATAAATATTATTGATGTATAATGATACAGAATCAAGGAAGTTCAATCATGAGAACTATAGTGTGTTTTTTAATGAATGCCTATGAATACGGTTAGGGTGGAGCCACATTGCTGTTATTTAGGGTATTACTGTCACTTCTCTTAATAAAATCTGTTGTCAAAATTGTTGATATTATTTTTTTGTCACAGATACACAACAGCTTTTCTAAACATTTTTTTATGAAACCCGAGATTTAAAAAAGTATTATCTATTGAAAACTACATGACAGGGTAGCCAAAGAATAAAAGTATTTACTTTAGAGCACATAGATCCAGCGCGGACTGGCAACGTCGCAGTTCAAGTGATTTTCTTGATTATGTAATAAACTTCAAATCAATCATGCATTCTTCTAGTTATTTCGTTATTTACATATAAAAACGATATATTGTCAATTATTTTCAATTTGCAAGTAGCATTACGCTTAAATGTTTTTATTTAAAAGTAAATGTTAAATATAATTACAAATACCTACCAACAATTTAGTGCTTGGCTAAAATAAAATAGTACCACGGAAAACCACTAGAAATGCGACGTTGCCAGTCTGTGCGAGATAAACGCTCATAATATAGTGTTTTCAAAGTGGAATAAGAGTTAGGAGGGTACATTCTGAATGTTCCGTGGGTTCTGTTCTATGGGAGTGTGTTCCGTTTTGTGGGTTCATGCATACCTCTGCCCAAGCATTCGGGGAAACAAGGCAAGATATTATGCGATGTTATTCTGAATCTTGGCAACGTCGAAAATAACTGTTCAAAAGCGCTATTTTGATTAATTTGCTAATAGTACTGAATTAAATGATTTAGTACTAGTTTTTGCCCGCAGCTTCGCACGCGTATATAAAATATGTGTTTTCTAAATTTCACCCAAATCCGTTTAGCCGTTTTGCATGATTGAGTAATTAAATAGTCCCCCCGTCCGTACTTCGGTCACGGCGGCCAATCTCAGAACAGACTAGCCAGAAACGGCAGATATTATAGTGGACAAGTGTTTACGCAGTCACTCACTCTTCCCTCAGTCTCATAGACCAATGGGACGGCAATTCGACATGATCGGACCAATGGCTTTTATTGTATTTTTGTGAGGGTGGGAAATCAACAAATAACTCTTCCCGCTCCGGGTGGAGCGGGAGGGCGTGTCAGACTTTTACAGCACCCTAATTGCGTAACGCACGATCAATCATAATCTGAACAATTTTGAAACAGATTGCTAATCCATTGCTTCGTATGTTCGAAAAATGTTTCTGCTCAGCAACGTAAATACCGCAATGAATATTGTTGAACAGTCAAAATGGAACAGATTATAATTGGTCGTGTGTTACCTAATTAGGGTGCTGACTAAAGCCCACCCGTGTTCTTTCAGTTGCCTGTGTGCCAGGGGCCACGGTATCTCTTTCGAACAACCCGCAACCCTGGCAGGGTCGGACCAATGGCTTAACATGCTTTCTGGAGCACGGCGGTAACACCGACAACTTCAAAACCTCGGGCGGCTACTTAGGAATTCCTTTGAAAAAAAAACCCATCATCGCTTTTATCCGCTCTGAAAATCGAACCCAGGACCCCAACTACCCTGGGCGTCGGGAATCCCAGGCTGATTCCCGGCCACCGTAGGCGCGGACTTGCGGACGGCGAGTAATGGGTAGCTCGCTGTCACCGGACCGTGGGCCGTGCCTGCCAGGGGTGCGGGTTGTTCGAAAGAGATACCGCGGCCCCTGGCACACAGGCAACTGAGGGAACCCGGGTGGGTTTTAAAAGTCTGACACGCTCTCCTACTACTACGAAACCCTTTACTTAGGTAAGACTGGCTGTCAGACTTTTGGGCGTATGACGGCACGATATCACTGTCAAAGATCCACGAATGACAGCCGGGACCAACAGCTTTACGTGTTTTCCGAGACGAGTCCGAGGTTGCTCCGTGTAACCCGTGCAGCTCGTATTACCTAGCTACAATCCCCTGCTGCTATATTCCAAGTTCTACTTGTAAATCTTTATCATGTGTGACTAAAGCCTTATGAAATAACTAGCTTTTTTCCGCGGCTATGCCCCCGTGGATAGCTGAAATTATTCACGGGATTCGGGAACTACCGGCATGAAAAGTATTGTATGTCCTATCACAGATTACACTCTATAGGTGTGTCAAATGTCATAAAAATCCATTTAGTGGTTAAAGCAGGAAAATTTAACAGACAGACAGACTGAGTTACTCTCAATGTTAGTAGGGAACTATAGGTTAATAATGGACTTCAGTCTAAATATATAAACAGAAATTTTCTAGAATTTATTTTCATACATTTGCGGGCAGCTTGGCCATGCTCGTTCCATCGTAGACCTCATCCATCGCTTTGTATCAGGCCAGATCGACGTCAAGAGTAGCCCATCAGGCAATAAAAAAGTTTACATATCCAAAATGCCTACACGTTTCCGTGATTTTTTCCTTGCCTATGAGCCCCACGAGTAAGTTTAATTGCAGTCTTTAATTTTGGTTGCTTGTTGATGTGAACTAATGAAAGCCTTCTCTACTATATTACGGTGACGACAATAAATGAAAACAATGGCTATGCTAGTGCATTTGAGTATTCTGTAACATTGAGATAATTCTGTTTTTCAAACAATCTAAAAATAGTAGTAGTGATCGGCCGACTATGGATTTTGCCAATCAGCCGACTAGCTATAGTGACAAATAAGAGATTGTTTATTTAATTGAATATTTGTTTGTAAACTTATCGATAAAGGTACAAAGTTCAATTTATACGCAGGGTTGCAGGGACGTCGATTCACACACGGAAAACTTCTACGCTAGGGACTAGAACCATCTAGACGTCCTAGCGTAGAAGTTGGTTATCAAAAAACAAAGTTGCTGTTGTCAGAAACATGTACCTACTGAATCCACGGTATTACAGGTTGTGCGTCGATGCCGCACAGGCCTAATGAGACACAGGCCTCTCCGTGAGAAGGGGTGGACTGTATTCATCACGCGGGCCCTGTATGGGTTGGTAGATGTCACATGTCGACGAACTTTGGTTCTAGGACATGCCGGTTTCATCATTATGTTTTCCTTCACCGTTTTGAGAACAGTGGTGATGAAATATTTTACACAAAGTGAAGCCCTTGTCACGATCGTTACCACTGAGCCACCACTGCTGATCTTTGATTCAATGAACTAATTTGAACATGTCGTGGAGTTTCTTGCCCGTTCTTCTCCATAGAGATCTACGTTTAGGAATGGGCAACTAGCTTCAACTTTCCAACTGATCGACTTTTTGACAGTTCAAAAGTGCCTGTTAATGGTTTAATTGAAATAAATGCTTTGAGTTTGAGTCTATCATTTATTTTTTAGTGAGACCACATCACCAGCCGAGTACGCCTATCTTATAATGCTACGTCGCTTGTTAACAGTCGTATCATCTTGGCCCCTCAAGATACTCGACCCGCTTGACACTGCAGCTTTACAGAGAAGAAGGATCTGGGTGTACATCCAGAGGTTCTTTCATGTGTTTGTAGCTTTGATGAGCACTTTGGGCGGGGCCTTGTATGTACTGTTCCACAAGAAATCGATGAGTTTCTTCGACCTTGGACATTCGTATATTACGCTTTTCATGACTACTGTTATTTTTGTAAGTATAATCGTATCGTATAATAATATTATAAATGTGAAAGATTGTATGTTTAGATGTTTGTATGTTTGTTACTCAATCACGCAAAAATGGCGGAACGGATTTGATTGATATTTGGAACTGAGATAGTTTATAACCTGGATTAACACATAGGATACTTTTTATCTCGGAAGTACGTTCCCGTGGGATAATTTCCGATCTCCACGCGGCCGAAGCCGCTGGAAAAAGCTAGTCAATTATAAGTGCTATCGGTCAGCGACCAAAGTAGACATACACTGGCCGCGCTTGTATGAACCCTCATTCATGTTATTTGACAATTTCGTCCAACCAACGACGAGTACGAATCATGCGCATGATTCGTACTCATTTTGATCACAACCACTTAATCAGAATAGCCGCCCTGGGTTGAGAGTTGAACTTATGCCGCAGCAGCTGTTTGATATACGAAGAACAGGTCAGGAGGACACGTGGACCCCACTGGAGACCTCAAAAGCGATATTGCTTATTTTTTTACATGCCAAATTATTTTTTTTTGTTACGCAGTCTAGAATCACTACACTATGTTTTTCTGATGAGTACGTGGGCCTTGCCAGGGACTTTTTGGAAAAAACCCATCTGTTCTTCTACAAAGACTGTTCTGAATATGCTATGCAGGTAAGATAATTATTTATTATCAATCTGTAGGTGTACGACAAGTTAAACATTTAAAAATATCACTCTTTGAAGTTATTCTCTTGTTGGCTCGTTTAGCTACAAGAGAGTTTCAGCACATTCCGTCGTAAAATGAGTGGCCAATTTTTGAGACAAGCAAAATAATTATCAGCGCCACCGTCCGCCATCATCATACCATCACTACCATCACCATTGCAATCTATTAGGTACTTCTACCTATCCTTCCTTGGTTTTTCTTCTATCTATCTAGATTTTATGCCCTATCTATGAATGTAGCCTATTTTGAGCGACAAAAAAGGACGAGGATCTCAATTCGACCTATACATTTTTTATTACTAATTTTACTAAAAAAAACTTCGCGTTATTAGGGGCTTGTGGCTAAGTAATAATACCCAGCGGTTCAATCGAACAGGTTAAGCTACGCTTGCCACGGTTGGTCCGTGGATGGGTGACCATCTTGACATACCAAAACCCTTCAAAGCCGCAATGCATGTTAAGCCGTTGGTCACGGCTGTCATTTGCGGATCTTTGACAGTCGTTACAGGTCGTCAGAAGCCCGAAAGTCTGACAACCAGTCTTACCAAGGGGTATCGTATTACTCAGTAACTGGGTTGTGGAGGTCAGAAAGGTAGTCGCTCCATGTAAAATACTGGTATTCAGCTGCATCCGGTTAGACTGGAAGCCGACCCCACACGACCACATAGTTGGGAAAAGGCTAGACAGATGATGACGTTTACTCCGCGTTAGGCAGTTAGATATTAGGCGTTAGACACGCAGGGTGCGCTGGCCACCCATAGATGCCCATACATGATCACTTCAGTTCTACCTTCGAAGCAGATCTTATCACCACAAACCTCCTTCAGTTTCCATTCTAAATATTTCTTACCTAAAATATCAAAGTTAAGAAAAACACAGCACACACATTAGTCATTACAGGTCTGTCTTTTTGTTCCAGATTCACAAGCAAGTTCATCGGATCTCCCACTTTTTCACATTTTGTTTCGTTTTCCAAACGCTGGGTGGCCCCGGTTTTTTCAACATTGCTCCCATGTTCAATAATTATTCCGCCGGAAAATACGCTAGGGGCGGATTGAACGGAAACGCCACATATGACCACGCTCTATATTTCTCTTACCCTTTTCCTGCGTCTACAGATTTTAAATGGTATATTGTTGCTAACATTATGCATTGGTGAGTAAACTTAAAAATACTACACGACGAAACCCAACCCGTTCCTTCCAAGTGCTCCGACAAGCCGGCTAGTCGTTTCGATACATAATCTATACTACATGTTATAAGTAAGAAGGGGTTCGTAAAAAAAACCACCGCAAGGGTCAATCAGAGGTTGAGCTACGTTTGCAGCGGTCGATTCATAGATGGGTGACGATCTATACATAACACGACCCTTGGGTGCTTCGGAAAGCCGTTGGTCCCGGCTGTCAATCGTAGATGTCTGATAGTCGTTACGGGTCGTCAGAACCCCGAAAGACTAACAACCAGTCTTATCAAGAGATATTACATGCCACAGTAAATCGGTTGTGGAGGTCCGACAGGCAGTCGCTCTATGTAAAATACTGGTATTTAAACTGGAAGCCGACCCCAACATTTGGGAAAAGGCTAGGAACATTGAGCTATCGTCATTTTTAGCGTTCCGCACCTCAAAATGTAAAAAAGGAACCCCTTATAAGATCACTCACTTGTCCGTCTGTCCGTATGACACCACCGATTTTCTCAGGAACGGGTGGATTTAGCAAGTTGAAATTGATACCAGATACTGAAGTCTAAAGTCCCTATTAGGTGTATAAAAATCAAGGTCTTGAGTCAACACGATAAAAAGATATGGGAAAATTTATATTTTCGCGAAAACTTGTAATTACCAAAATTTACCTTAATTTTCGGCTTTTTTATTTTTTCGGAATTTTCTCTTTACCACAAGTAACAAAACTAGAAGCCTATAAGACTATAAGCCAAGACAAGACTATAAGACTATAAGCCTGACCTTGCTTTTAACCAAAATTGACAATTCTTATTTTTATTGCAGGATCATTTCTCTCTTGACTGGGGCATGGTTCTGCATGCACGATTGCTTTTTGTCTGTCATGGTGTTTCACATCTGGGGTCATTTCAAGATTTTACTTTACAATCTCGACAACTTCCCGAAGCCCTCATCTAAGACAAGCTTCATGATGGAAGATAGCACTGCAACTCTAACTTGTGAAATGTATTCTCCCAATGAGCTTAAAACTGTCAGTACTCAACTAAATGAATTGATCGATTATCATCGAAATATTGTCAGGTAAGTTAATTTTTTTTAAACGTTACGATTACGAGTGGTTCTAAGATGGATCTAAGAATGCCCACACTTCGCCAGTAACGTTTTAGTCCCACGTAATATGGGAAACGTTGAAGGAAAACATCGTAAGGAAACCGGCATATGTATCCTAGAACCAACAATTCGAAGACATGTGACACCTACCAATCCGCTCTACTGCTCTACTGGGCCCGCGTGGTGGATAACGGCCCACTCCCTCACAAAGAGAGGAGACCTGTATCCCAACAGTGGGAACAATATAACCAGATAATATATGTGTTATGTAACATGGGCCGAATTTTTTGCATCAACCAGGCTCAAATGCAGATTTCGGGCGACTGAGAAATTCTCGATGATCAAAACCTAATGTCACATTGAACAACCCAGGAATCGAAACCAGAAACAATGATCAACGGTATTCGCTGGCGACCACTAGATGAGCTAGGCAGTAATTACCCAAACAGTTGACATAGCCCACATAATAAACTTAAGTGGCAATAACCTGGCAATGTTAGCCGTAGGAGTGATGACCGTTGATGTCGGCGTTTTTAAGTGGAAACCTCAAAGCGGAAAATTTAGAGTAGGTGATTTTAAAGGCTTGGTAGAGGGAAGAATCATCTTTGAAGAGTCATTAGCAGCAGCTGGGAGATAGTAGCCGTAGATCGATTTCAGTGACGTGCACTTGAAGAGGCATATGTCCAGCAGTGAACTGGAAAGTGAAAAAGTGTTTACACAATAGGTTTGTGTTAAAACTTTTTCACTTTAGCATATGCCTTACAGGAATAAAATAATGTAATATTCATGATGGGTACTCTCTCAAACCGTTCTTAGACTCTCATAAACCTCAATATATAAAGATGGTTTGGTAGTAGTTGATTTCGCAGATCACAACATGACGGGCATGTCTCAAAATCAATAAAACATTTTGTGTATCTGTATCTTCTATATCTACACATAGTGTAAAAGTAAGTCACTTTTCGTATCTTTCCGTGGGATCGCTAAGATCTAAATTCCTCAATGGATTTTGATACGGTTTTCACTATAGCTTAGATTTACTTTGGCAAACGACTAATCACTGTGCTCCTTTTCCTCGAAATAACATTTATCTTTTCTTTGACTCTAGTTTTACAGACAAAATGTCCGATGTGTTTGGGCCAATGTTGTTGGTTTATTATGGATTCCATCAAGCAAGTGGATGCTTACTACTCCTGGAGTGCTCACAGATGGTCAGTAACTTGTACTTAGTTTGTAACTTATAATATGTTTACTGCGGCGAATCCTAAATTGAAGATAGTGTTTTTGTACCGTCATTTTAGGGTGATTTTACATAATTTAGTTAGTGTCTTTCAAGGCCGGCCACGAATTTGTCATTGATATCATAAAATATCCTAAAAAATGATTCCTCATTTAAAAAAAATTGAGGCAACTTTTGATTTCAAAGATCCTGTAGGTAACTTTGTGTGTACAGTTTCAAAACATGAATACATCGTCAAAAATTAATTTGGTTGTCTATAATTTCTGTTGCATAATACTGTGACAATGTGTAGTATGTCTTGTAGCTATTCATTGACCCAATATTTATTTTGGAATCAATATTATAAATATTTGAATTAATTCTTGTTGATGTGTACATGTCATTGACTGTTCGCATACACTGATTTTAATATTTTTACTATAAGTTTATTTGACACTTTAAACTTACCAATACTTAACTTCTCTTTGTTTCAGACGGCTGCAGCTCTGACCCGCTACCTACCGCTAACAATGATCGTCTTTCAACAACTTATAGAGCTGTCGATCATCTTCGAACTTATTGGCAGTATTGTAAGGAAAATATTCCGTATAAACCTTTTTATTTCAACCATCGATATCGTTTTCAAGTATTTTAAACGTCACATTGGTATTCGTCAGAGCCCGTTTGACGAATACCGACGTGACGTATAAAATTTCCATACTCCGACCTACAACTGAAAATTTCTTATGCAATACATAAATACTACTTTGTCTAACCCAGACCAGAGAGAAGACTTTGACAAAGCTTCATTCTATCAGCGATAACCATGATGGAAAAGTCAATAATGTATTGGAGGACATGAGCTACTGAAAAGCGTATGTCAATCCTGTTGTTATCGTTGCTCGTTTTAAGAGCGATGCCCACTTGACTAGGTCGGCAGGATCCCATGATCACATTCAATTACAGTCTATCTAGACGAGACTTAGTCAGTCAGAAATGTATCATAGTTGAGGGATATAACTAGGATGTAAGAGATAAAGAAGAATGCAAGAATGATGATATAATTAGTTTGTGTAGCCGTCTCTAACAAGTGAAATAGTAGCTTCTGATATGATCCGCAGAGTGACAGGTTGAAGGACGCAGTCTACGGTTTACCCTGGGAGAGCATGGACACGAAGAATAGGCGAACAGTGGCCTTCTTCCTCATGAATGTACAGGAACCTGTACATGTCAAGGCATTAGGAATGGCTGATGTTGGTGTTACTTCTATGACTACGGTAATGTTTCTTTTTTCATTTTTACTGACAGCGTCTCGTGTCCAGCTGACTCTTAGGTTTGTTGATCCAACTGACGTGGTGGCGACGTTGAGGGACATCTATTATTTTATTTTATGTACAGCTTCACTCAGCTGTCGGGCTGTGTATAATAGTATAACCCCATATTTTTGGCAAGTCATGTTTGTAACATGTAATTGGGCGCCGCTAATATTTTCCTATCAAAGGGGTGCAAATCCAGAATGTAGCTAATATTTATAGTGGTTTAGTAAAAACAAAAATACCGAAAACAAGGACACTACAATTGAAAACAAGGACCCAGGACCTCTGCAAAAATACTATACTAACAAGACAGCATTCAATGATTGAATATTGTAGGAATAATTGTATTTCTATTATTTTCAGATCTTGAAAACTTCGATATCTTACTTCACCTTTCTGAAAAGCATGTGAATGCTGTGCGGCAATTTATATTTTACCATTTGGTATATGCGAATCTTTTGTCTTTTAAATAATACTGTTTACGATTAATTTATACTTAACACTTCTGTACTATTTTTTGTTTTAAATAAATACTAGTTTTTGGATCTCTGCACATAATTGAAACGTGTTTAATTTTTATTCGTCCAAACCAATAGAGATCCAGGGATATTTAACACCGCTCTTGACTGTTATCATGTTTGTACAGTAGACTGAACGTCAGTGGTAACAAAACTAGTATAATCTGGCCAGCAGGCAAGTTTTTGTGGAATTTAAATTCCATAAAACTCCTACGCTAGGCCAGCTCAAGGTCAAAGTGTCAACTGACGTGCTGTCGACTGTATGCTGATCACAAGTAAGAGATGAAAACTGTGGTGCACCAACTTACTTAATTAAGGCTATTGCTATCTTTTTCCTTCTGCTGAAAGCAGAAAGAGACGGAAATAAACAAGAGCTGTCAAATTTAGTTTAATTTACATTTTCTTCGACGAACTTGATTCAACATGCTTAAAATTACGCCAAATTCAAGGCAATCGAGACGTTATTTAGATTGACAGTTCTTAAGCGTCACATGTCTTTTTCTTTCGCGGTTTGTCAGTATGGGAAAACAACACTCTTATTTTAGTTTAGATGGTGAACTAAAGAATCGGCACTATTGCCATGAATAATAAATTTAGTATATAAAATGGTTAGCTCCTACACGCTTGCCACGATGCGACACCAAACGCAAAATAACAGTCAAAAAATTTTATCGACGTTTGTGTATGGCGTTCAGAACGGCTAATAAAACATAATACAGGAACGACAGTCGACGCGGGTCCGGATGGCCATGCCGCGATTGCGGCGGTAAGCTCCTACTTGAGGAGTGGTTTGAGAGGCGACACGGCGTCCTCACCGTCCGCCTGACGCAGGTCCTCACCAGACACGGTTGTTTCGGGAGGTTACTGTTTCGAATAAGGCGAGAGGAAACGCCCGGGTTTTTCCACTGCGAAGATTGCCCTGACGAGACGATGGCGCATACGGTGGAGGTTTGCCCGGCTTGGGCGGAGCGCCGCCGTGTCCTTGTGGCGGCGATCGTCGACGGCGATCTTTCGCGTCCGGCCCTGGTCCAGGTCATGGTACGGAGCGAGAGTGTATGGGTAGCTGTCTCCTCCTTCTGCGAAGCAGTGATGCTCACGAAGAGGGAGGCAGCGCACGTGAGTGAGAGGCAGTATATGCGCCATCACAGCCCTAGCTTCCGCAGGAGACGCCCTAAACGTCGGGAATCCCAGGCTGATTCCCGGCCACCCTAGGCGTGGGCTGGCGGACGGCGAGTAATCGGTAGCTCGCTATCCGGTAAGGACCAAGCCCGGTTCGATGGCGCGTTATGTTCCACGCACATCTCAAGGGCCGATGCCTGCCAGGGGTGCGGGTTGTTCGAAAGACATACCGTGGCCCCTGGCACACACGCAACTGAGGGAACACGGGTGGGTTTTAGCCAGTAAAAGTCTGACACGCCCTCCTGCTCCACCCAGAGCGGGAGAAGTCATTTGATGATTTCCGACCCTCAAAAAAAAAAAACTAAAGGTTTTCTTTTTTTATACAGCCTTTTAATGAACTAAAAAGTGAATAAAACGTAAACACACAAACACACATAGTTTTACTAAAACAGAACTTTAATATTTTCTTGCAAGCAGGTTTATGTTTATGTGTAAGAAGGACGAATGAATATGTTTCAAATCATCAAGCGCGGAAATGACTTAGCTTTCAGCAATTACGTATTTCTGAAGCAGTTCTCTTTAATTATTTATGAACGTTATGAAAATAAACCGCGTTTCTCATAAATTAATTGTTCGTAGTCATTGCGCATTCCAAGTAAAATATCAACTTTAATAATACAGCACCCTGTATGATGTTTGCATATGTCTTAAGTATCTCATAATATTAGGTTGGGGAAAAAGTCTTTTCGCATTATACTTATTTTTGTTAAACAGTTTTTATAAATGACATGCTTTATTACATATGTATACTGATTCTGAAAACGTGGATAGAAGGAACAACAGGGTTTTTGTTACATATTGTAGTATGTATGAACTTGTAATAAAATCTCTTTGGCTATACTATTTGTATCTGGCTGGTTTTGGTATCATTGAAAGTTTAAATTTTAAAGAACATAATTCCAAATTCAAATTAGGACAATGTGTGATTTTCATTTGTTTTTCGTACCGTCAAGATGAGTGAATCTTATGAAGAAATTCGATACATTTTAAAATTTTACTACAAAAAAGGTAAAAATGCAACGCAAGCCGCGAAAAAAATTTGCGATGTTTATGGACCTAGTGTAGTGTCTGTGAGAGTAGCACAAATTTGGTTTAAGCGTTTTCAATCCGGAAATTTTGATGTCAAAGATGCACGTCGCTCTGGTCGCCCTATTACGGATAAAATGGATGCCATTTTTGAAAAAGTGGAGCAAGATCGGCATACCAGTAGTTACGACGTAGCTGAAGAACTGGAAATTGACCACAAAACAGTTTTGGCGCATTTGAAAAAAACTGGGTACACAAAAAAGCTCGACATTTGGGTACCTCACGAGCTCACTGAAAGAAACCTAATGAACCGTGTACTCATTTGTGATTCCTTATTACGACGTAATGAAACCGAACCATTTTTGAAGAAGCTGATAACTGGTGATGAAAAGTGGATCACGTATGACAAGAACGTGCGAAAAAGGTCGTGGTCAAAGGCCGGTCAGGCTTCACAGACTGTGGCGAAACCCGGGTTAACTTGCAACAAGATGATGCTGTGTGTGTGGTGGGATTGGAAGGGCATTATTCATTATGAGCTGTTACCACCAGGCAGGACCATCGATTCTGAACTCTACTGCGAACAACTGATGAGATTAAAGCAAGAAGTTGAGAGAAAGCGGCCGGAATTAATCAACAGAAGGGGTGTGGTTTTTCATCATGATAACGCTAGACCTCACACATCTTTAGCCACCCAACAAAAATTAAGAGAGTTTGGCTGGGAGGTGTTAATGCATCCGCCGTATAGTCCTGACCTTGCACCTTCAGATTTCCACCTGTTTCGGTCTCTTCAGAATTCTTTAGGCAGTGTCAGGTTAACATCACGAGAGGACTGCCAAAACCACTTGTCGCGGTATTTTGACCAGAAGTCCCAAAATTTCTATAGCAATGGGATCATGTCCCTACCTACAAGATGGCAAAAAGTTATCGAACAAAATGGTACCTACATACTTTAGTTAAATGTAAATAAACTTTATTAAAAAATGTTTTGAATTTTCTTAAAAAATGCGAAGAAACTTTTTCCCCAACCTATTATATGCCCTTTCATGTTTGCAAGCATGCTTCGGTATTGATAAGCCAATCGTTTTTTTATGGAAAACTATATTTCATATAATAACAGAGATGGACAGTGTACACAAGGGGGTTGCAGTGTGGGTTGTTTTGCAGGGTTAAAGCTACGCCTACCATGGTATGTTTGTGGAGAAGCCATCATTTTTCAACTTTCTTTAAATGTAGGACAACTATGTCATATAGGGAACGTGCACGAACTATAGTAACAGCGACACGAGCGCCACGGTGTGGTCAAAAAAACAAACTGTTTAGACCCGTCTTCGTGTTACCGCCAATGTTTATGTTAATGTTTACTTTATTTTTATGTCGTTTCTAATGATTAAAATTATGAAATATGGGTTGCGGCTGATTAATAATGATCGTCAGCGTGGTCGAAATATGTCAAAAGCCAAAAACTGTTCCGAGTCCGGGCATGTCTTAGATGTAGAAGAAACAGCTATGAATCCTGAAATGCAGTAATAACTGGTAAAATAGTAGGTCAAACGACTATTTCTAACGTTTATTATGTCAAAATAACTGTAAAGTATTTTCTGAACTCATTTTTCACGTAAATATTTGGTCTGCATTATTATTTATGTTCATGTCGCCTTCTTTTCAATATAAATATTAGAAAAGGAAATTGCAAATATAAGGCAGGCCTATCTGAAAAATGAAGGCACATCTGTGCTTTAATTTACTTTAAAAATTCTCCAGATAGTGCTCTAACGAAAACGAACAAAAATTATTTCAGGTATGTTTACTTAGATTTGTTTGTATTGAATAGTAGTACTACACACAAAACTCAGGTATTCTTACAAATAACATTATTCGGTCATTTCTAAATGTTTCGGAACTCATACTTACACATTTTATTTACTGCATTTATCGACTTTTGTCGTTTATCACGTAACCAAGGAAAGTCAGTAATATCCGTGGGAAAGTAATAGAATTTCACAACATTTAATTTAAGTATATTGAGTTTTCTTTGAAGTGTTCGAGCATCCAGAAACATAACAATACATTTTATACTTAGTAATTATGTTATTTTCACTTTTTCTATGAGATTATTTTATTACGTGAAGTGTCAATTTCAAATAATCACTCCGAGAAAACTTCATATTTGCGCCACTAGGTGGCAGACCCTTCGTCATGCACGTTCCCTATAAATACCAATGATAATCGTGATGGGTCGGATGGTAAAGTTGTTACCAATATCAGTTGTCAAATAATAAAATAAACAATTTAACTATTAAAAAAATGTGAAAATTGCCACGAAATAAACCACCCATGATCATTAATAAGGCACCAAACACGGTGATGAGAGCAACAATTCAATACAGATTTTATGGGATTCTAACCAAATAATCATAATTTTACATAACTGTTGAAAAAAGGTTCTACGGATAGAATTTTATTTGATATACTTTTTGTTTTCTTTGAGAAACTTGCCAACGCTGCTACGAGTACAAAAGTTGAGAACATTGAAATTGACTTGAAAAACCTTAAGACAGCCGCACCAGCAGGGCCAGAACTTGAGTGCCTCACCTGTGAAGATGTCGTTTCTGAACTGCATGAAAGAGAATTCAGAAGCAGCAATATAATTATAGTGGGTATACCTGAAGCAAAAAGTGGCAGCACACGAGGAACGAGCTGCTTCCGACAGTAGAGAAGTCAAAGAAATTATAAAAACTATTTTTCCTGAGTGCCCTGAGCCAAGTAGAATTCATCGCCTAGGCTATTTTAAACCAGAAATGGCTGGTCATATTAAGGTCTATTTACCATCTCAAATTGCGAAAATGATACTCCGTAATAAAACAATCTACACGAACGAAACTGTTAAATTATACTCGGATCAAACCCCATACCAGCAAAAATTCATGAGAAAATTAACAAAAGAACTACACAATACCGAACACAAAATGATGAGAAAGATCTCTTACTAAAATACGTTAATAATTCACCGAAAATAATACACAAGCCATCAAAAAACTAATTGTAACCACACAACTACAACTGAACACTGGACAAGGCAAAATAACATACGAAATTACATCATTAAGATTTTTGTATGCCAATATCCGTAGCTTGGTAAAACCTGGCAAAATAGACGAACTTAACTGTATACTGGCAACAATTAAAAACGTTCACATAGTCGCACTAGTAGAAACATGGATTAAAAACGAAATAGAAGCTAAAAGTTTACGATTACCCAACTACAAGCATTACTATAACTTCAGATTACAGTCAAGAGGAGGTGGAGTCTCAACACAATTTTCAAAAATATAAAACATGAGTACATAAGTGACAAATGTGAAGATGACAACCACTTCATACGGGTGCACCTAGAAAAATTTTCTCTCGATATTGGCGCCATATATAATAAGACAGAAAGAACCAATTCGAAAAAGTTCCTCAAGACCTTTTCGGATAAACTTCAGAAACGGAAACGAACAATCATATTTCTTGATTTTAACTACAATCTGCTTGCGCCAAACCGATCTACTTCTGAATATACAGATGCACTCGTGGAACAGAGATACACCATATTGAATAAAATTGATGATAAATACTGCACTAGGGAAACTTGAACCGCCAAAAATATATTGGATCATATATGCACCAGCCTCAAAGATCATAAGATACGTCTAGCTATTATAGAATCTGCCATGTCTGATCATAAACAGATATTCTTAGAAGTCGAGAGGTATAGGCCCAAGGCTATTCGAAAAGTGAAATTTCAAGCTATATCATACATAAATCTGTATAAAACTGTAAAAGACCTAGAAAGATGGAAAAATCTATGTAAAGTTTTCTCCTTCTGAAAGATGTGAAAACTTTTATCTACTTATTACAATAACACCACCTTCATTAGATTTAAATTAATATCTCTATACATAAATCGAAATCTTATTAATTTAATCCGTTGTCAAATGCTATTTTACCTGATTTTGTCGTAGCGTTAACTCTCCACTAGAGACAACATGAGACTAGGCAAAGTGAGGTTGTATCATTGAAGACGATGATAGAAAATCAAAAATGTATTGAATTGACATAATTATAAGCTACCGAAACGCTTATATCAGTTTCGAAACGATTGCCGCTTGCCCAAGTCCCCAGATTTAATGATGATTTTAAAACATCTGTCATTATTAATTTGATAAAACTCGGGTCCTTGGGTCCCGGGCCACTGAAAAGCTTCCAGGTGGCCGAAGTCAACTCGCGCAGGCCCGTTAGAGGTTTTAAATGACATATTACATTTTCAACTCTTCAATTCTGTTAATTCCAGAGCGCAGACGCCTGCAACACCTGTCAAATGTGCGGTGGGTTCCGCCTCCTTCCGTGCAGAATCTGCAAAGGATCCAAGAAGAGCCTTCACAGGAACCACTTCACGGCAGCATTTGTGGCACTCAAGTGCATGAATTGTGATGAAGTGGGCTTCGTTAGGTGCGAGGCGTGCTGCTAAAGGCATGGACAGAAAAAGGCAAATGGATTTTTTCGATAGAAGTGTTACAAATGAACTAAAATTATTGATGTATAACGAGAATTCAGAAAGGATAATTAATTAGACTAAAAAATATTATTTTGTCTTTATTTATTTGTCAATTAAATTCTAGACCTTAGTCTAAAGAATTGTGAAACTGTTCATACTTAATATTGTTATAAAAATATGGCGTTAGCGACAAAAACTTAACATAAATTTAAGTAATATATGTATAAATCACATTAATCAGGAAAGTAAGAAAATTACTATTTACATCAACGCTATCTAGCGTTGGCGTAGGAGATTATGTTTTATCATGTTAATTATTTAATAAAATTAGTACACTGCTTATTATTATTTAAAATAATAGTACATAGTAAGGCATTACATGGGAGACGAGCAAACGAAGTGATTTATTAACATTTTTTATCAATCAAATCTTGCTCGATCCTCCAACGGGCATTTCTTTACATTCTTAACCTTAGCATAGAATTTAGAAAAATTATGTTTGCTAACACAACAACGTAAGTTTGACCAGTTTTAACTTCTTCTTTTTTGTATATAGAGAAATAAGTCAACCTTTTTTAGTAGAACACAGGGTGGCTATTAGTTTATCACATTAATAAAATTAGTTTAGCAGTTATTGCAAGTCGTTAACACTCTGTTAAAATAATAAAATCATCAAGATTCAATTCAAATGAAAAGTGAATTCAAACAAAATAAATAGCATACAAATTGGCATGAAATAAGCAACCCTTGATAAAGGCACTAGACACGCGCGGGGCGATGAAATCAACATGTAACAAAAATTTCAAGGTATTATTACCAAACAATTACAAAATAATATAATTGTTGTCAAGTACTAAAAAGATCAAGAAGGTCCCACGGCTAGAATTTAAGTTATTATGAATCATTTTAATTGTGTATGTTTAAAATACGTAATGTAGAAACGAGGTTCCAATTAATGTGATTATCTATTCACCGCTTTGTATATTAATTAGTTTAGGGCTTATATAAATTCAAAGTTTTGCTACATAGGTAACTATATGTTTAAAATAGCGGCTTTACTGCAGCAATGCCATAATATAAATATTATTGATGTATAATGATACAGAATCAAGGAAGTTCAATCATGAGAACTATAGTGTGTTTTTTAATGAATGCCTATGAATACGGTTAGGGTGGAGCCACATTGCTGTTATTTAGGGTATTACTGTCACTTCTCTTAATAAAATCTGTTGTCAAAATTGTTGATATTATTTTTTTGTCACAGATACACAACAGCTTTTCTAAACATTTTTTTATGAAACCCGAGATTTAAAAAAGTATTATCTATTGAAAACTACATGACAGGGTAGCCAAAGAATAAAAGTATTTACTTTAGAGCACATAGATCCAGCGCGGACTGGCAACGTCGCAGTTCAAGTGATTTTCTTGATTATGTAATAAACTTCAAATCAATCATGCATTCTTCTAGTTATTTCGTTATTTACATATAAAAACGATATATTGTCAATTATTTTCAATTTGCAAGTAGCATTACGCTTAAATGTTTTTATTTAAAAGTAAATGTTAAATATAATTACAAATACCTACCAACAATTTAGTGCTTGGCTAAAATAAAATAGTACCACGGAAAACCACTAGAAATGCGACGTTGCCAGTCTGTGCGAGATAAACGCTCATAATATAGTGTTTTCAAAGTGGAATAAGAGTTAGGAGGGTACATTCTGAATGTTCCGTGGGTTCTGTTCTATGGGAGTGTGTTCCGTTTTGTGGGTTCATGCATACCTCTGCCCAAGCATTCGGGGAAACAAGGCAAGATATTATGCGATGTTATTCTGAATCTTGGCAACGTCGAAAATAACTGTTCAAAAGCGCTATTTTGATTAATTTGCTAATAGTACTGAATTAAATGATTTAGTACTAGTTTTTGCCCGCAGCTTCGCACGCGTATATAAAATATGTGTTTTCTAAATTTCACCCAAATCCGTTTAGCCGTTTTGCATGATTGAGTAATTAAATAGTCCCCCCGTCCGTACTTCGGTCACGGCGGCCAATCTCAGAACAGACTAGCCAGAAACGGCAGATATTATAGTGGACAAGTGTTTACGCAGTCACTCACTCTTCCCTCAGTCTCATAGACCAATGGGACGGCAATTCGACATGATCGGACCAATGGCTTTTATTGTATTTTTGTGAGGGTGGGAAATCAACAAATAACTCTTCCCGCTCCGGGTGGAGCGGGAGGGCGTGTCAGACTTTTACAGCACCCTAATTGCGTAACGCACGATCAATCATAATCTGAACAATTTTGAAACAGATTGCTAATCCATTGCTTCGTATGTTCGAAAAATGTTTCTGCTCAGCAACGTAAATACCGCAATGAATATTGTTGAACAGTCAAAATGGAACAGATTATAATTGGTCGTGTGTTACCTAATTAGGGTGCTGACTAAAGCCCACCCGTGTTCTTTCAGTTGCCTGTGTGCCAGGGGCCACGGTATCTCTTTCGAACAACCCGCAACCCTGGCAGGGTCGGACCAATGGCTTAACATGCTTTCTGGAGCACGGCGGTAACACCGACAACTTCAAAACCTCGGGCGGCTACTTAGGAATTCCTTTGAAAAAAAAACCCATCATCGCTTTTATCCGCTCTGAAAATCGAACCCAGGACCCCAACTACCCTGGGCGTCGGGAATCCCAGGCTGATTCCCGGCCACCGTAGGCGCGGACTTGCGGACGGCGAGTAATGGGTAGCTCGCTGTCACCGGACCGTGGGCCGTGCCTGCCAGGGGTGCGGGTTGTTCGAAAGAGATACCGCGGCCCCTGGCACACAGGCAACTGAGGGAACCCGGGTGGGTTTTAAAAGTCTGACACGCTCTCCTACTACTACGAAACCCTTTACTTAGGTAAGACTGGCTGTCAGACTTTTGGGCGTATGACGGCACGATATCACTGTCAAAGATCCACGAATGACAGCCGGGACCAACAGCTTTACGTGTTTTCCGAGACGAGTCCGAGGTTGCTCCGTGTAACCCGTGCAGCTCGTATTACCTAGCTACAATCCCCTGCTGCTATATTCCAAGTTCTACTTGTAAATCTTTATCATGTGTGACTAAAGCCTTATGAAATAACTAGCTTTTTTCCGCGGCTATGCCCCCGTGGATAGCTGAAATTATTCACGGGATTCGGGAACTACCGGCATGAAAAGTATTGTATGTCCTATCACAGATTACACTCTATAGGTGTGTCAAATGTCATAAAAATCCATTTAGTGGTTAAAGCAGGAAAATTTAACAGACAGACAGACTGAGTTACTCTCAATGTTAGTAGGGAACTATAGGTTAATAATGGACTTCAGTCTAAATATATAAACAGAAATTTTCTAGAATTTATTTTCATACATTTGCGGGCAGCTTGGCCATGCTCGTTCCATCGTAGACCTCATCCATCGCTTTGTATCAGGCCAGATCGACGTCAAGAGTAGCCCATCAGGCAATAAAAAAGTTTACATATCCAAAATGCCTACACGTTTCCGTGATTTTTTCCTTGCCTATGAGCCCCACGAGTAAGTTTAATTGCAGTCTTTAATTTTGGTTGCTTGTTGATGTGAACTAATGAAAGCCTTCTCTACTATATTACGGTGACGACAATAAATGAAAACAATGGCTATGCTAGTGCATTTGAGTATTCTGTAACATTGAGATAATTCTGTTTTTCAAACAATCTAAAAATAGTAGTAGTGATCGGCCGACTATGGATTTTGCCAATCAGCCGACTAGCTATAGTGACAAATAAGAGATTGTTTATTTAATTGAATATTTGTTTGTAAACTTATCGATAAAGGTACAAAGTTCAATTTATACGCAGGGTTGCAGGGACGTCGATTCACACACGGAAAACTTCTACGCTAGGGACTAGAACCATCTAGACGTCCTAGCGTAGAAGTTGGTTATCAAAAAACAAAGTTGCTGTTGTCAGAAACATGTACCTACTGAATCCACGGTATTACAGGTTGTGCGTCGATGCCGCACAGGCCTAATGAGACACAGGCCTCTCCGTGAGAAGGGGTGGACTGTATTCATCACGCGGGCCCTGTATGGGTTGGTAGATGTCACATGTCGACGAACTTTGGTTCTAGGACATGCCGGTTTCATCATTATGTTTTCCTTCACCGTTTTGAGAACAGTGGTGATGAAATATTTTACACAAAGTGAAGCCCTTGTCACGATCGTTACCACTGAGCCACCACTGCTGATCTTTGATTCAATGAACTAATTTGAACATGTCGTGGAGTTTCTTGCCCGTTCTTCTCCATAGAGATCTACGTTTAGGAATGGGCAACTAGCTTCAACTTTCCAACTGATCGACTTTTTGACAGTTCAAAAGTGCCTGTTAATGGTTTAATTGAAATAAATGCTTTGAGTTTGAGTCTATCATTTATTTTTTAGTGAGACCACATCACCAGCCGAGTACGCCTATCTTATAATGCTACGTCGCTTGTTAACAGTCGTATCATCTTGGCCCCTCAAGATACTCGACCCGCTTGACACTGCAGCTTTACAGAGAAGAAGGATCTGGGTGTACATCCAGAGGTTCTTTCATGTGTTTGTAGCTTTGATGAGCACTTTGGGCGGGGCCTTGTATGTACTGTTCCACAAGAAATCGATGAGTTTCTTCGACCTTGGACATTCGTATATTACGCTTTTCATGACTACTGTTATTTTTGTAAGTATAATCGTATCGTATAATAATATTATAAATGTGAAAGATTGTATGTTTAGATGTTTGTATGTTTGTTACTCAATCACGCAAAAATGGCGGAACGGATTTGATTGATATTTGGAACTGAGATAGTTTATAACCTGGATTAACACATAGGATACTTTTTATCTCGGAAGTACGTTCCCGTGGGATAATTTCCGATCTCCACGCGGCCGAAGCCGCTGGAAAAAGCTAGTCAATTATAAGTGCTATCGGTCAGCGACCAAAGTAGACATACACTGGCCGCGCTTGTATGAACCCTCATTCATGTTATTTGACAATTTCGTCCAACGACGAGTACGAATCATGCGCATGATTCGTACTCATTTTGATCACAGCCACTTATTCAGAATAGCCGCCCTGGGTTGAGAGTTGAACTTATGCTGCTGCAGCTGTTTGATATACGAAGAACAGGAGGACACGTGGACCCCACTGGAGACCTCAAAAACGATATTGCTTATTTTTTTACATGCCAATTTTTTTTTTTTTGTTACGCAGTCTAGAATCACTACACTATGTTTTTCTGATGAGTACGTGGGCCTTGCCAGGGACTTTTTGGAAAAAACCCATTTGTTCTTCTACAAAGACCGTTCTGAATATTCTATGCAGGTAAGATAATTATTTATTATGTTCTTACTAACCACATAGCATTGGTTGAAGAAGCACCTAAGATTTTGCCGTATTTAAGTTCAATACTCAAAGAAAAACATAGCTTCCTTGCTCGATTACCTGACTTCACGCCATACTCAGCTCTTGCGGTGATCTATGGCCAGGGTTTGTCAGCTTTGTTCTACGAACATAATGTAGGTGGGCTTGGAAATCAGAGAGCGGTAACGACATCAGAGTAAAAGAGATGAATATATACATGTTGCCACCAAAAAATATAACTGCACACTCTTCATAATAATGGGCTTAATAAATGATTTTTGCAGTAAATTGTCCTTGTAAATACCTTTTGTTATTATTCTGATGCCGAACAAACATTTTATGTAACTTAAATATAACATATTATTTGATTATTACATATTTAAAAATAAAATTGTAATGTTGGAAAATGTGTGGCAACTCTAACATCTGCACGTCATTGTCACAAGTAAAATGTCTGCCCCCGCTTGCGCCCTATTTAATCTTGTACTGTTTATTTGTTATAAATAAACTAGTTCCATTTATTTTTACGTACATTGTTAACGTTGAGTCGAGCTTGCTCCTCCGTGGCTGTGTTTTGGTGAAATTAAGTGTGTATTTGTGAGATATAGACTCGGTGTTGAGACAGTGACTCTTGTTAAATTTTGTGATAAATATCGCGATGAGTTCTCAGAAAGAAAACACTAGAATCTGTTGTATGTGTGGATCTTCACCTTCTAAAGATCCCAGCGTCACTTTGCATCGGTTTCCTAAGCCTGGCTCCAAAAATGCTCTGCGGTATGTACCCACATAAGTACTTTCCATGCTATTCGTTTTATACGACATAGAATACCACAATGATTGCTATTCCAGCTTCTAACCACCACAAAGTAACGTAACATGTATTGTATACATACTTAATGTTTTCGATACCCTTTGCTTTGGGGCCATTCAAGTTTTACGTGAGCAGATTTTTTGCAATTAGGAACGCCCCCGTCCCCTCTGTCAGCAAAAGTAAGCGAAGCTCCATGCTCACATAAACATTGGTACATGCATTTTTCAACTTATTCTGGTTTATTTATTGATTCATGGGCAGCAGTTATAGGTCTAGAAATAAGGAATAGGCTTGGATTAGAGGATTTTAACATTTATTAATTTTAATATTTATTTAAACACATTTTATTGAGATGGTATTCAGTTATTATAATCTTTATATATTATCTAACAAAACAAACTTCTTTTAAAATTTTGGTATACCAATTCAAATTAACAGTCTTCATTCCATGACACACGAAACCATGACTCTAAGTCTTCCATGATATTGGATGTTTGCTGCTCAATGTTGTGTGTCTGCTCACTTTCGTGTGATTTTGGAATATCGTCATTGTATTCTTCGAGCCATTCATAGACAAGTATGACATCATCATCATTTCAGCCGAAAGAAGTTCACTACTGGACATAGGTCTCCCCCCAGGCTCCTCCACTTCGACCGGTCTTGCGCTTCCCACATCCAGCGGATTCCCGCGGCCTTCACAAGGTTATCGGTCCACCTTGTGGTAGGCCTTCCCACTCTACGTCTGGTACGCGGTCTCCACTCCAGAACCTTTCTGGGCCATCGGCTTAAAGTCACATAAAGAGCAATGGAGAGGGCTATGCTCAGAGTTTCCCTACGCGATCGAATCAGGAATGAAGAGACCCGCAGGAGAAACAAGGTAACCAACACAGCCCGACGAATTGCCAAACTTAAGTGGCAGTGGGCAGGGCACATTGCTTGCCATATGTGTTCAAACCAAAATTGACTAAATTTTGTAGAAAATCCAAAAAAGTAAAAAAAAATACTGCTGACGTAATCACCATCCAGACCCCCATCCCCCATGTTATCAAAAATAAGCAAAGCAAAGATCCCCCCGCCTCTCTGTAGTGCTTACGTAATACTTGAATGGCCCCTTTTGCTAAAGTCCTAACTTTCGTTGCCAAGATCATTAGGTACTTGCTATAAAAACGTTTCTTGCCTGGCGTATTCCCGTATTTAATATTACATCTCTTTCAATCAAAGCGAATACAGAATATTAATTAGGAATATGATAATTATGGTATGTAATTTTAATATTTTGAATTTCCAGTTGTGAATTATGGGCAAAGTATTGCTTCCCAAATGAAGCATGGTCTTCACCAAAATTCCAGGATGGACTCCATTCAAAGCATAAGATGCTTTGTAGCAAACATTTTATAAGCTCATGCTTCAATGAGAAGAAGTTGTTTAGAACAGCTGTACCTGGTATTCAGTGCTCTAAGGTTGGTACAATTAACACTTTAAAAGTGAATTTGAAACACCTGCCTTACATTGCAAAGAAATACAGACATTATTTTGAAAAATGAATGAAAATAAGGAAAATGATGATAAGGATTTGAAACAACCTATCCTTTTCAGAACACAACAATTATTAATATGCCAGATCAACCTGCCATATTTGAACTTGTAGCTGGTCCATCCAGAATTTATCCTTTAAGAGAACTTAATACAAACATCATCACTCCCACCAAATCAGAACAGTTTGTATGTGAGTCTTCAAAACAAGGTGATCAGAAAAGAAAAATGTTGTTAAGAAAACTGAAAAGTAGTATGAACAAGGTTTATAGACTACAAAAAACTATAAAACATTTAAAAAGTGAAGCATTTTTAAATGTCATTTCTGACGATGTAATGATGAAAAAAATCCTGGATAAAAAAATGAGTTCCACTTTTGCACAGTTACTGCAAGGTGAACTGCAGAATTATAAGCGGAAGAAATCTGGCCGTAGGTGGAACATGGAGGCTAAAATAATAGCATTGAGACTCTACAAAAGGTCGCCAACAAGCTACAAACTCTTGAGGAGAATGATTTGTTTACCAGCACCCAGCACATTAAAATCCCTCCTAAGTAAATTTAAGATGACTGTGGGGACACACAAAACAACACTTAAAGTTTTGAAAAACACAACAAAACACTTTGACCCTTCCGAACGAGACTACATATTGTTGTGGGATGAAATGTCCTTAAGAAAAAATGTTTGGTATAACCCTAAGGGGGATGTCATTGAAGGTTTTCAAGACCATGCTACACAAGGTAGATCTCGACAGCCAGCTTCATATGCCCTAGTATTTATGCTAGTTGGAGTTAGGAAGCACATTAAGCAGCCAGTGGCTTGTTATTTATCAAGTGGTTTTGTCAAAGCTAACAGACTCTCTGTTTTGATTAAGGAGGTATGCATTTCTTCTTCATTTGAATGTCGATCATGCTTTTATTAAACTGAACTATATTAACTAAATACATGTCTCTTCTAATCTCTCTTATCTTACTTTCAGGTTTTAAATTGTTGTTTTGATATTGGAATTACTATATGCGCTTCAGTTTGTGATTTGGATGGAGTCAACAAGAGAGCTCTAAGTCTATTAGGAGCTTCTGTAGAGAAGCCCTATATAGAAGTGAGCAATCACAAAATTGTCACACTATTTGACACACCACACCAGCTGCTGAAGTGCTTTAGAAATCTTTTCATGAAATATGATGTAAAGTTTAGGACCAATATAACATCAGACAACATACAAGGAATTGGTAAGTCAATTTGTTATTTACTTTTAGAAAAATAATTATTCAATAATAAATATTTACTTATGGAGCCTAATATGTTTTTATAGAAGACTAGCTGCGCCCTGCGGTTTCACCCGCGTAGGTTTCGATTAGGTTTTCCCAGTAGCTGGGTTGTGGAGGGCAGATAGACAGTCGCTCCATGTGAAATACTGATATTAAGCTGCATCCGGTCAGACTGGAAGCCAACCCCAACATAGTTGGGAAAAATGTTACAAATAGTAAATTATTCTACTTCTTTATCACTTCTATATTAAATGGCGGCATCAGATTTTTAGTTATCGAGAGAAGTTTAAGTACAGTCTTGGGTAAAGTTGCATGAAAAGTAAAGATGCCACAGTTGACCGTACGTGTGGCGGCAGACCAGATGGATTTAAAGAGTTTAAAATTTCTTGAGGGTAGTGTACAGTGTCCTCGATGTTGCACACTGTGTCGATGGACTTGTAGAATTTAATGTCTCTTGGTAGTTTTTGTAGTATAATATAATTAAGCCTTGTCGATATCAGAGCAAACAAACAAACAAAAAAATATTTCCTCTATAATATTGGATTAGAAAGAAAACTTATACTGATATTATTTGTAATAATTACTTTACAGGAATCGCCAAGTGGAGCCACATTAGGCAATTTTATGAATTGGACAACAACAATCCCAATTTTGTATTTGCACCATTATTGACTACAATACATCTTGACCCTAATTCAAAACAAAAAATGAGGGTAAAACTTGCAGCACAAGTTTTAAGTCACTCAGTTGCAGCAGGAATATATGCCAAAATAGCGAAAGGTGAGAAACCTTGTATAGTCAAAAGTCAAACTCAATGATTGCACATTAAATACATTTATTACATTACAAATTTGTTCCAACAGTATGTTAATATGGAGTCGTCTATCTTATAAAGGGTAAAATCAAATCTAGTAATTATATTGTATTATTCATACTAATATTATAAATGCGAAAGTAACTCTATCTATTACCTTTTCAAAGGCATACGGCCCATGACCTGGGTTTTTTTTTGTCTTGTTTTTTGTTTCACTTTTTGGGTTTTGTTTTGTTGTAGGTTAAGTATGTTTGTGTTTTATTTTTAAACAGTGTCTGCGATTGGATACGGACACTGTCTTTTTGTTGAGGTTTTTCGCATAAAGGGGTTACCTTTCCTTGTTAGCCGCATAAGTTTTTGTACAGTTGTACAGTACGCGTGTCCGCCCCCCACGTAGCCAGGTGTTCAGCTTGGACGTAAGGTAGGATTTTACCATGACCTGGGTTAGGGCAAAGTATATTTTTCGTGTACTGGCAGTCCGTTCACGTGGGAGCTGCGGGGCAAAAGATAGTTATGTATATGCCAGCAAAGTCGCAGGTGGACAGCTAGTTAGTAATATGTTCGCTCATATTGATTTGTTTATTGTGAATTTTCAGGAGACATGCCGACTGACGCTTTGGCAACGGCTGTTTTAATCACGATTATGGACGAACTGTTTGATGGTGTAAACGCGTTGACGCCAGACCTAAGAAGAGGAAAAAAATTTTCGACAAATATAAAACATTCGTCAGAACATCTGCAAATGTTCAATAAAATGATTACTTTTTTAAAACACTTGAATTTGTGGGATGCAGGGGTAATCCCCCATCAAGAGATGGATGGATTTGGACCTTAAAAGGAATAGAAATGGTTTGGCGAATCCTCAGCGCCAAACATAAATTAATAAAAAGTCTGTCCACAAGAAGGTTTCAGCAGGACCCGCTTGAAAATTTATTTGGATGTATTCGCTCCAACTGTGGATCAAATAGCAACCCGACCGCTGGACAATTCATTGCTGGACTAAAAACTGCCGTGATAAGTAATATGGCACATATTAGCTCAGGCAACTGTGAGCTGGATAGCAACAGTGCCAAAATAACAAATTTTAAAACATTCCTGAGATCAGCCACAGACACGTGTACTGACATGGAGCAATCCGAGCATATTTTAACATATGAAATAGAAAAAGAAATTCAAGAAGATATTACTTGCTCCCTGGAACAAAACTTGGAGGAAGGAAGTAGCGAACTACAAGCATGTGCATATGTCTGTGGCTTCATTATTAAAAAAAATAAAAATAATTGTAATCACTGTCAAAATATTCTTGTGTCCGAAACGCCAGAGGAAGTGCATAATTTTATTGAGTTTAAAAATTATGACTCAGTAAAAAAATCTCTTACATACGCCTCAAAGAATTTAATAGATTGTGTAGAAAAAAGTGCAAGCATAATGAATATATTTTTAGAAAAAGAGGCGTATGAAGAGAATATCAAAAAGAAAATAACACAATTACTAAAGGACTCTATAAATTATGACTTCCTTCAAAATTGCGTGGAGCACCAAGAATTAAATATAAGTAATATAATAAATAGTGTCTTCCACATTTGTATTAAGAGATACTGTATATTAAAAAATAGAATGTATTCAGAAGAAGCGTCTAAATCGGCACTGAAACGAAAAATGAACATAATTATTCATACATAAATTTATCCGTAAGTACCTAGTACTTTGTCGACGACTTTACCCGCGTGAATTTCGGACTTTTTCACCCGATATTAGAAAAATAACACCTATTTCTTTATTCGTGTAAAATAATGTAACTATTCATTTTCAACAATCTTAAAAAAAAAAACAGTTTTCTTATACAAATTTTTAATGCTATATGTGACCCACTTTAAGTTAAAAGTTTTCAAAATCGCTGAAATCCGTGTTTGACTGTTTTTAACCAAAAGTCCAAATACCAATTTTCATAAATATTACTTAAGTGATGGACTTTCATACTAACTTCTTTTCTATCCCCTAGTTTATTCCTTATGGGTAGAATTTCTAAAATCCTTTCGTAGTGGAACTTTAAGTCACAAAAGGAACGTATAGTCCGAATTTCATGTTTTCAGCTTCAGTGGTTTAGGCTCTGCGTTGATGAATCAGTCAGTCAGCCAGGACAAGTAATTTATCTATGTACTTATAGATTATGTTCATTTTTATTTTTTTATTTTATTCTGTTATTGACGATATTTTGCATGGCGCCTCAGTCAATGCTGAAGATATTGTAGGCATCAATAATGGACGTGTAAAGGCTTCTTCAAACAGCCGCGACGCGACACTTGTAGAACAATTTCCATTAAGTTTTCATAGAAATTGTTCCACGAGTATAGCGACGCGACCGTCGCGTCGCGCTAGTCTGCACGAGCCTTTATCATCAATATTGTTAAAACATGAAACAAAAATTTCGGGTCTGTCTGCCTCAACCAACTTATTTATTGCATATAATTTGAATATCATTATTTTGGGTGAAGGCACACAAACCCGAAATTTTTATTTCATGTCTGTGTCCATACTTGTTATTTTGGTTAACGATGTAATAATATCGTGTATAAAATGGGGCATATTTCGAAAGTATCTTCACAATTAAAATAGAGCACAGTTGCTTATTGCCTGAACTAGGTTGAACCTGTGCTTCAGGCTATGAAGTGCATAAATACTTAATGTAATAAATCAACAATGTGTATAAAGTAAAAACTTAAGTTAAAATTAGGAAAGTAAAAGTAAAATAGCATGTTAGTCGTTCTATTTGTAGACAACAAATAGATCTTCTGTTTGTGGATAAGCAATGGTTAAATATTTAAGTATAATTTTCTTACAGCTAAAGTAATTTAATTTACAGATACTTAATATTCTATTTAACCTATTGTACAGAAATGGGCCTAAGAATGTAAAAAATCTTTCTACAAAGACGTTTTGAGGTTGCATTAGATGAGCATACTATATCATTCCGTCTTTTGTCAGTATTGTCAGTTTGTTAAATTCTTTAGCAGATTGTTGCAGAAGTTCCTGTATCTTTTATGTGTGAAACCACACAATGAATTATTAGATTATCAGGGTATCTCTTTGTTCTCTGATGAAGTTTATCTCTGCGTCTCCTACACCGAATTAGTCTAGGAGTAATCCATTAAATAACTAGAGTGAATCCCAAAACAAAAAAAGAAGGATCATTCAGCTCCGTGAGGAAATATGTCACATACGGTGTTCCTCAAGGCAGTGTGCTAGGGCCGCCATTGTTTACTGTTTATATCAATGACTTGCCAAAGGCCACAAATCAACCTATGACTTTATTTGCTGATGACAGTACAGTTTGTTGTAAGTAAGGACGTTTGTTGTAAGTAAGACAATTGCATGTAAGGACATAAATAATTATAAATTTGACATAAATAATTCACTGACGTCTATAATTTCTTGGCTTGATAATAATAATTTAAAAATAAACTTATCAAAAACAAATATAATGTACTTTGGACAAAGATTACATAATCTATTAAATGTAAATTTGATTCATTACAATTACACTATAAATGAAATAACTTATGCACGTTTTCTCGGGTTAATTATAGACAGCAAACTAAATTGGAAAGAACACATAGACAAACTATGTAAAAAAATCAGTAGTCAATCATATGCTTTGCACCAACTTGCTCCAACCATCAACACTGATGTGTTACTCTCGGCTTATTATGGTCTTGTTGAATCTGTCCTCAGATATGGCATTATCTTTTGGGGAAACTCACCAAATAAAGATATGGCATTTATAATGCAAAAGCGATGCCTACGTGCTATGTTTGGTATCCAAAATACGAAGAGCTGTAAGCCATTTTTTACAAAACATAAAATTCTCACACTTCCGTCACTCTACATCTTGCAAATAGCCCATTTGTCAGAAATAACCCACATTTGTTGCCTCGAATATCGGACATTGTAATACGTAATCTCCGGGATAATAGTAAAATTAGTGTTCAGCCAGCTAAGACAGCGCTAATGTATAAAAGCGTTGTATGCAGAGCGCCAATAATTTATAATAATATTCCAAACTATGTTAAAAAATTAAATACAGACCAGTTTAAGAAAACACTGAAAAAGTACTGACAGGAAAAGCCTATTATAATTTTAATTAATTTTTAAATGATAAATCGCTCTGAAGATACTGACTGAGTCTATTCTATTTGTTTTGAATCGCATGACTATTGACCTATTTTTATTTTTTTATTTAATGTTATTGATAATTGTTGATTTATTTATATTACTATTCTCTGTACTTTTTATATCCTATTGTTTTTTGACATAATTTGTACACCAGCCATGGTCAAACATGTTGAGCCAAAAAACTTGTAACACCAATAATAAGCATCATACCATTTAAATTATCTACACATGTTTTTGCAAAATAAATGAATCTAGAATCAATATTATAACGTTTCTTATCCACTGTAGAAACTGTCGTGTTTCGTAATACGCACATAAACATACATACATCACCTGTTAGTATAACATTCCTGAACGAGCTTAGAGATTGAAAAATCTGATTTAAGGAATTGTGGAAAGAATGTAAGTTTCTTGTGGAAGGACCTATACATAACGATTGTCGCTGTAGTTGCGCCTATTTTGATAACGAAGCAATTACTCATACAGTCTTGTAGAATAGGTTCTTCGACTGTGTGACCTTTAAGCATTCTTTAGCAAAAACTACATGTTTAAATACTTGAAATTATTAACTTTCTGTATTGTAAAATTTTCGGCATAATCTAATCTACATCATAAGAATGTGATGTTTAATGTTTTAGCTTTACCGACGAAATCTGATATGTATTCATTAGTATTGCATATACATGTGATTTGTGAACACCTTTTGTACCACCATATTTCTGGAAATTAATATATATGTATTAATATTAATGAATATCTGTGAAATTATAATTATCATGTTAAATAAAAAAGTCTTTGTTTTAATAGATTGTTCTGCAGATTAATTTTAAGTACAAGTACACTGTGTTTCTCGATATTAATTCTGTTTAGACTTCAATTATTGTTGGGCCAAAATTGACCATCTTGTAGGAAACTATCGTGAAACACAATGTACTTGTGCATAAAATTGAAATACAAAATAAGTATAAAATGCTCAGTAATTGAAATTCCCGCCCTAGCTTCTACTCTCTAGTTTTCGCGGGCTGTCCAGAGATGGCGCCCGTTTTTTTTTTTTTTTTTGTCTTGGTTTTTGTTTCACTTTTTGGGTTTTGTTGTGTTGTAGGTTAAGTATGTTTGTGTTTTATTTTTAAACAGTGTCTGCGATTGGATACGGACACTGTCTTTTTGTTGAGGTTTTTCGCATAAAGGGGTTTTTTTTTGTCTTGTTTTTTGTTTCACTTTTTGGGTTTTGTTTTGTTGTAGATTAAGTATGTTTGTGTTTTATTTTTAAACAGTGTCTGCGATTGGATACGGACACTGTCTTTTTGTTGAGGTTTTTCGCATAAAGGGGTTACCTTTCCTTGTTAGCCGCATAAGTTTTTGTACAGTTGTACAGTACGCGTGTCCGCCCCCCACGTAGCCAGGTGTTCAGCTTGGACGTAAGGTAGGATTTTAGGGGCCGCATAAAGGGGTTAGCTTTCCTTGTTAGCCGCATAAGTTTTTGTACAGTTGTACAGTACGCGTGTCCGCCCCCCACGTAGCCAGGTGTTCAGCTTGGACGTAAGGTAGGATTTTAGGGGGCATTTGGGTAAGGAAAAAATTCCTCGTAAAATTTGTACCGAGTCGTTATTCTTCCTTTAGGTATAAATGTTCTGTGTCTATGGCACAGCAAGCTGTCACCTGTCAACTGTCAGGTCATAGCGTCTAAAAATTTAGCTGCCATGGACGTAAAATTTTCTCTCTCGTTAATTTTCTTAGAAAGTTAATAGTTTCTCGTAAAACTTTATAGAAAGTGAATAATAGTGCTTTTGGTAAGGGGTAAATATTGTTACGCTGATCGTTAGTCAGCGAAATGCCGAAATCCGAGATTGAAAGCTCACATAATAAACACGTGTTCGCCGGTGCCGTTGTAAAGCAACCGTTTGTAGCGAACTTGAGCGACGAATTCTCCTACGTGCGTAAGTGGCGAAAAATGCTCTTCATCCTCGGAGGAAGAAAGTAGCTTCTTCGCACTGCTGACCAACAGACCGAACAGATTGGCACGGTTTACTGTAAGTGGACCTACGCATTTATAATGGAATAAGTAGTCAAGTAAGGCTACGTTCCGAGATACGATAATATCGATTTGAGCGTGCTCACACCCGTTCCGAATTGGCGTGAGCGCGATAACGATGTCCCGTGAATCGTCATAGATGACGTCATGACATGCGCCATCTTGCGATAACGCCGACCATGCGATATACTAATATCACCGTGAGCGCTGTCAAAAATGACACTTGTGCTGTTATGTTCTGATTCGTATCATAGTTTTAGCTAACTTATAAATAGTGCTTCTGGCTAGAATCGCCACCTAATCAAATAAGAAGATGAAATTTGTGGTCTATACAAGTTTTATATGGTGTAAATAGGTTTTAACATTGAGTGAGCACTGTTAGCGCGTTCACGAGCGTTCCGTATTGATGACAAAAATGACAGTTCTTAGCTGTCATAATCGCGATATCTAACTCGGAACGCAAAATATTGATGTGAGCGCTTACAGCGCTATTTTTCTAATTCGGAAAGTGCCCTAAGTGTTCAATTTCTATGAACATGACACAATTTCCACATCATATCACTAACTTTACAAAAACACTCATCAAACTTCTAACCTGGTTCTGGTTAGTAGGTATCCACTTCGAAAGTGCATTGTGGTATAATACACAATCCGGTTTTGTTTTAAGAGACAGAAGTATTACAACTGAAGGATTTCAGTGTAAAATATGATAATTAGGTAGAAAAACTGCTTTTAAGACAATCCACTGACCGATATTCCTGTTTCAATGAATATCAAAATAACCCAAATACCAATTAAAGAAAAGCTCAAATTTATGGTTATCTACCCCATGTCACAATGCATTAGAAGTCAAAGAGTATAGACTTAAGCTACTACACCAAACTAAAGATTATTTAGTTCCCGCGGAGGGAGTTTTGGTTGTATGCTTAATGTGGGTGGCTGAAGGAGCTAGTTGCTAAAGCGAGTCTACAAGGACTTGTTAATTAAGCAGCAACCTACCCAATAGGCTTGTACCCTACTGTCACCTTTGGAAGTAGTTGGAACATTTTTCAGGAAGTGTATTATAATTTTAATTATTTATTGCTGTCTAGTGGCAAGCTGCTGTTAAATTACAGTGGTTCAGCGAAGACCTGATCTCTTTTGAAATCTGAAATCTAGCAGATATAAATAGCATTTAGAACATTAAAATTGCTAATTAAACATGTTAAGTTTCAAAACTAAGTAATAAGCAATGCTAAATATTTGAACAACATTTAATTTACTATGCAATACTTCTGTATTTTGTAATAATTAAGGAAATCTTATAATTATGATCAGGATCATTGATCTATCAAAATATGAAAGGGAATAAATACATCCACCACACAATTTAAAACTGACAATATTATAATTAAAGCTATTATTGCAAGTAGTACTTGTTTTACTATAAAAAAAGGAGTTTGATAAAAGGGGATCATTGCAAAGATACTTTTGACAAAAATCAGACTGCCTAAAGAACCATGTAAAACTTCAGAATGAAAGGCTTATTCCCTTACTGTTTTTATACTGAGATAATAACAGGCAGTCCAACACTGAATATGTCTATATTCACAACAATTCAATTTTGAATAAGCAATAAGTAATAAGTCTTTAGTTAGCAAATTTTTATTAAACCCACATTATAAAAAATGTGGATATTTTTTGGTTTTAATACCTACTTTACACACCAATATTACTAAAAAGTAAAAAAAATAAAAGTATTGATATGTTAATTATGGGTAGCTTTTCATGAAATAGTCACATACCAACAACTCCAAAGAGCTTTTAGAACCAAGAAAAATATGGTAATTGACAGCACACCCTTTTGGCTTTTCTTGGGTTCTCTGGACGATCAGCCAACTGAGTGGCAGAGAATTTGCGAGCCTTTGGTATCCGCATTCTTGTTAATGTAGTTCAGGTTGATATGAGCTGGCCCACCATTAAAACTCAGTTTATGATTTCTGTCTCGGAGACGGTAAGTCCTAACATAGCTTAGGTGACAAATTAATTTCCTAAGTCTATTCTGAATCTCCATCAGGAGTAAGAACATGTAAGCCTTCTTTGGAACACTGATACTTATAATAAGACCCTGTGTGCAGGCAAGGTGGAAAGGAAGACTTTGTTCCCTGAATAAAGTTCAAAGTGTATTAAATTTAGGTGTTCCATATAAAATTGTTGCAATCCTTGCAAGGGAATGCTTGTAGTCTCAAAAGTTTTTGAGAAGGGCAGACCAAGACAAATAGAAAAAGGTTGCTCTACTGGTTGGCCATAATTAATGTGGTAGCTAGAGGCTATTGATAAACCACAGTTCAGTTCCTCTACACATGAGTAAGGAAACCCACTTCTTGTCCACACATGCAGTGGATGAAGGGTAAGGAGTCCACATGAACGGGCTACCCTATACATTCAAAGGATGTCTTTAAAAGATCACTTTTAGTGACGAGATCACTCATTGTGCCACCCTTTGTAAAATATCACTTCATATTTGTAATTCATAAGGTGGACATTATAAATAATCATGTATTCTATCCTACTCTTGTCAGGAACTTGACCAAACCAGAAAAAATGGCACTCGAACTTGGAGAGATGTTTGCCATAAACGCAGTAAGTAATAAGCAGCCAAAAAGCCAGTCTTGAGAGTACATATTCTAGTTCAATCCGACAACAACATTTGTCGGACATCTGGGATGAGCGAGGGATTCGTTTCCCTAGTGTCCTTGAACCTAACTTGCAAAATTACGAAGTTAGCAGGTTAGCTGGATATTATTCTGTCAGCGGTTTACCTCCCGGGGAGTTTAAAAGTGTTATAACGGCTTAGCCGACCGCTTATCCTTGAACAGGCCAGCCAGATGGGCTCCTGTTGCTCCAGGCCCCAGGCCTCGGAGGCCATGTTTTCCAAGTGGGGCGTCCCCGACGTCGACCTTTTCGCGTCAGATAAGTCGGCCGTTGTGCGACAGTACGTCATATGGGACTCAAATGAAGGCTTGGCAAGCTTCTGCGATGCTTTCAGTTAGAGGTGATAGCAATGATTTGTATGGGTGCTCTCTTCGCCCAATTTAAAACCGAGCGCTCTGTCATCTGCTGAACTCGGAGGTGGGTCGGGTGCTTATTATGTATAAATGACCCATACTGGACCCAGTGTACCTGGCTCCCGTGCTTGGAGACGAGATGTCTCGGAGAGCCAATACCTATACAAGACCTATGTAAGAACCTCTTAAACCTAACAAGCTGCAACTAACCTAACCTAACCTACCCTGGAAATTTGGGGGGGGGGAGGCAGTCAGCTTGTAAGAGGCAGTGGTTGGTACAAGAACAATGGATTTGCTGAAATATGGTTGGAGATAATCCACACTTATTACTTAAAGCTCCTATTCAGAGGTGAATGTCATGGTGTAAATTGCATGGCATTAGTCCTAAATAACCTGATCCCAATTTACTTATTTATTTGCATGAAGCAAATACTGTACCAACAGATCTGATGTTAGATCTAGACATTTTCTAGTCCACCGAGTAAGTTACAAAAGCATTAGCTTTAGCTAAACCACTACCAAGAAAGTAACCCAGGTGGGATAGATAGTTTTTCCGCCTTGATTGGAGGATTTATGCATCCTAATATAATAGGATATCTTACAACTTTTAAAGGTTGAATAACAGTGCGGCCATCATGGCTCACAGAAATTAACAATCAAGTTGTTTACTTAAAATCTACCATAGTTATTGTTGGCTTTGGTTTACAATGACAGGCATGACTAAGCTTGCTCAAAAGATTTTTAATGAAAACACGATAGAGGTGCCTCCAAGAAGTATAACGTCTGTGGTAGCCTTCGGGAGGCTGACTACTGAGTAGCACATCAGATGAAATCAAAATGGAAGAGCCACTAGACTTACAGAATTATTACTTTTAAAAAAGTAGTAAAGGAAGGGCTACCTCAAGAGAAGTTGTCTCAAGCCTATAATGTTCCCACTGGTGGGACGAAACACTGCTCTTTATGCAAGGGAAGGAGGATTTATTATATGAGAATTTTTAATTCCTTATGAAAGTATTTGAAAATGTTTGGGTACATTTTTGTAAGTCCATTTAATTGACTAATGAAGGGACTTATACCCCTTTGAGCATTCATATGCAAAGATTTAATGTATTGATCATGATAATAAAAAGGTCCTAAATAAATTTCAGTTACAAAGGAATTTTAACTTTGTCATGTATGACAAGTATATTTTCCTACATTATTATAGAAGTATTTATGAGTTTCTGTACCTTTGATTGAGAAATATTTTTACCGTTGATCTCAAGTTTCAAGTAGGTATATTACCTAACTTGTATTAATTATGGATATGAATGAGTGATCCAATTATCTTGATTTTAAATTACCTTTATATCATTATATTAAAATGTAATGTTCATGTTTTATAAGGCAAATAGATTTGCCATTTATCTATAACAATTTATGAAAGATGTTTTCATTTCTGCATTTTCTTGTATGAATAGATTGAAAACTCTTAATTTTTGGTTTTAACAGTTAATGAATTCAGACGAAAATATTCGTCAATTCCAAATATGAATAATTCACAAAGCGTCTACATCCTTTGGGTAGTCTTCACCAGAGGTCTTCAACCAATGCTATGTGGTTAGTAAGAACATAATAGAGCTGTTTTGTATTAAAACAAAACAGTTATTATGTGATTAAGAATCACATAGCATTGGAGCAAGGTGCTTGCTGATGAGTTTTGAAGACTTCTATGACCTGACAGTTGACAGGTGACAGCTTGCTGTGCCATAGATCACCGCAAGAGCTGAGTATGGCGTGAAGTCAGGTAATCGAGCAAGGAAGGTATGTTTTTCTTTGAGTATTGAACTTAAATACGGCAAAATCTTAGGTGCTTCTTCAACCAATGCTATGTGGTTCTTCATCACATAATAACTGTTTTGTTTTAATGCAAAACAGCTCTATTATCAATCTGTAGGTGTACGACAAGTTAAACATTAAAAAATATCACTCTTTGAAGTTATTTTCTTGTTGGCTCGTCTTGCTACAAGACAGTTTCAGCACATTCAGTCGTAAAATGAATAGCCAATTTTTGAGACAAGCAAAATAATTATCAGCGCCACCGTCCACCATCATCATAGCATCACTACCATCACCATTGCCATCTATTAACCTATCGTTCCTTCGTTTTTCTTCTTCTATCTAGATTTTATGCCCTATCTATGAATGTAGGCTATTTTAAGCGACAAAAAAGGACGAGGTTCTCAATTCGACCCATACATTTTTTATTACTAATTTTATTTTAAATAAACTTCCAATTATCAATGTTTACGTTTACTCCGCGTTATTAGGGGTTTGTGGCTAAGTAATAATACCCAGCGGATCAATCGAACAGGTTAAGCTACGCTTGCCACGGTTGGTCCGTGGATGGGTGACCATCTTGACATACCAAGACCCTTCAAAGCCGCAATGCATGTTAAGCCGTTGGTCCCGGCTGTCATTTGCGGATCTTTGACAGTCGTTACGGGTCGTCAGAAGCCCGAAAGTCTGACAACCAGTCTTACCAAGGGCTATTGTATTACCCAGTAACTGGGTTGTGGAGGTAAGAAAGGCAGTCGCTCCATGTAAAATACTGGTATTCAGCTGCATCCGGTTAGACAGAAAGCCGACGCTGGGCAGATGATGACGTTTACTCCGCGTTAGGCAGTTAGACGTTAGGCGTTAGACACACAGGGTGCGCTGGCCACCTATGGATGCCCACACATGATCACTTCAGTTCTACCTTCGAAGCAGATTTTATCAACCCAACCTCCTTCAGTATCCATTCTAAATATTTCTTACCTACAATCTCAGAGTTAAGAAAAACGCAGCACACACATTAGTCATTACAGGTCGTCTTTTTGTTCCAGATTCACAAGCAAGTTCATCGGATTTCCCACTTTTTCACATTATGCCTCGTTTTCCAAATGCTGGGTGGCCTCTCTCTTTTCAACATTGCTCCCATGTTCACTAATTATTCCGCCGGCAAATACGCTAGCGGCGGATTGAACGGAAACGCCACATATGACCAGGCTCTATATTTCTCTTACCCTTTTCCTGCGTCTACAGATTTTAAATGGTATATTGTTACTTACTTTATACATTGGTGAGTAAACTTAAAAATACTACACGACAAAACCCAACCCGTTCCTTCCAAGTGCACCGACAAGCCGGCTTGACGGTTCGATACTTAACTATATATATGTGATGTTATAAGTAAGAAGGGGTTCGTAAAAAAAACCACCGCAAGGATCAATCAGAGGTTGAGCTACGTTTGCAGCGGTCGATTCATAGATGGGTGACGATCTATACATAACACGACCCTTGGGTGCTTCGGAAAGCCGTTGATCCCGGCTGTCAATCGTAGATGTTTGATAGTCGTTACGGGTCGTCAGAAGCCCGAAAGACTAACAACTAGTCTTATCAAGAGATATTACATGCCACAGTAAATCGGTTGTGGAGGTCCGACAGGCAGTCGCTCTATGTAAAATACTGGTATTTAAACTGGAAGCCGACCCCAACATATGGGAAAAGGCTAGAAAAATTGAGCTATCGTAATTTTTAGGGTTCCGTACCTCAAAATGTAAAAAAGGAACCCCTTATAAGATCACTCACTTGTCCGTTTGTCCGTCTGTCTGTCCGTGTGTCACCACCGATTTTCTCAGGAACAACACTCACACAGGACTTAGCAAATTGAAATTGATACCAGATACTGAAGTCTAAAGTCCCTATTACGTGTATAAAAATCAAGGTCTTGAGTCAACACGATAAAAAGATATGGGAAAATTTATATTTTCGCGAAAACTTGTAAGTATCAAAATTTACCTTAATTTTCAACTTTTTTATTTTTTCGGAATTTTCTCTTTACCACAAGTAACAAAACTAGAAGCCTATAAGACTATAAGCCAAGACAAGACTATAAGACTATAAGCCTGACCTTGCTTTTAACCAAAATTGACAATTCTTATTTTTATTGCAGGATGATTTCTTACTTGTCTGGGACATGGTTCTGCATGCACGATTGCTTTTTGTCTGTCATGGTGTTTCACATCTGGGGTCATTTCAAGATTTTACTTTACAATCTCGACAACTTCCCGAAGCCCTCATCTAAGACAAGCTTCATGATTGAAGATAGCACTGCAACTCTAACTTGTGAAATGTATTCTCCCAATGAGCTTAAAAGTGTCAGTACTCAACTAAATGAATTGATCGATTATCATCGAAATATTGTTAGGTAAGTTAATTTTTTTTAAACGTTACGATAACGAGTGGTTAGGCAGATATAGATCTAAGAATACCCACACTTCGCCAGTAACGTTTTAGTCCCACGTAATATGGGAAACGTTGAAGGAAAACATCGTAAGGAAACCGGCATATGTATCCTAGAACCAACAATTCGAAGACATGTGACATCTACCAATCCGCTCTACTGCTCTACTGGGCCCGCGTGGTGGATAACGGCCCACTCCCTCACACAGAGAGGAGACCTGTATCCCAATAGTGGAAACAATATAACCAGATAATATATGTGTTATGTAACATGGGCCGAATTTTTTGCATCAACCAGGCTCAAATACAGATTTAGGGCGACTGAGAAATTCTCGATGATCAAAACCTAATGTCACATTGAACAACCCAGGAATCGAAACCAGAAACAATGATCAACGGTATTCGCTTGCCACCACTAGATGAGCTAGGCAGTAATTACCCAAACAGTTGACATACCCCACATAATAAACTTAAGTGGCAATAACCTGGCAATGTTAGCCGTAGAAGTGATGACCGTTGATGTAGGCGTTTTTAAGTGGAAACCTCAAAGCGGAAAATTTAGAGTAGGTGATTTTAAAGGCTTGGTAGAGGGAAATATCATCTTTGAAGAGTCATTAGCAGCAGCTGGGAGATAGTAGCCGTAGATCGATTTCAGTGACGTGCACTTGAAGAGGCATATGTCCAGCAGTGAACTGGAAAGTGAAAAAGTGTTTACACAATAGGTTTGTGTTAAAACTTTTTCACTTTAGCATATGCCTTACAGGAATAAAATAATGTAATATTCATGATGGGTACTCTCTCAAACCGTTCTTAGACTCTCATAAACCTCAATATATAAAGATGGTTTGGTAGTAGTTGATTTCGCAGATCACAACATGACGGTCATGTCTCAAAATCAATAAAACACTTTGTGTATCTGTATCTTCTATATCTACACATAGTGTAAAAGTAAGTCACTTTTCGTATCTTTCCGTGGGATCGCTAAGATCTAAATTCCTCAATGGATTTTGATGCGGTTTTCACTATAGCTTAGATTTACTTTGGCAAACGACTAATCACTGTGCTCCTTTTCCTCGAAATAACATTTATCTTTTCTTTGACTCTAGTTTTACAGACAAAATGTCCGATGTGTTTGGGCCAATGTTGTTGATTTATTATGGATTTCATCAAGTAAGTGGATGCTTACTACTCCTGGAGTGCTCACAGATGGTCAGTAACTTGTACTTAGTTTGTAACTTTATAATATGTTTACCCAACTGCGGCGAATCCTAAATTGAAGATAGTGTTTTTGTACCGTCATTTTAGGGTGATTTTACATAATTTAGTTAGTGTCTTTCAAGGCCGGCCACGAATTTGTCATTGATATCATAAAATGTCCCAAAAAATGATTCCTCATTTAAAAAAAAATTGAGGCAACTTTTGATTTCAAAGATCCTGTAGGTAACTTTGTGTGTACAGTTTCAAAACATGAATACATCGTCAAAAATGAATTTGGTTGTCTATAATTTCTGTTGCATAATACTGTGACAATGTGTAGTATGTCTTGTAGCTATTCATTGACCCAATATTTATTTTGGAATCAATATTATAGATATTTGAATTAATTCTTGTTGATGTGTACATGTCATTGACTGTTCGCATACACTGATTTTAATATTTTTACTATAAGTTTATTTGACACTTTAAACTTACCAATACTTAACTTCTCTTTGTTTCAGACGGCTGCAGCTCTGACCCGCTACTTACCGCTAACAATTATCCTCTTTCAACAACTTATACAGCTGTCGATCATCTTCGAACTTATTGGCAGTATTGTAAGGAAAATATTCCGTATAAACCTTTTTATTTCAACCATCGATATCGTTTTCAAGTATTTTAAACGTCACATTGGTATTCGTCAGAGCCCGTTTGACGAATACCGATGTGACGTATAAAATTTCCATACTCCGACCTACAACTGAAAATTTCTTATGCAATACATAAATACTACTTTGTCTAACCCAGACCAGAGAGAAGACTTTGACAAAGCTTCATTCTATCAGCGATAACCATGATGGAAAAGTCAATAATGTATTGGAGGACATGAGCTACTGAAAAGCGTATGTCAATCCTGTTGTTATCGTTGCTCGTTTTAAGAGCGATGCCCACTTGACTAGGCCGGCAGGATCCCATGATCACATTCAATTACAGTATATCTAGACGAGACTTAGTCAGTTAGAAGTGTATCATAGTTGAGGGATATAACTAGGATGTAAGAGATAAAGAAGAATGCAAGAATGATGATATAACTAGTTTGTGTAGCCGTCTCTACAAGTGAAATAGTAGCTTCTGATATGATCCGCAGAGTGACAGGTTGCAGGACGCAGTCTACGGTTTACCCTGGGAGAGCATGGACACGAAGAATAAGCGAACAGTGGCCTTCTTCCTCATGAATGTACAGGAACCTGTACATGTCAAGGCATTAGGAATGGCTGATGTTGGTGTTACTTCTATGACTACGGTAATGTTTCTTTTTTCATTTTTACTGACAGCGTCTCGTGTCCAGCTGACTCTTAGGTTTGTTGATCCAACTGACGTGGTGGCGACGTTGAGGGACATCTATTATTGTATTTTATGTACAGCTTCACTAAGCAAGCAAGCAAGGTTTAAATCATAACCATCACTATGATTATGATTTAAACCTTGCCTGTCGGGCTGTGTATAATAGTATAACCCCATATTTTTGGCAAGTCATGTTTGTAACATGTAATTGGGCGCCGTTAATATTTTCCTATCAAAGGGGTGCAAATCAAGAATGTAGCTAATATTTATAGTGGTTTAGTAAAAACAAAAATACCGAAAACAAGGACACTACAATTGAAAACAAGGACCCAGGACCTCTGCAAAAATACTATACTAACAAGACAGCATTCAATGATTGAATATTGTAGGAATAATTGTATTTCTATTATTTTCAGATCTTGAAAACTTCGATATCTTACTTCACCTTTCTGAATAACATGTGAATGCTGTGCGGCAATTTATATTTTACCATTTGGTATATGCGAATCTTTTGTCTTTTAAATAATACTGTTTACGATTAATTTATACTTGCCACTTCTGTACTATTTTTTGTTTTCAAATAAATACTAGTTTTTGGATCTCTGCACATAATTGAAACGTGTTTAATTTTTATTCGTCCAAACCAATAGAGATCCAGGGATATTTAACACCGCTCTTGGCTGTTATCATGTTTGTACAGTAGACTGAACGTCAGTGGTAACAAAACTAGTATAATCTGGCCAGCAGGCCAGTTTTTGTGGAATTTGAATTCCATAAAACTCCTACGCTAGGCCAGCTCAAGGTCAAAGTGTCAACCGACGTGCTGTCGACTGTATGCTGATCACAAGTAAGAGATGAAACTGTGGTGCACCAACTTACTTAATTAAGGCTATTGCTATCTTTTTCTTTCTGCTTAAAGCAGAAAGAGACGGAAATAAATAAGAGCTGTCAAATTTAGTTTAATTTACATTTTCTTCGACGAACTTGATTCAACATGCTTAAAATTACGCCAAATTCAGGTAATCGAGACGTTATTTAGATTGACACTTCTTAAGCGTCACATGTCTTTTTTTTTCGCGGTCTGTCAGTATGGGAAAACAACACTCTTATTTTAGTTTAGATGGTGAACTAAAGAATCGGCACTATTGCCATGAATAATAAATTTAGTATCTAAAATGGTTAGCTCCTCAACGCTTGCCACGATGCGACATCAACCGCAAAATAACAGTCAAATTTTATCGACGTTTGTGTATGGCGTTCAGAACTGCTAATAAAACATAATACAGGAACGACAGTCGACGCGGGTCCGGATGGCCATGCCACGATTGCGGCGGTAAGCTCCTACTTGAGGAGTGGTTTGAGAGGCGACACGGCGTCCTCACCGTCCGCCTGACGCAGGTCCTCACCAGACACGGTTGTTTCGGGAGGTATCTGTTTCGAATAAGGCGGGAGGAAACGCCCGGGTGTTTCCACTGCGAAGATTGCCCTGAGGAGACGGTGGAGCATACGGTGGAGGTATGCCCGGCTTGGGCGGAGCGCCGCCGTGTCCTTGTGGAGGCGATCGTTTGCGTCCGGCCCTGGTCCAGGCCATGGTACGGAGCGAGAGTGTATCGGTAGCTGTGTCCTCCTTCTGCGAAGCAGTAATGCTCGTGAAGAGGGAGGCAGCGCACGTGAGTGAGAGGCTGTAGGTATATGCGCCCTTACGGCCCTAGCTTCTGCAGGAGACGTCCTAACACGTTCGCGTGAGCAACCCCATTTCTGAATGTTGGTACTGAGGCGCACCTTTTTCCCATACAAAGTTAAGCAACGTCTAAAGACGTCCCGCCGTAATACGTACGTCTTAGAACTGTGTTATGTGGCGCAACGTTATTTTACGTCTGACGTTTATATACGTTGCTGCCACCACGCTGCAGCTGGTCTGATATACCATGCTAAACGACACAACGTTCATAGGCGTCAACTTAAATTTAGGAAATTGAAATGATACTATAACTGGCTAGGAATATAAGTTTAATCAAAAAATCTTTAACATTCTTAATTGTCCGAGTCAAAAATCTTTATTACTTTTTAATCAGCCTTAATTGTATAGGTATGTACCTCTTTAATAATTAACAAACAATGTTTAATGTTAGGTAGGTATGTTAAAATATGAAGATGTAGACTATAGGTTGGTAGCTGTTTGATTATGCCACTCTTCAAAACATGAAGGGCATAGAGCAGGCTTCTCTGGGCACCCTTTGCACCTATAGCTAGTTTCTCTCCGTGTCTTGTTTTTAGTACACATCTTGCATTTCAAAAATGTATTCTTATTACAAGAGATTTTCTTAGGTATCTTTTCAGGCCAGTGACCAATCGGAAAAGATGTTTCTTCATTCGAGGATGGTACAGATTCGTTTCTTACTTTCTGTCGATTATCATATCTATGATGTTTTATCAGTTTGTCTGGTTTTATAGCTGGATCTAATTTTAAGAGTTTTATTATTAAATCCTCCCGAAAGTCTATAAATTCATAACTCTTAGTATTACTACTAAGAGTTATGAAAAAAATATCGTAAAGGTAACTTTACGATATTTTTTATAAATATAAAAGCTGTTCCAAACTGCTAGGTCTAGTATATGGAAAAGTACCTTTTTATACCACCTTACTGTCTTACTGGGAGATGAATAGTATGAGACCATTTGGTCGGAACGGTCAATACCTGACATATATTTATTATAAATCGAGATTTCCAGCGGTTTAGATTTAGGTTGACCGTGTCTGTTATGATCATTAATTATTTTTGGATGGTTTAGGGTGGTAATCATGTGTACAGGTCTTTTGTCGACCCATTTGGACACGTATACTTTATTTTTTCTCGCCCAAACATACTGTCCTTTTTTAAGTTTTTTAGAAACAACTGCTTTAGGATTATCTTTCCTATTTGACCTTAAAGTTCCATTGGTATGTGTTTTTAAATCTAATAGTTTTTCAGACAAGGGCACCGAATTATAATAATTGTCCATAAAAAGATGGTGGCCTTTCAACATATAGGGCCTCATTAGCCGAAGAACGAGTTTTTCTGTTTTCTTTCCTTTATCAGCAGGATCATCGTCTTCCCAGCATACATAATTATATTGAGAACAAATCCTTCTGCAGTCGTCAGCTCGTAAAATTTTATTCCATATCGAGCTTTTTTGCCTTTCATGTTGTTTATGATAAATTAAACAAAGATTTCTTGATTGTCGTTTACTAAGTTTTTTACAATATTTAATTATTTTTCATTATGTAACGCACAGAGGAGTTTTTAAGATGAAGATGAACGAGTGAAGTAATGAATGCGGAAATGAATATTATGAATGATAGTTAAGTATGTTGAATGAAGACTATTGAGCGAATGTGTCGTAGACATCCTCGGGGGCCTTGAAAGATATATATGAAGCTTTCAAGATAATGTTTCCGTGTGATCTGGTGAAGGCAGCAGACACAATCTGTTGATGGCTCTCCGTATAGTGCCTTGTGAAGTAGATACGTCGGCGACTCGTGGCACACCATCAGTGCCGGGAAATAACTTCGAGACTCTTCCAAGGCGCCAGCATAGTGGAGGAGTCCTATCATCCTTGATTAGGACTAAGTCGTCTATTTTTAATTCTCGGCACCGCACCTTCCACTTCGTGCGCTGCTGGAGCTCCGAGACGTACCTACTCTGTTGACCACCGCTTCCAAAAGTGCTGACGAGCTTGCTCTAATCGCTGAAAACGGTCAAGACGGTTTGTGCTATAGTCCAGCAGGTACGGCGATGGTAAAGACGTCAGCGGCCTACCAATTATAAAGTGACCCGGGGTGAGTGGAGACAGGTCTTGTGGCGAAGGACTTAAGGGGCATAGAGGACGGCTATTAAGTATTGCCTCGATCTGAGCAAATAACGAACTCAGCTCCTCGAACGTCAAGTGAATATTTTTAAGCACTCTGTATAAATGAAATTTCGCGGACTTGACCCCGGCCTCCCATAGACCACCAAAGTGAGGAGCGTATGCTGGCGAAAAGCGAAATTCAACGCCTTCGCGAGATGCAGAGTCAATTATAGATTCGCTGTTGGACTTAAGGAAAGAATTTATTTCTTTTGCTGCTGCAACAAAATTTCTACCATTGTCGCAGTAGATGACCTTTGGTTTACCCCTGCGGGCTATAAATCTTTTTAATGTCAGTACAAATGCATCCATTGTCAGGTCATTGACTAACTCTAAATGTACGCATTTGTACCGAAAACAAACGAAAATACAAAGATAACTTTTACTTATTTTACAGCCTCGTCCCTTGCGATCTGTAATAAGAAATGGACCGGCAAAGTCGGTACCTATCGTAGAGAAAGGAAAGTCAGCTTCAACGCGGTCTGCAGGTAAGTTTCCCATAATATTATCCATAGTACGAGCATTGAAACGACGACAGGTAACGCACTCGCGCGCTGCACGTCTAGCTAGAGCCCTGCCTCCTATAGGCCAATAGCGTTCCCTTATAGATGCCAGGAGATGCTGAGGACCAGCGTGCAACAAGCGTAGATGCTCCTGTTTGAATATTAACTTTGTTAAATAATGACTGGAATGTAACAAGATAGGATGACGTTTGTCATACTGGTAAGTAGATGAATCGATGCGCCCTCCGACCCTAAGAATCCCATTTTCATCTAAAAATGGATTAAGAGAGGAGAGAGCGGCTTTAGAATTTAAAGATTTTGTAGTAGTCCTAATTCTATAGGCAAGGAATCTTTCTGGGCTAACTTTATAGAAACGTTGTGAGCGTTTTCTAACTCGGAAACTTGAAGTGGGCCTCGCCATCTGTCCGATTTTTTGTGTGACCTACAATTGTTGGCGAACCTTAAAACTCTAGCAAGAACCCGAATAAGAGTAGTTAAATTAGAATATTTTGCTAAATTTACAGACAAATCTGGCATGGAAGATGCCTCCTCCCCCCCTAAAGTATGGTGGGTCTTAAGCTCTGGCAATTCTATAGAGTCCGCAGCATAAGCGGGCCAGGAACCCTCGGATTCTAAAAGAAATGATGGACCGTTCCACCATATAGAGAGATTTACCTGGTCTGGATCAATGCCACGCGAGACTAAATCAGCCGGATTGATAGAAGTAGGAACATAACGCCAGTCTGTGGGATTTGTTAGCTCATTTATAGCAGCTACTCTGTGGGCAACAAACGTTTTACTTTTATTAGAGTTGAGCCAACCTAATACAACTTTAGAGTCCGTCCAATACACCTGACGTTCAATAGGGCAACGTAATGCGGCTAAAACTGTAGCAGTTAATTGAGCCCCTAATAGGGCAGCGCAGAGTTCGAGCCGTGGTATTGTCGTGGGTTTGATAGGTGCAACCCGTGATTTTGCACATACCAGGCTAACTTGTATAGCGCCGCTAGTAGCAACGGATCTCAAATATATACAGCTGCCGTAGGCACGCTGCGAAGCGTCACAAAAACAATGTATTTGTACTGAGGAATTATTGTCAATTAGAATGTATCTAGGGATCCTTAAAGAAGACAGACATGAAGATTTAGTAGAAAACTTTAACCAGGAAGACCTTATTTCTGGAGGAACAGGTTCATCCCAATCAATTTTGTGACTCCATAGCTCTTGTAGCATAATTTTAGGTTTAATTGTGAAAATAGACAGAAGACCAAGTGGATCAAATATTTTAAATGTTGAGGAAAGTATAGTTCTCTTTGTGACATTTTCAGAAGCCGAAACATCATGCTGAAAGTGAAGTTCATCCGAAGACGGCGTCCAACCTACACCTAGCGTACTTGTCGCATTACTAATCATGAGATTGCCACTTTCCAGGTTAACAGAGTCTGCAAGTAACTCAGGTAAGTTTGAACGGTATTTACGCAGATGAAAACATCCCTTAGCTAACTCAGAAGCGACTGAAAGACGGATATGACGTAACTCCTCCTCACTGCTTGCACCGGTAAGTAGATCATCACAATATAGATCATTTTGTATGATAGTTTTGATCTTCTGATCTGAACACTCTTCACCTATTTGCCAAAGTGAGCGAGTAGTGAGAAAAGAGGCACTAGCGAACCCGTAAGTAACTGTATTTAAACGAAGCGTCCTTAAAGGCTTATCTTCACTATCACGCCACAGTATCAGTTGAAGATTGCGATCAGATTCTTTGAGAAGCACTGAGCGAAACATTTTCTCTATGTCTCCTGTTAAAACATATTTATGCTGTCTAAAACGAATTAATATATTAAACAATGGTTCTTGCACTACTGGTCCCACCATTTGTAGGTCATTAACAGAAACACCAGAAGAAGTACGAGCCGAGGCGTCAAAAACAACACGTAACTTTGTCGACTCGCTTTGTTCCCGTATCACTGGGTGGTGGGGCAAGAAGTAGGCATTAAACAGCCTAGACTCCGGTGATTCAGATAGGTGGCCTAATGCTTCGTATTCGTTTATGAATTGACAATATTGTTGTTTTAATTCTGGTTGTTTTCGGAAACGAGCCTCTAAATTAAAAAAAACCTCTTTTTGGCCAGATTATAGGAATTTCCTAAACAATCTATCCTATCACGAAGTGGCAACCCTACACAAAATTGACCATTACTAGTGCGAGTAGTGTTAGCGAGATAATGTTGCTCACATAATTTTTCTTCACTACTCGGGGGTTTTTTTTGAGGAAAATTTTCAAGTTCCCAGAATCTAGACAACTCGTCATGTATTTTACTAGAGGTGTCATCACTTGAGACCAGATTGACCATGACTGAGTTACTCTTACTAAAACAGGGCAGTGATCCCGTAACGAGCCATCCTAACTTTGACGCCTGAAGTTTAGGATAACCATGTCCTAACGAATGCTGCTGGGCACTAATGATGTCCCAGAATAAGTCAGCACCAATCAAAATATTTATTGGGGATGGTTCATTTAAAGTGGGATCTGCTAACTGAAAGCCATGAATATTTAATTTTTTTAAATCAAAATATGATTGAGGTAAGTTGCCGGTAATTTGCGGCAAAACTAAACATGAAACTGTCACATTAAAAGAACATGTTTCAGAATGAATGCGTAGAATACAGCGTTCTGTGTTAATATTTAATTTGGTGTTACCAATGCCTACTATGGTAGTGTCTGATGGCTGAGGAATCAGGTTTAGATGGCGCTTTACGTCCTGTGTGATAATTGTCGACTGACTCCCGCTGTCGAGCAAAGCTCGCACTATCATAGTCTCGTTGGTGGCTGGGTTGGTAACCTTTACTCGAGCAGTACACAAAAGTACTTTAGAGGGGCACGTTGAGGGCATAATGACGGAATTAACAGAATTGGAGTTTTCAGTTTCCTTTGATATATGAAGAAGAGAATTATGACGTGATTTGCAATGACGACATGTAGCTGAAAGACGACAACGTTTAGCAATATGACCAGATCTCAAACAATTTTCACATAATTTGTTAGAAGAAACAAAGGCTAATCTATCCTCCATTGAGCTCGACTTAAAAGACGGACACTCATAAAGGCGATGAGTATTCTTACAGAACAAACAATCCGGTGTTTTAGAAGTTGGAGTGTTGCCATCGTTTGGTATAGCCACTAAAGACTTGGAACTATTCTGTTTGTTTTGATTATTATAGAACTGTTTTTGTTTATTGTCTTGATTATCGTGTTTATGGCGATAAACGGTCTCCAATACATCAGCGCGACATTTAAGGAAACTGAAGAAATCATTAAGCGAAGGTATGTCACTCAAACTATTCCTATGTTCTTCCCACTTGAAGTATGTACTGCTATTTAATTTACCTGCAATGATATATATAACTAAAACATCCCATTTATCCGTAGGAAGCCCTAGTGAATTGAGTGCACGTAAATTTATGGTGACGTGGTCAATAACATATCTTAAGGACTTGTCATTTTCTTGAACGGAATTAATGTTGAACAAAGACTTAAGATGGTTATTTATCAATTGACGCTTATTGTCGTAACGTTCGCATAAAAGATTCCATGCTTTGGAATAATTATTATGAGAAACTTCCAAATTAGCAATCACCCGAGCGGCTTCCCCGTCAAGATATGATTGTAAATAGTGATATTTATGAATACTTTCGATCTTATCGTTACTATGAACTAGCGAAACAAATGTTTCCTTAAATTCCAACCACTTAAAATACGTACCGTCAAAGTTTGGAATTTTAATCACCGGTAGTTTAAAACCTAACGCATTACAACTGTGATCGTTGTGATGACAAGTAGCCATAGAAGATTTATTTTGAGAATTATTCTCATCATCCTGAACTATTGAATTTTTCTTAATTAGATTTTGAACGAACGCTATACAATGGTAGAAATCGTTTTCTATTAAATCTCTAGTAGCTAACTCGCTACTTTGATTAACGTTGTTAATTTCTATCAGATTCTGCACCTCATCAAATTCGATGAACAATGCCTCAATTTTTGATAGTTTCAATGCGAGTTTACTTATTTCTAATTCTGGAATGGATTCTAATAAAGCTAAATTATCGAGACTCGACTTAAATTTCGTTACGCGTCCTCTAATAGAACCGCGTTTGCTTATTAGTTCCTTTAACTTTTCGGGCATTGTAGTAAACTCGTAATGAGCTAACACAAACAGATGTTAATAGATAAAAATAGATGTATAGCATACGATACGCTCCTCGCTTTGTTGATCAGCTGATGCTCGCGGCTCACGTAGACTGCATACAGTTGTGAGCTACGCAGGTGGGGCGCGCCGGCAGTCAGGTACCAGCGATGCGCAAGCGATGCCGTGTCATAAGTCACAACCACGATCACTGGAATAGATCAATTCCGTGCGCCTTAGTAAACTGATAACAACAACGAATTACTCGTATGACGAAACAACGATGGTTCGTAAGTTTACAGTTAAACTCGGGAAGTATTTACTATGTAAGTGATATATAGATTGAATTGAGTGATAAGAGGGATAAAGAATCGATAATAGTGGAATAGTTTTATAAAAAATGCTTGGTTTGAGTAACGGTAAGAGATTAAAGTTGTAGATACATGTGCATTAATTTAAGATGGCGGTAAGTCTATAAGTGAAATTAATTAGGCTAATTTATGCTTTGCCTATCCTACTTAAACTTCTTTCGAAGATAATTATGGCTAGGCACAATAGACACAAATAGAAAGTAGCAACTTCACTTGACTTCGAGAAACTAAATCCGCTAAATGCACAGACTAAGGGATAACAAAATAGGTACCTATGTTAGTAAGATGGAACGAGCTCACTTTAAATAGGTAGGCAGCTAATCTCAGCAGTCCCTGTGTAGGCAGGAGCACGTAGATAGGTAGATAGTGATTCCTCTGACTCGTTCTAAGGGCGGACTTTGCTCGATCGGAGTTCCGTAGTCCAAGCAGAGTTGCCAGAATGACTTGGCGAAGGTAAGGTTGTTCGACCCAGGTAGAAGTCGGATGCCAGTCCACAGGCACGGCGATCTTGGATTCTCAACTCGGCCTTCCGTTGGTCCTGGTAGATTTCGTCCGGTGTCGACGATGTCCTTCAAGTGCCCTTGACACGGGAACAATCTGAGTGGCTATTTATTTTCGATCCGACGATTGTAGGTCCTGTCACGGTCGCCACTTTTGTTTATGATAAATTAAACAAAGATTTCTTGATTGTCGTTTACTAAGTTTTTTACAATATTTAATTATTTTTCAATATGTAACGCACAGAGGAGTTTTTAAGATGAAGATGAACGAGTGAAGTAATGAATGCGGAAATGAATATTATGAATGATAGTTAAGTATGTTGAATGAAGACTATTGAGCGAATGTGTCGTAGACACATGTACTGTCTGAACTTAATTCTTCCTCTAAACAACAGTAAAGACTCATCTAACGAAAGCTCTTTTTCAGGTTTATAACAATTTTGAAATACATTGCACATGTTATTTATAAAATTATCGATCTTAGCACTTCCTTTAGCATTTAAGTCTGAAGCGTAAAGACATCTTAGTACTTGTTCAAATCTTCTTTGTGACATAGGCTTATATGGAAATATTGGATGATAATACAGAATGTCTGAATAGGTGAACAGTTTTCGTTTTTTAGGAACAGATATTTGTCCTTGTAATAAACACAGTCCGAGAAATTGAAGAAATTCATCTTCTTCAACTTTCCTGAATGAGTATCTACGACTATGTCTCGTCATTGGTCTATTTTTATTGCAAAGAGCCTCACCATATTTATTTGTATGATCGATAACTTGCCTAACAATATGAGATGGAAATAATTGTCTGAATACATTGAGAACCGAAGTATTTTCATCCATATGAAACTGAACGCCTGTTGATGTAGAATCGAAATTGAATTCTGGGATTTCTAATGTTGTGTGTTCCCAATTTGCAGTTGTAGGTGGTGTAACGGGCCTGTTATGCCTCTCTGATACATTGTTTGGGCCTGGTTCTGGGTCTTGCATAGGTATATTCGAACTATAATCAGCCTCCTGTTGCTCTTTGACCGTTTGGGTAGTATTAGACTGGATTATTGATTCCGATTGCACAGATTCACATGAAGTAATAGAATCATCCTGACTACGTGGAACATTTTCAGTTAGTGTCACATCTTGACACTCGTCACAGTCAGTCTGTAGCGATTCGGTTTGGTTCACATCAGATGATGACGATGAGCTCGAACTAGAGGTACGATTACGCAATGGAGCTGTATTTACGGGTTGAGAGCTATTATAAGAACGATTACGACGATATAACCTAGTTTTGTTTACAGAAGGATTGCTGCTGTCACTACTAACTTCATCATTACAAGGATTATAGTCACCATCAGATCCATACTGATCATCATCACTAACACTAAATGGGTCTGGTATCGTGCTTCCCGTCGACGACGCTTCTTCAAAAAGTTTCATAATACGTTCTTCTTCCTTATCCATCTATAACAAAGCAATATTATACCTTTACTAAAGCAAATAGCAATGTAACTATATGTTACGTTATTATAAAAACCTTTACACCATATATTATAAGATTATTACCATGTTCTCACTGTTCAAAATAAGCAAATGCAAAAAAAGCACAGAAAAACCGTTACGAACTTCTCTTTCAAAATTATATCAAATTCATGTTACATAAGACATTGTTTATTACTCAAAAACATGCGGATACTTATTCCAAATAAGTGTAATAAAGAAATTTATAATATTTACTAACCTTTTATGATAAAATTTTACGTAATCCAGAAAATTTGCACGGCGTTCACAACAAACACACGTTAGATCATCTCACTGCGCGCAGGTCAACTGGCGGTGCAGCGGTGGGGATAGCGGTACAAGGGAGGGCGTCATAAGACGTTGCGAGTTTGTGCGCGCGACCTTTGCATGTGTGCGTACAAAACTAGAAAGATGATTTTTTTTATGTCACGTGGCGGTGTAAGCTATGGAAATCAAATGTGTTGCGGCGCTAAGTAGATGCGCCATAGGAATTTGCCCATAAAATAGACGGCCAGAGACGTTCCGTCGAAATAAATATGACAATCTAGAGGACGTCATATGACGTTGCGCCATTTCATAATTATATCAACACGACGTTTTAAGACGTTGCTTATTGTGGCGGCGATCGTTTGCGTCCGGCCCTGGTCCAGGCCATGGTACGGAGCGAGAGTGTATCGGTTGCTGTGTCCTCCTTCTGCGAAGCAGTAATGCTCGTGAAGAGGGAGGCAGCGCACGTGAGTGAGAGGCAGTATATGCGCCCTTACGGCCCTAGCTTCCGCAGGAGACGCCCTAAACGTCGGGAATCCCGGGCTGACCAGACACGGTTGTTTCGGGAGGTATCTGTTTCGAATAAGGCGGGAGGAAACGCCCGGGTGTTTCCACTGCGAAGATTGCCCTGAGGAGACGGTGGAGCATACGGTGGAGGTTTGCCCGGCTTGGGCGGTGCGCCGCCGTGTCCTTGTGGCGGCGATCGTTTGCGTCCGGCCCTGGTCCAGGCCATGGTACGGAGCGAGAGTGTATCGGTAGCTGTGTCCTCCTTCTGCGAAGCAGTAATGCTCGTGAAGAGGGAGGCAGCGCACGTGAGTGAGAGGCAGTATATGCGCCCTTACGGCCCTAGCTTCCGCAGGAGACGCCCTAAACGTCGGGAATCCCGGGCTGATTCCCGGCCACCCTAGGCGTGGGCTGGCGGACGGCGAGTAATCGGTAGCTCGCTATCCGGTAAAGACCAAGCCCGGTTCGATAGCGCGTTATGTTCCACGCACATCTCAAAGAGATGTCAGCACAAACTAAAGGGGCCCGCAAGGGCCGATGCCTGCCAGGGATGCGGGTTGTTCGAAAGACATACCGTGGCCCCTGGCACACACGCAACTGAGGGAACACGACTGGGTTTTAGCCAGTAAAAGTCTGACACGCCCTCCTGCTCCACCCAGAGCGGGAGAAGTCATTTGATGATTTCCGACCCTCAAAAAAAAAAAAAGTTTTCTTTTTTTAAACAGCCTTTTAATGAACTAAAAAGTGAATAAAACGTAAACACACAAACACACATAGTTTTACTAAAACAGAACTTTAATATTTTCTTGCAAGCAGGTTTATGTTTATGTGTAAGAAGGACGAATGAATATGTTTCAAATCATCAAGTGCGGAAATGACTTAGCTTTCAGCAATTACGTATTTCTGAAGCAGTTCTCTTTAATTATTTATGAACGTTATGAAAACAAACCGCGTTTCTCATAAATTAATTGTTCCTAGTCATTGCGCATTCCAAGTAAAATATCAACTTTAATAATACAGCACCCTGTATGATGTTTGCATATATGTCTTAATTATCTCATAATATATGCCCTTTCATGTTTACAAGCATGCTTCGGTATTGATAAGCCAATCGTTTTTTTATGGAAAACTATATTCCATATAATAACAGAGATGGACAGTGTACACAAGGGGGTTGCAGTGTGGGTTGTTTTGCAGGGTTAAAGCTACGCCTACCATGGTATGTTTGTGGAGAAGCCATCATTTTTCAACTTTCTTTAAATGTAGGACAACTATGTCATATAGGGAACGTGCACGAACTATAGTAACAGCACAAATCGACACGAGCGCCACGGTGTGGTCAAAAAAACAAACTGTTTAGACCTGTCTTCGTGTTACCGCCAATGTTTATGTTAATGTTTACTTTATTTTTATGTCGTTTCTAATGATTAAAATTATGAAATATGGGTTGCGGCTGATTAATAATGATCGTCAGCGGAAGTGTTCGAGCATCCAGAAACATAACAATACTTTTTATACTTAGTAATTATGTTATTTTCACTTTTTCTATGAGATTATTTTATTACGTGAAGTGTCAATTTCAAGTAATCACTCCGAGAAAACTTCATATTTGCGCCACTAGGTGGCAGACCCTTCGTCATGCACGTTCCCTATAAATACCAATGATAATCGTGATGGGTCGGATGGTAAAGTTGTTACCAATATCAGTTGTCAAATAATAAAATAAACAATTTAACTATTAAAAAAATGTGAAAATTGCCACGAAATAAACCACCCATGATCATTAATAAGGCACCAAACACGGTGATGAGAGCAACAATTCAATACAGATTTTATGGGATTCTAACCAAATAATCATAATTTTACATAACTGTTGAAAAAAGGTTCTACGGATAGAATTTCATTTGATATACTTTTTGTTTTCTTTTGATAAACTTGCCAACGCTGCTACGAGTACAAAAGTTGAGAACATTGAAATTGACTTGAAAAACCTTAAGACACCGCACCAGCAGGGCCAGAACTTGAGTGCCTCACCTGTGAAGATGTCGTTTCTGAACTGCATGAAAGAGAATTCAGAAGCAGCAATATAATTATAGTGGGTATACCTGAAGCAAAAAGTGGCAGCACACGAGGAACGAGCTGCTTCCGACAGTAGAGAAGTCAAAGAAATTATAAAAACTATTTTTCCTGAGTGCCCTGAGACAAGTAGAATTCATCGCCTAGGCTATTTTAAACCAGAAATGGCTGGTCATATTAAGGTCTATTTACCATCTCAAATTGCGAAAATGATACTCCGTAATAAAACAATCTACACGAACGAAACTGTTAAATTATACTCGGATCAAACCCCATACCAGCAAAACTTCATGAGAAAATTAACAAAAGAACTACACAATACCGAACACAAAATGATGAGAAAGATCTCTTACTAAAATACGTTAATAATTCACCGAAAATAATACACAAGCCATCAAAAAACTAATTGTAACCACACAACTACAACTGAACACTGGACAAGGCAAAATAACATACGAAATTACTAGCAGCTACAATAACCTAGGAACATGTCAAACATCATTAAGATTTTTGTATGCCAATATCCGTAGCTTGGTAAAACCTGGCAAAATAGACGAACTTAACTGTATACTGGCAACAATTAAAAACGTTCACATAGTCGCACTAGTAGAAACATGGATTAAAAACGAAACAGAAGCTAAAAGTTTACGATTACCCAACTACAAGCATTACTATAACTTCAGATTACAGTCAAGAGGAGGTGGAGCCTCAACACAATTTTCAAAAATATAAAACATGAGTACCTACATAAGTGACAAATGTGAAGATGACAACCACTTCATATGGGTGCACATACAAAATTTTTCTCTCGATATTGGCGCCATATATGAGACAGAAAGAACCAATTCGAAAAAGTTCCTCAAGACCTTTGTCGCGACGTCTGCCCGTATATGTTCAGATCCTACTATTTAAAGGAATCATGCGATACTAGAGTATTATGTTGATCTCTTATGAGGTTGTTACCTTAGACAGACGTAGCGAATAAGAAAAAAAATATTATGTGTAATTTTTACCTGAGTTTACTTTATCTGCTTCGCTTGTTAATTCTTTATGGAGACAGAACATGAAACGCAGAGCAACCAGACTTGAACACAGGGGCCACTTTCACCATCTGTAGATAGTTACCATCGATGAAACCGACACTTCGATGTACTGAGCCTGCAAAGCCCAAATTGTGGCAATCTACAATGTAGGGCATCTTAGGTTATTGGTATTTACTGAAACCAGAGGTCAAATGTTAGCTCTTGTTATTACATTACTCAACAGCTGGAAACCGGTATGGTTTCCGCCCCTGGAAGCTCACTTCCAAGGGTTACTCATCGAAGGGCTTTAAGGTCAAGCATACCTTTAGATGGCGGTGGACATGATTAGGCCATTCGCACCCCATCATTTCTCATCGAAGGGCTTTAAGGTCAAGCATACCTTTAGATGGCGGTGGACATGATTAAGCCATTCGCACCCCATCATTTCTCATCGAAGGGCTTTAAGGTCAAGCATACCTTTAGATGGCGGTGGACATGATTAAGCCATTCGCACCCCATCATTTAACTAACATACTAAGACTAATTGAGATCTCAAAAAGCTTCAGTTTTAATATACAACTACAACATACAAAGTTAGCAAACCTCATTTGTTTACATGTAATCGTTATCCAGTATTTCTGTATTCAATTCTCAATAACACTGGGTTCAGTGAATAACATAAACAGAAACTTAAAAAGGTACTGAATCGTTTGTTGATGTCATTCTCGTAGACACAAATCGTTTATTGGTATTCTATAGTAAGGAATATCAATCAATAATAAAGCATTAGATACTCAGCTTTCAATCCAGAGATGCCGGCTCCAACTCCGGAACAAACTCACTCTGATAAACACGCTTCTAACTAAAACATTAGCTAAACACAAACAAGATAAAACCGGATTCTTAGTTTCTTACCGGATTGGAATTGACAAGTTCGCGCGTACTTCTTGCGATGTCCCATCGATGTTGCCATTGCATAAAGTAATTGTTGTAATGTTGCCATGTCTGATTATTGTTCTATTTACATTCGCGGATTATATCTTCTAAAGTCCGCGACACTCCCGGCCGACAAATTAAAGTAATGTCATTAGGTTTTGCGTCCAGTCTCTGATCTTCTGCAGAGCTCTCGTGGCCGCACCTCTTCTTTCCTTTGGTACTTCTTTGTCCTTTTTCTTATACTCATTATTCTTATCCTTATCAATATTATCGTCATCTATCTTATCGTCATGTATCCTCCCGTTGGCCTCTAACGATTCTTCACTATGTACGGATGTATCTCTGACGCAATTGGTTTCATCTCTCTGATCATTTATAGTTTCACTGGTTTTTCCTATATCTATAGGTGGCATTGCTACGTCTATAGAGTGAGTGTCCTGTGTGTCGAATTCTTCATTTCTTATAGATTCGTTATATACTCGATTAGATTCGCTTTCACCGTCTTCTATTTCAAGAGGATATAGATGTGCTAAAGATCTTGTGAATTCTTTGTTACCTATTTTTACTTTAGCTACTCTACATAGCCCATCTATCCCCTCTTGAAGTGAGACTATCGTTCCTACTTTCCAGGTTTCTCTATTTGTAGAATCACCTCTCAACTGGACGATCTGGCCCACTGCTGGTGCACTTTTCGCAGTTACTCTTGGTTCTTTGTGTGAATGCTGGTATCTCTCGCGAAGACTTGGTAAATACTTCCGTTAACAAAGTTTTCAAGCGAGCTTTCTACCGTTATACATTTTCCCATTGTAAGAAAATCTGCTGGTTTTAGAACGTGTTCTAATTCTGAGTCTACGCTAGTAAGTGGTCTTGTATTTACAGATGCTTCAATCTCTTTTGCAACTGTAGTTAACTGACTGTGTGTCAGCATGTGTTTTCTCAATATTCTTTTCATGCAATTTTTAACTATACCGATTAGTCTCTCGTAAAAACCCCCGAACCACGGCGCCAGTTGGGGTATGAATCTCCATTGTATCTCTTTATTGATACAGTATTGTTTTGACAGTATTTCAGACATAAGTTTGAAATGCGTGGCATTGTCTGACGTTATGAGTGTTGGAATGCCTCTGGTAGCTATCATTCTCCTCAATGATAGTAGCCCTTCTTCTGCCATTAGATCTTGAACGACTTCTAGGTGTATAGCTCTTACTGCTAGATAGGTGTAAAGGCAAATCCATCTTTTGGTTTCTCCGTTTTCTCCTTTCACCAAAAGCGGTCCCATGTAGTCCACTCCTACGAAAGTAAACGGTGCACTATAGTTCACTCTTTCTGGTGGCAGCGCTGGTGTAGGTGGAAGCTTAAAAGGTCCCCCACCACGTTTCACACAATTCGGACATCGTCTCAGAAGTTTCTGAACTTGACCTTTTCCTTGAGGGATCCAGTAGGATTGACGTATGATACTCAAGGTGTGATTTACACCCACATGATAATTTTCATTATGTGTTTTCATTATGATATTATTGGTAAATTCACTCTCCTTTGGAATGAGAATAGGATAGCGTTTCTCAAAGGTCCAGTCTGTATTCATCAAGCGACCTTTACAACGTAAGATGTTATCTACGTCTTTAAATAATCTCAAATTGCGACTTAAGTTAGTCTCTTCATCATTGTATTCTTGTGGGAAATATTCGGCTTGCAATTTTTTAATCGTTTCAAGTTTGTTTGACATTCCACTCGTTTGGGCTTGAAAATTTCTTTGTAATTCTCTCGACTTGTCAATCTTCTTTTCCGGTGTATCTTGACACTCTTTATTAACATATCTTTCGAATCGAGGTACACTCGGGAGACCCTCCCGGGACATTAGGTTTATGGACTTTACCTCACTTGTAGGCCAAGTTTCGGATCCTTGTGTCAAAAACTGAGGTCCTACTAGCCATCTATCTCTGTCCTCTTTTGTGCTTGTCGATCTCGTAGCAACATCTGCAGGATTAAGTTCGGATGGAACATACCTGATAGTCATTTCTTTGTTTCTCTTGATTTCTTCAATTCTCCGTGCAACGAATGGTGGCAATAGTTTGTCTGAATTCACCCAGTCGATAACTATTTGACTGTCAGTCCACAATATTTGTAGTCTTACTTCTATTTTTAGAGAATCGACTACATATCTCATTAAACGGCTTCCAATTAGTACTCCCAGTAATTCCAATCTAGGTATCTTGAGGTGTTCCTGGTCCTTTATTGGAACCAGACGAGACTTACCGATCACAAATGATATTTCACTTTTGGATACTATATAAATTACTGCAGCGTATGCTTGCATAGATGCATCTGTAAAGCAATGCAAGTCACAGTTCTTTCTAGGCAATCTGGTATAACGTCTTGGTAATGCGATTTCAGAGTTCTCGCTAAGGTCGTTGTTGATTTCTTTCCATTTTGATGCGAAACTTTCAGGTATGGGTGTATCCCATTTTATCTTTTCTTTCCATAATTCTTGTAACAATAGCTTTCCTGGTAACAATGTAGGCGTGGCGAAGCCACAAGGATCAAAGACTGAAACGATTATTCTTAGAATGTCTCTCTTAGTATTTGCGTTAGGTTTGTTATTATTAAAACGTAGTCGTAAAGTATCTTCTTTTAAATGCCATTCTAAACCTAATAATTTTATGATCTGATTTTGGTATGCGTCAGGAATCTCATGCATGAATTCTTCAGAGTTCGAGCTCCATTCTCTTAGATTCATAGATATATCGTGAAATGTATCTTTACAGCGTTTACAAAGAATCAATGCTTCTTGCACTGTCTGTGCACCAGTCACTAGGTTGTCTACGTATATGTCATTAACCGCGCTCCTAATGACGGAATCTTTTGATTTCATGAGATGGTGTTTAATGGTGGCGTTAAGCAAAAATGGACTTGATATTATTCCAAAAGGAACGCGAGTGAATCTCATACATAACAAGTTATCCTCTGTGACCGGTTTAGCAGTATCCTTAAGCCATAGGAACCGTGTAACGTCCCTGTTTTCTTTGTGTAATCCTATTTGTAGGAATGCCTTTTCTACATCAGCTGCTATACCAATTTGGTGCGATCTGAATCTGATTATCAGTTTAGTTAGGTCTTCGAGCATCATCGGCCCGCAATATAAACATTCGTTTAAGCTTTTATATCCATTAACTTTAGCCGAAGCATCGTACACAATTCTAGTTGGCTTTCCTGGCTGTTGGACACCGTGATGTGGTAAATAGTGTACAGGTCTAGCCTCGTCTATAGTTTCAATAAATTCGGGAACTATTTCAATTATTCCTTTCTGTTGCTGATCTTGCAACGTGTCATCATATGACTGTATAGATTCGGAATTCATTCGTTTTATTAGGCTCTTGAGGCGGCCGAATGCCATTCCGAAGTTAGTGGTCAGATTAGGCGGATATTCTTTCCAAGGCCAGTGCACGTAATACCTTCCTTCGATAAGTTCGGTAGTTTCATTGAAGCTCCGAATCGCTTCTTCGTCCTTTGTTATCTTCGGAGAATCGGTTATCCCGATGGACTCAAGATCCCACAGAGAGGATATGTTTACTTGATCCATTGGCAGGTCCGGTTTAGTTAAATTCACATCTAGCTCTGTTTGGAAATATGTAGTTACCGTTAAAGCCTCTTTAGTGTCCAGATTCATTATTCCGGATAATATCCAACCGAACTTGGAATCAATTAAATACAGGTTTTCTCTAACTTGGATCTTCTCAGTTTTCATAAAGCTGTAGTAGTAATCGTTACCTATAAGAATATCAACTTGGTCAGATGAACTATCATCAGCTAGTAATTCTTTCTGTTTCCAGTTACTAAGCTCACGTGGTGCTACTGGTATTCCTTTACATATCATTGGTATTACATTTGCATAAATTGATTGTTTAGACATGTCTCGGGTTTCCAAATTGAGTCTAACTACTGTACTTTTGAGTTCTCGGGGAGCTTCTGCTCCAAAGGTAAAAACAGATAAGTTTTCTTCTTCCTCAATTGGAAGATCTAGTTTACGTGCGATTTTCTGAGTGACGTGGGATCTTTGTGACCCAGAATCCAGCAAGATTCGACATTTAACCTGGTGGGAAGCATATCCTTCCTTTGAGGCTATAGCAACTGCCGTTTGCAACACAGTGTCTCGTTTACTGTTTATTGCTGACAGCGTAGATGACTTTACTTGAAAAGGAAATTGATTGGGACACAATGCTCTATTGTGTTTCCCACGTTCTTTACAATAAAAGCATGGCTTCTGTGATTTGCAACTTTGGATGCTATGGCCAAAACGAAATCATTGATAACAACGGTTTTTGATCACAGTCTTTCTATCTGTAGAAGTTTTATATTTATCGCATTGGTCGTTGAAGTGGCTACCATTACAGAATATACAGCTTAACTTGGCCCTTTTCCTTTGAGGTTCTCCTGATGACTTGACCTTCGACGACCTGATTTCTTTATTATTGCTCATATTTTCCTTTGCTTCAATGGGACGTCTCCTGTTCTCTTGTGTAACATGCAGAGTTTCCACCGTGTAATTTTCAATTACCTTAGGGTTTCGTTCTTGTGTTATTTGACTCGCATCTTCACGGGCAGTAATCATGATTTTCAAAAGTTTCCTCAACTCTTGAATAGAGTTCTCAGTCAATTTTATCTTAAGTTCATAAATTAGGTCTTCCGGAAATTTCTCGAAAATTAGATGCCTCAAATGATTATGGTTTATATCTTCACCAAGTGACTCTAGGACTCTTAAATGCCGTTCTACTTCGTTTAGTACTTTCCTGCACTCATCTGTTGTTTTACCGGCAGTTTTAACTTTAGACAACGCAGAGTAATGAGCGTCGACTAAATGGCAAGTCTTCCCATACCTTTCTTTCAATGTTCTCAACGCAATCGGGTAGTTGGCGTTAGTAGTGTCGAAACCGTCAATAACCAGCTTGGCTTCCCCTTTTACTGATGCTTTTAGGTACAGTAACTTATCGACCTCAGTGATGTTTCTAGCGTCGATGTTAGAACTGAATTGGTCCCAAAATTGATGCCAGTTCAATACGTCCCCGTCGAACTCAGGTAAGCTTAGTTTTGGCAGGCGGCTAGAAGTGCTGCTGGCTTGGGTGGCCCCCTGTTCGACTGTATTGTTTCGCGTAGAAAACATTTTAATTTTCACATTCAATTCGGCGAGGTTCTGTTCAGCTTCAAGTTGAACTTCGCTCGTTTTTCCTATGTCGTCAGCGGAAGGATCATTAACCACACGAAAGTAGTTAGTGAGGTCTTCGTTAAATCTCTTTAACGACGATTCAAGTTTAGCTTTTACAATTTCTGCGTCATATCTTGTCTCATCGTTACTTAAAGAGAGGCGGGAGGATAAGATAGACTGATGTTCGATTTGATTTGCTAATAATTGCAAACGGTGCAACAATAATTCTTCCATGTTTGCACAGGTCCTGTAACCGAAAATTGTATCACGCCTGTGCTTTTAACTAAGATGCACAGCATAATCGTCTTTGTAATATTGTCTTATTACAATGAACAATAATAAGGGAATTCCTCTTTTCTCAAAAACTTACTCTAGAAGTGTATGAGTTTATATGATAAATTAAGCCCAACATTGTGATCACATGCCATTACCTCATTCGGAACAGTCTCTATTCAGATGTTTGTGAAATTCTTTCAGATACTCTATGTGTACCTACTTATCGCTATCATTTAGTTTGTTAAAAGTTCGTCAAATCTGACTTTAGCAAGTATTTATTAATAAGTACTTAATCTCACTTGATGATTGTTTTCAAGAAATGTATGCAGAATCAGAAGTCTATAATGAACACCATTAGATCAAGTGTTAACATTCTACAGTACTCAAAGGGTTAATTGATTTGATAAAACTATGTTCAAACTTATTTAATGTACTACAAGAGTGGTGGTACCTAGTACTCTTTACAGATTTGTGTAATTATGTCCTCTGTAATGTTAGCTTGTCAAAACAGTAAATTTATCATAATTATTATAATGGTAAAGGTAATTGTTTCCCCTTATTTTCAGATGCATTTAAGTTTACAAGAAACTTAAATATCCGAGGTGTGTTAACACGTGTGAAGGCTACTCATTATTTATAGATTAGTCGATGATTTCATTTGAATCCTGAAAATATAGTTGACATGTTTCAAATGTTTTAATGTAACATAGTACGAACTTAACAAGTTCTGCATTTTAACATGAAATTTGTCTTAATTAATTTACTGTATTTGGTTTCAGAAATCTTCAGGATCCTGTTATAAATAACAGATTAATCATGGACAAGTTTGTTTCCCCAGTGGGCTAACATAATGTAATTTTGACAAGGAAAGTTTATATTTGAAGAGGTCATTACTCCATACTAAAATAAATGTTCATAATAATCACTGCTATAGTTGATTAATTAATGTATCTTTGTGACAAAATTTATCTCACATTCAAATTGCTATGCTATCAACTATTCTTCAGCAATTATAATTAAATGTGTCCAGGTATTACAATATTAATAAACAAATAGTTAAGTTCTTAGGTGTGGTACTCAATAAATGCTAGTACTCCCTACCTCTTTTGTTTCCAAGTAAGACACATTTACTTTCACAAGATAATCAAGATATGGCTAAGTAGAGTTAAATACTTTAAATTTTAACTACTTATTTAAATATTATGTTGTGATAAGTCTCACTTCTAGTATTGATTCTACTCCCTCTATGTTACGTGAGGTGTAATATTATTTATGCATGTTAGTCATATCATTCAAACTTACTTAGGTACTCGGTGCTTACTGAACTTTCTATTATGTAGGTATGTCATCAGAATTATGCCAGTGTGAGTTACTTACTAAAAGCGTGTAAGCAAGTAGGTAGTCTTTATTTGAAGAAACCGATCTCTTTGCAATTTGTGTGCACACTCGTGGTACACCAATCTTAAGGTCCGATTTCATCTACCTACCAATCTTAATAAAAGTCTATTTACCTGGTAGTTGTGTAGGTATACGTAGTTTTCGTCTACACAGCGAATCGTACTCGGAGCTGTACTTTCCGATAGGTATTAGGCCCGAGGCCGCAAAATACTGGCTCAAGTTGGTCGATACGTTTTCTGTAAATCCCCAATTATCACGTCAATCCTTATGGTTTTTACAAAGGCAACATGGCAATTCTCATAGGCCATTTGATATTTATTAGGATACGATCATAGATGACAAAATAAATACCTAGCTATAAAGATTATTTTTTTTACACATTCAGATTAGGTAAATTCACAATTCACTTAACTAGGTCAACAAAAAGTTCAATCGTTTAAAACCATATTCATATTGATAGCTTACCAATAGATTCTAACTTTCGTGTTTTATAGCAGACGCCAATACTTCAGCAAGAAAAGGTATTCAAATTTTTCTCGTCAGTAATTCGTTCCATGCGTCACAACACAAGTGAAACTTTGCCGCCATATTTAGTGCGGTAGTAGTTAACCGTATAAATCGTAACGATAATCTTTTTTTTAAATAATCGATTTCTCATTGATCGATTAGAATAAAATTCCAGTGATATCTTCTACAGTATATTGTATCAGTAAACACTGAGTAGAAATAAACGAATTTCAAACGTAACTTTATTGTAATCAATAAATTTGCTAAGGATTTACCCTTAGTTGCCTAATTGGTTTAGACTTCACGTACTGCGAGATGTTATCTGAAATACGAATTGACTCCATCGCATCGCACCATACACCGCAATTATATACACAGTAAAGAATGCCATAGACAAGTTTACTACCGTAATGTTAAAAGTAGTATGAATAGTACCAATTAATATCCTGTGGAAATTGATTCTTGATTTATTAGAACGAACATGAAGATCGTGTCTTTAAACTTAATATGGCGTATCGTCTTCTCGTTTCGTATCATTGCTCTTCAATTTCTTGTCCAAACCTTGTGGTTTGTAAGGTTTATACTTAGTAATAATCAATATTCCAAACTTAATATTAAACAGTATCTCAGTCCTAATTTTATGTCAGATACATTAGACAAACGGAACCACAATCGATTTATGCGAGTGTATTATGAATAATGAAAATACTTCAGCTGAAGTAGGTACTTTTATTTTTTAACTTCTTATTACTCAAAACTAAAAGGTAAAACAAAACTTTGTATACATAAGCAACAAAGAAATTAATTAAGAATTATTTAGCTCTTCAGTGCTGTATTTAATCCTTATAGTTTCTTAAATTTCATTCCATTAGAGAGTTGGCTCGTAAATAATACTAGTAGGTATATTGCTTGGAATGGACGACGACGAACTTTCGGCCGGATCAAAACAATCCTTCATAAAGTAAAGGCATTGATTAATGACATGTTACGATTCAATATAATAAAATAAAATAATAATTTAATCTTTTAATTACGCAACTTAGGTAATTACAATAGTTCACAATAATTATTTACAAGTTGAGGTAACTGGCGTCATCTAGTGATTCATTCGGAAAACGTCAGTTATAAACCAGTGATATTAGCAAATTTTACAATTGGTGATTTTTGCACAATAATGATAACAAAATAGATCTTTAATTCGTCGTGGTGTCGGTGGCCTCTGCTCAATCCTGTGTGCTCTGTTTACATTTGTACATACTGCAACTAAATCTTTAATCACAACTTCTAGTGTGGTTTAAAGCTTTAAATATCTAAATAATAATTGCTCTTCTCCATTCTTGGTGATAAGACTTGTGTCATTTCACCGTTCTCTTACTCATGGTGCTGCTGCCATGCCTGCATTAGGCTCTCTTGGCACTCATAATATTCTTGAAACCAGAATATCCCAGCATCTCCACCATGTCGCGACGTCTGCCCGTATATGTTCAGATCCTACTATTTAAAGGAATCATGCGATACTAGAGTATTATGTTGATCTCTTATGAGGTTGTAACCTTAGGCAGACGTAGCGAATAAGAAAAAAAATGTTATGTGTAATTTTTACCTGAGTTTACTTTATCTGCTTCGCTTGTTAATTCTTTATGGAGACAGAACATGAAACGCAGAGCAACCAGACTTGAACACAGGGGCCACTTTCACCACCTGTAGATAGTTATCATCGATGAAACCGACACTTCGATGTACTGAGCCTGCAAAGCCCAAATTGTGGCAATCTACAATGTAGGGCATCTTAGGTTATTGGTATTTACTGAAACCAGAGGTCAAATGTTAGCTCTTGTTATTACATTACTCAACAGCTGGAAACCGGTATGGTTTCCGCCCCTGGAAGCTCACTTCCAAGGGTTACTCATCGAAGGGCTTTAAGGTCAAGCATACCTTTAGATGGCGGTGGACATGATTAGGCCATTCGCACCCCATCATTTCTCATCGAAGGGCTTTAAGGTCAAGCATACCTTTAGATGGCGGTGGACATGATTAAGCCATTCGCACCCCATCATTTAACTAACATACTAAGACTAATTGAGATCTCAAAAAGCTTCAGTTTTAATATACAACTACAACATACAAAGTTAGCAAACCTCATTTGTTTACATGTAATCGTTATCCAGTATTTCTGTATTCAATTCTCAATAACACTGGGTTCAGTGAATAACATAAACAGAAACTTAAAAAGGTACTGAATCGTTTGTTGATGTCATTCTCGTAGACACAAATCGTTTATTGGTATTCTATAGTAAGGAATATCAATCAATAATAAAGCATTAGATACTCAGCTTTCAATCCAGAGAGGCCGGCTCCAACTCCGGAACAAACTCACTTTGATAAACACGCTTCTAACTAAAACATTAGCTAAACACAAACAAGATGAGATGTCGTGCGGTGTCCCACAGGGATCGGTCCTGGGGCCGCATCTGTGGGACATCGGATACGACTGGGTGCTGCGCGCCGACCTCCCTAGCGGCGTCAGCGTAGTTTGCTACGCTGACGACACGCTGGTCCTGGTGCAAGGGAGGTCGTACCAGGCGGCGGCCGACTTAGCGACACACGGAGTTGCGACAATCGTCGATAGGATCCGGCAACTGGGACTCGAGGTGGCCTTGCACAAGTCCGAGGCCATGTGGTTTCATGGTCTTCGGAATGCGCCACTGACGGGTTCCCAGATAACGGTGGGAGGGGTTCACATCGGCGTCGAGTCGACGATGAAGTACCTAGGACTCGTCCTCGACAGCCGGTGGAACTTCGCGGAGCACTTCCGACGTTTGGCTCCCAGACTGGAGCGGGCCGGGGCTGCCTTGAAGCGGCTCCTGCCCAATCTAGGGGGGCCAAACGCCTCCTGCCGGAGGCTCTACGCGGGGGTCGTGCGGGCCATGGCCCTATACGGGGCGCCGGTGTGGGCGCCTACATTGAGGCGCCAACCAGCACGCCGGTTGAAGGCGGCCCATAGGGTCATGGCCATCCGGATGATCCGGGGATACCGCACGATCTCCGGTGAGGCGGCGGGCCTCCTTGCCGGATTACCGCCATGGGATCTGGAGGCAAACGTCCTCGCGCTTACTTGGGAGTGGCGCGAGGAGGCCAAACGCCGGGGCGTAACTCCGCTGCCGCGGGAAATCGCGGCACGGCGGACAGAGCTCCGGCAGGATCTCATGGCGACGTGGAAAGTGCGATTGTCGCAACCCAGTGCTGGGCACGCCGCGATTGCGGCGGTAAGTCCCCTCTTTGAGGAGTGGCTTGAGAGGCGGCATGGCGTCCTCACCTTCCGCCTGACACAGGTCCTCACCGGACATGGCTGTTTCGGGAGGTTCCTGTTTCGGATTGGGCGGGAGGAAACGCCCGGGTGTTTCCATTGCGAAGATCGCCCAGAGGACACGGTGGAGCATACGGTGGAGGTCTGCCCAGCTTGGGCGCAGCAACGCCGTGTCCTCGTGGAGGTGATCGGCGGCGGCGATCTCTCGCGTCCGACCCTGGTCCAGGCCATGGTACGGAGCGAGAGGGCATGGCTGGCAGTCGCCTCCTTCAGCGAAGCAGTTATGCTCGCAAAGAGGGAGGTGGCGCACGTGAGGGAGATGCAATACATGTGCCCTCACAGCCGTGGCCTTCGCAGGAGACGCCCTGGGCTTCGGGAATCCCAGGCTGATTCCCGGCCACCGTAGGCACGGGCTTGCGGACGGCGAGTAATGGGTAGCTCGCTGTCCGGTACGGACCAAGCCCGGGTCGACGGCGCGTTGTGTTCCACGCGCGCCTCAAAGAGATGTCAGCAGCAACAGATGGGGCCCGCAAGGGCCGATGCCTGCCGGGGGTGCGGGTTGTTCGAAAGAGATACCGCCGCCCCTGGCACACAGGCAACTGAGGGAACACGGGTGGGTTTTAGTCAGTAAAAGTCTGACACGCCCTCCCGCTCCACCCAGAGCGGGAGAAGTTATTTGATGATTTCCCACCCAGAAAAAAAAAAAAAACACAGACAAGATAAAACCGGATCCTTAGTTTCTTACCGGATTGGAATTGACAAGTTCGCGCGTACTTCTTGCGATGTACCATCGATGTTGCCATTGCATAAAGTTATTGTTGTAATGTTGCCATGTCTGATTATTGTTCTATTTACATTCGCGGATTATATCTTCTAAAGTTCGCGACAACCTTTTCGGATAAACTTCAGAAACGGAAACGAACAATCATATTTCTTGATTTTAACTACAATCTGCTTGCGCCAAACCGATTTAGGTACTTCTGAATATACTGATGCACTCGTGGAACAGAGGTACACCATATTGAATAAAATTGATGATAAATACTGCACTAGGGAAACTTGAACCACCAAAAATATATTGGATCATATATGCACCAGCCTCAAAGATCATAAGATACGTCTAGCTATTATAGAATCTGCCATGTCTGATCTTAAACAGATATTCTTAGAAGTCGAGAGGTATACCTAGGCCCAAGGCTATTCGAAAAGTGAAATTTCAAGCTATATGATACATAAATCTGTATAAAACTGTAAAAGACCTAGAAAGATGGAAAAATCTATGTAAAGTTTCCTCCTTCTGAAAGATGTGAAAATATTATCTACTACAATAACACCACCTTCATTAGATTTAAATTAATGTCTCTACACATGAATCTAAATCTTATTAATTTAATCCGTTGTCAAATGCTATTTTACCTGATTTTGTTATATCGTTAGCCCTCCACTAGAGACAACATGAGACTAGGCAAAGTGAGGTTGTATCATTGAAGACGATGATAGAAAATCAAAAATGTATTGAATTGACATAATTATAAGCTACCGAAACGCTTATATCAGTTTCGAAACGATTGCCGCTTGCCCAAGTCCCCAGATTTAATGATGATTTTAAAACATCTGTCATTATTAATTTGATAAAACTCGGGTCCTTGGGTCCCGGGCCACTGAAAAGCTTCCAGGTGGCCGAAGTCAACTCGCGGAGGCCCGTTAGAGGTTTTAAATGACATATTACATTTTCAACTCTTCAATTCTGTTAATTCCAGAGCGCAGACGCCTGCAACACCTGTCAAATGTGCGGTGGGTTCCGCCTCCTTCCGTGCAGAATCTGCAAAGGATCCAAGAAGAGCCTTCACAGGAACCACTTCACGGCAGAATTTGTGGCACTCAAGTGCATGAATTGTGATGAAGTGGGCCTCGTGAGGTGCGAGGCGTGCTGCTAAAGGCATGGACAGAAAAAGACAATTGGATTTTTTCGATAGAAGTGTTACAAATGAACTAAAATTATTGATGTATAACGAGAATTCAGAAAGTATAATTAATTAGACTAAAAATATTATTTTGTCTTTATTTATTTGTCAATTAAATTCTAGACCTTAGTCTAAAGAATTGTGAAACTGTTCATACTTAATATTGTTATAAAAATATGGCGTTAGCGACAAAAACTTAATATAAATTTAAGTAATATATGTATAAATCACATTAATCAGGAAAGTAAGAAAATTACTATTTACATCAACGCCATCTAGCGTTGGCGTCGGAGATTATGTTTTATCATGTTAATTATTTAATAAAATTAGTACACTGCTTATTATTATTTAAAATAATAGTACATAGTAAGGCATTACATGGGAGACGAGCAAACGAAGTGATTTTTTAACATTTTTTATCAATCAAATGTTGCTCGATCCTCCAACGGGCATTTCTTTACATTCTTAACCTTAGCATAGAATTTAGAAAAATTATGTTTGCTAACACAACAACGTAAGTTTGACCAGTTTTAACTTCTTCTTTTTTGTATATAGAGAAATAAGTCAACCTTTTTTAGTAGAACACAGGGTGGCTATTAGTTTATCACATTAATAAAATTAGTTCAGCAGTTATTGCAAGTCGTTAACACTCTGTTAAAATAATAAAATCATCAAGATTCAATTCAAATGAAAAGTGAATTCAAACAAAATAAATAGCATACAAATTGGCATGAAATAAGCAACCCTTGATAAAGGCACTAGACACGCGCGGGGCGATGAAATCAACAATTTAACACAAATTTCAAGGTATTATTACCAAATAATTACAAAATAAAATTGTTGTCAAGTACTAAAAAGATCAAGAAGGTCCCACGGCTAGAATGTAAGTTATTATGAATCATTTTAATTGTGTATGTTTAAAATACGTAATGTAGAAACGTGGTTCCAATTAATGTGATTATCTATTCACCGCTTTGTATATTAATTAGTTTAGGGCTTATATAAATTCAAAGTTTTGCTACATAACTATATGTTTAAAATAGCGGCTTTACTGCAGCAATGCCATAATATAAATATTATTGATGTATAATGATACAGAATCAAGGAAGTTCAATCATGAGAACTATAGTGTGTTTTTATAATGAATGCCTATGAATACGGTTAGGGTAGAGCCACATTGCTGTTATTTAGGGTATTACTGTCACTTCTCTTACTAAAATCTGTTGTCAAAATTGTTGATTTTATTTTTTTGTCACAGATACAAACAGCTTTTCTAAACAAATTTTTATGAAACCCGAGATTTAAAAAAGTATTATCTATTGAAAACTACTCTTGATTATGTAATAAACTTCAAATCAATCATGCATTCTTCTAGTTATTTCGTTATTTACATATAAAAACGATATATTGGCTTGGCTAAAATAAAAAAGTACGACGGAAAACCACTAGAAATGCGACGTTGCCAGTCTGTGCGAGATAATCGCTCATAATATAGTGTTTTCAAAGTGGAATAAGAGTTAGGAGGGTACATTCTGAATGTTCCGTGGGTTCTGTTCTATGGGAGTGTGTTCCGTTTTGTGGGTTCATGCATACCTCTGCCCAAGCATTCGGGGAAACAAGGCAAGATATTATGCGATGTTATTCTGAATCTTGGCAACGTCGAAATAGTACTAGCTTTTGCCCGCAGCTTCACATGCGTCTATAAAATATCTGTGTTTTCTAAATTTCACCCAAATCCGTTCAGCCGTTTTGCATGATTGAGTAATTAAATAGTCCCCCGTCCGTATTTCGGTCACGGCGGCCAATCTCAGAACAGACTAGCCATACACGGGAGATATTATAGTGGACAAGTGTTTACGCAGACACTCACTCTTCCCTCAGTCTCATAGACCAATGGGACGGCAATTCGACATGATCGTACCAATGGCTTTTATTGTATTTTTGTGAGGGTGGGGAATCAACAAATAACTCTTCCCGCTCTGGGTGGAGCGGGAGCTCCACCCAGAGCGGGAAGAGTTGTTCGGGGAGGGCGTGTCAGACTTTTACAGCACCCTAATTGCGTAACGCCCGATCAATCATAATCTGAACAATTTTGAAACAGATTGCTAATCCATTGCTTCGTATGTTCGAAAAATGTTTCTGCACAGCAACGTAAATACCGCAATGAATATTGTTGAACTGTCAAAATGGAACAGATTATAATTGGTCGTGTGTTACCTAATTAGGGTGCTGACTAAAGCCCACCCGTGTTCTTTCAGTTGCCTGTGTGCCAGGGGCCACGGTATCTCTTTCGAACAGCCCGCAACCCTGGCAGGGTCGGACCATTGGCTTAACATGCTTTCCGGAGCACGGAGGTAACACCGACAACTTCAAAACCTCGGGCGGCTACTTAGGAATTCCTTTGAAAAAAAAACCCATCATCGCTTTTATCCGCTCTGAAAACCGAACCCAGGGCCCCAGCTACCCTGGGCGTCGGGAATCCCAGGCTGATTCCCGGCCACCGTCGGCGCGGGCTTGCGGACGGCGAGTAATGGGTAGCTCGCTGTCGCCGGGCCGTGGGCCGTGCCTGCCAGGGGTGCGGGTTGTTCGAAAGAGATACCGCGGCCCCTGGCACACAGGCAACTGAGGGAATACGGGTGGGTTTTAAAAGTCTGACACGCCCTCCTGCTCCACCCAGAGTGGGATTTCCCAAAAAAAAAGACCCCACGCTTGGCGAAATAATTGTCGGCTGTTTGCAAAATTACCAACTTTTAGAATGTACCTTCTTAATTAATTACAAGTGGATGAGAAGCCGGAATGCAAGCACCAATCTACCAAGTGGTGTCTGTATTGCAATTCATCATCAGCCCTAGCTTTTTCCTAATAATGTTCAGGTTAGCATCCAGTCTAACCGGATGCAGCTGAACACCAGTATTTTACATGGAGCGACTTCCTAACTGACCTCTACAACCCAGTTACTGGATAATACTAAACCCGTTACTAAGGTAAGACTGGCTGTAAAACTTTTGGGCGTATGACGGCACGATATCACTGTCAAAGATCCACGAATGATAGCCGGGACCAACAGCTTAACGTGTTTTCCGAGACGAGACCGAGATTGGCCCGTGCAGCTCGTATTACCTAGCCACAAGCTCCTGCTGCTATATTCCAAGTTCTACTTGTAATTCTTTATCATGTTTGACTAAAGCCTTATGAAATAACTAGCTTTTTTCCGCGGCTATGCCCTCGTGGATATCTAAAATTATTCACGGGATTCGGGAACTACCGGCATGAAAAGTATTGTATGTCCTATCACAGATTACACTCTATAGGTGAGTCAAATGCCATAAAAATCCATTTAGTGGTTAAAGCAGGAAAATTTAACAGACAGACAGACTGAGTTACTCTCAATGTTAGTAGGGAACTATAGGTTAATAATGGACTTCAGTCTAAATATATAAACAGAAATTTTCTAGAATTTATTTTCATACATTTGCGGGCAGCTTGGCCATGCTCGTTCCATCGTAGACCTCATCCATCGCTTTGTATCAGGCCAGATCGAGGTCAAGAGTAGCCCATCAGGCAATAAAAAAGTTTACGTATCCAAAATGCCTACAAGTTTCCGTGATTTTTTCCTTGTCTATGAGCCCCAAGAGTAAGTTTAATTGCAGTCTTTAATTTTGGTACTCTACCATATTATGGTGACGACAATAAATGAAAACAATGGCTATGCAAGTGCATTTGAGTATTCTGTAACATCGAGATAATTCTTTTTTTCAAACAATCTAAAAATAGTAGTAGTGATCGGCCGACTATGGATTTTGCCAATCAGCCGACTAGCTATAGTGACTAAGAGATTGTTTATTTAATTGAATATTTGTTAGTCAACTTATCGATAAAGGTACAAAGTTCAATTTATACACAGGGTTGCAGGGACGTCGATTCGTGGATTGTAACCTGAGTTTAGCACACACGGAAAACTTCTACGCTAGGGTCTAGAACCATCTAGACGTCCTAGCGTAGAAGTTGGTTATCAAAAAAGAAAGTTGCTGTTGTCAGAAACATGTACCTACTGAATCCACGGTATTACAGGTTGTGCGTCGATGCCGCACAGACCTAATGAGACACAGGCCTCTCCGTGAGAAGGGGTGGACTGTATTCATCACGCGGGCCCTGTATGGGTTGGTAGATGTCACATGTCGACGAACTTTGGTTCTAGGACATGCTGGTTTCATCACGATGTTTTCCTTCACCGTTTTGAGAACAGTGGTGATGAAACATTTTACACAAAGTGAAGCCCTTGTCACGATCGTTACCACTGAGCCACCACTGCTGATCATTGATTCAATGAACTAATTTGAACATGTCGCATGTCTAGTCGTGGAGTTTCTTGCCCGTTCTTCTCCATAGAGATCTACGTTTTGGAATGGGCAACTAGCTTCAACTTTCCAACTGATCGACTTTTTGACAGTTCAAAAGTGCCTGTAAATGGTTTAATTGAAATAAATGCTTTGAGTTTGAGTCTATCATTTATTTTTAGTGAGGCCACATCACCAGCCGAGTACGCCTATCTTATAATGCTACGTCACGTGTTAACAATCATATCATCTTGGCCCCTCAAGATACTCGACCCGCTTGACACTGCAGCTTTACAGAGAAGAAGGATCTGGGTGTACATCCAGAGGTCCTTTCATGTGTTTGTAGCTGTGATAAGCACTTTGGGCGGGGCCTTGTATCTACTGTTCCACAAGAATACGATGACTTTCTTCGACCTTGGACATTCGTATATTTCGCTTTTCATGGCTTCTGTTATTTTTGTAAGTATAATCGTATCGTATAATAATATTATAAATGTGAAAGATTGTATGTTTAGATGTTTGTATGTTTGTTACTCAATCACGCAAAAATGGCGGAACGGATTTGATTGATATTTGGAACTGAGATAGTTTATAACCTGGATTAACACATAGGATACTTTTTATCTCGGAAGTACGTTCCCGTGGGATAATTTCCGATCTCCACGCGGCCGAAGCCGCTGGCAAAAGCTAGTCAATTATAAGTGCTATCGGTCAGCGACCAAAGTAGACATACACTGGCCGCGCTTGTATGAACCCTCTTTCATGTTATTTGACAATTTCGTCCAACCAACGACGAGTGCGAATCATGCGCATGATTCGTACTCATTTTGATCACAACCACTTAATCAGAATAGCCGCCCTGGGTTGAGAGTTGAACTTATGCCGCAGCAGCTGTTTGATATACGAAGAACAGGTCAGGAGGACACGTGGACCCCACTGGAGACCTCAAAAGCGATATTGCTTATTTTTTTACATGCCAAAATTTTTTTTTTTTGTTACGCAGTCTAGAATCACTACACTATGTTTTTCTGATGAGTACGCGGGCCTTGCCAGGGACTTTTTGGAAAAAACCCATCTGTTCTTCTACAAAGACCGTTCTGAATATGCTATGCAGGTAAGATAATTATTTATTATCAATCTGTAGGTGTACGACAAGTTAAACATTTAAAAATATCACTCTTTGAAGTTATTCTCTTGTTGGCTCGTTTAGCTACAAGAGAGTTTCAGCACATTCAGTCGTAAAATGAGTGGCCAATTTTTGAGACAAACAAAATAATTATCAGCGCCACCGTCCGCCATCATCATACCCTCACTACCATCACCATTGCAATCTATTAGGTACTTCTACCTATCCTTCCTTGGTTTTTCTTCTATCTATCTAGATTTTATGCCCTATCTATGAATGTAGCCTATTTTGAGCGACAAAAAAGGACGAGGATCTCAATTCGACCTATACATTTTTTATTACTAATTTTATTTAAAAAAAACTTCCATTTATCAATGCTTACGTTTATTTCGCGTTATTAGGGGCTTGTGGTTAAGTAATAATACCCAGCGGTTCAATCGAACAGGTTAAGCTACGCTTGCCACGGTTGGTCCGTGGATGGGTGACCATCTTGACATACCAAAACCCTTCAAAGCCGCAATGCATGTTAAGCCGTTGGTCCCGGCTGTCATTTGCGGATCTTTGACAGTCGTTACAGGTCGTCAGAAGCCCGAAAGTCTGACAACCAGTCTTACCAAGGGGTATCGTATTACTCAGTAACTGGGTTGTGAAGGTCAGAAAGGTAGTCGCTCCATGTAAAATACTGGTATTCAGCTGCATCCGGTTAGACTGGAAGCCGACCCCAACATAGTTGGGAAAAGGCTAGACAGATGATGACGTTTACTCCGCGTTAGGCAGTTAGATATTAGGCGTTAGACACGCAGGGTGCGCTGGCCACCCATAGATACCCATTCATGATCACTTCAGTTCTACCTTCGAAGCAGATCTTATCACCACAAACCTCCTTCAGTTTCCATTCTAAATATTTCTTACCTAAAATATCAAAGTTAAGAAAAACACAGCACACACATTAGTCATTACAGGTCTGTCTTTTTGTTCCAGATTCACAAGCAAATTCATCGGATCTCCCACTTTTTCACATTATGTTTCGTTTTCCAAACGCTGGGTGGCCCCGCTTTTTTCAACATTGCTCCCATGTTCAATAATTATTCCGCCGGAAAATACGCTAGGGGCGGATTGAAGGGAAACGCCACATATGACCACGCTCTATATTTCTCTTACCCTTTTCCTGCGTCTACAGATTTTAAATGGTATATTGTTGCTAACATTATGCATTGGTGAGTAAACTTAAAAATACTACACGACGAAACCCAACCCGTTCCTTCCAAGTGCTCCGACAAGCCGGCTAGTCGTTTCGATACATAATCTATACTACATGTTATAAGTAAGAAGGGGTTCGTAAAAAAAACCACCGCAAGGGTCAATCAGAGGTTGAGCTACGTTTGCAGCGGTCGATTCATAGATGGGTGACGATCTATACATAACACGACCCTTGGGTGCTTCGGAAAGCCGTTGGTCCCGGCTGTCAATCGTAGATGTCTGATAGTCGTTACGGGTCGTCAGAACCCCGAAAGACTAACAACCAGTCTTATCAAGAGATATTACATGCCACAGTAAATCGGTTGTGGAGGTCCGACAGGCAGTCGCTCTATGTAAAATACTGGTATTTAAACTGGAAGACGACCCCAACATTTGGGAAAAGGCTAGGAACATTGAGCTATCGTCATTTTTAGCGTTCCGCACCTCAAAATGTAAAAAAGGAACCCCTAATAAGATCACTCACTTGTCCGTCTGTCCGTATGACACCACCGATTTTCTCAGGAACGGGTGGATTTAGCAAGTTGAAATTGATACCAGATACTGAAGTCTAAAGTCCCTATTAGGTGTATAAAAATCAAGGTCTTGAGTCAACACGATAAAAAGATATGGGAAAATTTATATTTTCGCGAAAACTTGTAAGTACCAAAATTTACCTTAATTTTCGGCTTTTTTATTTTTTCGGAATTTTCTCTTTACCACAAGTAACAAAACTAGAAGCCTATAAGACTATAAGCCAAGACAAGACTATAAGACTATAAGCCTGACCTTGCTTTTAACCAAAATTGACAATTCTTATTTTTATTGCAGGATCATTTCTTACTTGACTGGGGCATGGTTCTGCATGCACGATTGCTTTTTGTCTGTCATGGTGTTTCACACCTGGGGTCATTTCAAGATTTTACTTTACAATCTCGACAACTTCCCGAAGCCCTCATCTAAGACAAGCTTCATGATGGAAGATAGCACTGCAACTCTAACTTGTGAAATGTATTCTCCCAATGAGCTTAAAACTGTCAGTACTCAACTAAATGAATTGATCGATTATCATCGAAATATTGTCAGGTAAGTTAATTTTTTTTAAACGTTACGATTACGAGTGGTTCTAAGATGAATCTAAGAATACCCACACTTCGCCAGTAAGGTTTTAGTCCCACGTAATATGGGAAACGTTGAAGGAAAACATCGTAAGGAAACCGGCATATGTATCCTAGAACCAACAATTCGAAGACATGTGACACCTACCAATCCGCTCTACTGCTCTACTGGGCCCGCGTGGTGGATAACGGCCCACTCCCTCACACAGAGAGGAGACCTGTATCCCAACAGTGGGAACAATATAACCAGATAATATATGTGTTATGTAACATGGGCCGAATTTTTTGCATCAACCAGGCTCAAATGCAGATTTCGGGCGACTGAGAAATTCTCGATGATCAAAACCTAATGTCACATTGAACAACCCAGGAATCGAAACCAGAAACAATGATCAACGGTATTCGCTTGCCACCACTAGATGAGCTAGGCAGTAATTACCCAAACAGTTGACATAGCCCACATAATAAACTTAAGTGGCAATAACCTGGCAATGTTAGCCGTAGGAGTGATGACCGTTGATGTTGGCGTTTTTAAGTGGAAACCTCAAAGCGGAAAATTTAGAGTAGGTGATTTTAAAGGCTTGGTAGAGGGAAGAATCATCTTTGAAGAGTAATTAGCAGCAGCTGGGAGATAGTAGCCGTAGATCGATTTCAGTGACGTGCACTTGAAGAGGCATATGTCCAGCAGTGAACTGGAAAGTGAAAAAGTGTTTACACAATAGGTTTGTGTAAACACTTTTTCACTTTAGCATATGCCTTACAGGAATAAAATAAATTTAATATTCATGATGGGTACTCTCTCAAACCGTTCTTAGACTCTCATAAACCTCAATATATAAAGATGGTTTGGTAGTAGTTGATTTCGCAGATCACAACATGACGGTCATGTCTCAAAATCAATAAAACACTTTGTGTATCTGTATCTTCTACGATATATCTACACATACTGTAAAAGTAAGTCACTTTTCGTATCTTTCCGTGGGATCGCTAAGATCTAAATTCCTCAATGGATTTTGATGCGGTTTTCACTATAGCTTAGATTTACTTTGGCAAACGACTAATCACTGTGCTCCTTTTCCTCAAAATAACATTTATCTTTTCTTTGACTCTAGTTTTACAGACAAAATGTCCGATGTGTTTGGGCCAATGTTGTTGATTTATTATGGATTCCATCAAGCAAGTGGATGCTTACTACTCCTGGAGTGCTCACAGATGGTCAGTAACTTGTACTTAGTTTGTAACTTTATAATATGTTTACCCAACTGCGGCGAATCCTAAATTGAAGATAGTGTTTTTGTACCGTCATTTTAGGGTGATTTTACATAATTTAGTTAGTGTCTTTCAAGGCCGGCCACGAATTTGTCATTGATATCACAAAATATCCCAAAAAATTATTCCAATGACATGTACACATGTACATGTCATTGACTGTTCGCATACACTGATTTTAATATTTTTACTATAAGTTTATTTGACACTTTAAACTTACCAATACTTAACTTCTCTTTGTTTCAGACGGCTGCAGCTCTGACCCGCTACCTACCGCTAACAATTATCCTCTTTCAACAACTTATACAGCTGTCGATCATCTTCGAACTTATTGGCAGTATTGTAAGGAAAATATTCCGTATAAACCTTTTTATTTCAACCATCGATATCGTTTTCAAGTATTTTAAACGTCACATTGGTATTCGTCAGAGCCCGTTTGACGAATACCGATGTGACGTATAAAATTTCCATACTCCGACCTACAACTGAAAATTTCTTATGCAATACATAAATACTACTTTGTCTAACCCAGACCAGAGAGAAGACTTTGACAAAGCTTCATTCTATCAGCGATAACCATGATGGAAAAGTCAATAATGTATTGGAGGACATGAGCTACTGAAAAGCGTATGTCAATCCTGTTTTTATCGTTGCTCGTTATAAGAGCGATGCCCACTTGACTAGGCTGGCAGGATCCCATGATCACATTCAATTACAGTCTATCTAGACGAGACTGAGTCAGTCAGAAATGTATCATAGTTGAGGGATATAACTAGGATGTAAGAGATAAAGAAGAATGCAAGAATGATGATATAACTAGTTTGTGTAGCCGTCTCTAACAAGTGAAATAGTAGCTTCTGATATGATCCGCAGAGTGACAAGTTGCAGGACGCAGTCTACGGTTTACCCTGGGAGAGCATGGACACGAAGAATAGGCGAACAGTGGTCTTCTTCCTCATGAATGTACAGGAACCTGTACATGTCAAGGCATTAGGAATGGCTGATGTTGGTGTTACTTCTATGACTACGGTAATGTTTCTTTTTTCATTTTTACTGACAGCGTCTCGTGTCCAGCTGACTCTTAGGTTTGTTGATCCAACTGACGTGGTGGCGACGTTGAGGGACATCTATTATTTTATTTTATGTACAGCTTCACTCAGCTGTCGGGCTGTGTATAATAGTATAACCCCATATTTTTGGCAAGTCATGTTTGTAACATGTAATTGGGCGCCGCTAATATTTTCCTATCAAAGGGGTGCAAATCCAGAATGTAGCTAATATTTATAGTGGTTTAGTAAAAACAAAAATACCGAAAACAAGGACACTACAATTGAAAACAAGGACCCAGGACCTCTGCAAAAATACTATACTAACAAGACAGCATTCAATGATTGAATATTGTAGGAATAATTGTATTTCTATTATTTTCAGATCTTGAAAACTTCGATATCTTACTTCACCTTTCTGAAAAGCATGTGAATGCTGTGCGGCAATTTATATTTTACCATTTGGTATATGCGAATCTTTTGTCTTTTAAATAATACTGTTTACGATTAATTTATACTTACCACTTCTGTACTATTTTTTGTTTTCAAATAAATACTAGTTTTTGGATCTCTGCACAAAAATTGAAACGTGTTTAATTTTTATTCGTCCAAACCAATAGAGATCCAGGGATATTTAACACCGCTCTTGGCTGTTATCATGTTTGTACAGTAGACTGAACGTCAGTGGTAACAAAACTAGTATAATCTGGCCAGCAGGCCAGTTTTTGTGGAATTTAAATTCCATAAAACTCCTACGCTAGGCCAGCTCAAGGTCAAAGTGTCAACTGACGTGCTGTCGACTGTATGCTGATCACAAGTAAGAGATGAAACTGTGGTGCACCAACTTACTTAATTAAGGCTATTGCTATCTTTTTCCTTCTGCTGAAAGCAGAAAGAGACGGAAATAAATAAGAGCTGTCAAATTTAGTTTAATTTACATTTTCTTCGACGAACTTGATTCAACATGCTTAAAATTACGCCAAATTCAAGGCAATCGAGACGTTATTTATATTGACAGTTCTTAAGCGTCACATGTCTTTTTCTTTCGCGGTCTGTCATTATGGGAAAACAACACTCTTATTTTAGTTTAGATGGTGAACTAAAGAATCGGCACTATTGCCATGAATAATAAATTTAGTATCTAAAATGGTTAGCTCCTCCACGCTTGCCACGATGCGACACCAACCGCAAAATAACAGTCAACAAATTTTATAGACGTTTGTGTATGGCGTTCAGAACTGCTAATAAAACATAATACAGGAACGACAGTCGACGCGGGTCCGGATGGCCATGCCACGATTGCGGCGGTAAGCTCCTACTTGAGGAGTGGTTTGAGAGGCGACACGGCGTCCTCACCGTCCGCCTGACGCGGTCCTCACCAGACACGGTTGTTTCGGGAGGTTACTGTTTCGAATAAGGCGAGAGGAAACGCCCGGGTTTTTCCACTGCGAAGATTGCCCTGAGGAGACGATGGAGCATACGGTGGAGGTTTGCCCGGCTTGGGCGGAGCGCCGGCGTGTCCTTGTGGCGGCGATCGTCGACGGCGATCTTTCGCGTCCGGCCCTGGTCCAGGTCATGGTACGGAGCGAGAGTGTATGGGTAGCTGTCTCCTCCTTCTGCGAAGCAGTGATTCTCGCGAAGAGGGAGGCAGCGCACGTGAGTGAGAGGCAGTATATGCGCCATCACAGCCCTAGCTTCCGCAGAAGACGCCCTAAACGTCGGGAACCCCAGGCTGATTCCCGGCCACCCTAGGCGTGGGCTGGCAGACGGCGAGTAATCGGTAGCTCGCTATCCGGTAAGGACCAAGCCCGGTTCGATGGCGCGTTATGTTCCACGCACATCTCAAAGAGATATCAGCACAAAGTAAAGGCGCCCGCAAGGGCCGATGCCTGCCAGGGGTGCGGGTTGTTCGAAAGACATACCGTGGCCCCTGGCACACACGCAACTGAGGGAACACGACTGGGTTTTAGCCAGTAAAAGTCTGACACGCCCTCCTGCTCCACCCAGAGCGGGAGAAGTCATTTGATGATTTCCGACCCTCAAGAAAAAAAAAACTAAAAAGTTTTCTTTTTTTAAACAGCCTTTTAATGAACTAAAACGTGAATAAAACGTAAACACACAAACACACATAGTTTTACTAAAACAGAACTTTGATATTTTCTTGCAAGCAGGTTTATGTTTATGTGTAAGAAGGACGAATGAATATGTTTCCAAGCATCAAGTGCGGAAATGACTTAGCTTTCAGCAATTATGTATTTCTGAAGCAGTTCTCTTTAATTATTTATGAACGTTATGAAAACAAACCGCGTTTCTCATAAATTAATTGTTCCTAGTCATTGCGCATTCCAAGTAAAATATCAACTTTAATAATACAGCAGCCTGTATGATGTTTGCATATATGTCTTAATTATCTCATAATTTATGCCCTTTCATGTTTGCAAGCATGCTTCGGTATTGATAAGCTAATCGCTTTTTTATGAAAAACTATATTTCATATAATAACAGAGATGGACAGTGTACACAAGGGGGTTGCAGTGTGGGTTGTTTTGCAGGGTTAAAGCTACGCCTACCATGGTATGTCTGCGGAAAATCATCATTTTTCAACTTTCTTTAAATGTAGGACAAATATGTCATATAAATACCAATGATAATCGCGATGGGTCGGATAGAGAAGTTAAAAATAAACAATTTATCTTGAAAATTGCCACGAAATAAACCACCCATGATAATTAATACGGCACTAAACACGCGCGGGGCGATGAGAGCAACAATACAATACAAATTTTATGGGATTGTAACCAAATAATCACAATTTTACATAACTGTTGAAAATAGGTTCTACGGATAGAATGTTATTTGATATAAATTATGTTAATCGTGTAAATTTTAAATACGTAAAGTACATTCATCATCATCATCATCATTTCAGCCGAAAGACGTCCACTGCTGGACACAAGCCTCCCCCAATTTGGGGGGTTTGCCATAATCGCCACGCTAGGCAGGCGTGTTGGCGATCGCAGTGTGGTGGTAAAATGCATAGATAACACTGCTGCCCATTTTCTAGTCAGTCCCTTAGTCGCCTCCTACGACACCCACGGGAAGAGATGGGATGGTGCTATTCTTTACGTACGGCACCACACGGAACATTACGGTATTTTAAATAAATATGACAACCGAATCGCCACACTGTATAACTATGGGTTAATTGCGTAACAAACAAACTGTAGGAATTTCATATACATTTTATACACATTCATATAAATGTTCGAAAAACAATTTTTGCTCAAGTCGTTGAGCAAATATTTTTTTTCGAACATTTGCAGCAATGCGATAACCTTCAAAATTATTCAGACTGTGAATAATAGTGTGTTATGCAATAAGGGTGCTGATTTAATTATGTAGCCAAAGAAAATGTTATGAGGAAAAAAACACAAAACGAATAAATGGGTATCCAACTAGCCAAATAACTAAATTGACACAATGTACCCACCCAGTTTAACATTCCTGAACACCAAAACACACGAACAAAGTCACGAGGACAGCCAGTTACAACTAAAACATTATATTCAAAAATACACCAACCCTGGTTCAATAAGAAAAGTTCTGCGGCTGTTCTGTCTCCATCCCCGTAGAGACCTAGGCATTGCGTGCTTGCCTCGATTACATTCTAGGTCAGGGCTGTAAAACATAGGTTAAACGGTTGAACAAGCTGGACAGATGGAGCGGCAAATTAATGTCATTTCCACAATCAGGGATGCAGATGATTATGCTATTACATTTGGAGTTGGCCGCTGTAATAATATTTGCATATAAATGAGAATAGCAAGGAATTCTTGTCTTGTTTGGGCACAGCTTCGCTTCATCATCGTTCTTCGTCCCGTATCCCCCTATTCATTTTATCAACTCAATTCACGGTGTCCGTATGGATTGAGGAGCCATGTCTCATATACAACGCGGGTACTAGCAATATTTAGTAGTAAATTACCCGATCTTGTACTTAGGCCCGAACCCGGAATGTAGTAAAACTCTTTAAAAGTTACAGGACGTTTATGGTGGCTCCTCAATTCAGATGTCTGGATTGAGGAGCCACCTTAGAACTCGAAAATTAGCCAACGGATTTTTCTGAAAATTTGGTAGCAATTAGTAGTGTTTATGCGTAATCTGTACAAATGAAAATGGGTTTTGTGTGGCTGGATTTGAGATAGCTACAATACTTTGATTAATCTATAAATCCATAAATTTCCTCACGCTCGTTCTCGGAAACGAATGAAGCAATGAAAACAATTTTTTAGTATAATTCAGAAGTAAGTATGCTTTAAGTTGTAGTATAAAAATAAAATGAAAAAGCTTAATAATTCTGACGGTCTATAAGAAAGATAGTAGCTACTAAAGTAGTTGATCAAATAATACCAATCCACTCAGAAAGTTTTGCGAAAAAAGGTTTTTCTGTATGAGAGACCGGCCAGTTATAATCTATTTTGAAAATATGATTATTTGTAAGTAAAAGTAGGTACGTTCCAATTTCAAAATTTCCTTCCACATTGTTTGTGAGCTAATTTAAATTGTAACATAGCGTTGTGCCCTACAGCATTCTGCCACATGAGTAACCAATTCTGCTGTGGGGCAAAGCCGCAGACATTCAAAATATTTTTGTTCTTCAAAAACGAGCCGTTCGAGCAATTTATCAATTAGGTGCTAGAGTTTATCATAGATATTTTTTTAAAGATATTGATATACTCACCGTGGCATCGCAATTCATCTTGGCCAACATCTTATGTATTACCACGTTTCAGATTATTTAAAGTACACACTTCTTTTATGGAGTACTGTGTAAAATGTTCTAATAAAATACCAGTCTATATTCTTGAACTAAATGAAAAGAAATTTAAATTTTGCATTAAACGCACACTACGTAGACAAGCATATTATAAGTTAGATTAAAAATACTAACACTAAAAACGAAAAATCCAATAATTAGACAATTTTCCAAAAAAAAAAAAATGAGTTACGACAGCAAAAAAGCCTGAATACATAAACAAAATAAAATCATCAAATGATAAGGTCAAAACAATGTGGAGCATCACAAATGAGAGAACGAACAAGAAATCAAAATACGAATAAAACAACATACAATTGCAAATAAATGAGAGCACAGCATTCGAACCTACACAAGTAGCCGACATTTTTAATAACTTTTTTGCATCAATAGAGGAGAGCGGCTCCAAACTACCTGTCAGCCGGGAGTCTGACGGCGTGTGCGTGCTAAACCCCACAGAAAACAGCATGTTTATTTGCCCTATAGACCCTTGGGAAGTAAAGTAGTAAAAGTAAGTAAACCGATTAATAAAACAATTAAAGAATAAAAGTAACCATGGGATAGATGAAATCCCACCTATCTTATTAAGGCAATGCGGAGACGAACTAACGCTACCGTTCTACCTTCTTCTGCACCAATCATTTGAAGAAGGTGCCTTCCGCAATCTATTAACACAAGAAATAAGCAATAGCTCTCTTACCTGCAGCATCACAGATTTTTGAAAAACCCATGTGTGACCGAATATATAAATATTGCAGAAAATATAAAATATTTGACGAATACCAAAATGGTTTTCATAAAAACCACTCAACTTCTTTTGCGGTTTACAAATTTGTTCAAGAAGCGCTTAATATGATTAATAAGTAGGTTTATTACTGGATATGACCAAAGCGTACGACAAAGTCCAATTTAATATAAGACTTCACAAATTGTACGGAATAGGTATTCGCGGAAAAGCTCATGATTGGCTTGCATCCTATTTAAAGAACAGAGAGCAAACAGTAGAAACTGAATTTTTTAATCATCAGACAAAAGAAATAAAAAAAGTCCTATCAAATAGCAAATTAATTAAAGGCTCAATACCTTTTCTAATTTACATCAATGACTTACCTAAAATCATAGAGGGACCATGTGTATTATTCGCGGATGACATTTCTCTACTAATCTCCTGTCAAAACAACTTAAATCTAAACGAAGAACTAAACTCAATATTCGCCAAAATCATCACTTGGATGAACGTACATAACCTCGAAATAAATTTCGCTAAAACTAAACTAATGACCTTCCATCCCCATCAATAAACACCGTTAAATATAGAATTTACTTTTAATAACTTAGAATTAGAATTTACCCTACTTGGACTAAATTTGTATACGCTTATAAATTGGAAATCCCTCATACGAAAACTTAGATCACAGATTTCATGTTTTTCATATGCTCTCGGTGAAATATTAAAAACCACCAATCTTTAAACAGCGCTCACCACCTACTATGCGTATGCCTATGCATGACTAAGCTACGGTGTTACTCTTTGGGGAAGTAGCACGGATGCACCAACATTATTTACCCTACAAAAGAAATTAGTGAGAATCCTAGTAAACATCGATCGAACTGACAGCTGTAAACCTCAATTCCAAAATTATAATATTTTAACACTCCCCAGTATATACATATTAGAAACCTACAAATTTGTTCATAAGTATCAAGAATTTTATACAAAGCGTGAGGACATAAAATCACGTTACATACTTCGACACAAATCGAGATCAAATATAATTTGAGTATATAGTATAGATGATTATATCTAAGATAAAAATGCTTGGCTTAATGCTGGTCCTGCTTCTACAGCCACCTGGGCATAATAGTTAAAAAATTTATATTTGGAAGAGATGCTTCCCTTTTTAATTTTTTTTGACATTACGAACATTTTCGTTCCTATTACTATAATTATTGTAACATTACGAAAATATTTTATCTTTTCTGAACCAAGTGTTAGTTATTGTGTAGCGTAGCTACTTTTCCAACGTAGCATGTATTTAGTGTATAAGTAGTATTACGAGTATTTCCACTTAATTTATATTATATAATCTTATACTAACCAATTAAAAACTAAGACATCAGTACTAACACATAGCTTTGTTATTAGATATTTTTATGTACCTAATATGGAGTGCGGACCGGTTACCTGAGCGGGCGCCTGTGCCTTGTCAATCTATCTCTTTCACACTCGCGGCGCTCGCAAGTGTTAGTCGAGAAACTTCTCTGGTCGTAAGCGCATGCCGCTCTCGCTCGTACGTTAAGCTTTAATCCAGGCTTTTAGGGAGTCTCGTACCTAAACGTGCTCTGTAGTGTTAAGCTATTAACTGTGACTATCGCTTTCTTTCTGTGCTCCTTGTTTCGCCTTCTATCGTATTATCTGTGTCTTGTGAATCTTATACACCTGTGTACAATTATATATATTCGTTTCCGTAAGCTGTTGTGTTTGCTTATTTATCGCAACCCTGCCCTGCTTCATTGGTGACCCCGACGAACACGAAACATGACGACCGAGCCGAAAGTCATACAACATGGCGACGCCAACGTGCCACCTAGCACATCGCATGACATCCAGCGAGTTGGCATACGAGTACCTCCTTTCTACCCGGAGAAACCGGCTTTATGGTTTCACCAGCTTGAAAGCCAATTTTTTCTGGCCAACATAACATCCGATACCACCAAATTCCATCATGCGATGGTGCAGTTGGACCCCATTTACGCAGCGGAGGTGGAGGACATAATAGCTGGCCCCCCAGCTCCCAATAAGTATGAGAGACTGAAGTCGGAACTCATAAGGCGACTCTCTGCGTCCAAGGAAAAGAAGATCCTGCAGCTGGTCACGCGTGAGGAACTGGGCGACCGAAAACCCTCCCAATTCTTGCGCCATATCCAGCATCTTGCAGGACCAGATGTCCCGGAGGACTTTCTGCGTACCATGTGGTCCAGCCGCCTGCCGAATAATATCCAGACCATTGTAGCCCCGCAGTCGAAGGCTTCTCTGGATGAGGTAGCAGAGCTGGCTGACCGCATCCACGACATCGCAGCCCCCACCCCGCACGTAGCGGCAGCCACAACATCAGGTGTTTCCCCGGAGTTAAGCTGTCAAGTAGCGGAACTCACACGCCAGGTGCAGAAGCTGACGACCAAGTTAGACAGGATGTCACGGTCAAAGTCACGGAGATTCAGATCCGAAAGTCGTGATCGCAGCAGTTCCCGTTCGAGCCGCTCCCAGTCCAACTATCGGAAATACCCAATGTGTTGGTACCACGCAAAGTTCGGTGAGAAGGCAAGTAGGTGTACAAAACCGTGCGATTACAAGCCTAAGGGAAAAGAATAGGGCAGTCCGTGATGGCGACCGACGCCTGCCCAAATCCCGGTCGCTTGTTTATAACCGACCAGCGAACAAAAGTGCAGTTTTTAATAGATACAGGCAGTGATATTTGTGTTTTCCCACGAACATTAGCAAAAGGTAAACAAAGCCAAACCAACTATCAACTGTATGCCGCTAATGGGTCGGTAATAAATACTTATGGATATGCTCACTTAGTTCTTAATATAAACTTGCACCGCGACTTCGCTTGGCGATTTATTATAGCAGACGTAACGCGAGCCATAATAGGTGTAGACTTTTTATCCTATTATAATTTAATTGTAGATGTGCGTAACAAATGTTTAATAGATAGTAATACTATGCTCACCACCGCGGCTTCGGTCGCGAGTTTTTCTGATGATGTATCTTCGGTGAAGGTTACGTTGGGGGACAACAATGATTCTGTGTTCAATGCTATACTAGCAAAGTACCCTGACATCACTCGACCCTCAGGTATGACCCGTACACCTAAACATAACATAATGCACCACATACGCACTACACCAGGACCACCAGTATCTAGCACACCACGCAGGTTAGCGCCAGATAGGTTAAAGGTTGCGAAAGCAGAATTTGAAGCCATGTTACAGATAGGTACGTGTCGGCCTTCAGAATCACCATGGGCCTCTCCGCTTCATCTCGCTCTTAAGCGGGACAACAGCTGGCGCCCCCTGGTGATTTCCGGATGCTCAACGCCAGGACGATTCCTGACAGGTACCCCATCCGCCATATCCAGGACTTTTCCCACAACCTTACAGGATGCACCGTCTTCTCGACAATAGATTTGGTGAAGGCATATAACCAGATTCGTGTCAATCCCAGTGACATTGAGAAGACCGCCATTACAACGCCGTTCGGCTTATACGAATTTCCATTCATGACGTTTGGTCTTCGTAATGCCGGACAGACGTTTCAACGTTTTGTTGACGAAATGCTGCGCGGCCTAGATTTTGCCTACCCATACGTCGATGATATCTTGGTCTTCTCAAAAGACCAGGCGACCCACATAGACCACCTGCACCAAATTTTCACCAGGTTGGCGGAGTATGGCATGGTCATTAATACAGCAAAGTGCGTGTTTGGAGCCTCGGAGGTAACCTTCCTAGGTTATAGCATTTCGGCGAAGGGCACCAAGCCTTTGCCAGACAAAGTACTGGCAATCAATAATTTCCCCGTCCCGAAAACGGTAAGAGAGCTGCGCAGGTTCCTCGGAATGATTAATTTTTACCGCAGGTTTATTCCCGACGCTGCCACACTCCAAACACCGTTAAACGCTCTTTTGACAGGTTCCGTGAAGGGTTCCCATCCCGTACATTTCACGACACAAGAACAGGAAGCCTTCGAGGCGTGCAAAAAGGGTCTATCTCAAGCTGCCATGCTCGCTCACCCAGACTGCGAAGCAAGACTTGCTTTGGTTACAGACGCTTCAGACGTAGCCATGGGTGGCGTGCTCCAGCAGTTAAAGGACAATACGTGGCAACCTCTAGCGTTTTTCTCACGAAAACTGACTCCCTCGCAGACCAAATATTCCCCATATGATCGCGAACTCTTGGCGATCTATGAGGCGGTCAAGCACTTCCATCATATGATCGAGGCACGTGACTTTGTGATATATACCGATCACAAACCACTTACATTCGCATTTCATTCCAGGAAAGAGAACTGCTCGCCCAGGCAATTTCGCCACTTAGATTATATTTCACAATTTTGCACTGACATTCGGCATATTTCAGGGAAGGATAATGTGGTAGCTGACACTTTATCTCGTATCGATGAGATCGTTTTACCTCTCGATCTGCAAAGGCTAGCTACCACACAAAACACCGACCCTGAACTGAAAGAACTGCTGAATGGCAATAACTCCCTAGACTTGGAGAAGGTTAAACTACCTGGCACACAATTAGAGCTGTTTTGCTATGTAAGTGGCACTACGCCTCGACCATATGTGACGAAGGAGTCACGTCGACAGGTTTTCGAGAGCCTACACTCTCTCAGCCATCCCGGTGCCAACGCCAGTATCCGACTGATCACTGACCGCTATGTATGGCCTAGTATCAGGAAGGATTGTAGGGAATGGGCGCGTACTTGCCTAGCATGCCAACGGGCAAAGGTTCATAGACACGTATCAGCACCGTTGGGCACGTACAAGCTCCCGCGCGCTAGGTTCAGGGACCTACATATTGACCTCGTTGGACCCCTACCGCTATCTCAGGGATACCGGTATTGCCTCACAGCAATCGATCGTTTTACTCGATGGCCTGAGGCAATACCCTTACAGAATATTACAGCCGAGACGGTAGCAAAAGCCCTTCTGAGCGGGTGGATATCCCGTTTCGGGTGCCCAACGAGCGCCGTTACAGATCGTGGGGGGCAATTTGAATCAGCCTTGTTTTGCCACTTATCACAAATAGCTGGTTTTCAACATAAAAGGACGACGGCCTATCATCCAGCCTCCAATGGCCTCGTGGAGAGGTTTCATCGGCAGCTTAAAGCTGCAATAACCTGCCACGCTGATAGCAGCTGGGTCGAGTCCCTTCCTCTTGTACTATTAGGTGTACGTAGTACCTTCAAAGAAGACATTAAATCAACGCCGGCCGAACTGGTGTATGGTGAATCACTCCGTTTACCAGGAGACCTTCTCAGCCCAGAGGACCAAGGCGACCCTGACGTCACCAGTTACATTGCGCGCCTACGGAGCTTCGCAAATAACTTGCAACCTACTCCAGCGTCACACCATAGTGGACGTCGCTCACCCTTCGTTTATAAGGATTTGGCCACGTCAACACACGTTTTCCTTCGCGATGACACTGTGGCCGGATCGTTGAAGTCTGCCTACACTGGTCCATATGAGGTCATACAACGAGGAGACAAAGCATTCAAGCTAATAGTGAAAGGTAAGATGGTCACCGTATCGATCGACAGAATAAAACCTGCCTACATACTGCGTGATCCTGACCCCACAACACTTTCAAGACAACCCCCGTTACTTCATACTAATACTCACACACACACTCCCATCACAAACTCACCTCAAAATTTCACTCACACTCCCACTCAGACTACAAATAACGATGACTTACCTGACGCCGGAGAGCGCACTGTCAGAGTAACTCGTTCGGGCCGCAGAGTGAGATTCCCAGACTATTATCGCCCGTAGGACGGTCTCTGGAGGGGGGTGGTGTAGCGTAGCTACTTTTCCAACGTAGCATGTATTTAGTGTATAAGTAGTATTACGAGTATTTCCACTTAATTTATATTACATAATCTTATACTAACCAATTAAAAACTAAGACATCAGTACTAACACATAGCTTTGTTATTAGATATTTTTATGTACCTAATATGGAGTGCGGACCGGTTACCTGAGCGGGCGCCTGTGCCTTGTCAATCTATCTCTTTCACACTCGCGGCGCTCGCAGGTGTTAGTCGAGAAACTTCTCTGGTCGTAAGCGCATGCCGCTCTCGCTCGTACCCGGTAAACATTCGACGTTAAGCTTTAATCCAGGCTTTTAGGGAGTCTCGTACCTAAACGTGCTCTGTAGTGTTAAGCTATTAACTGTGACTATCGCTTTCTTTCTGTGCTCCTTGTTTCGCCTTCTATCGTATTATCTGTGTCTTGTGAATCTTATACACCTGTGTACAATTATATATATTCGTTTCCGTAAGCTGTTGTGTTTGCTTATTTATCGCAACCCTGCCCTGCTTCAATTGAATACTGCAATTAATATTAAACGTTTTTCTTTCTTTTATGAAATCAAATTTTAATCTCAAATACATTGCAAACTATAGTTTTATATAATTTAGAGGCATTTCATTTAAATTTTGTAAATGTGAGTACCATGCATCCGTTTATTGTGTAGTTTTGATGTACGTTGACTTGAAAAAGCATGGCAGTTGAAAGTATGTCATGCACACTTAATGTCTCACTGATGGTGGCGCGTGTGTTGGATCACTCGGTTCCCTACAAAATGGTTTAGCTGAATGGTGATCCACGCGTCAATTTCGTGAATGGGCGCTGTCGGTTGAGACTGGTCATCTCCTAACTTCCAGGGCTTTTTAAATCTTGCATTTAGAATTGTTATTTTTTTTTACATTGTTCTCACATACAGAAGCAACAAGAATAATGTTCCCAAGATTTTGTAATATCCAACTTACTTTAAAAGAGTGTCCGTGGAGTTATTTGCCCATTCTTCTCCATAGAGATCTACGTTTTGGAATGGGCAACTAGCTTCAACGTTCGAGTTACGTATCAAGAGATTTAGCACGTACTGCAGGTTGGATCACCCGATCCAACCTGCAGTACTTGCTAAATCTCCCTCACCCTTCGCCGTGGTTCATGAAGTTCTATACGTGTACCGTCGCGTGAGGAGGATAGTTTCACGCTAGTCTCGCAGCAGCAGGCTTGTCTTGGCGTTTTATGACATCATTATAGGCGATAAGTCTTGGATTTATCATAACAGTCCAGAAACAAAGCGCCAATTGACGGTTTGGGTGTTTCAAAACGAATCAACGCCTACCGAAGTGAAGCGACCTAGAAGTGGGGGGAATATTTTGATCGCGAGGTTTTTTAATTTGTCTGGCTACTTGGTGACAATTCCTTTACGGAACCAAAGAAGCATCAACGCTGAACGGTATACTACCTCAAATGTTTGACAGAAGTTTTCTCTGTTGTGAGCAACAAGCGACCAAACACAGGGCTCCACGGGCTACTGCCGGTCAAACTCCTGGGTCACCCTCCTTACAGCCCTTTTTTTCCGGTTGGGAAATCATCAAATGACTTCTCCCACTCTGGGTGGAGCAGGAGGGCGTGACCCGGGCTTGGTGATTACCGGACAGCGAGCTACCCATCACTCGCCGTCCGCAAGCCCGCGCCTACGGTGGCCGGGAATCAGCCTGGGATTCCCGACGCCCAGGGCGTCTCCTGCGAAGGCTACGGTCGTGAGGGCGCATGTACTGCCTCTCCCTCACGTGCACCTCTTGCCTCTTTGCAAGCATCACTGCTTCGCTGAAGGAAGCGACTGCTAGCCAAGCACTCTCGCTCCATACCATGGCTTGGACCAGGGCCGGACGCGAGAGATCGCTGCTGCCGATCGCCTCCATGAGGACACGGCGGTGCTCCGCCCAAACTGGGCAGACCTCCACCGTATGCACCACCGTGTCCTCAGGGCTATCTTCGCAATGGAAACACCCGGGCGTTTCCTCCCGCTCTATTCGAAACAGGAACCTCCCGAAACAGCCGTGTCCGGTGAGGACCTGTGTCAGGCGGAAGGTGAGGACGCCATGCCGCCTCTCAAAGATGGGGACTTACCGCCGCAATCGTGGCGTGCCCGGCACTGGGTTGCGACAATCGCACTCTCCACGTCGCCATGAGATCCCGCCGGAGCTCTGTCCGCTGTGCCGCGACTTCCCGCGGCAGCGGAGTTACGCGAGAATAGCACATCCCATTTCTTCCCATTGTTATCGTAGAAGGCGACTAAGGGATTTACTGGAGAATGGGCAGCAGCGTTCTCTATGTATTTGACCACCATACTGCGATCGCCAACCCGCCTGCCAAGCGTGGCGATTATGGAAAATCCCCCCTTTTGGGGAAGACTTATGTCCAGCAGTGGACGTCTTTCGGTTGATATGATGATGATGATATTTTAAATTCGCTTAGTGCTCAATTGCATTTTAGTGTTTTGTTTATGACTCACCACGAAACAGGGCCGCTGCCAAGTGGCCTTGTTCGAGGAGGAATTTTGATCCAGACTGGACTGATAAGTAATAATGATAAAATTGCTATTTTGTGAGTAAGCAGGGCAAAAGTTTGTTAAGCTTGCGAGAAATAAACATGTTTGCAGTCCATGAGCAATATTCAGTAACATCAACAAAATTGTGTACTTACGAGATATTAAATTATACAATTTCAAATAAAAAAAACACCAGACAACGCTCTAATAATCTTAATGCAAAAGGATTTGTAGCACGTACACATCTTTCAAAGACATGATATTTCCATCCGAGCGCTTTAGTTTCGATTGTTTAATCTAGATGGCGCTGGAGTCTTCTTCGCTGTAATATAATATAAAGTAAAGTTTCTATAAAATCCATAAAATATGGGTATTATTATTTTAGACCTAAATTTTGAGAAAATAGAAGTTAAAAGAGAGACTAAGAGTTTTGTAGAACATTATCAGTAAACGTTTGGAATAAGTTCTACCAGTATTTAATTTATTGAACTTACTGAATTCTAGAAGAGGGCTTGAAGCCTTTGAAAATGGTAAAAAGGAAAAAATTGTATAATAAGATTAAACCCATTGGAAAAGGAAAATAATATAAGAAAAATGAAAGGAATAGCACATTATGGTACAAGTGTGTAATGTTGGTGATCACCGGGTGAGGGTCTTAAGAGAGACGAGGACGAGTACCTACCCCACACAATTCAAAATTTCATCAACCTTGGGGTCAAAACAATGTATATTTATGCGATAGCAGCAATCGCGCTTTGCTTGCTGTCACTTTTTGATGAGAACCGTTGTCAGTCTCCGAAATGCATCATCAGATCTATATGAAATTTAAATGCATTTTCTGAGAAAATTTACCATGGTAATATTTATTTTTTTACACCATCAGAAAGTAGAGATTTCAACGAACAAAACGCGCACCAACTTTTTTTAAAAAGGAGATATTTTGATGGGAGAATTTTCGATTGAAAATTAGGATGCTTTTTCGATATTATGTCAAAATAAAGTGAAAAAACAAATATTTAAATAAAAAAATACAGTATATTTGGGACATAAAAGGTAAGGTTTCACTAAAATTCGTGATTTTTTTTTTATAAAAGGTGAAACTAAAAATCCAAAAACATGGATGATTGAATTTTTCATACAAATTTTGAGGTTATGTGCAAAAATGAAAATTCAAAAGTTGTAGATCTTTTTATTACCTATAGCTTTGCCATTATTTTTTTTTCCATGGGACTTGTAGTTTTGCCCGAAATCGAGATAAACCGCTTTTACCCTTAAAAACTCACCCCCTTCCACTTCCCGATCTCAGATGTCCGTAAATTATTTTTCTTTTCATTTTTGTTATATGCTCTTCCTTTTCCAATGGGTTTCATTCTACTATTTTTTTTTTGTTTCAAAAATTATCGACCCTGGTCTATTCCTGGAAAAACCTTACACAGCACTCGGCACATTTTAAGTCTGTTTGGTTCCTTTTAAAGGATAAGCCACGTCCCTCGTGTTTCTAAGAGGGATTAAGGTCGACAGCTCACCACCGATTCCCTTGGTGTTACTGGTGCCCAAAGGTGGCGGCAATCTCGTCTTTACCTACACGTTGAATGGTTTTCTCTGTATGTTTGTCGGTTTATAATTAAGTTGTTAAATTCTGTATTTGCTCAGTTTGGAAACAAAAATAAGTTTTTTTTTTTGAGGTTAACGGGTTTAACTAAAAACTAATGAATATTTCGGTAAAATAAAATCGTGGGGCGTAGTTTATTTTAATTTAATTTCTCAGTTTTTGTTTGTTACGTTTTGTAACAAGCTGCGTATACAGGCGCATAAAATGGTAAGTTAAATAAAAAAAATCATGTACTTAGTATTTTACCAATAAAATGCTGCTCTCAGATTTACTCGTAATCTCAGCATTTGTGTTAATGGTTGTGGAATTACTTTCTGTTAACTAAACTGTTGTTTCATTTTAGGGTTCGTAACTCAAAGGGTGCCAACGACAACTTATTACTAAGCTACCGCAGTCCATCTGTCTGCCTGCCAGGGGGCTGTCTCTCATGAACAGTAATAGGTAGGTTTTTTTATGTGTATTTCTAAGTTAGGTTTATCACTGTGAGCGACCAACCCAACTTGTTACCAAAAAATCAATAAACCAAAGTCTTGTATTAGGCTTTCCTGATACTTCCTTATTTCACGCTGTTAATTTTAATTGTCTACGCCCATGAAGTTTGCTAGTAGGGCAATAAACATTGCTCAATGCTCAACCCACGCGATGTTGGGTCGAAGCTGACCTATTCTCTGTGATGAGGGCGAGAAGATGTAATTACTCCTTTGTTTATTGACTTGAATCCACTGAAATTGCAATATGATTTATGGCTTATTTTCGCCACCTACGGAAAACGATAGGTTAACTTATCTGGTAGATGATTCCATGTAAATTTTGAATTACCTTATTTTGTAGATAATGGCTTGTCGGACACTGTTAACCTTTTGACCGCCACATCAAAAAAGCTAAAATGTGCCCTCGGCGCCAAGCAGCTATATTTTTCTATAAGGCTGTCATGTAGTCGCGACCGTGGCGTGCTGAGCACATTTTGGTTTGTCATCTATGCATGACTGTGCTCATGATGGTGGTCAAAAGGTTAAAGTTAGTATAATCGTCACTTCCTTAAATATTTTCAAAATCACCCATCAATACTTTTACCTGTTTACACAACATATCGGTACATTTAATTTTATAGGCATTCATGGTTTGCAAACATAATAATCATGTTGTGTCTAGGGTACTCTATCAGGTAACTTATGATTGTCGTATCAAAAGTCAAAATTATTTAATGGCGAAAATGCTGGCTAGTAGTCACATATCGTAGCATACCAATCAGCCGATACTGTTCTCACTGCTAGGATACAAGCCTCCTCTCTGTGACAGGAATGGGCTGTTAACCACCAAGCTCGCCCTGTGCGGGTTGGTGGATATTACACGTCGTCGAATTTTTGGTTCTAGGATATATCTCCTCACGATGTTTTCATGTACCGGTTCCGTTACCGTACCATTGTTGTGATGTTCTGTTTCGTTTCGTTGGTTTATTAATAATTGTATCGTATTGTAGTTAAGTTTGTGATATTTCTGTGCGTGTCTAATTAATACTTTTTCTTTCTTTAGAGGAGTAGTGAGGAAATAAATTACACAAAGTAAAGCGCCTGCTTGGGTTTGCACCCATGACTTACTCGGTGCTACTGATATATACTAAGGCACCACTGGCTTATGCCACTATTCCCCCTGAGAGAATCCCCTTCGAGGGGAAGACTGGACACTAATGTAAAAAAATCCAGAAAGTCCCCTTCTCACTTTGAGTTATTCTACTATTCCCCTGAGAGAATCTCCCTCAAGGGGGAAAACTGAACCCTAATGTAAAAAAAATCCAGAAATTCCCCTTTTCATTTTGGATTATTCCACTTTTCCCCCATAATTTTTGTTATTGATTTCAACGCTCTTAAAGTAAATAAAAAAATAGTGATCAGATACAATGTAATTAACATGAAAAGGACAATGTATTATATAATCATAAATCAGCCTTTTTTTTACAGAATTTTGTCATATTAAAATGTGATGAAGAGTAAATACAATCACGAACAAACAGCGATTAGGGAAATCAGTTGATTTTTGTAAAAATAATAATTATAACAGTTTAAACAAAGTACACACACCCTACATAAAAAAAACTACATTATTTAGTATATCCCCCTGAAAAATACCCTTAATAACATCACTTACATAAATATAAAATAATTATCAAGTTTTTCGGTAATTTGCAGAAAGTAAAAATGAAGAAGATAAAGAGATTTTCCAGGAAAAGGTCCGTGAGAAATAATACCAATAGTAGATAATGTACCTACTGTTTGTAATTTAAAATAATACGGTATGTTCAATTAGTGATTTTCTTAAAGTAATTAATGTTGTTGGTTGTGACTTCGGTTATATTGCGTTCCCTAGGGACTATCCCCGAGAAAATTTTAAAGTATCTATGTACTTTAAAATTTCGAAACAAAAAGTATTCTAGGTATGTGTTTTCTCGATCTCCAAACCAAGTTTCATGACAATCGATTGAGCCGTTGCGAAACGAGCCGTGCCGAAATTTGACACATGAGTAGACTATGACCTGGATTAGGACATATGTTTATTTATCCCGATATTCTTACAGGATCTAGCGAGACTGCGGGTGTAACCGCGGGCGCAGCTAGCGCAGCGCAGCTAGCGCAGCGCAGCTAGCGCAGCGCAGCTAGTTATGAATAAATAAAGAACAAGAACATGTCTGCCTAATTAAAATATTTAAACTCGAATAACATAAAATAAATCAACATACATTTTATATTAGCTATAATGACTATATCGACGAAGGCCCACTTGGCGTTGATCCTGAAGTGGTTTCGGGGTAGGCAGAAATAAAATGAACTCTCGACGAGATAATGTGTTTGTATTAATTCCCTACCTCGACACTTCTTTAACATTCAAGGATTACAACACGGAACAAACTAGAACATAGAACCTTCTGGTTGAATTATGAGAAACGCAGAGTAGATGTTATTCGAGACAGACAAAAAGACAAATATAGAGGTCGTTAGATCGTGAGAGGTTTTTATACAAAAATGCGAAATCACGGTGTCTCGTTTTACGGTTTGCGTGTAAACGCAAACCGTAAAACGAGACACCGGGAACGTAAGTTCCGTTTTCACGTATGTTACTGTTTAGGATAAGATGTGAAGTGTTTAATTTTTAGAAATAAGTTAGGTATGTTTATAGTTATTATGTGTGTTTTGTGCTGTGTTAAATATGTAATAGTGTAATAGATGAAAATATATTTTGTTTACTACTTGTGACAATAGATAATGAACATTATGCCTCTCTTGTTGCTTTATGATGCATCTCGAATGAAGTTCGAATGCGTGAGTGAATGTGACTGATTGATCTAATGTCCTGTCAAACGAGAATTATTTTTACTGGAATGAGGTTATGTAATGTGTGTGGTGTTTACAACTGAGTTTTTAATGAATTTAATTAATATTGTAAGTGCTAAACCGCTACACTCCTATTAGTGTTTGAATGCTTAAAACTTATTCACAAGCTCGCTTTGCTTGCTCCTAGGTTATTTAAGTAAAATATCTGCCGACACCCGCGGTACAAATTATAATGACCTCAGTGGGGATTTCTGGACGTTGGTTTTTCAGATTCTAGTTTTCCCCCCAAGGGGGATAACCAGCGGGGAATTCCAGACTTCTTTTTCAGGTTCCAGTTTTCCCCCTAAGGAGCGAGCACTTTCAGGGGGATCTGTGGAAAAACTTGTTTTTTCGATTCCAGTTTTCCCCCAAAGGGAGATTATCAGGGGGGAATTCCACACTTTTTTTATGGGTTCCACTTTTCCCCCAAGGGGAATTTTCAGGGGGGATTTGTGGAATAAGCATCACTGCTCCTAAAAAAATAATTGCTATTCTGTACATTTTGACCACGTGGATTTTGCACTTTTCCAAGCAGCATATTTCTTTTATAACTGCCGAAAAATTCCAACGCTAGAGAGTCTAGAATCATGTCGATACCATCCTATAATCATCTGCCTAGTCTTTTCCCAACTATGTTGGGGTCGGCTTCCAATCTAACCAGATGCATCTGAACACCAATATTTTACATGGAGCGACTTCCTATCTGACCTCCACAACCCAATTACTGAGTAACACGATACCCCTTAGTAAAGCTAGTTTTTAGATTTTCGGACTTCTTAGCCCCGGAACGAATGTCAAAGATCCACGAATTACAGCCGGGACCAACGGCTTAACGTGCCTTCCGAGGCGCGGAGGGGTCTTGGTGTGTAAAGGTCACCCATCCACGAACCAACCGCGGCAAGCGTGGCTTAACCTGATGGATCGACCGGTTTCGGCTGTTATAACTTAGCCACGAACCCCGTACTACCCGTTATAGTCACGAAAATGTTCTTCTAAACTTAAGGAATTTACGTTACAGTTTTTTCAACTGCACCCGTTGCTCTAATCGGCGTGAACACAAAGGAGCCGTAGAATTTGTAATGCTGGTGTAAATATCACACGAATTACGTTGCTGCCAAAAGACTTGGCTTTTAAATTAAACAAAAACGACTATCACTACGAAAAAGTATCAGATAATGATGACTAGTACTTAGGACCTACCGAATTATTTTTTAACTTTTAGTACATACATTATTTACATCATTATTTTCATTAAAACCGTTTAACTTAATTTTTCTCACTTATTTTATTTTCAAGTTTTTAGTTTTTATTTCGTTACTTAATATTTCTCATTTTATTTAGTTATTTTTTTAAATGTTTTATTTTTAGTTTTCATAGTGTACAGTATTTTAAACTCAAACTCAAACTCAAAGCATTTATTTCAATTAAACCATTTACAGGCACTTTTGAATTGTCAAAAAGTCGATCAGTTGGAAAGTTGAAGCTAGTTGCCCATTCCAAAACGTAGATCTCTATGGAGAAGAACGGGCAAGAAACTCCACGGACACTCTTTTAAAATCAAGTTGAAATATTACAAAATCTTGGGAACATTATTCTTGTTGCTTCTGTATGTGAGAACAATCTAAAAAAAAAGTAATTATAAACAATTCTAAATACAAGATAAAAATAAGCCCTGGAAGTTAGGAGATGACCAGTCTCAACCGACAGCGCCCGTTCACGAACTTGACGCGTGGATCAGCACCATCCAGCTCAACCATTTTGTAGGGAACCGAATGATCCAACACACGCGCCACCATGAGTGAGACATTTATGTGAGCATGACATACTCTCAACTGCCATGCCTTTTCAAGTCAACGTACATCATAACAACACAATAAACGGATGCATGGTACTCACATTTACAAAATTCAAACAAAATGCTTCTAAATTATACAAAACTATAGTTTGCAATCTATTTGACCTTTTTCTCGTTTTTTCCACAACGATGAAAGAACAATTTATGCAATCGACTAAAACCTATAATAAACAAAATGTAGAAAATCGTCTTAATACTACCCACTTGCAAGCTGCAGGACCTAAGAAACCGATCTACGTGTCGGAAGCCTTAACTTCCACAGCAAAACGCCTGCACTATCTTGCTAGAGAGTTTATAAAAAGCAGTGACTATCAACAATGTTGGATTGCAAACGGCAAAGTTTACATACGCGAAAAAGAAGGTTTACCCAGCCGTCTCATAAAATCCGAAGAAGACCTAGCTAAACTGCGTCAAGAGAAAACTAAATGACTAGTAACCACACTACCTTACCGCACCTGTACCATAGTTTTTTCTAATGTCTTCCTCTACCACTCGATTTGTTACGTACTTATGTCAAGAAATGTTACTAACATTCCTATTGAAAAATACCTACAAATTTGTCTAAAACATTTATGTTCAAAGACTAATTGCACACTACTATTTATATTATCGTTTGTCCCAATTGTAATACACAAATTAATTACTAATCTACTTATCTACATTAACATACAAAATTGTCCGACACATCTACTTACACATACAAACTACACATTTATTTTATTAACAACGGTTTTTTTAAATACACAACACAAATATGAGATAAGATCTTGTTGTGCGTCAAATTATGTCCTAGCATCACTATCTAATCACGTCCTAGTATACCATCACAGTACTGTTAGCAGGTCCTGCCCAAAATCCGCTAGAAGGTACACTAAAAATGCAAACGTTGATAAAAATAAAATATAATTCGATAATATACAAAATAACAATATTCACAACATAGATTCTGTCTCGGTATCAGACTCATCTACCTGTGACTTAGATAACTGTATACCACCCAACCTCAATCTTAATCAATCACTCAAAATCCTTAACCAAAATATTAGAAGCATAACAAAAAATATGGCAGGATTGCACACTGTTCTCGCTAGAACTAAGGTTGAATGGGACCTAATAACGTTAACCGAATGCTGGCTTCTTAAAACTAACTGCATCCCAGATCTCCAAGGCTATAACTACTTCAAAACTGACAAAAATCTTACACAAAATGAGGGAGTTGTTGTTTACGTTCATAAAAACCTTAACGTGTCTGTGGAAGAACCATCGATTGAAGATGCTAATTGTCTACTAATAAAAATCGACGTCAGCACCATCCTTTTGGCTATATACCGCCGACCTGCCATCAAAGATATTACTAAGTTTTTAAACTCATTGAACATGATTATGTCCGGCATATCACACTATAAAAATATAATTATCACCGGCGACTTAAACATAAACATTAACGATCAGTGCCTCGACTCAACTAAACATAGTTACCTCAATCTGTTAGCTTCACATGGTCTTCTGCCTGCACACACACTGCCCACACGACTCCAAGCTTGCCTTGATCACTTTATTCTTAAAACTACTCTACCTGCATCAACTTATGTTGCCCACTCTGCACTGACAGATCACGATACTACCTTATTATTCCTAATTAAGAAAATGCCGAAAATATCTGTAAAAAAAACGACTGCGCGAATCAACTACAAACTACTAGATGATGCCATAAAACAAATTGACTTCGAACCAGTTTATCGCACTGAAAACCCTAACATAGCTGCAAAGTTAATGACCAGCCTTATAACACAGGTGATTGATGCAAACACAAAAATGGTTAAAATTTCAAATCGGAAAAATATACTAAAGCCATGGCTCACACCCGGGCTTCTTCGATGTATTCGGCATAGAGACAACCTTCACAAAAAAACTAAAAAGTTACCTGACAACGACATTCTAAGAACAACATTCACTAGATACAGAAACTACTGCAACAAGCTACTGAGGAAGACAAAACTAGAATTTGAGAAAAAAGAAATTAACAACGCAGGCAACAACGCTAAACAAATCTGGGCAGCCATAAATGAAATCTCCAATAGACCTCATAAAAAAGACAGGACAACACAATTATTACACATGTCAGCTACTCCACAGGAATCCGTTAACCTAGCCAACAAATACTTTTCTGAAATCGGTAAAAATCTAGCTGAGCAAATAGTTTCTAAGTCAACTGACCAAGCACCCCAGACTGTCAGCAGTGGCTTCTTACAGTCTATATCACTATTACCGACGGATGAGAATGAAGTCTCCAATCTGATAATATCCCTACGTAGCGACTGTGCTGTGGGATGGGATAGAATTTCTAATAGCCTTATAAAAAAACACATGGCCACAATTGTACCGCCACTTACATACATCTGCAACCTCGCCCTCAAATCAGGACAATTTCCAAAATCATTTAAAAAATCCATAATACACCCTATCTTTAAGAGTGGGGACAGAAACAGTGTCAACAACTACAGACCTATTGCTGTGCTTCCTGCTCTATCCAAAATACTTGAGAGAATTATGAATAATAGGCTCGTTGACTACTTAGAAAAGTTTAACATATTCTCACCCTCGCAATATGGTTTTCGGGCTGGCAAATCAACGTCCGACGCGGTTCATGATCTGACTAATTATGTTGTCGCAAACATGGATCAGGGGCAGAAGGTCCTGGGTATCTTTTTAGACCTTGCCAAAGCTTTTGACACTGTTTCTGTACCCATTCTTATTCACAAAATGGAAAAAATAGGCATACGGGGGAAACAACTCAAACTTTTTGAGGACTATCTGAGTGAGCGTACCCAGTTCGTTAAGATCGATGATATAGTCAGCGAAGAACGCACCATTACCTATGGTGTGCCACAAGGTAGCGTACTCGGTCCAACTCTATTTTTCATATACATTAACGAACTGGGCATGCTCACTATCCGCCAGGGTAAAATCATAACTTTTGCAGATGACACTGCCCTTCTCTTTAGCGCAAAGACATGGCCTGAAGTGTACGCGCATGCTCAGACTGGCTTTGATGCTGTAACGAGTTGGTTGCATAGCAACATACTCACACTAAACGCAGATAAGACAAAATATATTGCCTTTTCCCTAAAGTCCAACACACAAACAACCCAAACGACCCCTTTGTATTCTTTAATTGCCCACTCCTGCTCTTGTGTAAATGACAACTCATGTGACTGCACCCGCCTTCAAAAATCAAATAGTGTAAAGTACCTAGGGATTATAATAGACTGCAACTTGAGATTCCATGAACACATCAACACCCTCAGCAATAGGTTGCGTAAACTAATATTTGTCTTTAAGACCCTACGAAAAGTGGGTGACGTAAGGCTGATGAAAACAATTTACTTTGCCCTCGCCCAGTCTCTATTAACCTACTGTATAACATCTTGGGGCGGTGCACCTAAATACACACTCATACAAGTGGAAAGAGCGCAGAGAGCTATTCTAAAGGTATCATATTTTCTTCCTTTTCGATATCCCACAGCACTCTTATATAAAGAGACTAAAGTTTTAACTGTACGTCAGCTATTTGTCCTACAAACGGCCCTAAAACAACACGGACTCCTTACCTTCGACGTCTCGCTGTTAGGAAGAAATCGACGGTTCGACCCAGTAGATCGCCACGGTAAGCGACTTAGTACAGTGTTCTCCAAGCGTTTCTTTTGTTTCCTTGGTCGCTTTCTCTACAATAAAATAAACAGGACGCTCTCCATTTATGATCTTACCAAAACTAAGTGTAAGCTGAAGGTCAGGAGCTGGCTCCAGGATCTAAGTTATGAAGCTACTGAAGAACTTCTATCTACACCGGCTTAACCTGCTTAAACAAAAATAAAAACATTTAGTCACATCACTATCCTGTGCATTTAGCCCTTTACCTTCCCTATCATATTTCGAAACATATAAAGACACACACACACACACACACACACACACACACACACACACACACACACACACACACACACACACGGACACACATAAACACACACACATGCACATTAAGTTACATACTAACCCTAGAATAAGTAATAGTCTATAGTGTTATTTGTCCTCTTTTAGTTTAATTTAGTTCCTTATTACTTGCCGCATTTGTGTGCGAGTGCATAGTACAACTAAAATGTAACAGCTTCTGACGGGGTGGAGACCTGGTGTCCTGAAATACAGGCCTGACGCCTAGCTTAGGCACCAGTCTCCCACAATATAACAATGAATATGTATAGTTTTAATTATGTATTTGTACTTATTTATTGTGGCGAGAAATAAACAAAAATAAATAAACAAAATTTGAAATATTAATAAAATTTGATTTCCTAAAAGAAAGAAAAAACATTTAATATATATTGACGTATATAAAGTAACTAACACTTTATTATTACATATGCATTTACATATTTACCCAGGTAATGCTACGCCCCACGATTTTATTTTTTTGTCTGATCCATGTTCTAGATTAATGAGGAAAGTGGTGTGATGACTAGTACTTAGGACCTACCGAATTATTTTTTTACTTTTACTACATACATTATTTACATCATTATTTTCATTAAAACCGTTTAATTTAATTTTTCTCACTTATTTTATTTTCAAGTTTTTAGGTTTTATTTCGTTACTTAATATTTCTCATTTTATTTAGTTATTTTTTTAAATGTTTAATTTTTATTTTTCATAGTGTACAGTATTTTATTAGCTTTTCATTTTATACCCATACTGTAGGGGTTATGAAAAAATATGTAATCCGCCAGTTTGTAGCGGCGGCCACCTTGATTTACAATGATTCTGATTAAATTAACTTGTATTGTTATCAAAACTAAAGCTGAGTACCAAACATCAGATCAATCTGCCAACAGGAAGAGGGTAAAATTTTAAGTACTAAATATGACCCAAAAACAAACAGGGCAAGCTAAATAAAACCGTTTAAAAACAGGGCATGATAGAGACAACGACCTGCAAACTGTAACTATGAAATCAGCACATAATTCTAGAGGAAGTGTAGAAATTCTTTGCCGGTTATTAAAAAACAAACTCAGCAGTATCATAGAAAAGTGCAATAAGTACACAGGGCTACACATCAAGCTATAAATTTGTAGTATAAGCTGATCTCGCATTGTATAGGATTTCGGTATAGTGCGAGATTAACATACACTGGAAATGTATAGCTGATGTGTAGCCATGTGTTCCTAAGCGGGCAAAATATATGGAACAGATATAACCTTCCAAAAATTTCAACGCAAAGAGGGTTGAAAATCATGTGCTGAATCCATTAGTCATAAATCATAAGTCATTTATTCATATGTTTAACATAGGTACAATAACGATGATATCTAAAGATGAAAAGAGTACTATGTTATACATAGTCCACCACGCGGACTCAGTTGTCTCATGGTGTAAAAATATTATACGTTCTCGGGTTGAATAAGGGAGCCGAAATCCCGGCCACACCTCCAGAATTACTTATATTTCAACTGAGTAGGTACAAAGCAAGAATTACAGTTCCGGGAACGTCAAATGTCCCGGGACCTGCGGCAAAATTAATCAGAAGAATTATGTTGGAACAGGAAAAATAATATTATTTCAGTCAGTCAAACCTAAATACGAGTAAAGGGAAAAAAGTTAGTAAGTAAGAAAATATTTTTTTGCATACCAATAATATGGTAGACAATGGTATTATATAATTAGAATGGCACAAACATATTCAGCTTGGTTTTATCCAAGCTGAATATTTTTGCACGGCATGCAAAAATTTACACTTACTTTACCACTTATTAGATAAACTAAACTTGTAGTTACTACAAATATTATGTACCTTTGTAGTTTTAGTAGATATAAACAAAAGCTTAGCTAGAATGCCAAGATTAAGCCACCAAGACAGTTTAATGCCCCCAACTTTGTAACGTATACTCCGTCCCACAATCTCCCGGGACCTTTATTACGCATATTAACGTTGCCAAGTAAGCGATATTACGCTAATAAAACCCCTGTATATTTGTCCAAGACGCGAACAATGTAATTCGCCTGTTGCTTCCACGGGCAATGAGAAATCAATGTCAGAACACACACATATACCCCGCCTGTTGCACGGAACCCTGTAAATACAGGGGACAATACAATAACATGGATAGTACACGCTCACATGTGAAAACTCGAGGAAATCTAACGCACACATACATTTTCAGGGTCTGGTTCACACACCCATAGAAACGAAATACAGGAGAAGCTGCAGCTAGGTCGGGAATGACGTCAGCGCCCGCAAGGTCAATATCACTATTCTCTGCTCTTCTAAGGCATTGAAAGTTGTGTCTTCTGTCCCTCTCGCACAGTGGGCTCGTCATCCCGTCTGGGCCGCGGGCTGCACGCGCTCGGAGGTCGCTTGTGTGCGAAGAGCCTTTTAGTTAGTGGCACCCCTTTATACTTTTACGCTTCTAAAAAGGCGTAGTAATTTTCCAGCCATCTACAACTTCCTACCAGTTTTGCGTTAGTGTTAAAGTGAGCTTTTAGAGTTCATTTTCGATGCTTTGTGGAATATAATGGTCCCCTACTTTGTTAACTGAATATGTTCGTGCCTCTGCCTTGTACTGAGAAATTGGTACACGGGCCACGTAAACGTAGTATCTACTCACGTTTGATTGACGTTCCGGGTAATGGTTTTATCGATTTATGAGACTTGTAAATATTGTTATAACGAACATTCTGCAGTATCGTAAAACTTTGTTTATTGAAATTGGAAGGTGTAATAATCCTATCCTGTCCTACTAATTTTATAAATGTAAAAGTTTGTGAGGTTGGATGGAATTTAGACGTTTGTAAGGTACTCTTCTACGCAAAAACTACTGAACGGATTTGGATAAAATTTGGTTGTAATAACCTGGATTAACTCATATGATACTTTTTATCCCGGTAGTACTTACGTTCCCGTGGGATACTTTTCGACCTCTACGCGGGCGAAGCCGCTAGCAACAGCTAGTATAAAATCAAGTGATATTTTTATGTACCAAAACCATCAATTTGATTGAACGTGAATGAAATAAATACAAAATAAGAGAAAATACAAATAAGTGTCTTCCAACTGGAGTTGATAAGAAAACTCAAGTTGGAACTTGTGTTTTCTTTTTTCCAATTTGAATTTGAATGCATTCTTTATTTAGCATTCTAAATTTATAATTTCAGAACCGAAAGAAGATCGAAAGTAAATAGTTGCCAGCACTATTAAGGTACATTCAAAGACAAAATATTATGTACATTTATTTCGCATACAGCATCATATCGAACTTTTTTTTTTTTTTTTTTGATTTTGGCTTCACACGGTTTGTGCATTTAGCCAGTGTCAAGTAATTTTTCTTTTAGATCAAGTAAATGGCCCGATATCGGGCACGAAGTTACAAAACAGTCATAGTCGTCTTTAGTCAGTCAAGTCAGAGTTGTTGTAAAGCGGTAGTAACTTTACAACAACCTAATAGGAATTTTTGGGGGGAACACGAAAAGTCCACGTTAGTCACTTATTTTCACCTTCACTACACTTGTGCACTCACACGTAACTAAATTGGATAATTCACTATTAAAATTATACAATTTAATTCGCTATTTCACTAAATTCCATGAAAATGAAAATTCGTGCGACATGTTCCAACGCGATCCCGCCAAAAACTCATCATATCGATTTACAAAGCGTTGCAGTCTTTGGCAGTACAGTCGTGTACAATAATTTAAATATGAATGGAGCTAACGACACTGATTTAAATGTCCACATAAATGCTTGGATATGTAATTTGTAGAGAATTGCGGGTTGCATTCAAGGACTTGACAGGATTGGATTGCATTGGTTAGGGCTGTCAGGCTCTTGTCTCTTTACTATAAACTTTAATTGTTGTTTTCTTCTTAGGACCCATTCAAACGTACCACAAACACACCACATGGCAGCGACAAAATGTGGGCAAGCAGTGGTTCCGTTTGAATAGTGTAGTTGCAAGTTGCAGTTGCGTTGTGGGTGCGGTATTCCTAGTAGTAACAATTTTATTTTTCGGACAATAATTTCCCTTTGTTTCTTATTCTAGAGTATATGTTGCTCGTGTGTTGCAGCAGAAAATCAGCGTCATGTGATTGATACACAAGGTGCACCTTGTGTATCAATCACATGACGCTGTTTTTTTTAAATAGTTTTAAGGTTTTTTACGTTCTATTACATTTTTCGTTCTTTCTTTAGTTGCGATGTGGTTAAGCCACTGGTGCGAAGTCTCACTGGTGGTTGCGTTGAATATGGCGACGTGTCCCTGATGTCCCTCGGTATCGCCGATATACTTGATTTTGACGGTCAAATATAGTCCATGCGAATAAACTATTGATTTTCATACAATCTAGCGCCCGTGGACGTGATGTCGTTATTGTGTGGCTATCGGGCATTTAGTGGCTTTTTACAACCCATAAGAGAAAGTGGCCTAGTTGCCTAACTTGACATCAGTGCATTTTTGCGATATCCACGGATGGATGTCATAACATAACCTCCATAATCTGACTAGCAATTAAAAGGACCTCAGTAACGAAATCATTAGTGGAGGAAGCTGTTCCTGGCTTCCTCCGATCCTAAGACATTGCCGCAGGGCTAACCTAAAACTAAACTTATATGTATATGCAGGTAAACGAATTTACCTCATATACTATGTACACTCACACTATTATACACACTCACGCACATACACACTCACTCTTTTACACACAGTCACACACACATATACCCAAAACTCACCCGCATAAATCACACAACTACGCTCCTTTTAGAATATTTGAATTTGTATTTTCTTGTCTTTTATTTTTTTGTTCTGTTTTCAATTGCATACTTTGTGTTATGTTAAGTGGAAGTATGGAGTCAGGTAACTAACACAAGCATCTTCTTGCTTAAAAGGTGATCTCCAAATTACTTTCGTTAAAGATTATGTAATTGAAATAAACATTTTTACTATTGTTGCGCGCCACAATTAATGTCCAGTACATGGTAACATTAGTTACCACTAGCGCCATCTAGTATCGAGTAGCAGAATTAATAGAGTCAAGATCGGTCAAGAAATTTCGATGCTAGAACTTTCTAGAACTAACGACATCTGTTCAGTCGGGGCCGGTATGTACTCAAACATTCTAGATGCTTCTACAGTAGAAGGTTCCGGAACTTACCGAGGGCCCTATAAAAGACCGGAACAGACCGCGACCGGACCATTATTGGACAGGCGATACATGCGAAAACATCGAAAGCGATCTTTAAGTGCGACTTAGAGTGACCAATATTGCATTTGTGCTTTGTAAATAGTGTGTTTGAGTTGTTATTATTAAATATTTAATTTATTTATTAAAGTATAATTTTTTATACCTAATTTAGATTGGCAGTTTTTTTATTGTCACGAACCCCAAGCTCGTAACATTCTTTTGTTTTTATGTGGCTCTCGAGGCTCCCTATTTGTCTACTAATCTAACCTGTGCGGTGAATTTGCGTAACACACATTTTCATTGCGTTATTTACCTTGTTGGGCAATCATTTCGCATTATAGTATGTATGAACTTGTAATAAAATCTCTTTGGCTATACTATTTGTATCTGGCTGGTTTTGGTATCATTGAAAGTTTAAATTTTAAAGAACATAATTCCAAATTCAAATTAGGAAAATGTGTGATTTTCATTTGTTTTTCGTACCGTCAAGATGAGTGAATCTAATGAAGAAATTCGATACATTTTAAAATTTTACTACAAAAAAGGTAAAAATGCAACGCAAGCCGCGAAAAAAATTTGCGATGTTTATGGACCTAGTGTAGTGTCTGTGAGAGTACCACAAATTTGGTTTAAGCGTTTTCAATCCGGAAATTTTGATGTCAAAGATGCACGTCGCTCTGGTCGCCCTATTACGGATAAAATGGATGCCATTTTTGAAAAAGTGGATCAAGATCGGCATACCAGTAGTTACGACGTAGCTGAAGAACTAGAAATTGACCACAAAACAGTTTTGGCGCATTTGAAAAAAACTGGGTACACAAAAAAGCTCGACATTTGGGTACCTCACGAGCTCACTGAAAGAAACCTAATGAACCGTGTACTCATTTGTGATTCTTTATTACGACGTAATGAAACCGAACCATTTTTGAAGAAGCTGGTGATGAAAAGTGGATCACGTATGAAAAGAACGTGCGAAAAAGGTCGTGGTCAAAGGCCGGTCAGGCTTCACAGACTGTGGCGAAACCCAGGTTAACTCGCAACAAGGTGATGCTGTGTGTGTGGTGGGATTGGAAGGGCATTATTCATTATGAGCTGTTACCACCAGGCAGGACCATCGATTCTGAACTCTACTGCGAACAACTGATGAGATTAAAGCAAGAAGTTCAGAGAAAGCGACCGGAATTAATCAACAGAAGGGGTGTGGTTTTTCATCATGATAACGCTAGACCTCACACATCTTTAGCCACCCAACAAAAATTAAGAGAGTTTGGCTGGGAGGTGTTAATGCATCCGCCGTATAGTCCTGACCTTGCAGCTTCAGATTTCCACCTGTTTCGGTCTCTTCAGAATTCTTTAGGCAGTGTCAGGTTAACATCACGAGAGGACTGCCAAAACCACTTGTCGCGGTATTTTGACCAGAAGTCCCAAAATTTCTATAGCAATGGGATCATGTCCCTACCTACAAGATGGCAAAAAGTTATCCAACAAAATGGTACCTACATACTTTAGTTAAATGTAAATAAACTTTATTAAAAAATGTTTTGAATTTTCTTAAAAAATGCGAAGAAACTTTTTCCCCAACCTATTATGAAGCAACGTCCTTCAAAATGATACCGATTTTGATTGGTAGTGTGTTACGTAATCAAGGTGTAGATGTTTGCGATGGTGCCGTCTGCCCTCGAGTTAACAACATCGTATAAAATATATGTTTTACATGTTATCTATTAGTTACGTTCATCGCTTACATCTAAAACAAATTGTAAAGACTAAGTTGTAGGTACACAAAATATGTCAAGAATGTCAAAAAAGTGAACGAAATAGTTAACAATACTATGCCTGAAACAAAGTCAATACATATTTTTACACGACATGTTCTGACAAAACTTGTCGAAAACACGTATCACTCACAAATCGATGCGATGAGACGCGATGGGTCGAGGGCTGAGAGAGTTTCACAAAAATGGGGCTAACATTTTAGTATGTCGTGTATCTTAGGACTTCCTTGCGAACGAAGTCGAAGTCAGAAGCTAGTTATATATATAAAGCGGAATATTTTGAATAACTAAACGAAATCTTGACTGGCTCGTTAGTCTAATGATCGCAAGCGCCAACACTGAGCTCAATGAGGTCCTGGGTCCGATTTCAAGGTCGGGCAAAGTATTAATGGGTTTTGCTATGTGGAATTTCTCAGTAGCAGCGGAGCCGAGATTTGTACGTGTAGCCGAGGTTGATGGCAATAGGCTCGCTCCGCCCTATTACAGGGTACTTAAACATATCTGGCGAAATGTGGGTGCACTAAAGGTACACCTCTGCTCAGCCTATCGGGAAAAAAGGCGTGATGTTATGCTATGAACGAAATTTCTGTATTTTTCGTTTACAGGTCCAATTATTGTTGCGAATATTTTTATTTTTGTTTGCGGTGCGAAATTGGATTCCTATCTACGCTGGACGAATTTTAATTATGAAAGCTGATATTTTGATGATAGTAATTACTATAGATTTTCGGAAAACAAGTTTATGCAAAACGAATCACTATATTAGTATCTGGGGGTTTGAATTTCAGACCGTATGAGGAACACAACACTGCGCACCAAAACCAAGGTCACTGACGTTACTCAGAAAACTGCTCAGCTATCTTACGCTTAATGGCTTACGAGAATCACCGATTGGGTCCCACGACGCCATAGCCGCGGGCCGAGACGAAGATGGCGGGCTGGACTTCTACTGAAAGGACTAGCAAAAAAGAGAATCGTATGGAAAAGGGAGAGGGAGGCCGTTGCCCTGCAGTGAGACCATACCGGGCCCTAATTCACTATGACCACTTAACGATTCCTAACTTCGAAACCACGTCAATTCCTTAGATCATAAACGACATCTGCTAATAAATTTCGACATAATGTCTTGGAACATACAGAATAAGACGTTTCGATTCCTTACCATTACATTGATTTTTTACAAAACACGATATTGACGTAGTTTGAACGTAGTAAGATTCCGCGGGGAATCATTATGGTTATAGAGAATCGGTGCCCTGGCTAGTTTGATAGATAGATAAATCTTTATATACAAGGTGTTTTTTTGGATATCCCATAACTCTAGGGTATGAATGAGACCATTTCAAAGAACCAACTGGCATATATGAATAATTAATTCATATATGCCATTAATAAAAAAAAATGTTTTCATTTTCGTGAAAAGTAATATACAAAGTCACGATTAATAATGTAAAACACCCTTACGTGAAATATGTTACTAGTGTTAGTATTTTGTACCGCAATTTTCCAATACGGGTGACAATTATTGACTTAAATTAATTATGATTGATGATATTTTCGAAATTATGCATTTTTAGACCACATATTCTAGGACTATTTGTATATATTTTACCAAAACAGTATAACCCTCGAGTTATGGGATATAAAAAAAAAAACACATTGTTTATAATTCTTCTGAGCGTGTGTATGTGACTGAATTCCTCCAAAATGGCTGGACCAATTTTGATGAAATTTTTTGTGTGTGTTCAAGTGGATTCGAGAATGGTTTAGGTTCACAATTGGACTCGATAAGTCGCCTTGTTCGGGCAGGATGTCGAATGTCTGGCCGATCAGCTAGTAGATAGATATAATAATAATGGTGGCAGCCTGGCAGCCGAGATGGACCTCATCATCTGCCTAGGCATTTCCCAACTTTATTGGGGTTGGTTCCCAACATACATGTACATTTCATAACTGCAGAAAAATTCTAACGCTAGAGAGTCTAGAATCATGTCGATACCATCCTATCATCATCTACCTAGCCTTTACCCAACTATGTTGGGGTTGGCTTCCAGTCTAACCGGATTCATCTGAATACCAGTATTTTACATGGAGCGACTGCCTATCTAACTTCCACAACCCAGTTACTGGGTAATACGATAACCCTTGGTAAGACTGGTTGCCAGACTTCCGGGTTTCTGAGAACCCGTAACGACTGTCAAAGATCCACGAATGACAGCCGGGACCAACGGTTTAACGTACTTTCCGAGGCACGGAGGGGTGCTTGGAAATATGTGAACATTTTTTATTCCGTTCACAATAATGATAAACTTAATGCGGGCGGCGCTATTTCCATACATCTTATGAATCTCTTTACAAATTATAAAATCACACAATGGCCGGCGTTTAAAAAGATTTTAATGTTAGAAATCCCTCTAGACCTTTCCATGTTAATAAATGGATACATAAAGATTTTAAAAATATATTTTCAGGGTAATTGTAACTGATAAAATTGATAAGTAAATGACAAAAGGTAGAAAAAGAAAATCTAAAAGATTTAAACTTGTTTTCTTGAAATGGTCCCAAACCAATATCAGTATATCCAATTAGAATTCGAATAAACATCGAGCAACATGCTCTTCAACAAAATACACACAGATAAATTATAAGTGTACAATAATTACGACAGTTTGACAAATTTTCTACAGGGTGACAAGGACATCGACGTGCAAACTAAAACCATTAATTCAGCACATCAAAGAGTGGCTATATAGTTATTGCAGCACATGGTTATAAACCTTAACGTACATATTACTAATTTTTTTTAAATCTGCTGTTGCACAAAAAGTAAAATAGCTACGCGGTCAAGATGTATGGAATAGCTTATTTACCCTGCCACCCTATATACACACCGGTCAAACCGTTCTATTTATTCCATGGATAAAATTAGTCTGCCTACTGGAAATACAGCCCTAAGTTTTATTAAATTACCAAAGGCAGATAAATATCTATAGGTATAAAGAATATCCCTAACTACACAACAAAACAAAGAGAAATACCCACAACACTACTTTTATCCGTGCAAGATTGATGCCAACGTTTCCGTTCCTTCCGCATCAAGCAGATCTATCCATTATTCGTCTGATAAATTCCCTCCACGGTCCTGTCTGCCAAATGGAAAATATTTCTCTCACCACACACGGATAAACGATTTTGTACCTTACGTGAATGTGGTACAGGGAGTAGAGGTAGCGCAGAGTTGAGTTATGAAGTGCCTTGTGAAGTTGGTCAGGTTGTCACCAACATTATGGGACAGCTAGTCTGTAGTAAATGTTTGACTGAAACTGTGTTGCTTGGTCTGTATTATCATGATGTAAATTATGTAGATACCTAATTAATGTCAGTATAAAAGGAATTTGACCATAATAAGACTCTTGAGAATAACACATCAACGCGCATATTGTAACTACGCATTGTAAACACATGATTCGAAACCGACCTCTCGTCTGATAAGCTCAAGCTCATTGAGTCTGTTACAATAAAAAAGTAATTGTGTTAATTACTTGAAAGTTCAGCTTTTAGCGTAGAAATTTCTAATCGGTTTTCAAAGAGAAAAAACTACTGTTCAAAATGTATGGTAGAACATTTAAACAAAATGTCCGTCGAAAATGTTTTGAGAATTCTTCATTCTTCAGAAAATTCAAGAAAATTCAGCTCATGATTCGGAAGTTTCCTAACTTCCGAATCATGAGCTGAATTCTTCTGTTTCATATTTTTACTGTGAGATTAAATAAATATCGTTAAGAACTGCGGATGCTGAAAAAAATATGAAAAATATAAGGTCCGAAGATACAATTTAGTTACAAGAGAATGGCAACATAACAAAAATTGCTTAAGAAATGATATCGTTTTCTCATGGAGATAGCAAAAACGAATTAAATGCGATCCTTATATACTTCTTACTGTCTTAACTAAAACACAAAAAAATACTTCAAATCATAGTAGAAATTAAATTAATTAGGTCCATTTCGGCTGCGTGGATCTGGTGGCTAAGTAACAACAGCCGCACGGGATCGATCTGGTTAAGCTACGCTTGCCGCAGTTGGTCCGTGGGTGGGTGACCATCTTCACATACCAAGACATTATTTCCCTGTGTTTTTGTGATGCTAGAAACTATAAAAGTCCACATTGATCCCTGTTCGAAAAATCACCTTTTATGCACCATCTTCGGATTCAAGTTAAGTACCTATTATTTCTGAAGACAAAAGAAAATCAATCCGAATTTTTCCATTTATTCGATCACATAGTTCCAGAACAAAACGAGGTCCTAACAGCACTAAACAGTCCGTGGGTGGGTGACCATCTTCACATACCAAGACATTATTTCCCTGTGTTTTTGTGATGCTAGAAACTATAAAAGTCCACATTGATCCCTGTTCGAAAAATCACCTTTTATGCACCATCTTCGGATTCAAGTTAAGTACCTATTATTTCTGAAGACAAAAGAAAATCAATCCGAATTTTTCCATTTATTCGATCACATAGTTCCAGAACAAAACGAGGTCCTAACAGCACTAAACAGTAAAAGTCTGGAGTGGTACTAGACTAAGTATTGATAATAGACTAAAGGCGGATTTCACCAATAATACTAAACGCGATCAGCACATGTAACGGCCTATTCTCTGAGTCCATCAACGAAGATACGGGCCCGTCCAAAATAAGTTAATCCGTCAAAACATGTGATAAATTAAATTTTTCGTAACGGCATAAAGAGTGGGATTAGGGACAACCGTCAAATCGTGTTGTTATTCATTCATTCTTCGGACTACAAACTAATCTTATTATGTCCGTAACCGTAACTGGGGGCCTACTCCTTAAGCACGAAGTCCATCATTCCGGTCGAAGTAACGAGCGTTTACAACTTCGTATCACTTACGGACAGAAGATTAGTTTGGACCTCGAACTAAGAATGAGTGACAATACGATTTGACAGCTGTCCTTACTCCCTATATGTTTTTGCCCGTCCAAAAAAGTTAGTTAATTTGCTGTAGAATTCACTAAGAAGTTTTAAACTACTTTAGGACGGGCCCGTATCTTCGTTGACGGACTTAGAGAGTAGGCTGCTGATACGGTGTAGGAAACGAAAGTAAGTTTTCTCGCAACTACGGATTTAGTGCTTAGGGAGTAGACCCACTGAACAGCGTTCAAGAGCTGTCTCTGTTTTATTATTAGTATGACATATAGACACTGATCAATAACTTGTAGGTAAGACAGGCCCTGATCTCGGTTTAGCAGCGGTGATCGCGTTTAGTTTCATTGGTGAAATTGGCCCTTAGTTCCGTAAAAGCAGTTACTTTACGAGCCATCCCTTGCACCTGCGTCTACCGCACTAATGTGTCTGCAGTCTGCGTCAGTACTTGTATACCCTTAAAAATATACAAAACATACAAAAATAACCTTTAACAACAAAGGGATAAGGTTCAAGGACGCTTAAAGAAACTTCTTATAAAGTTGCAAGCTGTAATAACGTTTAGAATTATTGTTTTGTTTGTGTTCAAAAAGTGTACCTAAATATTTTGCAATTTGGGTTCGTTGGTTCTATAATATTGCGTATATTCATTAGTTTATGACGGATTTTAGTACATAAAATGAAGTTTTTTAAAAGGCTACTAGCCTTTAAGTTACTATGATGGACTAGTCGTGGGTTTGAACCACACCTGATTACTTATAGCGGCGCATCCCGCTATTGATACTTATAGCGACGGCTTTTACTAGTTACATTTTAGCTCAGTTGAACGAGTTAACGGTAAAACTAGTAATTAAAAAACGAGCGATTCCCGGTTCGGTCAAGGTGGTATTGGGCTTTTCCATCAGGTATGTCTCAGTAACAGCCTTGTGACTGGTTGATGGCATTAGGCTCAACCCTTTTCACATGAGACTTTTAAACATAAATGGCGAAATGTGGGTGACCGTCTATCCTATGTGTGGGTGTACTGAACTACACATCTGCCTATCCTTTTGGATATTAGAAGCGTGATGCTATGTTATAAAACTCCATAAATAAACTTGTTCAGTTTTGCAAATATTTAAGAACTGTAAATAAAACTTTGTTTACGAGTCGCAATGCACAGTCAGCAAAAGAGATTAGTGACTAAGGTCCTCTAATATAGTTTTTAAAGTTTAGTAAGAAACCGATGGATATTTCCGAATGAAATTTAACTTGATTAATGATTGATATAAACGGTACACGTTTATATCAATCATTTATCAAGTTAACTAACGTGATCTGTTTCTTTTCTATTAAGTAAGAAAAATCTACATCTTTTTTTTATAAAATAAATGATAGACGTAATTGGAAATAAAGACAAAATAGACCAACCATTTTTTTAGATTAGCTAAAGTATATACTTTTTATGGGGTACTGTGTTAAATGTTATAACAAAATACCTTGTGATATATTGCAATTAAATGAAAGGAAATAAAACTCATATTTAAAGTAAACTTTGTAAACAAGCATATTAGAAACTAGAGGACTATATCCAAGATAAGAATGCTTGGAAACATGCTGGTCCTGCTCCATAGAACAATATAGAGTGTAGACAAAATCAAACTGGTTGCTAATTGAATTAGTGGCGCCATCTACAATGCCATATGCGAACTACTCAAGACTTGACGTCTCCCTTTACTATAGAGTATGAGTGAACTTTACACCCTGTTCCTCATACTCTATAAATTTTTAGCTAAAAGACAACTTACAAAACACAAAGATACCTTACGCCTTTCGCAAAAATAACATTTTATGTAATCCAAAATAAAAATAAACAGATATAGATTATAGGTAATCTTCATACAGGACCCAAACCTTACCGCTAAATCCCTTGACCGAACAATGAAGCCGATTACCAGAATACCGACACTACACCTTTAGAGGTGCAGTCGATGACATCACGATCCATCATTATTCGGGATTCGCATTGATCCAATTAGTTGGATCAATGCGAATCCCGGATAATGAGGGATCGTGACGTGGTATGTTATTGATGTAACTAATACTAATGCCGTGTTCTCGAAATAGTGGATTTGAGACTGGTTTTAGAAAAGGGTTGCTACTGCAGTTTCACACTTCATATTTAAAAACCTGTAGGAACTAAGTTCCTAACGCGAATATTCGTACGCACACACTATTTTATAAAGGAACGATACAGAGCCATCTAGTAAGAGTTTTCATAAAGTTGTTGCCATCTTAGATTTTCATTTAAACTCACTATCGGATTTAGCACCCTCGAAAACCATGAAAACGACACCCATGACGAAAAATTTGAAAGTTTTCGCAACCGACATCTTAGTTGTTTATTTGGACCGTACCCTCTGAAACCATGAAAAACATCTCCCTCTCTCTTTCGATCTCTTACACATTACACAACTATTCTTACTCATACCTGTAGTTAAAAGCCGCAACGCTTTTCTGTTACTTGGCACTTTCTACAATTTTCGTTACGTTACGATTTTTACAAGATTACTTCCACCGCAAGCTGCGTTAAAGCTCTAGAAAGCTCTTTCTAAGGATTATAATTATGATAACGATTAACTTCGTTCCAAAAAAAAGCTAGTTTAGGATCGACATTTCCTGTCTGACTAACCCTCAGAAGAAATGGCGCAGGCTGGAAATACGTACCTATCTAAGTTTATGTTTAAGTCCCATGTTATTGATTGCTAGAATTAGTGTGATAGTTACACACAGAACTTTATAGCTTTAGACAAGACACCATGTCAGAATAACTCTACGATCTTGAAAATATATCGCTGTAAAGACAAACAGGAAGACTTATTCTTTCGATACACTAATCTACTCTTCGTTCCCACCAAACCAATCAACCACAAACAGAAAAATCCATAAAGAAATACCTTCAACAATAAAATAACGCCTATGTGCACAAAACACTCAGGGGGCATTTAAATTGAGACGTCATTCATGAAAGCCGCTATGCCCGTGATACATGAGGCTTGCTTTCCAAAGCTAGGGTAGCAAGCTGGAACCTCGGTGTACTATCCTAGCTTAGGACATGCTATAGATTTAAATGTCACGTACTCACATACAAGAAAAATATTAAATCGAATAAAAAAGTATCTAGATCTATAATCACGACCACTAAAAAGAAATACTCGACAGCTGCGTCATGCCTGGTGACAAGACGGCTTCCACTCAGCATTATGCTGTGCTATGGGGTATATGCTAGTGTTGTAAAATGATGCCAGGTGATCTTAAGCTAGTACCGTATATGTGGTTGCGGTCAGAAAAACAAAACGCTTAGTCACTGCACACTAACCAATCAAATACTAGCTTCGCCGGCCACATGAAACAAGATTTAAAAAAATAACTAAAACCCGACTACTGAAAAATCATGCTTATGAAACAAGTGATAAATGATTTTATTTCTGTAAGTAGGTTTGTACAAACACTTTTATACGTCAATCATATTTTTAAAACTAGATGAGGTCGGCTTTTCCTATCTGACTAATCTGACAAGAAAGGCCGAAACAAACTCGGAGGTCACTCACAGTCTCTTTTAAAGTCCAGACATAATCTTGGTCAGATCATTTCAAGACCATGTAGATTGATGTCTGAAATAGTCTTTTGAGGAAAGAACCACTCAGATTGAGTGGACCTGTCCATTCAGTGCACGTATTTATCAGTAATCATGCAGCTCAACTCAGAACTTGAGGAGCTTAACGATTTCACGAACAATACCAAAGAAAGGACATTTGGTTAGGCCGCATAAATTACTCAAATGGCAGTTTGAGTAATTTGACCATGATTAAAACTAAATGAGAAAAAAAAAACAAACAAAAATAAAATAACACCCGCACAGTCATCACATTCACAATAATTAAAACAATATAATACTTAATAACAAAGTAAATATTCATGTCCTTGTTTAAGTTAAATTCATCAATGTCAATGTGTATAATATTAAAAAAGAAAAATAATCGTGGTCAGATAATTTGAGGACCATATAGATTGGTGATCACAACAGAACTTATGAAGAAAGTATTCTTATCAGAAAGTCGTGGTCGTATGTCACTTTGACATAAAGCTTATCATCGCTTACTATTTTTGCAACGTATTGTTTTGTTAGAGTATTTAATGATACATTAGCAAATCAGCGAACGATCAAGGCGCTTCCAACGATACCTTATTCGTCAAATTATCATAAGCAGTTTAGAAGTTATGAGGGAACAGAAGCATATATAAATAAATAATAAAAATAAATAATTAATAATTAAAATAATAAATAAATAATGCATAAATAATGAATAAATAATACACACCCACATACATACATACTGGTCAAAATCATAACTCTCCTTTTTGGTTTGCCGTAGTTGGGTCAAATAAAAATCGAATCAGTCAAATCAGTGGTAGCCTAGATGTACAGCTGCTAGTTCTATATGCACCAAGTCAGAGTTACTACCTTGCTAGCTATCCTGGCTGGAGAAACTAGCCTCGTGTAACTCGAGCATTAAGGCGGCGATTTCTTGAAAACGATCAAAAAGGTGGTTTTTAATACTAGTGTATCTCAATAACCGTACATAATTTTGAAAGAAAAAAATATATGGTACTTTCAAGTTTATTTTGGATACAGTGATTGAACTCAAAACATAATAAAAAACACTTTAATGCATCAAAAAAATCATCAAAGTCACCTCTTAATTATCTTTAAAATCGGTTTATCCCTTCAATAACAATTATAATTATAATTAAAAATATGCCATAAAATTCCAAATATCAAACTGCATCCAGTGATGGAGTATTTATCATTAAATAGTTAATATCTAATTTTATACGATTTTATTTGCACTTTTACTACGTACGTTTGCTCATTTATTATTCGAATTCATTACAACAGATTTTAACCCGTATCGAATTGCAATAAGAACTATTATCGGTCATAACGACATTATTTAAAGGGTTACCAGGGTAACCCTTAAAGCGTCATTTTCTCATTTAGAATGGCCGGCATTTCAATACGGTGGCGAAATCGGTCCATTACAGCACAATGGACGCACGGTCCGACCTACAGAGCGATTATTTGAGGGGACGCAGCGAAGATGCATTGAGTGCAAATTAAACTGTGTGGGAATATCTCCAGGAAGGTTGAGTTAAACTGCAATATGTGATGAAAAATTATAATCACTAGTGCAGCAACGTAATTGCGTAACCCACAATCTTAATCGTTTTGAAGGATATTGCTTGCTTGCTTCATAAGTATGTTCGAAAAATTCGTCTGCCCAGCAACGTAAATAACGCAATGAATGTTGCTGAACAGTCCAGATGAAAGCCATATCTACTGTTAGTGCGTTACGCATTTACCTCGCTTGTCAAAGTTAAGTCGCTTGCTAATTCGAACCAGAATTGAGGTTTATTACTATCTGCGTCAATTATGTGCTATACTATTACAAGCATATTTAATTTCGGCTTAGTTGGAAGGCTTATCTGGAATATTCGAACTAAGTACCAAAAAATATGCCTATCTCAACATGAGGGCCAAATTCCTTTTTAGTTTACCGATCACATAAAACATTAAATAAAATTCTTAAATACAGAGACTTTCGTGCAAGTCTAATCCATACATTTTTTGTTTTCTAAACATGATATCGACTACAATGTCGATAAACAGGCGCCCCTAAATACACCTATTCCTGCCCCTTTGCTTTCCATCCCATTACACCTTCTACCCTGCTTCAAGCCCGGTCCAGTACTCAAACCAATGCATAGCGAGTGCCAGGTGGTCGATATTACTGTCTGTCGATACGGCAGCCATTTGCAATCATGAACGGTAATTGGTAGTTCGGCGGAAAAATTGTTTCAGACGGACACAGATTTAAAAGTGTGATCGGATTTGGAATGGAAAATCTGAACTGGATTTGATTTACCCTTATTTTAGTACATATTGTGCATACTTAGAATTTTGTTGACTGTTTTAAATTTTTATCAATTAAATTTTCATTTATTGTTGAATGTTAATTATATGCTATTATTGTATAGAATCAAGTTCTTCTAACATAACAGACAGCTGTGCTGCTGGGGAGTTTGTTGCGCCACTTCTTCTTCCCAGCTAAAGCACTAGGAAGTGGTGAAGGGCGGGCGTTTTGGGGGACTGTCTTATGTAATTTTGACGTTCAGAAAGTGCTGACTCTCAGCCTAGTTTGAATAAATGACTTTTGATTTTGATTTTGATTTTGTTGGTTAAGATAATTCATTCGAAAATTAGATCAGAAAAAAAACTAGCTTCGCGAAAAACGTTAAACTCCTTGATGATTTTTCGTTTTGATGGAGTTATGCGATTGAAATGGGTATAATTTATTGGATCGATCAAGCGCAAAAAAAGTTTGTCCATTGTCGTTCATAATCGAAATGATGTTTATTTCTAAAATTCGATGAGAAACATTGAACTTATCACGTTTGCTCTTATAACTGGAACAGATAAGAAAATCCCAGTGTCCCATTTGTGATATCAACATCCGATACCGCGGTAGAGAACATCATTTAATTACGATACTGAAATACGTGGTAGCGTGGCCGAGCGGTCTAAGGCGCTGGTTTAAGGCACCAGTCTCTTCGGAGGCGTGGGTTCGAATCCCACCGCTGCCAAAATTATTTTTTGTTTACTTGTTTTTAGAATTTGTTTGGCCATTTCAATGAATTATTATGTTATTTACTCATTAAACATTTTTTAAAATCTTGAATATGTTTTTTGTCACACATGCAGAAAAACTAAACTTAGATATAGTTTTTTTCAGCAGATCGTACGAAGTATTTCATCAATAGGCTACGTAAGGTCTGCGTATTATTATCGAAATATTTTATTATTATTTTTACGACACATTTTAGTGTCGTGTAGGGAAACATATTTTCTGGTTTTTTTTCCATTTACTACACAGAACTCGTTTTAAATTATTTTATGTTAGTATTATGGTTGAACTTGCCATAAACGGTACACCTAAACGGAGAGTCAATAAATATCTTGGGCATTTGCTTACTGACGACCTCAGTGACCATGGGGACATTGAGAGGGAGCGTAGGGCTCTGGAGGTCAGGGGTAATATGTTAGCACGAAGATTTGCTTGTTGTACTGAACAGGTTAAGATAACACCTTTTAAAGCTTATTGTCAGAGTCTTTACACCGGCAATATTTGGGTCCACTACTCGAAAAGGTCGCTGGATGTTCTACGCGTCCAATACAATTACGTTTTTAGGATGATGTTGTGACTGCCTCGTTTTTGTAGTGTCTCAGAAATGTTTGCGGTAAACCATTGCGATGGATTTCATGCCATAATCCGTTAAAAAACGGCCTCACTCCTGCGCAGAATAAGAGGCAGTCACAATAGCATCCTGAAGGCTGTGGCGGCAGACAATTCTTCAACCATAATAGTCCATTTTGTGAAAAGACTTATACCTTAGTGGCCATTTGTCGGTATTTTTAGTTGTTGGATGGTCTTCTCAGTCATTTGTCTCTAGATTAAGCTATAACAATAGTGTTTTAAGCAAATCTGTTACTAACAATTTATCTATTTAAGTTGTCCGAAATAAAATTATTTGATTTAATTAAAAAGTACAAAATAAATTACTCGCACCAATAACGAAGTAAAAAGGTGCGGTTTGTGGTAATAAACTCCCCTACCATATTTTTCACACCTCAATGGTTACAAAACCTGAAATAGAAGTAGGCACGCCAATGAATTTTGCACGTTATCTCGCTAGACTGAAAATGTAGAATCGATTGCATTATTTTCTCATAAAGCCAAGTGCTATAAAGGCCTGATGGAAAAAAGTTTTTTTTTTTAGCCAATTTTAAATCGCTCTGACCGTCGACTTTCTAGTCATGTTTCTTGCCTTTGATGGAGAAAATAACATTATTGCCTTTGGGTGCTTCAGTAAACATCTGGTCTCGTATCGGTACAAAGACAAAATAAAATGTTGGCAGAAAGAAAAGCCGATGGATGATAGACAGTAATCTTACAGAAAACACAATTAAATTTGTACATCACAATATTTGGTTTGACCGTTGACCCCCAAACCAAGCAGGGCTTGTTTCTACCTATCTTGCTTGGGCTGCAGTGCGAATGAGCATGCAGAAAAAAATGTAGTTGTCGGTTTTCAAAACTAGTTTATTAAAGAGTTTATTATGTGTCTGTGAATGTTTAGCGAGTGGTTTGCTGGCACTTAGTCTTGTCGACAGGTCTTCTTGTCCTCCTATGCCTATTAACACTGCCATTTTAAAACATAACTAGCTTCTGCTCGCGACTTTGTTCGCGTCAAATTTCTTGCTCCCGCCCTTGCTGGGTCGGGGTGGATTCGCCTGCCTGTGCGAGTACTTCGTATTCGTGACTTTTTTCTTTTTACTCGGCTCCTAAGGGTCTTAGCGTGATGTTATGTAGCTCATCGCCTTCCTCGATAAATGGGCTATCTAATACTAAAGAATATTTCAATTCGAACCAGTAGTTCCTGAGATTAGCGCGTTCAACCAAACAAACAAACTCTTCAGCTTTATAATATAATATATAATACTAGCTACTGCCCGCGACTTCGTTCGCGTCAAATTTCTTGCTCTCCGACCCACCCCGTCGCTTTCTTTTTTCACTTTTTTTTTTTTGCTCAACTCCTAAGAGTCTTAGCGTGATGTTATATAGCCTGTAGTCTTCCTCGATTAATACATTATAATAGATTTAAGCCAATCATCATCTGCCTAGCCTTGTCCCAACGATGTTAAGATTGACTTCCAGTTTAACTGAATGCAGTTGAATACCAGTATTTTACATGGAGTGACTGCCTATCTGACCTCAACAACCCAGCTACTGGGTAATACGATACTCCTTGGTAATACTGGTTGTCAGACTTTCGGATCAAAGATCCACAAATGACAGCCGGGACCAATGGCTTAAAGTGTTTTCCGAGGCACGGAGAGGTCTTGGTATGTAAAGATGAACACCTATCCGCCGACTAACCGTAGCAAGCATAGCTTAACGATCGATCGACCCGTGCGGCTAATATTACTTAACCACATTCCCGACATAATTGAAACCAATATGTTTTAATAAAAAACTTTTTCAAAAAAAAAAAAAACCGTCTTCCGAAAAAACACTATAAAGTGAAAAATAACTTTTATTTCGGAAGGCCGTGACAAAAAAAAATTAAATACATATCCAAAATCACCGACTTCCGAAATATAAGTTATATACTTCCGAAATAATTGCATATAACAAACATAGCAATCGCGTTTGATTTGCTGCCGTTTTTGAGGAGTTCCATTGTCTGTCTCCGAAACGCATCATCAGATCTATATGAAATTTAAATGGGACCATTTCGGAATTGGGCACGCCGCGATTGCGGCGGTAAGTCCCCTCTTTGAGGAGTGGCTTGAGAGGCGGCATGGCGTCCTCACCTTCCGCCTGACACAGGTCCTCACCGGACATGGCTGTTTCGGGAGGTTCCTGTTTCGGATAGGGCGGGAGGAAACGCCCGGGTGTTTCCATTGCGAAGATCGCCCAGAGGACACGGTGGAGCATACGGTGGAGGTCTGCCCAGCTTGGGCGGAGCAACGCCGTGTCCTCGTGGAGGTGATCGGCGGCGGCGATCTCTCGCGTCCGACCCTGGTCCAGGCCATGGTACGGAGCGAGAGGGCATGGCTGGCAGTCGCCTCCTTCAGCGAAGCAGTTATGCTCGCAAAGAGGGAGGCGGCGCACGTGAGGGAGATGCAGTACATGCGCCCTCACAGCCGTGGCCTTCGCAGGAGACGCCCTGGGCGTCGGGAATCCCAGGCTGATTCCCGGCCACCGTAGGCACGGGCTTGCGGACGGCGAGTAATGGGTACCTCGCTGTCCTGTAAGGACCAAGCCCGGGTCGACGGCGCGTTGTGTTCCACGCGCGCCTCAAAGAGATGTCTGCAGCAACAGAGGGGCCCGCAAGGGCCGATGCCTGCCGGGGGTGCGGGTTGTTCGAAAGAGATACCGCCGCCCCTGGCACACAGGCAACTGAGGGAACACGGGTGGGTTTTAGTCAGTAAAAGTCTGACACGCCCTCCCGCTCCACCCAGAGCGGGAGAAGTTATTTGATGATTTCCCACCCAGAAAAAAAAAAAAAAAAAAAAACCATTTCGGAATAAACACCTTTTGAACAAAACAAGAATATTGCAAATCCGTTTATATATAACGGAGTTATGCCCGAACATACATAAAAAAGCATATGGATATAAACGTGTCGAATTGGAAGTCGGTTAAAAAAAGAGCAACTGTTAGATACAAGGCTTGATTTGATAGGTAATCCCAATAAAAACGAATTAATATTCAAACACTATTGGTATAGTAGGAAAACACAAATATTGGTGGAACCGCTAACTACGAAAATAACCATTATTATTTTTCGTAGTTAGCGGTATTATGATCTATATGAAACAGACGAAACAAGATAATTTAAATACTTTTATTACCTATCACTTTAATGCTAGAAAATAGAGAATACAAATAAATAAGTTAATGGTTCCCTGAACCATTAATACGTGAAGCAAAAACTCTATACCCCGTTTTACGAAAATTACGCGACCGCGACGGAGGAGTATGAAATTCGGCATAGCTAAGCTTTATGTGGGGAAGGAGTGAAGGCAGCTAGGTAGGTAATTATTGTTGATTATTGTTGATTAAAATTTAAATGAATTAAGGCTCGTGCAGACTAGCGCGACGCGACGGTCGCGTCGCGACACTCGTAGAACAATTTCTATGAAAACTTAATGGAAATTGTTCTACAAGCGTCGCGTCGCGGCTGTTTGAAGAAGCATTTATGTTCCAATTTCGACTACTGGATGACTGCTAGACAACGTCTGATAGTGAATGTTAATGTTGTCAAAACGGACACGTGATAAACTGACAACCAACGTCATAAATACAAAATGCTGGAAGAGATAACGGTAGCTAAAAATGTTACCAATTTAATTTGGTAAGTAGCTATTCTACTAGTGAGAGTTTTTTCAAACTAAGGTTTATTGTCATCATCATTTCAGCCAATAGACGTCCAGTGTAGTATAGAGAACGCTGCTGCCCATTCTCTAGTAAGTCCCTTAGTCGCCTTCTACGACACCCACGGGATAAAATAGGATGGTGCTATTCTTTACGTCCGGCACCACACGGACGAAACTAACTCAGAAAACTTTCTAATAACTTTCTAACTTTCAAGCTATGGTTATTTATCACTTTTCCATTTTTTTCTGCAGTTGATGCATTTCACACGATTTGATTCTTTGATACTCCTTCTTCATGATGATGTCGAACATTGGGGCAAAACGCCGGGAGAGAACATCGACGCACAACCTGCTACCATGAACTCAGTAAGTACATGCCTAATTCTGAAATACCGGGCGTTGAAATTTTTCATCGTTTACTATTTTAAAAAAATTGCTCTGCCGTACATTTTGACCGCGTGGCACTTTTCTTTAAAACAGCTGAGTCTTTTTTTTGATAACCGATGAAAAATATATACGCTATCCAGGTTCTAGAATCATGTGATGAATTCATGGTTTCAGTTTGAGATTTAGTGTGTGTAAGAGAGAGAGAGAGAGAGAGGCTGAGTTTATCTTTCTTCATTTCTTTATTTTTTTCGTTTCTCTTCTCTCTCATGTAACAAAATATGCCTAAACGTGACACATCCTTGAAATTTCCCTGACAACTCTTGTCGAATAATCGAACCACTTAAGAAAATTCACTTCAGTAAATAAATTCCAGACTATAAATTGCTTACAACACATTTCTCAATATCTTTGTATTCCCCTGTCGTCATTAGGTGGCGGGGGGATGACGACAATGTCATTGTCAACGACAAGGAAGTGAATGTCGAATCCGGAGTGTCACGTGGCGCTTGCGTATTGCACACTTGTACCTACAGGTACATAAAAAGGTTAGATGCTATCGGCTGTTAGAGCCTAATGGTAATGGTTAGAGGGTAAGTAGGAACCTTCTTTTCTGCACATTGTACAAAAAACATTTTTGTTACATTTAACCCTTTACACATACACCATGACATTTTAGTCGTCTTACAAAGGTGGCCCACTCAATGTATCCCTATGACTAAGCATTATTCTACACTACGGACTATAGTTTCACGATCGAATTCAATCAAACCAATAATCGAAACAAAATAATATCCATGACCTTCGCGAGGATTTCCATCGCTTCCACAAATATTTGTGTTTCATTCAGGACATACCTAGATCGTATACATTTCATCAGTAAATCTCAGTCGTCGGGAAAAACCGTCGATATCCAATCACGAATCAGTTACGGACGAAATATGCGTACAAATACATGTAATTATATTTGGGTGGTACAAGGTATGAGTTCTGCGAACAATGTCTTCTGCCACTTAAGCAATGTGCCCAGCCCACTGTCACTGAAGCAATGTGTCCGGGCAGCCTTAAGTTTGGAAATACATCGTGCAATATCAGTTACGTTGGTTATCCTTAACTTATTAATTATCCATCGTTGGGCGATGGCGCCGAAAGGTTCTAGAGTAGAGACCGCGCACCGGTAAAGCCCATATGGCCTCGCTCTTAACTTAAAGAGTAGAAGACACATGCGATTGTTAACCGACTTCAAAAAAGGAGGATGTTCTCAATTCGTCGGAATCTTTTTTTACTTTTTATGTATGTTCCCCGATTACTCGAAGACGCCTGTACCGATTTGGAAAATTCCTTTTTCCCAAGTGGTTCCATAGTCGTTAGGTCAGGATCTGATGATGTAACCCTGGAATAATTGAGGGAACTCTTCATATTTTATAGGCACACTTATTTACATGGCAACTATTGGTATACGAATTGATGTGGGGTAAGTAGCATAACTACAAAGTGTAAAATTAAATCTTTTTCCAATAAAAAGACAACCAATTTTAAAGTTATTTTTCACTTTGTGGTGTTTTTTTTTTGGAAACTGGTTGTCTTTTTGACGTGTCGAACCGCTTCCCGCTTACATCTTACACTGCAGGATAGCCAAAATGACCAAATATGAATTTCAGATTATTATGACGCTGTCCACCCCTCGACGTGCGTCATCATCAACGTTACAGAAATAGACATGTGCTTATGTCACCCCATCAATATTGTTTTATGTTTATATGCTTGTTTACGAGGGTTTTGCTTCGTTATGGAGGATTTCCGGATTTTGTGGCGTATAGATTATTTTTGACCGTATGTACTTAATATTAATACTAGCACTTCTGCCGCGACTTTTACTGCATAGATTTCGTATTTTCCCCTATAAAAAAAAAACAAAAACCTAGTAACTTTATGATTTAACTAGCTTTTCCCAGCGGCTTCCCCCGCCTGGAGATCGAAAATTAACCCACAGAAACTGGAATGAAAAGTATCCTATTTCTTAATCCAGGTTACAAACTGTTAATCTGTGTGCCAAATTTCATCCAAATCCTTGTTCAGCCGTTTTTGCGTGATATTTCCCATACAAACTAAAAAATAACAAAAAACTAGTAACTTTATTTAATTAATTAAATAAGTATTTATGCCTAGTTACAAGATGTTTTCATATAAAATAAATCCCCCCTTGAAAGTCTAAACTTTAAAAAAAAACTTTCTTAGTGGTCCCCTACATTTTAAAAGGAAGCCGTGTGCAAACTTTCACGTTCCTAGTCCCAGTGTTTCGGATGTACGTTAGTATGTCAGTCAGTTTCTCCTTTTTATATGTGATATAAAATCGCAATATATACAGGTTGTCCGATAATTAATGAATAACCTTGAAATGGTTCAAAGTAGACCTAACGGCCATTCAGAGAAAAACATTTTTATTTGTATTTTGCTGTACAAAAATAAATAATAAAAACAACTGACTTCCGAAAAAACTTTACAAAGTGAAAAATTACTTTAATTTCAAAAGACGGTGACAAAAAATTAAATACATATCCAAAGACACCGATTTCCAAAATTAAAGTTATTTTTCACTTTGTATTGTTTTTTCGGAAGTCAGTTGTTTTTTTTTTGGATTTTTTACAGAAAAAAAAGAAACAAATCAAAAATGTGTTTTTCTGGATGGCCATTAGTTCTATCATAAACCATTTCAAGGTTATCCATTTATTACCGGACACCCTGAATATATAATATTATAAATATGAAAGTTTGAAAGAATGAAAATACATTTATTTGGCACAGATTTCAAAGCACACAATATACATTAAACAGCAGGAAAGAACAAAATAAAAATCAATTAAAAGTGCAAGATGAGAAGTCAGAAAATAGTATGGATGTTTGTTACTCAATCACGCAAAAACGGTTGGACGGATTTGGATGAAATTTGGCACACAAATAATTTGTAGGCTATTATTTATATATTAACACATAGGATACTTTTTATCCCGGTTTTCGAGGGATAATTTTCGACCACCACGCGGGCGAAGCCACTGGCATAAGCTAATAAAATATATAATCAAACAAGCAATAACATAATAGCATAAGCAAGAGTTGAAATTAATTAGTCAAAAAATGGGAATCATCATCATCTATCTAGCCTTTTCCCAACTATGTTGGGGTCGGCTTCCAGTCTAACCAGATGCAGCTGAATACCAGTATTTTACATAGAGCGACAGCCTATCTGACCTCCACAATCCAGTTGCTGGGTAATACGATACCCCTTGGTAAGACTGGTTATCAAACTTTCGGGCTTCTGACGACCCGTAACGACTGTCAAAGACTCCCCCAGTGGGTTCCCGCATTGTGGTTGCGGGGGAGCTCAGTAGCCGTGGTCGACCCCACGGTGAAGCGAAGAGGAACTGAGGCGGGCCGCGATGTCGAATGGGAGGCATCGCGGCTGAGGGTTACAGGCTGCGGCGGAGGAGGAGTGCCATTACTTCGGAGTAGCGCTGTTCCCTTCCGTGGCCTGGACGGGGCCGCCACCGTTTGATAGCGGACGCGGTGGGGCCGCAGGGGAGGAGGAGTGTCGGTATAGCGTTGGCCGCTCTCCCTATCCCCTGCGGCCGAAAAGTGGTAGGCGGCGGGGCCACTGTGCTGACCCGTCGCAGGGGACCAAGGGTGCCAGACATTGGGTCGTCCCAATGCGCTGTCAGAGATGTCAGCAACAACTGGTGGGGTCAGTAAGGGCTGATGGCTGCCAGGGTTGCGGGTTGTTCGAAAGAGATACCGTGGCTCCTGGCACACAGGCAACTGAGGGAACACGGGTGGGTTTTAGTCAGCAAAAGTCTGATACGCCCTTCTGCTCCACCCAGAGCGAGAGAAGTTATTAAATGATTTCCCACCCTCAAAAAGAAAAAGAGGGTCTTAGTATGTCAAAATGGTCCCCCATCCACGGACCAACCGCGGCAAGCGTAGCTTAACCTGGTCGATTGATCCGCCTGGCTATTATTACTTAGCCACAAACTCCTAACAAAAAAAAAAATGCGAATCACTATAAATATTCACAGTGACTCACATTTTCCGTATATTTAGCTTGCTAATTACTAGTGATGAATTCATACTCTAGTTAGTACATACGATCTATAAAATAGTTAGAATAAGTTAGAATGAGAAAACTCAGTGTAATCCGCGGCATTTAAACTTTTGTTGCGTGGGTCGGTGAATTTAACTTAGGCTGGCTACACAGCTCCGATTTGGTTGACCGATTTGCCGATGAGCAATTGTGTTGGATATTATCACTGAGGTTGCATCAGTTTTCTAGTTTTCTTTCATCTAAATTTCGACATCTGTAAGATCTTTCTTAGTAAAAATCTTAAACTCACTGATACACCGCCGCACTGAGTCAAATAGCACTAGAGTGTCTTCTAGAATCCTACAAGGAAGTTGGTACTAAGGAATTATTTGACAAACACCCCCTGAAGCGTATAATTTTTTTTATGGAATTTCATTCCAGGAATATCCGTCAGGTACATGGCTTCTAGGTAAATAAAGTGGTATTTTAGTTTATTCTATTTTCATTCCTAAAAGGACCACCCTTTTAAGTTAAATCATTTTTTTTTTCAGTTTTAACATAATTTAATTGATGTGTTGGTTATTTGGGCATTAATACTTATCAGACGCATGACGCATACATTTCTCTCTGGAATGTTCTACTTTTACTAAGATTTTTTTGTGAACCGTAAGTGTGTTTTTTATGAAGTAGAATTTATTAATTTATTAAAATAACAATCAAAATAATCGCTTGTTTTATTTTACACCGTAACCATAGCACAATTGTGACTTATCGGAGAAATTAACCCGTTTTGTGTAAAATTCTCCAGGGGCCCAAGTCTGCTATTTTTATAAATTCGTCATTCCAACACGATCCCATTGTCATTCCAAAACGATCCCAGTGTCAATTTGCTAAAAGTTCGTAATCTGCTAAATTCATAATGATCGATCATTGGTCGGTCAATGGTGTCGTAATAGAATTGTGTTATAATGACATTGTCGTATTGCCATTATTATAAAACCCGTTAGTAGAAATGATTTTCCAAAAACGACTACTAAATTTGAACATTTATTCATGCCCCATTTCATTTAAATATATATTTTTACATATTACTTATTATTATATAATAGTTTATTAGTGTTAAATTATAGCAGATTACCGCCAAAGTCAGTCATTCATTTGTCATTATGTACGAGATTACCAATAAATGCCATTTCTTTCAATGGAGTGTCAGTGGCTGACCATTGGAAAGTCATAATGACGCCATTATGTTAGTAGATTACCAAACTTGTCAAAATCAACAATTATGAAATCAATGATAGACCATTCTGACACTATTGTAATAGCAGACTTGAGGCCCTGTTCATAACACAATACGTATTAAGAGCGTAGATACAGTTGAGAGTACCGGAAAAATATTGGCTAAGTATCCGTGGGCGGCGGAAAGCACTTCCAGTGGATTACAAAGGCAGCTCGTAAAGTGGGAACTACTTTTACCTAGTGTAAAAGTGTTCGTATGAGCTAACAGAAAGAAGCAATTGGTCCTTGAAAGGTCAGGGTTTTTCTTTTAATAAAAGAGTTTTATTTTAGAACAAATGACAAAATTATAAAATGATAAAAACGACATACGAACAGTTTGGCGAACGATGGTATTTATTTATTTTTTTGTAAAAATAAGCTAGTATTCAATAAAAAAAAATTACATGTTAAGCTACTACCAATTTAACAGTTGACACTCTTTGACAGTTGTATCAAATGGCTATAACACATCAAGTTGAAGAATGACGTCAATTTGTTGAGAATTTAGTTCCTAGATTGAACTGTTTTCGGGTGCGCCAAAGTTCACCTAAATTTTCAACTCCGATAATTGGAAATCCGAAAATGTTCTTCCTAACATTTTTCATCCTAACAATCACAATTTCACATGTCTCTAATGTTCATAATTCCGAAGCATTCAACTTCATAATGTCAGTAGCAATAAACATCTATTATACTTTTATTTGTTTTCCTATATTTTCTCAACATAATAACCATCTTTTACGCTATTATTCAAAGTCATATCTTTTTTGTTCAGATTTCTTTTATTCATAATAATCAGTATACATTAATTTTGCGTAACTTTATTTTCACATAACATGTATATAAAACATATAAGAATAATAGTACCACGGTACAAGTAGTTAAATACATGTTTTCATATATATACACATTTCAATTAAATTAGTTTAATATTAGCGGCTATAGCTTTCAAATAATCACTTTTATTGGTGTATTTTGCTTTAAAATTCAATATATATTTAATATTATTATCCATAGGTTGGGTTAGGTTAGAATTGTGAACAACTACGCGCGAGCCGAGCGAGCGAAGCGAGCGGTGCCGCGTTAGCGGCCGGCGAGCGCTACCTCGAATGTGGTCGCAAAATTTTCTCATAGTGCCCCCAAGACGACACTGAGTATGAGTGAACATATTATGGTAATTATATTTAGGGATAAAAGCGTTATGATAAAAAACAGTAGGAGTTTAAATATACATTAATGATAATATTAATTACAATTTTCTTAAACATGAGTGTTATGAACATCGCCGGTAGCACTACAAATAGTATGAATGAAAACTTTAGGATGGAAATTTTTAGGAAGAGTGATCATTGGGATTATAAATCATTAGGAAGAACAATTTCGGATAAAGAACTTTAGGTGAGCCAATATGGACCGACTGTTTTCACTTTCATGGTCGTATTACTGTTATTTGTGGATCTTTGACAGTCGTTACGAGTCATCAGAAACCCGAAAGTTTGATAACCAGTCTCACCAAGGGGTATTGTATTTCCCAGTAACTGGGTTGTGGAGGTCACATAGGCTGTCGCTCCATGTAATATACTGGTATTCAGCTGCATCCGGTTAGACTGGAATCCGACCCCGACATAGTTGGGAAAAGGCTAGACAGATGATGATGATTCGCATTTTTTTTTGACTAATTAAGCTGAATACTGGTATTCAGCTGCGAAAGAGGTCAATCGTCGAATCGGACTCGGTTGGGCAGCGTTCGAGAGGCTTCGCAATATCTTCTCGGTCCAAATTCCGCAGTGTCTCAAGACGAAAGTTTTTGACCAGTGTGTGTTGTCAGAGATGACCTGTGGTACAGAAACGTGGTCGCTCCCAATGGGCCTTATCAAAAGGCTAAAAGTCTCCCAAAGGGCAATGGAGAGGGTTATGCTCGGAGTTTCCCTACGTGATCGAATCAGGAATGAAGAGATCCAAGGCAACCGACATAGCCCGAAGAATTGCCAAACTTAAGTGGCAGTGAGCAATGCACATTGCTCGCAGAACAGATGGCCGATGGGGCCGAATGTTTCTGGAGTGACGACCGCGTACCGGAAGACGTAGAGTCGGATGGCCTCCCACAAGGTGGATCGATAACTTGAGAAGGGCGCGGCAATCGGCTGGATGTGGGAAGCACAAGACCGGTTGAAGTGGTGGAGCCTGAGGGAGGCCTATGTCCAGCAGTGGACGTCTTTCGGCTGAAATGATGATGATTATGATGATTCAGCTGCGTCCGGTTAGACTGGAAGCCTCTGAGTTTGTTTCGAGCTTTCTTTTCAGAGTAGTCAGATAGAAATGCCAACATCATCTATTTTTAAAAACACGATTGACGTGTAGAAGAATTTGTACAAACTTACTTACAGAAATATAATAATTTATCATTTATAGGACCTCAAAAAATTCGTCCGCATCGCTGTCAACAGGAAAAGTGCCCGAGAGGCTGGCAGGATTGCCACGTTGTATGGCGATGCTGATACTTTGGTCAAAACATAGGGTAGCCCTCTGGTCACGTGAAGAGTCGTACAACCACTTGGCGTTGTCTCGAAAAACCTCGGCATCTTTCAAGGTTATTTGAATTTATTATTACCTATTAAGTATATCGATGCTGATTCTTTGGCCAAAATTAAGCCAGCCCTCTTGTCACGTGAAGAGTAGCGTGGCTTGGCGATGTCTTGAAATCCCCTCGGCACTTTTCAAGGTTATTTTAATTTATTGATACGATTCAAATCTGGGCTAAAAATAGATTAAGGCAACATGATCGAATTGGAATAAAGTCATGTCTTCACTCCCACGCATCATTTACTCACAATAAGGACATTATTGAGCCCCAGACAGATGAAACCTCTTTGATATTCACATCCTTGACATTTCAGTCCTATTTAATGCTGTTGAGTTAGGCTTCTTATAATATTCAATTTCTTTTACGAAGGTGTTAAAGATCAAGAAGAATTAAGGTGAATCTTGTCGACATTTTTTCCATACAAACTTCGGGATTGTATTATTCCACTGTTCGACAATGTAAATCAAAAATTTAACTTGGTATGGTTTTGTTTTATTATTAAAATTGTCTGTATGAAAACAGAATACTAAAATAATCTGCCAGTAAAAAGTTAGGAGCCGACAAAGATTAGTTTTTGTTGCTTATTTAACCTAACTTTGGGTGTGTTCAAGTAATAAAAAAAGTGTAAAACCTGAAAAATCAAGCCATTACCCACAAAACTCAAATATCGATAAGTTAAATAAACATCATTAGTCATTGATTTATGTTGTGGTTTTTTCATACAACCCGATCTTCCAAAGGAATTTTCTTAATTTTTTACGCCTGTTGTACTTTAAATGATCCTGCATCTCACTCAATAACGTTATGCGTGTAGACTAGCGTCTAACTGCTCATCACTGATACTACCTATGTCGGACACGATGCCTGGTGAGACAGCGTGCTTTTTAGCCAGGCTCGAATTCACTGATGAGATCGAGCCCGCGACTAAAGCGACCCATCCTTAAAGTTCTATCTCTGAAAATTGAAATGTTTGTACATTAACTGAAACATACATAAAGACTTGCCTTCTTCCTATTGGGTAGACAGAAACGACACAACGTCATTTGATATGATCCTTACCTACTCCTTTCGCCTCGTATACGTTCATAAATCACAATCATATGCACGCCCGTAGCTTGTCCACACCCAGTCCAATCACTATGTACGGTAAGCCGATCCCTTGGGAGAAGCAAGCCAAATGCTTAGGTGTGATCCTCGACCACCACCTTAACTCCAGGAAGAACATAAAGACGGCTCGTTCGCGGCCCGTCCCTCGCTGCTCTCTTTCAGCGACGCTCTAGGCCGAGGTCCGTTCCCCACAGGGGATGTCCTCAGCGAGTAGTCACTCTAGTTTTTTTGTTTTTAGCCCTGGCTGGAGGCCTTAATTTATGAAGGTAGCCACAAACAACTCCGGTTAACCAGCCGACAACCTCCTATGTGGATCTGCGAGATGTCATTCCCAAAAAAATAAAAACTAGTACGCAGCTGACCTTTCTGAAGACCAACATTCATAAGGTAATAAAGGTAAATAATTATGTAATTAAAACACTTATTTACAAAATCCAATAATTTTAACTATGTTATCCTACTATTTTTACAAATATGAAACTTTGTATGTTTGGATATTTAGATCTTTGGATTTTTGTTACACAATCACGCAAAAACGGACACACAGATAGTTTATAATCTGGATTAACACACAGGATACTTTATTATCCCAGTTGAACGATCCCGTGGGATAATTTTCGAACTCTAGCGGCTGAATCCGCTAGCAAAAGCTAGTAACTTATTTAATAAGCTTTTATACAAGATACTGATGGCGAATCTTATTATTAAAAATTTACTTTGTAAATGTGATGTACATATTTATACGACCCTATTTTTAGTAAATATGCGAAACCCGAACCATGTATCTTATATCTTATCTAAAGAATATTTACTTTCAAACTTTCAACTTATATCTATGTACTTTCAAAATTGTATCATGAAAAATCATAAAGCTTGTTATGGTACCTGGTTGTCTACATAAACATGGTCACCACGCGCACCCCACGCCGCCCGCACGTCCAGCGTCGTATTGTGCTTATTGATAATAATTAGGCATTAGGCACCTAACCGTACGGCGATTGTTTTCTAATTAGCTGATGATAACATTTTCCATCACACTTGTTAAACTTGTTTCGGAAAAAAAATTGCATGCTGTAAAAATTATTGGAATAGATTCAGTTACTTATTCTGAATAAATTATATTCAGGTTTCGCATAAAGTAAAAATAATGTTGTACATAAAAACAATAACTGAAAAGTTAAATTTCAGTAGATAGATTTCTAGTCGGTAGATTTCTAAAATAAATTATTAGCTACAAACTGACTCTCGCTTCACAAATATTAACTAGTGATGGTAACTACCCGCATGATCCATCTCATCCCATGATCGTATTCGTTCCACCGGCCTGGAGGTTGTAATTACCAACAAAATAAATAAGAGACCGAATAAATATACCCACTAATAATTAATAACAGTTCTTTCAGCCAAATACCAATATTTTGGTGAGTAATTACTATTCAATATCACAAATTTTATGAGTTTGACCTTTAATTATCTTACCACTTTGTAGACTATCAAATTCTCGATAATGATCCTTTCAGCCTTTTCACCTGCCGGTGTTAGGAAGGCGACTTCAAAAGGATTCGCTAAAATTCTGCTATTAACAACCAGCATCCTAATTGCATAACAAAGTTTCAGTCACAATTCCAGGGTTTTGAAGGAGTCAGCAATAACTGAAGGGGTCCGCTAGGGCCGATGCCTGCCAGGATCGCGGATTTGTTCGCAAGAGATACCGTGGCCCTGGCACAGCCAACTGAAGGAACACGGGTGGTTTTTAGTCAATAAAAGTCTGACACGCCGCTGTCAAAATGAAAGGCATTGCTGCGCAATTACCCCACTGTTCGTAGAATGTGGTTGTTATGATATAATGTGCTCTTTCTTGTCAGAAAGAGATATGAAATTAGCTACTTTAAACAACTGCCTATTGGTATACCTAACTCGGCAACGAAATGTTACCTATAGAGGTCGTCCTAATGGATATAGTGGTTTAAATGAAGTCGGTTAAAAAGATCGTTTAAGGAAGTACATATATCCAAACAAATTCTTACCTGTTGCCAAGCAGAATTGTTTTGTATCAGTTAGGTGGGCATGGATATCTGGGAAATTACAGGAAATTCTCAGTTAAGCCTGCAATGCGTCTGCAATCCGTTTGGTGTTGCAGGTTGGTTTTCAAGGTCCACAACATACAGGTAATTTCTAACAATCCAAGTAACTATTTTAGCCAGTAACCACTTTTTCTACTGTATTTGAGAATAACAACACATCTAGTGCTGGCAATCAGTTTTCCCACTGTATTTGACCTGTAATTTGAGAAAACAAAGAATATTTGAGAAAATATAAAAACAATACTTTATGTAATTCGCAAAGGAACTATATAAATCCATAACAAAACATAAATGACTCATGTAGGTCACACAGCGAACTAGCTAAATTGGAACTGGGCTGATGACATCTGTCCCATATCGAAAAGCTATGGCGCTATGGGCTAAAATAACCACACAGTATGTCCCAAACAGCTGAAAACGGCAACTCGTCGGGCCCAAAAGGAGATGGCGGGATAGACTCGACTTCAACAATGCCTTGATCAAAATATTACCTACAACTTAAAAGGCCAATAAATAATTTTTTTTTACTTTTACAGTTTTTGTTTGGGTCGGGAGCTTTTAATTTTTTTTATATCTCGAATGAATCTGCGCAGCGTCGCGTATGTTTCCCACATTTCCCACAAAGGGTTTAATATCACCCCGTCGTTTTTTCGTCTGGGGTTAAAAAAGGACAAGTTGTATTTTTTTGTTACTGTTTTTATGGCTCAGAGCTCCGTCATAACAGATTTGAAAAATTCTTGGGTGGTCTCATTCAGGTCAAGTTTCGATGAGTATACTTTTTCCACTTACTGTATGTTGATGATGTCATAATAATTACTTCCTGTCACTGTTATTTACCAAGCAACTAAAGGTATACAGATTGGTGTGTATACCTTAAAGTGTAAAAAATTAAAGCATTATTAGAAAAAGAACTACCAATTTCCAAAAAAATCCCACAAACTGAAAAAATGGTTATTTTTCATTTCTTCAGAAATCGGTTATTTTTTGTAATAAAGTTTTCTCTAAAACATTGGCCACATACGTAGGTATGTAGTTTTAGAGAAAGCCAATCTTTTAGAGAAAACTTAAGCAGCAGATAGGGATAAGTGGAAAGGGGGAACGGAGGCCTCTCCCCTGTACTGGACAGATAATAATAATAATATGTATGTCATTGTTGAATAAGTGTTAACAACTTAGGTACTAAAATAAATATTAAGGACCCAACTTGAAGTAAGAAAGTTATATAAGTTATTTCCAGGATACACAGAAACTTTATTACTTTATCTACCCACGGTGTTTGTTCAGTACCTACGTGTAGTAGGTACGTAATAGACAGAAAACAGAGTACATTATTATATACTAGACAGGAACTGTTACGGAAAATGAAAATACCATTTTCTCATGCGTCATTTGTTTTCTCTGCTATTACCACGTATTGAATTCAGGTCTACTATATTATAATAGGGGAGCCCAAGAGGCTTAATAGGGATTTACTCGAGCGTCGTGGGGACCTATTGGATTGTGAAGGCTAGATGCTAAAAAGAAAAAAGTTTATATGATGTATACCCTTTCACTGGTGGGGGGAGCGTGTCCAGGTATAAAAAATGTAAAAAAACAGTTACAAAGAAATATTCAGGCGCTTTAGATACGCTCCACGTGTTTCTGATACTTAACGGAAAAATATTAATCTGACAGTTTGCATTGTGGGCAAATAGGAAAAATAAAAAAATATTCGAGCGCATCAGACATTGAGAGGGGATGTCAAGTGAACCCTCCAGTAGCTCCTATTCAAAAGATTGACGATTTGGACGCGACCAAAAGACATGACCGATTTTTTAAAATGCAAAAAAAAGGCGTGACCTTGAAATACTCAAGCACGTCAGATTATTATACAGACGCTTCATCTTGACACTTGTCCTTGTCATCCTGACCCATAATCTGACAATAATATGGAAGAATTTCCTAAATCTGACGGTTATTTTTTTTTTTAATTCACCTTGTTTCATGTATCAAACTAGGTATGTCGGTAATTTATCTATCTATTAAACTTATAGCAAAATAAACCTATGCAAGTTATTTGATTCGAAAATTGGTCGTAACTTGCATTTATAATGATAAAAACACAAAATTGCTGAGAAGTGGTTAGAATGCAGCTCTTCGACGACAACAACAATCTGGCGATCAAACGAGAAATTGTGATTTTAAAGTGAAAATATTCGTTTTAGGGATTTACACGTGAAATGTTATGCCATCAATATGTTTCAGTTCTAATTCTGAACAATTTTTGCATATAAAACAGCGCACTTCATTATTTAATAAAAATTTAATTAAAAACTATCAAAATACAACAGACCATAGCGCGGTGACGATTCACTCAAAACTAAGGTTTTCGGCTACACCCACTGTGAAGGGGCTCGGCCTAATTGCCTTGCGACAAATCCGCTGTTTTCGTTACTTCGTGCTATGGGGACGGTGCTAGAAAATGAGAGTAGAGAAAGAGTGAGAAGGGCAGAGTGGTGCGACGTGGGTAAAACATAGTTCTCAGCGACTGCATGCACCACATTTTATTAATGATTTTAGCTACTTCAACTTGTTCAAATCGGCAGATTGTGTTTTTTCCGTGATTCATGACAAATTTCCTTCAAAATAAAAATAAAAATTTACCACGCTCGAGAATGTCCAGGTGATTTTTTTTTGCAACTTTGTAACTCTGTCACCCTCAAATTGTCAGATTATTGAAATGCACACTTTTTTGCATGTTAACTTACCTTACCTCAATCTGACGCGCTCGAGTTTTTCTAACGATCGATATTTTTTACTAATCTGATCGGCTGCCCTAGTAAAGGGTTACGTTCGACCCTATATAAAGGGCTTAGGTATGGTGGGAGTACTTCACAAGGTGAAGGTTGCCCCCTTATGTTATTCAGCCGCGCTCGATTAAATCCCAAAATCCCCACTTGGGCTTGGCTTGGCTTGGCTTGAAACGTCTATAGAACGTTATACCTACATAGAAACACTTTTAAAAAGTTTGACAAATGTGTTTTTTTTTGTGAATCAAGTCAGATTTAATAGATAATATGTAGATATAGAGATAACGATGTACATTGCCATGTAAACTTCCAACGAACGTTGGTTTGACCGAGATATAGTAAGTAGTTTTTTCTAATACGTCATAAATCGTAAACCGCAATTTACCTTTCATTCAATCAACTCAAATAACAAAATAAAAATAAAAAAACATTGAATTTCATAAATATAAACCTTATGCATAAACCGTGAACCATTATTTTCTAATAATAAATCTGTAATAGGTGCATATGTAAAAATAATTATAATTCGCGCGTTACTTGCTGCTACGGAACCCTTCATGGGCGAGTCCGACTCGCACTTGGCCACTTTTTTTACCAAGGAGTGTCGTTACTTAGTTACTTAGTGCCTTATTAAGTTGTGGAGATAAACTGCACCCACGTAGATGGGAAGCAAACGGCTGGGCAGATGATGATAACCTTTCGCGTTCCCTTGACGTTGCGTACACAAAATGGACAATTACAAATAAATAAATATCGGACCATAATAAATCATTTAATTATTCGTTCAACAATTTTAATTAATTTCTGTATCGGCTGTTGCGAAGAGCGCTAATAATTTTGTAATTAAGTCTAAGAAGATTTTGAAGTAACTTCTCTTTTATATTCGTTCACTGTTAATACAGTATATTATACTGCGCTGTAGAAACTGAGCGCCATATGTTTTAGTGAAGAAATTGCAGGCCCTTGGAGAGAATACGTTTTCATACCCGTCAGTACGACAATTCTAGTCTAAACACTAGTACACACACACGTTCCGTGTGTTGCCGGACGTAAATAATAGCAGTATCCCATTTCTACCCGTGGGTGTCGTAGAAGGCGACTAAGGGACTTACTAGAGAATGGGCAGCTGCTTTCTCTATGCATTTAACCACCATACTGCGATCGCCAACCCGCCTGCAAAGCTTGGCGATTATGTCAAAACCACCTCCTTTTGGGGGAGGCCTATGTCCAGCAGTGGACGTCTTTTGGCTTAAATGATGATGATACACAAAAAGGGGCTTGCAACTAAGTAATAATAGCCGAACGGGTCGACTGATCACGTTAAGGGGAACCTAGTCGCGGGCTCGAACTCACTGATGGGCCTGGCTAAAAAGCACGCTGGCTGGTGAGGCATCGTGCCCGACAGAGGTTGTATCAGTGATAAGCAGTTAGTCTACACGCACAAAATTATTGATTGAGATGCAGGATCATTTAAAGTACAACAGGCGCGTTATAAAATTAAGAAAAGTCCATCGGAAGGTCGGGTTTTATGAAACAATCACTGCATAAATCAATGACCAATGAAGTTTATTGAACTTTTCGATATTTGAGCTTTGTCAGTACTGCCTTGGTTTTTCAGATTTTAGACTTCTTTTATTACTTAAACAGGCCCAAAGTTAGGTGAAATAAGCAACAAAAACGAATCTTTGTCAGCTCCTAACTTTTTATTGGCTTCTTATTTTTTCATTCTGTTTCCGTACAGACAATGTTAGTAATGAGACAAAACCATACAATGAATTTAATTGAATTTTTGATTTACATTGTCGAACAGTGAAGTAATACAATCCCGAGGTTTGTATGGAAAAAATGTCGACAAGATTCACGTTAAGCTACGCTTGCCGCGGATGAGTAACCATCCTTACATACCAAGACCCCTCCGTGCCTCGGAAAGCACGTCAAGCCGTTAGTCCTGGCTGTCATTCGTAGATCTTTGACAGTCGTTTCGGGTCGTCAGAAGTCCGAAAATCTGACAACCAGTCTTACCAAGAAGTATCGTGTTACCCAGTAACTGGAGTGTGGAAGGCAGATAGGCAGTCGCTCCATGTAAAATACTGGTATTCAGCTGCATCCGTATAGACTGGAAGCCGACCCCTAACTCAGTTGGGAAAAGGCTTGGCAGATGATGACACTACTACACACTAGAATTTGTCGTAACGTACTAATATTATAAATAGGTTTTGTTTGTTTGTAAGTTTGAAGTATGGAAGTTATGTTCTCAGGAACTAACAGTCTGATATTTTGATAGGTAAATTCTTGACGAAGGTTATAGGGAATTTAACACGACACTAAGGGGCCGATTAAAAAGAAAAAGTCTGAAATACCGCTAAGATAAAATGATTTTATATCGCGGCCAGGCAATGTGATGCTATAGGATGTATTTTATTTTCAAACAAGAAATTTCACACTGATGAAATCGCGGGCAGTAGCTAATAACCAATAAAGGTCAAACTAAACGAAACACGTATGTGTTTACTAGTTTATATGAGACAGACAGGTGACAAGAACGCGTCCTCTCGACGTCGAAGGCCGGAGCGTAATTAAAAAAATATAATGTTTATGTTTTGTAAGATAATTTTTGTTCGTCCTATCAGAGGACTTTATTGACTATGTTCTATTGAAACCATGACCTCGGCGTTTGTTTCTGTAATTTATTCTCAGAGCTCAGTCAGCTATGAAACGCCTCCAAATAATCTCTGTTGTAAACCTAGGTATACAATTTACAGAATTATAGCATTTCCGATATAGATTACTTGGCTTAAGAGCTGTAATCTTAAAGGATTACGTAGCGGTGTCCCTATAGTACATCTAAATTTCGCCAGTTATGTTGAAGTCCCATGTAATAAATAGGAGGCACACCTATTGCCATCAACCGGGCGCAAATCCAGACTTCGGACTGCTACTGAAAAAAATCCGGATGGAAAAACCCATCAACACTGGGCCTGACCTGGTAATCGAGCCCAATATTTTATGTTCAGCATTAACCACGAGACCAACGTGACAGTCTGAGGTTTGAGAGTAATATAATTAAAAGAAGGAACAATTGATAAAACTGCACGAACCGAAAAATGAAATTGAGAGCACTTCCTAATCTTTTAACCGCACTTGTTCATAAAACAACGCTATATCAGCGCTATTACAGCGACATTATTTACCTATATATCGGAAATACGTCAGTCACTCGATTGACTAATCGGGACGTCAGCGCCAGGGAAACTAGTCGCGGGCTCGAACTCACTAGTGGGCCTGGCTAAAATGCACGCTGTCTCACCAGGCATCGTGTCCGATAGAGGTAGTACCAGTGATAAGCAGTTAGACGCTAGTCTACATATACAGCGTTATCGAGTGAGATGCAGGGTCATTTATAGTAAAACAGGCGTAAAAAATTAAGAAAAGTTCTACGGAAGATCGAGTTTTATGAAAAACCACTGCATAAATCAATAACGAGTAAAGTTTATTGAACTTAACGATATTTGAGCTTAGTCGGTACTGATTTGATTTTGGTGATTTTACGCTTCTTTTATTACTTAAACACGCCCAAAGTTAGATTAAATTAGCATGAAAATCGAATCTTTGTTGGCTCCTAACTTTTTAATAGCTTTTTATTTTAGTTTTCTATTTCCGTAAAAAGAATATAAATAATAAGACAAAGTCATACCATATTTAATTTTTGATGTGCATTGTCGAACAGTGGAGTAATACACTCCCGAAGTTTGTATGGAAAAAATATCGACTAGATTCACCTTAAGTTCAGTTCAGCGGTGGCGGTCGAGCTGTGACATGTTTTAGAAACTGTCGCGCGTTCCATATAGATCTGACGTATACCTACAGTGTGTGATTAGCTAGTGTAATTAACTTGTTAGTAAATTACAATTTCTACTGTAAACGGTTTTTCTGTTGTCCAGTAACCAACACTACCCAAAGTACGCCCACAGTAGTTAAAATATGACTGATGATAACGAGAGATACGTGCCTTCTCCAATATATGTTTAATATTAGTTAATTTAATTAATACCTTACCTTCATTACCGAATTTAGTTGAAGTGCAAAGATTATTTAACGGGTTGATTCCCTCAGGTGGCTGAGTTCACAGGAAAACTAATAGTATTACCGAAAACAGTTATGAATACCTTCCAGGAAATATAAATTAAATAGTTCAGAGCAGGAGATCATTAAATAGTTCAGCATTCGATATGCTTCTGTACCGAATTTAACTTTAATCAAACGTGGTGATCAATGATCATGTCTTCTCTGTATCAGAAGAGGCCTTTGCAATGATTATTTGATGCTCTTTCATTAAAATTTCAATCTACGTGACGCTAATGACTAATAGGCCTTATTAGTGAATAATATACCTACAGTAACAAATCGAACAACACTTTGGCCTACAAGTTGATCCGCACGAATTTGGCGAATCGACATTTTAGATAGTATATTATTTTCTATAGACTACTCGCACGAAGTTAATTTATTTGTGGGCGAAAGGACAACTCCCCATACACGTGCCATTCGCCTGATTGGTACCTTTTGAACATAGAAAATGATTTTTATATTAAAGTATCGATTCGCCAGATTCGGGCGAGTAAATTCGTGCGAATTAACTTATAAGCCAACACTTTAATTTCTTAGTACTATCAGACACGCTAATTGGCTAAGTTCCTTAGTAGATCGGTAGCAAACACTAAATTCAAGGAAGTTTAGGGGTCAGCAGTGGCGGCAGTAACAGCTGAAAGTCGATTTTATTGACTATAGCATACGGCTGGAATTTCTACTACGTTTTAAAACACAACGGTAGTTACAGCGCCTAAATTGTTTATAATTGAGAACTGAAACTGATACTGTAATTAATTCTTGTTCGCTTGTTAATAGATAAATATTTATTAATTACATTTGACTTGATTGGTTTTTGAATTTGGGGGAGCTTGTGGCTCAGTATTAACAACGGCACGGGTCGATCGATACTGCGAAGATCGCCGAGAGGACACGGTGGAGGTTTGCCCGGCTTGGGCGGAGCACCGCCGTGTCTTCGTGGAGGCGATCGGTGGCGGTGATCTCTCGCATCCAGTCCTGGTCCAGGCCACGGTACGGAGCGAGAGTGCATGGGTAACCGTCGCCTCCTTCTGCGAAGCAGTGATGCTCACGAAGAGGGAGGTGGCGCACGTTAGGGAAAGGTAGTATATGCGCCCTCATGACCCTAACTAATGGGTAGCTCGCTGTCCGGTAACGACCAAACGGGTCGACGGCGCGTTGCATTCCACGCGCGCCTTAAAGAGATGTCAGCACCAACTGGTGAGGTCCGCAAGGACCGATGCCTGCCAGGGGTGCGGGTGGTTCAAAAGAGATACCGTGGCCCCTAGCACACAGGCAACTGAGGGAACACGGGTGGGTTTTAGTCAATACAAGTCGGACACACCCTCCTGCTCCACCTAGAGCGGGAGAAGTTATTTGACGATATCCCAAGAAAAAAAACAGGTCGATCGATCAGGTTAGGTAACGCTTGTTATGGTTGGTCCATGGATTGGTGACGATCTTTACGTATCAAGACCCCTCCGTGCCTCGGATAACACGTTAAGCCGTTGGTCCTTGCTATCGTGAATCTTTGACAGTTATTACGGGTCGTCAGAAGCCCGAAAGTCAAACAGCTGAATACCAGTATTTTATAAGGAGAGACTGCCTATCTGACTTCTATAACCCAGTAACTGGGAAGAAGTCAGAAGTGGAGTGGAGTCACTACCCGTAACAACTGCCAAAGATCTACAAAGGACAACCAACACCAACGGCTTAAAGTGCTTTCTTGGTATGTATAGATAGTCAGTCACCCATCCACGGACTAACCGCGGCAAGCGTATCTTAAGTCAGACTTTCGGGCTTCCGACGACCCGTAAAAGTTTCAATCATCCACGAATGACAGTCGGGACCAACAGCTTGACGTGCTTTCCTATGCACAGATGGGTCTTGGTATGCAAAGATGGTCACAACAACCTCGGCAAGCGTAGTTTAACCTGATCGATCAACCGGTGAGGCTGTTATTACGTAGCCACAAGCCCCTCTCCTAACCCAGAACTCTATATGTAATGGCGCCAAAATAAGAACTGTAAAAATTTATCAGAACAATTTTCCACAAACGAGGTCAAACGTCAATAACAGTCGAAAGTTCAATGTTGCCAGCGTGATGATATTAATATTCATGGTGGCTCTTTCTAATCGCTTCCCTCGCCCCTGACATTACAGTTAATTAAAACAATTAAAAGATTTGTTACTACCCACACTTTCAAAGAGTGATGTCTGGTTTTTTTTAGTATCTTAGCTTTTAGGGTTCTGAAGGTCCTAATGCAAAACGGAACCCTTATAGAATCACTCGTGTGTCTGTCTATCTGTTTGTCACAGCCAATTTGTTTCGAATCTACCGGCCTGATTAAGTTAAGATACACACATGAATTTATGTGAGCCAAACACGGATGTGTAACGTATATAATAATTGTAACGTATAACAATAATTTAATCATTTGGTAATAAATCTTGATAAAACAGTATGAATAAATTCAACAAAGAGTAAATTACAATCTGGACTTAAATATTAAATACAAGGACAAAATTATTAATTAAACAAATGTGACTAAATTTCTTGGACTAAACATAGAAAGACACTAAAATGGAATTCACATATTGGCAAAGTATGCAGTAAGCTAAACCAACATTCCTATGCTTTACACATGTTAAATAAAACGGCCAATCGAGCAACAGTATTAACGGTGGTTCATGGTCTAGTAGCCACAACATTGAGATATGGAATTATATTATGGCATAATGCCAGGGGTTAAGATATGGTATTTCCCGTGATCCCCGGTGCAAGTGAGAGACGGAACACCGGGGTGGTTTTAGTCAGTAAGAGTCTGACAGACCCCTCCGCCCTCCCCGGGGCGGAGGACATCCATGAGGATTTCCCCCCGTCATCAAAAAAAAAAAATGGTATTTAACTGTCAAAAAAGGTGCATAAGATCTATACACCGTGAAATTTAAATGGTTGTTTTCCCGTGGTAGAACAACTTGCCATAAGGAGTACTTTTGAAGCATAGAGTAAAAGTAAAAAAAAAGATTTTTTTGTTGTAAAATAATTAAAAAAATATATCTACTCGATAAAACACTACTCAATAGTAACTTGTAGATACTACTTGAATCGCACGCACCGCCGGACAAGGGGAACACCGATGCATAAATGTTCAAAGCAAATAAATTCTCGCACGTGGTAATTTTTCACAATGGTTAATCTGCCATTTTTTGTTTCTAATATTTTATTTATTTATAAAACTAGTGTATTACCAAGACAAAACCATTTCGATGCGGGAAAAACATCATTAAAATTTCACGGTGTATATAATTTGCAGACAACAGAAAGCTGCAAACCGTTTTGTTTTTTAATTCGAAAATATTAACTATTCCGTCGTTGTACATCTATGAAACGTCTATATTCATCAAAAATAATTTACATAAATTTGTTCGTGTAACTAGTCAGTGCCGTGGTTGTCGGTTACAAACAGTTGGATCTTGTACTGCACTGTACAGAAAAAGTATTTTTGTAGTGGCTCCAAAGGTCTATAATAAATTTCCAAAATGTATAAGGACTGAAAATATAGTGCGCAAATTTAAAAGTTAATTATTTTCATTTCTAATAGATAGGACGTATTACTCTATCGAAGAATTTTTAAACGACAAAATATGACATTACCACCCCTCTAATGTAATTTATCATTGACATGCACGTAAAAAAATAAATTATAATTGATTGATTATTAATTCGTATATTTAATTGACTTTACCTACAGTCGTTACGGGTCGTCAGAAGCCCGAAAGTCTGACAATCAGTCTTACCAAAGAGTATCGTATTACCCAGTTACTGGGTTATGGAGTCGCTCCATGTAAAGTACAGGTATTCAGCTGCATCTGGTTAGACTGGAAGCCGACCCCAACATAGTAGGGAAAAGGCTAGGCAGATGATGAATTGACATTACCTACAACATGATGAAATATGACATATCTAGCCCTTTAATATAATTTACAATTGACATGCATGTAAAAATAAATTATAATCGATTAATCGTAAATTAATAATACATTTAATTGACATGACTTTGTTTTGTATAGATTCGAGCTTTATTACTAAAAAAACTGATATATTTGTACAAAAATTTAATTGGTAGGACATAGAGCTCGACTAAAATGTACACATAAGAGCTATATTGTAAGACCTCACTAACTGTATCGTAATAATTCACAAATAAAGATTCATCATCATCATCATTTCAGCCTGAAGACGTCCACTGCTGGACATAGACCTTCCCCAATTTGGAGGGCTTGCTATAATCGCCACCCTTGGCAGGCGGGTTGGCGATCGCAGTATGGTGGTAAAATGCATAGAGAACGCTGCTGCCATTTGAATAAATGACTTTTTTTTTTCATTTTTGCCCATTCACTAGTAAGTCCCTTAGTCGCCTTTTACGACACCTACGGGAAGAAATGGGATGGTGCTATTGTTTACGTCCGGGCACCACATTGAACCGGAAATAAAGATTGATTGATTGAAATAAACGAATTTTGGAAATGGGGGTCACTTTTGGGGGGGCAAACGAGATTAAAAACAAAAGTTTATGACTTAAATAAAGGGCTTGTTGTGATAGTTTCAAATATATTTTTGTGTGATTTTAAAATAAACAATTCTGAAAATATTTAAGAAAATATATGAAAATTGACCATTGACAATTGCATTCGAAACTACTCAGCCGTTTTTTTTTAATACAGTTCTTTGATTACTCTTATAAGAAGTATGTAGTCTTAAAATAACATCGTAAATCTTTCAATATTATGAGCACAAACTTACATTTACAGTTGGAATGTATGGACATGTTTTTCAACTACAACATCAAGATTATTCTTAGGATCTGAGGGCACGGTAGTACCCCCGCCAAAATGAGCCAAAAACAATAAGCAAAGGCACTTTCTACCCTTTCTCGAAGCGTTTCGTAGTATTTTCATACCCTCGTAGCTTCGGCTTGGATGTTGCTAGATTGCTCAAATTCTAGGAAAAAAATTGTTACCAAATTTATAAAACACTTAAGTTTCATTTGTCTAGCTTTAATACTTTGGATTTTATTAATCCCTAAAACACGTCTATTTCATCACTGACTGTCTCACTCACTCAGAAAAAAGCCTCCAGGGCACTATCTTAAGTCTTAGAAAGCCGAAATTTGGTATGCACGCTAGCATTTGTACAAAGACTATTTGATTTTTAAATAAATCTAGAACTTTCACCCTCCAACTCCCTTAAAGGGAGTTGCAAGTTTGTATATAAAACAAAACCTCTAGGGGTCTTCCCAAAATCTGAGAAAGCTGAAATTTGGTATGCAGGCTACGATTTGCACACAAACAACAAAAAATTAAGAAGTCTGTAACCGTCCCCTCCAAACCTCGCAATGGGGTCTGCAGAACTGTATATATTAAATGTATGGCATGGCCGTTCGATTGAACTATTGCATGAGACGACATTATAGACCAGTGACTTAAGAGCATTCTCCCCACGCGGGCTGGCAACGGCGCATTTATTATTTCATTAAATACAAACAAAAGTAAAGATTTTCTTCAGCCATGCACTAGATCGTTGGTATTTTCAAGTTTGTATGCTATTTCTTCTACAGTTATTTTGGTATTTAGTTATAAAAATCGACATACCGTCAATTATTTTCTATTTGCATTACTAAGTACGATTAAATGTTTTTATGACAGAGTAAATATTTAAAATAATTATAAATACAAACGATCTAGTGCTTGGCTAAAAAAAAATTGTACTTTTGTTTGTATTTAATGAAATAATCACGAAAAACTACGTCATGCGTGTGCGTTGTTACCTTTATGCGTTGTTGCTAGCCCGCATGGTATGAACGCTCTTAATTTCCTGCCCATAAGCTCTTGGGAGTGTCTGTGCGACGGCCGCAAAATGGCAAAGCCGTACATTTAAGAAACATGAACTTGGCTACCTTGATACCTAGGCTTTTCTCCGTTATTTTTTATTTTTATTATTAGATCTGACAACTTTTTATCAGTGAAAGCGTTATGTTACTCTTGGCAACCTACTTTACATCTACCTACCTACCTCTGCACGCGAGGGTATCTCGCATTTGTTCAGTTTTCTTTTTTTTTGTGATTGTGTTATGTTCATTGCATTCAAAGTCTTTCGTGTCAATGGACTGTGCTCTGATCTTAAATTGAAAATAAGATTCCTCTTTCTTTTTCCATCACTGTCGACGCAGTAATTTTTAACTTCCCCGACTTAAGAAAATAAAAACTTTCAGGTCGCCCGAATTTAAATAAAGACTATTCACATATTGGTAGACTTCACAAAAAAGTGTAATCGTAATTTAACTTACTTCCAATAGCATCATCCAACTTATTGAAAAGAAAAATATCATCCGGTCGACCTAAAGAAAAACAAAATCTTTAAAATACATGACGTTTAGAATGCAAAGAATGCATCTGTAAGGTCGTCGTAGGCCGAAGACTGAAAGTGCTCGAGGGAGGTCACGATCCAAGGTTTTACCTTAACGAGAGCCTCTTCAGGCCATTATGCAAATATTTAAAAAAAAGAACACGCTGTAAAAAAATTCGAGTCCCCGTTCGAGTTTCGAAAAGTTCGAACGGTTTTGTTGACATGCCTTTCTTTTTCAAGGACTCGAAAGTTGTTTGTTTTTCAGTAAGTACTTACCTACCCGAGTACTTTGAAAACAATTAGGTTAGGAGAATCACTTAATTGGTCTTGATCCGTCGCGCGTCGCTTTCGTATTTTTCCAGTGAGTATAAAATGTTGGAGGAAGAAGCAAGTAAATGAAAATAAAATCTTCATATATACAGCTTGTGAATGCAGCATGACATGTTATGAATTACCGGTCTACTACACTTGCTTTTTAACCGACGAAAAAAGAAGGAACTTAGAGGCGTCCAGTAAAACAATGGCAGCTTGATCGATCTGCAGTGTTAATTGTTTGTTTGGCGCTAACTCAAAATTAGTAATTAACATTAATTTAGGAGCATATTTTGACAAAAAGGTTCATTTTTTCTTTTTGGTTTGTTTTGTGAAAAAAAATCCCAATAAGGTTTTAACGATCGACGTTTTTCCAATTGATAGTCGCCGGGAAGACAGTCCGCTAGTGTGGCGATTACAAATAGGACCCGATCTGTTTTAGTTACCTACTAACTTGTGCACAAATAAGCTAAGCTATTTTGTTAGTAACACTGTAGACCACATTGTAGTCTAAATAATGATAATTTTTTTTAAGTGTGGTATTTCAGGAACGAAATTCCAAACACTTTATCTTCAACTCCGAATGTAATCTATCTTTAAACACTAAAACTTTATTATGACTTCACTATCAGCATCATCAGGAAAACCATGAAAACAACACCCCTGACGAAAAAAAACAACAATTTTGACAGCCGCAATTTTTTTTTCTTTTTGACCTCACTATCGGCTTCAATACCCTCGCAAACTATGATAACTACACCCATAATGAAAAATTTGAAGGAAAAACTTAAATTTTTGCAGCCATCATATTGATTTTAATTTTGACCTCACCAGCGACCCCAACGAAGAGGAGCTCGTGGCTAAATAATAACAGCCAAACGGGTCGATCAGCTACTCTTGCTGGGGTTGGTCTCTGGATGGGTGACCTTCTTTACATACCAAGACTCCTCCTTGCCTCGGAAGGCACGTTTAGCCATTGGTCCCGGCAGTCATTCGTGGATCTTTGATGTCAGAATTCCGAAAACCTGGCAACCAGTCTTACCAAGGGGTATCGTGTCACCCAGTAACTGGGGTGGGGAGGTCAGATATGGCAGTCGCTTCATGTAAAATACCGTTATTCAGCTGCATAAGAATGAAAAGACTAGTCGACTGACATCAATGTCGACCAACTCCAGCACTCACAAAAACGATATAAACTCTCTCACTCAAGAAAGAAAAAGAACGTTGCATAACATCATTCATAACGCATTCATCATCTTTCATTCATTCATTTTTTTTTTTCATTTTTTTTTGTTTCATTTACAACGCGTTCTCGTCACGTGAAAATTTCTACCAGTGTACTCCTACCGCAAGCCGCGTTCAAGAACTTGGTTCCATTAATAAAAATAGCCAGAAACAGAACAGTATACCTACTGTTTCACGATACTAGTTTCATTATGTAAACCCCGCTTTACGTATTTAAGCATGTTTTCACGTTTATCCTGTGTTTACACAAATAAACTCCCTTATGTATGATAAATTGATAAACGTTTTCGACAAACCCAAAGTTTATTTAAAATTGTATTAACTTTTAGTTCTACTACAATAGAAATATTACATACACCTATTTACATTACCGTTTGAAGTATTTTCCACGCTACAGTACAGCTGACAAGACGAGAATACAAGTTTCTGAACAAAACTTCCAATAGTAGGCAACTGAAGGGAGGTCTGAACAACTTGACTACAAAAGGTTCTGTTCTCATTGTCTGTCAACTATGCCACTTGAATGCAGTCGTGTTTAGTAATAAATACATGCTTTTAGTTGAATGGTATTTAGTTTCAAAGTTATCTTCTATACTAATAATTACGTTGAAGAGTTTGTTAGTTTGTTTGAACTCGCTAACCTCTAGAAACGACCAGTCAGGTTAGAAAAAATCTTTTTGCATTCGATAGCCCAATGTTTGAGAAAGACTATAAGCTATTTTACATCACACTAAGGCCCTGAGGAACCGAGTAAAAAGTAAGAAAGAACTCTAAGCGATAACGGAGTAATAGCAAGGGTATGCGATGCGACGGGTTGGGATCGGGGGAGAACAAGAAATTTTACGCACACGAATTCGCGGTCAGAAGCTGGTCCTTGAATTAACATTAAACGTCATGTCACGCTTGTACTTTCCGAACGGATAGGCGGAGGCGTACGGTCAAATAATGACATAAGTAAACAGTCAGCCAACCTGCAACTTCTTTTATACAATGTGTTTGAAGTGTTTCCACATTTTAGTCAGTTTTGATTTACGATCTTAGTCAAGGGGGCGACCCTATTGCCATTAACCGTGCAGAAATCCAATCCTGGATGGAAACCGACTACACTGCGCAATATGGAGGAAAGGATGTCGGGTTCAGATATTGTGGTTGCGACAAATTTCTACTACAGAGTAGCCTCTAAGATTTCATTTGAGTTCAATAATGGTATGTAATAGACTCGTCTCTTTATTACATCGGACTTGATTTAACCGGCAAGATATTAAATCCATTATACACGCTGCCTGACTTATCTCCTTAGCGAATACAGGTAGAAATACAAATAATATTTTGTCATATAAAGTTGTTTTAGATATTTTTCAACTAGCTTTTGCCAGCGGCTTCGCCGGCGTCAAAAATTATCCCACGAGACCATACTGTCGGGATAAAAAGTATCCTATGTAGTAATCCAGGTTTAAAGCTATTTTTTTTTTGTTTGGGAAATCATGGGAGTTATTTGATGATTTTTTTTTTGTTTGGGAAATCATCAAATAACTTCTCCCGCTCTGGGTGAAGCGGAAGGCGTGTCATACTTTTACTGACTAAAACCCACCTGTGTTCTCTCAGTTGCCTGTGTGCCAGGGGCCGCGGTATCTCTTTCGAACAACCCGCACCCCTGGCAGGCATCGGCCCTTGCGGGCCCCATCAGTTGGTGCTGACATCTGTTTGAGGCTCGCGTGGAACACAACGCGCCGTTGACCCGGGCTTGGTCCTTACCGGACAGCGATCTACCCATTACTCGCCGTCCGCAAGCCCGTGCCTACGGTGGCCGGGAATCAGCCTGGGATTACCGACGCCCAGGGCGTCTCTTACGATTGCTACGGCCGTGAGGGCGTATGTAGTGCCTCTCCCTCATGTGCGCCGCCTCCCTCTTTGCGAGCATCAATGTTGAAGGAGGTGACGGCTAACCATGCACTCTCGGTCTGTACCACGGCCTGGAGCAGGGCCGGACGCGAGAGATCGCCGCCGCCGATCGCCTCCCCGAGGACACGGCGGTGCTCCGCCCAAGCCGGGCAGACCTCCACCGTATGCTCCACCGTGTCCTCAGGGCGATCTTCGCAGTGGAAACACCCGGGCGTTTCCTCCCGGCTTATGTGAAACAGGAACCCCCCAAAACAACCGTGTCCGGTGAGAACCTATGTCAGGCAGAAGGTGAAGACGCCTTGCCGCCTCTCAAGCCACTCCTCAAAGAGGGGAATCGCCGCAATCGTGGCGTGCCCAGCACTGGGTTGCGACAACTGCACTCTCCACGTCACCATGACATCTCGCCGGAGCTCTGTCCGCTGTGCCGCGATTTCCCGCGGCAGCGGAGTTACTCCCCGGCGTTTGGCCTCCTCGTGCCACTCCCAAGTGTGTGCGAGGACCTTTGCCTCCAGATCCCATGGCAAGGTTACAAGCTATCTGTTTTCAAATTTCATCCAAATCCGTTCAGCCGTTTTTGCGTGATTTAGTTATAAACATCCAAACATCTAAACATTCAAACTTTCACATTTATAATATTAAGTAGGGTAAATAAATATAAACAAATTAGTAGGATAGTTGCTATCCAGCAAATACATGTTTTGCTTATATCACAGCATGCAAATTAAAATTGGGCATTTCAAAATGTTTCCCATCAGCTGTAAAAAATATTAATGTTTAATCATTTAGGTATGTTATTGTTTTTAACAATCTTAGTTCTGATGATGGCATCTATGGGCCTTTCAGTTGCTGGTTTCTTTTGTTTTTCTTCAGCTGCAGAATCCTGGGCTGAAGTTGTCGCCATTTGTCGGTTGCTTCTTATAAGACCAGCATACACCTCATATCGGAACTGCTTGAGATGGCCATCTTTTTTCTTGATGTTACTTGATCGATAATGGCGGCGGCGCGGCGAAGAAGCCAACCATTGTTGATACATATGTCCAATAATTGAGATAAAATGTTTAGATACCAACGATGTGTCTTCATGCTAGTCCGATACAAGGCAATAAGCATGTCAGACAGATCGACTTCACCCACATACCTATTGTAATGTCTCACTATTTGTGGGCAAGATACATCTATGCGTCTTTTTATTCCTTATGGAATCTTTTTACTTTGTCGACGGGATAAGCATCGACGTATGAGATAACCAAGGTATCAGGTTTATTGTCATACCACTTCACGATAACAATTTTATTTTTATTGCAAGTTGCTTGACAATAAGCCCCGCGCCCTTTTTTCTGCAGAGCTTTGTCTGACAACAATAAGGCATTGGCATATTGAAGCCTATTTTTTCTGGCAGTGCCTAAACTCCTACCTAATATGCCTTAATTATGCCTTAACAAATAAACTAGTTCGAGAGACCTAAACCAATTGTCAAAATAGATGACACAAGGCCGGTTTTTTATGGTCTTACATAAAGCCAACACCGTTTTAGCTCCAATACCGAGATTTTCCTCATGAGATTCAAACTGGAAAGGTATCGTCACCTGTACAACATAAAATCGTAGACGATTTCAGAGACCCCTGCCCGTACCAAATTTTGAAAACCCCATTTGCATTGTTTGTTTGGGTTATACTGTCGTCGAGAATCCACTTTTTTGCCCTTGTACGGGATGATCATTTCGTCTAGGCTGCAAGCATTCTCCTCTTCAATGGAAAAACATTGGGATCTAACCCGCTCAAGGAGAGGACGTAGTTTGTAGTAACGATCGGACTTGTCAGCTTGCGTGTTGTCTGCAAAATATAAATACTGCCTTATTTGTTGAAACCTTTTGATAGGCATAATGTCTAAAATTTTGGCGTAATAATAACTGGTCTTCCAATAATCCTTGTAAACGGCATGACAACAGCTCCCATCAATATATTGATGGCCAAAGAGTCAATCGTATCCTCATTAGTTACGTTTATTGACTTTGCAGTTACTTGAACGCTATAAAATTAGCATTGTTTGCTATATCAGCAATAAGGTCTTCAGGGATAAATCGATAGAAATATTCTACCGCCGACCAATTTGATGAAACAGTTTTCTTGAAGCTTTAATCAGATATTTCAGCTGCTTGTTGCAACCTTCTCTTAGTCCATTGAAAAGAAAGTTTTAATTTCTGTATGTTTCGTATTTTTAGCCTGTTAGCAGTAACTACAGAAACTCTGCATTTTCTTTGGACGTGTGTTGATGATGGCGTCGACGGTGACAGTTGAACTGATGGCACAAAGGCAGTGATGCGATAGATGGTATAGAATTATAATTACAATGCGTATCGGAAGGAAATACTGTCGAAAGAACTGGTGCGAATGGTGGTGGATCTTCGCATGCATCGGCCACAGTTTTGGGGCTTTGAGAATCTAAGGATTCCAAGTCTGGATGGAGAATCGATAGAAAACCCTCATTTGAGTTTTCTATGTAAGAATTATTAGTGAATAGATCTGGGCTATTGAAACCAAGTCTTTCTAAAGATGAATTAATAGACGCAGCAGAGGACGAGTCGTGACTGTTCACTTCTTCTTCATTGCTTGTAGCACCACTGACATCGAAAGTAGCATTAAATTTAGGGACGAGTGCTAGTATGCGTTTGTACCGATCGCGTTGTCCAGGCTAGAACAAAGTTGCTAAAAGAAAGCATGAAAGCAAGGCCCACACCATGCAAGAAAAAAGTAAAAAAAACGTAAACGTAATACGATCAAAGTCAAATTATAGTACTTACATCACCATTACCATTAGTTGGCAGTGTATATAATAATATACATCACAGACAAGATGTTTTTTTAGCAGATAGTTGCAATGTATGGTATTCTATTCATCCAAGATATTTCATAAAAAGCGATGAAAATTAGTGTATTACGTAGATAATTTAGCATTAGCTTGAGCACATTTGTGATTTGAATTCACAATACACACACAATAGCTTTTATAGTGAACTAGCTTTTGCCAGCGGCTTCGCCCGCGTGGAGGTCGGTAATGAGGACACGGGAACGTCCTACCGGGATAAAAAGTATTCTATGTGTGAATCCAGGTTATAAACTATCTGTGTGCCAAATTTCACGCAAATCCGTTTAACCGTTTTTGCGTGATTGAGTAACAAACATCTAAACTTTCAAATTTATAATATATTTTTTTATATATACCATTATTATGAAGTTTAATAAAGTTTCAGTCAATGCTACTGAACAGAGAAATGATAGATAGTTTAATAGCAAATGTTCGACGTGATTTTTAAATTCGCATAACTTTTTATTTATGAACCGATTGACATGAAACAAACATTAAATATTAAGTGAAACTTACTACAATATACTAGTGTAAACCACATTTAAATCGGATAAGCCGTTTCTGAGATTAGCGTGCACAAATGCACAGATAAACAGATAAAAATTCTAACAATCATTGTTTTGGTTGCTATTTGCGTTGACAAAGGTTCCAATAATATTTTTTCATATATCTTACATGTACAGATATACAGACAGCGATCCGTTACATTTTTATTGTATGTATTGATATTGATAAGAATTTTTAATAGATTTTTAACTTGACATGAACAAGATTCCTCCGCATGGTTACGTCACAATTGTAAAATTGACCACAGATAATACTTTAATCTAGTTATTTAAAAGAGGTGTGTTCTGAAATTACTTTTTGGTGAGAACATTTCATTTTAGAGTAATTGTTTTCTGAGAATATTTTTTTATATTTTAGTGTTTAGTATACTATACAAATCAATCTTAAGGGTTTATGCTTGTGAGGATCTCTGTATGATATTATACTAAGTTTACACATTACCTTCACTTTTAGCAAACAAACCTTTCACCTCGTTCTCATAAAATACCTGCAACTACTACATTTAGCTCCGTGTGTAAAGAAGCAAAGTTGTTTAATGAAACGCTCTACTGGTTGTTGCGCCGTTGACTAACTTTCAAGGGTTTACCTGAGGCTAAACTTATATTGTGAGTCTATAATTGTCTGAACTAAGCTTAGGTTTGCGGTAAATATTGTTGTGGGAAATGGGAGAGAATGGGAGCAGGTATTTTTTAAACAGGTAACGGAAAACATCGTAAAAAACACTTGTGGGGTTGAGAGACAAAGACCAAAGTCGTTTACGGTTTTTCTTCAACTCACAATGTTACATCGTTTACTCTATCTTTAAAATACTTCAACTTTATTTTAACTTCATTGTTGGCTTCAGCACCCTCAAGAACTATGAACAAAAATTTTACATTTTTTGTAGCCGCCTACTTGAATGTTCATGTTGACCTTACTATCGGCTTTAACACGCTCGAAAACCATGAAAACTATCGCTCTCTCTATCTGTATCTGTTTCTATAATACATAATTAAAAGTTACATGACATTTCATACAATTTTCATTTTCGATTTCTACAAATTTAATCATACCGCAAAGTGCATTAAAGAACTTCTTTCCAAAAATCGTCTGCAACCTATATTAGCTCATGGAAAGGAACTCTGTGCTCTCTGTAGACAACAAACTCCTCATCTGCAACTCAGTCCTAAAGCCAATATGGACCTACAGGGTTCAATTTATGAATTGCGTTTCCAGTAAAACCAACATACTCTGTCTGCAAAGAGTCCAAAATCGTATGTTTAAAACCAAAAAACATGTACATTGGTTTGCTAGGAACGTCGAAATCTACGACTATCTACAAATGCCATCAGTAAACTCTGAAATCGAGCGGTACTAAGAACAACACAAGGCACGCCCTAATCTTGCATCCTGATACTGAACTCATCATGATCATCTTGTTACTGAACTGTTAAACCCAACAGCGGTGAAAAAAAGACTGAAGAGACCACTTTCTACGAGTTGGATGTGCAACACGGGGCGCTCCACCACAACGCCATATAACTTGCAATGTATTCACTCATGATCCAACGACCGATTCCAAATAGATTTTATTTAAAAAATGTCAGGAAACTGGCAAGTCCTAGAACTAAAAATTCAAGACAGCCACTAAGGCACTGGGACTGCCAGGATTACACTCAAAACCTTTCACAAAGAGAGAGGAAGGAGGCTTGAGCACCAGTGAACATATCGAGTTCGCTTTTAAATTGTGTACTTGAAATGATAAATTGATTTTATTCTTGATTTTATTTCTTTAAGCAGGTTTGCACAAGCACTATTACACGTCAGTCATATTTATCAAAAAACTAGATGAGGTCGGTATTTCCTATCTGACTACTCTGAAAAGGAAGGCCGAAACAAACTCATAGGTCACAGTCTTTTTTTTTAATCCAGACATTATCTTAGTACTATTATGAAAACCATTTAGAGTGGTGTCTAAAATGGTCTTTTGAGGAAAGAACTATACAGAGCTCAACGATTCGACGAAACGAATGTCATTGTAATTACAAAAATAAAAATGTTGATTGGTGTCTGAATTGGTCTTTTCGTGATTCGTATCCCATCGAACATATTACATTACATTACTCTGTTTATAGTTTGCAATACTGTTTTTCAGTAGAGGTTATTTAATGAATATGAATATGAATATGAAATGCACCGATCCCAGCGTGGCTTGACCAGACTCGATAAATCGAATGAACCCCAAGATTTGCACTAGCCCCTGGAGCCTCATGCTTCATGGTGTTACAGAGGCCATTGCATATCAAGAAGTAGACCGGGGGGCGCGGTAATGGTCAGGTAGACGTGCCCATAGGATAGGAAAGGATTGCGAGCCTACCGGATATGCATCCTTGAGTAAGCATTGGACTAGTGGAGAGACGGGTGGTATTTATTTATAGGAGGGCATCTTTTCACGACGTCGCCGGCATGTTGATTCAGGTCGGGCTTCTTCTTCGGAACGTACCCAGTTCAATTGTTTTCTTAGCTCTTCAATTTCCCAGTTCAATTGTTTTCTATGTCGTTGCTTCGCTGTGTTCTGTTTTGTTGTTTTCGTAGTAATATTCTGAGTTCTCGCAGCTAACAGTTCCTGGTTTTTTGTAGATATCGCTAGCCGCTTTCTTGATCTTATTTTTGTCTCCAGCCATGTCCTTTCAAAACTTGATTCCCATGTCGAAGTATTTCATTGCTTGTTTTAGATTGTCATTCCTTGGGTAAATAGGTCGTCCGAGGTTCTTAGATTTGGCCTTGTACTGCATTGCTACCTGCAATAGGTGTGGTTTATCCCGTCTGAAGACGTGTGCAAGTAGCACATCCTGTGATTGTTGATGCGTTTTGTTACGGTTTTTTCGTCTAAGATTTGGTGCATTTTCTTAATTATTAGTTTATTCCTGATGTGGTTAATCAAGTCGCTCATGATAACTCGTTCATAATCTTCTGAGTCTTAATCTGTTCACCTTGGGTCGATACTTTTAAGTCATATATCATACAAGGTACGATAACTCTTCGATACATAAGTCTAGTTAACTTCCAGTCCATCTTTGCCTTTAGTATGAATGGTAGTAATGATTTGCGTTTCTCGTGGCCTGTTGGCATCGTTTTCTAATTGTGCTTTTTCTGCTTGTGTATGTGCCTAGCTATTTTATTTCGTCCATTGTTGGTATACTTATTCCGTTGAGGGTCACGTTGATTGTTTGCTGTGATGTTATGGGGTCCCTAATTAGAATGTTTGTTTTTGTTTCGTTTATTTGGAGGCCTGCGGTATTTAGTAAAGGTTTTGTGTGGTGTAAGATGCGCTCTAGTCCTTCTAGATCATCTGCAATGAGTATAAGATCGTCCGCAAATGATAATACCAAGGGGAGTGAAACGCGGTCCTGATCTAGTTTGATTAAATGGGTTGCATCTTTAAGGGTTCTAAGGACTTCGTCGAAGACTAATGTAAAAAGGCGAGAGGAGTGAGGGCAACCCCGTTTAACTCCCTTTCCTTTGATAATTATAATCCAATTGCTTTGCTGGCCACTCCATTTGATGCATGTTCTTACATTCATGTATACCTTGATTATCCTGTTGGTCATCGATTTGTTAGTTCATTGCAATAACTATCCTAATGCCTTAATGTCTTTAAGTCGACTTTGGTGTTTTCTATGACAAGGGCGATAGGGCGAGCGTAAATTCGTTTACTTGCAAATCCTTCCTCGTCTAGGACCTTTTCGTGCATAAAATGTAGTAATCTGTTGGTCCATTGTTTAAAAGGGACGCTTGGTAGTTGCCTAGTCCTGTTATTGCAGCGTCTATTTTTTTTTTTTTTTTTACTACGCATCTGGCGTAAATTCTGTAGTACCATTATGCAGCGATATTCGTTCGCGTCTTCTAGTTTTTTATTTTTGGGATTAGTACCTGCGCGGTTTCAAGCCACTTGTCCGGCACTGTATTCTGTGTCCAGGCTTTATTCTTGTGTATAGTTGCGGTTTCCTGTTATATTTGGGGCATCGTTTTGTTAAGTTCGGTTACCACGGTTACCACTTGGTCCGTTCCGGGAGTTGTCTCGTTTGGCTTTTATTGATGATTACCATTACTTCTTCGGCTTTGTTATTTTAACATTTGGTATCTGGAAAGGCCCTCGCTCCTTTTTTTTGTTTTCCTGGGGGACACTTTTATGTACGCGGATCTCCTTCGGCGTTTTGTTTGTTGTTCCTGTAAAACGTGTCGAGCCTTTGCCTGCATTTTCCGGTGTGAAATGTCCCCAGTCCGGTGAAGCGGGCTCTGCGTGTTTTTGTTCTTCTTGATATTTAACCTTTTGGAGTGTTGTCTGCTATTATTTTGATGCCTATTTGGATTATCCGGTTTCCCGCTTTGTAGGTTAGCAAGAGCTAAGCGATGGTCTCTTGATTAAGTTGGCTGAAGAATCAGTTTCCTGAGAGCAGCGGTCGGTTTTAATAACCTCCGTTATTGTGTTCCAGGGTATTTCGATGTCTTTACTCGTTGGGATGATGTCTTTATTTGCTAGTTTTTTTGTTATCCAGTCTTCGTATTTTATTTATACAGAATTTCTGTTGAGAGCTGCGTAGTTGCATTGTTTGTGCTTGATATGACCCCGGTGTGTGTTACTCGCTTTTCTTGAGGGGTGCCAATCACAGTGTGGAGATGTATGTTCCTGAGTTCAACCCTGTTTCCTGTAGGTTGGCTATATGAATGCCGCTACGTGAAGGTTCAGCGTCTATTTGATTTTCATTCTTTGGCTGGTGTTGAGGCGCCGATGCACAGGTCTGGTCAAGTGCGCTTAATTACGGTAAAGGTCTGTTTCTAGGTGTTGTGTATCCAGTGTCGTTTGCGATTACGACTGATAACGGTGTGAGTAGCTTGCTTCTTGTTCTTCACACGGTGTTAATGAGTTCGCTAATTGGGGGCTGTTCGTTTGAGGCCGGGGTTTCGTGGATTTTTCTTGCTCTTCTCGTGTGTTTTACCGGTTATAAGGATTGGCATGTTGCGGTGTTTTAGCGTTGTACTTAGGATGTCGCTGTTGGCGGGTACTAGTTCGCCAATAGGTGAATACCCTTGTGCGTTTCTGTTGTTTCTGTGCACATTTACGAGATAGTATTCGGGCAAGGCGATGATGATATCTTCGCCACCACAAAATGTTATATTAAACTAGCCCCTGACCGCGGCTCCGGCCGCGTGGAAGTCGGTTATAGCGTATGTTCCTATATGAAAGTAGCCTATGTCTCCCTCCATATTCTAGGCTATATCTCAGCCAAATTTCATGACACTTGGTTCAGTGGTTTAGGCGTGAAAGCGTAGCATACATACAGAAAGTCACTTTCGCCTTTATAATATTAGTAGGGATTGTGCGGTTATGTATTTTGCTATCCTTTATTCCTGGAAGAAAATGCTGTTAGGGAGAAAATCATGTATATTATTTAGAAGTGATAGGAAAATTCTATCATCCTGTCGATGTTTCCAAATATATGTGGCGAGATCTTGACTGACAATCCTATGATCGAGTGTTAAGCCCATTAAATTATTTTTTGAAAACACTTTTGTTTGTAGTGCAAGTCCAGGACACGTGCAAAGGGGCTGAGGCTGACTTGACCTTTTTTTTTGGTTAATCTGTAGAACAAAAGCGTGCTATGCGAACTTAAGAGTTAAGGGTAACTTTTTTGTACACTTTAGCACATGTGGGCCGTGGGCCGACTCAAATTTCGGTAACCGTGGCGTTACAAGTTATAATAATACAATCTTTAGGTACTGCGTTTTGAGCGATAGGTACCGTATTTTGCGCTAGAATAATAGCGTAAATTAGTTTGTGCCGCCCTTTTATATGTAGTGTTAGCACACTGGCCCACAACGAACCGGCCGGCCGGTCGTTCTCAGTTTTATAGAACAAATCCCTGAAATATTAGGAACGATCTCACCAGGTTTAGCCGCCAGGGGTCAGCCGTGTCACTCGTCCTCCAGCAGCCAGTCTTCGCTGCAGGCTGAAGCGCACTTACATCACTTTTGCTCCCTTGTTTTATACTACCCAATATAACAAATTGCGACACAGACGGAGACGCACAAAAAACTCGGTTTGATTTCGAAGTCTGGCAAGTAAGTCAACATCTGCTGCGCGCGGGCAGACGCGACCGTTCACGACGGCGGCCCAACTTGAACTCTGTTTTTCAGTAGAGGTTATTTAAGTTTAACAATTATTTAATTTAGTTGAAACAAGAATTTGATAGTGATACTGCAAGTAAATTATATTTGCAAGATAAAATTAAATACCTACTACATTGGTACCTTGACCTCTCCATTGTGTTTCACAATCTAAATTAGTACCTAATTCATTCGCTACCCACATTAAAAAGCAAATAATTATTTCCATAAAACTTTGGAACCTAGACGCCCACCGCTGGGCAAATAGAGTTTCTATTGCATATTCCTTTTGTTAGTTATTTCAGGGTTTGCCCTCAGGTCACGAGTAAAGCAAAATAATTTACCTTTTGTTTATAACCCTTTTGGTATTGTATACCTGAACTTCAAGGTCAGTGCGTAAAATTTCTAAGGAACGAAACAACTCAATTAGCTGCAGTAAGAAAAAAAAGACAGAGGAATATGCTCATAATAATTGTATACAATATTGACAAATTATTGAAAGAGTCACTTTTCACACTTCCTGGGTAGGTACTGTTCGTCCCTGTATTTATACATACATACCTACATCATCAGCCCATAGTGTTCCCACTGCTGGAAAACAGGTCTCCTCTTGATGACAGGGAGTTGGACTTGATCTAGCACGCGGGCCCAGTGCGGCTTGTCAGATTATAAATGTCACATGCCTTCGAGTTTTTGGTTCTAAGACGTGCCGTTTTCCTCACAATGTTTTGCTCCACCGTTTTGTCAGCAGTGGTATCGAAATAATTAACACAATGTGCAGCGTCTGTCTGAGTTTAAATCTATGATCTACAACTCGTAAGTCGCCGCCGTTACCACTGGGCTACCATCGCTCTCGTCTACCTTTATTAATATTTTCGTGTAATCACGTCTATTTTTACACAAAACCCCAGGTTTTACTACATTATCTATTACGTAATCATAAATGACATTTAAAAGCAATCATAGTAATATAATGTTTGCCGATGTACTTACAACTTTGTCCTTGGGCCCGTTTGATGCTTCAATGGAATTACCTCCTCTTAGTACTTGTGTACACTCGGAGCGCACGTAAATTGCTTCGGTGCTGTGTTAAAGTCGGATTTCTAGGTAAGTCTATTGACTGAAGGTACTAGATTTGGAGTCTAGGGTTTAAAGCGGTGTTGTCGTGTAAACAGGCGGTAGTACCGTATGTTAATACCTACTACAAAGTTTCTAATCCTAATATTGTAGGTAACATATGTATTGTTGTTCCTTTTTAAACGACCTAATCTGTACAGTGTTAGGGTGTGTGTGTCTTTTTATTTATATTCTTTCTTTGTTTCTAAATCCTTGAGTACCGTTTACGATAGGTTTATTATTTTCTTAAGTTTAACATATTTATTAAGTACGGATATGTAAGTTTGAGGCAATATTTTTACTCAAGCTTATTCTCTATACGCTGACGTCAACACTGTTTTTATTAATACTTTAATTAATTTCTTTTGGCTAACGTTTTTAGCGGGGAAGATCCAGCGGTATTTTAGACGCGGTGGCATCGGTTGCGTTGAGACGTAAATCTTCACCGCTCACGAATGTCGACGTGCAAGTAGCGATTGTATGTAGGTAACATGTTTATTGTTGTTTCTTTTAAATGAACAAATCAGTGGCTTCTTTAATGGAATGCATAAAAATGACAGCCAAGTTAATTTAGGAGAAAATGTAGGACATGTTGAAGACATCTAATTTGAGGGTCACTGAGGCTAGATTTCCCTAGGAATCATCATATCAGCCGAAAGACGTCCACTGCTGGACATAAGCCTCCACCAAAGGGGGGATTTGCCATAGTCGCCACGCTTGGCAGGCGGGTTGGCGATCGCAGTATGGTGGTAAAATGCATATAGAACGCTGCTGCCCATTCTCTAGTAAGTCCCTTAGTCGCCTTCTACAACACCCACGGGAAGAAATGTGATAGTGCTATTCTGTTACGTCCGGGCCACACGGAACACTAATAATTAATAATAATTAATTTCCCTAGGAATAATAATAATAAATTCCTAATAGCTGAAATAGCGCCGCCAGAAGTTCGGAGAGCGGTGGCAAGCTCAAGTGAAAGAGCCAACATGGTTTCCGACACACGACACCCTTTGCACGAAACCATTCAAGTGTCACAAATGGTGAAATCCCGCAACTTTTTTGTGTATCAGTTTAAAGTGCATCCTCCCAATCACCGGAAAATGATCTAAGAAAAGCAAATCAAAATCAAATCAAAATATTTTTATTTCACATAAACCTGCAAGGGCACTTATGAAACGTCAGAAGCTAGGAGCACGGTTCCAATTTGTCGCTTCCTATGGAGAAGAGCCGGCAAGAAACTCCACGGTTACTCTTTTAAAAATAATTGGATTTTATGTTTTCAAATTACAGTGATATTAGGTATGGGAGGACAGTGCAGGCCTGTCAATAAGTACCAGGTACTTAGAGGAATGAAAATAAAGAATAGAAACTGTAGGCCTGCTGTGGCGCTATAGTGCTTCCCCACCAAACCCATTCCTTCCACCTGCTGAAAATCTTGCACCTGGACATGAGTTACCTTGGCTTACCTATAAGTCTTTAAATAGACTTCGGAATCAGATAGGCCAAAGCAAAGAAAACCTGGTCAGGCGGAGATTCACAGATGACTCGGCCCTGGAATGCAAATGTGATGCAAACAATGAGGCATTTAATATTGTGTTCAGTATGCACTGTTGTTCAAACGGTATGCCTATAGGCTGACTATAAATTGATTACTATCGACATGCTAAGAAGAATTTATCATTTGACTGTAAATATTGGAAATAGAATCTGAACATAACGATAAAGAATATGTTTTTTACACGAATTTAATATTTAACAGAAGTAAAATTTTACAGTCTTCGTGACGCATTCATAAATAAAAGAAACAGCATAAAAACATTGACCAAAATGAGGAATAGATAGGTACTACTGTGAACTCGGTTGAAAATCAGCCGCAACCTTTGAACTTTTGTTTATTACCAACTATATTGAAACCAATCAAACTAACGAGTAAGACTATGAGCGTCTCTCTCGAGGGATTGCGCAGACTTCGACAGAGTAAACTATACCTATGTTTGTATGATGGGTTGTATGGTCGTCAGCAGGAGTCGTGCTGTGTTATTGTTACTTAAATGTAGACCTGCAAATAGTATAGACAGGACCTTCCTTACTTCTAAACACGTAATAAAAGGCAAAACCATGACAACGCTAAGGGGTGGCCTTTGCCCACGGTCCAGTATTGGACGACTTTCAGCTGAAATTATGATGAAAAAGCAAAGTCTCTCTGTCTGTAACTGGCTCGCAATTTGAGACCCACTAAAGGATTTCAGTGATTTACAGTTCATAGTAGTTTATTTTGTAAAGTTTAGCATAGGTACCTATGCTAGCGAAAGAGAGTGTATTAATAAAAATACGGTCAAGTACCAGTCGGAATGACGTACCGAGGGTTCCGAAATATTTTTTAGGTAACTAATGAAAGTACCGAACATTCATCTAACGAAAAGATAAACAGTGGCCCTAGTGTGAGTTTTATTTAACCATCTCGATCAAACACTTCGAGCGCGTTCGGCGCTCCGATTAGTCCGTCACCAATTCAGGGCCTTCTTCTAGCCACTTGTTCTCTTTATGAAGTCTATGCGAACAATTATTTTCACATTCGCGTCCTGATTTCCTCTGTGTATCGAGAGTGGCTACAACGACTGTGTAAATGTATTAACTGTGTACTAGTGTACGTCACGTGGCGTCGCATGTTGCCACATTATTACTTACTAGAAGTAAGGTCAAGGGTTGTTTACTGATTCTTTCGTTTGCTCAAATGTCAAAGGAAAGAGGTGAAAAAGTTGAAATGTAGTTAGTTTATTGGACCTAAGGCTGACTTGAGGCCGCCCAGAGCGAGAAAAGTTACTTGATGATTTCCAAACAAAAAAAATAATAATCACCCGCAACCATACACACCTCTAACAAGTATATTTAATTACGTACGAACTAATTGCTACACAGCTACACCCCTAAAACACACGAAAATGAAGACATACACGCAAATTAATGCAAATTAACATCCGGCGAACTCCACACGACTGTATGTGTAACCTTAACCTGTGGATCCACTGTGGTTACGAGCGAGATAATGAATGAATGAATGATGAATGAATGAAATGCACCCATGCAGCGTGGCTTGGCTTGGCTAGGCTTGGGGTAATGGTCAGGTAGACGTGTCTTTGGGATATGGTAAATTGGTTTAAAAAACACTTTTACACACATCATATGCATAAACAGCCTATAATGTTCCCACTGCTGGGACACAGGTCTCCTATCTGAGAGAGTGGGGTTTTATCGGTCACGCGGGCCCATTGCGGGGTGGTCGACGTCCCATGCCACTTTTAAACAGCAAAAATAACTTACGTAAGGTAAATGATTTTGGTTTTTTCTATCCGACTACTCTGAAAAAAAAGACCGAAACCACTATGTTTAAAATTAATTTTATTTCATTTCTGAGTCCTAACTAGAATAATTTAGGTTTTGTACTTCTGTTTTACTGTATCGCGTGTAATCGCGTATTTCTGTCAGCTTACAATCATAGTGTGTGTGTAGCCTAACAAAGGCTGGCAGGCATGAAATTAATAAAATTAATCATACAGTTATGACAATTTAATTTCGGGTAGTCATTAGTATGCAGACATTTGGAGGTTAAAGACTTTGTTTGACCTTAAGACTACGATAGGATCATCCTCTTTGGTCTGCGAGTCTAGCGCATTCTTGACCTATACGACTTCGCTGTCGTGTTAGTTATTTTGTTTTGCGACTTCATAAAAGAGTAGTTGCTCAATTCGACTGTTTATTTTTTGTATATATGTAACGCGATATCTCTCCGGCAATCGAGGATCGAATGGTTTTTATTTATGTACTAGCTGTCCCGGCTAACTTCGTACCGCTACTAAAATTTACATTATCTCACCCTTTAAACCTTCCCTGGACTGCCATACATATTTCAAACCCAAAATTAGCCAAATCCGTCCAGCCGTTCTCGAGTTTTAGCGAGACTAACGAACAGCAATTGATTTTTATATATATATATATAGATATATAGATTAATGTATAGGGCCTGCCTCAGGGGTGGATTGATATAAATTTTATTAACTCTGCTTGGGTACTTTTTGAGTTACTTTTCAACTTGGTGTAGAATGATGGTGTTATATAATATTAATATCCTGTCACTGTTATATACATACTAAGTAGTGGTATATGAATTTGTCTGGGGTAGGTACCACTGCTAAAAATTTAAAAATAATAACTTTTACGAAATAAAGATAACAACCAACTTCTAAAAAAAACCCTACAAAGTGAAAAATAACTTTAATTTCCAAACTCAGTGACAACAAACGAAAATATGAAACCAAAGACTGACTTCCGAAATAAAAGGTATTTTTCCCTTTGTAGTATTTTTTTTTTTGTAAAGAGATTTTTTCCTTCAATTATCTCATTTCGATATGAAAAAAATTACCCACCCTAATTTTAGCAGCTATACACAACTATCGATACAGATGAAGACTCGTCTGTCGTCTGCGCTCCTGATATGAAGCGGTAACTTCTGCCCATTACAATGGCAATGCTGACAGTCACGTTCACAAGAAACGTGGCATACATTATAATATCATGCATCGGTAATACGAAAAGTCAGAAGACATTTTAAATAATTTCGTTGAAATGTTTCGTTTCGATTAATGTACACTTTCAAATGATATTTCTAAAGTTAAATGTGATATTTGAACCGTACTGATCTAATAAATGAAACAATGGCTAGACCAATTTTGGATTTATTTTACATAGTATGGTCGAATTTGGATTTTATGGAAAGAAAAATTGGAAAAGACTTTTTCTGGTTTTTTTTTTGTAACATTTTATTGAAATTTTGCACACGGATAGTTTATAACCTGGATTAACACATATAATACTTTTTATCCCGGTAGTACTTTCCCGTGAGATCATTTTCGACCTCCAGGGTAGCTCCTCCTCCTTCCGAAATAGTAGTACGACCAACGCACTCTGGTTCCAATTCTGGCGACCGCTTTGTTGTCTGGCCAATATTTTTACGACGACTTGAACTAGTCTTATTTAGTTCCTGCGCATACAAGAGAGGAATAAATAATTTCGATAAACACAACACTACCAAAAACAAATCATAACAACAATTCCAAAGGCTCTTCCTTCCTCATCATAATCTTTGACAGGTTAGACAAAGTTCAATATTCTGAGCAAGTTCATTATCGGGATGCATGGCAGGCAACAGTTTGACCTACTTATTACAGAACAAACGTCGTGAAGGGCATGGCCTCATGATCCTATTTATAGAAACAGTTGAACGCAACCTCAGAGAAGGATCACTGGGATGCGGGAGAAAAATATTAATTTTTTGTTTAGGATAAACTTAGAACCCACTATCTAAAGTTTTTTGTGGAAAAAATAATCAAAATCTAGTCGCAATCTCATCTCAGCGACAATTTGTCAAAATCTCAATGTATTTTTTTTTTTAATCTCAACGTCAAAGTCTCAATCTGTCAAAACTACCCATAATTTACAAACAATTACACCTACTTTTGACAGATTGCGACTGAGATTAGAATGTGAACGTGCTTGAAAATACGGGAATCATAAAATGCACCTGCCTGGAATTGAAATGAAGCTGTTTTTACTGAGGCAGACTTCAGGGCAGGCAAGTTACAATCAAAAGAAAAACGCATTTTTCTTTCTTACTTAATCACTTTCAAAGCGATTTACATTTCTACACGATTGACATAAGGTTTTCAGTAGCATATATCTATCAAATATTTATTAATTTCTTTTTCCACCATCGTTATCACTTATTAGGCCCTCAGGATTAATCCATCTATAAAGTTTTGTCCAATCGTAGACAAAGACACTTATAAATAAACTTTACGTCGTTTAAAAATTTCATTTTATTTCTTAGGTGGAAATAAGAATACAATGTGCCACGCTATTCAATAAACATGCATTGTTGCAAAAGATTTAAAATCCATAAAAATAAAAATAAAACTTTTACAGACCAACCACTAAAACATTGTATGTAGTTTGTTGTGTCACTCTTTAAACCGCTATTTTACAACGTATTTAATTTTTGAGTGAAAATATTCTCGTATACGAACCGTTTCAACGAAACTGACGTTGACAGTTATTTTGAACTATAAAGATAATCTGCCAAATCATATTGTAAAAATGACAAGTGGAACTTGCACCCCAGACTGTAGCTCAACAATTCTAAACTCTGAACGAAAATTCATAAAACTCTAAAGTCCCATTTTCGAATCTGTTTAAACATAGATAGCACTTGACTATCCCCTATGGGATTATGTCTAATAATGAGAAATGAGATTAGCTTGACGCATGCACATAGTGCATAATCAGATTAAAATGTTTCCACTGCTAGGACTCAGCCCTCCTCTCGGCTAGAGGGAGTGCGGGCCCAGCGGGGGTTGGTACATGTCACATGTCTTCGAAAATGGTTCTGGGACATGCCGGTTTCCTCACGACGTTTTGCTTTACCGTTTTGAAAGCAGTGGTGAACTGTGGCCCTAATGCGAGTTTTATTTAACCATCTCGATCAAACGTATCGAGCGCGTTCGGCGCTCCGATTGGTCCGTCACCAATTCAGGGCCAATCGGAGCGCCAAAAGCGCTCGATGCGTTTGATCGAGATGGTAAAGTGAAACTCACACTAAGGCCTCTGGTGACCCAGTGAGAGCAGACGTAACTTACAAGTTGTAGGTCGAAGGTTCGTACGCTCGAATAGTAATTAATGAACATATAATGAACAACAAACGCAGCTGGTGCGCTTATCTCGAAGAAACAAGTGAAAGCAGTAAAAATTGTTTACATAACGTCGCTCCTGGATTACATTGCATCAGATAAAGTATCGCGCTCCTTCCTTTTGTACAATCTATCATCTATCACCTAATTTCTCTCAATACAGTTATTGTACGTAGAGATAATGTTTTCGCAAACCAACACAGCCAAAATCTATCGTTAGAAATCGCTTACTTTGTGATAACACAAATTATAAACTGTTAATGAGTGTTGTACCCATGTTGTTACCTTATTAGGTATTGCATGTTGGAATACATAATTATTATTCTTAAAATTGTGATTAAGAGGGCCATAATAATGTCTGAAATAAAGATTATATTATCTATACTAATATTTTAAAGCTGAAGAGTTTGTTGGTTTGCTTGAACGCGCTAATCTCAGGAACTACTGGTCCGATTTGAAAAATTATTTCAGTGTTAGATAGCCCATTTATTGAGGAACACAGGTGGGTTTTAATCAGTAAACGTCTAACACGCCTTCCTGCTCCACCCAGAGCGGGAGAAATTATTTGATGATTTCCTACCCTCAAAAAAAAACACCCTGTCACTTAAACTAAGATATATAAAAAAAAAAAAAATATTTAAAAGGCAACGAAATGTGTGTGTAATTTATTATTATAAGTACCCCTATCGTGAAAACAGGATTGATGTTAAGTTATGTCTTATACATACAGGTTCTCTGGTATCTCGACCTATTCCCGGCACGACATAATATAGTAGCTAAATCACAAAAAAACATAACCCTCCTGCGCCGCAGTCGGATAAAAAGCATCAGTGAGCTACAAGAGCTTACCTCCCAACGAATATAAAATGATAACGTAAAAAAAGGCAATGGGAAAAAAACAGCATAAATAAACCAAAACTGACCATGAACCAACATTCGGTTTTTGATTAACTTCGTACAAATATGCGAAAATTAGTAGAATATTGTCAACTCGTCAATTGCTTTTCAAATTAAAGAGTTCCTTTGACGGTCTGACAGACCGGCACTACGAATATCGGTTAGAAACTTCGTTATTGGAGTTAGGAGTGAGGCGTATTTATCGTAACAGATATACTAAATAACAGATCTTTAAAAATAACAAATAACAACTGCCCCTACCAATATAACTTATCTGTTACTTAAATAACATACCCTCAAAGACTGTTACAACGGCTGTTACTGTTATTTCAATAAATTAGTCTCCACACAGTAACACATTGTTACCACGGCTTTTACTTTCATACACACTCACGCACATAAAGGAAGGAAAATATCCAGGTCTCTCTTCCTCATTAAAGAATGACCCTTGCTAAAAAGAGACACACCTATTATTTTTATTTACTTTGAAATATGTTTACTTCTCACTCTTACTAAAGCGGTTAAATAACGCTAAAAAGAGAAGCATTTAGTATTTATAATCCGTAAAATACAGTTGGTGGTCTGATAAGAACCAACATTTTCTTAAAAGTGACTCCTAAATTTGGTCGTGTTACTTAACTGTTACTGCCCAGTATGCCCAGTGACCATTACAAAAAGCTTTTAAAATTATTATAGTTTTCTTTATGACAATTTGTCCGAAGGCCTATATTATCTTTGGTTTGACGAAATTCATCGCAAAATATTCCAGGTTTATACGATTTTCTTGATAACCGAACAAAGATAAAATAAATTTCATCGAGAGTAATTTGTCAGGTTTCAAATAAACAATGTTTTAATTCTATAATAATTTGGAAAAAGATGCGATCAAAAAAAAATACAGTGATCATGTATGGACGCCTTTTATCTATATTTTCTTTGGTTTAACGTTTGACGGGATTGGTCGCAAAATGTTCCATGTATGCATGACTTTATCGTGACAGGAATAAAGATGATAATTCAATTGAAAGTAATTTGGCTGATTTGTTTGTTGACATTTCGAATTTTTTAATTTTATTTCTGCTTTCTTTCTTACGAAAAATGAACTGGTTAATTGTAATTGCAATTTTTTCGAAATATTTGTCGGTGTTTACGGCGTATTAGTGTTAATATTCGATTTATGTATTAGTATCGATTTTTAGTTTAAGTTATTCGTTTTATAGTTCGCTAGTTAGTTCGTTTAGTATAAGTTGTAGGTTGTAGCAGTAATTATTTTTCTTTTAAATTTGGTAGTTAGTTCGTGAATAGTAAAACGTGTTTTTCAACAATGGCTAATTAATATTAAAAAAATCTTTTTTCAAAAAAAATAAACAACCGACTTCCAAAAAAACACTAAAAAGTGAAAAATAACTTTAATTTCGGAAGTCGGTGACTTTGGATAGGTATGTATTTTAATTTTTTGTCACCGCCTTCCGAAATTAAAGTTATTTTTCACTTTTTAGTGTTTTTTTGGAAGTCGGTTGTTTATTTTTTTTGAAAAAAGATTTTTATTTTTCACTTTTTAGTGGTTCACATGTGCTTACCCCTTCACAGCGTACCGGCGTGATGTTATGTTATTAACTGGTGTAAACAATTGACAGACATGAGATTTCAGCAATCCCTGTCCATTTGCTATCATTTATTGAGGAGTTCCGTTGCCTATCTCCGAAGTTCTTCATCAGATCTTCACCAAATTGAAATGGAACCACTCCGAGAAAGTACTCTTCCAAAAACTACACAAATTGCTTCAAGTGTGCCTATAAAATTTGAAGAGTTCTCTCTATTTCTCCAGGATCCCATCATCAGATCCTGACTTGATGATCATGGGACCACCTGGGAAGTATACCCTTTCAAACAAAAAAAAAATTTTCCAAATCGGTCCAGCCATCTTCGAGTAATCGGGGAACATACATAAAAAAAAAATAAAAAAAAAAAACAAAAAAAAAAGGTTCCGACGAATTGAGAACCTCCTCCTTTTGGAAGTCGGTTAATAAAAGAGTTAGTGTTGTGTGGGACCATTTCGTGGACATAGGTGGTTACTACGCGACCTGCAATATATTTAAAGCGAAATTGTCAATCAAAAACTATCAATCTGCCTAGCCTTGTACAACTATATTGGGGCCAGCTTACAGACTAACCGGATGGCTAAAAAAAATATAACGTGAGTCTATAATTTCTGATTACCCCGCCATTCTTTCCTAGTCAATACTTCGGAAACGATTTTCGACTTACAACGAAACGAAATAAAGAAGATATTCAATTGAGATTTTAATACGTTTTTATAGTCCGTACAAAAATAAAAGGCTGTTATTTAATAACAGATATTTATTTTTGAGTAACAGTAACAGTGATAACAGATATCGTGTTTAACCTGTTACAACCCATTTCTAATAAGAGTGTGTGGCTCCACTGCCGATGAAGGCACTATGCAGTTCCAGGTTTGTTTAAAATTTAACTCACTTTTCGTATGGCAAAAATTACCCATTAATGTTCCACTACGGAGACATAGCCTTCTTCTCTGCGAGAGGGAGTGAGCCGTAATCCACCACGCGGGCTTAGTGCGAGTTGGCAGATATCACGTGTCTTCGAATTTTTAGTTGTACGACAAGCTACTTGGTTTACTCATGATGTTTTCCTTACCGTTTTGGAGCAGTGTTGGCCCAGTGGGAGCAGCCGCAATTTACAAGTAGGTAGGTCGTAGGTTCAAAACCAGACAGCCACTTTACTTTGTGTGGCATATTCTAGAAAAAAAAATTCGAAGACATGTGGCAACCCCAAACCGCACCGGGCCCGCGTGGTGGATCAGAGCCCAATTCCGCTCACGGAGCCTTTGTCCCAGCAGCAGAAACATTATTGGCTTGTAAAATTAATATTAGTACTGAAAATGAAGACAAGATGAATGATGTTTTTATTTGTTCATAATTTACAGATTTATACAGGGTTATTTGTAAAACACCGGTAACCTCTCAGGACTACGTTACTAACATCATAATCAACAACTTTTGTTCTATGACTTTTAAAAATTCATCATATTTTAATTCATCAGATTTACATACAAAAATAAAAATATTTAAATTTATCGCTCTAAATGTTACGAAGTCTATGCAAAGCAAAAGAAAGCGATAGGTAGTACCGACAATAGCGAGGGGAGCGGGGTAGGGGGCGGCGGGTGCGCTTGAACTTGACCTATTTACGGGCGGCCTTTAGTCATTCGTTTGCTTTGATGCGCTTGCGTCGCGTCATTACGGGTCCTTGTAGTGAAATTCGGCAGTGCAGACGTATACGTAATTATCTTTACATAATGGCGTATCAATATTCCAATGTCGAGTACACGGAAATGGTGCGAATGCTAGCTAGGTGTGATGACAATGTTTCGGAAGCGTGTCGCCAATACACCATACGATTCCCAAACGTACGTATACCTAACCGGGAAACAATGCTAGCAGAGTTGAAATGTGTTACATAGGACAACGAAATATTTAAGGTTTGTTTTTGGTAAATGTATTATGTTTTGTAAAAAGTCGTAGAACAAAAGTTGTTGTTTATGATGTTTGTAATATAGTCCTGAGAGGTTACCGGTGTTTTACAAATAACCCTGTATATTAACCATAGCTAAAGGACTTAGAGTCAATGTAACTGTATCTGTTTGTGGTGGCACCAACTTTTTTCTGATGATCCCTTGAATAACTTTCAGCCTGTATTTGAACCAAATATTTTCTTCATCACCAGCCTACAGCATACCACTGCTAGACAAAGACCTCTCAAATTGCACGCCATTTAGCTCAATTCTCCGCAACTCTCATCCAGTTGCTACAAGACGTCCTACCTTACGTTTGCCGGTTTGCAGTCTCCATTCAAAAACACGTCTACCCAACGGTCATCGGTGTTACGGCTCACATGGCCAGCCAATTGCCACTTCACCTTGTTTGTTCTGTGAGCTATGCGACAACTTTGGTTCTCTGTCGGGTAAACTCGTTCTGAATTCGATCCATCAGAGAGACCCCAAGCATAGTCCGGTCCATAGCGCGCTGAACAAATAATTTCGTGAGATCTACGAATGATTGGTTAGTTCCGGATTTCAGGAAAGCTTCTCAAGTTATTTATCCTAAAATTTATATATTACCTATTTAATTAAATAAGTTCAGTTCGTTAACCTTAAAATACACAATATAAAAATCCTCCGCAATATGCTGAGTTGTATATTATTTTGTCAAAAACATAATCAATATCATGAATAATATAAATGCCAATCATGTAATTATTTTGCTATTTTTAGCATAGAATAATGAGTGCCAAAAGCTTTGTCGAAAACTAAAAAGACTTGATTTATTCGATACAATTTATTAGATTACTGACCACAATAAAAATAGTCTCGCTGTTTTAATTCATTTTATTTACTATCTGTGGCTCTCGGAAAAATGGCGGCTATTTTTTAAGACTGTCTCTAATTTATTAGTCTAGTATAAACTGGGTTTGTGGATGTTGAGACTAAGATAAGGGAACTAGAAACTTAATTTCTAAGTTTACTAGCTTTTTACAAGGACTTTTAAAGTGATAATGAGAATGTAGGTTACAGTTTTTAATACCATATTTTATTAGATGCGCACAGTAATATCTTACTTTACTTCCTCATTTTCTACTTTCTTACAAAATGTTGCACGTAACTTCAACTTTAGTGATTTTAAAAACAAAATTTGTGAACACTACTTTTTTTTATTAATACCATATTTTTATATTTTTGGAATTTCCGTTAATTGGTCAGTCAATTCTTATAGTAGGATACTTTTTAAAGGTGCCAAAGAGAACTGGTGGTCGCCCAGTAGTCGAAATTCGGTGATTGATTTAAAATTTAATGCATTTCTAATACATTATTACAATGGGCCTTATCAGAAGGCTAAAAGTCGCTTAAAGGGCAATGGAGGGCTATGCTCGTAGTTTCCAACGTGATCGAATCAGGAATGAAGAGATCTGCAGGAGAACCAAGACAACCGACATAGCCCGAAGAATTGCCAAACTTAAGTGGCAGTGAGCAGGACACATTGCTCGCAGAACGGATGGCTGATACATTTCGATTCCTTACCGTTACATTAGTTTCTAAAAAACACGATATCGACGTAATTTGAACGTAGTAAGATTCCGCGGCGAATCATTATAACCATACAAAATTGGGGCCGAGGCGGACCCTGTGACGGTTGGAAGATGTCACATGTCATCAAAATTTTGTTTTTTTTTTCGTGATTACGATGCTGGAAAAAGTTGGTCAGTTTGTTGGTCAACACCACACCCTTTAGCATGATCACACCTTTCTGATGCATGTTATGCTGTAGGTAACGAGGAAATAACAATAACAACGATAGGAACCACTTATACATTAAACATTAATCATAGTTAATATTATTTAAGTTGTGATTTATGTAAATAATTTTGTGCAAGTGGTATCTTTAGCATCGGACGGCCCGATCTGCCCGTAGATACGCGGTCACGATCCACTATAAGGGCATTTATTAATCCATCCTACTATTATAAATGCGAAAGTTTGTATGCTTAGATGTTTGTTACAATCACGCAAAAACGGCGGAAGGGATTTGAATTAAATTTAGCAATAGTTTATAACCTGGATTAAAACATTGGATACTTTTTATCCCGGTAATACGTTCCAGTAGGATAATTTCCGGTAACCACGCGGGTGAAGCCGCTGGCAAAAGTTATAAAAAAAAGCCTGATGATGGAGTTAGAGTAGAGTAGAGAATTTTTAACGAAAGTACTTTTCTTGGGGAGTTGGGCTGGTTACTTGACTAGAACAGTCAGAATGATTACAATTTCGGAAAATATATAAACCATTTGCAATACCAGAAGCATCACAAGTTGGTTGTTATTCCAATTACAATATATACGTAGATCTCAACTGTGCCATATACCTGTAATTTCTTCATTCCATAATCCCAATAACCTAGATACCAAATCGTAGGATTTATATAAAACTACAACCATCTATTAGAGCCTGGCTGCGATGCTCGTTATACCCTAGATCAGATGTCAAAAGGCATCATTATTACGAGAATAGATCTCGCAGCACGGTTTTTCGTTATCCTGAATGGCAAAAGTTGAGAAAAACTTGTTATTTCGTTACCCTTTAACCTATTTTTCTGGTGAGAATACTTGTTTTATTTTATTTTAAAATTGATACTCTTGTGAAAATGTAGGTTAAAGAGAGTTATTAGCTCGGAGGTGAAAAAGTAAATTGACCTAACACAACAGGTAAGAGAGGGAAAAAAAAGAGAAGCGGTAAGCTCAACCGACTGATGAGCTAACGTGACTGACGTGAGTTCGAACTTTGTATTTACTCCGTGGTTCGAACTCAAGCCGTAAGAATATACTTAGGATTCCTCTACTTGTAATTTAATTTAATTGGAGAACTCATTCCTCAACTAAATAAAATTACGTAAATTAAATTATTACAATTTTTTTAAATAAAATAATATAATATGTAAATTTAATAGTAATATGTAAATTAAATTACATACCCAGTTTCTTTTTAAATGCATAAGCATGAACAGCTTATAGGGTTGGCAGACGTGTACCTAAAGGTACATAGTGCACCCATATTTCACCAGTTATGTTTTAGTCCTATGTAATAGGGAGCGAGTCTATTGCCATCAACCGGGCACAAATCTAAACTTCGAGCTACTACTGAGGAGTTCCAGATGGAAAAACCCAACGCAATTTTTCCCGACCCAGAAATCGGACCCGGCTCAGCAGTAACGCTCGCAACGAGGCAATCATATCATAGTTTTATTTTTTAAACGCCCATTCAAGTTGCCATGTTTGAATGGATACTTTACACCGAACCGCTAAGGATAAGTAAATATAACCAAGCCCCTTCTACCATATAACATGGTTATAACAACATTTGCAGTAAACCACACCTTCGTCTACATTAAACTCAGGAAATAACCATGACCCACTTGCAACTACTTACATTCTTAACACAAAGTGACGACAATATGATAATATTACGTCGTTATATTTGCCCTGTTCTCCTTTCAAAGTTACCGTATAGTTAATTAATGTGCAGTTAGAGAGTAATCATATAATTACCTTTAGTGAGGAGAACACGTACGTGTTAATTGTTATCAATATTGTTGTTACCCGTGTTATTGTTGTTGTTATACGGATTGGATCTGTATTTTAGTATTTTGTCACTAACTTGCGAAGTTAAAGTAATTTTTCGCTTCGTACTGTTTTTTTATTTAGAAGTCGGTTATTTTGTTTTTTTTGGAAAAAGCTTTAATTTCAATAAAAACTTAAAAAAAAACCAATTCGTGTACCTAGTGGTACACGAATTGATTTTTATTTTTTTATTCTTGGTATGTAGCAAATGTGCCTATAAAATATGAAAAGTTCCCTCGATTTTTCCAGGGTTCTATCATCAGATCCTGACTTGATAATCATGCGACCACCTGGGAAGTATACCCTTTCAAAAAAAAAAATAATTCTCCAAATAGATTCAGGCGTCTACAAGTAATCGGCGAACATAAGTACATTTTTTTTTTTTTTAACAAGCTCATATTATTACTTGTCAATAAAAATAACTGAAAATTTAATCTCAATTATCACTCATTCTCATTCTCATTTGTATTATTTTCTTTATTATTTTATTTAAACAAAAGTGTGTTACATATTGACGGTTAGAAATAGGTGTAACATGTTAATAAATGTTCTTTATTTCTCCTGCGCTCAAAATGTAACACGTTTTATTTAAATAATTGAGATTAAATTATTTTTAACTTTTTATTGTAATAATAAAAGCTTGTTTTTAAAAATCTTTTTTTCCTTTAAATTTATTTTTAACATTTTAGTATTTATGATGCGGGGTTTACTACGGCGTAGTTTGTAGCAACATTTTTTTGTTATGTAGCTCGTAATAATTCGTAGAACTCACACTTATGTGATGTTTTGAGCACTTAACACTAACACTGTTATGTATTTATAGCCACCTTCCAGCTCCCGCATCAGACCCTGGTTACCATATAGGATCGAAGTACTTGTCAATACAAATCAAACGAGCCCAAACTCGATGGGGTTGTATCGTTTTATTTTGGAGTTCCTATAGCCACCTTCGAGCTCTAGCATCAGATCAGCTTCATGTCATTATAATATTGCAATGTCACGCAATATACATGTAGGAACGGAATGTTACGATAGAAGAGTGGAATGAAACGTAAAGATGAATGACAGATGTGAAGCATGTTGTATGAAAGAGATGAAAGTATGAAATAGTCTAGGAGTGAAAGAGAACGCAAGGGAATGTAAAAGAAGGTGAAAAGAAAGGGGACGGAAACACGGAGAGAGACGAAAGACGTTAGCGACAAAGACGAAATAAAAAGAAATTCAAGTATATTAAAAAGATCAGTGTTTTTATTCAGCATAAATCGAACTAACCCTACATATTTTTGGGGGCTCGTCCGGGATTGTTCGATATTTCCAGTTTGCTGGGCCAAAACACGAAAAAAGACGGGAGCAGAAAAACCGACGCCAACGACGTGGAGCGGCTGGGGACTTTGCTCTAGCGAAACGACGGAAAAGACGATAGAAGACGGTAACAATAGTTACAAAAGACTAAGTAAAGACGAAATATGGGTGGACACTGTAAGGATCGCCGACGAAGCCGTCAAGCGGACTATGAAGAAGACGACCACGCGGCAGCGGCATTGACGAGACAACCGTTCTGCCGAGATCAGGGTATATTCCAGACGGAGAACTTGGTGGCAAAATTCAGCGGACAAGATAAATCGTATTCGGTGGCTAAATGGGCGACGGACATTGACGATAACGCTGAAATATTTCAATGGACGCCCCTACAAACTCTGATAGTCGCTAGAAGATCTCTAACGGGAACTGCAGCCCTGTGGCTAAAAACTGAAAAGCCATTCAAAAGTTGGGACGAGCTGAAGGCGGGTTTGCTGAAAGAATTTCCCGATTCGATAGATAGCAAAACCATACATGAAATGATGGCCGCTAGAAAGAAGAAGAAAGACGAACGTTGTTTAGACTACATGTTAGTTATGAAAGAAATGGGAAAGCGCGGCAAAATGCCTGATTATGTAGCCATAAAGTACATCATAGACGGCATAATTGATGCAGAAGTGAATAAAATGGTGTTATATGGTGCTGCTACGTACACGGAGTTCAAGGAAAAAATCAAAATATATGAAACAATAATAGATAAAATGGGCGCAAGTTACGTCCGAAATAAGAAGCCTGAGATCAGTGATAGTAGTGCTGGTACGAGTAACAAGAGGTGCTACAGCTGTGGAGAAAGAAATCACCAATCGTCACAGTGCCCTAATAAAGAGAAAGGTCTGAAATGTTTCAAGTGCAACGAATTTGGGCATATCTCGACGCAATGTAAACAAAGCGGAAACATTCGGTCAAGAACGAGTGAAAAGAATGGGGAACGAGAATGGCGTGGTGAAAAAGGTAAACCGAACTCTTCCGAAGATAGACGAGCGATGTGTGTGGCTGACTTCACTCCGAGAGTTTACGAGGTTGGCAAACCTGACGATTACGGCAGCCATGACAGCTCATTTGACAGGCGTACCAACATTAGCGACAAGATGGCGAATGCAGTGGGAACCGACGCTAATTTCACGGATGTTTACGACGAGATAAAGACGCCGGCGCAGATACGTTTTGAGAATGCCTGCAAGACGATATTTATCAACAAGTGCGAAGTAACCGCGTTAATTGACTCGGGAAGTGAATTGAACTTAATGTGTACCGAGCTTTACGTACATTTAGGATCTCCGGAGTGTCTGAAAACCGCTACGAATTTAGTAGGTTTAGGAGGCAGTATAGTGTCGACGGAAAAGTTAACTGTTTCTGTATTGTTAGATGGACACGATTACAATGCTACATTCTATGTTGTTCCAAGGCATGCTATGCCGTGTAGTGTTATATTGGGTCAAGACTTCCTCAAGGACGTATTTACTATAATGTCGAAAGGGTCAATCCTGATTGCACCAAACATAAACAATTGGTTGTCAAAGGTTTGTTGCGTTGTTAATCAGGATCAGCTGTTTGTTTTAGGTAACATTAAGAATAAGCAGGTGCGGCAAGATGTTATTGATTGTGTGAAGAATTATAATCCTAAGCAGGTAAAGGAGGCACCGATAGAGTTGCGCATTGTGCTCAAGGATGACATACCGGTGGCTCAGCGACCAAGACGTATATCTTTAGCTGAACAGCAGATGGTGGAGAAGCAAGTAGCAGAGTGGCTCAAGGATGGCATCATTCGTGTAAGTTTTTCTGAATATTCCTCTCCTCTGGTATTGATAAAGAAAAAAGATGGTAATACAAGGATTTGTGTAGACTATAGGCCAATCAATAAAAAGATTTTTAAGGATGAATTTCCTCTGCCCATTATAGACGATTTGATAGATAAACTTAGAGATGCTCGTGTATTTAGTGTATTAGATTTGAAGAATGGCTTCTTTCACTTGAAGGTTAATAAAGACAGCATCAAGTATACTGCCTTTGTTACACACAATGGTCAGTATGAATTTTTGAGGGCACCTTTTGGGTTGTCAGTTTGTCCAAAGTATTTCATGAGATTTGTAACCATGGTGTTTCAGGATCTTATTGCAAAAGGAGTCGTAGTCATATTCATCGACGATTTGTTAATTCCTGCTGTTGATGAATGCCAGGCTTTGCAGCGATTGAGAGATGTGTTGGATGTTGCATCACAGTACGGTCTGCAGATAAATTGGAAGAAAGCACAACTACTATGTCGGCGTATAGAGTATCTAGGACATATTATAGAAGATGGGAAAGTACAACCTTCACAAGAGAAGACTGATGCTGTAACCAGGTACCCTGAACCTAAGACTATAAGACAACTGCACAGTTTTGTAGGATTAACGTCGTATTTTAGAAAATATATAAAGGATTTTGCAATAATAGCTAAGCCGTTAACTGATTTGCTAAGAAAAGATGTACCTTTTGAGTTTAGTGATATTCAGAGAAGTGCGTTTAACGTGTTGAAGAATGCACTAGCTAGTAGCCCTGTGCTAAGAATTTATGATCATCATCTGGTAACAGAGTTGCATACAGATGCATCTGCAATAGCATACAGTGCTATTTTGTTACAGAGAGACCACACAGGTGAGTTACACCCTGTACACTACTACAGTAGGAAGACTAGTGAAGCCGAGAAGAAGTATAGTAGTTATGAGTTGGAAGCATTAGCTATTATTGAAGGAGTAAAGAAGTTCAGACACTATTTGTTTGGTAAGCATTTCAAAATAGTAACAGACTGTCAAGCATTCCAAAAGACATTGAATAAAAAAGATTTATCAACAAGAGTAGCCAGATGGGTGTTGTTACTGGAGGAGTATGATTATGTTATTGAACATAGACCAGGAGGTAAGATGCAACATGCAGATGCCTTAAGTAGGAACCCATTTGTTGGAGTTATTGAACTAAGCTTGCATGACTGTATCAAGCAAGCACAAATGTTGGATGATGGTGTAAAGGCGATTATAGACATTCTAAAACTGCAGCCATACGATGACTATTCCTTTAGTGACGGTTTATTGTACAAAGGAATAGAAAGAAAGTTGGTGATACCGAAAAGTTTGGAATTTGAGGTTTTGAGAAGGATTCATCAAAAGGGTCATTTTGGAAAAAGAAAAATGTTAGAATCATTAGAACAAGATTACTACATAAAAAACGTAAGCAAGAAAATTGAAGAACTGTTGTTGTCATGTGTACCTTGCTTGCTAGCAACAAAGAAGGAAGGTAAGCAGGAAGGATTTTTAAACTGTATTGACAAAGAAGACACTCCTTTGCACACCCTACACTGTGATCACATTGGACCTCTTTCAGAGACAAGGAAAATGTATAATTACATCTTAACAGTCGTGGATGCATTTACGAAGTTTGTGTGGCTATTTCCAGTGAAGGGAACTACCAGTAAGGAAACAATAAATAAACTAATGATTCATCAGCATACATTTGGTAATCCCACGCGATTGATTTCAGATCGTGGTACTGCATTTACCAGTAACGAGTTCAAGGAGTATTGTGAAAAAGAAAGTATTCAACACATAACCATAACTACAGGAGTACCCAGGGGAAATGGTCAGGTGGAGCGCATACACAGAATTCTCATAGCGGTGTTAGCTAAGCTATGTATTGAAGAACCATCTCTATGGTACAAGCAAGTCAGCCGAGTGCAGAGAGCACTGAATAGCACGTACCAAAGAAGCATTGACACCACCCCTTTCGAACTCATGCTGGGTACGAAGATGAAAACTAAAGAAGATATACAGATTTATGATTTGCTTCAGCAAGAGCATAGAAGTAATTTTGTGCAAGACAGGGAAGACTTAAAGATGAAGGCGAAAGAACAAATAAGAAAAATTCAAGATGAAAACTGTAAGACATACAATAGAAAAAGAAAGGAAAGTAAAAAATATGTTGTAGGAGATATTGTAGCCATCAAACGAACGCAGTTTGGTAACAGTCTAAAACTCAAGCCTAAGTATTTGGGCCCATACAGGGTCACCAAAGTCAAAAGGAATGATCGGTACGATCTTGAGAAGATAGATCGTATGGTGGATGGTTCACGAGTGACATCTTCCTCTGCCGATAATATGAAGCCATGGCCGGTGTTTGGCGATAGGGTTGAGTTAGGTGAGTAGGTCAAATCCTATCAGCGGTTGTGTTAGGTTAGGAGATACACTGTGGTTGTTCTTGACCTAATATTTCATTATGATGGTGTAGATTATGTCATGTAAATGTTGTAAAATAAGTAGTAGGTATTGTAAACATGTATTGTGATGATGTTATTTATGTACTCTGTGTTAGTTTCACTAAATTTCTAGTTGAAAAACAAGTATGTAAGCAATACTGTTGTTATGAGAATTTAGTTTTAGAAGTTTTGTTTAAGATTAAATTGTTATTGTATAAAGTTCAGGTTGTGAACAGTGTTGCTCAGTTTAGATCTGACTGGGGACAGTCAGATATCAGAATGGCCGAGTTGTAGGAACGGAATGTTACGATAGAAGAGTGGAATGAAACGTAAAGATGAATGACAGATGTGAAGCATGTTGTATGAAAGAGATGAAAGTATGAAATAGTCTAGGAGTGAAAGAGAACGCAAGGGAATGTAAAAGAAGGTGAAAAGAAAGGGGACGGAAACACGGAGAGAGACGAAAGACGTTAGCGACAAAGACGAAATAAAAAGAAATTCAAGTATATTAAAAAGATCAGTGTTTTTATTCAGCATAAATCGAACTAACCCTACATACATATGCATGCAAAATATCAGCTCAATCGGTTAAAGATATCCGCTTTCAAAATTGAGTTACAAGAGTCCACCCGAACAAACATTGTTACATAAATTGCAAGTTAAATAAAAGCTTGTAAAAACAAAAAAATATTCCGATGATTTGAAAACCTCCTCCTTTTTTAAAGTCAGTTTAAAGCATTATCAACTTATAATAAAAAAGCTACATTATTGTAAAAAAAAACAATGTTCCTCCTACTGGTACACGGACCTCTGTGAGACGAAGTTGGCCATAATCCACCATGCGGGCCCACTGCGGGTCTGTTGACACTATAACTAAATAAATGGCTTTCGTTTTTTTTTTTCGCTGCTGTGCCTTCATATTTTGAAGGAGAGGCACTAAACCGAAGCCGCCAAACAACCTAATATAAAAACCTTTTTTATATAGATAAATTATATTTATTTATTTAAGTACGTTTATTTAAACACGTTCACACGTCAATCATATTTTTAATTCTAGATAATGAGATGATGTCAGCGTTTCCTGTCTGAAAACTCTGAGAAGAATCGCCGAATCTCAAATAATGGTTCATTTAAGCGTTCTCACAGCATAGTGTACAGAAAATGCTAAAAATATAGGTATTTTTTTTTAAATAAAGTCTAGATTTTTTGATGGTACTGTATCGAGAATAAATTTCGGCAGCGTTTCCTTTACACCTTGTATAATATTGTTTCTGTGCACCCACCGATAAATGCTAAAAAAGCTCCCCACCGTCATAGTTAGAAAAAGATAGATGTTTAAATTACCGGTATAAGAATTGTTACTTTTACCGATACTAATACTGGTAACGTTAACTAACTTTGGGTATCGGTATTATTATCGTTACCTTTATGTCGTTAACATAAGGTTAATGGGTAACGTTATATAAAAATATCGGTAATTCGGTCCCTAAGAACCACACAGATTGAATGGACCTCAACTCAGAACTTTAGGAGCTCAACAATTTGAGGAACAATATCAAAGAAAGGACATTTGAGTAGGCCGCATAAATTACTCAAACTGCCAGATCATGATTAAAACTAACTATTGCGATTAGACAAAGTAAAAGGCACGCGTTTTAAATGCCCATAATTGTGAACCTAAAAAACGGTATAATACTAGTCAATTTACGAGGGAGTGTGTTGTAAATAAAATTAAACCATTCCTTACTATGAAAGTAACCTAACATTTAAAGGTAGTGGTGTTTTCTGAAGCGACCCTAAAACCACACAAGACAAAGGTACATAAATTCGAGAAGAAGAAACAATTCGAGGCAATAGTATTTAACGAGAGGGATAAGGTGCGCAAGTTTTCTTATTTGTTTTTCTGAGGTCAAGTCAAGGATAATGCTCCAATTACGGTATTTATTAGATCTCACTTTTACTGCTCTAAAGAATCCGATATATTTTTCCAGAAACAGTTTTTCTTGAAAATAAGTAATAAACATACCAGAAAAGAACCAACCACCAATCAGTGGTGGCCCAGGAGGCCCAGGACTAAAGGCCCCAACTTACAGGTTGTCGGTGATGGGTTCAAACCCAGGCAGGCGGTTTACTTTGAGTAAATAATTTCATCACCACTGCCTTCAAAATGGTGAAGTAAAACATCGTGAGGAAACTGCCATGTCTTAGAACGAAAAATTCGAAGACATAATATGTGGCACTTGTGGCCGTAGTGAATGATGGCCCACTCGCTTACAATGAACGAGGAAGCCCGTGTCCCAGCAATGGGAACATTATAGCCTAAAAATGCTTTCAGCAAAAAACAGAAAACAAAACTAAATGTTTTCTGTTTACTTGAAAAACTTAGATTCCAAGAAACTGAGACGAGGATCCTGTTTGGAAAGGCAAGCCACTTTTGCCTTTTTGAAATTGCCTGCACGTTGCTGAAGTTTAAGTTCACTTTTGTTTTGTCGTAACGGGATGCAGAAAGCTAACATATTTCATTTATGTTTTTATAAAAAAAGTTTGCAAGTATGAGTATTTTCGAAAAATGTAGACTAATGTGTCCAAAAGTCCACCGCTAACGAGACCTATGTAACTAAATAGTCTTATTAAAGAGGGAGTCATTTTCATTCAGAAACCCACGATGGTGATGTTGATCGGAACTCCCTTTTCCGCTCTTAGACTCTCATTCGATCCATTCTGCGTGGGTGTTCTGGCTAAAAAGGCCAGCCTAGCTCTGCCCAGGAGCACAGAAGTTTCCTGGGAGCTTCACAGGTTTTGCGGAACGACCTGATTGTTCCGAGGATTTCTTCACGTTGCAAAGCCACGGCCTCGCATTCTAGGATAACATGGGCGGCTACTTTCTCGGCGTAAAGGCAGTCTCTGCAAAGCAGGCTGTCCGTGGCGCCTATATTATAAAGATGATTGCCCGTAATCGTTCCTATGATTATTCTAAGGTTATTTCTACTCAAGCTGAGAAGTTTTTGGTAAATCGCGGCTGTACAATCGAAAGAGCCAATTTTGACTGTCTACAGTCATTCAGACACTTATAAAATTGTGTCAGTAAAAAGTTAAGGCTAAATTGTTTTTCTTTATTTATTCGATTATTTGACGATTAAGCAGTTCGACTGAATAGTAATTGTCTTCACAGAACGAGCAAAATCATCCTAATAATTTATATTTAACTGTAACCAGCAGGCTTTTTTATGAGTGTCTTATTTAAAGTTACTCCTTATTTACTTAATAGACCATTCAATGTCATAAGTCTTGTAAATGGTCGACATTTGCAATAAACCCCATAAAACTTTTCCCGTTGTCCTTTAATAGAACTTGAAGATTAACATTTATGAACGCGACATGAAATGTAACACACGTTGAAGTAAAAATAAGCCAAAGTCAAAGCATTTATTTCAAATAGGCACATTAAAGGCACTTTAGAACGACAACATTTACATCTAAATAGAATTGGTTCTGGTCACCCCCTTCATTAGCTAAATTAATTAAGTGCACTCACATGGTGCTCACTTTTTCACTAATATTGAAAGATTTTCCATTAGACTTACATACGACATTACTTACTCTGCAAAAAATTGCTTTTAGCGATATGATCACCATTTCCGCCATTTTAATGTGTGATTATGTTTCTTCACAAAACAAACATCGAGATAGAATTTTTACAACAAAAAATTATGTATCTGTTAATCAAATTCACTGAAAAGGTCTTCACGTATTAAGGTAATACCGTATGGCAACAGAATTACAGATGTAAGTCCGGTCGGGATTCAATTTAAATTCAATATGTTTGCAGACTCTGTCGTGACCTGTCGTTTGTCAATGTGGCAGGTATTGCTTTACAGACCTGGGGCTTGATTTATAAGACTTGTTGCTGTGTTGATACTGTGTGTTGAAAGTATACTTACCCCCTGCTCACTTTCTTCCAGGGGTGAAGGACGTTTAGAAGATTTCCTTGCCGACTCGTAGTCACACCAGATTATCACACCAGTGGGAGGAACAGGATTTTTTTTTGTCGTTTGTTACACCGCTGATTTTTCCACACCATGTATTTGATAATTACTAGTGCAGTACCTTTATCTATTGCTCATTGACCACTTAGTTTGAAAATCCTAAATAATTATGAACCAATGTATGCAGCTGTCTTTACCTTCGATAATATACATAACATCACGCCTTATTTTCCCGAAGGGTTCGGCAGAGGTACCTATAGTGCACCCACATTTCACCAGTTATTTTTAAGTCCCATGTAATAAATGGGCGAGCATTTTGACAACCGGGCACGAATCCAGACTCCGGGTTGCTGCTGACAACCGAATAACACTTTCAAACTCAGGACCTCATGCTCACTTGCAACCACCAGACCACTGAGGCAGTCCTTCAAATAACCGCCTTGTACTATCATAGTAGCCACCATACCCATCTAAAACCCATGCGCGTGCGGTGCTTCCGACCAGATCATGCCCCACTTGTTGGAGTGTCCTGTGCCCGACCTGCACCTCGGATTTCCTATAGAATTCCACTGATGCCGAAATCAACGTCATGGCCACCTACTGGCCTCATAAAAAAATCTAAGAAGAGTACCACCGACACGAAAAAAAGAAGTAAAAGAACTATCATAGTTTAGTAATACCAGTCCAACTGTACGACAAAGGCTTCCTCTTATACAGAAAAGGCACGAGCATTGATCAGGTGCGTGTCATAACGTATAAACTCATTTGGTCTAATTTCATTTTATTATCGTTCATAAGATATAATCAACGTGAGATATACCAACTGTTGATATAATTTCTTTACATATAACATTTATTTATTCTAAAACTTAATTAGTACAACGTTGTTTGATATAACGTTTATGTAATCGAAAATCATTTGGTCTAACGTTTAATATGTAGATTGTTTATTTAATCGAAAACCATTAGGTCTAACGTTTAATATGTATATATAAAAAACGTCATTATGGTTAACACCCCGACTCAGAGTACCCCGACTCGGATAGGTTAGGTTAGAAGGCTAAGGCGGGAGCGGAGCTAGCCTTAGCTTATTGCTAATCCATTGCTAGCATAGCATGTTAAAAATATTAGTATGCTGAACAACATAAATAACGCAATGAATATTGTTGAATTGTCAAAAGCCAGTCCTACTGTTAATGTGTTGCGCTGGCAGGTTTTCTCAAGATGTTATCTTTCACCGATGTCAGTAATGTCAAACGTAAATTTAAAAATCAGGTACATTTGAATTGAAAAAGTGACCTTGGTATTTGTCCACATTGGAACTCACAACCACTGAGCCATTATGACGAATCATAGTGACATGTATGACTAATCACAGATGTTAAAAATGTAAAGAAATATAACAAAGTCGGGTTGTACTATTTACAACTCAAGAACGGCTGGACCGATTTTTATGATCTTGGATTTTCTGGATTTGTCTCCGCCCCTAATAGCAAAATAAATATTAAACAAGGGAAAACTTCACAAAAAAAAAAATCTCATACTACTAACATTTTGTGTGGAAACTTTTTAAACGCTTTTTGCCTTCGATGTACCAGGTTGTCATAACTTAGTACGAGCACAACTAATATAGTTGTGTCAGCTAGAAAGCGCTTTATTCTTTCAAAGTACCAGGTTGTCATACCTCGTTAGGAGCATACTTAACACAGCTGTGTCAGCTAGAAAACGTATTATGCTTTCGAAGTACCAGGTTATCATAACCCAGTAGGAGCAAACCTAACATAGTTGTGTCAGTTAGATAACGCTTTATGCCTTCGGAGTACGAGGCTGTCATAACTCGATAGGAGCACACCTAGTAGTTGTATCAGCTAGAGAACGCTTTATTCTTTCGAAGTACCAGGTTGTCATAAATCAGTAGGAGTATGTCAGCTAGTAAAAAATAAACGGAAGCGCCATGCATTCCAGGAGAAAGTAACAAACAAAAAGAATATTGTAGCGGCCGCAAGCAATATGACTTTCTGATATTTTCAATGATTATTTCATTTCAGTTATCAGTTAACAAGGAATTCTTCATCTCGTATCGGCGTTTGCCTGAAAGCATTTTCAGAGTGACAAATAAAAATCAACAACAAAAATGTCAACATTTTATTTCATAAATCAGTATAAGTACTTACATTCACTTACATCTATACAGTTTTACAGTATAAAGACTTAGCAACGTTAACGACAAGTATCCTAATCTCATACAAAAATATTACCTCTCATTCAACCATCCCTTGTACTGCCATTTCCATTATCTTTGTAATTTAAACTTTTGAAAGAAAAATATTTAATAGCATACAGATTTTCCTCTTAGAGAGTATTTTATAGTGACAGTTCATTGACCAGTTGGCTGTTGATCTGTATTGATTCCTAGCTTGGAGACACTTTATCGTGTCCACTGAAGCCGAAGAAATGCATCTGATCCGAACTTCAAAGGATATTACGACGACCTTCCGTCTTAAGTTTCACAAAGGTTTGAGAAAATGCCCGATAACAATGGTTCCGAAACACGGAACTAAAAGGTCAAGTGCCCCAGGGGATTCCTTTCTGTACGTAAGATCAAATTCGTTTAAAGAAAATTTTAACTCGAGAAAACCTCGCATTTAAATACAACTTTACCCCAAGGACTTTTTCCTCTCCAATCAATATACATTTTACATTACATAGATATGTTAATATCTAAATTAAATCTTTAGAATATATACTTGGATCCACGACATGAGAATTCGTGACCGCAGATTAATATCACTTCCTTACCAAATAATTTCATTCTGAATTCGCACGTCATGCAGTTACTGGTTAAACCATTAATCACGGAAACTTGTCAGAAAAATATCATAATTTAGGAAATCTGTAACTTTGAGTGACACAATACAATAACAGTAGACATTTAGCAGGCGTAGAGAGGGCATCTAACCTTAATATTAATCTTACAATTACATATATAGGGTATACATCCATAAATGTTATCCAGAACAAATAATTTTCATAAAATAGCAATTTAATTTAATAATATCAAAGTTAATTTAAGCTATACACGATTGAAAAGGGTACATAATTATCCGATTTGAAATAAATAACTTTTACAATAATCTCTTTTCAATTTATAACGGTCGCGTCGTAAAAAGGGTGCAGAGTAGTAAATATGTCAATTTTAAAATAATCCCTCCACGGCACGGCGGCTTCGCAAACGATACATGCCCCGCGCATTAAATATATATGACAGCAATATTTATCAATCTCCATTTTTTTTTAAATTTATTAAACATTTTATAATATGTCATTTTAAACTTTATTAATATAATATATATTTTAAATACACTGATATATTTTAGATATATTTTAATTTTAACACGATTTAAAGCTTCATTTTCATCTTACGATTTCATGTAAAATATATAACACATAATATATTATAGAATATTTTGGATCGTGTGCCTTCTATGAAATTATATTCTTTAGTATTTCGCATACATATATATATTATTTTTCCAACTACATTATTGTCCGACAAAAGAATGTTTGTAACATTCGTCCGTTTTCAACAAATCGTGACTCTTTGCAGTATATGTATTAAAATCCACATTAACACATCAAATTGTTTAGATACGACGACAGGTTAAAATACGCTTATCGTAAAAGACAACAATTACTATACAACATTAATAAGTATATAATATGTACATGATGTGAATAAGTCTTGAATTTGAAATGTGCGTATTCCAAGGTGTAAATTGAAGTAACATCGTATATAACCTTGACAAAATACAGGGTCAGTAAAGTATATAGACGTAGGAAATGTATGGCAATGATATGAGAGTACATTGGATTATCCAAACTACGTGCTACAAATTATACTCCATCTATAAACAATTAGAACTTCTAGGGGATAAATTCATTTTCTTCTACGTCAACAGATATCTATTCTAATTCTTTCTCTACGTTTCAATATCACGTAACATTGATTTTGATTCATTTCTCTACGGTAAATGGACATATAACCGTTTATCATAATCACATTTACTTACTATAAACGTTTTGGCATCGCGAGAATATCTGTTTACATCGTAATAGCCGACGCCATTCTAATTGATGTTAATATCTTCAGTCCTTTTCCTCCATCTCTTCATCTGAAAAAGGGATGATAATTAGCACATATGTCGGATTAAAACAGTTTTAAACAATTTAAATCGTTTTGAAAATTTACTTAGCGTAAATCATGAAATGTTTAGCTAAAATGTGAGACCAATGAGTTTGTTTGTGGAGCTGAACGCAATAACCTACATGTCAATGACTGGAACTTTCGAGATTAATTGGAATTGTAATAAATGGCTGCACTGGACATAAACATTGATTCTGTAGTGAACAAAGTGGATCAAGTCATAACTTAAACCGTCCAAGATGTTTAAAGTTAAGCTTGCCATGGTGCTTGCGATCTATTAATAGTAATATCACAAAATAAACTGTATTGAACCAACTTTTGTAATATTGTTAAATGAAAAGATTTAAATCATTAAATTCGCCCTACCGCATAGAAAGATGATCGCATTTCTGAGGGTCTACTCTCTAAACCCGTAAATTAAGATGCGGGCCTGTCTGAAAGAAGTTGATCTGTCAAAACCAGAGACAAATTAAATTTTTCGAACGGGCTAAAACACATCGCGAATAGGGACAACTATCAAATAGTGTCATCATTAATTCTTAGTTCGGACTCCGGACTAATATTATGTTCGTAGTTGGTACGGTGTAGGAACGCCCGCGAATCAGCATGAGTACATACTGTGTTGCCATCTGACATTATACTGAGCTGAGGCTTTTTTGGCATTACTAACATTTATTATATTTATGTATTTATAGTTTTAAGGTTCTATAAGCTGTTATGCCAATAAACGCATTTTTCTTTCTTTTTTCTAGCTTCGGCTAAAACTCAGGATTTCGTGCTTTGAAAGTAGGACTCTGTTTTGTTTTGACATCTCTGACAAATACAATGTCGCAGTCACTATTGAAACGCCATTTACGGAATGTGTGATCTCACTTTCATATTTCTCAGTGTAGACGGTGAGGGCAAATTTAACGATATCATTAGTTACGTGTAGCTATGGCAATTTACCTTACATCATATGTGTTAACAAGCCTCTCAAAGTTTCTACAATATTGGTTACTGTCTTTTTAAAAATGGGGTAACGTTTTTCAATAAAATCGCCAACCATGTCATGTATCTTTCTACAAAAAATCTGTCAACGGATGATAGTTAGAGCTCATAATTATTTTGCTAGGGAACATTATTTTTTAAACCTACAGTCTGGCCGTCGAGTGAATGCGTTCCTCACACCTGTCAGTGCGAGTATTCTAGTAACGAATAAAGATCAAATTCGCAAAACACGTATTCGTTTGTATGAAACTGACGGGTGCCAAGAACTCATTCTCTCGATGGCCGCGGTCGCCGGGGTGTAATACTGGGCATGTATATGGGTCCATGAGGTTCCCAAGGTAAGGTTTTTTTTTAACGGCCGCGACTTTCTTAAGTTGGAACCCAGTCAGGCGCATTACTTCATGCAAAACTGGACCAATTTAAGCAAAAAAGTTCCAATCCACACAAACCTCATTTCGAAATATAAACCTTATTTGGAGTACATAGGTCACAAAATTTCGAAATGGTCGAGGTTGTGGGTTGGATCATTTTTGCTTTTATCGGTCCAATTATTTCATCGCCATTGAAAAAAATGGTGAGGAAACCGACATGTACCAAAAGTTCGAAGACATGTGACCGCATTGGGCCCATGTGGTGGTTTTCCGCACAGACTCTCTCGCACAAAGGAGGTCTGTGTCCCAGCAGTAAGAACGATACAGGCTAATTATGCGGTGACTGCTATTGCCATGCTTTTTTAGCTTTTTTGAATTAAGTTATTTACAGACACTATCTTTGTAACTTTTACTAAATAAGTAATATGTTAATGTAAGTAATAAATGCTGTTATCTGTAAAATATGTTTTTCGAATATCAATATCTATCTTTTGTGTTCCCATATTCTTTGTGAACATGACATTTTTTTGACGTTGACAGAAATAATGTAATGGTTTATGTTTATTTGGAAACAAAAAATACAACGGAGCGAAGCAAAAAACAAGAGCGAAGTATCTAGTATTGCCTGAGGGTTTATATTTTCATAATACTTGTATGCTTGTGTATTAGTAAAATATTTTGTAAATTTACAACACATATGAAATTATATCTTATTATGTTGGTATCACTTAAATCACAGTTATACCAAAATGTTTTTCTTTGTGGAAGTACGAATTTTGTTTTCTTTGTTTACTGATGACAAACCATAACCTACGGAGTTTATCACATTTGGTCGGGTCGGCGCTTTCGACTCGGTAGTAATTGTTGAACAACAAAGCCAATCCGAAGCAACTTTCAACCTACGAGGTCATTGGATGCTTAACCGGACCTACCTGTGGCTGCCTCAATAAATTAAGACCTGCAGCTAGGGCTTCACAACTATACGCCGAGGGCAGCCACTACGGATCTCGTCTTAGGGCGTCGCTGGACGAGGGTAGCAAGTGACGGGCTGGATCGGAATTATGCGCACGCGCAGGCTCCAGCAAGAGTCTGGGCGGAGCGATTTTATTACAACACTTCGGCGACTATTCGGCATCGACCTGTCTGAGTCATATCCGGCTCGGCACAATTCGAGACAAACGGAGAGTTATTTTCCCAAAAAAGTATACCATTTTACATATTAATATATTCCATTTTGCCGACCGGCTGTGCCGAATCATGGCGAAAAAGTGTGTGCTAAAATACAGCATGTTTCAGAAAAGTGTGGTCATATTTCCTTAAATATGACCACACTTTTCCCTATTTCACTATGTGTGGGTGGTACAAACCATCAAAACTGAAAAACTTTCTGCATGGGAGCATCATCGAAAAAGCGACAAAATAATCAGCTGTCCAGTACATTTGGTTCGAGTAGGTATTAAGGTTTTTCATCATCATGTCAGCCGAAAGACGTCCACTGCTGGACATAAGCCTCCCCCAAAGGGGGGGTTTTGCCATAATCGCCACGCTTGGCAGGCGGGTTGGCGATCGCAGTATGGCGCTAAAATGTATAAAGAACGCTGCTGCCCATTATCTAGTAAGTCTCTTAGTCGCCTTCTACGACACTCACGGGAAGAGATGGGATGGGGTATGGTACAGACCATCAAAACTGAAAAACTTTCTCCATGGGAGCAACATCGAAAAAGCGACAAAATAATCAGCTGTCCAGTACATTTGGGTCGAGTAGGTATTAAGGTTTTGAATAGGACAGTCGAAGGAGTGGGTCTTCAAATGAACATGGACAAGACAAAGGTCATGTCAAATGCTCATGTAATACCCACTCTCGTGAACATCGTAGATGCTACATTCGAAGTTGTGGACGAGTACGTTTACCTAGGACAAACTGTCCAGTTACGTAGGTCCGAGGTAAGTATTTTCGAGAAAGAGGGCAATCGTCGAATCTGTGTCGGCTGGGCATGGTTTGGGAAGGTTTGCAATATCTTCTCATATCGTATACCGCAGTATCTCAAGACAAAAGTTCTGTGTGCCAGTGCGTGTTGCCGGTGAAGACCTATGAAACGTGGTCCTTCATAATGGACCTTATTAGAAGACTAAAAGTCAATAAAAGGGCAACGGAGAGGGTTATGCTTGGAGTTTCCCTTCGTGACCAAATCACACCCTTTTTGTAAGTTAACTCTTTTTCCTCTTTTTACTCAAAAATTTAATTTATATTCAAAAAGGTAGGAATTTTCAGAGCTTCAATCAAATATGATGAAACATTGTTGCTTTTAGTAACATAACTGTTCACTAAATCTGTCCAACTAACGAACTATAAATGAAAATCCTAACAGCAAGCTCGAAGCTTTTTATGATACATGTTTAAGTATGTACATTTTTGGTTTAGTAATAAAATGGCAATGAAAGTGGATCTTTCTGTTACATGTCAGTCTATCTATTACTTATACTTAATTTACGTTTTAATATTTATTTTAAGGGTATACCGGTTGGCGTAACTTGCTTAACTGCTTTATCAAAACAAAATCATAAACATCAACTTATTGCAACTCACCTAACGATAGTTAAAGAGTGATTAAAAAGAAAACTAGCGTTTTCCGTATCTATGGCTTTTGGGTATCTAATAACACATACATGACTAAACACACTACAGGAACTTTTGTTTGTTGCGGCTTTTGTTTGTTACGAAGCTCTACGCACAAACGTAGCACATTCGTAGCGATATCATCTTGCGCTACGAGATCGCGAGTGTACAGTCACCTTTAAAAAGATATATACATCGACCAGAATTTATTTGATTGTCCACAATCTGTGTTCCATAATACTGTATCAGCTGTGTGGCCATAAAAATTAACCATCTTACTTAATTGCCTTCTCTTCGATACATTTCTTGAGGATGATTGTAGGCTACCAAAGCAATAACTAACCAGGGCCGTCGTATATAATTGATGTTTAGTAAGAATGATGGATGTTTTCGTTCACTTTTTAAATTAAATTCCATTTGAAAACATCCATCGGTTACTTAATAAACTTCAACTATATCCGACGGCCCTGAATACTTATCTCTTTTGGTGACTATACATTGGACCATATACCCGACTGGCACAGTAGGATCGCACAAATATTTGTATTGTATACAGATGTTTGTTCGTAGTTTGTATGTTTGTGCATAGAATTTGTTTGTGTATTGTAAGTGGATCCAATGATATTTATGTGTTTCCTTCCTAGTACGACCTTAGGTATGTTGTAAGCAAGGTGTAACAGATTAAAAGCAAAATCTAAAAATAGCTAGTTCCTAATTGACTACTGAATCGATATCAGTAACTTCGAAAATGGGTGGGTGGTTTTTTTCATAAATAATAATATTTTTTGAAAAAGCCGATTGATCCAAAGAACACTCAATCTTATTTCACAGCAAGAAGATTCAATTCGCAAGGACATGACTCACTAACTTTTCTATTGGTATTAAATAGGTTACTAAACCTAGTGTATAAGTTGTAGAATCTAAGGTGTGTAACTTACAAAATTGGTTCCTATGTTGTCACGAATAAAACAATTTTATTTATTATTATAAAGTAATATACTAGAGACAACACGTTTTTCTAAGTAGTAACAGCGAGCTATGAAAAAAAAAATTTCGTCATTATATTATGCTTTTAACTCGATATTTCGTGAATTGGGGCGCTTTTATAATAACAGAAGTGAGGGTAGTGTGATCATTGTGCCCTCATATCAAGCTGAAAATCATTATGTTTCTAATTTTGTTTTATACCTACATTCGAAATTACGAAAATGGCGACTATTTGCTAAACAGCCTAAACGATAATCGGAGTGTATTATAGTCTGAGTAGCTGTACTAAGTAAGTTAAGGATTATATTGTACAGCTTTTGGCTGCTAATCAGCTTTATAATAGAATATTTTTATTACTTAGGCTGTATATCAGTTCTCTATACATAACTTATAATGCTCATAAGGGTTACCTAAAAGAAATGAAAAACGCTGACTCAATATGATACATACCTACATATAGTACAACTAAAACAAGTAGCTGTTTAATTTTTAACCCACAAAAAAAGGAAGAGATTCTCAATTTGACCTTATATTTTATACCTAATAAACATAATGTAAAGCATTATTGGTTTGTTGTATGTATTATATCAGTTTTACTTTATTTTCAGGAAAATATGCCGACTAAAATTTAAGCAACCATTGAGAAAGGGCAAAAGGGCAAAACAAGCTTTGCATTGTACCAAGTTTGTGGGAATCAAAAGGCAAGTTAAGATGGCCAAGAAAGCGATTAGATGTCAACAAATTAGTAAAGGATGAAACATCTCGGCCTTTACATAATTGGTCCACCTCAAAATGCTGTGTGAAACGGCTATCAATATCGTCATATGATGAAGCCGTAAGAGAACTTGATCTCTTGGTTCAAATCAATCATCATTTGAACTACTTGCGCTGCTTTATGAAGAAACGTCAAATCATGTTCCGAAGGTTGAATTAAATTTACACATTTAACATAACTGTTATGATCATTAATAACCCTGTTTAATGTTTTTGCTACGGAACCCTCTACGTTGGACGTCGACGGAATTGGCGGTTGACCGTAAAGTCTTTCCGAGTGACTGTCATTAATACAAAATAAAGCTGTACTGTAGCTGTCATTTATTTTTTTAGTTTTAAAACACCCTCAAAAACAGAAGTCATAAAACCACTGTATTTACAAGAGTGTACAATTACGCCATAAAAATAAGTTTTAGAACGGAGTTTGCATACACCATTGTACAGAAACAAGTCTTAAGTGATACTATAATAACACTAAGAGCTGTAATAAGTAAGTGTTCACATGCAAAATACAGCTTGTATACAGTTTTAACGATAAAACCAGATTAAAGTGTCACAAAATACTTAAGCTATATAGTGGAGTTTTCATATTCTGTTTAAATACCCTAAGCTTTCGCGGATCCCTTAATACAGATTGAATATTTTTTTGACACTCTTGTAAGTCTCTAAAATAACTCTAAGCTCTAAATAGGCTGTTATATTGATGTAGAAAACGCTTGCGTGCTGCTTGGGATGTGACCACTGCTTTAAAATAAACGTAATGACAATGATAACTTGCGGCCTGATTCACAACTTCTAACAAATTCTTATAGAGCAAGCATACGCATAATCTGCCTGTAACGTTCCCACTGCTGGAACACAGTCCGCCTCTCTGTGAGAGGGAGCGGGCAGTAAACCACCACGTGGGCGCAATGCGGGTTGTTAGATATCACATGTCTTCGAAGCTTCGGTTCTAGGACATGCCGGTTTTTTCCTCACGATGTTTTCCTTACCGTTTTGAGAACAGTGGTGACAAAATAATTTACTCAAAAGAACGCCTGTTTCGGTTTGAACTTAAGAGCTACAATTCGTCGATCGCGGCTGTTACCACTAGAGCACCACTGCTCTTCTTATCAGGCATATCAATTCATAAAATCGTTTTTTTTTTTTATAATTTAAATGACAGCTTGTCAGAAAACTGTGAAACGGGTCTTTCAAGTCGCCATTTTTAGAACTCACCTTCCATTCAAGCAGCTAAGTCCAGAGTTCTGCGCATCAGTGCTGGTTATCGTGACATTGGCCGGTGGGCTCTTATTCAGGGGGTACCATTGGGCCACCGGTTTGCGAGGGTTGTCCAACATTTGCAGCCAATGGTCGCGTCCAATGCCGATCAGGGTGGATCCGATTGCTGAGCAGCCAATCAGTTCGTTTGGACCAATCCTGAGAAAAACAAAATTTAAGCTAAAAACTGTTTGGAAAGTTGGTCTAATAGAGCCTGTGTTACACATCATCTGTCTAGCCTCACTATGTTGGGGGTTGATTTCTAGTAAACCGGATGAAGCTGAAAACAAACCAGTATTTTAAAATAAGCGACTGGCTATCTGAGCTCCACAACCCAATTACTGGGTAATACGATATCCCTTTGGTACAACTGGTTGTCAGACTTTCGGGCTACAACCAACGGCTTAACATAATTTTCAAGGCACGGTGAGGTTTTGGTATGCACTCATTCACGGACCAACCGCTGCAAGAGTAGCTTTATCTGATCGATTGACCCGTGCCTAAAATCAAAAGTGTTTAGACGGTGCAAGTAATTTTTTGCTTCAATTTGATTGTATTCCACAGTCAAGTAACTTGCATTGTGTACCTCGTCGTCACTTAGCGTTATTTCTGACTTTTTTCTTATTGCTCGGTTCCTGAGGGTAGTAGCGCGATGGCAAATAACCTTACTCGTAGAATGCGCTATTCAATGCAATTTTTCAAATCCGACTAGCAGTTCTAGAGATTAGCGCGTTCAAACAAACAAACATACTCTTCAGCTGTATTATTAGTCTTACGTCTATACGCATAAATACTGGAGAATTCATTATCCCTGACCAACATAACATTTATCTAAATGTCAAGTGCGGACCTAATTTACGAACGAGTTCCTAATCAAATTATTTCTATAAACGATACCTGATAAATCACTTCAGTTCGTACCTACCGAAGTATAAACATTCCAACTTTATTAATCTTGAACTTCAACGTAAATTCCAATCTCGAGATTTTGGCTAAAATCAGCCTGTAATTCGAAAATACTCGTACATTTCTGATTAGAATCACAGTCAGAAAAACAGACCGAATTTAAATTCTTGAAAAGCCTTCGATACTGTGATTGAGGCGGACGAGGTTTGATGAAATAATCAATTTGGACGGAGTATCAAAGCTGAGGCAGCTTCAATATTAACACAGGTCGAAATCCCTAGGTTCTATGGATGCATGTCGTATGTACTGGTTTACATGCGGAATATTGGACTAGACTTGAAATTGGTTAAACGCACTATCCCTTGAACTGTAAGTAATCGTCGTTCGTGTGTTTTAAAGACTTGGCTGGCGACAGTATGCCATCTTTGTTTCCTCCCCTGCACTTTTTGCAAGTGCAGATACAGTTAGAATACAATAACTGTCAAGATATCTTAGAAGATTAGATTGAGACTTTATAAAGTTAAAGGTCGTGAGCTTGCAACTTTATATTGAAGTACGTCGTTACGTTATTGTGAGTATTTGAATTATTGTTAGGCAGAGAAAAACACCCCGTGCTTTAGAACGCACACTAAGCCGTTGATCCCGGATGTCATTCGTAGATCTTTGACAGTCGTTACGAGAAGTCAGTAGACAGAACAATTGACAACCAGTCTTACCAAAAAGCATCGTGCGTATGACCCAGTAAAGTGTAGAGGTCAGATAGACAGTCGCGCCATATAAAATACTTGTAGTCAGCTGCATCCGATTAGACTGGAAGCCGACCCCAATATAGTTGTCAAACACCCCCGACAGAAACAAAAACCTCTATAGATTAAAAAAATAATATGTATCTCTTTAAGTTTAATAAAAAGTTGTAGGTAACATTTTGATCAAACCATCGTCGCGTCGGAGGACGGCTAATGAAATCGTTGTTTTCTGCAATGGCATACATTCATTATTGCTGGTCTGTTGGCCGTTTTCATTGACCGTTTGACCCCCACATTGATGACGCTAGAAAATAAAAGCTTCACATCTTACCTGTCATAATCAATAACTTTGACCAGCAGTGTGATGTCATAGACGTTCTCAGCCGGCAAGTCAAACACCAGCGCCTCATTGTAGACCGGTGACAGGGTGTTCTTCTTGACCGTCGTCTTCTTCTTCTTGATGCGTTTCCCCTGGCAGATGAGGCAGATCTTCACATAGGGATCTGTTTGGATGAAGAGAGGTGGGTGGTTAGGTTAGGCTCTCGAAGTTTTCGGTAGATTTGAAGCTGAACTTTCTTGGGTGTTTTCCACTCTTGCAATTTGATCTAATTTGTTTCAATATTTGATTAAAAATACTTTTTGCTGAGTTTGAGAACTATTGGTAGTCCCGCTAACCTATTTGACTTAGCATAAGGACCTTCGAACTTAATACCTTATTCACCAGTCTGACGATATATTGATAACTAGCTGTTGCCCGCGAGTTAGTTTACGATCCAGAATGAAAAGTAGCCTATATCCAGGTTTCAGGCTACCTGGTCTATTTTCATCCAAATCCGTTCAGCTGTTTTAGCGTGGAAGCGTTACAAACAAACAAACTCATCACTTTCACATTTATAATATTAGGTTAGGAGGTTAGAATTAAGATAATTTAGATTTACAACCAGACTTCAATAAATCCCTTTCTGAAGCAATCAAAAGCCTTAAAGTGTTAGAAGTTTTAAATCTCCGCAAAATTTAAAGATGTTTTTTTCTTTATTTGGGCGGAGTTCTCTTCGGTACAGTGTGCTTTGTATTTAGCCACATCCTTCACAAAACCTAACAATACAGGTCCCGTACACAATGGCGTTTAAACAATACAAAGACTTTGTTCGCTTTAATATGGGATATCATTGAAATTTTCTTTTCAGACGCCTTATCGAACAAACCTTAACAATCGGGGTCTATTGTAGAAAGATAAAAGAAAAAATAACACCTACGTGTACTTAGGTATGTAGATAAGAATACTTGAGTTTAAACTTTTTGAATAAGCGACTCGGCTGGCTGGGTGAATAAGGCTTTTGTGAAAATGAATAGTAGGTTTCTCGTGCTCTGCTCGTGGAAGCTCTGTAGGTCTGTAGGTATCTTGAGATTTTCGTTTGTAAGAACAACAAAGATAGAGTCAAAAGTTGCAATGTTCTTTGACAAACTCACAAAACCCTGCATCAAATCAAAAAGTGATGGCATTTGTTACAGTCTTCTTAGTACAGTAGGCTCGACAAAACGCTAGTTTTCTTAAGATGACAAAGTGCGTTGGGCTTTCGCCAAAGTGGCAGTCGAGATACTGGTGAACAACACTGGCAAGCACGATATTTCTACAGGGTCCAGTTGAAATAACTGGCAATACTTAAGCCACGTGTTTGGGTATCGAAATCGAATAGAATAAAAATATTTTTTTCATCATTCCAACTTTGCTTAAAACTTTAATGGATAGTGACATGTACATTAAGGCAACCCAACGACTGTTATGTTCTGGATTTTGGAAATTCCTAAAAAATATCTATGTTCCACGAAAAATTACAAAAACAGCTGATCAATTACTTTCGCCTATTTTGTGGGTTTTTTGTTTCATTTGTTTTCGATAAATCGTTTTCGACCTATCACGTGGGTTAATTAGCTGCCAATAAGCTAATTTAATTTGACCCTGTATATCTCGTGTGTATATCCTGAATAAACAGACAGGACATATTTTTTAAGACTGCGATGCAGAATGGTTGAAGTACTTAGACCATAAATATAAGACAACAGTTAACCACCTGCTATATTTTCTCTTCCTTAATGAGAAAAATCTTGAAAAAACACATTCAAGACCCTTTTTTCCCATTGCAAAACCAGTCTTGAATACAAAAGACAAGGTAAGCGTATATTATGTATGTTTCGAATTTCTATGGAATACTAAAAGGGTTGAAGGCAAGTAGGAATACTGGGATCTTTTAGTTTTTAGAGGGTTCGACGTCCTATTTCGTTTTACTTTTTTGACGACACAAACTTTCCGTAGCGGAAACAGTTGTTCTGCGATGCCATCTACAGCGCTACATGTTTGCTACACATCACTCTGACGTCACGCAAACTCCTGCATCGCGCAAGCAGAGTTTGCCGTTCAACTACATCAACATCAACCGTCGGGCAGGATCCCACCAGATACAACACCCTTTTCTATAGAGGAATAGTGAATTTTACACCGTATTCTTCATAATGTACCTTTAAAATTCTATTAATAACCACGTCCTATCCCTAGTTTAATTGAATAGATGTTTTGTTTTGGCAAGAAAACTGTTTCGTCAGCCTGATCCAATGATTAAACATCATAATATTAAAATTTATTTCTCAAAACAAAAAAATATCGAAGACTTGTTGACTTGCCTCCATCAAATCCATCCCTAAAATAGAACCTACCAATATGGAAAATCCTATAAACAGCTGTTACATCTCATGTGAACCTATAATTCGTTTACATCTAATAAAAGTCTACACAAGGATAAAATTGGGATATCAAAAATAACCCAGTTTTAGGCACAAATCCAAGGCCTTGACTCAAATTGTATGCAAATTACTTTAGCCCACACGTTTTCAACCCGAGTGCCAAGAGCCATACAAATCTAGACCCATATGTTTTAGGCTGAATGGAGTTGTCTTTTCATATTACACAGAAGTCCTTTCTACAAGAAGTGCGACTAGATGTGCCCATAACTTGTCATTTTCATTTAATTGTCTACCAATTGTACTTAGCCACGAGACCCTCTTTTAAAAACTCATGTAATTAATACATGAGTTTTTTTTTTTTTTTTTAAGATTGTCATTAAGTCCCATTAAGTAAATAGTCAAGAAAATAACTTAACACTTCTTTAAACAACATTCATCCCTTATTTATTTTCAAATTAAAACACAACAAAAGAATTCTAAAGAAAATTGGAAAAATACTTAGGTACGAGTACTGTCAGATAAATTTCAAACTACCCTCCGTGACAAATGGCTTCCAATACACTATTCTTTAGCTTCTAGTTTACGCCTAAGAGTGATTAGAAAGAAACCCTCAAACCCTGGTAAATATTATAGTACAAAAGCTTTCTATGGATACAAATATCATATTTTATCGAATTGTATGTGGGCGAATTCAATTACCCCGTGCCACACACGCTTGGTACTTTCGATTTAGCAGTAGTTATTGAACAACAAAGCCAACAGCGGAGCAGTGGTGGCCCAATGGTAACGGCCCCGACTTACGAGTTGTAGGTCGTGGTACGAACCCAGGCAGGCGTTTTAATTTGCATAATTTATTTCATCGCCACTATGTGTGTACATTTCCGACAACCAAAGTTTCTAAAACGTGACTGAAAGATGTCTGTGGTGGTTTACGGCCTACTCCCTCTCGCAGAGAGGAGGCGTGTGTCCCAGCTGTGTTCCCAACCCGAAACAATTACATATATTCTGCTTTCAACCAACTCGTGCCGATCGGCATACTTTGTTCGGAATCTAGCTTTGCTTAATCAAGTTCAGGTGGGCTTCGCAAAATTCAAGTTAAGTGCCAAATCATGCCGACCCGAATCTATGTGCAGCACGTATGCCTGTTGTTAATATTGTAATCACAAACTTGGACTCTTAAAAATATATAACTAACATACCGTAGTATAGTTGTTTTACGTCACAAGTGACGCGCGCTTTACAAATGGAAACCAAGTGTGGAAACAGGCTGTGAAAGATGAATAGCGTCAGCACATAATGCACAAAAGCACACAAACTTCCGACTCTGCCATTGTCTCGGACAGGTCCATACATATAAAAATAAGGATGGTAGCAAGAGCTTCTGAGCTTACACACACATGTAAGCATATTTATACTCTTGGCAACCACAAGCCAGGCGTGCATCGCTTCGAAAGTAAAAAAAAAATGGTGTTATTACGCTATGCTTATGAATGCCTGAAGTATGACCATCAGTTTACCTGCCGACAAATTTCCTGTGAGCTGTTGTGTGATTGACTTGCGGAAATCAAAAACATAACCACAGATAAGATTGAATAGACTCACCGAATCCGGTGGCTTATCGTATCAATTCAGTCTGTGAACATATACTGGAGAGTATGACGCTTATCTTGAACCACTGTACTGTGCCATAAATGTCTTGGGCACAAAGATTATTTCGGATCTTCGGATATAAGGTATCGCTTTTACGATAAGCAGATTAAGAGAAGTGATTCCCAGGAGTAGGTTTTTCAGTTTCCTTATTTTTGTTTACCTAACCTTTGCTGACTAAAGATGAAAGATAAAACACTCCTCTCGGGCTAATTTGTATAACCATCGTTTATGGCTAAACAGCCGCAGCCAGAGCCAGAACCGGAGTTACCGACAAAGCTTGCAAAGTAAGCAAGCTGAAGTGGCCAGTAGGCTTGCCATGTTTGTCGAAGGACCAATGGATGGTGGACCCCACGACACGAGTGTTGTTTAATTTTCACATAAACGTATAAGTTATTGGAATGGAATAACCCAAATTAATGTTTTAATAACTGCGTTAGTGAGCGGATTTCGCGAAGCTGAATTTTGAGCAAAACATGTTTGAACGTTTTGCCATCGATACCCTAATAAAAAGAACTGAATATACCTACATAAATAGACATAAAACAAAATAATTTTCCCCAACATTAAAAGCAGGTAACATAATTACGTTTCAATTTAAAAAAGACAGCCGGAATCTACCTTTTGTTTAAAAAGGCAGAAACCAAGACGCCAAATTAACCACAGATAAAATGTCAAATTAAGGTCAGTTGGCCACCTACACAAAAATAACTCTTTTCCGCTAACCCTTTACCAACCTACACGGAAAATCTGGGACCAAATCAAGACAAAACTTGTTTACATAACCTTCTACTAATTGGGATGAATCGCACTTATCTACCTAGTTATAGGTTAGGTTCCAATTTGTAACCACATTTACCGCCAAACTTTTCTTACTAGTCCAAATTTTATAGGCAAAAGGTTCACGGCTTGATTACTGCTTTGTCCTACATTTCCTTTAGTTGGCGGATTCGACGAATTTCGGAAAGATTCGGAAATCTACGGTAATCTAGTCACGTTGGTTCTTAACAACTTTCGGAAATGGTTGTCGATTGTTTGATCTTATGATGTCATGTGAGGGTTAATGTTGTTTGTATTGTCAAGGTCTTTATGTATCTCGTAGCTTTGGCTGTTACGCTGAAAAAACTGTACCTTCGTTGTTGCTAAGTGAGAGCATTATCTTTGGGTATGTATGAAATGAAATGTCATTTTACATACTGTATTTTACGTTATGTTTTTGCAAACTAATACACTTTTACATTTGAAGATTATTATTTATACAATGACATGAACATTTACTTTGAGTAGTATATTATTATTAACATTGTTGTGAATGTGAAGACTATGAATGTTATTCTTTTTCTTTCTCAGTTAGTTTAAATGATCGTCTTCCAGTTTGAATACTTAATGCGATCTACCCAAATGTCCTTTCTTCGGTATTGTTCGTCAAATCATTGAGTTCCTAAACTTCTGAGTTGAGTTGCACGATAACTGACAAGTCACTGACTGGACAGGTCCACTCAATCTGTGTTGTTGTTTAAAAGACCAGTTCAGACACCAATCTACACGTTCTTCACATGATCCGAACAAGATTATGTGTAGACTTTAAAATAGATTGTGACTTCTAAGTTTGTTTCGGCCTACCTTCTTAGAGTAGTTAGATAGAAAACAGAGACCTCATCTAATTTTGAAAATATGATGGACGCGTTAAAGTGTTTGTACAAGTCTACTTACAGAAATAAAATTATTTATCATTGTACATAATGGTCACACTATTATGTAATTAGTGACGCGTAAGTGTCCATAATTTAGTCAAGACTATCCTGAGACAGACTATCGCATAAAATCAATGATAAATGACACACAATCGCAAAAAATATTTTAGTTTTTGGAAAGACAAAACTGTTCTGGCTACAACTGACAGACAATGCTGTTTTGATTCTGTTGCACAGTGTCGTGTCAGCCATCTTTCAAAAGAAGATATGAAAACATTAATTAAAGTATTGCAAAAAATATTGTCAGAAATATATACAAAACCTTGTTAAAGAAAAATAATAGGGCTAGGTTTATTTGCAAGCATTTGATTCCATTTCCTGTAATTGGCTCTCAGGATTTACATGAAATGGTAATCAGGATACCGACCAGCATTGTAGTTTCAGTTTTTAGGTCAACCAAAGAAGAACGTAATTTGTTTTTACGAATAATTTATGGTCGATATAGCAATAATGTTAATAGGTCTAAGCATTATTCGTTTCAGACTTTTTTCTGTGGCTTTGCCCGCGTATAAGTCGAGGTCGGTTTGGTTGGGTACTATCCCATGGGAACATACTACCGAGTAAAAAAGTCCTAAGCCAAGTCATGGTCTACCTGTGCGCCAAATTTCATACAGTTCAGCTGCTAAGCCGTGAAAGGTAACAGGCAAATAGAGATACTTTAGCATTTATAATATATTGCCGGACGTAAAGAATAACACCATCCCATTTGATCCCTTGGGTGTCGTAAAAGGAGACTCAGGAACTTACTAGAGAACAGGCAGCAACGTTCTCTATGCATTTTACCAACATACTGCGATCAGCAACCCACCTGCCAAACGTAGCGATAATGGCAAACCTCAATAAAAATTGGGGGAGGCCTATGTTCAGCTGTGGATGTTATCCGCCTAAAATTACGATGATGACTATGGTTTCTTTTTACATGCTTTTATTTTGCAAGCTTGCAAATGTTCGTGTGTAAGTTATTTGTGTAAAATATTCCTTCCTAACAAGGTCTCGACTAAATTAGGTTTTATGTGCTGTTCTGGAATAACACAATAGGACAAAAAGTCTAAGCTGAAGAACATCACAAAGACCTACATTGCAAACTAAAATAAGACGAACAATGTCGCAGTTCCCACCAAAAAGTTTTTCTCACTAATTATTCATTTTCCATTCTCAAGTTTGACAGATCGTCGGCACTACCGCGTGTAGAGGACACGGTGCAAATGACAAAGTGGTCCTTTGGTGTTCATTCTATCATTAACATAACTTCACATTTGAGTAGGTAATTATCTCTCAATGAATTAGCCTTATCGTTTGATGAATAAGGAAGTGGGTCGTGTTGATTCATTATTATAAACCTTGTAAATGTCACCATAAAATTGTAAAATGCCGTCAGATTATATAACTGTCGATAAATTGTGGAACTGCACCATACTGCTTACCGACCAAATAGATTAGGTTCGCCCAAACGCGCGCGAGCCGAGCGAGCGTAGCGAGCGGTGCCGCGGCAGCGGCCGGCGACCGCTACTTCCAAGTTAATGGCAGTGACTTGACTATTTAGCAATAGCGCAATGTACTATCCGTTTTGACACCAGTTCAAAATTTGACAGTTTCACTACGATAGATTATAATCTACCGAAAAATAATGCGTTATATTTAAAGTAGTATGTTACGGTTCGACAGTTTACAATCTCGCGAGATAGATTATAATCTAACGATATTTACAATTTCACGGTGACATAAACACGCGAACGGATTATATTACACTAGCTTCTAAATGCAGCTTCGCGTGGTTTTCGGAAACTATCCCATGGAATGTACTACCAAGACAGCCTATGTCCTTCCCCAGGATGCTATCTATCTAATGGCCAAATGTTATCGAATCCCGTTCAATAGTTTAGGCGTCAAAAGGTAACATACTTACACAGTTACTTTCAAATTTATAATATTAATATAATTAGTATGAAATTATGAATTATTTTCTAACCCATCGCTTGCATTAAAGGAATTGTAGGAAAAAAAGGACCATAATTCATTAGGGTGTGTCCAGACCTAGCAAATGCTATGAACATGAAATGCACGCGCGCAGTTCGCAAGCGGCTCGCAAGCAGCTCGCGAGTGGCGAATTCGCCAGGTCTGGACACACCCTTATATGATCAGATAAATTAGATTGATATAATATTTTGTGAATTATTATTAGACTGTGACCAGATTTTTATGATGTTGTAATCCGTAGATGTGTGTGACCTTTAGCCTTATACAATCCATTAGTACCTTTAGAATATGATATGAATAACCTTGTTATGACCTCATGACATTAAAAATGAAAGATGTAGATATTAAATATGAAATAGATCAAGTCTTTACATTATCTGTCTAGCCTTTTCCCAACTATGTTGGGGTCGGCTTCCAGTCTTACCGCATGCAGATAAGTACCCGTTTACATGTAGTGACTGCCTATCTGTCCTCCACAACCCCGATATTGGGTTATACGATACCCCTAAGACTGGTTGTCAGACTTTTGGGGTAGTGACGACCCGTAACGACTGTCAAAGGTCCACGAATGACAGCCAAGACCAACGGCTTAGTGTGCTTACCGAGGCACGGAGGGCCCTTGGTATGTTAAGATGGTCGATCGACCGGTGCGGCAATAATTACTGAACCACAAGCCCCTTCAAAAATATTAAATAGTTCAAGTCTACACTTACGTCAATAGTCCTAATGCCATACTAATCTAAAAGAGATAATCGCTCGTTGCATTTCATTTTATGAAATTCCATTTCACGTCGATCTCGGAAAATAAAATTCCCCGTACGTTTTCCCAATTCCTCTATTTTATTGGAAAGTTCATCAGTGGACGATTCGTCCCAAATACCTATACCGATTCTCTGAGGTGGTATTAGTATTCTGGTACCGTCGTTTTCCGATACAACTTTTGAAATTGCCGTCTGTCGTGGTACGTGGTGGAGGTGCTTCTTTTTTTTATTTTACTGTCATATGTGTGAATGGGATGTACATGTTTTTAAGTAGGTAGGTGGAGCAGAAGAATTAGTGGTGGGTTTTTGATAGGTTTGGGTGTTTCAATCATCGATTATTGTGGAGGTATTTGTGCACAAAAAATGTATTTGACACAAAACTAGCAAGAGTCAAAATACGTTGGCATCTATAGACTTTTCCATTACTACCTAAATGAAAGGTAAAAAGTAAGTTTAAAAACAAAAACCCAACTACTGAAATCACGCGTTAAAAAGTATGAAACAAGAAAATGTTCTCATCATTATTTGCCCTAAAGCTTATGTAGGTAGGTCACAACAACGTCAATACAGACGCTTCTAACGATACCTCATTTGTCTAAATATGATAAGTAGTTTATAAGTTATGAGGGAACAGATGAGCATACATACCCACAAATATGCATGCATAACGGTCAAAAAAGCCTCCTTTTTGATTCGTCGTAGCCGAGTAAAAAGACCACAAACAACACATCCAATTGTGGTGATACATACAGTGTTTTTATAAACGCAGTTGCTTTATATTTTACTTAAAACATATTCGCTCACCTAGTAATATATTGACACATCTGCAAAAAATGCGAAATTGAGTTTATACGGTAAAAGTGTTTAAAAGTGCATAATTTATAAAGTGGTAAAACGCCGTAACGCTAGTTTCCGTAGTCATCGAGATAGGGCGTTAGTGTCATTGTACCACTATTGTTGTTTCCCCCCGCATACGCGTAAAACAACGGCTCATTGGTCAGTTGTGCGGGGCTTTCCGCGAGGTGCAGAACTGCATTGATTTAAGTGACAGTTGTGACATTTCGTAATTTAAATTAATAAGTAAAAAATGGGATAGAGTTACTGTTAAACAGCCGTAATGCATTAATTAGTATTCTTGTAATAGTTTTAGATGTAAAAAAAGGATTTTGAAACTTTTCCAAATGCCTTTTTTATTCCTACAACGGTTACAACATCAAATTCAGTATTAGAATTGCAATTAATAATTAATAATCACTAGTTAGATATTTCCAGTAATATTGGCAAATTAATCAAAACAGATAAATATTTGACAGCTATTTGCGACATTGCCAACTTTTAGGATTAACGCTCTTAAACTATTGGATCGATTGAGTAAAATTTGATTTGAATCTGGATTCTAGATCTTAACCTAAAACAGTACATGAAATATTTCGACATGGGAATCGTGTTTTGGAAGGACATGGCTAGAGACAGAACCAAGATCAAGAAAACGGCTAGCGACATCTACAAAAAACCAGAAACTGATAGCAGCGAGAACTCAGAAGAGGACTATAAAAACAACAACACAGGACATCGCAGCAACAGCATACAAAAGAGCTAAGAAAACACTTGAACCTACCCAAGAAGCTCGACCTGAATTAACATGCCGGCGACGTCGTGAAAAGATAAATACCACCTATCCTATAAATAAATACCACCCGTCTCTCCACTAGTCCAATGCTTACTCAAAAATGCATATCCGGTAGGCTTGCAATCCTTTCCTATCCTAAGGACACGTCTACCTGACCATTACCGCGCCTCCCGATCTACTTTCTTGATATGCATTGGCCTCTGTAACACCATGAAGCATGAGACTCCAGGGGCTAGTATAATCTTGGGGTTCATTCCATTAATCAAGTCTGGACAAGCCACGCTGGGATCGGTGCATTACATATCTTCATAAATACCTACGTAACTTACAGTGCAATTAAATACCTATTAAGTGCTAGTGTTTATTATAAGGAGAGTTACTTTTTATTTTATGGTATTATCACATTTTTATTTCGTTTTTTTATAATGAGGTTGATTATTTTTCTAAATGACCTTAGACAAACATAGGATACTTATTGTGATAAAAATGTTGTAACTTTAAGAACATGTTCCATGTACGTTTCTTACAAAATAAAACGATTATTTTCCATCGACCTGTTTTTTTTATTTCTTGACTTTCACTCAGGGTCCTGCAAGCATCTAGGTGCACAATTGACATTCTTGGAAATTGTTCAAAGTGACAACGGCACAAATGCATGACTCTTCCACTTCGTTGATCTCTAAGAAGTATATCCTGAGAACCTGAAGTTGAAATTTTCATGCCTGAATATCTATTGACGTCTGAACTAGTAACCAAACCAATAAAATCTGTAAACTAACGTAAAATGAACCCATAAATTACTTGCGAACATTTATAAAATCTTTGATCCCCGTTTCTGTAAAATGTGAAAAAAGTAGATGTGCCAATATATTACTAGGTGAGCGAATTATACTGAAAACATTTCGTATTTCTAAATATTAATTCGTAATTTAACAAGGAATATTTTAGTAGAAGGATATTATTTCCGCCTACATCCTTAGCAGAATCGGCCTACAATATTCCCATCGCTGAGCCACAGGCGTCTTCTGTGCGAGTGAGTGGGCCATTATCCACCACGCGGGCCCAGAACGGGATGGTAGATTTTACATATCTTATTTTTTTTTGTTTTTCAAGACATGCCGGCTTCCTCACACCGTTTTAAGAGCAGTGACGATGAAATCAAATACACAAACTAAAGTGCTTTCCTGGGTTCGACCTCAAAACTATAACTCATAAATTGAAGCTAGTGTTGCCCAAATGCAAGACCAAGACGAGACTTCACGATCACATGGGATCATATTTGTGAGTAACAAGCTACTTGTTAAATAGTCTAAATATAATAATCAATACAAGAGCTTTTAGTGTTATGCCGATTCGGTTTTGATACTGATACTGGGGAACGTCAATCAACATCGGTATTGAAACCAAATACCTAGTTAATAACGCCCAAATCTCAGTTTGACTTAACTGCGTGACGGAAGAGTCTCGCAGGCTTAGTCTTGTTCTTGCTCAAATCTTACAGGATCAGTCTTGGTCTTGCTACAATAAATCGGTCTTGGTCTTGGTCTTGGTCTTGCGAAAATGCAAGAACAAGACAAAGACTGCAAGACCAAGACCGATTTTGGGCAACACTAGTCTAAGCTAATAATACTCCTGCCAGAGTCGCGGATTTGTTCGATGCGGTTACCGTGGCCCTGGTACAAGCAACTGAAGGAACATGGGTGGGTTTCAGTCAGTAAGAATCTGACACGCCCTCACGCTCCGCCCCGAGCGAGAGAAGTCATTTGATGATTTACCACCTAACAAAAAACTTAAAAAAACGCTGATAATATTGGGCCACCACTTCTCTGTCTGCTTACACCCTTAATAAGAAATATCTGATAGTAAGCTATGAATTTATGTCAACCATGTTAAGTAATTACTTGTTACTACTTTCCGTTCCCAAGGACCACATCTGTTTAGAAGCGATAGAGCGATACAATAATGTTATATTCGCAAACGAAATTAAGCCTAGTCCACTTAGTTATTGATTCAGTTAATCCGTTTTAGGGGAAACCTAATTATTGGCCATACTTGGGCGTGCCGTAATCAGATTAGTAGTTTGGAAGTCGTGACTAAGTGTTTTGTGTCTAGAGGACATGATTGTGTTGTTTTTACAAAAAGAGGACATCAAATCTATACTTTAAACAAGTAAAAATACATACAAACGAATAAATGAAAAAGTGTCTGTTTCTAATGTCAAAATAACAGCTTTTTACCAAATTCATAATGAAAGCATACAGGATACATTTTTTACCAGTGCACAAACTGTAACCATGCATTTAGCATATCATTCTAGAACCCCCAGCGCAAAAAAATTTCGTTGGTTGTACAAAAAAAATCTGCTGTTTCATAGATAAATGCAATACCTACGCGGTCAAAGTGTATGGAACAGCTGATTTATGTTTTGTATAACCGACGAAAAATTTCTGGGCTGGGGGATCTAGAATAATATGCTGAATTCATGGTTACAGTTTGCGCACTGGTTAAAAAATTATCCTGTATACGATACTTATAACAAAATGTCATGTATTTTTTGTCCGTCTCTCGGTACGTCTGTCTGTTTATTCCTGTTAATTTCCGAAACGGCTAGACCGATATGATAGGATTGTCACTGGCAGAAAGTTGATGTTATAAGAAGTAACGTGGACTTATATTTAAATTGGGTTTTCGCGAATGCCAAGAATTTTCACCTAGACTATATGGGGTGTTAAATTGTTGCAACTAGGTCACACTATCACGCCTTGAAAGAAATACGTCAAATTACAAATCATCCTGTATATCCAATTGTCACATAGCAAAATAGACCTAGTCGCTTTATGACGAGCAAGTGACTTTCAACCTTAGTGTGTAGTCAATAACGACAGCGACTGAAAAACATCTCAACTCGATCTTCACTTACCAGAAGATCCATTGATGTCCATTGCCTTCAAGTTCCTGGCTTTGATGACGGTAACAGTCAGCCGGCCCGCAGTGGGTAGGTAGCACAGCGATAACATCAGTTCACCGAGATCCTTCTTTTCCTGTTAACAAAAACATACATATTATAAAGAAACTAAGAAAATAAAGAATTTATGAAAAAGTATTTCATTGGTCTAGAGGTTAAAATCGTGACGCCTAAGTAAAAGATTCTGGGTTTGTTTTTTCGGAGGGTGGGGAATTATCAAATAACTTCTCCCGTTCTAGGTGGAGCGAGAGGGCGTGTCAGACTTTTACTGAATAAAACCCACCCGAGTTCCTTCAGTTGCCTGGATGCCAGAAACCACGGTATATTTTTCGAACAACCCGCACCCCTGGCGGGCACCGGCCTTTGCGGGCCCCACTAGTTGGTGCTGACATCTCTTTGAGGCACGCGTGGAACACAACGAGCCGTCGACTTGGGCTTGGTCCTTAGCGAACAGCGAGCTACCTATTACTCGCCATCCGCAAGCCCGCGCCTACGATGGCCGGGAATCAGCCTGGAATTCCCGAAGCCCAGGGCGTCTCCTGCGGTGACTATGGCCGTGAAGGTGCATATACTGCCTCTCTCTCACGTGCGCCACCTCCCTCTTCGCGAGCATTACGGCTTCGCAGATGGTGGTGACGGCTACCCATGCACTCTCGCTCCGTACCATGGCCTGGACTAGTGCCGGACGCGAGAGATCGCCGCCGCCAATCGCCTTCACAAAAAGGTTCTGGTTTATTCCCCAGTTTGGTCCAGTATGTTTGGGGTTTAAGGGGAACCTAGTCGCGGGCTCGAACTCACTGATGGGCCTGGCTAAAATGCGCGCTGTCTCACCAGGCATCATGTCCGACAGAGGTAGTATCAGGGATGAGCAGTTAAACGCTAGTCTACACGCACAACATTATTGTGTGAGATGCAGGATCATTTATCAGAATATAAATATATTTTTCAGAACAGGCGCGTAAAAAATTAAGAACAGCCCTTCGGAAGATCGGGTTTTATGAAAAAACCACTGCATAAATCAATAAGCAATAAAGTTTATTGAACTTTTCGATATTTGAGCTTTGTCGGTACCGACTTGGTTTTTCAGATTTTACACTTCTTTTATTACTAAAACACGCCCAAAGTTAGGTTAAATTAGCAAGAAAAACGAATCTTTGTTGGCTCCTAACTTTTGAATGGCTTTTTATTTTAGTATTCTGTTTCCGTACAGACAATATTAATAATGAGACAAAACCATACCATGTTTAATTTTTGATGTACATTGTCCAACAGTGGAGTAATACACTCCCGAAGTTTGTATGGGAAAAATGTGGACTAGGTTCACCTTAAATATGGAATTTCTCAGAAGCAGATCGGAGTCTGCATTTGAGCCCTATTAAGAAAAAAGGCGATAGGCGATAGGCACTATAATATAAAAATAAAACATGAAAGTAGGGGTTGTACAGTTGACCGCACCGTTACACTTGACCTTGAACTGGCCTTGCGTACAACGGTGTTTCAATGGAATACGATATCAGAATTGCGTAGGACACTGTCTGTGCTATTGGCTTCCATTTTGACATTGCTGAGCAGACAGTAGCAGTACATATTGCTCAGGTGTACCACTGCCCAGCCCTCGGAGAATAAAGGCGTAATGTAATTATCAAGAAACGCTCGTATGTAGGAGAAATATTATGAAGAAAAATGACTTTGTGGGTAATTTAATTAGAAGAGGAAATATAACGGCCTACGCGGGCGCGTTTGACGCGGCGTTTCACACTTGCTTGCTTATGTCAGCAGTTTTATACATTACTATGGCTTCCCGATTAATCAATCGCAGGCCGTTTGAATGTCTCATGGTCAATATGGCCCTGATAGTGACCTAGCTGTATATTCCAGAATGAAATTCTACTATCCTACTAATGTTATAAATGTGAATGTGTGTTGTATATAAATATGTTTGTTACTCAATTACGGAAAAACTACTGAATAGACTTGAATGAAATTTGACACATAGATGCTTTATAACCTGAATTAACACGTTTTATTCCGGTAGTACGTCCTCGTGGGATAATTTTCGACCACCACGCGGCCAAAGCCGCTGGCAAAAGCTACTCTGATAATATTTTTAAGGTTTTCAAGAAGATCGACTAAATGAGTAAAAGTAATGATGGATGTTGAATTACAGTTTTCCATGAATCAGCAGATTTTTTTTTTTGATAACTGATAAGAACTACAATACAGGGGCTTCAGAATTATACGGAAGCCAATTAATTTTAAAAGAGTAACAGTGGAGTTTTCAGCCGGCTCTTCTCCGTAGGAAACAACCAATTGTAACCGTGCACCTAGCTGCAGACGTTTCATAAGTGCCCGTATAGGTTTATGTGAAATAAATTATTTTGATTTGATTTGTACTGAAATCATGGTGACATGTTGCGCGTCGATATCCCTGCCCCTCTGTATTTATAATTCTCATACCTACGCACAGATAACAAAATATCTTACACACCAACTAAAAATACACGACATGTAAGGACGTGTCCAGACCTGGCGAATGCGCCGCATATGTAGTCTCCGAACATGAAATACACGCGCGCAGTTCGCGAGTGGCTCGCGAGCGGTGCATTCACAGCACATTTGCCAGGACACACCCTTACAAAAAACCTTGCCAAAAGACCCCTTCACATCATGCCATATAAAGCCATTAATGTTATGCTTGCCAGCTGCTGCTCGCAGGCAATATAATTATTAACCTGCCACTACATGATATATTATGGTCTTATTTGTTGCTAACCTCTCGCATGTCAAGTGCACACCATGTGTTTCGGTAACAATAGAATTTTTATTGTGTTTGCTAATTATACGCGCGACGGACGTTGACGACATGACGTTACCTCCTAGCTCCCCCACAGTGGGTTCCCGCATTGTCGTTGCGGGTGGGCTCCATAGCCGTGGTCACCCTCCCACGGTGAAGCGAAGAGGAATCCCAAGGTGGGGTCGCTCGTCAGGGCTTTTGCCTCCAAGCCGACGACGTAGTGGCCAAAAAGTAGGTTGCGGTGAGGTGCATCGCAACTGAGGCGGGCAGCGCTGTCGATTGGGAGGCATCGCGGCTGAGGGTTACAGGCTGCGGCGGAGAAGAAGTGCCGGTACTTCTGAGTAGCGCTCTTTCCTTCCGTGGCCTAGATGGGGCTGCCACCGTTTAATGGCGGACGCGGTGGGGCCGCAGGGGAGGAGGAGTGTCGGTATAGCGTTGGCCGCTCTCCCTATCCCCTGCTGCTGAAAAGTGGTAGGCGACGGGGCCACTGTGCTGTCCCGTCGCAGGGGGACCACGGGTGCCAGACACGGGGTCGTCTGGGGCCCTTATGCTATTTGGTCTTTGGGGTGGTCACGGCGTGCCATGTGTCCTGGTGCGCCGGTGATAGGGGTTATTTCCCTCCGAGAAAGGTCCGGTGACGGATAGCTGCGGCGGGTTCCCGGATAGCTTGCGCGTTTCCGTGTTCTCACCTCAAGCGGCACTGGAGGACACCGTAGAGTTTTAGTGGGTTACAGTACCACATAACTGTGCTATCTCCCCGTGGTAGCGCAGTAGGCATCACGTTAACAAAAAAGAAAATGACCGGGTCGACTGTGCGTTGTATTCCACGCGCGTCGTCAGATATGTCAGCAACAACTGGTGGGGTCCGCAAGGGCCGATGCCTGCCAGGGGTGCGGGTTGTTCGAAAGAGATACCGTGACCCCTAGCACACAGGCAACTGAACACGGGTGGGTTTTAGTCAGTAAAAGTCTGACAAGCCATCATGCTCCACCCAAAGTGGGAGAAATTATTTGATGATTTCCCACCCTTAAAAAATAAAAACGTTACCTCTTAGCTTTGTTTAGAATAGAAGTACAGAGTCTACAGGTGCTGTGAAGGATTAAGACGTACAGCGCGCACGCAGCTCATGCGCACATAGCTTCTTTCGCGTTTGAACTAAATATGAGCGAGAGATCGAGATAGATCAGTTGTGAATTTGCTTCCGAAGATGTCAGACCATACGACTGCCGTTAGCATAATTGCTGCAGCATCGGCTATTTTATTTCTGACAAAAACTAAAAGGAAAAACAGAAGACGTTGGTGGCAGGTTCCGTTTTTTAAATTAAGACAGAATATAGTACCAAAGTTGAAGGGCCATGAATTTAGCGGCCACTATGCAAACCGAAGGCGGCACGCGCGCACCTCCTGCGCCGCTCGAGTACGGCGCATAGCTTGCGCGCCAGTGGCGCGCAGGCGGCGCAGAGTCTGCATATGGACATGATATACACGCGCGTAATTCGCAAGCGGTTCGCGAGCGGCTAGCGAGCGGCGCATTGGCCAGGTTTTTAGGGATTCGCTGGACACACCCTAAGAGGTCGTAAACGAAATTTTGTCGATTTCGCTGATTTTACAGACGTACTTTTACAGTTAAAATACTGTATTTACAATAGTTTTAATGCACAATATGAGAGATCGTTTCAATTATTATCCAATGAATGACCAATTTTTTATTGTTATTGGTGTTTCATTTTGAATAGGCGACCTTATCTGTCATGTAACTGTAAAATCACGTAAAACAGCGAAATCTATAAATGTCTTTGTGTTGCTTTGTGGCTTGATGCTGTAAAATAACTCTTTGGTCTTTCACTGTATGTTGATTGACGATCATCATCTGCCTAGCCTTTTCCCAACTATGTTGGGGTCGGCTTCCAGTCTAACCTGATGCAGCTGAATACCAGTATTTTACATGGAGCGACTGCCAATCTGACCTCGACGACCCAATTACTAGGTAATACGATACCGCTTGGTAAGACGGGCTGTCAGACTTTCGTGCTTCTGACGACCTGTAACGACTGTCAAAAATGCACAAATGACAGCCGCGACCAATGGCTTAACGTGCTTTCCGAGGCACGGAGGGGTCTTGGTATGTAAAGATGGCCACCAATGCACTGACCAACCGCGGCAAGCGTTTAATTGTTTAATATTTTTCCCCCAGTATGTTTAGATCTAAGTCCCTGGGTGTGTGTTAACAGATGGACATAGATCCAGCAGTGGATGTCTTGGAACACCGGCCTTCTCTCTTCGAGAGGAATTGGGCCGTGTCCACCACGCGAGCCCAGTGGTAGATGTCACATGTCTTCGAATTTTTGGTCCCGGTTTCCTCTCGTTTTTCTACACGGTTTTGAGAGCAGCGGTGTTGTACTTATTTACACAAAGTAAAGCGCCCATCTGGGTTTTGAACCCAAGACCTATAAGTTCGGATGTCGGTTCATCAGCGATATTCTGCATTATTCATTTATTATTACTGAATGGGCCTGCTCTTGACCTCGATCACGCTTGATGGAATACGATTGATGAGATAGTCTTTGTGGCCTCTTATAATGTTCTTTACTTATTGTTTATATTCATAGTGTTTCCAGAATAAAGTGTTCTTCTTTCTTTTTCCAATACCTACGCAAACAATACTTAACTTCGCGTAAGTATGACCTTGCAGCCTGGGAGTTCACAGCGACTTAAGAGCGTTCGTTCCACGCGAGCTGGCATCAATGCATTTTTTTTTTTTTTTTTTGGGTGAGAATTCATCAAATAACTACTCCCGCTCTGTGTGGAGCGGGAGGACGTGACAGACTTTTACTGACTAACACCCACCCGTGTTCCCTCAGTTGCCTGTGTGCCAGGGGCGGCGGTATCTCTTTCGAACAACCCGCACCCCTGGCAGGCATCGGCCCTTGCGGGCCCCATCTGTTGCTGCTGACATCTCTTTGAGGCGCGCGTGGAACACAACGCGCCGTCGACCCGGGCTTGGTCCTTACCGGACAGCGAGCTACCCATTACTCGCCGTCCGCAAGCCCGTCCCTACGGTGGCCGGGAATCAGCCTGGGATTCCCGACGCCCAGGGCGTCTCCTGCGAAGGCCACGGCTGTGAGGGCGCATGTACTGCATCTCCCTCACGTGCGCCGCCGAGGGAGGCGGCGAGTTTGCGAGCATAACTGCTTCGCTGAAGGAGGCGACTGCCAGCCGTGCCCTCTCGCTCCGTACCATGGCCTGGACCAGGGTCGGAGGCGAGAGATCGCCTCCGCCGATCACCTCCACGAGGACACGGCGGTGCTCCGCCCAAGCCGGGCAGACCTCGACCGTATGCTCCACCGTGTCCTCTGGGCGATCTTCGCAATGGAAACACCCGGGCGTTTCCACCCGCCCTATCCGAAACAGGAACCTCCAGAAACAGCCATGTCCGGTGAGGACCTGTGTCAGGCGGAAGGTGAGGACGCCATGCCGCCTCTCAAGCCACTCCTCAAAGAGGGGACTTACCGCCGCAATCGCGGCGTGCCCCGCACTGGGTTGCGACAATCGCACTTTCCACGTCGCCATGAGATCCTGCCGGAGCTCTGTCCGCCGTGCCGCGATTTCCCGCGGCAGCATCAATGCATTTATTGTAGTTTTTCGTGATTGTTTCATTATATGTACAAACAAAAGTACAATGTTTTTCAGCCAACCACTAGATTTTTGGTATTTATGATTATTTTTAAGATTTACTCTTTATTAAAAACATTTAATCGTACTTAGTAATGCAAATAGAAAAGAATTGACGGGATGTCGATTTTTATAAGGAAATACTAAAATAACTGTAAAAATTAGCATACTAATTTGAAAATACCAACGATCTAGTATATTGCTGAAAAAAATGTTTACTTTTGTTTGTATTTAATGAAATAATCACGAAAAACCGCCATAAATGCGCCGTAGCCACCCCGCGTGGGGAGAACGCTCTTAAAATTGAATAGCATTTCAGTCATTCGGGCGAAAGTAATAATGTTGTGTTACTAAAAATATAACTTCTCACTAAGCCTGACTGTAGGTATGAAAAGCTAAAGAAGAAGAGCGCTGTTTGATTTTCAACTCTCAGCCCAGTATCGAAAATTTCAAATTGAACAGCGCACTTTAATTAAAGCATTAATTTAGGTGTCGCCTATGTTAGAAACGTACATAGGAGATAAAGCACTTGTTCCTTCAATTCAGAAAAGTCAAGCTGTAAAACGAAAGTAAGTCAATGAAAGAGATTGCCTAAACAAACCGGGACAGTGTTTAAGTTTTTAAAGCAATCGTTACAATACTATAACCCGTACCTTTTCCCTTTAAACTTTCAAAGTACCCGGACCTAAAACTACAGGTTTTAAACCCTCAACTTTACACAAAAGAAAAATAAAAAAAGAAATAACTGTCTCTTGTAATCGTAAAATCTTAAAGATATGATTATTTTTTACTTTTTTATAGTGGTGTAGTGAAAACACTCGCAACTTAAACACATGTGACATCCACCAAACCGCAATGGGTCCGCGTGGTCACAGCAATGGGAACATTATAGGAAGATTATTTATAAAAGATACTGCTCAATAGAATTGGTAAGCCAGTTATAAATCAACTCAATAGGATTATTTTTGTATGGACAAACGACAACATTATCATCTTTTTAATAAAGCCAGCTTAATATCAGAAATAAAAAAATACGCTATGATTTAATTTTATTCTATTAAACTAACGAACACTGACCCCGAATATTTCAGGCTAAAATCTATTGTAAACTTTAATATAAAATTTTTAATAAATATACCATAGATTCCAATCGCATTCTAAAAACTAAATCAAGCTCTAAAATATTCAATTTTATGGGCTAAAAAATTCATTTTAACAAAGACTTCATAAATTTTGAAGTCTATATTAAATATATTATGATAATAATCATTTTAATACCGAATGAAGTATTTTGACCGTGACTATATGCGAGCTTAACTACTCGTCAATAAAGTGGCTGACGGCTGTCAAACGTGATTAGTTTAAATAATAGACTTAGTAAGATTTAATTGAATATTGGTATTGGGATTTTGATGATTACTAAATAAATATTAAGAGATGTTTGGGGAGTATCTGTAGCTATTGTCATTCAAAGTAACGTCCATGGGTCCATGCTTGGTTTACGTCAAGTAGACAACGACATCTGAGAGCCAGTTTCTCGATAGAATATTATTTGAAAAATGTGACAAATAGTCAAGCGCGCGTAAACCTGTTGTGATTATTTGAATGATTTGACATTTTGTCATATTAATTTTGCATTCAAAGCATACAGACGTGCTCATCAATGCACAATTTTGAGTAAATCAATTAACGCTTGCATAATCAGTGACCTAGTTTTGCATGTTATATCAATACATATTATAGTGATAAGTTAAAAGAATGGACGGACGATATTAAATTCTTATTACTTGTAAATTTAAGGCAGCCCCTTTAATCGCAGCGCGATGATACGGCGTAGCCCTCCACCGACTCCGAGTCCGGTACCAACAGCGGCACGGACACAACCCCATCAGCCAAGGCGGGACCAAGATGAGACAGTTGAAGTTGTGTCCACTCCGGAGATTCAGAACTGAATGGGGTCCATTGAGCAGTGTCTAAATGAGGTTGTTGCTATTGCTTCTGAGGGAAAGCTAAACGCTGATCAGAAGATGAAAATAAGCAATCTCTACCGGACAGTTGGACATGGAGCTTCGCAAATGGCAGTTCATTACCAGTTGCTAAAACAGAAAGCAATCCAAACCCATACCTGCCTTAAAACCATGACCGAAGCCCGAGAACTATCAGATTGCCTTATGGAAATGAAACGGACGATTCAGGAATCCTGCATGAAGTGAGAAGCAACTTCTTCATCTTTTGCAGATATGGTCAAGAAGGGGTCCAACACCTTTGTCGTCCTAATACTTTCAGCTCCGTGGCCATTTATCCCAGTGACATCTCAAAAACCAGTGACGAAACTAAGAACATGGTCCAAAAAATCATATGCCCTGGGGAAATGAAGCTGAAAGTTCGAGGCGTACGAAAAATTGGAAATGAAAGACTCATAATAAGCACAGAGACTAAAGATGACTTAGATAGGCTCAAGCAAACAGTCCAACTCGCTTCGTCAAGGCTCACCGTAGACGAACCTCAAAGGCGCAAACCACGTAATAGAAGTTCCCACATCAATGGCTGAAAATGGGGTTTATAAATGTATTTATGAACAAAACTTGGCCGATAAACTGCCTACTATCATCATATCCCTAGATTCATTTTTGATCTCCATTATACTAAGCCACAAATCTGGCAGGAAACATGCTGAACACTGCAACTATATTATAGGAGTTCCAGCCCTCGTACGTAAGGCCCTCATCACACAAGACCGTGTTTTCATAAATTCGACATCCTGCCCGGTACGAGACTTCACACTAGTAACGAGATGTTACAAATGCCAGCAGTACGGTCATGCAGCCAAAACATGCAAAAATGCTGCTTCTACTTGTGGACATTTCGGTGAAGAAGGACACACAATACAGAACTGCGCAAGAACAGCCAAAGCGCCTAAATGTGCTATATGTTTGCGCTTTAAAAAACAGACCAACCACAAGACGGGAGACGCAGATTGTCCGGCCAAAAAGGCTGCCGAAAACAGTTACATCAACTCGATCGATTATGTAGGCGCCTAAGAGCGCCACATCCTTGTTTATATTGTAGACGTCTAGGTTTTTGAATTTTTATTGTTATATCTTTAATTTAGTATGGATATTAACTTATTTACCAGTATAGATAACTCATTTTTAGCTGTGTCGAAAACATGTGAAGTTGAGGATTGCAGACAATATCTTTCCGATTATCAATTAAAAGTCACTAACTATACTGACCCAAAACATTCATAGTATTTATAAGAACATAGATAGCTTTAAAGTTTTCCTTCATAGACTTAACTTTAATTGTGATATAATTGTATTAACTGAGTGTTGGCTAGCTAACCACATAGATAACCTCCCAGTAATACCTGCGTATAACTTATTGCATACCACAATAAACCGTAATCAAAATGGTGGTGTGGTAGTTTTTACCAATGAATGTTTTAAGGTCACAGTCGAGGAACTTACTCTACAAGGCTGTAGGAGTAATTGCTTCATTATCAAAATTGGGGAAACACAGCGATAATCGCTATGTATAGGACCCCTTCAGCTAGAAACATAAATTGTTTTCACAATTCCTTAAATCAGATTTTTCAAGCACTATGCTCTTTTAGGATTGTTATACTAACAGCTGATTTAAATATAAATATTGGCGCCGAAAACTGCGATGCAGGGACCGAAAATTACCTTAATATCTGCTCATACCATGGCTTTCTCCCCGCTCATACATTGCCTACTTATTAAAGCGGTTCCTGTCTTGATCATATGATTATCAAAAGCAGCTTATCATACATTACGCTTGTTACTAACGCAACAATTACTGGCCATCACGCTGTCCTACTTACAATAAATTTAACGCTGCCTAAGCAAAATCGTCCCCTGACCAAAAGCAAATTAAACACAAATAAACTCGAATATGACTTATGCAACCTCGATTATAGCTTAGTTTACAATACTGCTGCCGCTAATTTGTCTTTATCGTACTTAACAAAATATGTCCAACAAGCAATATTACGTAACACGATTATTTCTACAGTGGATAAGAAATGTTATAATATTAAACCATGGGTTACTCCTGGACTAATTCGATGTATAAGACACAGAGATAAACTTCATCAGAGAATAAAAAGATATCCTGATAATCTAATAATTGAAACCACATAAGATACAGGAACTTCTGCAATAATCTGCTAAAGAATTAAAAAAAAAAATACGATAAAAACGAATTAAATAGAGCAGGTAACAATAGCAAGCAACTTTGGAAACATATTAAAAACGTGACCAATATGTCTAAACAGCGTGAGTCAAATTCGAGTTTACTACTGACTAATGCCTCCTTTCAGCTAACAATGTTAATAACTTTTTTGTCAATGTTGGGAAAACTCTTGCGGAACTGATTCCGAAACATGATTTTAACAACCTTTTCAAAAATTAAGCAATACCAGTAACCTGGAATCTTTTGCTACTATGGACACTGACGAAGACGAAATAACCCGAATTATTTCTGGGCTAAAAGATGACTGTGCAGTAGGGTGGGATAACATAAGCAATAAGATCCTTAAACTCTATGAGCATACTTTGGTACCTCCCTTAACGCATGTATTTCGAATCTATTTTTCCAATAGAAATTTCCCTAGATGTCTAATAAAGTCAGTTTTAATCCCTGTTTTTAAATTTGGAAGCAAAGACCTAGTTAATAATTATAGGCCAATATCGTTACTTCCCTCAATATCAAAGATATAAGAGAAAATTATAAACAGTAGACCAGTTAACTATCTAGAAAACAATAACTTCATAGCCCCTGCGTAATTTGGTTTCAGAGCCAAAGTATCCACAGCCGACGCTGTGCATAACCTAACCAATTACATTTCAGAAGAACTCGGCAAAGGGAACCAGACCCTAGGAGTCTTCCTCGACTTAGCCAAGGCCTTCGACACGGTGTCCGTTTCTGTCCTTCTAAATAAATTAGAGACAATAGGAATTAGGGGAACGTCGCTTACACTATTTTCTGACTAATTACAAGACCGATAGCAATGCGTTTCAAAGAAACTGACTAACATTAAATGCTGACAAGACAAAATATGTTTAGTTCTCCATGCGAAAGCCTCAACATAATATTACTAACCCTCATCTATATGCCCATCAATGCGGAAACCATTCAGTCTAAATGTGCAATTGTCCTTTTATTTTCAAAGTGAGCAACATAAAATACCTCGACGTAATAATTGACGACACTCTGCCTTTCAGAAAACATATTGAAAGTCTCGTTAAAAGAGTGCGTTATAATATATGTTTAAAAAAAACTGCGAACATTTGCAGATTCAAAATAAAATCTCTCAAGTTTATTTAGCCCTATGTCAATCAATAATTCAATACTGCACCACATCATGGGGTGGCACACCAAAAACTAATTTGCTTCCTCTTAAAAGAGCTCAGAGAGTAATTTTAAAGGTAGCAAACTTCCATCCCTTTTTCTTTCCCACAGATCTGCTATATAAATCCTGCAACGTGCTGACTGTTCGCCAACTTTTCATTAGGCACTTAGTATTAAAATAGCACACCATGCTTACCTACACTGCTGACAATACTAACAAAAGATGGAATGATATAGTATGCACATCTAATGCAACCTCAAAACATGTGTTTGTAGAAAGATTTTGTACATTCTTAGGCCCATTTCTGTACCATAGGTTAAATAGAAAACGAAGTATCTATAAATTAAATTGCTGTAGCTGTAAGAAAATTATACTTGCACAGACAGAAGATCTACTTGTTGTCTGCAAATAAAACGACTAACATGCTATTTTGCTTTAACTTTCCTAAGTTTAATATATTTTTTACTTTATACACATTGTTAATTTATTACATTAAGTATTTATATGCTTCATAGCCCGAGGCACACGTTCAACCTAGTTGAGGCAATAAGCAACTGTGCTCTATTTTAATTGTTAACATACATTGTCAATATGCCCCTTTTATAAATAAACGATATTAATAATATATTATTAATTTTGGACGTCGTTCTTGAAACTGCTTCTGCGGATTTTGTGCTAGTAACCTGCAGTACATTTGGCTCCCGCTATTCCTATAACATAGGTTGATCAAGGAGATTATAAAATGCCCTATTATAGGTAATTGTCAGGATAATAGTATAAAACAGAATGTGCTAGTCATTAAGTTTGAAGAGATAGTCCTTGATTATTACCTTTAAGAACACGTTCGCACGCTGGGTTGCACACTGTTGGATTGTCAATGTTCTGTTCAACACCGAGAGTTGAAAATCCAGTGCGTAATAAAATCCCACCGCGATATTTTTACGTCTGTGCGAACGCGTGGTCTGAATGCTCAGATAATATGCTGAGTCCTCCTCAGTGACTGTAGAAACATTATTATGAAATGTAGAAGAAAATAATCTCACAAATACCACCAAAACTAATGGAACAAGGAAGGTGACCCCATCAAAATAACCCCATAATTAGGTCAACCGTTTTATATTCACGACACTATACACCTCAAGGCAAGCTGCAGGTAAAAGGTCCCTTGTCCTTCAAAACAGAATCGAAGGGCCAAAGAAAGAAGGGCACAAGAAAGCAACGTGGGACGGGCCTACTTGATTAATGAATTTTGAGCCTTACCAAGGGCCAAATCGGACCGCACTGAATACATCTTACAAATGAAATTAGGTAAACGAAAATTGCAGCTGTGATTAATTGTGGGGTATTGAAATGTCAAATCTGAGATGTTTGATTGAATTTTGCGTTGAAGGGTGTTTCTGTAAGTTTGAGTTGATCGATGGTGATGGTCATTTGAAAGTGTTTCTTGTTATGTTTTGGAGATTTGGAAAATCTCTCAAAAATAATTATTGTCTAAGTAAGGTTATTGATGTTCACAACTTGAAACTGTCACTGATGCACAGAATGAATATCTATACACATATTAAAATTGTAACAAAATCAAAACTTTACAGACGCCAGCACATTAGACTACCCCAAACTGTCAAATTTTCCCAATTGAACATGAACCTTAACATTATGCAACAAAGTAGAAAATCTATCAAAGAAATTTGACTAATTGGGGTAGCATGATTTGCTGGCGTCTGTAGGTACATTAGATATTTTTGAAAAATAAAAAAGCTAAGTGCGAGGTGTGGGAACTAGTCTGAGGACGCAAATACAGTTTATAGAATGCTTGTTTGTTTATCTGGATGTATGTTCCGGATTGGCGCAAAAACGGCCTAACGGATTTAGATTAAATTTTGCCTAACAGATAGTTATAACCTGGATTAACACATAGGGTACTTTTAATTCTGGTAATACGTTACCGTACAACAATTGTTCGTTAGAAATAAAAAGAAAACATTGAGGTGATTCTACTGATAATATTTCGAAAAGGGAATACAGAGCAGAGACAGATAGGGAATATACTGAACTACAAGAAAACTTTTTCCAAAAAGAAAACAACCGACTTCCGGAAAAAAACTACAAAGATTTCTGGAAGTCGGTTGTTTTATTTTTTGGAAAAAGTTTTCTTGTAGTTCTTTATTTTTCACTTTTTAGGTACAGTACCTACCCCACACCAATTCGCAACCCGACCTCAAGAAATTTCATCATCCTTGGGGACAAAACAATTCATATTTATGCGATAGCAGCAATCGCGATTGATTTGCTGTCATTTTTTGAAGAGCTCCGTTGTCTGTCTCCGAAACGCATCATCAGATCTATATGAAATTGAAATGGGACCATTTCGAAATAAATCCCTTTCGAACAAAAAGAATTTTGCTAATCTGTGTGTCTATATATGACGGAGTTATGCCCGAACATACATAAATCTATATATATATTTATAAAAAAAGAAACGCTCCTTCTTTTTGAAGTCGGTTAAAAATACAAATACAAAGAGCTTGAAGTAAGTTGAAGAATTAATGATGAAAAGAAAATATCGGAATCACATTTACAATTTAAGTAGCAACGTCACAATATATCAAACAACGAAAACACAATCTAATGACGAAACATAAGTAAGTTCAAGATAAGGTTGTATAAAGACAATTAGGCATGAAAAATTGTTTCTTTTATGAACATCAAAAAACATTTGTTGTGGAAGAATCTAATATGAAAATAGGTAACGAAACTGCCAGGAGTGAGCCTAATAATTTAATAAAGGTAGACTTTGCCAAAGTTCATGTGTCCCTGTCATTTTGCTCCAGAATTTAAGGTTTTTGACGATATCATTTTTATTGGACATAATATTTTGAGGATTACATAATTTATGAACGCTGAAGATGATGAGCGACGTAACACTAAATATCTTCAAATTCCAAGTAAATAAATATTTGAATAAAGTTAGCGATATTGAGAGGAACCTCTTGGACACTATGAATCAGGGGCCAAGCTGACAAATCCCTTCCAATAGTAATTGGCCTCTAGCGGCGATATCCTCTCTTTTTTAGGATCTTAGTGCGATTTGTTATCATAACTCTTTCATTGATGTTTTCGTATTAAATATTTCAACTGAATATGGTTATATAACACTGGGCCTCTAAACCTCGCGGTTATACGGAAAAATAAAAGACGTGTGTGTAATGCACTGCACCAAGCAACCAAAATTAGAATATTAGGGTGTGTCCAGACCTGGCGAATGCACCGCACGCAAGCCACTTGCGAACTGCGCGCGTGTTGCTTGTGTCCGGTTACAGCCTACGTTTGGTGCGCCGCTCTAGTGCAACTCCGGCAAGGCTCGAGTGAAGCGCACGTGCAGCGCGCGCGCAGCTCGTGCACACATTGCTTGAGCTCGTTTGAGCTAAATATGAGCCTCAGTTGTGAATTTGCTTCCGAATATGTCGGACCATACGACTGCCGTTAGCATAATTGCTGCAACATCGGCTATTTTATTACTGACAAAAACTAAAAGGAAAAACAGAACGTTGGCAGGTTCCGTTTTTTTTAAATAAGACAGAATATAGTACCAAAGTTGAAAGGCCATGAATTAAGCGGCCACTATGCAAACCGTAAGCGGCAGTCGCGCACCTCCTGCGCCGCTCGAGTACGGCGCGTAGTTTGCGCGCCAGCGGCGCGCGGACGGCACAGGAGCTGCGTACGAACATTAAATACACGCGCATAGTTTAGTTCGCAAGCGGCTCGCGAGCAGCGCATTCGCGGCGCATTCGCCAGGTCTGGGCACACCCTTATGTTATAATCATAATCCATGCACAGAATATTTACTAAAACATTGTTTTTTTTTTATTCAATTAGTTGCAGTGTTCCACAATGGAAGAAAATTGTGGCCACGTTACAAATCTACGCAAGCACACATATAACGGTTTAGCGTAGTAGGTACTTCGTCCATTTTGGTTTGTTTTGACTGTACTATAGCGGAAGTGTGACTGTGATTTTCGTAGTTTAATTGTTTTTATGATACAAAAATCCTTTATTTAAAATCACATTGTATATAACTAACTATAGTTGTCAATTGATTTTGTTACCTGAGGTGCAGCGAGGATGTTCATGGTATACTCGATCTCCTGGTGAAGATCAGCGGACTCCAGTAGACCCTTGAGTACCACATGGCCGATCAGGTCGTGGCGGCTGAACCGGTCGAAGTCGTATACGGAGAACTGGATGTAGCGTTGGCGAAGCTCTTCATAGGGGACACTACAGAAAGAACAAAGGAATTAGTCATCCATATATTGACCCCGGGTGTAGATACTCATCGGGATTTCGAAAAAGACGCACACATATATTGTCACATACCTACTATACTGTCTGTTTATTACTGATACTGTACTTACGCTTCTTTTTCATTCATCCACATCATCTTTGTTTAATTATTCTTTTACGACTTTCTTACATTATTATATTTCGCTGTTTGTTTTCTATGTTAGCATTCTGCGAATCGATCTTAAACGATTCGTCTATATAGAATTACCTGATTTTACATTAGAATTTTCCATCTTTTTGCATATTTTTTTTTTTTCGTTTTGGCAAATCAGGTATTTCTTTAAAGACGAATCGTTTAAGATCTTGTTACCCCTATGTAAAATGTACTCTGTGCTTGTTACGACGTTTAAGTCAAACGTGTCAAACTGATGTCTACTTATTCTTTTATTTCAAAGTCAAAGTCAAAGTCAAAGCATTTATTTCAAATAGGCACTTAAAAGGCACTTTTGAACGTCAACATTTACATTAAAATAGAATTGATTCTAGTCGCCCCTTCCAAAATGTAGTTTCGTATGGAGAAGAATGGGCAAGAAACTCCACCGTTACTCTTTTAAAAATGATTTAACTACAATATTTAACATACATTCATTGTATAATTATGTGTGAAAACGATGCATCCAGAACAAAATTACTGTACCCAAATTGGTAAAAAGAATGAAATTGAAGCAATTACAAATAAATTAATTTTATGATAGATACATGGTGCCCACACATTTACAAACATTGTAAAAGTAAATATACAATTTCCTAGAATATTAATAAGTATGTAATCTGTCAGTGTGTGAGTTAAAGTAATCACTGAGTGTAATCAATGTCATAGATATAATTAATTACATAGTTCAATTAGCAACCAGTTTGATTTTGTCTAGACTCTAGATTGTCCTATGGAGCAGGACCAGCATGTTTCCAAGCATTCTTATCTTGGATATAATCCTCTAATTTGTAATATGCTTTTTTACAAAGTGTACTTTTCATATGAGTTTTAAATTTCCTTTCATTTAATTGCAATATATCACAAGGTATTTTGTTATAACATTTAACACAGTACCCCATAAAAGATGTATGTACTTTAGCTAATCTGGAAAATGGTTGATCTAATTTGTCTTTGTTTCTAGTATTAAAATTATGTCTATCACTTATTTTATTAAAAAGATGTAGATTTTTTCTTACATACATGATATTTTCATAAATAAATTGGCAAGGTACCGTCATAATATTAATCCTTTTAAATAGGTCCCTGAGAGATTCGCGGCGACGTAGATTATAAATGGCTCTGACAGCTCTCTTTTGCAAAATAAAGATGGATTCAATGTCAGCAGCCCGACCCCACAGTAAAATGCCATACGATTATCTATGCACTTGTTCTTTAAATTATCTATGCAGTCTATTCAAATGTACTCTGTGGTCTATTCAAGTTACTATTTGTTAGGGATAGCTAAACACGACAATACACCCTTGTTTATACCCATTACAAACATGACGTTCTACAAATCCATACTTTTTCAAAAACTTTTTTTGGTTTACGGCCTGGTTTTGGAAAGCTAAATCTACTCAAAATAGCGACCATAAAGGCCAGTCAAGAATTAACACAAAGATAACACTACAAAGTGAAAACTAATAAGTTACTCAAATTTATACGGGAAAACCAATGAAAAAGAAAAACATTTTTAATATATGCATATTAAAAAAGATTTCAACTATGTCGGAGACATCGCACAACATACATACAAGAAAAACAGACGAATAGTGCACCTCCTCATTTTTGAAGTATGTTAAAAATAGCGGTTTTTGTTAACAACACCTATTTTAGATCTTATGAGGAAACTCTCTAATAAGAGTTGTTTAAAAAAATGATCCTTAGGGCACACTGAAAACATTTATAAATTTATCGTTAATAACTTATGAATCGTCTTCAATCATTGAAGTGTCACTTGAGTTCATATTTTAAGTGACATCAAGTATATTAAATATCTACAGCAAATAATAAATAAAGGGTACTATCAAGTTCCAACAATACTCAGAACTGCACTGAACAAGAAAACAGAAACTTTTGAAACCTTAACGTGATTTATTAGAAACAATGCTGAACACGCGAAAATGAAGAAAGATGGCGAGATTAATGTTACTGCAAATAAAGATTGATCGCAATCTTCTGATTGATACACTGAAGATCTGTCTTTTAACTTTGAAACATTCTAACAAATGTACGGAGTTAGTGAACTTTATGTTAATCTAAATAATATTAATAAAAAAGAGGCAAAACGCAAGTCGGGCTCGCACACAAAGCGTTCCGTATAATATTTGACACTATGTCACATGTTTAACTTAATTTATTATTTGCTTTTGGCCAGCAGATTTGCCCGCGTGGAGTTCGTAAATAATGCCACGGGAACGTACTACCGGAAAAAAAAGTATCTTATGTGTTAGTTCTGATTATAATTCTATCTGTGTGCCAAATTTCATTCATCTCCGTTCAGCCGTTTTTGCGTGATTGAGTAACAAACATCGGAACATACAAACTGTCACATTTATAATAGTAAGTAGGAAAGTAGAATTATTTTCTGTTATAGCAGTCATAATAGTACAAACTCTGCGAAAATTTTAAATGTCTACCTATTACAGGTCAAAAGATACAGCCCTGTGACAGACGAACGGACGGACGGACGGGTAGTCAGCGGAAGCTTAGTAATAGGGTTCCCCTTGGCAGTCCTTCGGTACAGAACCCTAAAAATATTTTCAATACACATTAATACATTATTATTGAAAGATTTGCATTATAAAAAGACTTTCGTGTCTGCGTACTAAAAGTTTTATTTCGACTGAACGGACTTATAAATGCTAATAAGACCAAACAACACTGAAAGGGTTCAACTCTCACATTTGCAAAGATATATTATGTATACATTTTACTTCTAAATGCTTGGCATGTACCCGACTGTTTACTGCACAAATACTACGGGTGTTACACACTTGTTCGGATCGGCAAATTTGATTCGGCAGCTTAATTGTTGAACAACAAAGCCGACCGGAAGCAATTACTGTTAAAAATCGGTCCATGCTGATCGACAAATTTTGTTCGGCATCAACCTTCACTTAACTATGTTTAGGCCATCTCGGCGTATTTTGCCGATCGGTTTTTCTCGTACATACATACAGTATAGTCCGCATTCTGTATGTATGCACCCAGCATGAAACGGTAGTCTAAACTTTTAAAACATTTTTTCGTGACATAAAGTTAGATTTTTGACCTTGAATAACTCTGTAACGTTGTTGTCTTTTCTTTTCTTTTTTTTGTTCTCTCACAAAAAAAAATTGTTATGATATAAATAAAATATGTGATAACGACAGGATAATGACGGGGATTACTTGTGTCTCTCGACTTCGTTACGAGTATTCTTGCACCCATTATATTATGTTTTGCCACCCAGCTTGTGCTTGTAATGAATCGTACCGACCCGAACATGTTGTGTATTGCACCCCTTACTCGTTTCAGCCAATCAGAAACTTATGATTGCCTCCCAAAATTCACTTTTTTCAGGTAATGTCGCTGAACTTTCAATAAAAAAGTTACCAAAACTTTGTCAATTTATTTGTTTTGCGTACAAATTAGGCATTTTTGTCGCCTACGACATCCGTAAAGGTCTTTGACATCGGCTAAGGGTCGGATGTAATTATGAAGAGTTGCCTGAAGTTTCGAGGAGCCATTAAGGGTTTTATTACGAAACGGGAAGGAAATTTAACGGAACCTTTAAAGATTCTTTTTAGGCCACATAATTTAGTTAGAAAAAGGCCCTAAGTAAAGTCTGAAAGAATAATTGTTATTTATGGATCCTTTGGCCCCCATTACGAGCGAACAGAAGTGCCTGGAAAAGGAAAGGAAGACCTTTGGCTTGCAGTGAGATAATTCAGGCTAAAACAACAAATCCAGACAAATAAATAGAATTGAAGTCTCTGATCGTAATGTTAAATTAACAGCTTTTACCAAATGCGTGTGAAAATATATACGGTAGTTATATAAGTCCGGCTACTCTCAAAAACAGCTGAACCGATTAGTATACCGTATTTGACGAGATCCAGATACCTGATATTATATGGGGTAACATACGCGTATGTAGGCGACTTTTTTTTCTGATAGCACATCCCCGTGAGTTAATACCCGACATCCACGTGGGTGAAGCCAGCTAGTATTTATTTAATCATAACTAGTTTCGCACAAAAATCCCTTAGAAAAAGCACTTTAAAATGTTCTCGATTTTTTTAATTTTCCGAGCTTTATCTAATTCGGACTATTACGAAAGTTTCAAACAATAGCCAAATCAATCCAGCCGTTCTCAAATGATGCGATTACCGACATACATCATTTCATTTTTGGGGTTCCTTACCCATAGTTTACCAATGGAACCGTATTACTAAGCCTCCGCTGTCAATCTATCTGTTTGTCAGCGGGCAACGACACACATCACATAAACCGTAATAGGTAGACAATTGAAACAAAAAAATAAGTTCAAAATTATAGGGGGTTTCAATACAAGAATCGTGCTTTTTCGGCGATTGTTGGCATGTGGTACGGAACCCTTCGTATGCGAGCTCAACTCGCACCTGGCCGATTTTTATTTATATAGATGAAGATTATAAAACACTATGAACGTCTCGACTAGACAAAAACAAAACTTATATAATCCCAAATATTTAGTTTTAATTTACACCAAAATTAAGTAACAAGAAAGCCAATATTCCAGGAATTCTGAAGAAACTTAAAGTGGAGTACAATTAACGTCAAGATGATAACTAGAAGTAAACTCAATTTGCCGGTAACTTGGAGAGTCAGGTGGCACTCAACAGAACTAATATTTTGACGGAATTTTGCCAAGTTTATGTTGCCAAGTCCCGAGGGAGGGATCGAAGACGGAGTAAAGTAGGAATAGAATTTTAAGAAGTATTGGATCTCGAGTTGACAGAATTTATATTACGTTTATATGGAAGCAAAATTGTTGGTAACTTGCTCTGCAGTCGATAGTGCATATAATGCAGAGGCCATTTTTTTCACTTTCCATACCTATTTAAATTCCCTGAAAAATAAATTTCATCCACTAAAAAAAATTTACGATTGATGTGACCATTATGAAATCATTGATGCAAAACAGCACACAACTTCTTAGTCAATAACTTTCTATGAACCTACAATTTATGTGTTACAAAATTTATCATGTTGTACCTAGCGAAAAATCTAAAATTTATTTATTATTTAATGTCCTTCCAAATCAATGTGATACGCAATAGCTGGCGCTTACTCTCTTTTTTCCAGCACATCTAGGACCAATTAAAATTTCGTTACTAACCTGAAGAGGAAGGTCTCATTGAAGACAGGGTTCAGGTTCTTGCGATGGACCTTAGTCTGGAACTTCTTCTTGCGGTCAGGAAGCAGGAACACCTTGATGTAAGGGTCACTGCTGCCGGTCACATCCTTGATGGGCAGGTCGCGAGCTTCGAAGATCTGGACAAGAGAAAACACATCTACTTAACAAAAGTTAACCCGCTAGGTCTAGAACCTTGAAACTAACCGAAAGTGAGCACTAAATATGGATTTAAACAATTCCCCTCTCATCATGGGCTTACTCTTTTCCCAACAATGTCGAAGTCAGCTTGAAGTCAAACTGGATCTAACTGAATACCATTATTTTACATGGAGCGACTGCCTACCTAACCTCCACAGGCCTGTTACCTACTGGGTAACACGATAACCCTCGGTAAGACTAGTTGCCAGACTGTCGGGCGTCGGACGACACGTAACGTCTGTCACATATCCATGAATGACCGCCGGAACCAAAGACTTAACATTTTTTCGTGTCTGGTCTTGGTATAAAAGATGGTCACCCATCCACGGGCCAACAAACTGAACGACCCGTGTGGCTTTTATTACTTAGCCCCCTGAAGGGGTTAATTAAGGGACGAAAGTTTGTATAGAAGTTCTATCAGGCACACGACTTGTATTGAAATATCTTTTTGTTCTTCTTCCCTCGTTTCGGCGCCAACAAGAGTAGCGCGTCATCAAAGTAGACCTATAACATTCCCACTATTGGGATACAGGTCTCCTCTCGGTAGAGGGACATGCCGTCGTAAGAATATTAGAAAATCAGCACATCGTAAGCTGATCAAGTATATGACACCACAATATTGTGTTTACATCAGAACACGTGTGCACAAAATTCAACGCCAACTCAATCAGATTACGGGAAGTAGGTGGAAAATCGATCAAAAGCTTTCAAGTCTCTAGAATAAACAAAAAACCGCGCTCGCAACCATTCAATCATGCATGAGTGAGCGTTGAAAAATCATAAAATTCAACCAATCAATTTAGAAATTAACCCCCTACACGTGGCTGTCAGCAATTCAATAAATAAATTAATTATCCTGTTTCCCATACAAATAGACCGCTCGACTCTTATGAACCAATTAATTTTGAGTGACAAAGAGACTGACACGTGCCAGCTCACCCTACTAATCCTAGCCTACTCCTAATTATACAGGATAAGTTTTTATCCAGTGCGCAAATTGTAACCATTAATTCAGCATATCATTCTAGATCACTTAGTTTTTCGTCAGATAGACAAAAAAAACAGCTGTTTCATAAAAAAGGGCAATACCTACGCGGTCAAAATGTATGGACCAACTGATTTTTTTTGTATAACCGACGAAAAATTTCTACGCTGGGACGTCTAGAATGATATGCTGAATTCATGGTTACAGTTTGCGCACTGGATAAAAATGTATCCTGCATATCCCACTAATATGATAAATGTTTTATTTTTAGATGTGTATTAATCAAATCAAATTTTAATCAATAACACAACAACGACAGAAAGGATTTGGTTGAAATTTGGCACCCAAATAGTTTATAACCTGGATTATCACATAAAACTTTTTATACCGGTAATACGTTACTGTTGAGTAATTTCCAACCTCCACGAGGGCGAAGCGACTGGCTTTAGCAAAGGATTTAATAATCATGGCTTAACGATGCGTTCATTTTTTTCCAACATAGTAAGTTATATGTAAACTGGACATGGATGCAGAATAATCATTAATTTGTAAAAGCATTTTCAAACGCAGAAAATAGTAATTTTATTTATATGTTGAGTATATACATGTATCTTTCCTGTATGAGAATAGACTAGAATAGCCCTGAATAAAATAACAAAGCAGTTAATTTTATGATAACGTGTCTTGCGTTTTGATGTCCTTAAACAACACCTACTTATTTTATACAGGATAATTTTTTATTCACCGTCCAAATTTTTCAATTGAACAACTTTCTCCAAGGAATGTGGGTCGAAATCAGAAAAAAAAAATGTAAATTCCAATACAAAATCGATCAGCTGACTATTGATTTTGTATGCGAGGTCCGATTAATTTTTGCATATTTCTACCCATGTTCCCTTTCTACCCTGAAAAATTTGGATGATGACTAAAAATTAACCCTGTATAACCGTTGCGTTTTATATTATCTAATTCTAAAGCTTCAAACAATATCTCATCTACAATCGAAATAGATTTTCAAAAGGATGGTAAGTAAACGTTCTCAGACATGCTTCACAAAAATCACCGAACACGTACCTACTACCCAAACACTCCCGTAAAAGCATATTATGTAAATACCATCAACTTCACCTATTCAAGTTCGATAGAGTTCAACGACCTATAAAGGTCGTGACCCACACGCGAGAAAATTCAATTAAGATCCTTCACACGCTGAGTTTCCCATAAAAAAATACCTTTGACATTCAATCTTTTAAGGCTTGTTTACACAAGAAAAAAGTTTCGACGTCGTTTCGAGAGCCCGGAATGTCTATAGGAGTCTTATAGAAAAGATTCGCAAGGCGATTATCACACTCGTGTGAACAAAAAAAAAACAAACAGCAAAAACTTGAACACTATATTATGTGATTTACAGGATTAGTAAGGGAATTTTCTCAACCGAAATGCGTTTTTTGTTTACACAGACGCTTCCAATTTTCAAAAACGATTTCGATTCTCGTATCTTAACATCAAATGTCATAAGTATGCTGGGCCGCACTTTAGTGCACTAAAGTAGTTGATTACTACAAATTAAAACAAACTTACTACTAAATTATACCAAAAATTTATTTTAATTGCTTCATAAGTTTCCGAGAAACAGCGCGGGGAAATTTATGGATTTAGAGATAAATCAAAGCATTGTAGCTATTTCTAATTCAGCCGTACAAAACCCATTTTTTTTACGGATCACGCATAAGCTCTTCTAATTCTTACCAAATTTTCAGAAATATCCATCAGCTAGTTTTCGAGTTCTAAGGTGGCTCCCCAATCCAGACGTCAGAATCGAAGAGCCACCTTAAACTACCTGTAACTTTTAAAGGGTTTTACTACAAATTCTAGGATCGGGTCTACAAAAACGGGTAATTTACTACTAAATATTGGTAGCACCCGCGTTTGAATATGAGACATGGCTCCTCAATCCATACGGACAGTAACGCAATTAGGGTGCGCAGTTTAAAGAGGACACGTTAAGGTACCCCGCATAACTCAAATTTTCTTATCCGCGTCTCATTTGCACATCAGTATCAGGTTGTATGTTTATTGAAATATTGTTAGCGACCGTAACAAATATGGTTTTACGGAAGTATAATCATTTAAATAATCAATACAATAACCCTCTTAGTTCATAAAATCCCATTGAATGACTTTCAAAACATTGTTTCGTTTACATAAAAACACCCAAATCTCCTTTCGATAATCGCCTATTCGAGGCGAGAACCTCTCTGCCGGTGAATGAGCCATTACATTTTCACAAATCTTGGCCTGAATGTCTGTTGGCCTCGTTTCAAGAGTACATGCAGACGCGATTGATTTGGAAAAATTGCGTCCGTTCGGCAAGTTACATCTTGCTGACCCAAAAAAATTGATTGGGAAAAAAATGAGGACGCCGAAGACATAGTTGAGATAAATGATTTAATTTTGGTTCTATTCTACAATGTCTCACTTTTTTTACATTTGAGTATGTAACAGCGATGATGGGAGAGTCAAAAATATATGGGACTGACTTATGGTTCTGAACGCGTACAGAGGGCAGGGAAGATCGACGCGCACACTGTTTCCATAAGTTAACGCATAGTTCTAGAGGTCCAGTACCATGTGTTAACTTATGGTTACAGTGTACGCATCGATCTTCGACGCGCACACTGCGGAGGAGGTCCTAGCATGGTAAATTTCGTCGGTTATCAAAAAAATTGATGTTTCATAGAAAAGTGGAAGTGATACCTCCGCGGTCAAAATGTAAGGAACAATATATTTTTTTTAACCTACTATTTTTTTTCAAGGAATTTTCCAGAACCATGTACTGTTTCCATGGTACTAGATTGCGCGTCTTGCCAACCTATATGTATGTCGACACTGTTGAAAGTCGCAAAATTTATATGAAACGCTATGAAAATGATTACCTCTGGTCTAAGCCTTCTTGTTATGTTAATTTAGCTGACAAAAGTATGACGATTACGAGTATGAAGTCATTCTTTTAAAACTACCGATATTCTAACACTGAAGAATGTATGAAAAAAAAACAAGGCTTATAACTTATGAATCCTAGTTTTCAAAAAAATTTAGTAAATGCGAGAAGTCCATTTCCCAGTAAAATTGCAGAATTTAATTTACCACAAGTACCTACTTTAATAAACGAATACTGTAAAGGACTAGGCCCAAAAATGATTAATTTTCTATAACAGCCGTTACGCCAATTCCGCGGTTTTCAGACCCTAGGCCCCGGTTGGGGTGAATGGCCTCGTTACGGTATCGATATTGGCTTCTAACAAGTTAGATAATAATATTAAATTGATACTCAAATGCTCTCGCTAGCTCGAGTAAGTACCTAATATAAGGGTGAGCACACATACTGTAGTGAAAAGATTAGAATTTGAGTATATGGTATCGGTAAGAGGAGCAGTTGTCACCTAATAGTAATAGCCGTGACTTACGTGTTGTAAGTCGTAGATTCAAACCCAGAAATAAACTTTACTTCGTATAAAATATTTCATCACCAATGCTCTAATGCTCTCAAAACGGTGAAGGAAAACATCGTGAAGAAACTGGCATGTCTAGAACCTAAAATTCGAAGACACGTGACATCTACCTATCCGCACTGGGCCCGCGTGGTGGATTACAACCCACTCCCTCTCACTGAGAGGAGACCTTTGTCCCAGTAGTGGGAACAATATAGGCTGATTATGCTAATTGGTAGCGCATCTTAACGATAAAAAAGCTTTTTGAATGCATCAATTATTTTATCTTCATGAATGTAGTGGGTAATCCTAAGTGGTGTTGCCAACATTTAGGTCGTGAACTTGGTCGCTGAGTCGATGGTAGATATTATACACCGTGAAATTTTAATGGTTGTTTTCCTGCGGCAGAACAACATGCCATGAGGAGTACTTTCGAAGCATAGAGTAAAAGTAAGAAAAATAAAGACTTTTTGTTTTAAAATAAATTAAAAAATATTCACCAACTCGATAAAACAATACTCAATAGTAACACTAGAGGTAACTTGTAAGTACTACTAGAATCGCACGCACCGCCGATAAAGGGAACAGCGATGAATACGTGTTCAAAGCAAAATAGACGCTTGCACGTGGTGATTTTTCACATTGGTTCACAATGCACATCCGCCATTTTTTGTTTCTAATATTTTATTTGTATATAAAACGATTGTATTACCAAGACAAAACCATTTAGCTGCGGAAAAAAACCATTAAAATTTTACGGTGTCTAATTTATAAAAAAAAATATCTTTAAAGTAGGAAGGAATAGTGCCCAATTTAGGATAAATATATCTATAATATATCCTATATTGGGCACTATGCGTTCCTAATGGCCTGTGTTCCATAGTGGGAACGTTTTAGGCTTATACAGGATTGTATAAGCCTAAAATGTTCGAATGTACAGACAGACTCTTCAGCGTTATGAGTAGTAGGTGTATACAGGGTACGTTTTATCCAGTGCGCAAACTGTAACCATGAATTCAGCATATAATTCTAGACCCCCAGCGTATAATTTTTTAGTCAGTTATACAAAAAATAAAACCAGCTGTTTCATAGAAAAGTGCAATACCCGGTCCTACGCGGTCCTACGCGGTCAAATGTATAGAACACCTGATTTTTTTTTTGTATAACCGACAAAAAAATTCTACGCTGGGGTGTCTAGAATGATATGCTGAATTCATGGTTACAGTTTGCGCACTGGATAAAACGTACCCTGTATACATATACCTACTACTCATAACGCTGAAGAGTTTGTCTGTACATTCGAACGCGCTAATCTCTGGAACAACCGGTCGGATTTGAAAAAATATTTTTGCTTTTATAGCCCAATTCTTGAAAAATGCTATTTAACATCACGCTAGAACCCTTAGAAGCTAAGCAAAAAGAAACAATGTCAGAAAGAATGCCAAGTGTAACTGAAGTAATAGCAAGGCAATGCGATGCGACGGGGTGGGTCGGCGGAGCTAGAAAATTCCAGCATACCAAATTGCGGGCAGCATCTACCTAATTTTAATATATTGTGGCGGCCATCTACAATGCCAGATACGAACTACAAATCAACAACTATAGAAACACAAAAAGTGAAGTGGCGCCATCTACAATGCCATATGCGAACTACACAAGACTTGACGTCACACCGTAACTACATCGCGCAAGCAGAGTTTACCGCACTACCCGCATATATACAACATCCCGACATCAACCGTCGGGCCGTTGCCCACCAGACACAACACCCGACTAGTTGGAGAATCCTCCCTTTTCCATAGGGTATGAATGAACTTCACACCCTGTTCCTCATACCTCTATAATATCTTTATACATTTTTTTTTTTTTTGAGGTTGGGAAATCATCAAATAAATTCTTCCGCTCTGGGTAGAGCTGGAGGGCGACTCAGACTTTTACTGACTAAAATCCACCCGTGTTCCTTCAGTTGCTTGTCCTCTTGTATAAGTAAATGGTTACCAGAAGGGAAAGTTATTTTACCATTCACCCATTTTTCACTGGTTGACAAAAATATTTCGATTATTTTTATATTGTGATCAGTCAACGCTCTTTGAACCCTTATCCGGTACAAACATCCTACTAATATTATATATGTGAAAGTTTGTACGTTTGGATATTTAGATGTTTGGATGTTTGTAACTCAATCACTCAAAAACAGCTGAACGGATTTGGATGAAATTTGACACACTAACCGTCTTTTTCGAAACTCGATCTAAATTTAGTTCTAGCCTAAAACTCTAAGTCAGTTTTTGCATTACCAACTTTTTTTCTATATGGGCAAAGTTCTTAATACAAAAATGACAATTTGGCACTGGACTAAGTTATCAGTTTTGTGAAATAAGTTGCACCTATTTCGATTTTAGTTAGGTTCTTATTTTAAAAACAGCTCGATGGTTTAAACCGTACCTAAAGAAAAACCTTGTTTTGTAATAAGAGGGGTATTGTTTATAACCTGGATTAACATATAGGATACTTTTCATCCCGGTAGTACGTTCCCGTGGGATAATTTTCGACGTTCACGCGGGCGAAGTCGCTGGCAAAAGCTAGTTTTCAATAATTATCTATGTTCTGAGAGAGCAAGCAGTGATTGAATTTCAGCTAAATTAATAAATATTGTCTCGGTTGTTGACTGCATAAAGAAAATATAATAATAAGTGGAAAAGTTCCGTCGTTTATATTTATTTTATTATAAAGGAAATGGTTTTAATAAAAATATACTTGAAAGGAACCAAATTATGAGGAATCGTACATAAGAGCTTTTTTTTATAGATATTTAAGTGATCTAAAATTACACACATTTAGATTCAATAGAACATTAACCCTACCCAATTGCGAGCAACGTTTTTAAATAAACCCCTACATTTCTACTTGCACACGTTTTTTACAATGTAACTTGAGCTAAAAGTTGGTAGCAAGCACAACCTAGCTTATTCTCTCGGAATGGCGATACCTAAGTTAAATGAAATAAAGTTGTTTATTTTTTAAATAAAACGAAAACGAAGGGACTTGTGGCTAAGTAATAACAGCCGTATGCGTCGAGCGATCAGATTAAGGTATGCTTGCCGCGGTTGGTCCGTAGATGGGTAACCATCTTTACATGTTACGGAAAGCACGTAAATCCGAGGGTCCCAGCTGTCATTCCTGGATCTTTGACAGTCGATACGGGTCGTCAGGTTCCGTGTAGTGCTGGACGTAAAAGAATAGCACCATCCCATTTCTTCCCATGGGTGTCGTAGAAGGCGACTAAGGCAGCAGCGTTCTCTATGCATGTGACCACCATACTGCGATCGCCAACCCGCCTGCCCAGCGTGGCGTTTATGGCAAATCCTCCCCTTTTGGGGGAGACTTATGTCCAGCAGTGGACGTTTTTCCGCTGATATGATGATGGGTCGTCAGAAGTCAAAGTCTACGTAAAATACTGGTATTCATCTGCATCCAGTTGACTGGAAGCCGACCCCAACATACATAGTTGGGAAAAGGCTTGGCAGATAAATGTTAGTTGTGACATGATCTAACACAACTTACTTGATCCTTTTTACAAGGCCCCCTAGCATCATCATCATTTCAGCCGAAAGACGTCCACTGCTGATCATAGGCCTCCCCCAGGTCCCTATCAATAAAACTAAATAAGAACTTTATTGCGCGTATCACATTCACAATGCACAAGTACCATTGCTATAAAAACAAAAGACTATCCTACTCTTTCTTAATTTAAATGCAACCTGCGTCTCAATTGAAAACATGACCCATAGCCTAGCTAGGAATATAGTCCTATGAACGTAATGGATTGTACTAAGCCCAGCCAAAGAATAAGAAATCCGTATAGATCCGAAACATACGTACCAGCTTTGCGTTTGAACATTAAAATCAACCTACCTAGCTTTTCCCAACTACATTGGGGTCGGCTTCCAGTCTTACCGGATTCAGCTGAATACTAGTTATTTTACATGAAATGACTGCCTATCAGACAGCCATAACCCTGTTACTGGATAATACGATAACCTTTGGTAAGAGTGGTTGACAGACTATCGGGCTTCTGAGTACCCGTAATGACCGTCAAAGATCTATGAATGACAGTCAGGACCAACGGCTTAGCGTGCTTTCCGAGACACGGAGGGGTCTCACCGGTCTCAGTATGTAAAGATAATCACCCAACCCGTGCAGCTGTTCTCACTGAGTATCGTGCTCTTGCGTTTGAACACTATCACGGCCTATGTAAAGTAGGCGATGATGCGGTCGACAGCTGTGTACGCTTCACTAGAAGTAACCTACTCACTCGGGATTTGAGATTTTTATGTTTTTTTCTTTTGGGTGGGCAATCATCAAATAACCTCCCCCGCTCTGGGTGGAGCAGGAGGGCGTGTTAAACACATACTGACTAAAACACACCCGTGTTCCCTCAGTTGCCTGTGTGCCAGTGGCCACGGTATCTTTCGAACAAACCGCACCCCTGGCAGGCATCGGTCCTTGCGGACCCCACCATTTGGTGCTGACATCTCTTTGAGGCGCGCGTGGAACACAACGCACCATCGACCCAGGCTTGGTCCTTACTCGCAGTCCGCCAGCCGGCGCCTACGTTGCCCGACAATCAGCCTGGGATTCCCGACGCCCAGGGTATCTCCTGCGGAGGCTAGGGCCGTGAGGGCACATATACTGCCTCTACCTCACGTACGCCGCCTCCCTCTTCGCGAGCATCATTGCTTCGCAGATGGAGGCAACGACAGATTTTTATGTTTATAGATACCCGGCTATGACCGCATTGCACAAGCAGAGTACCTAACTTAGTTAGTGGCTAACTTTTGCCAGCGGCTTAAGCCCCCATGGAGGTCGAAAATTTTCCCACGGGAACGTACAACTGGCATAAGAGTATCCTATGTCTTAATCCGGGTTATAAACTATCTGTGTGCCAAATACAAATCCGTTTGGACGTTTTGGCGTAATCGAGTGAAATGAAATGAAATGTTTATTTATGTATGTAGATCTTAAAAGACACTTTTACACGTCAATTTTTTGCTGGTCAATATTTTAAAAACTAGATGGCGCCGGCATTTCCTAGCTGACTGTTCCCTGAGAAGAAAAGCCGAAACAAACTCAGAGGTCAAGGTCTCTTTTAAAGTCCAAACATTATATTATTTTGTGTGTTGTGTGCATGCGTTGTTCATGCCAGACTAGTGGGCAAGACGTGAGCCTGAGTGAGCCCATCGTTAGCCCATCGTTAGATATTTAGTGTCCTTTCCTTTCTTTTTGCTTCGACTTTGCGTCCATGTGTATATTATAAAGTAGTCAATCACAAAAGTGTATCCACGAGCACACTGCCGACAAACTGTACAGCAGTTTGGCAGAAGACTTATGTATTTTTCTATGTAACTTTTCGTAAATAAAATAAATAAATAAATAAAATTTTACAAACATCTTAACATACCAACTTTCACATTTATAATATTATATAGTAGGATTATCCGCATGCATGGTCCTCACATAATCTGACCAAATAATATGTCTGGACTTTAAAAGAGATTATGACTTCTAAGTTTGATTCAATGTCTCGTCTTAAAGTAGATGGATAGAGAACTCTAACATCATCTGGGCAAATTGTATGTGTTTGTTAAAACAAATTTCCAGAAAAAGCTTCATATTACTTTATTATTGAACACGGAGCGTGCGAAGCTAGGTTTTCACTATGTTTGCGCACTAACTGTGCAGTTCCACGTATTTCTTTAACTATCGGCCACCACGACAAAGCGGGAACACAGTTGGTGCACAATATAGTGGATGCCTAGCTTTACTTTGCAAGCGACACTTCTTGATGTGTTGAATGTTTTAAACGCCACAAAACTATAGGCATTTAAAACCGACTTTTTCACATCTAAATAACGTTCAAGAGGTGTCAATGTCAGAATAGTTTTGACACTGACAGCTGCTTAAAATGCGTTCAAAACGGTAGTGTCACTTCTATACAAACTTATTCTATGATCAATGGCTAAAGTTCAGTGCACAGACAAACTAAGTGCAGGAACGTGCCACGAGATAAGCTGCAGGTAACGATTTGTTTTCCATGTTCACGTTTCTCAAGGGTCTTTATGTTTGTGTAGAATTTCACAATTGAAAGAAAATGTAAATTTTATGATGACTTGAATATATTATTATAGACATGGTAGGAGGTACGGTCGAGTTACGAGAAACTTAACCATACTTAAAACCTTGCTATTTGTATTAAACGAAGCGAATGCAATGTCAACAAACAAAAGGTAAAAAAATATATATTTATTGGCCTTTTAACTTGTAGGTAATATTTTGATCAAAGCATTGTCACGTCGTCGGGAGACGGCTAATGAAAATGTTATTCTTTCTACAATAGCATAGTTACATTCATTTTTGCTGGGTATCGTCTGTATGGCGTTTTCATTGACCGTCCCCCGACGCGACGTGACATTGCTTTGAACAAAATATTACCTACAACTAAAAAGGCCAATAATTATATTTTTTTTACTTTTTGGAGGTTCTTGTCGGTCGGGTTCGGGTCGGGGTTTTGATTTTTTTTTAATTTAACTGTACGTAAACATGCTGCGATCGGCACATATCAAGCTTTATCCTGCGCAGTTTTGCGAATGTCTCCCACAGTGAAGTTTGTTTATAATTTATCCTCTTCCTCGTCCTGATCAGTATCTATCTATAACCTATTGATTGAGACCTTTTCAATGAGCCCAAACACGATACTTCTGCTGTTTGTTGGTGAGTAACTTGGCTATCCTGGAAATTCTAGATGATGCTCCAGCATCAGTTTAATGTGACTTTGTTCGTCTAATATCAGTGAAGTAATAGAATACCAAATTTGAACTCGATCAGACCCGTGGGAGATGCTCAAATCCCTTGATCAGCCAGAAAAGAGCTGATAGTCTTTTCTGAAACATATCTAAAAACCACCGCTAGAAAACCTACTTTTAAATAAAAAACCGCACCCAAATCAGTTCACCCGTTTAAGAGCTACGGTGCCACAGACAGATACACAAACATAGCGGCTAAACTTATACTACCACTCTTTTTGCGTCTGGGTTTAAAAATGAGACGCGTCATCGAAAGCGTAATGTGACGAAGTTCTAAAGTCTTATCGTTTGCTCACTTTACGAAAACGTTGACCACGTACGATAGTTTTTCATTGTATTTTTTGGCATTTATACCTTTTTTAAGCAATGTGCCTAAGTAATGTCAGCCGCACGAGTCAATCGATCAGTTTAAGCTACGCTTGTCGGTGTTGGTCCGTAGATGGGTGACTTTCTTCAAATACCAAGACCCCTCCGTGCGTCGGAAAGCACGTTAAGCCGTTAGTCCCGGCTGTCATTCGTAGATTTTTTACAGTCATTACGGGTCGTCAGAAGCCCGAAAGTCTAACAACAAGCCTTACCAAGGGATATCGTATTACCCAATAACTGGGTTATGGAGATTAGATAGGCAGTCGCTCCATGTAAAATACTCAGCTGCGTCTGGTTAGACTGGAAGCCGACCCCAACAGAATTGGGAAAATGGGAATTGATTGATGTCTTATTAAGCAAAACTGTATCTAAAAGTTAACAACTCTTACCAATATGTTAAGTACAACTTAAAAGTTCCGGTTACCATGCAGCTAGGATTACATTACCTATTCGCGTACATTTCAAGGGAGATGATACCTTTATTATGATTATCTTTGTAGTACATAAGTACATTGTTAATTAGTTTTAATTGGCTCATTAAGACTTCGGTAACAACGTTTGCGTCTTTTAGTATTCATTATAAACATAATGTGTAGGTTTCAGATGAATTTAGTTTGGTAACTAAAAACAATGATGTGTTTTCTTGTGAAATTAGCTTCTTTCCGAAGAAAATAACGCTAATGATGAATGACCTGGCAAGTTATCTCTTCACCACCATTGGTTGACTGGTAGGGAATATCTAAGACTGTTTGTACACAGCACGGGTTCCTTACGGTGTATTTATAATATGTACTTTAAAACGCTAAATATTATACCAACTGATGTTACAAAACTATTTCACTTAATGCCAAAATTACATGAGACACAACGAGTTTTTCGTTGGTGACGGCCCCTGTTCACACAGACGAGCGATTGACGCTCCCACTACGCGGTTCCCCCGCCCGGACAATTGCACGAAATGTCACCCGATAATTTGATGTCACTAATTTCGTAATGTAATTATTGGTTAAGTGAAGTTCAGAATGAACTTTCTCCGTTACAGGATAGCATAAGCCAAGTTTCTTTGCAATACATAATACCATACATGATCAGCCTATATTCTTGATACTGTTGAGACACAGGTCTCTTCTCTTTTGAGAGGGAGTGGGCCGTAATCCACCACGCCGGCCCAGTGCTGGTTGGTAGATGTCACATGTCTTTGAATTTTTGGTTCTAGGATATCTCGGTCTCCTCACCACAATGATTTCCTTCATTGCTTTAGAAGCAACGGTGATAAAATAAATTTCACAAAGTAAACCGCCTAATTTGACGTATAACTCGTAAGTCGGGGGCAGTTACTACTGGGCCACCATTATGGTTAGGCTAGTAGGTTAACACTTACAAGCGCTTTTAATCGTCAATCATATGTTTTAAACTAGATGAGGTCGGCGTTTCATTTGTGACTACTCTGACAAGAAACGCCGAAACAAACTCAGAGGCCAGTCTCTTTAGAATCAAGTCATGTGAAGACCGTGTAGAGACACAGGCAACTGAGGGAACACGGGTGGGTTTTAGTCAGTAAAAGTCTGACACGCCCTCCCGCTCCACCCAGAGTGGGAGAAGTTATTTGATGATTTCCCACCCAAAAAAAAGGGACTTACTGGAAAATGGGCAGCAGCATTCTCTATGCATTTTTACTACCATACTGCGATCGCCAACCCGCCTGCCAAGCGTGGCATTTATGGCAACCCCCCCCCCCCTTTTGGGGGAGGCCTATGTGCAGCAGTGGACGTCTTTCGGCTGAAATAATGATGATGATGAAAAGCAAAAAAAAACACCATATAGATTGGTGTCTGAAACTGCAACACCATACAGATCGAGTGGACCTGTCCAGTCAGTGCACGCATCTGTCCGCCATCGTGCAGCTCAACACAGAACTTAAGGAGATCAATGATTCGACGAACAATACGATAAAAAGGACATTAGGGTAGCGTAGCGCACGTAAAGGTGGCAGTACTAATGAAATTCGTGGCACCGATGATGCGTTGATTGTAAAACTTCTGTCAAGGACCGCTTTCAAAGCCGTCAGTTTCTATACGCCATTTATGCCTCAATATTAATAATGCCGCTTCCAGCAACGGCGACGCTCTCCATGCTCTGTATACTTCTACTAACCAACTCCTTTTACAGGATAGCATGAGCTAAGTTACCAGGCAATACCACCATTCAACACACCATCGCATGGCATACCTGCCATCTAATCACTTCACCACCCTTGGTTGACTGGTAGAGAACGACTAAGGCATTAAGTTCGCCTCTGTACTTTTTTGTACTCGACAAGTTTAAATAAACAAATGAATAATACAAAATTCCTACGACTTACCTTGACAACAAGAGCCTCCACTTCCTGGTCGTACTTGAGTGCGAAGTGCAGCTTGCCACAGAACTCCAACTCAGCACTATCGGTGGATGACTGGCGGACTAGTTCATTCTTGTATAGCTCCGGCTGTAAAGAAGGCTAAATGTTAGTAAGGTAATAATTTATAGTCATTTCGAAAGGAAGGTGCTTTTAATTTTGAACAATACACGAGAAAAAAGAAAGGCAAGAACACAATAAAATATAATCGTATTTAGAAACCGATATTTATCATGTTTGTGAACTTTACGCAGTAATTTTTAAAACTGGTATTTCAAGTAACTACACTGACTGCGATCAATGAACCCACAAAAAAAAACATCAACTTAATTCCTTTTTTGTTTTATCATTTTTAGTTATTCAGATCCATTCTGTCTGCAAATACCTACTCTACAATCAAAGTCAAGAATAAAACTGTTACAACGCCTGTTACACTAACCAATAAAACCAGAACAGTTATTAGTCACACCAATTCAAGTCCTAACATTAATTGAACAAAACAAACATTCTTTTAATTACCTCCGTTTATCACTTCAAAATACAAGTAAAGCCAACAATGTTAATAACTGGCCAATCAAAAACAATAAAAAACCACTTTACAGCCAATCTGGCCTCGATCTACACAGAATTTAATTTACGGCCGAAACTTGGCTGTTTAAATTTAACGTGGCCAATAAAAAATATTCAATAGAGCGTGGTGTTTCACGGTAAAGGTAATTTTATGAGCGGCTTTTAAAAATATGGTCCTACTATAAACGGTGGGCAAATAAATTTGGTAATAAGTGTGACGATGCGGTGAAGGTCTGATAGAGCGGAAGAGGAATAAAATTTGTTTTTATGTTTAAAACAATTCCGTGACTGAATAATAATAATAATAAGTCTATTTATTTTCTCTCGCAATGGTTCTGTAGCACTTAACGGTTTTAAACCATACGTATAAATTCACATTGATAGAGCTGGTGCCTGATGTAGGTTTAGGAAAAACCTGTGTTACAGGTCACCAGGTCCCATTTAGTAGACACAAAAAAATTAACAGATAGGTAACATGTCATCATCTGCATCATCTGCCTAGCCTTTTCCCAAACCTCCACAACCCAGTTACTGGGTAATACGATACCCCTTGGTAAGACTGGGTGTCAGACTTTCGGGCTTCTGACGACCCGTAAAGACTGTCAAAGATCCACAAATGATAGCCGGGACCAACGGCTTAATGTGCTTTCCGAGACAGGTAACATGTCTTTTTACAAAAAAAAATAATAATAATGAAAAGAAAAATAAAAATTTCAAAAAAACCAGTCAAAGGATGTATGGTGAATGTGTAGGTGAACCGATAGCACAGAAAACCACTGAAGATACTTGTAAATATTATTTACTTAGTTATTATTTTTTATCAATTTTCATTTATTTATATAATAAGAAAATCATCACGTAACGAAAAAGCGTCATGCGACTTTTATGTAATAGTAAGAAATAGAGAGAGAGAGAGAGGGATGGTTTTTATGGTTTTCGGGGGTTCTGAAGCCGACAGTGAGAATCCAAGATGGAGACTGTGAACATTTCCTTATTTTTCATCATGGGTGCTGTTTTGGTTTCTCAGACATGCCGGTTTCTTCACAACTTAACCGTTTTGAGAGCAGTGGTAATGAAATAATTTACACAAAGTAAACCGCCTGACTGGATTCGATCCTACAACCTACAACTCGTTAAGTCGCGGCCGTTTCGAGTCAATACCTACATAAAATTAATTTGTTACGTAAGGAGCATAGCAAATGGCGTCTTTTTGTTTCTGGCTACCTTTGTTTATAAATGGATGTGAGTATTTTAAACAGGAAGTCAAAAATGTATACTGTAGTCACACGAGCGGCATGTTGCAGTCCGGCCGACGCGTCTGGCATCGACGACTGCCGTCGGCGATCGTCGACGGTAGCAGTTGCCTCTGCCGGTTATGAGTGTCGCTCGTGTGTATTAGCACTGATTTAGTTTTTCAGGGGATTGAAGTTTACAAGTACCTATGTGAACATCCACTAAGACATGCAGTACCACTACATACACGCTTTTATAACTTTCTTATCGTTCCGAGAACTAATTGGCACATCAACTGAAATGATAAACTAGAACATTTGTACTCATTACCACAAATTTCCACAGACATCTGTATTCTTTACTCATTTACATAATATCAGGCAATTCCATCTCGTCTTTGACGAAATACTAACGTTTATAGACCATTAATACAGGTAAGTACATTTTTCACAATCTCTTAAACTGAACAATTCTTTGAGCTTATTTAGCGAAATTGTTTTCGGAATGTCTTCATTATGAAAATCTCTTGACGTTTTAGGAAAAATAAAGAAATGTAAGATGCTTGAGAATTTTTCTTCATTTGATTTAGGCAGGTATTCGTAAAAGTATTTTTTTGTTAAGTAGGTACCTTATAAATCAAATGATAGTAAAATTAATTAAAACATAGTCCTGAAATAAATTAGAACTGAAATTAAAATACGTTTTCAATTTAAATTGCTTTCTGAAAACGGCAGAAATTGCTTTAATTTTATTACTATGCACAGTCACCAAAAGAGACTAGTAACCAGGGTCGTAGGATATGAAGATTAGTGATCAACTACGCAACACTGACGTCACACAAAATCCTGCATCGCGCAGCTTAACTAGCTTAAAACAACGTCCCGACATCAATCGTTGAGCACACAGTCCGATCCATTCTGTCACTTGCTGGCCCCGCCGAGCGATACCCTAAGCCGCGGTCCGTACCTCACAGGGAGTGTCCTTAGCGAGCAGGAGCTCTAGTTTAAAGTTTTTAAGCCCTAGCTGGGCCTAAATTCGCTATGACCACTTAACGATTCCTTACTGGTAACCATATCAATCACTCACGAATTCTGCTAATATCGTATTAATAATATCGACAAATTGTCTTCGAACATACGGAATATGACATTTCGATTCCTTACCGTTACATTGGTTTCTAAAAAAGACGATATTGATGTAGTTTGAACGTAGTAAGATTCCGCGGGGAATCATTATAACGATACAGAATTGGGGCCCTAGTAGCCTGAATTTGTTAAGGTATCATAGGCAAGTCTGGTAAAGCAGCCGAAAACCACAAAGATTGACCTGCGAGATGCCATAAAAAACAACCAATCGTTGAGCTGATCCACCCATCCATTGCTACCCTCTGCACTCTCGTTGGGCAGTAGACCACTAGACACAGCACCCGTCTTGTTGGAGGGTTCGCTCTTTTCTATGGAGGATGTGTGAACTGATGTGTACGCCTTGTTACCTCGTACGTAACTGTAAACAACCATGAACTAAATTGTTTGGTTATGCTAATAACAAAACTGCCAATAATTTGTTGGACAAACAAAAGTTCAGTAGAGTCTACACAGAATTAATTATCTGGTTATACCTATTATGGAAAATATTTTTTGTAGACAGTTTAGCATATTTTCAAAGTAAAAGTCTCTTATAAAATAAAAAAATACAGACTTTCAATTCTACAGTGCACAAAATAACACCCACGAAACGACATCCAACCTACTCTTTATACCCGACTTCAAAAAGGAGGAGGTTCTCAATTCGTCTGTATGATGCACGTTTTGAATTTTTTCACTATTACATGGACTTCCAGTGACTTTATCTGATACTAGCTTCCGCCAGCGGCTTCGCCCGCGTGAAGGTCGAAAAGTATCCCACGGGAACGTAGTACCGAGATAAAAAGTATCCTATATGTTACTCCAGGTTACAAACTACCTGTGTACCAAATTTCATTCAAATCCGTTCAGCCGTTTTTGCGTGAAAGAGTAACAAACATCCATCCATCCCTCCATCCATACATACTCACAAACTGTCACATTTATAATATTAGTAGGATACATTGCCTAATATGTATATACGTAATATCTGAAGTTGTCGCCTATGTAAAATAAATATTATTTAAATTATCGATTCGTCCGTTTCGGCGGGCGAGTAAATTCGCCTGAATCGACTATTAAGCCAAACAGAGTTTGTTTACACTTTTAGAAAAGGAAGTAGGTAGCAACGAATATTCACAACAATAACGCAACAAAGTTTTCTGCAAGTCGAAACAAAAGCCGATCGAACAAAAGAGCTTATAAAACACAACCCTTCGGAACCTGCCATCGATTTCCTTCATTAAAATGAAACAAGACTATCAGCCCTGCTACGTGACAACTCAATTTCCAGCCCCTCATTATCGGCGGCGCTTCAAACGTGAACACTATTCAATAATGCGGCCTCAGATTGAAAAGGGAGGGGCTGTAATGACTTCCATTTCAATGAGGAATTGAGACAAGGCATGTGCTTGCGTGGGTTATGGAATTATCACTTTGTGTTATATTAGATATGTGTGTGTCTGAAATTGATGACACAGTGCATATCAGGGCAGTGATTAAGAAAAATTTTATTTTTATGTATTCTCGCTGTATTGTTTTTTTGGTACAGTCTAATCACGATAGTAATATAACGTTTATGGTATATCCCCTTAGTTCGACACGAATGTATTTTTATTTATTAAATAAATAAAATGAAATGAAATATCACTACGTCTTATAAAACGAAGTCCCCAACCGTGTCTGTGTGTCTGTCTGTCTGCTCGCGATAACCTCAAAAACTACTGAACGGATTTTCATGCGGTTTTCACCAATAGAAAGCATGATTCATGAGGAAGGTTATGAGTTATAATTTGTTAAGGTTTTGTTTAAATTGATTAGCGCGGGTGAAGCTACTGACAAAAGCTAGTTATGGATAAAAATTATCTCGATATAGTCACGGCTCTTCTTAAGAGCGTTCATTCCAAGAGGACTGATAACAACGCATTTATAGTCGTTTTTCGTGATTATTTAATTAAATACAAACAAAAGTACCGTTTTTTTTCAGCCAAGCACTAGATCGTTGGTATGTTTAATTATTTTTAACATATAAAAACATTTAATCGTACTTAGTTATGCAAATAGAAAATAATTGACGGTATGCCGATGTTCAAAAGTAAATACCAAAATAACTGTAAAAAAAATAGCATACAAATACATGGCTGAAAAAAAATGTCTGCTTTTGTTTGTATTTAATTAAATAATCACGAAAAACTGCCATAAATGCGTCGTTGCCAGCCCGCGTTGTAAAAACGCTCTTAATGTACTCAAAATTTTATTTGAACTTTACTGCATCGAGAAGTGGAACTAACAACATTATATAATCAGCCTATAATGTTCCCACTGCTGGGACACAGACCTCCTTCCTCACTTCGAGAGGGAATGGGCTGTAATCCACCACACGAGCCCAGCGTAGGTAGCTGACACATGTCTTCCAATGTTTGGTTCTAGGACATGCCAGATTCCTTACGATGTTATCCTTCGCCATTTCGAGAGCAGTGGTGATGAAATACATTACACAAAGTTAATAAATAAGCTAAGATATAAAAAGCAATATTTTTTTATTCAAAATAAGCCCAAGTTACTTCAACAATTTCTGAAAGTTTTCAATTAAAAGACATCCCTCAGAATCGCGTGCCCTCAGGTCAATCCTAATCATCATCGTCTCAGCTGAAATACATATATTGCTGAACCAAAGAACCATCAACCAAAACTTATTTATTCAAATTAGGCTGATGTCAGCACTTTTTGGACGTCAAATTACATAACAGTCTCCCAAAACGCCCGCCCTTTACCACTTCTTCCAATCCTCCATCCAGGCAGCGTCACAACGACTGGTTCAGATCTTTCTCGCTACCAGCGGATTCCCGCAACTGCAAATCAAGGTCAACTACAGCCACTTGTTTCTATTGCGAAAATAATAAGCACCTACCTATACTCCCAATTTTAAAACCAAAGTCGGTTATTGAACTTAGCGATGGAAAGTTTAAAACTCACATCAAACGTGTCCTTACCAAAAAACCATATTAGAAGATGAAAGACTACGTCAAAGACAAGGAAATTTGGCATTAATTCCTTCTGCACATGTGGCTTCCCTGGTACCTCATTGACAGCATGAGGTACCAGGGAACCCCCACGCCTCCTTCAGCGAAGCAGTTATGCTCGCAAAGAGGGAGGCGGCGCACGTGAGGGAGATGCAATACATGCGCCCTCACAGCCGTGGCCTTCGCAGGAGACGCCCTGGGCGTCGGGAATCCCAGGCTGATTCCCGGCCACCGTAGGCACGGGCTTGCGGACGGCGAGTAATGGGTAGTTCGCTGTCCGGTAAGGACCAAGCCCGGGTCGACGGCGCGTTGTGTTCCACGCGCGCCTCAAAGAGATGTCAGCAGCAACAGAGGGGCCCGCAAGGGCCGATGCCTGCCGGGGGTGCGGGTTGTTCGAAAGAGATACCGCCGCCCCTGGCACACAGGCAACTGAGGGAACACGGGTGGGTTTTAGTCAGTAAAAGTCTGACACGCCCTCCCGCTCCACCCAGAGCGGGAGAAGTTATTTGATGATTTCCCAACCAGAAAAAAAAAAAAAAAAAAAACCTCATTGACAGCATAACTATGTGAGAGTTTATTAACTGCTCCCAAATTACAATGTAAATTTTATTATTTTTAATTTTACAATTTCTGACATATTCTCGTTATTATTTGATTATACATCACTTCTAATATCGACTATTTATTGGTGATTCAATGGAATTTAATGGAAATTATGTCACTAGGTTTAAATAGGTTGATTTTACTTATGTAGATTCTTTTACATATTGTGAACGTTGTAGGCCTTACAGACTGTATTCTTTATTTTCGTTCCTCTAAGTACTTGGTACTTATTGACAGGCCTGCACTGTCCTCCCATACCTATTATCACTGTAATTTGAAAACATTGTAAAAGCTAATTATTTTTAAAAGAGTAACCGTGGACTTTCTTGCCGGCTCTTCTCCATAGGAAGCGACAAATTGGAACCGTGCACCTAGCTTCTAACGTTTCATAAGTGCCCTTGCAGTTTTACGTGAAATAAAATATTTTGATTTTGATTTTTAACCGACTTCCAAAAGGAGGAGGTTCTCAATTCGTCGGAACCTTTTTTTTTTTTATGTATGTTCCCCGATTACTCGAAGATGGCTGGACCGATTTGGATATTTTTTTTTTTGTTTGAAAGGGTATACTTCCCAGGTGGTCCCATGATCATCAAGTCAGGATCTGATGATGGGATCCTGGAGAAATAGACAATTTGTGTAGTTTTTGGAAGAGTACTTTCTCGGAGTGGTTCCATTTCAATTTGGTGAAGATCTGATGAAGAACTTCGGAGATAGGCAACGGAACTCTTCAATAAATGATAGCAAATGGACAGGGATTGCTGAAATCTCATGTCTGTCAATTGTTTACACCAGTTAATAACATAACATCACACCGGTACGCTGTGAAGGGGTAAGCACATGTGAACCACTAAAAAGTGAAAAATAAAAATCTTTTTTCAAAAAAATAAACAACCGACTTCCAAAAAAAACACTAAAAAGTGAAAAATAACTTTAATTTCGGAAGGCGGTGACAAAAAATTAAAATTCATATCCAAAGTCACCGACTTCCGAAATTAAAGTTATTTTTCACTTTTTAGTGTTTTTTTTGGAAGTCGGTTGTTTATTTTTTTGAAAAAAGATTTTTATGAATGTTATTAAAGCCATGTAATAAACAATCACTACCTTTCCAAAGAACATTCCGCGTCAACAAAAAAAAAGAGCAAAACTCAAACAATTTCAGGAAAGAAATAAACGACGGAAGACTTCATTATTACTTTGACTTTTACTTTTCCTGACGTCAGATTTTCTAGGGCTGCTACGCATTAACATTGTTAGACCAGTACATTAGGGAAAGTACTCACCGGGAGTGTTCGTAAGTAATAATAAGATAAAATATGTTGTGCGATTACACTTTGGGTGATAATAAGATCGAAACTTAGAATGTAAGCTATGTGTAATATTATGATTGTTACCTGTTGTAGTTTCCTTGTGAATAAATTAATTAAAAAATAAACATTTAAACAAACAATGTATCGTTTGTTTAGTTTTTTGTAAAAAAGTTTTTGTTGATATTTTTTTCTACGCTTAGGGATGGATTTTGTCGTTCAAATTTAAATAGGACCAACTGTCGGGTATCGATTGTCAAAAATCGACGAAAGACAGCAGGGACCAACGTTTCCGAAGCACGGAGGGGTCTTGGTATATAAAGATGGTCACCCATCCACGGATGGACCCGTGCGGTTGTTATTATATAGCCACAAGTAAATACGAATTACTCCTTATAAAATTAGCTATCTGCCTGTGAAAGTCCCGTTACAATCGTCGTCAGCCGTATCGGATATTAGCTGAATCAAACTGTTTGTTTGATTCAGTTTAATATCCGACACAGCTGACAGACAGAAAGTTCAAAAAAAAATTTTTTATTGATTTAGGAAAAAGCTATTATTTTGACATTACAAACAGACGCTTCAATTTCATTATTATAATGTAATGGTCAATTTAATATTTTCTACAAATACACGCAAAAATGCTCCCAGTGAGTTCTCTTCCTTACGTCAGTAGCCCCGTTGCGGAAATCATGTGGAAATGACACGTCTGGTAGTGACGGGTCGGTGACAATCTACGTAGGAACAATGGAGTTAATTTAGTACCTTTCTATGTCTAAACCATTGGTATGACATGTTAGGTATTATGTGCGGGACGGTTAAGGTCGATGCCTAGATAGGCCTCGCCATACATTTTTCAGGGGTTGTAATCTCCGTAAATAAACGGTTTCTGCAGAATAAAAGCAAGTATAATGAGACTTTATAATGTATTATGTTCGCCAAACGCCAAAATTTTATAAAAAAAACAGTATTTCTAGGAGAATTAGACCCAATAAAAAACGAAAAATCTTTACATGTGTGAGTGACCTGAATCGCGCCATCTAACAGAAATTTTAAGAACCACCGAGAAAGAGCTATTTGCTGTTGTGTTACGAGTTTACGTTCGGTAAACATTTATAATAGATGGCGCTGTTCGAAAATTCGAACGATTCGATGCAACGCTCCAGTCAGTCCATGCGTGATTTGTCTTGACAACTTGCGAATCGTTTCCAAAATTGTGTTTCTAGAAAGTTAGCGCCGGCGCGCGGGTTTGCCCGCGGGTTTTACATTTTATGATTGTTAAAATGTTTTTTATTAGGGAATGAGAAAGAATGCTAGAAAGTGAAAAAAAATATCTGCGATCTGCATTTGGTTCACACAGATACAATACTAATGTAATTATTGTAATATCTACTTTAAATATAAAGTACCTAAAGATTTAAAAATCTTTCTACTGTATGTAAGTAGGTACTGATAATACATTTTCTGACACGGTTAGGTACTAATTCATTGGTTTGGGTTGAATAAAATCAGAGAATAGAAGTTCATGTAAACTTAGGGTATACCTAAATCAGGCGATCAGCGTAGGCAAATTTACCTATTTTTTTTCTAATTACCTACCTACGCAATAGTGACACGTAGGTACTACTTACATCTATTGATTGAATCATATTTAATTTATGTGAAACCAGCAAGATAAGTGAATACACAGACAAACCACATTGATTTTTCATAACAATTGCACATTTTAGTATTATTAGCACACGTCAAAGTGCGTCGAGATAAATTGGTCTTGCCATCTAAGAAGTTTACCAAGAAAAAGGGGAAATAAAACATAGGGCAGTATTTTAGTAGTAAGTTGTAGGATGTTCTGATATTTAAAACGATGAATGATATAGGTACAGCAGTGGTGGCTCTGACTTACAAGTCAGAGCCACCACTGCTGTACATCATTCATTTAAGGTTTCAGGGTTTTTAACTGTCAGCGAAATGACGTTCTCAAAATGGTAGCTGTAGTTCCAATTTCGCTCGTCTGAACAGCTAAGTAAGTAGTAAGCACCATTCAGGTTTAGAATTGGTGACTGGGGCTACTACTGAGAACCATTCATACGAGTGCCATCCGTGTTTTATTGACGGTAAGTGTTATTTTTATGTACAAAGGATGCTTTTCTGCTTGAAGGTGATACAGAGTTATATTATAATAGTAATTACCCTTAAAACTTTAAAAAGTGTAAGATTTAGAAGAGGAAATACAAAATCAAACGTTAGCAACACTCGTTGATTGTCATCACATCACATACCTACCTACTCTAAATTTCAAATATTTCCCCCTAATAGGGACGTCAATTCTCTCTAAAAACTCACTTTGCCTGTCCCAGAGGGACGAAAGGAACCAAAAAAAACTCTCTGAAAAAGATCCGTTACTGAATTGATTCGAAAGGAAATATGAAAAATCGATTCACAAATAAAGAAATGATTTTCCAAAAATCAATCATTCGTTTTCGATGAAATTCGCAATGTAGGGGTTTACGGGGTGTACGTTACCCTAGCAAGAAAGTGTCTCCTATAGTTATATGAGTGGAACGTATAGTTGGTGCCTAATCTGCTGTAAATGTGCCCCTACATAAAAAATTGGTGCCCCTTGTCGTTTTGAAAAAAAAAACCGAAAAAACGATTCCTGGTCTCATATCTGGAAAAAATCCGTATTTTTACGCAAAAGGATTTGCACTGGATATGCTTCGTAATTTTCCCGCAACCACAATTCTTAACAATTCAAACAAACAAAAACTGATGTTCTAGGGTGAAATATCGATTCCCTGTATCGATTCAGTACTAGATATCGATTTGAAAAAACGTTTTTATTTGTTCCAAAAAATCGATTCTTTGCTCAATCGATCTCAGATTGACATCTCTATTTGGTCTGTTTTCAACTTTTCATGTTCTGTCAGTTGTTACTTGTTTTACAAATTTTCACACACAGCTTGACAGCATGACAGCTTGATTGATGGTGACAAATGGTGGTGTTATTTCTGACTAATACAAATTTCTTGAAGCATTTCATAATTACGATACTTTTGCTGTTGTGTTTAATTATTCTTTTTGATTACAGATTGAATTGCATCTCTGCCTAAGATGAATCCGACTAATAAACTTGCCTATATACGACATATGTATTCAGGGCCGCGAAAATCACGGAAAAAAGTGCAAGCAACATTGAAAAGACATCATGGAAATTCTTCTAATGATTTTTAGTGAGTAAATCAGATTCCCATAAGATTTCGAATCAGATTTACGTGAATGTACCTATGAGTGTATTTGATACTCGTTGGCCCGTGATGTAATGTCTTCGTTTGCCGTTGGTTTGCCGTTGGTTTGCCGCTATTTCTTCTGTAGACCCTTGTCTGTTACGATACCTCCAGGAGATTTATGACAATTGTTTATCTATTGTGTCTCGTCGATAACAGTAGGAAAAAAAGAAACGGCTAGCTCGATAAGGTTAGTTTCAAGTAGTGTATTGAGCAAGTTTTATCAAATTGCAGCCGGCTGGAAGCATGGCGTAACAAGAAAAAAAAAGTAGTGGAAGAAACCGCGGACTGCCCTGTTGTGTTTAGGTAGGTACAGACATATCAATATTTTTCTGTCTCTCAACATTGTTTTTAATAACACTACCTATTTCATTTATTTATTTTTTATTTCAGTCCAAATACAACTCAAGATCATGATCAGCTATCCAACCCTTCCACAGCTCAAGATACGCCCAAAACGTATTCACGTGGTATACCACAAATTCGTTACGAAGCCATAGCCTGCAGCTCTAGCTCTAATAGAGTTGAATCTGTTACAGAGCAAGTAGAGACTGTTGATTTTAATTGGCCGCAACCCGATCCACAGACTGAAGCTTATCAACTAACTGTGGAAAGAACATCAATTAGTTATGAACAAAAAGCAAGTAACAAAGATCATTATTTCTTGGTTCATGTATGTATAAATATAATGTATTTCTTGGATTGTTTCTCAGCTATTATTATTTTGATTCTAGGTCCAGGGTCAATTGCGAATTACCAAAATGAGTAAATGTTACTTCATTTGCTTTATATCTGTCACCCAACCATTGACTGTCATAGAAGTTAACCGGGATGAGGAATTTATCAACGCTATGATGCCGAAGTTGGTAACATTTTTCAAAACATGTGTACTGCCGGAAATTATTTTGAGACGAGTTGAGAAAAATGCTAAATGTCTAGACATCAAGGAATTAAAAGGTATGAAAAATATAAGTCTTACTCATTTCCTAACTTATTCCTCAGGTTTCTGAGGTGTGGGTTCAGTAAGAATAGTCTAACAAAACTGTGTAAATTCATTTGTTGCAGCGAAAACTGTGTCTCCCAGCAATTGATTCAGATCGCACGGAAATGATATAAATGGAAGTAAAAAGTGACAAGCAGAAGATTGATACTGCGCGGCGACGGCGGCGCAGCAAAAAGTAGCGTGTAGAAGAGAAGATATTTTATTATAGTATTTTTTATGTATCTTTGTATGGTGGTCGATGGTTCGAATCCAAGCCGACACTTTGCTTTGTGTAAATTATTTCATCACCACTGTTCAGAGGAGGCCTGAGTCTCAGCAGTGGGAACATTATAGACTAATTATTATGCTATTTTTGTACGTAGCGATGTATAGTTTATGTTATTTGTTAGTTTATAAGATTTTTCTGTGTACATATGTTTCACTCATGTATTTAGGTACCAGCCAAACAATTCAATTGTAAAAGAATATTTATTGTTCAAAGTTGTATAATAAGTGGGTATCCTTGAAACATAAATGTTATGGTTAGCTAGCAACCACTTGTGTGTTGTTGTGTAAGATACTTACACTTACGTGTGATGTTACATAAATTGTAATCTACGTACATAATTCTTTCTAATACTAAATTCAGAATCATAATTGTAAATATCATAATATTGAAAAAAGTATGTTATCTTTGTGTGGTGGTACGAGTCGATGGTTTGAATCCAACCAGAAAATATTTAGGTAAATGCAGTGAGAGTAAATAAAACGATATTTGTATGAAAATATTAACCATAGATAAATATTATTGATTTATAGTAAGATACAATAAAACGCTTTACAATTGAATACATAATCTTTTATTTATTTAGTATAGGTCACAATTTATTTACACCTTAGGTACTATTTAGGTTCAGTCACATTACAACAACCTATATAGGTACAATATACCTTTATTACCCAAAATAATTTGTTATGGTGAAAAGGTATCTGATAACGAGCCTAGAAACAAAAGTATGCATATCCCAATAATTATATTATTAAGAAGTAGATTGGAACATAACAATCCTCTAGTAATTTAAAGTATGCTCAATTAGTAAATTAATATTTGTTTTCGGTTTTTGCTATAATGTAAGGATATTCATCTTAAAAATAATTTGGTCCTCTTTCTTTATATTAAAGCCATCTGGACATTTTAATTTCCAACCATGTTTGAATAAAACGACATCTAGTGGAGTCGGAAGTTACTACTATTTATTTTGCATGTGTGTGTAAAGAGTAAATTCATGCGGCTAAATCATTATTATGTTCTAATCTTTGTATGATACCAGTTAACAAGCACAGTGATGGTCTAAAAAAATCAAGTTAATGCCCTAGGTTCCGCTAAGAATAAAGTTGTTTATTAAAAATTTCTATGATAGGTGTAAAAATTGAAAATGTTCGAAATTGTGGATGTGTCGCCATCTAGCGACAAAATGGCAGTGAGAGCAATTAGGGTTTCACCTTAAGTGACAGCCCTGGAGCAATGCCAATGTCAGTGCTATGCAGGCAATGTTATTTTCGAAGTACTGTTTTAATACTTTTTTAGTATTTTCCATAAAGCTTTTAGTAGAATTGTGTTTTTAATTTTGTGTTCAATAAAACTGCTGCGATATTTTTAGAATTCTATATACATGGCGGCAGGGACGCTCAAACTGAAACCATAAATTCGTCACATGATTCCAAAATTTCTACTTTCTAGCATAGACATTTTTCGTCGATCATTTAAAAAATTTGCTGTGCATTCATTTTTACGGCGTATGTCAATATTGCACATTTCTATGAAACAGCTGATTTTTTTTGATAACTGACAAAAGTTTTCTCCGCTTCTAGGATCATTTGCTGAATTCATGGCTTCAATTTGAAGATATCCGTGCCACACTGCCCAGAGTAACAAGTAACGTTATCGTATCAATACATATAAGAATACATAAACGTAATGGGTTGAACTTCGCTCGAATATAAACACAACTTCTTATGTAATCACATCAAAGCATACACATGAGTTATGAAAACTAATTTATTTCATATATCAAAGATTCCAGGCAAAATATTCCAGTTTTTGTAATACCAACATAATTACATGGGTACTTAAATTCCTTATTGCTTAACACCCATTACATAAATGAACATTAGATTTTTGGTCTGAAATGACAGGTACGTGAAAAATTTTACTTATTTGGGTTCCGTACCCAAAGAGTGCCAACGGAACCCTTTTACAAAATGTCTTTACATTGTCCTCACATATCACAGAAGCAACAAGAATAATGTTCCCACGTTGTTGTAATACCTTGATTTAAAAGAGTGTCCGTGGAGTTTCTTGCCCATTCTTCTCCATAGAGATCTACGTTTTGGAATAGGCAACTAGCTTCAACTTACCAACTAAGTGATCGACTTTTTGACCATTCAAAAGTACTTGTAAATGGTTTATAAATGCTTTTAGTCTGAAGCCTCCGTTGCCTGTCAGTTCGTCCCTCTGTTAGTCATGGGGCTGTACCTCATGAACCGTTATAGGTAGACAGTTAAAGTTTTTACATAGTGTTTATTTCTATTGCCATATATTATATACTAGCTTTTGCCAACGGCTTCGTCCGCGTGGAGGTCAAAAACTATCCCACGGGAACGTAGTACCGGGATAAAAAGTATCCTATGTGTTATTCCAGGTTACAGGCTACCTGTGTGCCAAATGTCATTCAAATCCATTCAGCCGTTTTTGTGTGAAAGAGTAACAAATATCCATACATCAAAAACTTTCAAATTTATAATATTATATACATATAGTAGGATTAAAATTATTAAAAAAATAAAAATAAGGTTATGAATTATAGGGAATCTCCATTCAAAAAACGTGTTTTTTTTTTCTGCGAGTTTTGCCTTGTGGTACGGAACCCTTCGCATGCGAGTCTAACTCGTATTTCTTTACGAATGTCTTTGTTTTCATAGTATCACCAGTGCCTGCAAACCCGATGCTAGTGTCTGAAGCTAGAGTAGCAAGATAGTGCTAGTAAGCTAGCAAGCTTGTTAAAACAGAACAATTCTCATTTTTTACTAACAAGCTACGGAGAGCGGCCAAAGTACAAATATCTACCAGGCCGCTGATTCTAGTAGAAGGAACAGTAGGGTTACTGTAGGTATGAGCCCAGCTTAGGACAACGGTTTCTAAGATGTAATGGGGGTAGGGGTTTAACACTTCACTCTCCCCTCCCTGACTTAAGGTAGCCCGTCCCATTAGCCGGGGATCGCGGAAGTTGCATCAGATCCCGTGACCCCGGTGCATTTTGGGAAGGGTACACCGGCGTGTTTTTAGTCAGTGAGGGTCTGACAGACCCGTCCGCCCATCCCAGGGCGTAGGCATGAGGATTTCTCACCGAAAAAAAAAGGATAGGAGTACAACATATTTGGGAAAAGGCTAGGCAGTTGGCGGTGAAGGTAGTTATAAAAGTGACCAATCAACAGCCTTGTTTACTATTGTCTTTCTCATTAGCAAGCGTTGTACCCGACTAAAGGCATGGCTTACCTCCCTCGTCTGCGATAGTAGAATAGGACAAAACGGTTGGCGTTTAATCTATCAAAGACTTCAGAAAACTAAGTTATGAAGGTCTTTTACGCGAGGAAGTTTGAAGAACGCTGCTTTACGAGGAATTCGTTTATAGAAAACGCGTTAAAAACACTATTGCCCGCAGCTTCGCCACTTACTACCGGTATTAAAAGTACTCTATGTGTAAATCCAGGTTACAAACATATGTGTACCCATCCAAATCCGTCCAGCCGTTTTATGGCAATCCTAAACCTACATCCGGACAAAATTTTTCGTTACTATGTATCGTTTATGTATGGATGAACCAAATCTAAAAAACAATTAACACATTGTCTAGTAGCCTTAGTTCTACCAGATATATATTGTGTTATTCTTTTTAAATTTAGTTTGAATTTCAAAAGAAAACGAAAAACCTAACAAAATGTTTCATTTTAATTTAAGGCTTGGAGAACTCACAAGCCTGTCCCGCTTCTGTTTTCTGCCAAAGAGTTTTGTTACACAAAAAGTAGCCGCCAGTACCATAATTACAAGCAAAAAATATAAGACAACAGAGCACAAAATATTTCACAAAGACAAAAAGAGTGATAATTGGGAAACCAGAATCATGTGCACAAGCCTTTATAGAGGTATAGTGTCTTTTATCAAAGAGATTTTAATGACAATGGACTTTTAAAGCAGTAATGAAGAAGAGATAACTATTTGGATGAAATAATTATGATGTTCAAGATGGTAATTTATTATAGTACTAATAAAGAAACTTTGTCCTTATTTTAGTTTTTTACTTCATCATCTACCTAGGCTTTTCTCAACAATGTTGGAGTCGGATTCCAGTTTAATTGGATGAAGCTGAATACTAGTACTTTACATGACCTCCACAACCCAGTTACTGGGTATAACGATACCCTTAGATAACACTGATTGACAGACTTTTGGGCTAATGACTACCCGTAAAGACTGTCAAAGATCTACAAATGCCAGGCGAGACCGACGTCTAAACGTACTTAACAGGTCTCGGTTTGTAATTTATTTATTTTAGTTAGTTAATTAAAATGGTAACACCAATTACATTAATTAACGTAGAAAAAATATTATTTCGTAGCAAATAATTAAGTTAAAATATGTGATTAAATTAAAAACCTAACATGGAACAGTGGAAGGGAGTCCCCCTTGCATACCCCTCACAGAACACCAGACATATACGCATAATTTTATACGCGTAATAGATGGTCACCCATCTACGGACCGACATTGCCAAGCGTTACTTAACCTTGAAGATACATCCATACTTTTGGTTTAAGTCGATTTGATGTCTTTATAAACATAGAGAGTTGAGACACCAAAGGTGAATGATTGGATCTAGAAAATCAAGTTATTACCGTGCACTTATTTAAAAAAAAACAAACAACTTTGTTTATTACTTTTAAGTAGGTACAAACTGTATATTAGATCAAATTTCGTTTTTAGGGTTCCATATCCAAAGGGTGGCAATGAAACCCTATAACTTAACCTCCTCTATCCGTTCGTCTAACAATTGAGATACATCTCATGAACTGTTATAGGTAGACAGTTCTATTTCTCACAACACCGAATGGAGTTGCGTCTGTCATGGCGGGCGACGTCGTGTCAATTCAGTCAGTTGTTGACTGCCGTTGCACGTGGTGGTCACTCGCAAACCCATTGGCTCTAAATCGTTAATTATTACTGCAATCCTTAATTGTTTAAGTCATTTAAGCGTCTGTAAAATTAAAATAGTGAACAGTCAACGCTACAGCGTATTTATTTCAACGTTTCCTGAAGTTTAACGCCCACTATGGATTCCCGTGCTGACGAAGTCACGAATCAGCAAGATGCAACAGCCCGGCCTTCCTGATATCCCGTTATATATAATCTGAATCTCGGAAACGACTCCAACGATTTTCATGAAATTCAGTATGCAGACGGTTTCGGGGCGATAAATCGATCTAGCTAGGTTTCATTTTAGAAAATGTCGGTCACCGAGATATTTATTGTTATATTGCAGGGTGGAACGGATCGTGGGCGAGTCTAACTCGCACTTGGCCGGTTTTTTTTTTGTCATTTCTGTAAGTAAACGACCTCACATAGTTTGTCAAAGCAAGTATATCGACCCTCAAAAGTTTTAACAACCTCTTAAGTAATTGCCCGATGAACTCCAAAAATGGCCGGAGATGACAATATCGTAAGCAAAATTTTGTTTATGCACTGATAGGGAAATTTTACGGGTCGTCAGAAGCCTTACCAAGGGGTATCGTGTTACCCAGTAACTGGGTTGTGGAGGTCATATATGCAGTCGCTCCATGAAACATATTGGTATTCAACAGGTTTGACTGGAAGCCGACCCCAATATAATTGGAAAGAGGCCATGCAGAAGACGAACCTTTATCAACAACAAATTTCTAGTATTACATTAGAAGACTAGAACTACGTAGGTCAAAATAATAACTAGATTTAGAACCAACTACTTCATAAGACAGTAGAGGGTCCGTTTACTCAATGCTAGTTAGAAAGCGAAGCCCTCCAATTTACTTCGTTAGCTTTAAGGATCAGACAGTTGAGGTATCAGATATCTTAACCACTGGCAATAAAGCCAATGCTTGTTAACATCTTCTTAGGTGAATTAGGTAATATTCATTAATAAAAGGTAAGTAAAAGGTACTATATCCTACTAATATTATAAATGTCAAAGTTTATATGTATGTTTGGATGTTTGGATGTTTGTTACCCAAACACGCAAAAATGGCCGAATGGATTTGCATGAAATTTGGCACAGATAGTTAGTAACATAGGATACTTTTTATTCCGATAGTAAATTCCCGTGGGAACATTTTCAACCTCCACGAAGACGAAGCCGCTGGCGAAAGCTAGTAATGACATATATAGGTATTGAAGAGGAGGATACAATAAAGGGTGACAAATGCATCAACGCGCAAAAAATTTAACTCGTGTTTAAAAAACAATATGCTCTTCCATACATTTTGAGCGGGTTTTCTATGAAACAACTGTTTTTTTTATAAGCCACGTAAAATTGCAACGCCGGGAGCGTATCAGAAACATGTACTCAATCCATGGGAAAAGATGTATGGCGGTTGTGACAAATTTCAAATTTCAGCATCATGTGTGTCATTTTCATGGTTTTCGAGGGTGCCGAAACCAAAAATGAAGTCAAACCTAAAATCCAAGATGGCGGTTCCAAAAACTTTTGAATTTTTCTTCTTGAGTGTCATTTTCACGATTTTTGAGAGTGCAAAAGCCGATAGCGAGGTCAAAATGAACGTCCAAGATAGTAACATTTTCATGAGAGGTTCTAAAAACTTACTCTAGATGGCTCTGTATTAAAAACGGGTATTAAATTCACACTTTTTCGCCATCTCTTTCTATGATATATGAAAAAGTGTTACAACTGGGCCATCAATGCCCTACCCAGAACCTTACCATAACTCATGTGACCTTACTCTAGTTATAAAACAAATGAACATCACACTTCGTACATCATGTTTACGTTCGCAATATGCATAGTGATTACATAAATATGCATAGCTTATAACTTCATCGTTCTTGTGTGGAGGTAGTTAATTTTAATTTATTCTTGCGGGTAGGTGGCACTCAATGTATCTCTGTCGCACTCGATACCGGCTTCATCCATCAAGTTGGCTTTACAAGCTTTTTAGGTAAATAATTGTACTTTAGTCTTTCGTGATATAATGGAAGTATTTTATATTTGTTGTATTTTTTATATGTCGTAATATACCGAAGCTGATGCGAAGTCACTAAAGACGCGCCGACCTTCCCTAGCACGTCAGCGTCAGTATAGTTTTCGCAACAAACTCCGATCTGCAGGCCAAGGTGCTCGCGCACACATGGGAGTGGTGAGAGGAGGCAACACGCCGGTGCGTTACTCTGCTCTCCCAAGAAATCGCGGCACAGCGGACAGACCTCCGGCGAGATCTCATGGTGACATGGAGAGTGCGAATGTCGCAACCCAGTGCTGGGCAAGCCACAATTGCGGCGGTAAGTCTCCTCTTTGACGAGTGGATTTAGAGGCGCCACGGCGTCCTCTCCTTTCGCCTGACGCAGGTCCTCATCGGATACGGTGGTTTCGGGAGGTTCCTGTTTCGGATAAGGTGGTAGGAAACGCCCGAGTGTTTCCACTGCTTAGATCGCCCAGAGAACACGGTGGAGCATACGTTGGAGGTCTACCTGGCTTGGGCGAAGCACCGTCGTGTCCTCGTGAAGGCGATCGGCGGCGGCGATCGCTCGCGTCTGGCCCTGGTCCAGGCTATGGTACGGAGCGAGAGTGCATGGGTAGCCATCACCTCCTTCTGCGTAGCATTAATGCCGGCAAAGAGGGAGGCGGCGCACGTGAGGGAGAGGCAGTACTAGTCGCCGCAGGAGATGCCCTGGGCGTCGGGAATCTTAGGTTGATTCCCGGCCACCGTAGGCACGGGCTTGCGGATGGCGAGTAATGGGTAGCTCGACGTCCGATAAAGAATAAATTAAACAAAAAAAAATTGAAGACACAATATGGCGCCAAAAATCGGCCATTGTTTTCAATTTTAATATATCCAGTGTCACTCACCATTAAGACGAATCTAACCGAACCTCTCAAGCTGAAATCGATCAAGCCGTTTAGGCTACAGAGCGTGTCAAAGAAAAATACATACATACACCCGAAAAACATAACCCTCTTTCTGGCGCAGTCGGTTAAAAGACAAATGACTTCAACAACACAAAATACTACCAACTGAAAATAGCTAATATTTTCACTTTGCAGTTTTTATTTTGGAAGTCTGTTGTTTGTTTTAGTAAAAAAAAATATTCACTTTTTAGCTATGGTACCTGCCCACACTAATTCGTATACCACTACTTGCTGTGTAAGCAACAGTGACAGCTGAAGCATTAGAACATCATCAAGATTCATAAAGGGGATTAAATACGTATTATCGAAGCTAAAGCAAAAACTCCATCAGAATAGTTTATAAAATATATATGGGACAATTCCTAAAGGCATAGTATATATATCCTTTAAAAAAAGAATTTGTGAAATCGATCCTCAACTGTCGAAGATATCACAGAACATATAAACAAACGAATTGAGAACATCCTCCTTTTGAAGTTCGGTTCAAAATTCGTCGCGCTGCATCCCAATGCTAATATAATGTGCGACTTACCTTGATAAGTCCAATAGAAGAGTCAGCTCGTTCCAGACTGCAGATGCTGAACTGGATGGAAGGCAAGTCGAGTCGGTGTGACAGCTGCCGCTGGAATGTTTGGTGGCGGGTCGGGACTATTGGAAGAGTAGTCTGGCGCAGGACCTGGGGACAAATACACAATGTTATTAGCCTGCGTTCTATCCGACAGAAACTGGCGCACTAATACGTGAATACGCGATCTTTTACCTGAACAATGAAGTACAAGTAAAGTAAGGTAAGGTCGTCGGATATAGTTGAAATCTATTTAGAAACCGATGGATGGTTTAAAATGTACTTTATTTAATAGAAAACAAGCAGTTCATTTATAGGATAAAATGTCATCCGAAAACATCCATTCGGTTTGGTGGCTGTAGACACGCAACTTGATTGATTGCACAAGTATATCATACTCATATGATAGCCTGAAGATGACCTGAGTTAGTTTAGGAGCAGAGTAATTAGCCTATAATGTTCCCACTGCTGGGGCACAGGCCTCTGTGAGAGGGAAAGTGGAGCATATTGTGTAGTTTCTACACAACATGCCGGTTCCCTCACGATGTTTTTCTTTACCGTTTTGAGAGCAGTGCTGATGAAACAAATTACACAAATTGCACATATGTGCCTGCCTGGGTATTTTTTTTGGGTGAGAAATCATCAAATAACTTCTCCCGCTCTGGATGGAGCGGGAGGGCGTGTCAGACTTTTACTGACTAAAACCCACCCGTGTTCCTTCAGTTGCATGTGTGCCACGGGCCACGGTATCTCTTTCGAACAACCCGCACCTCTAGCAGGCATCGGCCCTTGTGCACCCCACAAGTTGATGCTGACATCTCTTTGAGGCGCGCGTGGAACACAACATGCCGTCGACCCAGGCTTGGTCCTTACCAGACAGCGAGCTAGCCATTACTCGCCGTCCGCAAGCCCGCGTCTACGGTGGCCGGGAATCAGCCTGGGAATCCCGACGCCCAGGGCAGCTCGCGCGGCGGCTAGGACCGTGAGGGTGCATATAATGGCTCTCCCTCACGTGCGCTACCTCCCTCTTCGTAAGTATCACTGCTTCGCAGAAGGAAGTGACGGCTACCCATGCATGAACACGGCGGTGCTCCGCCTAAGTCAGGCAGACCTCCACCGTATGCTCCACCGTGTCCCCCAGGCATATCTACGCAGTGTACCTGCCTAGGTACGAACTCTCGACACGCCGACACGTAAGTCGGTGCCGTTATCACTGGGCCACCAACGTTCCTCGTAAAATCCTTGTGAAATCTTAATACTTAATTTTAAAAACCAATCGACGATTATCTCAGGTAGCACAAAATAATATTATTATTGGCAATTCTGATATTGCTATACCCTAAAACAACACAAGATCAACAGCTACAACTTCAAAATAACGCAGATGACCTTCAATTTTGAACTCTATTTGTTTGGCTTTAAAACATTCCTAGTAGACCTTACAAGGTCGTTACGGTAATTTAATCAACTTCAGAACGGTTTTACGATTACACTGATTTAAGTTAGTACTTAAATTGAAATCCAATCACGCAGGACACTTACCAGGTAATAAATTATGTGATAGTTCATTTAATTTATGTTAATATGGTTTGTGAATTCGAATAGGTCCTGTGGGGCTTCCAGAAGTGACTAACTTCTCGGACGCTGGCGAGTAGCAGATCCCAAATATGTAGCTCATTAATCAGTAAGTTCCTCAAGACAACATCGATTCAATCTTACAGGTCGAAATGGACCGTGCCTTGGATAGCACTTAAGCTAGTCCTGCCGGTCATTCGTAGATCTTTGACAGTCACTACGGGTAGTCAAAAAACCACGTCTTGCAACCAGTCTTACCAAGGGGGTGTTAACGCTCTTATCTGGGTTGTGGAGGTCAGATTGGCAGTAGCTCCATGTAAAATACTGGTATTCAGCTGCATCCAGTTAGACTGCCAGCCAAGCATAACGTAGTTGGGACAGGCTCGATAGATTGAAGTCGAAATGGACCTATGATCTTAGGTCCAGAGATCATTTGATCTTCAGACAAAAGGGAGCTGCATAGAATTCAGCCAGTGCTCCAAATGAGAAGACAGGTAGTAGGTAAATGCGCAGTGTGGATTGAGAGTTGCTATATGTGTTCCGTGTGGTGCCGGACGTAAAGAATAGCACCATCCCATTTCTTCCCCTGGGTGTCGTAGAAGGCGACTAAGGGACTTACTAGAGAATGGGCAGCAGCGTTCTCTATGCATTTTATCACCATACTGCGATCGCCAACCCGTCTCCCAAGCGTGCCGATTATGGCAAACCCTCCTTTTTTGGGAGGCTTATTTCCAGCTGTGGACGTCTATCGGCTGAAATGATGAAGATGATATGTCTTCTAATTGTTAGTTTCCATTCAGTAGTTTTTGAGTTTATCGCAAACAGACAGACAGACAGACACATTGAAGAACTATAGCAGGTTTTATCAGAATATCAGCACTGCAGTATTTGATTTTTAATTTTTTCAAACATCGAAACTCCATGCTGTGATAGGAGCCTTTTTGGCCTCACACAGATCTTCCTTTTTTGCTATTTTTTTTTTTATTATTTCCTTAGATTTCAATATATTTTTTTTTGTTTGCATTTCTTTATTTCATTCTTATTTCCATATGGAAAGGCCTTGTCAAGCACTAGACTGATAAAAGCTATGATGATGATATTAAACTGTTAATTTAAAAGAAAACTTCTAATAAACAACTTCACATACAGACTAGCTTTGGAGCATTACACCGCAGAATTTTAGAATTTCTCGAAAAAAAAATGTTAATTAACTGTCCATCTGCTTTCAAATAAATAAGTATAAATTTGCTCAAAGGAAATTGGACCACGTACATAAGCACTGAAAGCTCAAAGCTAAGAAAGAGCAGAAAAGCAACAGCTAAGTATAAACGAGTGCTTACATATTGCAAGCCCGGCTTTGGTTAAATCGGGCTAAATTGTAAATAACACTTAAAACGGAGTGCTAACCAACGATTAACTATTTTGCAAAGCTAACAACGCAGAGGTAAAGTTTTGCTGAATGCGTTCGTACTTCAATTTTATTGAATGTGTATCTAAGTTTATGGATATTGTGTTTTATATTGATACGATCCTAAATTACTTTTGTTTTTATTATTTTGCAATAGGATTGGAAACATTAAATAAACAGCCCATAATATTCCCATTGCTGGAACCAGGCTTCCTCTCTTCGTTATTGGAAACATCGATAAAATGTTAAAAAATATAAAGAATCTTTTAGTATATAGATATAGTCTTCTTCTTCGTCGTCATACTCTAGGCAGAGTGGTCGTGGTCGTCACATCAGGGGTGGTGGCAAGCTTCACAATCCGCCGCCATTCCTCCCGTACTGTGGCTTTTCTTAAACATTCGTGGAGTGCAGTTTTAACCTGGTCGGTCCAACGCATTGGAGACCTGCCGCGTGCTCTTGTACCTTCAACCTTTCCCTTTACTACAAGTTGCTCCACAGATATGTCTTCTAGACGTGTGACATGTCCAAAGAAAGTGAGAATACGACATTGGACGATGGAAGAAAGAAGCTGTTTAATACGAAGCTCTTGGAGGATTGAGACGTTGGTTCGGAATTTTGTCTAGGTTATGCCAAGCATTCATCTCCAGGACCACATTTCTAGGCCGTCTATCTTCTTTTTCTCGCTTTCCTTTAAAGTCCATGTCTCAGCACCGTAAAGAAATATGGGAAACACTAATGCCCTGATAAGTCGTATTTTAGTGAGCTTTGTGATATTTCTGCTTCTCCATATTTTTCTAAACTGATCCATGGAGGACCTGGTGATAGCCACGCAATTAAGTACTTATTAAGATTTCACATGAATTTTACGAGGAACGGTGGTGGCCCAGTGATAACGGCACCGACTTACGTGCAGATCTCGTCCGCGCATCCACCGCTGTTTGGTATTAGTGCCCCAAGGTAAATGTATGATTGGATGACGTCACAATTCGCAATTTTAATGACTACTGGCGGATTGTCGTTAGCTCGATCGACAATCATGATCATGGTGGATATAGTACGTACGACAAAAGTGGGGTTTTGTAAACTAAAGTCTCGAATAAGGAATGAAGTGATCCGCAGGAGAACCAAGGCAACTGAGATAGCCCTAGGAATTGCTAAACTTAAGTAGACATTACTCGCAGAACAGATGGCCGATCGGGTTGAAAGGTTTTGGAATGGCGACCGCGTACCGGAAGACGTCGAGTTAGAAGGCCTCCCACAAGGTGGCCTATGACCTTGTGTAGACGGCTGGAATCTGCGGGATGTGAGATGCACAAGACCTGTCGAAGTGGAAGAGCTTGGGGAAGGCCTTTGTACAGCAGTGGACGTGTTTTGGCTGAAACGATGATGATGATGAAGGCCTGGCCGGAACCACTAGGCCACCACTGCTCCTGATGCGGCAGAGATATTCGTTGTCATTCTCATTTTACACAAACCACAATCCTTCTTTGGTTCTTAGTGCCTCGATATTCTCCAGTGCTACGGCTGATTCCCAGACGGGAAAATAGTTATACAGGTATAGGAATAGGAATTTCTCAGTTAAGAGTCTAGAATTGGCCAGGTTGATGGCAATAGGCTCGTCTCTATTACATGGGACTAAAAAATTGCGAAATGCGGGTGTATGTACTGTAGGTACACCACTGCCTAACTATTTGGGGAATACTGTTTTTTTTTTTTTAACTTCATACTATTGTTTCAAGACTTTTGTGTAAATATGAATTCAAACTGTTTGTTCTCGATTTTCACAATTTTCCTGTTTTATTTATCTCATCATAATTTCAGCTGAAAGACGTCCATTGCTGGATATAGGCCTCCCCCAGGCTCCTCCACTACGACCGGTCTTGTGCTTCCCACATCCAGCGGACTCCTGCGCTCTTCACAAGGTCATCGTCCACCTTGTGGGAGGTCTTCCAACGCGACGTCTTCCGGTACGCGGTCGCCACTACAAAACCTTTCGACCCCATCGGCCATCAATTCTGCGAGCAATGTGCTTGCCATGCCTAACTTTATGTAAATTATTCCACTGTTCTCAAAACGGTGAAAGAAATCATCGTGAGGAAACCAGCATGTCCTACAACTAAAAATACGAAGACATATGACATCTACCAACTCGCACTGGGCCCGCGTGGCACTCTCTCTCACCAAAAGGAGGCCAGAGGTCTTAGTGTAAGTTTCATTTAACCATCTCGATCAAACGCATTGAGCGCGTTTGGCGCTCCGATTGGCCCTGGGTTGGCGAAGGACCAATCGAAGCGCCGAACGAGCTCGGTGCGTTAGATCGAAATGGTTAAATGAAACTCACACTAGGGCCACTGTATCCCAGCAGTGTTAACATTATATGCTGCTAATGCCTGCCACATCTAGCTAATATTAGCCTGCGGTTAACCAAGGCGCTTTCCTTATTAACTTCATATTTAATACGGTGCCAAAGCGACGTCTAGACAAGTATTATTACCTAAGCAACACCTGGTCGTGTTATGAGCATATAAACCAATGTTACGAGGAGTTATAATGGGAGTAGAAGAGAGAGAAGAGTAGATAACTCAGACTATGTGAGGCACTTCAGTTAGGGCTTCACTTTACTACCAAGCTTAATAAACCAAACCATGAAACCAGAAAATAGCATCAAAACATATTTTTCCCCATTCAAAAGAAACCCCCGACCCCATTTCTTTACGTGGGTGTCGTAGAAGGCGACTAAGGGACTTACTGCTGCCAGGGGTGCGGGTTGTTCCAAAGAGATACCGAGGCCCCTGGCACACAGGCAATAGAGGGAACACGGGTGGGTTTTAGTCAGTAAAAGTCTGACACGCCCTCCCGCTTCACCTAGAGCGTGAGAAGTTATTTGATGATTTCCCACTCAAAAAAAAAAGGGATTTACTGGAAAATGGGCAGCAGCGTTCTCTATGCATTTTTACAACCATACTACGATCGCCAACCCGCCTGCCTAGCGTGGCAATTATGGCAAAACCCCCCTTTTGGGGAGGCCTATGTCCAGCAGTGGACGTCTTTCGGCTGATATAATGGTGATGATGAAAATCAAAAAGCTGTGGTGGCTCAGTGGAAATGAATGCGACTTACGAGTTATAGATTCGGACCCAGGCATGCACTTTACTTTATGTAAATAATTTCATCACCGCTGCTCTCAAAACGGTGAAGGAAAACATCGTGAGGAAGCCGGCATGTCCTAAAACCAAAAATTGGAAGACAAGTTACATCCATACAGCAGGCTTAGCATGACGCTTTATATTTCTACGAAGAACAGACAGTGCTTTTTCTACACAAAGATGAAGATACACAAGATATCCTTCTACAATCTGTCATTTTGTCTTTCGTTTCTAACGATCTTTGTCTAGGTCCTTTTATATGTAGACTATTTCTTCCCAAACTGTCAAAATCACACTCACCACAAACTTTCTACTCGACGGCCACAAATTACATACGATTATCTACAAAATCATGATTCGTTTTGAACGCGTAACTGTGATAATTAATAAAAGAACATAGCTATCTAGTTCTATTGTACATCATTTAGTTAATAGTCATGTTTATTCTTCCGTCGACAAATCGGTGCTCGTGCTAAGCCTGCTGCAGTGGGAACAAATTAGGCTGATTATAATCAAAGAAATAATGAAAGAAAACATTAAGTCCTTAAAAAGTCGGAATTTATTAGTGGTGAACAATCTTGTTTCGACATTAATTTAACCAGTACTTAATTTAAAGGCAATTCCAAAAAGCCACTATTTGAAGCCGAAACAACATTTAATTAATAGTATCGTAGAATAAATTACAGCTGCTTCAGAATCTATCCAACCACTAGCCACAAATCTCTATGAGCTCATTATAAGGGGCTAAGAAACTTTGATGCGTATTAAATTTTGTAAATTAAAAGAGAAAATGCGTTTCGGTAGATACCAAGTAGCCGACGGCGGGTAGACGGTACCTAGTTTCGAATATCAAAAGAAAATTATTCAAATAAAATTATTGTATTTTATTATCTGTTAAATAAATTATTATTATTATTCAAATAGAAATAACACTAACTTAGACATGACGCCTGGTTCTGAGAAATTTGATAAAGGTACTGCTTAGGCTGATTTCCCATTTGTGGATGAGAATTTTCAGTTTTCGGTGTAAAACCAACTTATGGCAAAACATCAATAGGAATTTTATTTTTTTTTGGGTTTTTTGCTTCACACGGTTTGTGCATTTAGCCAGTGTCAAGTAATTTTTTTTTCAATAAAGTAAATGGCCCGATATCGGGCACGAAGTTACAAAACAGTCATAGTCGTCTTTAGTCAGTCAAGTCAAAGTTAAAGTTATTGTAAAGCGGTAGTAACTTTACAACAACCTAATAGGAGTTTTTGGGGGGAACACGAAAAGTCCGCGTTAGTCACTTAGTTTCACCTTCACTACATTTGTGCACTCACATGTAACTAAATTGAATAATTCACTACCAAAATTATACAGTTGAATTCGCTATTGTTGACATGTTCCAACGCGATCCCGCCAAAAATTCATCAATAGGAATTACAAAGTCATTGAATCAAAATAGACAAAGAGAGAGTCAGCACTCTATAAACGTCAAAGTATTAGTCATAGCATGTTTACATGTTAACAACATTAAAAACAGTTTCACCTACCATCACTTATACTAGGTGAAACTGTTTTTATTTTAATTTCACATCTGAAGTTCTGTTCTTATGAGTAACACCATCCAACCTTCGCCATCCTTTCATTACGATTAATATTTTTGAACTAGATGGCGCCGGCAATTCCTAGCTGACAGAGGCATGAGAAAGAATTTCGAAACAAACTTCTGAGTTTGTTTCGGAATTCCTTCTCATGAATGTTGAGAACCCATTATGGATCAACACCATAACCTCTGGGTCATGGTCTCTTTTAAAGACCAAACACTATATAAACAGGATTTTATATGAGTCTAACAACGCAAGGCCATGTCTGGAAGGGCCTTTTGAAGTAATAGCCATTGCAGCTTTGAGCTGACCTGTCTCAACAGACGGCATGCATGCATCAGTCATCATGTAGCGCAGCTCTATTTTAGGGAGCACAACGACCCGTCACATCAACGTCCCACCATGGATAGGAGCTCGGTAACTGAGGATCGAGTACAAATAATACCTGACCGTTAGATGAGAGTGTAGCCTTATACCAAGAATTGTCGGCAAAAAACAAGTATAATATAATTATGATAATGTTTATCTTACGATCACTCCGAGCATTGTAATAAACGAGAGGGCGAATGTTGTTTAACAAGAGTACATTATATTTATACAAAAGCCCTGTATATTGTTTTGTTGCTATGTTAGGTTTTTACGTCGTAGATCGTTTGTTTTTTGACGTAAGTTTAGACTTCGAATTAGGTGGGCGTACCCTTTATGTGCCCTTTACGTTAAGGCAATATTTACAAGTTGTAGATGTTTAAATTAGACTCGTGTTTGTTTCTGAGATTTCGTTGAGGTAGGCATTGGGAGTCATATATTTGAACAAAGAAATTGGTTTAAGAACAACTTTATTTCTCGTAAAGAATTTCATAATTCACTTACTGAGAAACAATATCTATAACTAGCATTAAATATCCGGTATAAATAAATTAGAGCGCACAGATTTACTTGTATAAACTAACAAAACAGAATAGAAAAATGTGGGTAAACAGATAACATAAATTCGATCGTAAGTTAACCAAACACAACATGGATGTATGAATTTGATTTTTTACTAGATGTGGTGTTGATGGCTAATGTTTGTATCACACACATGATAAATAGAAAACGTCGTTTTTCTATGGCCCACCCCCATAACAGGTAAAAGGAACTACATATGTCTACGTGCAAAAATCAGCTTGTAATGTTTCCACAGCTGGGACACAGTCCTCCTCATTGCGTGAGAGGGATTGACCCGTTATCTACCACGCAGGCCTAGCGCGGGTTGGTGGATGTCAGACGTCTTCAAATTTTTGGTTCTAGGAGGTATCCTCACGATGTTTACCTTCACCATTTTGAGAGCAGCCTGCTTGGGATCGAAACCACGATCTACAACTAAGTAAGTCGCAGCCATTACCACTGGGCCACTTGAAGGGTTAAAAAATCAACTAAAATACTTCTCCATGAGAATAGAAAGCTACCATGAAAGCAACCTCAATGTGTATTCTAAACAAATTACAATCACCACACCAAATGCTGATAGTGTTGGCTTTTCTCGAAAAAAGATTTGATTTGCAATGTCAATCATCTCTTTTTTTTGTTGAGTTGTAAATCATCAAATCAATTCTTCCGCTCTGGGTGGAGCTGGAGGGGGCGTGTCTGACTTTTACTGACTAAAACCCACCCGTTTTCCCTCAGTTGCCTATGTGCCAGGGGTTGCGGTATCCCTTTCGAACAACCCGCACCCCTGGCAGATTATCTCTTTGATCCGCATTGAAAGCACATATTATGCAGCTCTGAGCAGAGGAATCCCAAAATCTGATAAGAATGATAAACAGTATAAATTCTACAACTGGTTCTCACTGAGAATTCCCTTTGGAAATACCAAAGACAATGTATCTTACACATAAATCGTACTAACACCTCGAATATCACTTGATAGAAAAGCTTGCTACGTTTACCACTGACACTTATTATAGTTATCTTTTTCGATTTATACTGACGTTAAGTTTCCGAAGTATTTCTTCATTTTTAAGCCGGGAATTCAGATGTCAGGTAGGCAGGTATCTTGCACAATGATGCGTAAGTAGATTGCATACTTAATACATTTGTCATTGATCTTCGTTTTGTGTAAAATATGTCACTTTAGGTTCTATAAAATTCATACTCAGCCTATAACGTTCCCATTGCTGGGACACAGGCCTCCTCACTGCTAGAGGGAGTGGGTCGTAATCCACCACGCGGGCCCTGTGTGGATTGGTAGATGTCACATATCTTCGAATTTTTGGTTCTAAGATGTTTCGGCTTCCTCACGATGTTTTCCTTCACCGTTCGAGAGCTACCTACACAACTCATACATATTAAATAGTAGTTCGGTTAAATACATCATCATCTGCCTAGCCTTTTCCCAACTACGTTGGGGTCAGCTTCCAGTCTAACCGATTGCAGCTGAATACCAGTATTTTACATGGAGCGACTGCCTATCTGACCTCCACAACCCTGTTACTGGGTAATACGATGCCCCTTGGTAAGACTGTTTGTCAGACTTTCGGGCTTCTGACGACCCGTAACGACTGTCAATGATCCACAAATGACAGCCGGGACCAACGGCTTAACGTGCTTTCCGAGACACGGAGGGGTCTTGGTATGTAAAAATGGTCACACACCTACGGACCAACCGCGGCAAGCGCAGCTTAACCTGATTGATCGATCCGTGCGGCTTATATTACTTGGCCACAAGCCCCTCCCATATGTTTGGTAGTTCAGTAGTTTGGTTAAATAATAAATTAAATTAAAAAAAGGTAAATTAACCAATTTAATTATAAAATTGATAAATTTTAGAAATCGTGCACTACCAAAGTTATCACTATCACCAATTAGTGTTATGACTAGGGATCGGATAATCGGATGCAAATTTACCTAAAGTTAATTTTTAGTTACGAAAATATGGAAGCGGCTTCTTAAAATATTTTTTTTGTACAAAAATCCTGGGATGCCAGCAACACCGGGAATGCATAACTAGTCAGTTGTATAGTATGGAAGCGACTTCTAAACGATTAGGATTACATAACTATTCAGACGCATATTTATTAAAAAATTACCCCGATGGAAATTTGGTACCTAGGGTGTAAGTCTGTAAGAGTAGGTGGTAGTGGTGTTTGTTAGTAAAAACATTTTTTTTTACATTAAATTAAAATAAATTCGGTACAAAAGCGCATTCCATTTTAGCCAAAATCAAAATCAAAATATTTTATTTCACATAAACCTGCAAGGGCGCTTATGAAACGCCAGAAGCTAGGTGCATGGTTCCAATTTGTCGCTTCCTATGGAGAAGAGCCGGCAAGAAACTCCACGGTTACTCTTTTCAAAATAATTGGATTTTATAATGTTTTCAAATTACAGTGATATTAGATATGGGAGGACAGTGCAGGCCTGTCAATAAGTACCAGGTACTTAGAGGAATGAAAATAAAGAATAGAAACTGTAGGCCTACAACGTTCTCTCATTCACAATATGTAAAAGAATCTACATAAGTAAAATCAACCTATTTAAACCAAGTGATATGATTTCCATGAGAATCACTAATAAATACTCGATAATACAAGTGTTGTATAATGTCAAACAATGACGAGAATATGTCAGAAAGTGTAAAAAATAAAATTAATAAAATTAACATTGTAATTCGGAAGCAGTTAATAGACGCTCACATAGTTATGGTGCTAATGAGTTACCAGGGAAGCCACATGTGCAGAAGGACTTAATGCCAAACTTCCTTGTCTTCAGCGTAGTCTTTTATCTTATAATATGCTTTTTTGATAAGGACACGTTTGATGTGAGTTTTAAACTTTCCATCGCTAAGTTCTGTAACCGATTTTGGCAACTTGTTATAGAAGCGGATACTGTTTATTAGAAATGACTTGCTAGTTTTAGTTAATTTAAAGTTTAGAATCACAATTTCATCTTTACTACGTGTATTTAGATTATGGACGTCGCATCTTTTTTTGAAAAGACCTAAATTTTTGCGAACATAAGTTATTTTCTAGGATATAAAGAGAAGGCAGAGTTAGTATGTCAACTTCGTTGAATTTGTTTCTAAGAGACGCGCGAGGCCCCATTTTATAGATTGCGCGGATTGCCCTCTTTTGTAGAATGAAAACTGAATCTACGTCAGCTGCCGACCCCCACAGCAGAACGCCATAAGACATAATACTGTGAAAATAAGCAAAGTATACTAACCTAGCTGTGGCTACATCAGTCAACTGCCTTATTTTTCTTACTGCGTAAGCAGCTGAGCTTAATCTACTTGAAAGAGCTCTAATGTTGGCACCCCATTGCAATTTATATATTGCAATAGCCAACCTCTCAACTTTAGGTGAATATGCATCCGAATATCCGATCTCTAGTTATGACACAATATCACGCAATCTACTTGCATAGCATAATAATCAGCCTATAATATTCCCACTGTTGGGATACAGGGCCTCCTCTTTCTGTCAGAGAGAATCTACTTGCATACATTTGTGCAAATACTTGTACAATATCAAAGTCATTTCAAACTAGGCTGAGTGTCAGCTCTTTTTGAATATCGAAAAATATGCCTGCCCTTCACAACTTCAAGTGCTTTAGCTGGGAAGAACAAGTGGCGCAAGAAACTCCCTAGCAGCGCAGCTATCTGTTAAGTTAGAAAAACTTTGTTCTATACAATAGTAGGTAATTAACATTACGAAACACAAAAAACATTAAATTTTCCATATTTCAGCTAGCACACGCCAATATACCAACAAAATATTGAAAACTATAGGCACTCAAGCAGAAATAAATAATTTTAAAAAAACACGCACTCTCTAACGGAATTAATTCACTAAAAAGAATTAGTAATTCATTCATTTGTATTCAGATGGTTTCAGCTTATGGGCCAGCGCCCACTGGCGGCACGGCATGGCAAGGGATTTTTAAGCAACGAATGGAAATATAATTTAATAGTATGACAATAAAATTTAAATTTCAACGGCAACGATGCCGCGGTATCCTTAGACCTGCCGCGACGTCCTTGGCATCATCATTGAAATTTGAATTTTACTGTCTTACATATAACTTATATTCCTCCGTATTCGTCGCATAAAAATGCCTTGCCGTGCCGTTAGTGGGCGCAAGCCCTTAATCTCACCACTTCCAAGAATATTATTGTTTGAATAACATTATTAAATGTAATTAACCTCAACTGTCAAAATAAACTAACAACATTGTCATTTAAAATTAGAAATTTGGGTTTATTTATGTGTCAGTCTAGTATACAAAATAATCAAATCAAAACACTTAATTCGTAATTGGAACCACAAATTAGCTTCCACTTTATCTGATACTTTTAAAATAGACCATGTAATATTCCTGGTTTAAGTTATGCAAGTACTTCACCCAATCGGCTTAAACTGTAACAAACTTCTATTCATTTAAGTCCATATGGGTTCCCCGTATTTCTGCAACTACTTTAAGTAGCCTTTCTTATTGTTGACCGTAATAAACTTATATAAATGTGCTTGATGTATGTTTATTGTGACAGTTTACCTCTATAAAAACAAATGAAATGAGTTCATTGACCTTTTTGGGTAGGTTAATTGATATGACTGTACAAAAAAAATGGATAAACTAGTCAGTTGTCAGTTAGACTAAATACTTCATTAAGAGAGCTGACTATTTTATAAACTCAATCACGACATTTTTTCTAGTCGTAATATAATTATTAAAGTTTGATTGTTTTTTCTTTTCTTATCGTTGATTCCGGCTGTTTCATTAGCTATGTGTTATTATTATATGTATTTATTGTAAGTCGATTTTATTTCATTTAATTAAATTTAGAATAATAACGCAGTCACACAGACAGGCTTGAAAAGCGAATAATTTTTTTTATATACTATAATTATATATCCAATATACTATATTTAATATATTATATAATATAGAATATGTTTAATATGTTTTAATAATTGGTCGGTCGGTTGGTTGGTTTTTATAATTGTATTAACATAGCTTTTTTTAAACGACTTCCAAAAGGAGGAGGTTCTCAATTCGTCGGAACCTTTTTTTATTTTTGTTATGTATGTTCCCCGATTACTCGAAGATGGCTGGACCGATTTGGATTTTTTTTTCGTTTGAAAGGGTATACTTCCCAGGTAGTCCCATGATCATCAAGTCAGGATCTGATGATGGGATCCTGGAGAAATAGAGAGAACTCTTCTAATTTTAGAGGCACATTTGAAGCGATTTGAGTAGTTTTTGAAAGAGTACTTTCTCGGAGTGGTCCCATTTCAATTTGGTGAAGATCTGATGAAGAACTTAGGAGATAGGCAACGGAACTCCTCAATAAATGATAGCAAATGACTGGAATTACAAAAATCTCATGTCTGTCTATTGTTTACATCAGTTCATAACATAACATCACGCCGGGACGCTGTGAAGGGGGGAAAACATATGTGAACCTCTAATAAGAGAAAAATAAAAACATTTTTCAAAAAAAGAAAAACAACCGACTTCCAAAAAAAAACACTAAAATGTGAAAAATAACTTTCATTTCGGAAGGCGGTGAAAAAAAATTAAAATACATATCCAAAGTCACCGCCTTCCGAAATTAAAGTTATTTTTCACATTTTAATGTCTTTTTTTGGAAGTCGGTTGTTAAACATGACAAGTCTCGTTGGTTCTTTAACAAACCTGATTGACAATGATTAAAAGATTCTTGACCGAAGGCGGAAGAAAGGGCAAGAAACTAATCGGGAAGCAGAATAATCAAACAGAGTTTATCGATCAAGAAAAAGGCTCTTATAAGCCTTTGTTCGCTTTATGACAGATTCGCTTTATGACAGATTCGCTTTAAGACAGATTCGCTTTACAACAGATTCGCATTTAGACAGATTCGCTTTACGGCAGAAGCACAGTGAATTCAGTGAAACATTAAATAAGTAACAAAAATGCAAATATTCATCTTACGATACAAACACCATTTTTTTATGTCGTTCTCCTTTAACTTTATTTAAACCACACCGTTTTTCTTTACAATAGGTTTCTACGCTTTTTAATTTTTTGTCTAGATATTTGGCATCCTTTTTTAGTATTTGTATGAACCGATCCCGCAATATAGTAAATAATCTTGCGTAAGTAGCTTGTGTTTTGTTAGGTACACCTATATAAACGAAGGGTACAAAATTTACGGTATCATCGTTTTGTGAAGCATTATTATGTAACGTGTATAATTGATAGAAGATCCTGGGAACAACTCTGAAGGTACCGTCACCGTAGTAGTATTTGTAGTTTTGAAATTTGGTATTCACTAAAGGTGTGCTACAATTTAAGAAAAACCCCGACCCAAACAAAAACCTCTAAAAAGGAAAAAGAACCATATTTATTGGCCTTTTAAAGCAGGTAATATTTTGATCAAAGCATTGTCACCCCGGGGAAAGGCTAATGAAAATGTTATCCTTTCTACAATAGCATCGTTATATTCATTATTGCTGGGCACCGTCTGTATGGCGTTTTCATTGGCCAACCCGACACGTGACAATGCTTTGATCAAAATATTACCTACAATTTAAAAGGCTTTTTTTTTCTTTACTTTTTAGACGTTTTTTGTTTGTGCCGGGGGTTTTTTTGAATTGTAAATTTATATTTTGATCATCCAAAGTAACAGAAGTATTGCAGTCCATTTTATTAAATATTTCCAATTTGTACCGACATTTGTATTTTTTTTACTTAATTATAGCGGAAATGAGTTTGCAGCTAAACGGGCTTACCCTTTCGACTCGATATAAATTTTATACCGCTGCTCAATTTGTCCTAAAGCGAACAAAGGCCCTAAAAGAATATTATTACTATGCAGTTCTTTGACCTTTGAAGGAAGCTCTCGTGGCTAAGTAATAACAGCCGTCCGGGTCCATCGATTTTTTTTTTACATACTGAGACCACGCCATACCTCAGAAAGCACGTTAAGCCGTTAGTCTCGGCGGTCACTCGTGGATCTTTGGCAGTCGTTACGGGTCGTCAGAATCCCGATAATTGGACAACCAGTCTTACCAAGTGGTATAATATTACCCAATAACTGGGTTGGGGAGGTCAGATAGGCTGCCCCTCTACATAAAATACTGGTATTCAGCTGCATCCGGTTAGCCTGGAGGCCGACCCTAAAAAAGTTGGAAGAAGGCTTGGCAGGTCTTTGACCTTTCAAGTTTTTAGAAACCGATTTAATTGCCACACATAGGTACAAAAGGCCACTGACGTTTGTACCTAACGAGCTTAAAGATTTAATACTTATGAATTGAAAGCACTAACTATTAACTAAACTTGAACAAAACAGAGACTCGAAAGTTATAAGTAAATGCACCTTGACTTTTAGATGTATAGAAATAGCCGTATAATTATTATACTTAATTAATTCATCAATCGTCGTCAACTAAGTCCTATAAGTTGTAGTAGACAGCAAGCGATGCGTGAAAGCAGAGGTAGCAAAGTACTGGACGTTATTAGATTTATTTATTTAGCTAGGAGATTGATCAAAACGATCAATCTCCTTTTGGTTGGCGATCGCAGTATGGTTGTAAAAATGCATAGAGAATGCTGCTGCCCATTTTCCAGTAAGTCCCTTTTTTTTTGGGTGGGAACTCATCAAATAACTTTTCCCGCTCTGGGTGGAGCAGGAGGGCGTGTCAGACTTTTACTGACTAAAACTCACCCGTGTTCCCTCAGTTGCCTGTGTGCCAGGGGCCGCGGTATCTCTTTAGAATAACCCGCACCCCTGGCAGACATCATCCCTTGTTTCCCTGAAGGTTTGAGCAGAGGTGTACATATAGTACACCTACATTTTGCAAGTTATGTTTAAGTCCCATGTAATAGGGGCGAGCCATATACCATCAACCGGGCACATATCCAGACTCCGGGCTGCTACTGAGAAATGTCAGATAGAAAAACCAAATAATACTTTGCCCGACCTGGGAATCGGAACCATGACCTCATGGTCAGCAGTAGCGCTTGTGACCTCTAGAAATTTAAAATAATGTAAAAAAAATGAAACAACCGAATAACAACTTTCCAACTCATTCCGACATATTACAAAACAAGGTTTATCTTCAGACTCAAGTTTAAACCATGGAGCATTTTTTTTATTATTTTGAACTTCATTCTGAATTCTATAAAGTGCATAATACAAAACTGATAACTTAGTACCAGACTATGTTGTCAGTTTTGTACAAAGAACTGTGTTTCGATCACGGTTTTCGTTCTAATTACAAAAACTGGCTCGGTGGTTTAAACCATGTCAAAAGAAAAACTTTGTTTTAATAAGGCTGAAAGTATTTGTTTCTTGGCTCATTTGTTAATTCATTTATTTGTTAGTTTCAAAAGTACGTTTCTGACGTTTAAGGAAAAAACTTAACGAAATGAAGCATTTTTTATTTTTTTTTATTTAGTTAAATGTGTACTCATCTAGATTTTATCACACCTGTAGCTATCCTACACGTGTACAAATAAACGTATTTCCCGAACCGAACAATTTAAAATTCCCTTACAAACGAATCAATCATAAAACGTCTCAACACTCTTGAAGGTCGATTTCGATCGCGAAGCAATTCAACCCTTATTTGTTCAGGGGTCAAAATGACCTCAACCCCATGGGCAGGGGCAACGAACTATCAAGGAAAGTGTAATGGGGCGTTTGTATTCATTCAATAGAAAAGTGCTTGCGAAAAATTGTAAGAAATCCTTTGATTTTTTTACGTTTATTTGTGAATTGAATTGAAGAATGTCCATATTTCGTGGGGTTAATGTATTTTGAAGTACTTGGTTTAGGTTATTTACATATTTGGGTTACAATAAATAGATTGAAATGCTGAGGTTGATAACATCCAGGTATTTATACTATATGTGTGTCAAACTTCATCCAAATCCATTCAGTACCTACTTTTTGCTTGAAGGAGTAACAAACATTCAAACTCAAAAAAACTCAAACTCAAAGCATTTATTTCAATTAAACCATTTACAGGCACTTTTGAATTGTCAAAAAGTCGATCAGTTGGAAAGTTGAAGCTAGTTGCCCATTCCAAAACGTAGATCTCTATGGAGAAGAACAGGCAAAAAACTCCACGGACACTCTTTTATCCATCGATCCTCACAAACTTTCGCATTTATAATATTAGTAGCTCAGCATGCTACATACAATGCGACGCTTTAGTATTTGGTTCTTTGGCCTCACTCTTGGTGTTCCGCGCGGTCTATCTGCCTTTGTTTTATAATCTGAGATTATTAGGAAGTAAGACTAGCTTTTGCCAGTGGCAGCGCTCGCGTGCAGGTAGAAAATTATCCCACGGGAACGTACTGCCGGGATAAAAAATATCCTATGTGTTAATCCAGGCTATAAACTATGTATGTGCCAAGCTTCATCCAATTCTCATGAATAATATTAATAGGATAGTAGGCTGAAATAATAATAAATATCTCACCAAGTTTCAAAAGTTTACACCAAAAACTAAATGCACCCATCTAAAACAGTCTAGTAAAATAATTGAAATGTCTGCTAACCAAACTGCTCTAGACACGTGTTTGCTTCTGCTAGCATTGTTAGGCCAAAACTACACAGACAGCTAATTCAAGGCTAACCAGCGACCCTTGGCAACCAAATTAAATAAAACTTCTATTTTATTAAGCCTTGCTAAGTAAACGAACATGAGAACTAACCACAGTTTACAATCCGAATATTTTGTTTCTGAAATGAGGATCCTAGACGAAGGCAAAAAGGCCGCCAGGCTGAAATGCGACTGGGCGGGTCACGTCAGTCACATGCACAGTGACCGGCGGGCAATAGTCTCTAAACGGTGGGTGCCTGAGAATGGACGGTGCCGCCGAGGCCGGCCCAGGAAGAGGTGGCGAGACGACCTAGACGCGTACCGCAAGGGTTGGATCAAGGTGGCTCTAGAAAAGTATACTTAGATGGATTTGGGGGAGTCCTTTGCTCAGTGGTGAGACAGTGTAGGCTTATAAACAACAGAAACTGCCTGTGTGAGTTTTTCTAATGTTAACAAGGAGTAAAAACCACTTGGAGTCTTGGGTAAGAGCCCAATTGAAGTACGGCTACGTTTTTCGTTATTTAAAAAGTCCGGACGGGATGCTTAATAACTGGAAATGTCCGGACAAATTCGGACAGATACTAACCATTGACTTATAATTCAATGTGTTAGTCAGTTTTTCCACAGTCCGAATCTAAACTACAAAACGATGGGCGTGTGTTGTGGGTTCGAACCTGGTAGGAACTTTATGTTGTGGAAATCATTTCATCACCACTGCTCTCAAAACGGTGAAGAAAAACATCGTGAGGAAACCGGCACGTCCTAGAACTAAAAAATTCGAAGACATGTGACATCTACCAACCTGCGCTGGGCCTGCATGGTAGATTACAGCCCACTCCTTCTCAAAGAGAAGAGGTATGTATCCCAGGAGTGGGAAAAAAAGGGCGGATTATGGTGTAATGCACATAATAACACGCGACAAGCCATAGGAGGCACCTTCGGGGAATATAGGCATAATGTTTACTTTATAAACAATTCATCAATGTATCTTATTGAATAACCTAGAATGTAGTTATTAGAAAACTAGTACAAAATACTTTTCATCCTCGTCATGTCAGTCAGGCTTGAAGAAACAAGCTGACAGCACGATACAAACTAAGAACATTACTACAATGCCTAAGAAAGGGCGATTGCCCACCGCATCTGTCACGGAGACGTTACCGAGTATGAGAAACGCAAAAGCACTAAGGATTTACGTACGGTTTATTATTTACTAGACTAACATCTTGTTAGCAAAATATTGTACAGTGTAGATGAAATACGATACAATGATATTATTATAAGGAGGGACTTGTGGCGGTGGTCGGTCGATCAGGTTTAGCTACGCGTGGATGGGTGACATCTTTACAAACCAAGACCCCTCCGTGTCTCGGAAAGCACGTTATACCGTTGGTCCCGGCTGTCATTCGTGGATCTTTGACAGTCGTTAAGGGTCGTCAGAAGCCTAACGACTAACAACCAATCTTACCAAGGGGTATTGTATTTTTTTTTTGCCTTGTTTTTTGTTTCACTTTTTGGGTTTTGTTTTGTTGTAGATTAAGTATATGTTTGTGTTTTATTTTTAAACAGTATCTGCGATTGGATACGGACACTGTCTTTTTGTTGAGGCTTTTCGCAAAACTCCATAAAGGGGTTACCTTTCCTTGTTAGCCGCATAAGTTTTTGTACAGTTGTACAGTACGCGTGTCCGCCCCCCACGTAGCCAGGTGTTCAGCTTGGACGTAAGGTAGGATTTTAGGGGGCCGGGGTATTGTATTACCCAGTAATTGGGTTGTGGAGGTCTGCTAGGCAGTCGCTCTATGTTAAATACTGGTGTTCAGCTGCATCCGGTCAGACAGGAAGCTGACTCCAATATAGTTAAGAAAAGGCTAGGCAGATAATAAGGTAAATTATGAGCGTTACTATCATCTGTCGTCTTAGAACAGTGGCCCATAGCGACTTTTTACAGCAATTTATTTGCGAGTTCCGTTCACTCGTATAGTATTGATTAAGCATCGCTTCCGCATCGATTCTAAAGCGCAAGTATATTCAGCCACGCTACTAATGTGCGTCTATCCATGTTGACTCGTCCGTGTCCATATTGCAACTGTACCACTCGTCGTCAGGCATTTACAAGTCTTTACATGGTCTGACCAAGATTATGTGTAGGTAGACTTTAAAAGAGACTGTGACCTCTGAGTTTATTTCGGCGTTACTTTTCAGAGTAGATAGTCAGATAGAAAACGCCGACCTCATCTACTTTTAAAAATACGATTGACGTATAAAAGTGTTTATACAAATCACGGAAATAAAATCATTTATCGCGTCTATGATGAATACATTGTTTTCAAATCGCGTCTCTATAGATGCTAACTTGGGGCTGAATCGCTGCAAAAAGTCGCTGTTGGCGACCGCCCTTACAGTTTTATGTGCAGACTATATATTATACCTTTTGAAAATCAATTACTATCAAACTATTGTTATTTAGACCAAATTAATAACTTAAAGTTACAAAGTCTAGTACTTCGGAAAGTTTATTAATCACCCCAGTGTATTTGTGATCTGCCTTACTTCTAGAAATAATAAAGTTTGTTGTTTTAGGCTAACTAAAAAATGTTTGTTGTTTTAGGCTAACCAATCACTACAACTCACATGCGTTTTACAGTAGATTTTCCCATCACAATTATGATTCGGCTTTCAAAACCTGGGTGTCAACAAAACTGAAGCCTACCTTCTTCACTCCATGCATTAAGTATTACCATTTCAGCAATTATAAAGCTCTGAGCCAGTTTTTGCATTTCCAACTTTATTTCTATTTGGATAAAATTCTTAATACAAAAATGACAGTTAGCAGCGGACTAAGTTGTGAGTCTTGTAAAAAGAGCTTTCTATACATACCAGTATTAGATTCTTATTTTAAAACTAGGTTGGTGGTTTTAACCTGATCTAAATAAAAATAAGGGGTATAGTTATTGTGTGGGCCAGAACTGCTTTTAGCAAATCTAGCTAAACAAATATTGTTACTATGGGGCTCAAACTATCATTCCTCCTTTACAGAAGCCCTGTTAGTGACAAATAACATCTGAGTAACAAACACATTTACTAGCATGACTCCGAAACCTTATTTTCCATCTAAGGTACTAGTCTCACCGCCGGCGATTAGCGGAAAGCGATTAGAGCTAGCTACTAAGTAAATAACATAATTATAATTGTGTTTTGTAATAGAATTCTATTGACTAATTTAGTTAGCATTATTTTTAAGATTGAAATGAGCAGCTCGCCCACACAGATAAACCCTGAAAGTTTTCCGTAATGTGGCTTAAACGAATTGAAAAATAGGTTATGTTTATTGGAAATAAATAAATAATAATAAGACTAGAAACGAGTAGAGTATTCCCGAGGAGCCAGTGTGTAGTTCGAATAGTTTTGTCACTGAGCTATGAGCGAGTGCGCGAGTACGACGAGTAGAATGACTGACACCAAGCGAGAGTCTCTCATTGACACTTCTGTCGCCAAGCGAACGTCGCCGAGCGTTTTTTGTTTGATGGCTCTTGTCGCTCCGACAAACTAGAGGATAGCGAGTTCTTTCCGGCAGTGTGAACAGCCATCGATAATTTATCCTGCTATCCTACAATACTATAAATGTGAAAGTTTGTATGTATAGATGTTTGGATGTTTGTTACTGAATCACGCAAAAGCGGCAAAACGGATTTGGATGAAAATTGACAGATAGTTTACAACCTGAATTAACACACAGCATACTTTTTATACCGGTAGTACATTTCCGTGGGATATTTTTCGATGTTCACGCGGACGAAACCACTGGCTAATAACTAGTTAATTAAACAACGTGTAACGAAAACGGTATATACATACCAAGGGCACGGCTTCTTTGGATGATTTCAAATGATATTGGAAGGGTTTTTTTAATCCTATCTCTACATGTTCGGAAGTTATGCGAATTTTTAATAATAGGTTGGGGAAAAAGTTTCTTCGCATTTTTTAAGAAAATTCAAAACATTTTTTAATAAAGTTTGGGACTTCTGGTCAAAATACCGCGACAAGTGGTTTTGGCAGTCCTCTCGTGATGTTAACCTGACACTGCCTAAAGAATTCTGAAGAGACCGAAACAGGTTTTCCACCTGTTTCGGTCTCTTCAGGTCTCTTCTGAAGGTGCAAGATTAGGACTATACGGCGGATGCATTAACACCTCCCAGCCAAACTCTCTTAATTTTTGTTGGGTGGCTAAAGATGTGTGAGGTCTAGCGTTATCATGATGAAAACCCCCTTCTGTTGATTAATTCCGGCCGCTTTCTCTCAACTTCTTGCTTTAATCTCATCAGTTGTTCGCAGTAGAGTTCAGAATCGATGGTCCTGCCTGGTGGTAACAGCTCATAATGAATAATGCCCTTCCAATCCCACCACACACACAGCGTCACCTTGTTGCGAGTTAACCCGGGTTTCGCCACAGTCTGTGAAGCCTGACCGGCCTTTGACCACGACCTTTTTCGCACGTTCTTGTCATACGTGATCCACTTTTCATCACCAGTTATCAGCTTCTTCAAAAATGGTTCGGTTTCATTACGTCGTAATAAAGAATCACAAATGAGTACACGGTTCATTAGGTTTCTTTCAGTGAGCTCGTGAGGTACCCAAATGTCGAGCTTTTTTGTGTACCCAGTTTTTTTCAAATGCGCCAAAACTGTTTTGTGGTCAATTTCCAGTTCTTCAGCTACGTCGTAACTACTGGTATGCCGATCTTGCTCCACTTTTTCAAAAATGGCATCCATTTTATCCGTAATAGGGCGACCAGAGCGACGTGCATCTTTGACATCAAAATTTCCGGATTGAAAACGCTTAAACCAAATTTGTGCTACTCTCACAGACACTACACTAGGTCCATAAACATCGCAAATTTTTTTCGCGGCTTGCGTTGCATTTTTACCTTTTTTGTAGTAAAATTTTAAAATTTATCGAATTTCTTCATTAGATTCACTCATCTTGACGGTACGAAAAACAAATGAAAATCACACATTTTCCTAATTTGAATTTGGAATTATGTTCTTTAAAATTTAAACTTTCTATGATACCAAAACCAGCCAGATACAAATAGTATAGCCAAAGATATTTTATTACAAGTTCATACATACTATAATGCGAAAAGACTTTTTCCTAACCTAATACATTGATACCAGAAACCGAACTTTTGAAATTGCAATAAACATATCACTCGGAAGACAATTATCGTGATATTGTCAAGTGACGTGGAAAGTTATTGACCTACGTAGTGCAGTGACACGTTTGTTATGATTTAAATTTAAGAATCATAAGAAACCGAAAATCTCGTATCAATTCATAGAGTATTTTATTTTGAGCTGAAACTATGTATAGTGATTCTATAGCTGTTATCTTTAGTGCCTAACGATAGCAATAGGGTTTCTGTTACAGTCTGTATTTCTTTTACTAATATGGAACTCACAGGTTTTGTACGTTTTTTCTTGAAGGAAAAATAGTCGCCTAGGCAGTGAGACAGGTGCCTTATATAAGTACCTAGAAATCGATCAATCCGTCTCGTCTAGCCGACCCGACCTTTGAGAGTGAAAAGTAAGTTTCCAGTAGTTTGCAGAAGTTTCCAGAAAACCCTTTGTTACCACGTGAGGAAAGTTAAGAAGTATATATCATTATTTCGTAAGTTTGTTCAATCATTTTGTAGATTCAGTTACGTAATAGGTATAGAATAGATAGGCATATTGGAAATCCCATGTCCTCAATAGGTTAGCAGGGACTCGAATCATTCTAAAAGCGGCGTTCAAATTTTTCCATACTTTTAACCGCGTAGGTATTGCATTTTTGTAAGAAACAGCAGATATTTTTCGACTAGCTAAAGCAAAAATGAAAAATTATTTATCCCATAGTCTTGCACTAAAGAAAAACGTGCAAAAAATAATAATGGCATGTAAATAACATCGGAGGGAACGCCAGATAAATGCTTAGAAAAAGGTTTCCATCATTTTCATACTCATAACTCAGAGGAAAGGAGGTCAGTGATCCCTCGAGATGAAATGTGTGAAACAGTACATTCGATGAATACCATATTTACGAATTGAAATTCAGGGAACGTAGAATTTTCTGTCTACCGGACGAGAACTGATCCGAACTGAATATTATATGTTCCTATGTCATAAATAATGAAGTTTGAGCAAGATGTGGAAAACGACGTTACATTACATACCTACATACATTTGAAACATGCCTCGTTGTGAACATCACATTGCACGTATTTCATTGATGACTTTGACATCGCAAAAACGATAGGGCTCAAGAATTACGAACCCATTCAAACCCGCATGCATTGGGCAATCAAATTATCAAAGTAATTGATCATGAACATCAGTACATGATCAATCAATTCATGACTAAGAAATTAGATCATCCGAAGACTATTGAGACAGCAAACAAAACTGTTATTATAGCTTTTATATCTACTATTTTATGCAATACCTAGGCAATTAAATCACTACATTTATATTTATTAATTTTTTAATGTCATATTTTTAATTTACTTGTCTTGTTTGTTAATTTTGTATACTATTTCTTTTTGTAAACTTGTATTTATGTCAGTCTATAATGTTGTGCTTGGTATAGCTAAGCGGTATCTTTTTGTCCAATGGTCCGTCTTTCGCTCACAACGGGCCTTATTAGAAGGCTAAAAGTCACCCAATGGGAAATGGATAGAGCTATCCTTTGAGTTTCCGTACGTGAGCGAATCAAAAATGAAGAGATCCGCAGGAGCACCAAGGTAACCGACAAAGCTCAAAGAATCGCCAAACTTAAGTGGCAGTGGACAGGGCACATTGCTCTATACTGCACATTGCTGATAGAAAAGTTCTGGAGTGGCGATCGCGTAGTGGTAGACGTAGAGTTGGAAGGCCTCCGATAAGGTGGACTGATGATCTTGTGAAGGCGGCAGGAATCGCTGGATGCAGGAAGCACATAACCGGTTGAAGTGGAGGAGCTTGGGGGAGAACTATGTCGAGCAATGGACGTCTTTCTGCTGACATGATGATGAGATTTGAGTGTATTCCTTTATAGACCTTACCAAAACTGCAATTTTAAGAAACGGAATAACTAAAGTAGTTAAACTTATTAATCTCATTTTTATAAGGTCATTGCCTTCAGAACAGTCTGTGTAAACACAGTAAAAGTTTTTAAAAGCAACACTTTTGAATTATGATGGAGGGTGTCGTTATTTTGTTGTCTCAAAAGAGCTTTAAGTTAAAAAATACCTTTACGAAGAAACAATAAAGTTGAGACTTATGTACCTAGAAGGAGACAAGATACAAATAGACCTTTAAGGTGATACAATACTGATGCCTTATTTATTAGTTGACCAAAAGATTGTTTAGTCATTCAATTCTGTCACTTTTATTGGGTACACAAGAAACAAAAACAATTCGAAACTTTGATGTTGGTAACTTAAAGCCCTTTTACCTCACTGACAAAAATAAATAGCAGTATCAGTGGTTTTTAGAGCAGTGGTCGCCTTTTAGTGTCGGCTCTGGCTTACGAGTTGTAGGTCGTGATTTCAAACCCAGGCAGGTGCTTTTCCTTGTTCATTTAAGTTCATAAACATTGCTCTCTCAAAACGCTAAACGAAATCATCGTGACAAAGCTCGCATGACTTAGAACTAAAAATTCGAAGACTTCTCATGCACCAACCCATACCGGGTCCATTTGGTGGATTACGGCTCACTCCCTTTCACAGAGAGAGGGCCTGTATCCCAGCAGTGGGACCATAGATTGCAGTACAAGTGTCGTTTTATAAGTATTTTTATCTTGATACGTTCTACTTGATTACTAGTGAATTTAAAAGGCCATTTGTTCCGTAGGTTTGGAATGTACACTTGTTGCTTAGCAAGCAGCACCTTCCAAAACTTTCAATCTACACGATTTTTTATGTAACACTCTTATTATTACTTTAAAAAGCAATAACTAACTGAAGGATGTCTTACATAAAAAGGTTAAAGGCTTCACTTTCAACGGTTCTACAGAAATATGTAAGGGGGAGATGAGTATTCACTTCGGGGAATAATATTTCAATTCTAAGTGCCTACAGGTACTTACACCTCCATCGAATTGGATAACGAAATCTAAGGTAAAGCGAGCCTTATATCTTTATAAAACTACATATTTATGAAAACTACGCCAGAGGGATTACCTGCAGGGTAATTGCGTAACCCACGAACGGCTTTCCTTTTGATAGTTCAACAGTATCATTGGGTTTTTTACGTTGTTGAACAGACATTTTTTTCGAACATATCCCACCTTTAGAATTAAAGAGACCAAATGCGAAATTACCCGCAAGGAAAATAGGTCTGTATAATTCAGAACTGTACAGACCTATTTTGCTTGTGGCTAATTTCACGTTAGGGCTCTTTAATACTAAAGGTGCGATTATGTAGCAACGTATTAGGAGTATTTCATAAAACGTGTCACTCTTCGCTCTTTATCACATGCTGTATGTAGACTAGAGAGAAGATCATTCCTGGCCCAGTGGTAACAGCCGCATCTTACGAGTTGTAGGTCGTAGTTTCAAACCCGGGCAGACGCTTTAATTAGTGTAAATTATTTCATCGCCACTACTGTCAAAACGGTGAAGGAAAATATCGCGGAGAAACCGGCATGTCCTAGTACCAAAAATTAGAAGGCATGTGACATCTACCAACCAGCACTGGGCCCGCGTGGTAGATGTTGGCCCACTCCCTCTCAATGAGAGGAGGTCTGTGTGAGAACGTTATACGCTGATGATTATGTAGGCTACAAAAACTGTTATTTTGCTGATGTCTAGTAATCTTTGATTAATTAACATAATAATCCACAATTGCATATGTAAGCTATCAAGCCCTTTATACCACAAGGCTTTTATTTTGATATTATACTTGTTTTTTTTTTGTGCTTGAGTTGAGTTTTAATTTTATTTGCCAATATTTATGGCATGGCCAACTGACATTATGACTTATTATTTAATTAATGTTCTGTGTCTCATAATGTTTATTACTTTGCCTATGTATGTATAGAATCAAGTATATCCGACTAAATAGACAGTGCTGCTGGGGAATTTGTTGCGCCACTTCTTCTTCCCAGCTAAAGCACTAGGAAGTGGTGAAGGGTGGGCGTTTTGGGGGACTGTCTCATGTATTTTGACGTTCGAAAAGTGCTGATTCTCAGCCTAATTTGAAAAAATGACTTTTGATTTTGATTTTGATTAGGTCTGTGTTATTCCGAAGGGCTTTTCAGAGGTATACCTAGTACAGGGACAAATTAAATTAGTTGGCGAAGCTCCGCAGGTGAAACGCCGGCAGGGGGCGCCCTAGGAGGACATATAGCTTATTGGTGATGTTCTTCAGAAAGGTCAGGTGCATAGTACTCGCCAATTCGTGCGTGTATGACCAGGGCGCCTGCTCTCTAAATACGTCAACGAAAATACGGCCCCGTCCGAAAATAATTCAATGTTTGACAGTGACCACTAATCCATATGAGGCAGTATATGCGCCCTCACGGCACTAGCCACCGCAGCAGACGCCCTGAGCGTCGGGAATCCCGGGCTGATTCCCGGTCACCGTAGGCGCGGGCTTGCGGACGGTGAGTAATGGGTAGCTCGCTGTCCGGTAAGGACCAAGCCCGGGTCGACGGCACGTTGTGTTCCACGCGCGCCTCAAAGAGATGTCAGCACCAACTAGTGGGGTCCGCAGGGACCAATGCCTTCCAGGGCTGCGTTTTTCGAAAGAGATACTGCGGCCCTTGGCACACAGGCAATTGAGGGAACACGGGTGGGTTATAGCCAGTAAAAGTCTGACACCTGCTCCACCCAGAGCGGGAGAAGTTACATGATTTTTTTTATATGCACGTGTTTCTGTGACAAATCCATTTTTCTTTCTTTCTTTCTTTCTTTTATTTCCCTCCCATCCTCAAAAAACCTCTAACCCTGAGTACATAACTTTAAAAACACATCAGGAGTAGGGGCGACTGCAAAACCTGTGATTTTATGTATGTATGTTTGTATCATCCAGGGGCGTACCAATGGGAAATGGCGCCTAGGGCACGAATCACATTTATGCCTCTTCGTAAATTATCTTCTCGGTCTACACTGAGCAATTTATTTATTTATTTATTTATTTATTGACACACCAACGACTTATTCACTAAATCATTACATTAAATTCTATATCAACAGCTTTGCGGTGAATTTGTCACTTATAGGTGTGCACAGCACTTGTATAATCAATAATAAAAATTTAATGGAAATATATGATCATAAGAGCAATGCTAGGTCACATAACCTTTTTTGACCAATTAAAGCCTTCAATAACGAAGGTTTTAAATTACAACTTGCAAAAAAATTGCTTGCAATGCTACAGTTTACAGAGAATTTGAATAGAAATAGGCAGATTTGGAAATATGATTTCATCCTGGTACTGCACAATATATTCAAGCAGCTCTTCAGATTTATTAGTTATAGGGAACAGTATGAAATGGTTTATTGATGTTTTTTTTTTATAAATTGGTGACTTTTTGCGCCCCCCTTCGATAGGCGCCTCAGGGCTCTTGATCTGCCTGCCTCAACCAGTTAGGCCACTGGTATCATCAGTCGTTTCTTTTGAAACTTTTATCATAAACGGCTTACGAGTGATCCCGAAATCATCTACCAACACGAAGTATCTCGTTTTTGTCCACAATCTTTGAAATACCTACAATATTAAAGAAAGCTGCCTATTATTTACCCAGTGCGATCTTCCCACATGTTTACCGAGCATCCTATTGAAAGGTTTTCTCTGTCGGAGAGATTTATCTCACGAGAGCTGGCTGTTTATTCTTTGCCGCCTTTTTTAAGTGAGAAATGTATTGTTTTGATTCGTACAAGGGCTGGAGGCAGGCGTTAACATCAACGTGTTCTAGGTATGTTCAAGGGAGGCCAGTTACTGATAGGTATCCGGTGTTTTCTCATCATACCCCTTATCTATTTAGTTATCAATTGTTGATATGATTATGATTGCTATAAAAAAGCCTTGGCTGGGTCGTATAACAGTATAAGGCTTCTTTAAACAGGCGAGACGCGACAGCACTACGCGACACTTATAAAACAATTTCCATGAAATTTTCGTAGAAATTATTCTACGAGTGTCGCGACGCGCTAGTCTGCACAAGCCTTTATTCTAATTTTAGTTGATGTCCTCACGGTAGTAATAAAATAACGGCGGGTTTTTTTTGCGCTTTGGATTTTCAGATATGAAAAAACTGCACAGAACATAGCGAAGCAACGGCATAGAAAAGAGCTAAGAAAACAGTTGAACCTACCCAAGAAGCTCGACCTGAATCAACATGCCGGCGACGTCGTGAAAAGATGCCCTTCTATAAATAAATACCACCCTACTACGACTAGTGGAGAGACCTCCACTAGTCCAATGCTTACTCAAGGATGCATTCCAGTAGGCTCGCAATCCTTTCCTATCCTAAGAGCACGTCTTCCGACCATTACAGCGCCCCCCGGTCTACTTCTTGATATGCAATGGCCTCTATAACACCATAAAGCATAAGGCTCCAGGGCCCAGTACAAATCTTGAGGTTCATTCGATTAATCGAGACTGGTCAAGCCACGCTGCGATTGGTGCATTTCATTCATTCATTCATTCATAGAACACTCCGCCTTGGACACAAACGATGGGACACTTAATATCATGTCTTGGGTGTTCTGTTAGCTGCACGTTACAGGAACTGATGGACACTATTGATATAGTAGCGTCGTAGTGATGTAGTCCATTTACTTTGCCATCGACATGCTATGAGAAGATTGTTATCATCCTTTATCGCATCATCCGTTATCAAAATCAAAAGTCATTCATTCAAATTAGCCTGAGAATCAGCACTTTTCGAACGTCAAAATACATAAGACAGTCCCCCAAAACGCCCACCCTTCACTACTTCCTAGTGCTTTAGCTGGGAAGAAGAAGTCGTGCAACAATCTCCCCAGCAGCACAGCTGTCTGTTTAGTCGGAAAGACTTGATTCTATACATACATAGGCAAAGTAATAAACATTATGAGACACAGAACATTAATTAAATAATTAGTCAAAATGTCAGCTAGCCATACCAATACACCGACAAATAAAATTAAAACTGTCGAGGCCAAATAAAGCATAAAACAACTCATCACAAAAAATATTGATAAGAGTAGATCATGTCAATAACTAATGACATAATAGATAATAATAAAAAATACTTAGAAAGGTAATAAAAAATAATAAAAAAATTATATGAACCCATATAACCTGTCACTAGATACGCCAATTCTGGAGAAAAAACACAAACATTGTCTTGAGTTAATCACAGGGACCAACTATTCTTGTCATTTAAATAGTCGTTGATGGAATAGTAAGCCTTTAAACAAAGGACGGATTTTACTTGAGCTTTAAACGCATTAAAAGGCAAATCTAGCAAAGAAGACGGAAGCTTGTTATAAAAAGTTATACCAAGCCCAACAAATGTCCCATATAATAGGGGGCGCGCCAATTGGCATCAACCAGACACAAGTAGAGAATCCGGGCTGCTACTGAGAAATTTCAGATGAAAAAATCTCAATAACACTTTGCCCCACCTGGGAATCGAACCTAGAACCTCATGCTAAGCAGCACCGCTTCTGCTAGATAAACGAGGCAGTCAATTCCTTTAGTCATTGTTAAGATTATGTAAAATATGTTCACGGCCACGCCAAACCTGGCTAATATTTGATCTGTCGACATTACAAAGGAAAGACCCAGTTTGCTACGAACAAATAATATTTAGTTATTACACTTCTTTGCTAAAAGGCCAAAGGAAGTTTTCATGTTTTTTGTTGACCTAGAAAACAACAAAATCATCCATTTCGTCCATCTATCTATCTATCTATCTTCTTTCTTATATGTTATTGTTATTATCTATAATAATCGATATAAATAAAAAGAAAAGTCCTGACTCACTGACTGACTCATCAACGCCCAGCCCAAACCCTCGGACCTAGAAAGCTGAGATTTTGCACAGAGGTTCCCTTTATAACGTAGGCAGGATTTTTTGAAATTACACCCCTAACGGAGTTAAATAGGGGATGAAAGTTTTTATGGAAAATCGTCATTTTTGTCGCTTAAACCATGAAAATCGGTGTTTATCATTCTGATTAAAAACTAAGTGTTTCAGTGCTTTTGGGAAATCAGCCCCTGAGGGCGTAAAATAGGGGGTAAATGTATAAATGGGAAACCCGTTAGTTTTGTAGTTCAAACTTGGCTTTTTTTTAGCATTGTTAATTAATAATTACATGTATCAGCGTTTTTGAAAAATCATTCCAGAAGACAGTAAAACAGGGATTAAAAATGTGTATAGGGGACCCGTACATTTTAAAGCTAACCCATAAAATTGGTTTTAAAAACCTTTTGGCGTTTTTGTAAAATCATCCCCTAGGCGGTTAAAAACCCTTACTAACTCATCATCGCTCAGCCCAAACTTTCAATTGTTAGATTTTAGGAATTGTTATCGTCCAGCAAGCATATATAAAACCGCGCCACACGTGTGAGAAGACATTGTTTACCTGGATTAACACGTAGGGTACTTTTAATCCCGGTAGTACGTTCCCGTGGGATATTTTCCGAAATCCACGCGGGCAAAAGATAGTCTCTTATATATTAGGTAACAATGTCCGACTTATAAGATAATTGAAACTACAGAATGTTCTCTTCATCTTTTTTTTTCGTATCTAGAGGTACTTAACATGTTGACCGATGCGTTCGACGACAGCAGAGAAAATAAAATAATGTTTTTCGAATGTTTTATTTAACAAGCCATTTGCTCCGATGGGATTTCTCATTGACAAAAATGACAAACTTTCATCCCTGTTAAACCCCCTTTGGTCGACTAATCACGTGACCACAGGGCTTGTCCTTATCAGCCCAAACAATCAGCATTACTATTCAAAATGGCAATGCTGCCAGTCATTTGGGTACTTATCCCATTGATAGCGATGCGGACGATTCATGGAGTACCTAATAACTGATGAGGAGCAGCTCAAAGTGTAGGTCCTATTCTCACCCCTCGTATGCTAGGAGGCATCTTCGCTCTTTTGGAAAATACAGACTTCATTATATTTGTTATATTATAAATCTACCTACATAGTAATAAATCTGAAAGAAGTTTTTTTTTGTTTGTATGAACGCACTAATCTCTGGAAATACCAGTCGGAGTTAAAACAATCTTTTTGCATTTGATAGCCCAAGTCTTGAGGAAGACTATAGGCTATATATCATCACGCTGTAACCCTTAAGAGCCGAGAATTTTTTTAACAAATCGGGAGGAACCACAAGCAAAAATGCGATGCGACGGGGTTTTTTTGAGTGGGAATCGTCAAATAACTTCTCTCGCTATGGGTGGACCACATCAGTTGATGCTGACATCTCTTTGAGGCGCTCGTGGAACACAACGCGCCGTCGCTCCGGGCTTGGTCCTTACCGGACAACGAGCTACCCATTACTCGCCGTATGCAAGCCCGCGCCTATGATGGCCGGGAATCAGCCTGGGATTCCTGACGCCCAGGACGTCTCCTGCGGCGACTAGGATCGTGAGGGCGCAAAAACTACCTCTTTCTCACGTGCGCCGCCTCCCTCTTTGCGAGCATTACTGCTTCGTAGAAGGAGGTGACGGTTATCCATGCACTCTCGCTCCGTACCATGGCCTGGACCAGGGCCGGACACGAGAGATCGCCGCCGCCGATCGCCTCCACGAGGACACGGCGGTGCTCCGCCCAAGCCGGGCAGACCTCCACCGTTTGCTCCACCGTGTCCTCAGGGCGATCCACGTAGTGGATACACCCGGGCGTTTCGTCCGGCCTTATCCGAAACAGGAACCTCCCGAAACAACCGTGTCCGGTGAGGACCTGCGTCAGGCCGAAGGTGAGGATGCCGTGGCGCCTCTCAATCCTCTCGTCAAAGAGGGGTCTTACCACCACAATCGTGGCGTGCCCAATGCGATGGGGTGCGTTTAGAAAGTAAGAAAATTCACGCGGACAAAGTCGTGATCGGAAGTTATAAATTATACAATTCACTACAAACCTAAGTAATAGTTTCCTGAACTGAAGCCCACACCAGTGACCTACATCCTTTAGAAACGCGAGTTGCCTAAGTTCTAAGACCGGCTTAATTCCTAGATCAACATACGAAGTTTTGTTACTTATTTTCATGAGGCGGTACCTTGGGCAATGAAAGGAGATGAAATTTTGAGGAGTTTATTAAGATTTCGTTTAGAATCTTTGGTTTTTCCAAATTGTTGTTGTGTTGTCCTAATTCATTTTTTTTTTGTCATATTTCTATTATAGCTTTTGCCCGGCAGTTCGTCCGCATGAAGATTCTTGTTCGCCTGACTCTCGTGTCGCATCACACTGGCCGCCCGCGCTCACTTCGATTTTGCTTAGCGTTATTTCTCAGTTTTTCTTTTTGCTTGGCTCCTAAGGGCCGTATTATGATGTTAAATAGTCTATACCATTTCTTAATAATTGAGCAATCAAATGACAAAAACGGTTTTTGAAATTCGACTAGTAGTTGCTGACATAAGCGCGTTCAAACATGCTCTTCAGCTTTGTCATAATAGTACAGGTAAAGATGCCTAAGATATCCTTCCCAACGAAGTTAACGCAAAAACTACCCACTCAAACAAACTTAATTAAATGTATTTGGAACCCCTGAGGCATATCCTGTCCAATGTGTAACTTTTATTATTACTTTAACTCATGGTATGCGAAGGGCAATTTAATTGCAGCGTGAAAATTAGGCTTTATTTTGTTAAGACGTGTGTGTGAGCAGTAAGTGTTTACTGGTCATACACACGAGCGGAACGCGACAACGGCAGAGGCAACTGCAGTTGCGTCTGTCTTTGACGTGTTCGGCTCGTGTAATTGAGCACTAAGCGTGCCATGTCACAGACATAACTACTTGACACAAGGACCTCCAATAATGAAGTACTCCACTATAACACCTTAAAAAATAGTAAGTATTTTAAGCAAAAATCAATTTCGTTACCTTAATCCTTACCTTCTTAGCAGGATCTTTATGCTCCTGCACATACTCCTGCTTCAAAGGTTCGGTTTGCAGATCAGGTAGAGAGTGACTGATGCGGATGGCAGCTTGGCGGGAGAGGGAGTCGCAGTTGCTTTCCTCAGAGTCCCTCCGTGCCCTGCACCAAAGGGATCTGTTAAGGAAGGTGAAATATGATGATAGTGGTTGATCAAGAAAAGAGAGTGGTTTAGTTAGATTGAAAATAGAAAGTGACTTATAGGAAATACGCGGTGGCAGAGACATCGACGTGCGACCTGTTGCCATGGATTCAGTAAGTACATGATTCTGAAAGAGCGTTCAAATTTTTCGTCGGTTATTAAAAATATGTACATATTTTCTGTTCGATAGATTTTGACCGCGTCCGCATTGCACTTTTCTATGAAACAGCAGATTGTTTTATTTTTTAAAACGACGATTTGTTTTTAACTCTAGAATCAGGTGATGAATTCATGGTTACGTTAGTTTGAGCATCGATGCCGCTGCCACCCAGTATAGGAAGAGAGCTGTAATGGGTAAGTTGACCAGATAGGTAGTGGTAATCAAATTAAATAAGCTGGCAAACTGAATGGACGTGATGGTATCTAAACACAATCAACCAACTGAGCCTATCACAATAGAATGGAATAGAATATATTAATGTTATTCAATTAACTACGGGGTCAACGAACTCAGACAAAGATTTTTTTTTTATCTTGTTTATAATACCGACACATGTCTATGAAGTTTTGCCAGCTAAACTTATTTGACCCTCTAGAACTAATTGGAGTTCAAGACATTAAAAACAGTACAGTATTAGACTGAGCCCAAACTAAATCAAAATATCACATTCCTACTTAATAAATAGCTTTATGAACTACTGCCTAGAATGGTGTAAATATTGTTTAAATAATTTGAAAACGTGAATAAAGTAGATAAATCTTAATTTCTTATAAAACAGGACATCGCTATGAAAAGTTTCTTGAGTCGTTTAGTTGAGCGTCTTACAAACTGAATACCGACTAAACAAGTCCTCGTCTTAAATTGTCACAGACACGAAAATGAAAAGCACTTCTCAGGAAATTCACATTGCAAATGTTTAAAATCCAATTTCATCGCAGTCTCCAAAATGTCTGCTAAACATGCATTCAACGTTAACATCTCACTTCCGACGCCTGAAGTCTGTTTTAAATATTCAAGTTTGTAGGAAAGTGAAGTAAGTGCTTAACGAAAAATGGATGGGTCTTACGTAGGAAGCCTTTCAAAATATGGATATTGACTGTGACTGACGTATAACAGATTTTGCAAATGGATGCTTCGATGTAGCACTCTCTTTGCAAGGACTTATTTATTTGCCCAGGTGTAGTAAGGAATGAAATTTAAAGGTCTATTCTTTAAAAACCTCGCTGTGCTAATTTGGGAGAAGGGAGCTTGAACTGATCTGTCCGTTTTGCCAATCTCTAGTATCTGGTATAATGACAGTTCATTTTAGGCTCATACGACGTAAGGACACCAGTGGCGCGGCAACCCATGGTCATACTGCCAAAAATGTATGGATACTTGCACAATCGATCGGACGCCTGGTGACATACCCACCATAAAGCTATGTATATTTTGCTGGTAGCGCTACCATGGACGCACCACCATGGTGTCCTATATGGTATAAGCCTTAGTATTAAGGATGAAATTATTAAAGCATAGATCGGCACTTTCAAACTCGCTTACTTACTATAACTGATAGTTATACTTAGTAGAAGAGCTAAGATGGTCATTGCATGCAATATCCAGTTTCCCACCATGTTTAAAAAAGATTCGATGCTTGGATGCAGAATATGACTATGGAGATTGCTCCATTGTCAAATTATACCTCCAAACAGCTTTCTATTTTCCGGTTTGAAGGATGAGATGCAAAGAATGTGATGCTATAATCGGCACATAAGGCATTTTATCTCTGAGATGGAACGATATCTAAAATGGCTCTGGTGTTGCAGAGGTTCATAGATGGCGGTGACCACTTAACATCAGGTGGGATCGTTTTTCGCCTTCAAAAGCAAAAAAATCCCGAAGTACTGCTGCTATCTCTACTAATATGGATATCTGCTGCGTAGCACACTAGTAGCTAACAGTACAGTGGCCATTGCTGACTTCACGAGCCCAACAGCATGAAGTGGGAGGACGAACCTTCTGCCAATAAAGACCTTTGCTGTAGCCTTTCTCCTCCTTCCGTAATTACTAAAACTAGTAGCCTTGGTTTAACCTACCTTCCAACAATCCACCTCCATGTAGCAGCACATTGGTAGCCAACCGCAGCCAATAGTACAGCGGCCATCGCAGCTAGTAGTAGAGCTGCTGCGTAGTCCACGGAGCTGCCGCGCACTGTTGCCGGGCCCTCCAAGCTTTCGGCAGGCCACACTCCTGGGAACAATAGAAAAACGATTAAGTCAAAGACAGCATTTATTCCAAGCAGGCAAATAAAAGGCACTTTTGGACGTCAACATTTCCATAATTTTTTTTTCAGTTGCCCCTTCTGAGACTAGCTGTTCCTGTGACTTCTTTCCACCTAAACCGTTTCACCAGCATAGGGTTGGATTTATGTCGTCTTGCCGAATTTGAAGATTATAAATTGTATGATCATAAATGTCAGTCGTGGTGTGGTTTGGAAGATTTGGGATATCATAGATCTCAAAGAAATAAGTATTGCACAGTTTTTCTTTGTAATCTCTGACGTATCTAAGCCAAAAATAATACTACTTTTGCATTTTTTTTTAACTTATTGGTACAGACTATTCACATAACGATTAACTGAACCGACATTTAATCTTTCTGGTATTTACAGAGTGTGTAAGTTAGGCAAAGGACCACATTTGTATTCGAACAATACAATATTACTGTACTCCTTCATATTTAATGGGGGCGCGCTAATTGCCATTTAAATGCTGTGTTTGAGTCGTAAATTGGACCTATTTAACAGCAAGCATTTGTAAGTGTTAAAAAGTCATAAATTATAACAAAAACCTAAGGGTTGAAATTATTTTTAATTCGGTTTTACATACATACATAAACTCACGCCTTCTGTAGTTTCTGTAGAAACTACAGAACGCCTGCTACGATCCTTTTCCCTTGTTTACGTTCATACGGCCATTCACAAACGCTGGTTGCAAATACTACGCACCTGCATTGCTATTCTGTTAAAATCTCACCGTGAAATCTTAGGTGAAGTGAACATGAAGTGAACTGTCTAATCCCTAGCATCTGTAGTGCTATTCCGTAAAAATCTCTCCGTGAAAACTAAAGTGAAGTGAGCTGACAATAGTGTCAATTACGAGCATCAGATACGATGACAGCTCACTTTAAGCTCACTTCACCTATGCTTTCACGGTGAGATTTTTACAGAACAACCAAGCTTGTGGAATGACAGCTCACTCCATGCTCACTTCGCCTAAGTTTTCACGATGATATTTGTACAGAATAGACCGGCTGCAGAATAGCACTGCTGATCTTTTTTCTCTTTCTCGTCCGTTTTATGTATATTATATTAATTATCACTAACCTAATATTGCAATAGTCAAGAAGTTACAAAAATCAACAAACAACGTACTATAAATAAATCCCGATAGCACAATAACACTGACTGTTTAACAGTCCAACCATCTTGAATAACTGACTAGCCTTAACAATCTACTTATTACTTTATTAACACTTCAAAACATACGTGGGAAATATTCCACCTGGATCCCTGAAACATTGAGGGTAAGGTAGCTTAATAATTTACAATGACACCGTGACATTTGAATATCGATTACAGTTTACGCTTCAACGCTTTGTTTGTATTCAATCCTCGAGAATCGATGTTTTATTTTCCAAGGAAATTGTGTTTTTTTCGGAACGGAACGGAACTTGCAGCGCATTTTATTGTTGGAAAGCGATAATTTCGTGTTTACATATTGAATATTGTATCAACAGGGGCTCATGGTAACCGCTTCGGGTCGATCGCACGAGTAAGGCTACGCTTGCCGCGGTCGGGCCATGGATGGGTGACCATCTTAGCGTACCAAAACCCCTCCGTGCCTCGAGAAGCACGCCGGTTGAAGGCGGCCCATAGGGTCATGGCCATCCGGATGATCCGGGGATAACGCACGATCTCCGGTGAGGCGGCGGGCCTCCTTGCCGGATTGCCGCCAGATTTATTCTGGAGGCAAAGGACCTCGCGCACACTTGAGAGTGGCGCGAGGAGGCCAAACGCCGGGGCCTAACTCCGCTGCCGCGGGAAATCGCGGCACGGTGGACAGAGCTCCGGCAGGATTTCATGGCGACGTGGGAAGTGCGATTGTCGCAACCCATTGCTGGGCACGCCACGATTGCGGCGGTAAGTCCCCTCTTTGAGGAGTGGCTTGAGAGGTGGCATGGCGTCCTCACCTTCCGCCTGACACATGTCCTCACCGGACACGGCTGCTTCGGAAGGTTCCTGTTTCGGATAGGGCGGGAGGAAACGCCCGGGTGTTGATCGCATACGGTGGAGGTCTGCCCGGCTTGGGCGGAGCACCGCCGTGTCCTCGTGAAGGTAATCGGCGGCGGTGATCTTTCGCGTCCGACCCTGGTCCAGGCCATGGTACGGAGCCTTCTTCAGCGAAACAGTCATGCTCGCAAAGAGGGAGGCGGCGCACGTGAGGGAGATGCAGTACATGTGCCCTCACAGCCGTGGCTTTCGCAGGAGACACCTTGGGCGTCGGGAATCCCAGGCTGATTCTCGGACACCGTAGGCAGGGGCTTGCGGACGGCAAGTAATGGGTAGCTCGCTGTCCGGTAAGGACCAAGCCAGGGTCGACGGCGCATTGTGTTCCACGCGTGCCTTAAAGAGATGTCAGCATCAACTGATGGGGCCGATGCCTGCTAGGGGTGCGGGTTGTTGAAAGAGATATCGCGGCCCCTGGCACACAGGCAACTGAGGGAACACGGGTGGGTTTTAGTCAGTAAAAGTCTGACACGCCCTCCCGCTCCACCCAGAGCGGGGAGGTTGTTTGTGAGGAATTATTTGATGATTTCCCACCCAAAAAAAAAAAGGTGCCTTAAGGCATTAGTCTTAGGGGAAAATCTTACGGGTTCACATCTCCGAGATGCTTATGGTAACAGTAGATCAGTAGCTACACGTCGTACTTTAAGTTTTCACTTCTGTCAGCAGCTGCCTATGATTATTTTTATCTTGTATTGAATTTTTAATCGAGCCGGTGTCCGCAAATCCACATTTTAGCACGAAGTGTTTATCTAAGTTAAGTTGAGTGAAAACTTGTAGGTACTTTTACTATTTACGCTAAAAATCAAGGTTTAATTTTCTTAATTTCCTCATGTTTTCTAGCTATTTCATTCTCATTTTTGAGTTACTTTTAAGACTAGACCAACCTATTCCTCGGAATACACTTCCTCTACAAATTTTCCTCAGTTCCAGAGAAAATCTTACAGACAATTCATACACCCCACATAAATAATATATTGTACAAAATTAGACCACAGATGAACCTTATCTTAAAGATATCAGATACGGTATGTGGGTACTTGTGTAAACCTCGTTATTTGAGAAATATGACGCAAGATCCCAGACACAACAAAATAATGATTTGACACAAAAGGTCGTATAAGCTGTAGCTTTATCGATACTTACGACCTTTTGTGTGTTTTACAAAACCATGCCGATATATTGTATAGTATGTCACAGATGGATTGCTTAATTAGCTGTTTAAAATAACCCCTAGCTGTTTAAAAAAACAGATCTGTTATGTAAAACAGTTGAACAGCCTTCAGCTGGATTGTATTTGCGTTTTTTTTTGCCTTGTTTTTGTTTCACTTTTTGGGTTTTGTTTTGTCTAAAGTATATGTTTGTGTTTTATTTTTAAACAGTATCTGCGATTGGATACGGACACTGTCTTTTTGTTGAGGCTTTTCGCGATGGTGATATAATATATTGTAGTAATAAATAATATATAATTGTATTTGCGTTACGCTTAAAAAAAAACTACTACGCACGTTTAGACGTATGCGGAATGGCTTAGCTGCAGTGGCAATAACCGTTTGGTGTGGGCTTGGTACCGAATCTATCACAATGACTAAGCTGAGGCACCCTGACCAAACCTAGTTTACGTTAGGTTAGGTTACTTACTTTGACTGTGACCAAACGCGCACGAGCCGAGCGAGCGAAGTAACTGTAGCGCGGTACCGGACAGGGAGCGCTACTGCCAAGTTGGTCGCAGTAACTTGGCTATTTCGTATTTTATGACTAGGGATCGGATAATCGAATGCATATTTACCTAAAGTTAATTTTTAGTTACGAAAATATGGAAGCGGCTTCTTAAAATATGTTTTTGTACAAAAATCCTGAGATACCAGCAACACCGGGAATGCATAACTAGTCAGTTGTATAGTATGGAAGCGGACTTCTAAATGATTAGGATTGCATAACTCTACAGACGCATATTTATTAAAAAATTAACCCCGATGGAAATTTGGTACCTATACCTCTGTACCTAGGGTGTAAATCTGTAAGAGTAGGGGTGGTGTGTGCTAGTAAAAACATTTTTTTTAATTAAATTTAAAAAAATCGATACAAAAGCGCATTCCATTTTAGCCAACCTCTCAACTTTAGGTGAATATGCATCCGAATATCCGATCTCTAGTTATGACTGACTTTATAAAACTCTGATATCTTTACACTAAAATTGTCATTAAAATCATTGTTTTTACTCATATTACACGTTTTATTAATTTATTTTTCTGACGCCATTATTCTCGTTATGAAACAGAGCAAAGACCGACAAAATTTAAAACTGAAATCTACAATCTGACGTTTTATTTGACGCTGTTTTGCTAAACCATTAACCGTTGCCCCGCTGCATTGATAAATGCAAAATGTTTTGGCAATTCTGCATGTTAAAGTTCAGAAAATATGGAACATCGTTTAACATTGTGCAGCTTTACAAAATTTATGTAAAACATCGGATTTGACATTCCATCTACGTAATATACATTTAGCTTCCAGATATGTCTCACTGTCTGTTACATAAGATTCAGAGACAACCTTATCACATTTTACTATGTAGTAAAATTTAAATTTTCTGTCTATAAACAAAAAAACTTTATGAGATAAATACTATTCTGCTACCAAATAGTATTAAACACACAATTGTCACCATTATTATAGATCAAATTCGTCAAATAATTCACACGTATCAAATAAATAGCGAGTTCTTTCATTCGGCTCGTATCCCGGGCTATGATTCCTATCCTGAGGATCAAAATGTCGCTTTCCTAGATTTACTAAAGCTAGTGACTTAGACTTATACATTTATTCTTGGGCGCAATAAAATATACAGAACCCAATCTCTTTTGTTCCTTGTAAGGCTACCCTCGCACTTTTCGTTTCATTACGTCCCATAAACGCCGCGTAGACGCTGCAATGATTACGCGTAGACACCGCGTTGATATAGCGTAGAAAGTTATAATCATTTGAACCATTATCGTTGCGAAAACGTATCGTACACATTCGAAATACGCTTACCTACGCTACATGCGTAGAGTGTTTAAAATATCACAATACCTTTATCAATATTCAAAGGATAGGCTAAGAACAAAAGACGCATTGAAGTGGAATTAACAACGCTAACAGACCGAATTAAACTTAATTTTAATACTTCAATGAAGTGTAAATATATTGCTTTTGTCAAAAACAGATTGGTTTTTTCTTCCAAAAACTTATTATTTCGTAAATATCATTGTTTACTTTAAGACCAAAATGGGCGTAAAATTAAATACCTACAACTCCATCAATGTATGGCGGTTTTCTCTTTGATCGTTTATTATAGCGGTTATTGAGAGGCCGTCACTTCCAAACATGGCTGATGATGACAAAACTATGACTTAAACAGACGTGGCTAGCTCGGCTAAACAAGGAGGAAATAAGTGTATATCGTAATATGATGTGGCAAAGTGTTATTAGGTTTTTAACTGCTTCGAAATTTCTCAGTAGCGGCCCGAAGTCTAGATGTGTCCGGTTTATGGAAATAATGTCGCCACTATCACATGGGACTAAACATCGCACTTCTACTACCGGACTATCAGACGTACTGCAGAGTATCATCCCCACTTGGTTGATATCCCGACCAGTCGTACTTAGTGCTTCTTCTCCACATTTACTATGCGCAGAGCCAAAATGTGGAACTATCTACCAGCGTCTGTGTTCCCTTCCACATTTAACCCGTCTGCCTTCAAACCAAGAGCGAACAGGCATCTTCTGGGCACGCTCGTTCCATTATAGATCTCATTCATCGCTTTCCATCAGGCGTGATCGAGGTCAAGACTAAGCCATTGAGCAATGAAAACACATAACTAGCGAAATGTGGTGAACTAAAAGATACATGCCTAACCCTTCGGGGATTACAGGCGTGACGTAATAAAGTTATGTATTAGTTACCCAAGAGCAATAAATGACAAAAAAACCTAATATAACCACGAACGCTGTAAAGCAATGCCCTAAAAACTGAATAGGTACTAAAAACCAACCAAGTCCTAATTAAAATATCCTAAATCAAGAAAAAAGGCCAAAGCCTAAAAAGTGTTGTTTTTCTTTGAAACAAGGCCACAAGAAAGAAAACTCTTCGAATTCACAAAAAAGAGGCAAATTAGAGCTTGCCTTTGAAACAAAATCTGTTGTTTACATATAGTTTAACGATTCTCTAAAATAGTATTAATATTTTAACAAATAAAATGTCTCTCACAAATTCTTAGACAGCTTGATTATGACTGAGACTTGCTCATAATAATTAGAAGTTAGAAACTTTCTTAATTAAAATAAAAAAAAAAACAACAATAAAAATGTTCGTTAAGACTTTTTCTGTCAGACAAGATTCGTTGTCAGTGACAAGTACTTATAATAAGTAGGAAATAAAAATGTCATGTATACTTAATCAATGTCAAGGTACACTTAACTGATAGAGTCAATTTCCCTTCTCAGTTGGTACTTATTTTAAGAAACTGCCCGCCTAATAACGATTTGTATCAAAACGGAAAAGCATATCTATTAAATAACCAACAATAAATGATTCGTTCCTGTGAGTAGGTTTGTACAAACACACTTGCACGTCAACCATATTTGAAAAACAAATCAGGTCGGCGTTTCTCTTTCTTTCATTCGGCCCGTATCGTGTCTTTTAACGAAAAAAATCTATGGAGATTCTAGATTGGTGTCTCAATAGGTCTTATGAGGAAAGAACCACTCAGATTGAGTGGACCTGAATCAGTACACGCATTTGTCAGTAAACTTACAGCTCAACTCAAAACAATAACAAAAGAAGGACACTTGGGTAGGCCGCTTAAGGAACTCAAACTGCCTACTGTATAATTCAAAATAACAAAAAAAATTACAATCAGATTCTCATTCTCGCAATACTGTGTATGTTCTCAAAAAACTAAGTAATCGCAGCATACTTGGTATAACGCAAAGAAAATCACTAATTCCCAGAATGACGAAAATCTCAATAATTGTAAGTAGCTTTTAAAATTAAAATAAAATGTATTTTTTGTCCTTCAATGACGTTTTATTTGTCTCATACAAGGTAACTTATTTTCATCAATCTTCTTTTTATCATTACTTTACCCCAATAAGTTGGTATCAGTATCTTTTAGAAAAGTACTGACTTATATGTAACAAAATACAGTATATTCCTATAATATGTTTGACTGATGAGTACCCTTAAGACTATGAAAACCAATGAAATTATATTTCGAAGACGTGAAAAATACGTTTTCATTTTACAATAATATCATAGACAGGATGCCGGGGATTTAATTTTGGATTTCAATAAACATGTAATTTCTTTAATTAACTATTTCATGACAGTCATAATTACTTCTTAGTGGCCGGTGAATTCTTTTTCGCTTTTTTAATACTCATTAACGTCCCACAGATGGGCAAAGGCCTCCCTACTCTCTTTCCACCTCTCTCTATGCCAAGCCGCCAAGAACCAATCATTAAAGGAGCCCAGCTCAATCCGCGTACAAACTCAAATAATACGGAAAGAATATATTTTTAGAACCATATATACTTTGCGATCTGTTTAATAAAGCAAAGCACATTTCTACATGGTAAGTTTATTAAGAAACTTCTGTAAGTGCGACCAAAAAAAAAATGTGAAAACTCGATAAGCCGGAACAAAAAAAGAACAAAACGCCACAATGATACAAAACAGTCGATCTGCCTAGCCTTTTCCCAACTATGTTGGGGTCGGCTCCCAGTCTAACCGGATGCATCTGATACTAGTATTTTACATGGATCTGACCTCCACAACCCAGTTACTGGGTAACACGATACCCCTAAGTAAGACTGGTTGTCAGGTGTTCGAGCTTCTGACGACCCGTAACGACTGTCAAAGATCCACGAATGGCAGCCGAGACCAACGGCTTAACGTGCTTTCCGAGACACGGAGGAGTCTTGGTACGTAAAGATGGTCACCCATCCACAGACCAACCGCGGCAAGCGTAGCTTAACTTAGACAAAATCGTAAAAAACAAAAAACCCCGTTAAAACTTCAAATACATTTTTGTGTCAGTCTCATAAGAGCGATCTTATAAATGTCACTCATTGTATTATTGTGACAGGAATACGAGCATTATAATTATTCCCCGGAACTTTTCCAAGGTCTGAATGATAAGGGCGAGTGTGAGCAAATATTTTATCATTTGTCAGGGCCACGTCACCCGTACGTGTGAAAAGTGATATGGAAATACGCTCAAGGCTGTAAACGACGTATTCCTACGAAACATTCCTGTTAGCAATGTCACTGTCAGCAAAAAGACGAATAAGTCCTTAGAACTCGAAAACTAGCCAATATATATTTCTGAAAATTTGATAGATATTAGTAGTGTTTATGCGTAATCTGTACAAAGAAATGGTTTTCGTACGGCTGAGAGGCATTTTGATATTAATTACCTGTGTTTTTTTTGTAATGTGCGTTTTGTTTGTACAGAATAAGCATGTTTTCTTTATATTCTTAACACGAAATAGTAAACAATATTTAATTCTCAAATACTAACAATACAATGTCTGTAGGTGGCATTGAATAAATTGATATAATTATTTTGTAGTTTAATTTAGCGTTTCATCTAAATTAAATCGTCTACAAAATGTATAAATAATTCACGAATTTCGTTTCATGTATAAAGTGGGGAAATAAATTGAAAGACAATAATTACTTTAGAAAAGTACGACTGCTCAGTTTGTGTATCTTGTCTTCATAGTTGTACGAGAGAGTTATAGTTTTCCATATTGGAATTCAATTTACATTGCTTTTTCTATCTGATCTCATTTGAACAACATTTATTATTGCTAGTTAATTTAACCATTTCCAGACTCCGTACCTACTGTTATTGAGAATGTTTTCATGGAAAAAACCCAATATCTTCAAGTTTGCCTGAACTATGTTTTCGTTTTATCTGCTACAATGTTCTATTTCCCTAAAATTATGATCTTTTCAAATTTTTGTTCAATGTTCGACACAAATGTACGATCATCAATCGATATGAAAAATAATTTTCATACTTTAAAAATATTATATACAATATTTAAAAAAAAATATGGTACAAAAGGCCATAAATTAGCGAAACTACCAGTAAAATCATAATTTACTGCATAAATTATGATGCCGATGAGCCGCTTGCAAATTATAAAAAAAACATTTAAATTATGCTTGATACGGTTTTATCAAGTACAAGGTAATGAAAGTTGAAATGCATTTATAATGAATTTTGTGGTGGACCAGAGGATAGCACAAATTTGCTTATATAGTAAGTCTAGACTATTTTTTGGGAAAATGCGTGAATTTGTAATTTCGACACTAAAATGTTAAACACTTTCATAAATGATTTGTGGCACCATTTCTTTAGATCCACGTAAAGGTTACTTATAGCCAAAAGATTTACTTGGTTTTTGACTATGGACGCGTGATCGAAAAAATTCGAGTAAATATGAAAGAATAAAAAATCAGCTGTTTCATAGAAAATTGTAATACCTACGCGGTCCAAATGTATGGGAACAGCTGTTTTTTTTTGTATTATCGATGAAAAATTTCTGCGGTGGCCCCCCACCGCAGAAATTTTTCGTCTAGAATGATATGGTGAATTCATGGTTACAGTTTGCGTACTGGTAAAAAACTTATCCTGTATACAAGAATTGCTCGTTTAAAGGTATTATATTTACTGTTCCCAGCTGAGACACAGGCCTCCTTTTCTGTGGGACTGGGCCACAATCCACAACATGGGCACAGTACGGGTTGGAAGAAGTCACTTGTCTTCGAATTTTTGGTTCTAAGAGATTTTTGGTTTCCTCATGATATTTTCCTTCACAGTTTTTGAGGGCAATAGTGTTGAAATTATTTACACAAAGTAAAGCGCTTATCTGGGTTCGAACCTATGCACTACAACTCGTAAGTCACATCTGGCCGAACATCTCCAGTCAGAAAGACAATAGTGGAGCGAGCTATGGAAGAATGCTCTATACATTTATAGAAACAAAACACCATCTTCTTAGCAACCTCAATCTATTAATGTCAAAGGTATCAAGACATAGTCTAATTGGACGGTAAACCGGAACGCTAGTGATCCGAACTTTATTGCTTCGCATAACAAGCGGTCAGTGGGAACTATCACTTTAAGTGCCGGATACTAGAACATTGAATTCTAGTATTGTGTGCGGCCGCACATCGGCGCCACACGCTTCATACGCTACACGCGTTAACTGCGCTACTTTGTGTGTGGACGGCACTATTAGCATTACACGTAATGCTCGTAGTGCCGTCCGCACACAGAATTCGCTTTACATTTCACTATACATTACATTACACGTTACACACTTCTGGTTCACGTTACCCGGCTTTAAGCTCGGAGCAAATGTATAACTCATCATGACATCATTTATATTACCGAATGCAAAGCACACATGTATGTACAATATGATTTAAACCTCTACAATATAAACTCAACGTAAAATTCAATGTTGTCTTTAATTTTTGCAAACCACCGCGCCACTAAATACGAGCGTGTTACGGTACGAAAATGCATTATACTTTTATACACCCCATCATCTGTCTAGCCTTTTTTCAACTATGTTGGGATCGCCTTTAAGTCTAAAGAGATCCAGCTGCATCAGTATTACACATAAAGCGACTGCCTATCTGACCTCCACAATCCTCTTACTGGGTAATACGAAACCTCTTGGTAAGACTAGCTCCACTTCGCTTCGCTTGCTTCGAAGCAAGCAGGAGGTTATGATTTTGACCAGTATGTATGTATGTTACGTAACAAAACAACGCCACGTCTTGTTTCATGAACGGTGGGACAGAGGTGTACTTACTTGTTTATAGTACACCCGTAATTTCGCCAGTTATTTTAAGTACTATGTAATAGAGGACGAGCTTATTGTCTGAATCCTGCTAATATTGTAAATGTAAAAGTTTGGATGATTAGATGTATGGATATTTGTTAATCAGTCGCGCAAAAATGTATGAATGGATTTGAATGAAATTTGGCACACAGATAGATAATACACATATTAAATTTTTTGTGGAATAATTTCCGACCTCCACGCGAAGCCACTGGCAAAAGCTAGTTTAATAATAAACTATTACGTTAAAGTAGTAATAAATAGGTTTTCTGCCAAACGTAGCACTCACAATGACCACAACAATTTACGGTCACAAGTTAAATTGCTATCACCACACGCATATTACACGGATTGATGATCACAGTAGGTACCTATGTCTTTATTACTTTTTAGTTATTGAAATAGTTGACTGTAAAGTTATATAGGCTAGATTTACCACGAAGGCGGCACGACTTCAGAAAATGTGACTAAGAGCTGATTTTTCAATAGTCGTGTAACTTTCAACTGAGGAATAAATATTGCAGTTTGACAGCTTTTGTATCCTACTAATATTATAAATGTGAAAGTTTGTGAGTGTGGATGTAGGTATGGATGTTTTTACTCTTTCGCGCAAAAACGGCTGAACGGATTAACACGTAGGATATTTTTTATCCCGGTACTACGTTCCCGTGGGTCAGTTTGCTACCTCCACACGGGAAATGCTAGTAAAAAAATGTATGACCAACTATCAGATTCATTCTTCCGATAAAAATTATCTGACTATTGAAAAATCAGCTCTAACTCGATTAATACAGGGAAAGTAATTGCTTAGCAAAGTGACTACCAACTGGTGGAAGCGCCACGGTAAGCCCGGGAAAGACTTTTTCAAGAAAAAGCCGTGGAGGAGGTTGTATTGATGATTTTATCGATTACACTTCTGTAAAGCTATATTTCTTTACGATCGCGAATCATGTTTTAATCAATAAACAACCTGGCATTGACCAGGAAATTGCAAAAAAAAAAAACGGACGAAAATTAGAATTTCGCGAGCCACCTTAGCCATGCACCTTAAATAGTATATTCCGTATATTCAAATCACAAATGTCATACTTTGACAGTTGCACGAAATGGGAACACGGCAAATTGATGTGACGATTTTTTTAAAGAAAATTAGAAGTTCGCGAGCCACCATAGCCATGCACCTTATATAGTATATTCTATATAGTCTGCTTACTGGTAAAACAAGTTAAATACATTTTTTTACTAAATCGAGTTAAAAATGCAGTCACGTGTAATTTTTTACGGGCTATATACCGGTAAAACCGAAAAAATGCAAATGGCTGCTGAGATGGTGAGTTTGTAAAAATTATATCTTCTCACATTTTGTAAATATTACATAAGAGTATATCTTAAAAGAAGGGTAATTAGTGCGACAGTTTGCTTTGACGGTTTTTAAATCAAATTAAAACATAAACTTTGAAATGTCGTTTACTCGAAATGACACAGACTACACTTATTACTTTTTACCCGTAAGCAGACGAAATATTCAAATCACAAATGTAACACTTTGAGAGTTGCACGAAATGGGAACACGGCAAATTGATGTGTCGATTTGTTTAAAGAAAATTAGAATTTCGCGAGCCACCTTAGCCATGCAACTTAAATAGTATATTCCGTATATTCAAATGACTAATGCCATTTTTTGAAAGTTACATGAAATGGGAACACGGCAAATTGATGTGTCAATTTGTTTAAAAATAGAGGGGCGCGCGCATGTGCATGCAGACGCAGTGTGACGTCATAGGTAATCTATTCCACTTATTTCTATTTATATTACCTATCTTTTATTTGAATGCTCAACCACAACTCTAGGAGTACAACTCTGGTAGTTATTAGCGATGGAAATCTTATATGTTTTTATCGGTCAGAAATATTGACCTCACTACGAGTACACCGATTACACCGCGAAAAGACGTTTTCACGTCAAAATTACATATTTGACTGTACCTTTAAAGACTTTGTTCTGCTAAATAAATAGATAAACTATTTGTTAAAGAACATTTTTAATTTCCAATAACTAGATCTGAGCATATTTAAACAGCTCTCCGTCTGAAGATCAAATCTTCGACAATAAGTATTAAAAAATATATAATTCGAAATCTCCGATAAACTTATCGAATAAAGTGAGACTTGTGTAAACAAAATAAATATTGATATACTGGCAACGTGTGAATACGATTTTACTGTTTGCGAAGACACTTATGTTGTAAAGACGCAGGCACACTGAACAAAAAATTCTACCATTATATTTCGCAATTTAAAAAAATATTTGTTGTGTTTATTTCGGTAAAAACAGTAAGGTTGGTATTTCGCGATCCATCCCAGCGTATATTGAAACTAAATGAAAATAAATTAAAGGCACAGTTTTATACAACGTCCTACTTTGTTACATTTCGCGTCTCTCTCTCTCGTTTCGACAGTTACTCAACAATAGCTCTTGTCGTAGTGAAAAATTAACTAGTCGACAAGGTAGACAAAGGGCTGACTGCCGAGTCTGGCGGACGTATTTAAGTATAATTATTGAGACTCTTTCATTCCCCGACTTTAAAAAGTTCAGTATCCATACATTTTAACAAAGTCTGTAAATGCGGATTTTTTTACAGTCTGATAAATTTTATATAGCATTTAGCTTAAGTACCTGTATAAAAAATTTCAAACTGTTCATCTTCAAGTATTCGCATCAGTTAATGAAAATTATGATTCGTCTTTTGAATGTTGGCTGTAAATGGTTTAATGGTTTCATTGAAATAAATCCTTTGAGTTTGAGTTGTCATAAAAGTTAAGACTAATTAAAAATTCGCCCTCATACAAGAATAAATCTAGCCGATAACCTAGCCAGGATGTTTATTGATAGCTTGGTAAAGTATTAAAGAAGACGAAAACCATGTGTGATTCTGTCTGTCAAATACTACCAAAACTACGCATCAAAATTTCGTCAAACAAATTAAATGCACCTAGTACACCTCTACCCAATCATTTCTCTAAGAAAGCTTTAAGGCTCGTGCAGACTAGCGCGACGCGACGGTCGCGTCGCGACACTCGTGGATCAATCTCTATGAAAACCTCATGTAAATTGTTCTACAAGTATCGGATCGCGCTGTCGCGTCGCGCCTGTTTGAAGAAGCCTTTACAAAAAATCTGTAAACACTATAAATTGTAAACGGATCCCGTTTATAAATAAACTAGCCGTCTAGACTTTTACAATGAGGAAAATTTACAGCTCGGAGCAAACGTTTATATGAAACGTTTTACCCTTTAGTGACACATTGTCTGTTATTTGGAAGTTAAACTGCAATCGGATTACTGTGATATACATGTTGTAACGGTCGCGACTTACTAAAGTACATTCGCGTTAAGAATGCAGTGAGTCATCATTATCCGTCGGCCTAGCCCCGCCCCCTAACCAATCAAATTTTTTCAAATTACAATCAAATGTATTCATTAAACTTAATCTTTTAAAATATAATGTGTTTGAATTTAACACCACTGTGAATCCACCAGTAGTGTAAACTCACTGCATTCTTAACGCGAACGAACTATAGTTGTAGGTCTTAGGTTCGAACCCAGATAAGCGCTTTACTTTGTGAAATTATTTCATCACCGCTGCTCTCAAAACATAGTGAGGGAACCGGCATGTCCTAGAATCTAAAATTTGAAGACTTGTGACATCTACCAACCCACACTGGGCCCGCGTCGTGAATTACGGCCCGCTCCCTCTTACAGAGAGGAGGCCTGTTTTCACAATTATAATATAAAAGGCAAAAAAGTGCTACACACTTGTAATGGAACCTTTACTACTATTATAGATGCACATCGGATTTTAAACGTTATATACCATTCGTTTTTAACCGAATTATATTTCGAAGACGTATTTTTCACGTCTTCGAAATATAATTTCATTGGTTTTCATAGTCTTAAGAGGTACTCATCAGTCAAACATATTACAGGAATATAGTGTATTTTTAACCGACTTCAAAAAAAGGAGGAGGTTCTCAATTCGACTGCATGTTTTTTTTTATGTTTGTTACCTCATAACTTTCGACTGGGTGAACCAATTTTGATGATTCTTTTTTATTTGAAAGCTCGTGCTTCCCGTGTGGTCCCATTATTAATTTACTAATTTCATATAGATGTGATGATGCGATTCGGACACAGACAACGGAACTCTTCAAAAAATAACAGTAAATAAACCGCGATTGCTGCTATCGCATAAATATGCATTGTTTTGACCCCAAGGATGATGTAATTTCGAATTAGTGGGGTAGGTACTATAACTAAAAAGTGAAAAATAAGAACTTTTTCCAAAAAAAAACAACCGAATTCCGAAAAAACACTACAAAGTGAAAAATAACTTTAATTTCGGAAGGCGGTGACAAAAAATTAAAATACGTCCAAAGTCACCGAATTCCGAAATTAAAGTTATTTTTCACTTTGTAGTGCTTTTTCGGAATTCGGTTGTTTTTTTTTTGGAAAAAGTGTTTTTTTTTTAAAGAATGCTCTGAATCTACACACGAGGTGATCTAGACTAGACCACACCTCCTTCCTGATTAAGGATATATCAAGAGCAATCAAAAAAATGCATTCTTAAAATATACTGTGGGTAAGTAAAATCTTAATCAGACCACTTACAAACGGGGTGAACAGGGATGCAGGGGTGAATCAGGATGAATCGATTGGCAACGCATCAGCAATAAACCTGGACTTGTGGATGTCTATGGGTGGCGGTAATTGCTTAACACCAGGTGACCCACATGTTCGTTTGCTCACTTGATGGTAAAAAACTCGGAAACCACAATTCCAAGCGCCATGCCATCTCAATTCAAAAAGCAGAGTTATTTAGTGAAAACTTATCTTTATATGTATGTACTTTATTTAGACTCGTGAAACTTTTTTGTCTTACTATAGAACACAACACAGGGTCGAACTGGTCATGGCCTTTGTCCCACACGGGAAGTCTCCTGTGCATCAGCGTGATCTATTGCTCTATGTCAATCTCATCATTTTCTGGGAACTACTGTGCGGCGGTCGATGGGCCGGAGACGAAGCAAGCGACATCCTGTCGCGCCTGCCAATAGCACGACTGAGCTAAACTCGCGAATTTTAATTCGCAGTGCGGACATAGCCATAACTACTACATGCTGCATAAAATATTCGCGCGGAAAAAATCCGCGCCACATCGCGTTCAATTTGCACACAGATTTTTTTCCGCACGAATTTTTTACCGCCGTGCGGTTCCTCCCATTAGATTTAATGTGTTACAGAATGGCGATAAAAAAAATCGCGCGGTGAAAAATCGCGGTGCGGACAGGGCCTTAATCCTACTAATAAAATAAATGTGAAAGTTTGTGAGTATGGATGTAAGAATGTATGGATGTTTGTTACCCTTTCACGCAAAAACGGCTGAACTGATTTGAATGATATTTGGCACACAGGTAGTTTGTAACCTGGAATAACACATAGCATACTTTTTATCCCGGTACTACTTACATCCCGAGGGATGATAGTTCTCGACGTCCACGCGGGCGAAGCCACTGGCAAAAGCTAGTTATATATAATACTATTATCACATTGACGATTCTCTTGGCAACTTTTTTGCTACTGAACTAATAAAATTTGTCCATCCATCATTTAACTATGTTTCAGTTTAGAGGTCGCCAGTACTGGCGACCTCTAAACTGAAACATAGTTGAAAAGTTGCAATAAACCCACTGGTTTAATGCAATTTATCCCGAAGCTCGTTACTCGTTGAAACGTAAAAGTCTTCTATGAATCCTTTATTTTCGAATAATTGAATTTTATGAATTGCTGCTCTCTCTCGTCGTCAATACCGCAATGTTTGAAGACTAAGGTCTTCAACCAGTGCGTCCTGCCCGTGATGACATACGGTGCCGAAACGTGGAGACTGACAGTTGGGCTGGTCCACCAATTTAAAGTCACTCAGCGCGTTATAGAGCGGGCTATGCTTGGGGTTTCTTTGAAGGATAAAATCAGGAATGAAGTTATCCGGAAACGAACTGGAGCTACCGACATAGCTTGCAGGGTAAGTAGGTTGAAGTGGCAGTGGGCTGGCCATGTTTGTCGAAGCACCGATGGCCGGTGGAGCAGACGAGTCCTGGAGTGGAGACCGCGTATCGGCAAGCGTCGTGTGGGACGCCCTCCAGCTAGGTGGACCGACGACCTTAAAAAGGTGGCTGGGCCAGACTGGATGCGGAAGGTGGAGGACAGGGTGTTATGGCGCAGCATGGGAGAGGCCTATGTCCAGCAGTGGACTTCGATAGGCTGAGTTGATTGATGAATCTTTATATTGATGAATATTTAGGCAATTAGAGAAATATCGATGTATTGTACTTTGGTCCCTAATAATAGTCCTCCAGACCGGATTTCGACCATGACGGCCAATTTCAGCTGTGTGCGTAGATCCTCTCATTCCTTGTACGGTGTGAACACTCCCTCTTCTCTTACTTCTATAGTCTGATGAGCCGGCAATCCGACACGACCAGAGTAAGATAACGTGCACCTGAGGTACCTATTAGATTTTATATTGACGAGATACACTGATTGGCATAAAAAGCTTTTAACCTTCAAAACATATTATTATTAAGATACAGATCACAAAATAAAACTTTTAACTCACTTATTATACCTTCGTTCAAACAATGTTTTCAGTAATCCAACGAAACTTGTTTAAAATATCTACAATTGCCAAATAATTTTGAAAACTTCTGTCATTACAACGTAAGAAATTTCTAGAAACATTAATCTTTGGTTTTCAGAGAAATTTTTGATAATAAATATTCGAGTTTAAATTATTTATAGTATGACGACTAGACGGAATACTTTTGTTAAGCTGTCAGCACTTAATTATTCAAGTTTTGTGAATGAGTGTTAGGGGTCGAGGTGTACTAGGTTCTAGGTCCATATTATGCACATTCTTTGCTATTTATTGAGACTCTTTGAAAATATAAACATTATAATTGAAAAACGGAAAAATTTGATGTGACAAATTATATCATGGTTTTGTAATTTTGGGTTAAATGATTCATGTGAGTGTGTTTAAGATACTTTCACATATTATTATCTAAGTCCAGTTATAAGCCTTGGATCTAGGGTTGTGCCCGGTGGACGGCAATAGGCTCGCCCCCTATTACCTACATGGGACTTAAACATAACTGGCAAAATGTAGGTGCACTATAGGCTCACCTCTGCCTTCTTAGGGCAAACAAGGCGTGATGTTATGTTGAATGTGCTTTGTTCTTAAAACTTGACTGCCTCGTTGGTCTAGTGGTCGCAAGCGCTACTGCTGAGCATAAAGTCCTGGTTTCCATTCCTAGGTCGGGCAAGGTTTTTCTATCTGGAATTTCTCAGTAGCAGCCTGGAGTCTGTAATTGCGCCCGGTTTATGGCCCGGTTTAGGCTCGCATTACATGGGACTTAAAAAAAACTTGGCAATTTAGGTGTACTATAGTACCTCTGCCCAACTCTTCAGGTAAAAAGGTGAGATGTGATGTTATTATGTTCTTAGAACTATCACTGATAAGATAATGGACATTAGGCCCAAAACCTATCCTCTATTATTTTACTGCTTGTCGGCAGTTATTTTAAAAATACGTTTCTTTCTTCTTTTTATCAATTCTATATACAGTCAGCCCAGAATTTGGCTACGAGCTTGGCACTTTAGGGTGCATAATGAGATGGATGGATGGAGCCACCCCGAGCGACGTATCTACTGACCTATTATAAGTCAGCCGCGCCCTGGGCAATCAGCGAGTTCCCACGCCGATTGGCTAATCCTTTTACCATGACGGCAACCCAAACTCCACCTATAAAGACAGCTTTGTGCGTAGTCTCGATTGACATCGAAGAACTCTCACTAGATAAACCGAAATTCTTTCTGATGTCTTCCGCAAAACTCACTGCGACATTCTTTGCGTCCAAGAGACGTACACTTATCGCCGAGATTTGACACCGGAAGCACGTTAACGCAGTTTTGGCCGCTCCCGGCGTAAAAGTAGCCTAAGTTATTCCTTATTACATCAGCTACATGCCAGTGAAAGTCCCGTCAAAAACGGTCCAGCCATTTCAGAGATTAGCGGGAACAAACAGACAGACAGACAAAAATTGAAAAAAATGTTATTTTGGTATATGTACCGTATATATATTCATATGTATGTAGCAAAAAGCGGTTATTTTAATATTACAAACAGACACTTCAATTTCATTTATATGTATAGAAGATGTATAGATACACCGACCTCCATGCGGGCAAAACCGCTGGCAAATGCTAGTAGATACTAACATATTAAAGTACCATAAACACACTCAAATGAATCATCCCCTTAAGGGCTGTCTTACATCTAATTCTCTTTTAAAAATCTATCAATCTGAAATCAATTTAGTTTAACAAAGCAAGCAATCCACTTTCCTGGCAGCTGTTCATTTCATATGACAAACACAACATTCTAAGTTTATTTTATTTATAAGTAGCAATAAGAACAAAAGTTAATGGATTGTGGAAGTGAGATAAGCAGTCGCTCTATGTACTAAATACTGGAATGCAGCTTAACCAGTTAGACTGAACGCCAACATCAACAAACAATCTGAGACTTTTCCTAACTACGCTGGGGTCGAGTTCTAGTCTAAACGGATGTACCTGAATACTAGTATTTTACTTGGAGCGACTGATTATCCGACCTACACAACCTATTTACTGGGCTGTCGATACCCCTTGGCCAGACTGGCTGCCAGACTTCCGGGCTTCTGACTGCCAGTACCGACTGTCTTTTGAAAGATCTTCGTATAACAGCCGAGACCAATGGCTTAGCGCACTTTCCGAGACACAAAATAAAATCCAATCAAATACTTCGTGCAAATCTACACCAATTCACAATTAATCAGTCGAACATTTACTTACAAGAATCCCGAAGGAAATTTAGTGTAAATTAAACCCAATGAGCGCGGCTCCCGCGTAAAACTTTACAGCTATATTCAAGAAATACTTCAACCCCGTTAATCGTTCCTTCACCTCTAGATAAAGAGGTATAGTGGGATGAATTTCACCGCAAAACGTGTAAATTCATCCCCAGAGTTAGTAGTCTGTTGAATATGCATAAGTTTGTACTCACAGTTTACGTGTGAAAGGGTTATTTTTGCTTAGAATCTTGCTGTTTTAATGTATCGTCTAAATCCTTTAAGTTTTAGTATTAATGTTAGGTGGTATGTTAATGTCTTGTTGGATTTAAAAGGGTTAAGTGGTGTTGATAAATTGTTACAACAATTTACTGACGTTCTTGTATAATAGTATCTTTGATTTTGAAACTTTAGGAAACTATTCATTTTTCTTTAAAAAAATTGTTGTGACTTTCTTTAAACCTCAATCAACTGGCCTAGCCGTTTCCCAACTATGTTGGGGTTAGCTTCGAGTCTAACCTGCGATTGCTTATCCGACCTCCACAACCCAGTTAGTACCTTTTTGTGTGACTGGTTTGTCAGACTTTCTGGCTTCTGACGACCCGTAACGTCTATCAAAGCCATGGAGCTTATGGATAGTATGATATGCAAAGATGGTCACCCATCCACAGACCAATCGCGGCGAGCGTAACTACTTTCTTCGAATAATTCTTTCTGAATAATTTTGTAAATTGTGCGTTTTTTATCATTTCTAAAGTGACGATATTATAATGGGCATACACGTACAAGTCACGGCATCACAATAGCACAGGTAAGTAAAATATATGGAAATAATATATGAAATGCTTTTAAACTTTCGGCCACGATAATGTCATAAGTGTTATATGCATGCACATATTTCCATACATTTTATGGATGAGGACGTCTAAGATAATATAGTCCAGTTAGAAAATATAAAAGCATACAATGAATAGTAACAAATAGAGGTTACGCTCCTTCAAGATCGAAATTATTTTTTTATTCCCGAAAAACTACCATTTTTTAAACAAAACAATGGCAGTTTAGAATTTATACACAGAAATTATGTAATTTTTGTATTTTTCTTTTTAGAATATTGTCTATTGTGTAATATACAATACCTAACCGAATTTCGTTCCATTGTTCCAATTTTCAATGTCTTATCGAATTCGTTTTTATCTTCAATGATTGATTTGTAGTCCAATAGTCTAGACTTTAGATATGGGTCTAGGTCAAGACATTAGACCTAGATTAATGGACCTACTTGTTAAATTGCCCGAATGTTATGCAAAATGAAAATTCAATATGTTTCTAAAAGTATGGACTCTTTCTGAATTATTTGGGAAAATGGAACCCACTTTGAAGAGTGATTTTGCTGTCTTATTTTTTTTTTAAGTACTAATAAAGTAAAGGGATGTCAATAACATAAAACAAATTGACAGGAACGTACACGAAGCAAAGTAGTTTGTAAGGAAGTAGCAAGTTGTGTTCTGTAGTTTCTGCCTTCCTGCATGGGAAGTTTGTTATATGTATGTATCAATTAAGAATTCAAACTAGACTGAGAATCAGCACTTTTGTGGTTTTAGATTTTTCACTTTAATTGATTAAAAACGTAGACTATTTTTTACTGTCTTACATACAATATCTGGGTGACCGAGCTGTGCTAGGTTTTATTTTTATTGGTTTGACGTTTTCTAAAAATGAAACCTAGCTAGATCGATTTATCTTATTTTAATTTCTGAATTGTTATTTTATTTTTGTTTCAATTACGGGCGCTTTAATGTGCACGTCTTTTTACATCGTTCTCACATTGATAATTTCAACATAATGATGTAAACAACTTGTTGTAACAATACCATGATTTTAAAAGAGTGTCCATGGAGTTTCTTGGCCGTTCTTCTCCATAGGTCCCTACGCTTTGGAATGGGTAACTAGCTTCATATTTCTAACTCACCGACCTTGACAATTCAAAAGTGCTTGTTATTGGTTTATTTGAAATAAATGCTTTGAGTTCTTTTTTTAGTTTTTTTTTTTATCGCCCCCGAAACCCCCTGAATACTAAATTTTCTGAAAATCGTTGGACAGAGCCGTTTCCAAGATTCAGATTATATATGTACATATATATTACAAGGATTGCTCGTTTAATGATATTAGATGTAATAACTTTGAATTAACTTTTATAACTTGAAAGTGATTTCAGTTGAAAAATACGTGGTCATAAAAACTGCTAGTCATAACCGTGGCAATATGTATGACTTACGACTTTTGTAGCTTACAGGGCCTGACTTAGATTATACAGGGCATAAAAAAAGTGATAAATAATTCCACCTATACGTACCTAGAAGACATACGGTGTCGAAACGAAGACACTAACAGTCAGGCTAGTCCACAAATATAAGGTAGCTCAACACGCTATGGAGCGGGTACGGTCGGAGTTTCTTTGAAGGATATCAGAAATGAAATTTTCCGGAAAAGAACCGGAGTTACAGACATACCTTGCAGACTAAGCAAGCTGATGCGGGTAAACCAATGAACGCTGGACCAGACGAACCCTGGAGTGGAGACTGCGTATTGCCCAGCGTAGTGTGGGACGCTCCCCAGCTAGTTGGACCGACGACCTTAAAAAGGTAGCTGGTACAGATGGGATGCAGAAGGGGGAAGATATACTGTTGTGACGCAGTATAGGAGAGGCCTATGTCCAGCTGTGGACTACGATAGGCTGAGTTAATTGATTGAGATGTACCTAAAGATTATTTGTGAAATATTTAGAATTTTTCTTTTTAACAGTGCAAGTCTTTTTTACATTTACATTATTTCATTAATTAATACTATACTTTTACAGCAAATGGAACCAACCCGCACTTGGCCCTTGTGGTCTATTGTGACCCTCTCACAGGGAGGAGGTCTGTGTCCCAGCAGTGGAACCGTTACACGCTGATTATACTCTGTTAATGGTCGCTAAAGTACGTACCTTAATAAAAATATAGAGAAAAACAAAACATAAAAATAATATTTCTTATTACCTATCCGTCGTAACCTATCTGTCGTACGAAAACATCGAAAACCAATATCACTACACATAAAACATCGTCTACCTACATATGTATGTAGATGTGTGTACACACAGACACCATTTTACGACTTCAAAGGATCTAGCCCAGATCGAAATTTAAAACTTTTCACAAAATATTGCGCCATAAAATCAGTCCGAAGTTAGGTACCCGCTGGCCCTGTAAAGTCATAAAGTAAACCTTTCTCATTTGTCAAACCACGCCTTCATAAAAATGTATCTCAAATTATGTGACAAATTACAAAAGTTTCATTAACTTTTGTTATTTGTCACAAGTAAGGTAAGTAAAGCATAGGATAGAAATGAGAAATAACAAGTGCGAACTCGCTTCAAAAGCCAAAAAAAAAACGCGGTATTAGATTAGGAAAAATCTAAAGGAAAAAACGGCATTTTACTTCAGGAACGAACTCATCGGTCAGAGCATAAGAAACGGGGAATTATGAAAAAGAGGACTTAAAAAAAAATAATTTGCTTCCAGCGATATAAATAAGGCGTAGCGAACGTAACCTGACCGAGTAGGGTGCCCCAAGTCCCGAGCTCGCTTTGCTCGCTCTTGTATCTAAAATTCGACGTCATTTTTTCGACAAAAAGCTGGTCGGAGACAAAAGATATCAAGACGCTTTTAGCCTTGTATTTAGGTGCTCTATACGATAGACTCAAGAAACTAAAGATTTGGGAGAAAAAAAATGTTAATTTCATCTCTATTGCAGCGATTATAAAAAATTGTTTACTTCGAGACGAAAAAACACCTCAGTGGAATCACTCAACGAAATACCCACAGGAATTTCGATTATACACGGCTTACAGTTGTAAAGGTAGGCACTGAACTCTTTACAATTACACAGAATAATAGTACTTGAGTCGAACGTTACAGAGCGCTTGTAATTAATTCGCTACCCGAAACACGTTTACTGACATGATCAATGATCTTCTATTACCATGAATGTACTACTAATCACACGCTCAATCGCAATCTATTACAAATTCAAATGCTCAAAAGAAGAGTCATTTCGATACCAATCTCACATAATCTTTGAAATTTAATTGGTAACTGTCAAATGAATGCTGGCAGTCTGTACAGCTATCAAAGATGTTATGGCGTGGAACTAACATCGCTATCTTGTTTACCATCAGCGCCATCCTGCCAATGTCTTTCGAGCACCAATAAATCCTTGTAGCACTCTACATTTCATCATCACTGCAGCCGATACACATTCACGGCTAGACAAAGGCCTCCTCCAAGCTCCGCCACTTCTACCGGTCCAGCTGATTTCTGCAGCCTTTACAAAATCATCGGTCTACCTTGAGGGAGGCCTTCCAACTCTACGTCATGCGGGACGCGATCGCCACTCCAGAAACTTTCGGGCCTATCTGCCATCAGTTCAGCGAGCAATGTGCCCTGTCCACTGCCCCTTAATTTTGGCATTTTTTCGGGCTGTCTGTATTCTACGTCTACTTTTTGGGAACATTACTCAAAATAAAAAATGATTATTCTTTTAGGCTACTGTTACTGTACAGCAAACACAAAACTCAGTTTTGTGTTTGCTGTATGGTAAAAATCAACTTCCATATAGCATGCTTCAGTAAACATGCTACATGGATGTTGATTTTTAGTCAAACACAACTGCATTAGACCGGCCCCTCATATTTGACTTGGCAACAGACTAGAAACTTTTTGGAAGCCGAACCATTTACGCCGCAGTTTATACACCAGTTTAAAGGGCAGAATAAAAATTCAGACAAACCAATGCACATTTTGAATGTCAATACAATACGAATGAGCAAATCCAATTTTAAACCGGTGAATACACTGTTTCCATTATATTCTCAGTAATGTCGTTGGCATTGAAAATAACTGCTTTGAGAGGAAAATGTAGAAATGAAAATCACGTTTTGAGAATTTAATAGATATTGTTGTGTTTCTTAATTGAATGTCACAATGAAATATCTGTTCGGTCTTTTGTTTTCTAATGCAGAAACTGCAACAACAGTTAGGTAAACGACCTGTGGAGCAATTGTATAATACACTAACAGTAGGAATGGCTTACATTTTGACACTTTTTTTCGCAACATTCATTATGTTATTTATGTTGTTGAGCAGCCAAATTTTTCGAACATATGAAGTAAAGATGGGCTGACTATGACTTCGGCCGATTAGTTGGCCAAGCCGATCATTGCTTTCGGTTGAATTCGGGTGACATCGGTAATGTTCGTGACCACACTTTTGGGTCGCAGGCGAAATTGTCGGGACATGTTTTTGTTTACTTTGCATTTATTCTTTCATTGTTTACATGCGAGCTTCTTTCTATCCTAATTTCCTATCATATTCTAGATTGTAATGAAAGTAAACTGTAAAACTGTTTCTATAATAAAAATAACAACAGTAAAGATTTTAATTTCATTCCAATCACCGTCTTTTACATTTTGAAGTATATTAATACGAGTAAAAACGGGCGATTAGTCTGCGACCACAAATATGGCCGACTAACCGGCTTTCCCGACTAGTCGGTACATCGCTAATATGAAGCAATGGACCAGCAATATCCGAAATATTGTAAAATATTTTAAAAGAGAACTATGGAGATCTAGTTTCTTACCCTTCTTATCTCATAACTCTTGTTTATTTTGACGTTCAAAATCGCCTTTTAGTAACCTACTTAAAATAATTTATTTGACTTTAACTTTGACCTATTTAATCATAGGGTAATTTAATTGCAGAGCAGATAAACTTGACAATAATAGTTGCACCTCACATGGTTCAAAATGTCTTGCCATCAAAATATTAAGTGCATGGTAATGCCCCTGAACCTAAGAATTTGCTGCGAATGATATCAAAAAGCAAACTTTAGCACAGAAGATTGATGATAATGACAAGAACAAATAAATGATTTGCAATTGAAATAATGGAGCTGAAATCAATCAACTGCTTCCATTTCATAGATTTATTCCATTGTTTTTGTATTTTCGGGATTGTTCACGAGAATAATGTTCACATTTTTGCACATTTAAAGCATTGTTTAAATGGGATTCATATTTTAGGAGGCCACCTGCTTTATTATCATCTCTAGCTCCCTGCCTTTTGTTATTATTTTTTATTGCCATGGTATTTATAAACTAAATACTACTAATAAATGAAGTAAGTGTCTCTTGGTAATGTCAAACTAACAGCTTTCTACTAAACTTATATGAAAGCATATATTATGCGGTACTATTAACACAAAACAAAAAAAAATCTGTCTCTTTGTTCTGGTTAATCTGGGAAACGACTGGACCGATTTTGACGCGACTTTCACTGGCAGATAGGAGATATCTTAAGGAGTAACATAAACTTTTTATCTCGGTGGCAAGTTCCCGTGGGATAATTTGTATCCGTGGGATAATTTCTGACATCCACACGGAAGAAACCGTGGATAGCTAGTTATGTATATTTCACCATTAGGAGAATAGTGATGATTCTGTCGTGCACTAACTAAACTAAATTAAAGCAATTGCTATATTTTCCTTCTAATGAAACAAGAAAGAGTCGGAAATAAATAAGAGCTGTCAAATTTTAGTTGAACTTACGTTTTTCATCGACGCAAATACGACGAACTAAACTCATCATGCTTAAAATCACACCAAATTTGAAGCAATCGAGTCGAAATTCAGTTTGATAGTTTTAAAACGTAACCTGTATTTTTCTTTCGCGGTCTGTCAGTAAGAGATAGCAATACCCTTAATTTTATTTAGATAGTGAACACAAGAATCGTGTCACTAATACCGATTTTATTAATACTATAAGGTACTTAACAGAACATTACTAGTATTTATCTTCCTTAGACAATAGGTAAACAACGAAAAGTATTGACAGTAACCTCCTTAGACATCTACGCCCCGAAATATAAAGAGGTGTTTACTGCCACAAGCTTAGGATAAAGTCCCGTAATGGCTGCCAAACCAATCCCCTAAAACCCTTGAAAAACATTTAAGTAGACAAAGTTTTCACAGAAACTTCTTGAAGAAACACAGTGTTGTGTTACAGACACGCAAGTATATAACTTTATGGTTTGTTTTGGCAGATACAAGGAAAGTTTGCAGCAAAGTGTCGCCATATATCATAGTACGTAGTAGTAAAATATCAAGCTATACATATATTGTATAAGACGGGTTTGCAAAGTAATAACAGCCGCACAGGTCGATCGATCACGTTAAGCTACGTTTGCCGTGGTTTGTCCGTGGATGGACCATCTTTATATAGCATGACCCCTCCGTGCGGAAAGCACCGAGTTTTGGCTGCTGTCTTTCGTGAATCTTTGGCAGTCGTTAGTGGCCATCTATAAATTATGTCACACAAATTGTATGTTTTTGACCCGCCCCCCCGTCCTTGCCACAGATGGTCACACTTGTGAAAACCTCTCCCCCTTGTGTGACGAAACATATTTTTCAATTTTAAATTACGTAATGAAATTTAAACATCACTTCATCATTTTTTTTATTTCAATTAAAAATAATCTTTAACAAAATTAACATAAAGTCAAATATTTTAGATACCTAGATAGAAGAAGCCTTATAAATATAGATGGAGTAAGTAATATTTTTAAGCTTTTGGTTTACATGTGAATTTAGAGTCTTAGTATTTTAGATTTTAACATGCGACGTCACAAAGTTTTTGACACGCCCCCGTCCTTGTCACACAATGTCACATTAAGTTGACTCCCTCCCCCCTTAATGTGTGACATAATTTATGGATGGCCCCTTACGGGTAGTCTGAAGCCCGAAAATCTAACCAAGGCGTATCACCCAGTAACTGGCAGATAGGCAGTCGCTCCGTGTAATATACTGGTATTCAGCTGCATCCAGTTAGACTAGATGGCGATGCGAACATACTTGGAAAAGGGCTGGGCAGATAAGATGATAATTTATCCAGTACAAGCTGACCTCGTATTATACGCTTTCCGTAATATGTCGGTTCATACTACATGATTATCGCTTGATAAATCATTGTGGGTATAGTGGACCGTAACTTCGGTGGTAACACTGTGACCATGAGCTGGCCTATCGTAGTACTAGCGTTAACACATTAAAGAAAACGAAGGGAGAACCCCTTCCTTTTTTAACCGACTTCAAAAAAAGGAGGAGGTTATCATTTAGACTGTATGTTTTTTTTTATGTTTGTTACCTCATAACTTTCGACTGGATGAACCGATTTTGATGATTCTTTTTTTATTTGAAAGCTCGTACTTTCCGTGTGGTTCCATTTCAATTTCATAAAGATCTAACAGAACAGATGAAATTTCGAATTAGTAGGGTAGGTACTATAAGTAAAAAGTGAAAAATAAAAACTTTTTCCAAAAAAAACACTACAAAGTGAAAAATTACTTTAATTTCGGAAGGTGGTGACAAAAATCTCTAATACCTACTAAAATATAAATTAAAGTTATATCGTAATAAGTCAGTTGTTTTTTTTTGGAAAAAGTTTTTTGCTCGTAACTTTTATTTTATTTGTAGGTGTATATTTCTGTAATGATAGTTGTTAGGTCACACTTGATTTTACTCAGACTTTTTATTATTTTATAAAGATAGCAAAATGACCTGCGAAATAATTAGGTATACTCAATTAGTTACTAGAAACTTCACCCGCCAAAACTCGTTACCGTTTTATAAAAATAAAAATTATTTGTGCCAAATTTCATCCAAATCCGTTCAGCCGTTTTAGCGTGAAAGCGTTACAAACATACAAAAATCCAATCTTTTTTTCTTTTTAGTATTAGTTTAGATTGCAATACATCACGTATTTTGTATTCAAATCGTTTTTTTTATTCAACAACATGTATCTAGCAACTTATCAGAGCTTTATATCGCATCAATACATTTTTAATGTAACAAAATTGGAAAAACAAATTGCAATTTAAACTTATCATTTATTTATTGTTTGTACCTGGAGGCCATTATAAATTATGTAGGTAAATATTTATTTTAATAAAACATCAATCTATTTATGAAACTGATGTGATTCTTTTGTGATTGATCGCATAACTCGATTGGCAAACTATGTATGAAACATTAAGTTCAAATAAAAATCTCAACTAGATTACATACTTTACCATAACATTACGACTACTTTCCTCGAAGGGTTAGGTTAGGTCACATAGATGACCTACCTATAAGAACCTACACCCAAATTTCGCTACTTATGTTTCAGTTTCATACACCAAGCCTAATGCCATCAATCAGGCACAAATCCAGACTCCAGGCTGGTACTAAGAAATTTCTGATTTAAAACCCAATATCACTTTGCCCGACCTGTGAATTGAACTCCTCTGAGTTCGATTCGATGGTTAAATGAAACTCACACTAAGGCCTCTGCCCTAGTGTGAGTTTCATTTAACCATCTTGACCAAATGAATCGAGCGTGTTTGGCGCTCCGATTGGCCCTGGATTGGTGACGCACCAATCGGAACGCCGAACGCGCTCGAAGCGTTCGATCGAGATGGTTAAATAAAACTCACACTAGGGCCACAGGTCCTCATGTTTTTGCGACCACTAGTCAAAAGTAGCAACTGACTATCTCTGTTCATAACCTCGTGGTTATTGATCTAGTTTGTTTTTGTTTAATTATTTCTTTATTATTTGAGTTAACATACATTTTTGTATGCACGTGTTACTGATAAATAAACCTATTTTTTCTGGTCCTAGGTATTTAGATTAATCTTTCTCCATTTAGTGTTGTATCATTTAGTTTTATCAAGAGATTTAAAAGGACCTTTTACATTTACATCGTTCTTTAAAGAGTGTATCAACAAGTTCTTATCGCAGTATCCAAGCAACAGGTATAATGTAAGAATTAAGATGTTTTGAACAAGTTGAGATTATCTTTTGTTTTGTGCGTTGTTTTTTATGTAAATGAAAAGAAAATAACGTTAGGTTACGAATTCATTGACGTTGTTTGTGTTATTTTTGCTGAGATAATTAAAATCCCACGTTATAAACGTGTCAGAAAAGTGTACCTGAGATTTTTGGAATTCTAACGGGAAAATGACGCTCCGTGTCATACACGGTAAGATCCAAGTGATAAATCATTGCCAAAAAGAAAAAAAAAAACAAATACCCCTTAAAACTTGTAGCGGTATAGACATCGCCACAAACGCAACACAATGACGTCATGCAAAATCCTGCATCGCGCAAGCATAGTATAACGCTCAACGAGCATATATACAACGTTTCGTCATCAATCCTCGGATAGTAGCCCAACAGTCGTCTGGTCGCATCCTCCCTTTTTTTATTAAAGGATGAACACCCTGCCCCCATATCTCTAAAAAGTATAAACAACAATAACAAAAGTAGAAAACAATTGACGTATTTATCTGTCTTTAAGTATCACTGTTACTGCTAATCAAACATACAGATACTACGACCAACATCACCACATCCAACCTTTTCCCAAACATTGGCCCAACATACCATCATTTGCCAACCTTGAACTCCCTCGAAGGCACATAAAATTCCGACACTTACTACCCCAACACATTCATACTTAGATATATTATATACTAGGGATGAGTACACGACTTATCCCGGTTCCTATGTCATAAAACTAATGTAGAAAGGAGAATGCCAAGAATTGGCTTCAATCATATATAGCGTCCAACAGACTCTCTATAATAATGATAATTCCTAATAGAAAACAGTAAGAATTATACAATCCTAGCTTTTTCCAGCAGCTTCGACCTCGTAGTGGTCGGAAATTATCCCACGGGAACTCATAACCGGTACACAAAGTATCTAATGTGTTAATCCAGGTTGTTGGCTATTATTTTTACTTTGCTATGGTCATTTGTTCTAGGTGCATCGTTTTCACACATAATTATACAGCGAATGTATGTTAAATATTGTGCTTAAAACATTTTAAAAGAGTAACGGTGGAGTTTCTTGCCCATTCTTCTCCATACGAAACTACATTTTGGAAGGGGCGACTAGAATCAATTCTATTTTAATGTAACTGTTGACGTTTAAAAGTGCCTTTTATGTGCCTATTTGAAATAAATGCTTTGATTTTGACTTTGACTTTACTTCGCCAAATTTCATCCAAATCCGTTCAGCCCCTTTTCCGTGATTGAGAAACAATTTTGCGGGACGTGGGCGATTTGGTGGACTGTCTTATGTAATTTTGACATTCAAAAAGTGCTGACTCTCAGCCTGGTTTGAATAAATGACTTTTGATTTTGACAAATATCCAAAAAACTCTAATAACATTAAGGTTATTTTAAAGTTGAACGGTTCTGTCTGTTGTAGTTTCTCGGCTTTTAAAGGCTTTCAAATGAATTGTTGGTTTCATACTTGTTTCTATTTATGATGATAAATGGTTTAAGTAACTTTTGGGTGTGTTATTTTGTGGTAAAGTCATAATTGGCTGTCGGCAACAAACTTAAAGTATGACATGGGGTTTTATAATAGTGAAGAATTTATAATGGCAAAAGATATAATAGTGTAGGATTTAATAACAACAAATTGCACGTACATTTTTTTTTTAAATAATGCTTGGCTAGAGAATAATTTGGCAAGTATTTGAAGTGGTTTCGGGGTAGGCAGAAATAAAATGAACTCTCGACGAGATAATGTGTTTGTATTAATTCCCTACCTCGACACTTCTTTAACATACAAGGATTACAACACGGAACAAACTAGAACATAGAACCTTCTTGGGCACGCTGCGATTGCGGCGGTAAGTCCCCTCTTTGAGGAGTGGCTTGAGAGGCGGCATGGCGTCCTCACCTTCCGCCTGACACAGGTCCTCACCGGACATGGCTGTTTCGGGAGGTTCCTGTTTCGGATAGGGTGGGAGGAAACGCCCGGGTGTTTCCATTGCGAAGATCGCCTAGACGACACGGTGGAGCATACGGTGGAGGTCTGCCCAGCTTGGGCGGAGCACCGCCGTGTCCTCGTGGAGGTGACCGGCGGAGGCGATCTCTCGCGTCCGACCCTGGTCCAGGCCATGGTACGGAGCGAGAGGGCATGGCTGGCAGTCGCCTCCTTCAGCGAAGCAGTTATGCTCGCAAAGAGGGAGGCGGCGCACGTGAGGGAGATGCAGTACATGCGCCCTCACAGCCGTGGCCTTCGCAGGAGACGCCCTGGGCGTCGGGAATCCCAGGCTGATTCCCAGCCAGCGTAGGCACGGGCTTGCGGACGGCGAGTAATGGGTAGCTCGCTATCCGGTAAGGACCAAGCCCGGGTCGACGGCGCGTTGTGTTCCACGCGCGCCTCAAAGAGATGTCAGCAGCAACAGATGGGGCCCGCAAGGGCCGATGCCTGCCAGGGGTGCGGGTTGTTCGAAAGAGATACCGCCGCCCCTGGCACACAGGCAAATGAGGGAACACGGGTGGGTTTTAGTCAGTAAAAGTCTGACACGCCCTCCCGCTCCACCCAGAGCGGGAGAAGTTATTTGATGTTTTCCCACCCAAAAAAAAAAAAAAAAAAAACAGAACCTTCTGGTTGAATTATGAGAAACGCAGATTAAATGTTATTCGAGACAGACAAAAAGACAAATATAGAGGTCGTTGGATCGTGAGAGGTTTTATACAAAAATGCAAAATCACGGTGTCTCGTTTTACGGTTTGTGTTTACGTTCCGTTTTCACGTATGTTACCGTTTAGGATAAGATGTGAAGTGTTAAATTGTTAGAAATAAGTTAGGTATGTTTATAGTTATTATGTGTGTTTTGTGCTGTGTTAAATATGTAATAGTGTAATAGATGAAAATATATTTTGTTTACTACTTGTGACTAGACAATGAACATTATTCCTCTCTTGTTGCTTTATGATGCATCTCGAATGAAGTTCGAATGCGTGAGTGAGTGAATGTGACTGATTGATCTAATGTCCTGTCAAACGAGAAATATTTTTACTGGAATGAGGTTATGTAATGTGTGTGGTGTTTATAACTTAGTTTTTAATGAATTTAATTAATGTTGTAAGTGCTTAACCGCTACATATTCATTTTTGAATACGAATATTTAACCTATTTCTTGTGATATCTATTTTGACATCCATAAATGTGGATTTTGGTAGGTATACAAATATAAAAACACTATTCCTGTTTTAGGGTTCCATACCCAAAGAGTGTCAACGGAACCCGATTACTAGGCCTGCGCAGACCATCCGCCCGTCAATCAGCGGGCTGTATTTCAAGAACAGTAATAGATAAACAGTTTAAATTGTCACAGAGTGTGCATTTCTGTTGCCGCCATAACAAAAAATAATAACATTGAAAAAAATAAAGGGGTCTCTAAACAAGAAACGTGTTTTCCCGACTAATATAAAAAATGTGAAAGTCTATGTTTGGATGTTTGTTGCATCTCTCAATCATGCAAAAACGACTGAACGGATATGGATTAAATTGAGCACAGATAATTTTTAACCTGTATGATGATTTTAACATATAGTATACTTTACATCCCGGTAGTACGTTCTCGTAGGATAATTTTCGACCTCCATGCGGGCGAAGCCGCTGGCTAGTTTTAAATAATTATGTCATCATCATCATATCAGCCGGAAGACGTCCACTGCTGGACTTAAGCCTCCCCCAAAAGGGGGGATTTGCTAAAATCGCCACGCTTGGCAGGCGGGTTGGTGATCGCAGTATGGTGGTCAAATGCATAGAGAACGCTGCTGCCCATTCTCTAGTAAGTCCCTTAGTCGCCTTCTACGACACCCACGGAAAGAAATGGGATGGTGCTATTCTTTTGCGTCCGGCACCACACGGAACAAATAATTATGTAGTGGTAAATATTGGAAGTCCAACTCGCACTTGGCCGTTTTTTTTCTTATCTAGTTAATCATCAACGGCTTCAGATTTCACCCAATCAATCTATAAACCAATCAAATTAACACCACCACACTTAAATAATTACGTACACACATCGTAAACAATACGAGGGTGACACAATAGACAGTAACGGACACTGGACAGGATACCAATTATAACGGTATGTAACAAGATATCCATTAAAGTAATTATTAATCTATCACTAGCATTGACCAGTATAAGGTTTATCAGTTACCAGTGTATACCATTGTGTATAGATATTGGTAAATGAAGTTGATCATCATCTGCCTAGCCTTTTACCAACTATGAGGGTGGGAAATCATCAAATAACTTTTTTAAGTCAGACTTTTACTGACTAAAACCCACCGTGTTCCTTCAGTTGCATGTGTGCCAGGGGCCACGGTATATCTTTCGAACAACCCGCACCACTGGCAGGCATCGGCCCTTGCGGACCCCATCAGTTGATGCTGACATCTCTTTGAGGCGCGCGTGGAACACAACGCGCCGTCGACCCGGGCTTGGTCCTTACCGGATAGCGAGCTACCCATTACTCGCCATCCGCAAGCCCGCGCCTATTGTGGCTGGGAATCAGCCTGGGATTCCCAACGCACAGGGCGTCTCCTGTGTGTGAGGGCCGTGAGGGCGCATATACTGCCTCTTCCTCACGTACGTCGCCTCCCCCTTCGCGAGCATTACTGTTTCGCAGAAGGAGGTGACGGCTACCCATGTACTCTCGCTCCGAACCATCGCCTGGACCAGGAGCGGACGCGAGAGATCGCCGCCGCCAATCGCCTCCACAAGGACACGGCGGTGCCCCGCCCAAGCCGGGCGGACCTCCACTGTATGCTCCACCGTGCCTTCAGGGCGATCTACGCAGTGGAAATACCCGGGCGTTTTCTCCCGCCTTATCCGAAACAACCGTGTCCGGTGAGGACCTGCGTCAGGCGGAAGGAGAGGATGCCTTGGCGCCTCTCAATCCACTCCTCAAAGAGGCCCCACTTACCGCTGCAATCCTGGCGTGCCCAAACTATGTTGTGGTCCCCTTCGGATTTTTTTACATTTATTACCGGACGTATTATAACGTAGATTCTAAATGAAAATATATTTTTCCAAAAACTTGTAAGGCTTTTTCAAAAACATATTTCCTGGAACAATTTTCATTAAATCTTCGTTCGTTATTATCCCGTCTCACTCGCTTTCATTTCACTTGCATTGCGTTTGTAATCTTCATATCAGACTTTGTAAATTATCTATGAACTGAGACAGACGTGAGAAGCTTAAGATTAGTAAAGTTTTTATAAAGGTTGCTCAAAGTTAAGTAATTAATTATTTACGACTGTTTAACCATACAATTGTTAACGTTTACTTTAGTTTAAAAAATGTAACAGAACGATTCTCTCCTATACTGATTCCACGTGGATTTAGATAAAAACACAAATCATGCACAATCAATCAGACCAGCCACCTCTCTGGTAAGTAATACCTACAATTGTTTTTGTTCCAAATGCCGTTTCATTTTTCTCTGCGCACATACATTTGAATTAATCATATACGTCTGATAGGCGTGTTTCTTACATAATAATAAAACCTCTTCACGCACTTAACACGTTAAACAGAAATACTTCATAATTCAGACCCTCTTTCAAGCCCATGTCTTCATATTCAAAGATGGCATGAAGCAAATAAAAGTGAAAGTAAATTAAGGAACAAATTCACATTCCCATTTCCATTCAGTTCATTCCTATAAAGAATGAGAAAAGGTAAAATGTGGAGCATTTGGGTAAATAAAGATGTCTGATATTTACTTTATATCGTTAACTATGGTGTTTTTGGTTTTGAAAATGGTCTTAGTTCCTACATTTTTAATGGATAAGATGGTAAGATGAGATTCGATTCACTAATTATCTAATACCTTTGAACGAGCAATTCTTGTATAAATATAATCTGAATCTCGGAAACGGCTCCAACGACTTTATGAAATTAAATACTATGTACTATTTACACCTCTGTCTAGCCCTACGTGGAAGACAGCCGTGATATGTTACGTTATAGTCTGCGCGGAACTATGTAGTTGGCCGCGCCTTAGGTGGAGACTCATCTTGCTATTGCAATCTCATGTGCGTTTTATCTAAACTAGCCAGAACTATTGACGCGTGTTGCCGTCATTAAGTACGGCGCCGTACTAAGTAATGACTGCAAGCGCCCCCGCCCCTCCGTCCCACCGCTCACATGCCTATGGCGCGACCAACTAGTTCCGCGCGGACTATACGACAATATTTTTTAATAAATAAAAAAATTCAAACATGTGAAACGTTTTAATTTTTTTACTCTGCAACTGTTTCAAAAAGTAATAAAAGTTTTCTAAGGGGGTCCAGACTTGTATTAAATTCCTGTCTTATACGACACATAGAGGTACGCTGTCACGTGCCGCGTATTATGATGCTTGCGATACGCCACACCGAGCGATATGCCACTCCTTATTGCGTATGAAGGTTGTACATCATACGATATTACAGAGAACACGTTATTGCGTTTACAACGTGTGTGATATTACTAATTCTCGTTCATCTGTCTTATGAGAAGACTTGTTGTACAAAAATATTGCTGAGATGTAAAAAGAGTGTGTCTGTATTCCAGGTATAGTACGTTTTACGAAAGAATTGCTTCCGCCTTAAAGTTGGCTTCCCTGTCTGTAGAGTACCTGTTATAAAACACCGAATTTCCTTGCTACCAACATTACAGGGAAGTGAATGATTTCGTGAAACGGACTAAGTATACCAATCATGATTCACGACAAAACAAACAACATGTTAAACCCCCGACCCAAACAAAAACCTCTAAAAAGTAAATAAATAATATTTAATGGCCTTTTAAGTTGTAGGTAATGTTTTGATCAAAGCATTGTCACGTCGTGGGACGGCTAATGAATATGAACCAGGAAAGAACTGATAATTTTCAAACGGCTGAACCGATTTTGATGAAACATGCCTGAGAACCACCGCTAGAAAATCTACTTTAAAATTTAAAAAACTGCAACCAAATCGGTTCACTCGTTTAAGAGCTACGGTGCCACAAACAGACACACACATAGCGGTCAAACTTATAACACTCTTCTTTTTGCGTCGCGGTTTAAAAACCTGTTATTACTAGGAATTTATCAAAGTAGATACTTTAGATCACAATATGAAAACAATCACGAGAGGGTTGTGGCTAAGTAACACCAGCCGTACGGTTCGATCGATCAGGTTAAGCTACACTTTTCGAGGTGGTCCGTGGATGGTTGACACATCTTTACGTACCAAAACCCCTCCATACTTCGGGCAGCACGTTAAGCCGTTGGTCCCAGCTATTGTTCGACGAAGAAGCCCGAATGTTCGACAATCAGTCTTACCATCGAGTATCGTTATAACCAAGTAACTGGACTAAAGAGTCGCTACATGTAAAATACTGGTATTCAGCTGCATTTGGTAAGACGAGAAGCTGACCGCAACATAATTGTGAAAAGGCTAGACGGATAATTATGATAAACATAAAAAACAATCCTTGTTTATCATTTCATAGCCCACAAACTTAATTACATCATGCAGAACTGCCCTTGACATTACAAATAGTGTATGTTAACACGAAACAGACTAAAACATTACAATTCGCGGCCCATTTAACATTCACTGCTGTATAAACGTTATATTTTCATGCTCATAGTTTTATTGTCACATTCACACTGATATATTATGAAATTTTTTGAAGTTTTTTTTTCTTTATGTCAAGGATTTAGTTTGTGATATTTTGTAGATAGTGTTAGTTTCAAACATGGTAGTGGGTTATGATTTGAGCTAGATCTGATCTTGTTTGTTTTGTCTATCATCATCAGCTTAGCCATTTCCCATCTATGTCGGAGTCAGCGTCCAGTCTAACCAGATCTGCATCTGGAAAATCTGAAAATACTGGTATTCAGCTGCTTGAATACCAGTATTTTACATGGAACGACTGCCTGTCTGACCTCCATAACCCAGTTACTGGGTAATACGATACTCGTTGGTGAGACTGGTTGGCAGATTTTCGGGCTTCTGACGACTGTCAAAGATCCTCAAATGACAGCCGGGACCAACGGCTTAACGTGCTTTCCATTAAAGGGTCTTGGTATCTAAAGACGGTCACCCATCCATGGACCAACCGCGGCAAGCGCAGCTTAACATGATCGATCAACCCGTGCGGCTAATATTACTTAGCCCCTCTGTTTATTTCTATATAAATAAAATTAATTTATGTTGAGAAGAACGGCGGGACCGATTTGGCATTGTTTTTTTATATTCCTAATAATCCGAATCGGGTTCTTGCAGAAGGATATATTTGATAGGTTGCCGTGAAAATTTAAACAATCTTGAGCGCTGAAAGTGCATTCTGTAATGGGACTTTGTATGAATTAATGCCTGTCGAGTAAACTAATAGTGGTTTTTTTTTGGGTGGGAAATCATCAAATAACTTCTCCCGCTCTGGGTGGAGCTCAGGGCGTGTCAGACTTTTACTGACTAAAACCCACCCGTGTTCCCTCAGTTGCCTGTGTGCCAGGAGCCGCGGTATCTATTTCCAACAACCCGCACCCAGCTAATAGTTGTACATAAATACTAAGCAACTCCTGTCATTTAATTTATGAAACAAATGACAGAAAATATGTTGTTATTTGAACGCCGATAGTTCAGTTTTGGTTCGAAGAATATAACGGAATAAGAAACAAAAATGTAGCTAGGTTACAAGCTACATTGTTCAAGTAAGAAAAATAACTGAAGTAGTGATCATTTTAAAAATGCTCACCGGCAGAATCTAATTAATACTTATATTTAAAAGGTCACCACCACAACAATGTCTAGACTTCTTAATTCCCGAACAGTTATCAACTGCCTAATAAAAACTGAAACCGAAACCCATATTACAGTAAATAAACAAGTAACTAAATCGCCCAAACTTTCCTGAACCCGGCTTCCTATTCACTAATTCAAGGTTCCTCAGCGGCCTAACAACCAACCATTTAGTATAATTAAATAATAAAGGACCTACATTTAGGGCGCAAAACAGATCGATGCAGAAGGCTGACTCCACAGCCCTTTAACTGTTATTTTACCTCTAACAGTAGCAACCCATTATACACGTTATTTCAACGTGAATAAAGATCACTGTTATTTTGAAAGACTTATTACTGGCTGCAACCTAAAAGCAACCTAACTGTAACGAGCATAAAGATTACCATCGTTTCGGAACAGACGCAACAGGCTCGCGCATATATAAACGCGTTCGTACGGCGATCTCGTTGCATAACATGCATAATCAGCCTATAATGTTAAGTACTAGAACACTCTGCTCTAGCTCTGTGAGAGGGAGTGGGCCATAATCCACCATGCAGGCCCAGTGCGGGTTGGTAGATGTCACATATCTTCGAATTTTTGGTTGGATATGGCGGTTTCCTCACGACATTTTTCTTCACCGTTTTTCACCTGCACGGGTCGATCGATCAGGTTAAGGTACGCTTGCCACGGTTGGCCCATAGATGGGTGACCATCGTTACATTCCAAGACCCCTCCGTGCCTCGGAAAGCACGTTAAGCCGTTGGTCCCGGCTGTCATTCGTGGATCTTTGACAGTCGTTAAGGGTCGTCTGAAGCCCGAAAGTCTGACAACCAGTCTTACCATCATCATCATAATTTCAGCCGTTAGACGGCCACTGCTGGACACAGGCGTCCCCCAAAAAAGTGGGGAGGTTTGTTATAATCGCCACGCTTAGCAGGCGGGTTGGCGATCGCAGAGTGTTGATAGAATTCATAGATAACGCTGCTGCCCATTCTCTAGTAACTCCATTAGTCACCTTCTACGACACCCACGGGAAGAAATGGAATCGTGCTATTCTTTACGCCCGGCACCAAACGGAGTCTCACCAAGGGGTATCGTATTACCTAGTAACTGGGTTGTGGAGGTCAAATAGGCAGTCGCTCCATGTAAAATACTGGTATTCAGCTGCATTCGGTTAGACTGGAAGCCAACCCCAACATGGTTGGGAATAGGCTAGGCAGATCATGATGATTTTCTTTCACCGTCTTGAGGCGAGAACGTTATCTCCGCTGAATGCCAGTCGCAAATGTGCTTGCATTCGCTGCACGTGTAGCGTGCCTATGTGTACGTGCGCTTTCGCTCGTTGTACGGAGCAGAACTTCTGTTTATTTTGTTTTAGGGTCAATTTGAAAAAGACGAATGTTCTACGACTATGTTAGAAATATTCAAAGGATTTTCGGCGCTACTAAGGCGACCATTAATTTGTTTATCCGTTCAATTTTAAGGCCTAAAAAGGCTAAGCGTTTGACAAATTACGACATTAGGGATTGTGTATTGGGACATGTATTTAGATGAACGAAAATGTAACTCTGTTTCTGGGGTCTTTGAAATTTGAACAAAATCGTACAAACCATCCCAGGTTGATTATAATAATAATGGCATGGCTTAAAAATAAAGAAAGTATAATTTAAATTTAATCAATTATTACAAATCGCTTTTGTCTATAAGGGTAATTTTTCTAAACTACCCTACGATTTTGCTGCGGTTTTCTCCATAATTTAGATAATTCATTCCGGAAGGTTAACGTATAGGTACATTACATTAATACGAAACTTACATTTAATAAAAACATCGCGATGTATCATAAGGTCCAAAAAATCTTGCGAAGCAGACCGAGTCGCTAGTAAATAAATAAATAAGAAGGATATCTGTTTGTTTGTTGTAGAAATACAACCTCTACGGCGTAGCCTACGGCTGCTACGATCTCGTAGCCCGTAGCCAATACGCTACGCACTGCGTCATAATTCTCGTAGCATGCATCTGTACCCGTAGTACACAATTTCTTTGTACATTGTTATTAACTTGAAAGGACATGTGAAAGTGGAAGGAAGGAAATGTGAAAGTTACTCGTTGGCTGTCTGTCTGTTTGTTACCTTTTTACGCCTTAGCGGCTAAACGAATTTCGATACAACTTGGCACACAGGCAAACCATTACCGGTGTTAGGTTTAACTTGGGATACTTTTATCAGGGTACTATGGAAGCCTTGAACAAAAACCAGTAACAAATTAATAAAAAAAATCTGACCCCATTATGTAAAACCATTTCAAACCGGAGCAACAGTAGTTCCCATTTACAACTAATAATTATTTAACCTGTCAACAACCGATCAAAAGGGATTGCTTGATTGGTCCCAAGTCATTGTCGTAAAAACCCTTTAGGCTGTAGTTACGGTCAACAACAAAATTCGATAAATGTTGTTACTTTTACATAATCATCTAAATTACAAGAACATGACAAGATACAATAGTTTTCAGCATTTCATGTAAAAGAAGACTTCACACTTATTTATTTTACCTAGTGGTCGCCTAGTGGTTGAAATTCGACCATAATTCTTTTAAAACTTATTGTTATTCTAATTATATATATTAAATATATGTAACCGTAAAATTGTAAATACCGTTAGATAAAAACAAATCCTACACCTACTCTAAATTAAAATATACTTACAACAAAATTTATACAACCAAACTATAATCTATCTATCTCGCGTGATTATAAACTGTCGATAAATTGTGAACTGCACCATAATGCATACCGACCGAATAGGTTAGGTTAGAATTGCGACCACACGCGCGCGAGCCGAGCGAGCGATGCGAGCGGTGAAGCGGCGGCGGCCGGCGAGTGCTAATTCCAAGTTGGTGGCAGTTACTTGACTTTTTAGTAACAGCGCAAGGTTCTTGATACCAGTTCACAATTTGACGGTTCCACTTGGATAGATTATAATCTAACGAAAAAGAAAGCGTTACATTGGAAGCAGAATCTTACGGTTCGCAATCTGTTATAATCTAACGGTATTTACAATTTTACGGTGACATATATAAACTTTAACTGTGCCTTTCGTACTCCGTACGTCAGCGTAATTTTCAGGTGGGGCCCGCAAGGGCCGATGCCTACCGGGGGTGCGGGTTGTTCGAAAGAGATACCGCCGCCCCTGGCACACAGGCAACTGAGGGAACACGGGTGGGTTTTAGTCAGTAAAAGTCTGACACGCCCTCCCGCTCCACCCAGAGCGGGAGAAGTTATTTGATGATTTCCCACCCAGAAAAAAAAAAAAAAAAGCGTAATTTTCTTCAAAAGGGGTACAAAGTATTTTCTTCACGTATGTACAGTTCTCAGTTAAAAAAAAATGTTTTTGTCAATAACTCAGATTTAAAAAAACTGAAGTGTTGATTGAATTTTGTTGTAGACCGTACTATTTATTCATTTGTAATTTTATCCCGACCAAAGCCAAACTAATGGGATATTTTAATAGGTATTCAAATTGACGGTTATGGTTGGGATTCGGGACGTAGTGGTAGCATTTAAGTCGGTTATTAGAACGGTATTAGTACCTATTGCTGTTTGCTGCTAACTTATTGTTAACTTACTTGTAGCATAATGAAAGTATATCCAGCCCATAACGTTCCCACTGCTGGGACATAGGCCTCCTCTCTGTGAGAGGGAGTGGGTCGTAATTCTCTACGCGGGCCCAGTGCGGGTCGGTAGAAATCACATTTCTTCGGATTTTTTACTCTAGGACATGCCGTTTTACTCACATTTTTTTTTCTAGACCAATTTTAGAGCAGTAATTTATGCTTTTTGGAGCAGATGATTTACTCGGCTATCGCGGAAATGCATCGAGACTCGAGATACGCTTTTTTATAGGTGGAAGTGAATGAACAAACAAATTATGAAAACCGAATAATCCTTACTATAAAAATAATTAATAATGCATCATTAATAATAATATTATAAACGCGACAGTTTGTATGTATAGATGTATGGATGTTTGTTACGCTTTCACGCAAAAACTACTGAATGGATTTGCATGAAATTTAGCACACAGATAGATCATAACCTAGATTAACACACAGGGTACTTTTTATCCCGGTATTATGTTCCCGCAGGATCATTTCTGACTTCCACGCGGGCGAAGCCGCGGGCGGGGCTAGTTGTGAAATAATTGTGATTGACATCATTACATAACATCACGCCTTCTTTCCCCGAAAGGTTGGGCAGAAGTGTACCTATAGTATACCCACATTTCGCCAGTTATGTTTAAGTACCATGTAATAGAGAGCGAGCCTATCGTCTTCAAACGGGCAAAAATCAAAATCATAAGTATTTATTTTCGGTAATTACTAAGGATCTGTCACCTTTCCGACCGACTCTTATATTTCAAATTATAGATAAATAAGTGGAATACTCTTTACTATGTAGGTACACCATAAATATTACAGTAAAAAATTTATTTGAAAAATGTTCAAACCATTTTTTTTCTTTTGAAGTTCTACTAAAACAAAAACAGAAAAGAGGATTCAAAACGAAAAAAAAACATGATAAAAATTCACAAATTACCATAATTATGACAGACTGCCTCGTTCCATTAACTTTGAAAGCAAGCACTCTTATATAGTACTTTCACATTAAAAGCCGAATTAAGGAACTCTTCACGAATATTTTAATGCTCTCAGTACAATTATGTAAGAAAAATAATACTCGATTTTACGCACATGGAAAGATATGGAAAGATACTAATCTTTGTGAAAGGAACATTTCTTTGGAGCGGATATTTTGTATCTTTTCATATATTTCCTGGAAGATTTTTGTCGGTTACTTCGTCCATGTGGAAATTGATATTTCTCAAGGAGAACTGTTTCATATTTTGACAAAAAAATAAAAGACACTTTGGCGTATTGCAGCCTTGCTCTTAAAGGTCCGTCGTTGAGTATTTTCTTCGGTTTAACAGTACGAAGTGGTGAAAGGTTTTTAGATGGAATACATATAGAATTGAATTTTATGGCATAACTATATACATATTACAAATTAAAGTAGATGCTTGTATTTAGCTGTGCGACCACGTTATACTTCTAAACTATTCAACGAAGTTTGATGCAGTTTTTACTATCATTTAGACAACTTATTCTGGAAGGTTTGTGTTCATAATATAATAAGCATACCTACATTTATTAAATAAATAACGATGTTTTGCCACGTCGTAAAAAGTGTACGAAGCAGGGACGTGTAGCTACTTTTAAATAATAATACCCACGACCGAATTTTAAGTCGTGTGAACCTTAATATTTAGTGCCCATCGTCAGCCTATATTGTTCTCATTGCTGGGACACAGGCCTCCTCTGTTAGAGAGGGAGTGGGCCGTAATCAACCACGCGGGCCCTTTGCGGGTTGTTATCTGTCACGTTTCGAATTTTTGATTCTACGACATGTCGGTCTCCTCACGACGTTTTCTTTCGCCGTTTTGAGGACAGCATTGATCAAATATTTTACACAAAGTGAAACGCCTGCCTGGGTACCAACCCACGACCTTCAACCGACTGCTCTCTTTAGTGTTCACACACAAACATTAAACTGCAGTTTACTTGTTTTTTTTTTTTGCTTACGTTTATCCTACTTTAGTCAAACAGATTTGCATTAAACGTTGTATGTTTGGTTTCCAGCCAACTGCTCGAATGGGAGGGTAATCTACGTAATTTATAAACTTCTTTCACTCTCCGAAAATTGAATTTTACGACCACGTATCTAATCAGCCGATGAAGCCTATTGTCTGATCTTATAGTAAAATATACATAAACTTTTTACGCTCATTTTATTACTTTTATGCATTCTTGTGTACCCATTTCCACGAGTTCAAGGGCTTCAGGATCATAACGTTTGATTAGATTGGTACTCTCGTACTAGGATTATCTAGAAGTAAATAGAATAAGTAAATACATACTATCATTATTTTACGCAGCGCGTGTCATAAAGTTCTTGTATTAAAAACGGGTCTAGAATTTCTACACATAGGGCGATGACCTCTGACGTCTCTGAGGAGGAAAGATGGTGGAACGAGACGTGTAAGGAGACGTTCATTTGTTTTTCTTTCGTCGCTCCGCTGCCTCTCATCTGTCCCACTCAATGCGGTGTTTCTAGGCGTTTCAACAAATAACAAACCCCGAACACTTCATTTCTTTTTACTTGCAATCGTCCTTAACTCGAGGATTGAGCTACGGTCGAGGACATTGTCCACTAACGACTAAAAAAATGATGCTACTGCTCCAAATTCAAAATCAGAATATGTTATTTCGCTTCATAAGGGCACATATGAAACGTCAGAAGCTAGGTGCACGGTTCCAATTTGTCGCTTCCTATGGAGAAGAGCCGGCAAGAAACTCCACGATTACTCTATAAAAAATAAGTGGATTTTACTAGGTTTTCAAATTACAGTTTTTTAAGTGACCTGCAAGAATTTTTTTTATTTTTTTATTTCGAACCTAATTTCCATTGCAATTATAATTTATTTTAGCAACGTGTTAATTACGACTATTTTCTATTTCATATTATATGAATACCCCTGTTCTAAAGCAGCTATTCACAAATCAGTTTTATTTAAAAACCTAACTTTATCGACGATGTACCACAAAACGGTGATTTTCTGAGAAAAACGATCCGATAACACAAGCATATCGAAAGCTTAGTCAAAGTTAATGATCTGTTAAACACAACAAAGGCAGATTGCTCGCAAGATACAATGTTTGACCCGAATACGTGAGCAATAAATCATGTTTGTATGAGAAAAGTGTTCAAATAAATAACGAAATTAATCGAGCATTATTTCAATCGAGTTACTAAAAACCTGAAGAGAAATAAAGGGTAACAGGTAGGGTGTTTTCACGCCTAGTACGGTAGGATATATTTAAGAGAACTTTTGTTGTATGTATCACCTCATGTACCTACCCATATTCAAGCAAATATATTATTTGATTTGATTTAATTTGCTAACACGTTAAGCACAAGATTCATTAGTTTTTTTTTTAGGTCCATCATCATAGGCAGCGATTTGATAATTGGACGACAATTGAGACTGAAATTTCAAAGACGCGCGCCATAGTTAGGCACATTTCGTTACATAAGAGAGAAGAAAGCTACACAGCTAGACTAGCTAGATAGCTTACTGTCTCTCTCACACCAAATTTCTCTTATTGTTTATTTTTATAACAAGTTCTACTAGTATCAAGTGTACGGAGCTGCACGAATAATGTAATTTTCTTTATTTGTTTGGTATAAAATAAAAACACTATGGTCATATTCTGTTAACCCCTGAAACGAAGTTAAAACTTGTGAGGGAAGTAAGGTCACGTCAATACTACAATAATTACAAATATCTGGATGACCGAGCTTTGCTCGGACCTCATCTTGGGCGAAACTTGCAAACGCTAGATAAACTTCTTAATCATTACCGCTTTACAAACATCGTTGATTCAAAACAGAATACACAATCGCCATCTTTATACGAACCCCAATCGTATGGAAAACTCCAAGGCAATCATCAATGTCGAACGTTATGTAAAGGTTTTTTATAAGGAATCTTTCGTGGGGTCTAATGGGAAACGCGGCAGCCTGTTCAAGGAGGTTCTATTATGGTCCCTTGTTATTATTTGAGGAAGAATGGTGTATTGAATATTTTGTCTGGCAGGAAATATTGAATGAATTGAAAAAAATTTGCTAGATTTTTTTTTATGTTGCTTTTGTCGTATTGTTTTGTTATACTCGTAGCAAGAGTTCGTCATGGCGTCGTATAAAGATAAGTTAGCCGATATTTCAGCGTAAGCATAATTAGCCGATAATCCTCTTATTGCTGGGACATAGGCCTCCTGTTTTTGAGAGGGAGTGGGCCATAATCCACCACGCAGCCCCAGTGTGGGTTGGTAAATGTCACATGTCTTCGAATTTTTGGTTCTAGGACTTGTCAGTTTCCTTACGATCTTTTTGGAGACACCCTGGGCGTCGGTAATCCCAGGCTGATTCCTGGCCACCGTAGGCGCGGGCTTGCGGACGGCGAATAATGGGTAGCTCGCTGTCCGGTAAGTGTGTGCCTGCCAGAGGTGCGGATCATTCGAAAGAGATACCGTGGCACCTGGCACACAGGCAACTGAAGGAACACGGGTGGGTTTTAGTCAGTAAAAGTCTGACACGCTCCATCCAGAGCGCGGGAAGTTATTTGATGATTTCCCACCCTCAACAAAAAAAAACATGGATACGTAATTAAATCACGTTTATGTTTGTACTAGTCTCCAGTGCGACCTCTGAGTATGAGGTCGTGCGTTCGATGTACTGGTCAGGCAAAGTGTTATTGGGTTTTTTCATCAGGAATTTCTCAGTAGCAAACATGGACTCAGGATTTATGCTGAAACGGCAAAGGTTTGCCCCCTATAACTGGGGCTTGAGCATAACTGGCCGAATGTGGGTGAACTATAGGTACTTACACCTCTGCCTGACCTTTCGAGGAAACAAGGCGTGATGTTATGTTATGTCGATAGTAAACTTAAAGAAAAAAACCGTCATAATGTATTATTGGTGTTGGTCATAGTAAATTATTCATTGACAATCATTTGTATCTGAATTTGCACAAAATAAATTAAATTAACGTTTTATCAGAAAAAAAATACATAAAAAAATTATTCTAATTACATAAGTCATTTAATAAATCTAAATAAAACAATTATCATATAGGAACTACAAATCTTCAATGATATATAGACATTTGTTCAATAGGAATTGTTTTAATTTTGTTTTATAGAAACTAGTGTGAACCGTGCTTTTCAGATCGAAAGGCAATCTGTTAAATAATTTTACGGATCGGTATCGTGGACTGTGTTTCACAACATTGAACACCGGATTGATCAGACCTTTTAGGTCTTTTCTACGGGTCCTTTTCCTTACCTCTCGTTCTTCTATACTTTCAAATTGATGAATGTATTTAGCCATACTGGTCAAAAGTACATGGACATAAAAGCTTGGAACTGTAAGTATGCCTAATTTTATGAAGTATTGACGGCAACTTTCTGTTTGGGGTATACGGACTATTGTCCGTATTGCGCGTTTCTGTAGTACAAAGGCTCTTTTAATATTCGAATCATAACTGTTTCCCCAGTAAGTATGCTATATCTAATTTTGGATTCGACTAACGCAAAATATACCATTTTCAGTTGTACATTGATTCCACTTCTCAGGGCTCTCAAAGGGTAACATGCGGATGATATACTCGTACACCGTGACATTTTAGTCGTCTTACAACGGCTCACTCCAATGACTACTAATCATTTATTTAAAAAACAATGATATTTTTGGACATATGAATATTTTTTTTTTTTTAATCATTCACAAAGACGCTTTATGTAGTTTTGAACACCCTGCTATGAAGATGGAATAAATGATGAAATGTAATGGTATTATGGTAGGTAGGTCGAAATCTTCTACCATTTGATACGTAAACATTATTAACAGGGAGGGTGTTTCATAATTCTAAAGCATTATTTAATTTTCTTAATACCTATTTAGTGTCTCAATTAATGGTAATAATTTTTTAAGCGCACCTGTAGGTATTTTATGTTGTATACATTGAGTGGACCAATAAAATACTGGTATTCAGCTGCATCCGGTTAGACTGGAAGCCGACCCCAACATGGTTGGGAAAAGGCTAGGCAGATGATGATTGACATTCAGTGGACCACCTTTGTAAGACGACTAAAATGTCACGTCACGGTGTATGGTGGTAGGTATTCATCCCACGCATCACTTCCAATGGAGTTATTTGCCTAATTCTCTGTCTATCTACAACATACTTGCGAAATGAACTTGCTATACTGGGTACACCTCTGCTTTACCCATCGGAGAGAACAGGCGTAACGTCATGTATGTGAAACGTTAACAATCGTTTCCAAAGTCAGTTAAGCGAAGAAAATTACCATGAAGATGAACTATCAATATCCTATAACTACGAGAACAGCCCTTGAGATCGCTGTAAAGACTTTATTACCTATTCCATTTTCCACTTGATCGCACGCTCTCGTCGCCATGACAGCCGAGATGACGGTAGGCGTGACCTTGGAGATGCGTCAAAATATACGTTAACGCGGCCATTTTAGTTTTTAAGGAGAGTATCTAACGTTAATTATTTTGACATCACTTGGAATAGTAGCCCCAGCGCGACTCATTTTGTCGAACATAGGCGATTTTACTTGAATCAATAATAAAAAGTTTTCTTACGTTTTGGTTTAATTTAATGAAAATGTGCACTGTGCATTATATACAGACAGACCAGAAGTCCAATTCCTAATTGAATTAACTTCAGATAAAAACTTTAAAAATACTGACTAAAATTCACTTACGTTATCGATATCTACGCAAATAAAATTGAAGTGTCTATTTGTAATGTAATTTTATGTAATGCAAATACCAACTTTTTACTAAGTGGATATAAGATACGGTAATTATAACAAAATAACAATATTTAAGTTTGTTGTCTGTCTGTTTGTTTGTTCCGGCTTATCTCCGAAACGACTTGGCCGTTTTTGACTTGGGACAAGCGAAATTTTCAGTATTCAACTGCATCCTGTTAGACTAAAATGTGACTCTAACACGGTTGGCAAAAGGCTAGGCAGATAGATACGACACAAAATTACAAAAATACAAAAAGTTTTAGTGGCAAAAAGGAAAAAGTTGACAGACAGTAATATAACATAAAACGCAGTTAAGTTAGTACATCACAATTTTAGTTAAGCGTTGACCCCCAAACTAAGCAGGGCTTGTATCTTCGGGGATATAGTGCGAATGAGCGGAAAATAATATGCCGACTTACAGGGCTAGTTCAGTAAAGCGTATATTTTGTTGTGTGTGTGTGTGTTTATGTGAGTGACTGTGCAGGTGAAGTGAGTTGTCTGCTGGCACTTTGTCTTGTCGACAAATGTTAGAGAAAGGATTCAGATTTGGAATATGTTAGGTCTAGAAGCCATTTCTTTAGAGCAGTTTTTTGCTTGAGCGTTTCGTAGTATTACTCTTCACTGACGTTTTTGGCCATTTGTTAGTACAAAGAAACATTAATTACAAGGTTAACATCTTATTTCACCCTTTTGCATCTAAATCTAGTACTGAAAAAGAACAGACTAGAACCACAATGTCGTTAAAACCATGACATTTCTCCATTCCCATAAAAATTCAAATTCTAAAAATAGCTTCCATATTAACTGTCACTGCAAAGGTTGTACAACGGCGGTGACCTTGTAAAGGCGTCTGGTGTAAATTGAAGTTTTATAATCTTTTATGTAGCGGTCACGCGACGCATTTCAAACATAACCTGTTGGTAGCATTTTCAACAGGTTTCGAATTTAGAACTGTTTTTCTTTTGTTTTTTTTTTAATGAGGTGTGCTAGGGTCGTTAGTTTGCATGCGTGTTTGTATAATAGGTAATTATAATTAATGTTATGGATTGTGGGGAACATTTTGATAAAGAAAAAACGCGTTAGTTAATAATAAGAGTGATAAATAAAACTTGAAATGTTAAATATATAATTAAAAAAATACGTTTTTGTAGCTTTTAAATGCGTTGCATGTTTAATATTTTCAATGTTGTTCTAGGTTAAATATGCCTTTATTTAACGGACTCAATCTGCCTAGCCTTTTCTCAACTATATTGAGGTCGGCTTCCAGTCTAACCGGATGCAGCTGAATACCAGTATTTTACATGGAGCGAATACCTATCTGACCTCCACAACCCAGTAACTTGCGAACACGATACCCCTTGGTAAGACTCGTTGTCAAGTTTCGGGCTTTCCGGCTTGACGACCCGTAATGGCTGTCAAAGATCCACGAATGACAGCCGGGACCAACGTCTTAACGTGCTTTCCGAGGCACGGAGGAGTCTCGGTATGTACAGATGGTCACCCATCCACAGAACAACCCCGACAAGCGAAGCTTAACTTGATGGATCGACCCGTGTGCGGCTGTTATTACTTAGCCACGAGCCCCCTATATTTAACTCACTGTCAGTGATATTACAACACAAACCTCAACTTTTAATAAACCCATGTATTTCATTCTTTCCCTCACCAAATAAAAACAAAACAAAATAAAACAGAGCAGACATGGGGCGTTGTCTTAATCAAAAAGACGTGGTTTGGTAAGCAATGTACCGATTATACCCTCTTCAGTAATTCTCTCACGTAAAAGACTTTGGCAAGATATTTTCTGGGACGTATGTGGGAAATTCGGTCTTAAACATTAAGCGTAAAGAAGTTTATAAGGATGATATTTGCGGTAAACGTGCCGGGATTACCTACAGCTAACTGGATAATACTCTGGGTAAAATGTTTTGACTAAAAAGTACACACGGCGAAGACTTTTTGTGGTTGTTTGGTGTGCAGATTATCAAAGAATGGTATACATTGTGCAGTCTAATGTAGAAAGAGAACAAAAAATCAACCAGTAAGCTTCAGTCTCTGGATTATATAACAAAGTAGCGAGCCATCCCACGGTTTTCAACACTGTTTCGTTAACTATGAAGATTTTTGTATTATATCATTTTCTAAATGAAGTTGAAAATCGCGTCAAAATCTGGTGCATAGTTTAGAAGAATAACGCGATCAGACAGATCCACGAAAAGTGACTTAAATTTGTAATATGTAAATCATTTTTTGACCTAATACGGCATCATCGAATTTTATTATTCTAATTTTATTCTATCATAAAATATTCACGAAAATATATACTTTTCACAAGTAAGAACGAAAAAATAATTAATGTTGTACCTATATTGGAATTTAAAAAGAAAAACATTTGTATGAGAAGGAAAATATGTATATACTTATTAAAAATAATACCTACCCGGCGAATAACGTTCTGTTTCAATTATTTTTTTAAGCAAAGTCTTTCGTCTGATAGGGAAAAATGTTAGGATAAGGAGGAAAATAAATCAGATTATGAAATTACTAACATATTTTTATAATCTCTGACTGTATTTGAGCCGTCATAGTAGCCTGAGAAAACTTTTATGAAATGATAAATAAAAATATTACATAACATCACGCCTTGTTCCCCCAAAGCGTGGGGCAGAGGTGTACCTAATAGTACACCCACATTTCACCAGTTATGTTTAAGTCCCTGTATTGCCATCAGCCGAACCAATAACGGAATATAAATCCGCCCTAAGCCCACTCTATATAAAACTTTTACATTAATTTCTGTAATGTGCGTGCCATGGGGTACCTACATAATAATAGTATTCTATAAATATTATTTCAAAGTTATAATTAAAAGTAACACTGCATTTTCCACAGTACGTGAAATAAAATATAAACAAAAGGACATACTGTAAGCATCGTAGCAGGTGTGACGTTCTGTGGTTGCCGGCTTCCCCCATTAGAAGAAGTCGTAAGTTTGAGCTTTAAACGCTCACATACAAACAGAAACTCAAGATTTCTAATATCATATATGTTATTTTCTATTTAATAAATACAAATTCCTAACGCTTTCGTTCGTTGTCACCAATACGCAATCCATAGCACTTTCATGAAATAGATAGTATATCAATAGCTGCACCTATAAAGCTTCACTCCCCAGTATAAAGTTGATCATGACCGATAATCGGGTCACCTGGCTGGAGCGTGATCGTGACCTAGTCCGGGCATTGTCAATGGCAACAGGTATCGGCTTTTAGCTGGTCGTGAAAACAACTGGGAATTGTCAAGGTTACTGCACAATATCATTTGTTTGACTGTATTTTGAAAGGGCAGTTATTCTAATAAAATCAAATCACTTTTTCCGAATTATATGCGTACTGGCTAAATGTCTTTACTATTGTGAATATGTGAATGTTAATAGGTGTTATGATACAGGAAAATTCAGCAATATTTAATTATTATCCTATTCCGCCTATATCCTATTATTTTCCTTTTTTAGAGTACGGAAATGGTCCCGTAGGATTGTATTACCGGGAAAAGAGTATACTTCATCCTAAATTAAGTCATGGTCTACCTGTGTATCAAGTTTTATCGAAATCCGATTAATCTGTCTGTCTCTTACGGGGTAACTCATGAATAGGTCACAGACAGAGTATCTTTCACATTTATAATATTATGTCGTCATCGTCATTATCGTTTCAGCCGAAAGAAAATAGGCCTAATCCAAGCCCCGCCACTTGGATCAATTCTGCGCTTCCCACATTCAGCGGATTCCTGCGGCCTTTACAAGGTCATAGGTACACAATGTGGGAGGCCTCCCAAGTCTACATCTTCCGATACGCGTTAATATTAAGTATGGATTATAAACAAAAACCTCGAAAGAAGACGTAATATGTATGAGGGTGAATATCTGTATCAATTTAAATGTTTTATTCATATCAACATTTAAAATACAAGAACACAGACAACACTTCCAAAAACACCGAAAAAAATACAAGAAGAAAACACAAAACGTTTTATGGGAACATAAAATTAAGCTGCCACGATTGGACAGGGATGATAAAAAAACGGTTTCCATGTCCGGGAATTATAAATGCCTGTCATAAAAAGTGGGCGTGTTTCACGATGTTGGTCATGACCGAAAACGGGTCGCGTGCCCGCCCGGGCATGGTCTTGACCTACTCCTTTTCAATGCCATTTTTCGATCCGCTGAAGGATGTTTGATCATTACCTCGCTTTTGTATATGAACTGAGATCAATAACGTTTTTATCGAGAATCTTCTTTGAATAAAACATTATGATGATCGAGGTACTTTTATTAGGATGGTTTATGGAAAATATTATATGTTGTATCATTACATTATCATCATTATGCTCAATAGTCATCTCACATCAACACCGGGTGTGACTTGTTTGCCGAGATATGGATGTGTGTCGGGAATGTTTAATATTTTATGAGAAGGTGGATGATAGATAATATTAAGATATTTATTTAATTTATATTTATATTTTCAGTATAACTGAAAGATAATGTGAATATACTTATAAATTTATTAAATTTTTTCACGTGATTTGTTTTATTTAATTTTGTAATGTGTTTTGTTGTTATTTTTGCTAACATTTTTTTAAATTAGATTTTCCTTAACCTAGTAAATCACTTTTTGGTTTGTAAATTGCTCTGTACAACATCTTGGGATTCTATTCCAATATTGAAAATAAAATTGTAATGCTGTGCATGTAAATTTAAATAAATAAATACACTGCTACAAGTGGAATATTAATTCACTTTTTGTGAGGACGTAATTACCTTCATAATAAAATCGGTCATGAGCAAATAAAACAAAGTAAGTAAACCTACATTTTATATGAGACAGCGTTATATTATATTTTAATTATTCGAAACGAAATATTTAATTATATGACGCCGCTTCAAGGATAATACGGGCGGAAAAAGAACGTCTTCGCGTTTTTAAATTAATAATAAATCAAGATTTAGACGAGTAAACAGACAATATTGGCCTCAGAACAATTTTAGTTTATATGAAACACATTTTCAGTTCCACATAAACAGACATCACAATAGTTGTTTTATGTGTCAGCACGAATTATAAGAGAAAACTCACACCGTAGCCAAAAATAAGTCAACAAGATTGATCGGTGTCCTCCATGGTGCTTCGAACTTGATGCGCCCTTAACTTCGCTAATCATGCCTACACCTTACATCGAACAATCACGCAATACATTTTCAAACACAATCCGAAGGATTTTGAAGGAACTTGCCAATCCATTGCTTTATATGCTTGCTAATATAGCCTATGAGATATTTGTATAATTTTAAACAATTATTGAAATAAACTTATTATATTATATGTTTGAAAACAACGTAAATACCGCATTGAATGTTGTTGAAGTGTCAATGTGAACGGTATGTGTGTGTTATATAATTACCCCGTAGACCTTGAACTAACATGACACTAAAATCATTCAAGAAGGCAACAACCTAAGTTAAAAAAATACTTATAAAACCAACATTAACAATGAAAAAAGTTCTAATATCTAACATTCTTTAAAAAAATTAAGTGGAATGGAATAAGTTCCATTTTCAAATTGACTTTTGGTTATAAACTTTTTAAACGTTCAAATGCATTCGAAACATTTTATGAAAGTTTGAAAGTTGTTTACAAATTAAACTTTTTCTTGGTTTAACGCTCTGTGTAACGTAACGTCTTGAAAGACAACTTTAGTAAACGTATTGAAAACTTTCTAATCCACAAATTATAGCGTGTCCTTAGGAATTTGTTAGAGGATTAGGCGACGATTAGTCTTCAATAAATCTAGTTTAATCGACAATTGTTTAAGCTAATGTTTTTGGGATTAACGGACGGGTTACCGTTGCACTTACAGATGTTAATTAACTTTGCTTGAACTATAATGCTATCCAAAATCTTTATCATCGCTAGCGTTTTCTCAATTATGTTAGGGTCGGCCTCCACTTTAACCCGCTGCACCTGAATACCAGTATTTTACATGGAGCGACCGCCTATCTGAGTTAATTAACCCAGTGGCGTACAGTCCCTAAAGACAGAAAGACAAATACTTAAAACAAATATTATTTTATCAATAAACAAAAACTTCTTTATTAAAAAATCTGCTCCACCTGTTGAGCGTCGGTCGTATCATTAGTATCATCGATGCAATACCTGTTCGTTCGTACAATTTGACTCAACTTCTCACTGCAATGCACTAGCGCTGCGCTGAGAGCCTCGGGAGAGATACAAAGTATTCACGTCTTGTTGTTTATATGTGTGCTCTCGTGCTCATGCAGATTTATTGTGTGTGCGTTCCTATACACCGTGGTACATAATGTAACAAATAACGCACACAACCGTACAGGGTAGTCAGTGGCTATTGACACGACGAATTACGAAACGTACCGAAGTTTTCCGCACAAAGTTGGTTATGCGACTAATTGCCTCATTGAATTATCGCTACATTAACAACCAATACTTATTTGTCGTATTATTTTATATTCCGACGCCATTATTTGTTTTGATTTATTTTAGTTTTCGTTGTGAGCTAAGATAGCATGTATTTAAGATTTTGACGTTCATAATAGTGTGAAAAATAGATAATATTCACTGTGAATATTAGCTAATTGCTATAGTGACAAACTTATATTTTTTGACACCAACACTTTTGTTGAGAAATTAAAATCGACTAGGGATACTGCGTATCTGCCCATTAGTTTTAGACGTCAAATAGCATGGCTATTAGCTTTTAATATAAACTCAGACATAAGTAGTATGTCGAAGTCTACTGTAATTACAAACATTAGTAATAATACTAATATTAAGGTAGTTAGTGATACTAATTTAAACTAGTAGGTAAGACAACAGATGGTACCAATAAAAATGTTTTTAATCGCACTGTCACCAAGGTATCATCTAGCTTTCAATTATTTAATTGTAAAAAAGGGGCTAAGCAGAATTCCTTGAAATTGTTTCATCAAAACATTCAAGGGTTTTCTTCCAAACAATTGGAAATTGAATTGTTTTTAGAAAAAACAATGTTTGATATTATTTGTATAACTGAACACTGGTTGAAAGATTATGAAATGTTAATTAATTATGAGAACTATAGTGTGGGCAGTTGTTTTAACCGGAAATCCATGCTTCGTGGAGGTTCACTTATATTAATTAAAAATTGTATAAAATCTAAGACTCGCACAGACATAGTTAAACTATCAGTGGAACATAGCATTGAACTGTCCTGTGTTGAGCTAGATAAGCATTGTATAGTGTGCGTTTACAGACCTCCTAACTATCAAAACTACTCTATATTTGAGTCAGTAATGGAAGATGTTTTGGCAAAACTTGCAACTGGTAATAAATCAGTAATTATTTGTGGGGACTTTAATATTAATATTTTGGAAAATAATTCAAATAGTAGCAGATTGTTAAGCCTCTTTAAATCATTCAATCTTTCAAATGTGTTTTTGGAACCAACGCGAATAACTACGGCTACTGCTACATGTATTGATAATGTTTTTTGCGACTGCGACTATTTAGATAAAGCCATTGTAAATTATCTCCCTTCTGATCACAGCGGTCAAACCGTTACTTTTGAGTCCAACACACCAATTCAAAAAGTACAGATACAAACTAGACCTATAACATCGGGTAAGTTAAATAAGTTTAATAGCACTTTAATCAGCAAGTTAAGTGTTGAGGGCCTAAATTTGAATAATGGTAATATTATGTACAAAGAATTATTTTCATTAGTCCAAACTGAGTTCAGTCATTTTTTTAAGCAGAAATCTAAAACTATTTGCCCTAAATTCTTATTCAGTGACTGGGCAACTAAAGGAATCAGGAAAAGTAGAGAAAGATTATTTGAACTCTATGGCCTTAAGCCGTTTATTAACACAGAAACTTTTACTAAGTATGTTGCTACTTACTCTAAAACTTTTAAAAATATCTGCAAAGTAGCTAAAGCTTCATTCCTTAGCCACAAGGTTAAATCAGCAGATAATAAAATTAAGGCAGTTTGGAAAATTATTAACAATGAAACGAACAGAAGCAAAAGGCATAATAATGGTTACACACTGGACACTTCCCGCGGTCTCATTAGTGATAACATCGATGTTGCTCAGGAATTTGCAACTTTCTTTACCAATATTCCTATTAAAACTACAGAAACTTTAAATTCTTCGCCCACACTTGCTATTGATTTATTAAGAGCGAATGTCTCAGCCTGTCCCGTGGAATTCAAATTTAATCATATAAGCCCGGTGGTCGTTTTAAAGGCATTTAAGCAACTTAAGATCAAAATTACCGAAGATTTGTGGGGCATGTCTACTAAAGTTTGTCAATCCATTATTGAGACAGTTGCACCCTATTTGGCATTAATATTTAATTTGTGTGTTGATCAAGGGGTTTTCCCGGATTTAATGAAGTACAGTAAAGTTATTCCACTCTTCAAATCTGGAGACAGCAAAGATACTAATAATTATAGACCTGTATCGATTTTGCCGGTTTTCAGCAAGGTGTTTGAAAAAGTTATGTTAAACCAAATGCTCAATCATTTTAATCGTAATAACATCCTACACGATCAACAGTATGGTTTCACCAAAGGACGTTGCACAACCGACGCTGGTGTCACCTTATTGAAACACATCTTTACCGCATGGGAAGAGGCGCAAGATGCAATAGGTATCTTTTGCGACCTCTCCAAGGCGTTTGATTGCGTGAATCATGAAACACTTGTCTTGAAACTTCGGCATTACGGACTGGGTGAACTTGCGCTTAACTTAGTAAAATCGTACTTAAATGATAGACTGCAGCAAGTTCAAATAAACGGTGTGAATTCCTTGGGCTTAAAAGTCAAAATGGGTGTACCGCAGGGCTCAATATTGGGTCCGTTCCTCTTTTTAGTATATATAAATGATTTACCTTTTTTACTAAAAAACCGACCTCAAATGGTGTTATTTGCTGATGATACATCACTGATTTTTAAAGTTAAAAGACGTGCACAGGAGCTTGACGACGTAAATAATGCTATAGTTAAGGTCCATAATTGGTTTACTGTAAATAATTTGGTATTAAATGGAAAGAAAACGAAATGCATAAGATTTGCGTTACCGAATGTTAGAAGTAGTGAATGTCATGTTGTTTTGAATAAGGAGATACTAGAATTCGTCGAACAGACGGTTTTCCTGGGGATCACGCTTGACTCAAAGCTACAGTGGGGTCCTCATTTAACATCACTTGCAGGGCGGCTAAGTTCTGCCGCTTACGCTGTTTGGAAGATCCGCCAATTAACAGACGTGGATACCGCGAGACTGGTCTATTTTAGTTACTTTCATAGCATCATGTCTTACGGTATCTTGCTATGGGGACGGGCTGCGGATATTGAGTCAATCTTTATTCTGCAAAAGAGGGCCGTCAGAGCCATCTATAACCTCCGCAGACGCGAATCTCTAAGGGAACTGTTCAAAACAATTAACATCATGACGGTACCTTGTCAATATATCTATGAAAACATTATGTATGTTCGGAAAAATCTACATCTTTTTAGTAAGATAAGTGATAGGCACAATTTTAACACTAGAAATAGGAACAAATTAGATCAACCACGTTTCAGATTGTCTAAAGTACACACTTCTTTTATGGGGTACTGTGTAAAATGTTATAATAAAATACCAGTCGATATTCTTGAACTAAATGAAAAGAAATTTAAATCATGCATTAAACGCACACTATGTAGACAAGCATATTATAAGTTAGATGATTATATCGTCGATAAAAATGCTTGGCTTAATGCTGGTCCTGCTCCACAGCCACCTGGGCATACTAGTTAAAATTTTAATATTTGAAAGAGAAGCTTCCCTTTTTTATTTTTTCTGACATTACGAACATTTTTGTTCAAAATATTTTAATTTTTGTGACATTACGAATGTTTTATTTTTGCTGAACCAAGTGTTAGTTACTTTATATACGTCAATATATATTAAATGTTTTTTCTTTCTTTTAGGAAATCAAATTTTATTAATATTTCAAATAGATTGCAAACTATAGTTTTGTATAATTTAGAAGCATTTTGTTTGAATTTTGTAAATGTGAGTACCATGCATCCGTTTATTGTGTTGTTATGATGTACGTTGACTTGAAAAAGCATGGCAGTTGAGAGTATGTCATGCTCACATAAATGTCTCACTGATGGTGGCGCGTGTGTTGGATCATTCGGTTCCCTACAAAATGGTTGAGCTGGATGGTGCTGATCCACACGTCAAGTTCGTGAACGGGCGCTGTCGGTTGAGACTGTTCATCTCCTAACTTCCAGGGCTTACTTTTATCTTGTATTTAGAATTGTTTATAATTAAATTTTTTTTACATTGTTCTCACATACAGAAGCAACAAGAATAATGTTCCCAAGATTTTGTAATATTTCAACTTGATTTTAAAAGAGTGTCCGTGGAGTTTCTTGCCCGTTCTTCTCCATAGAGATCTACGTTTTGGAATGGGCAACTAGCTTCAACTTTCCAACTAATCGACTTTTTGACAATTCAAAAGTGCCTGTAAATGGTTTAATTGAAATAAATGCTTTGAGTTTGAGTTTGAGTTTGAAAGATGTCCAGATCGTGTGTGTATAGAGAGAGAAAAAAAAAGAGTTTTCTTAACTATCTTTCCATTAAAAAAAACATCACAACATAACAAATCGTGAAAAGTTGTTGTACATCAGATTTTATTAATACAAACTAAAGGTAAAGTCAATCGTAAATTCAATACAAAACAATATGAGTCATTTAATTGCCTCACAGATTGCATGCTGTAGGTATAGGTACAGCAATCGGTTATTCTGGATTTTCTTTCCTTTTTAATTTTTTTTAATAAAATATCTACCTACCCTGTCCTGTGTACCCTGTGTACTCTGTGTCTACCCTTGGTAAAACTGGTTGTTAGACTTTCAGGCTTCTGACGACCTGTAATGACTGCCAAATATCCACAAATGGTATATAAAATAAATCAGAATTAAAATTAATTATTCATAATTAATCAAGCTTGCATAAAGCTCGCATTGTATCAAGCGGAGTGTTCATTAACGAACCTTCAAAGGATATAGGGTAGGTACACATAATTCATCACAGTCGGGTGTGCACGTGTCGTTAATAACTACTTACACTTGTTATTGGGTTTTACGTAGAATTGTTATGTATAACGGAGTTCAGATAAATTTTTGTTCCTCAAAAATTCCTCCTCATACAAAACAGTTTCGGAAAAGACTCATAGAACGCACTTCTTCTTATGATAGCAAAACAAATATACAAATCAATATGTCATTCTGCTCTTTCTACAAAGGATTCAAAATGTAGTCATACCAAATTAAAAACTTAAAATACTGTAACGTTGTGTATAATTAATAATTATCACAAATGCCTAACACATTTTCATAAAATTTTCTGATTAGCAAAATGATTAATTACATTAAAATTACAGTGCCTAAACAAAAATATTGAATGGCGTCGTCAATCATATGATTCATGAAACGATTTAATCTCTTCGAATACTTAAATAAAATATGAACATAATTATCAGTGCAATATGTACTTGTAAAATTATCAATCAACTTCATCCAAAACAAAGGAGTATTAAATCAACAAAAAAAGCCTTATATTTCTCACTACAAAATTGAAAAAAGTTCACAAATTATCACATTCTATATAAAGTTGTACATATTTTAAATTTCTGCATTAGTAAGACCCTAATTTAAATGAAGGTGTAGGCATCCTTTAGAGATTTCCATTCCTCAATATCTTTCGCTGTTTTCATCTGTTTTCGTCAGTTACTTGTATCTTTTTTCTTTATATCGTCTGCCTAATACAAAATCTAAAGTCATTTATTCAAACTAGGCTAAGATTCGACACTTTTTGAACGTCAAAATTACATAAGACAGTCCCCCCAAAACGCCCGCCCTTCACCACTTCCAAGTGCTTTAGCTGGGAAGAAGTGGCGCAACAAACTCCCCAGCAGCACAGCTGTGTGTTAAGTTAGAAGAACTTTATTCTGCACAGTAATAGGTTAGTAATTAACATTACTAAAGACAAAACATCAGATTAAATTATTTGCCATATATCAGCTAGCACACGTCAATATACCACCAAAACATAGTAACTAAACTCAAGCAGATATAAATATTAAAAACAAAACAACAAACCCACAGAAAATGATGAACATGAAAACTACTTTTATAGAAAACTAGCCTATTGCGTTGCAATACGGAATTTTAATTTAAATGAAATTAATTTTGTCAAAGATACAAATTATTAGGCTTATTGCTTTAAGTAAAGATCGTAAAAAACGACGTCCTGGAAAAGTGATCCCTGTTATTAATATAGCTTTTGCCAGCGGCTTCGCCCGCGTGGAGGTCGAAAACTGTGCCACGGGAACGTAGTACCGAGACAAAACGTATCCTATGTGTATACCAGGTTACAAACTATCTGTGTACCCCACGGGAACCTAGTACCGGGATAAAAAGTATCTGATGTGTTATTCCAGGTTACAGGCTACCTGTGTGCCAAATTTCATTCAAATCCGTTCAACTGTTTTTGCGTGAAAGAGTAACAAACATCCATACACACATTCATACATCCATTCACAAACTTGTGAGTGTGTGAGTACATTTATAATATTAGTGGGATTAATATTCTATTTTCAATGCCTCGAAATTAATTCACTCGTATTTTGATTTTTATTCGGCACTTTTACAAATGCACAGATTACAAAACCTTATGAAATTAAATATTTTACAAAATTAAATACTTCATTTTTATAATAGATAAGGTACTTTATTCACCACACAAAAAAAATATTTTCCGAATTAAATGGTCTCACCAGTCACAATCAACTAAAAATGCTTTCACTTGTGACCATTCTGATATTGGCCACCTGTGGTACTGTACAAGAATTTCGCATTACAATATTTCATAAAGCTGTTTCATATAACTGGAGCATTCACCCCTTTTCTCCGAATACAGAGAAAAACAAAAGTGCTGCCGAACTAATATTAATTTCTTACCTTCGTTTGTTTTACACTATGTTTGGGCTTGTCGCTAAGTAATACTAGCCGCACGGGTCGACCAGGTTAAGCTACGCTTGCCGCGGTTGTCCGTGGATGGATGACCATCTTTCCATACCAAGACCTCTCCCTGCCTCGGAAAGCACGTTAAGCCATTGGTTCCGGCTGTCATTTGTGGATATTTGAAAGTCGTTACAGGTCGTCAGAAGGCCGAAAGTCTGACTGCAAGTCTTACCAAGGGGTATCGTATAACCTAGAAACTGGGTTGTGGAGGTCAGATAGGCAGTCGCTCCACGTAAAATACTGGTATTCAGCTGCACCCGGTTAGACTGGAAGCTGACCCTAGCATAGTTGAGAAAGGGCGAGGTAGATGATGTTTGTTTTACACTATGTTATGTTGGTTTGTTTTTACAAAATTTTGATAACTGAATGTATCCTGGTACTGTACTGTACGCACTGTTTACGATTTGTATGATTGATTAAATAAAAACTTAGTGGAGATGCCTTTGAAGTGATCACTGTGTTCTTGCAATGTTCTACTATATACAAGGTCAAATTAAATTAGATAGCGATACCCCGCCAACGTGATGGATGACGACAACACGTGATGTTACAAAAAAAAATTAAAAAAAAACAGGGCCGACTGCCATGGTCTGTGTTCATCTTTACTGAAATATCAGTTTGAAATCATTTTTAAAATAAAATAAAAACCCCTACTGCGTAAAACTGAACTTTAACAAAGATGGAAACAAGAAAATTTTATTTTGTGAGTTTGACTAACTTAATACTATAATCACGTAGTAGTAGTAGTCATGTAGTCGTAAGCAATATAGATTTAAACATAACTGGCATTTGGGTATACTATAGATACACCTCTGCCCATCCGTTCGGGGAAACAAGGCGTGATGTTATGTTTCAGCTATATCATTAGTGTATTTTTAGATACTTTATTGATTTTGTCAAACGGTCAATGGGGCCGAAACGATCTGGAGTGGCGACCGCGTACCGGAGGACATAGCGTTGGAATGCTTCCAACAAGGTGGACCGATGACTTTTTGAGGAAAGGAGGAACCGGAATGGTGCGCTGGAAGCGGGAAGTTCCAAACTGGTCGAAGTGGTGGAGGTTGGGGGAGACCTATGCCCAGCTCTGAACGTCTTTCGACTGAAATAATGATGATGACGATGTCAGAACATAGTGTGTGAGTGAGTGTGTACATACATTTTATTTACCCGTTTTACACTCACCTCTGATTAAAAAATAAAAGCTTTTACTTCTAATTTAAGTTTAATAAAGCCAAGCTAAATTCAGAACAAAGAAGATTTTCCCTTCAACATAATATCATCATAATACCCGATCGGTAATAGTAGGTATATTGGCAGCCATTAAATATTGGACGTACTCATTAGCATACCAGGTAATCCCCTTGTGGGCAAAATGAAGCTGGAATATTTCCATTTTACTCTGTACAGCTTATTATGTAACGAATTCGGACAGGGGAATATTAGTTACGTCGTGTGCTTGGGGATTTTCAGGAGCTTTCCGATTATTGAAATAAGTAAGTCTGTCTTAATGTTTGAAAAGTTGTTGCGTAACTATGTAATGATTTAGATAAATGTGCTACATTTCTCTAAATAGTGTAGTGAATTGAGTGCTTCACGAAGAACATACTTTTATAGCAATGTGTGCCCTAAGCCCGTGCTTAAGTCACGCTTTTCTGTGACTTAAGTAGTCCATTTCGACATACAAAAGCATGACTTAAGTGTGGGTTTAAGTCACACGTGCTATAAAATAGTACACGATACGTGTGACAAGTCCATTATTGCATGACGTTTAATATTAGACCCTGTTATGGACTACTTAAGCCACACGTATCGTAATTTACTAACAATTAAACGTGAGGATAAAAATCAGTATTCGCTTTTAGGGTTACGGAACCCTAAACTACAAAGCTACGGAGCTTTAAATTGTTAAACACTAGTTATGACATTTTGTATTATTTTATCGTCGTTGTTCTTAAAACCAGAATTGTTTTAAAAACGAGTAATAAAATTACAGTTGGGAAATTATTCGATTATGTCCTCGCTACCACAGCAAGACGAGATTAATATGTTTTTGAACGACTGACTGTCCTTGAATAATTAATTAATTTTCCCAACATAACTCAATGGTTTTCCACCAACCTACACGTGTCACATCAGTCATTGGTAATAAAAGCCTCATGGTTCTATTGACGTGGTTAGCCGCGGTTGGTCCGTGGATGGGTGACCATCTTTACATACCAAGACCCCTCCGTGCCGCGGATAGCTCGTTAAGTCATTGGTCTCGGTTCTTTTTTGTGGAACTTTGACAGTCGTTACGGCCTGTCAGAAGCCCTAAAGTCTGACAACCAGTCTCACCTAGGCGTATCTATTGCCGTGCAACTGGGTTGTGAAGGCCAGATAGGCAATCGTTTCATGTGAAATACTGGTATTTAGCTGCATATGGTGGTTAGGTAGAAAAAGGCTAGGCAGATGATAATACTCGTGTCACATTATATACCAACATGTTATACTTACATACGATGATTGATTTTTTAACAGGTGTTAAAAAATTGGTGGTTTCATTGACTAATGCTTCTCGTCAAAACGAGACATTCATCAGAACTTTCAAACTCTCATAAAATTAATAAACTGAAATGTCAAATAATAAATAGTTCCCCACCAATACACACGTCTCACATAAATCTGCAACATAAACATCAGGAAATAGCACCCAAACAGCGGAAACGATTCACTTTTAAATTCATTTACTATGCGACGTGCGCACAACATTTAGGGTCGCATTGGTCGCATTGGTCAAGATCAAATGCAAGGGCCATTTGATCTTGACCCAAAGCTAGGTTGCAATCGGAGTCCCGCGCAGGCTCGAAATATTCGCAGTATCAATGCATGATTAATTTTACCAGATAATAGAAGCAAATATGGATTTGGTAGACTAATGCTTCTTGCCAAGACGAGATTTATATTTTATAGAGCGACTGTCATCACTACATATTATAAAACAAAGTCCCCCGCCGCGTGTGTCTGTCTATCTGTCTGTCTGTTCGTGATAAACTCAAAAATGACTGAACGGCTTTTCATGCGCTTTTGACCAATTAACAGAGTGATACATGAGAAAGGTTTAGGTGTATATTTTTTTAAGGTTTAAATTGGTTAACGCGAGCGAAGCCACTGGCAAAAACTTAAAAAAGTAAAACATAATTGTAATTCTACTATAAATATTGAATTTCCTACCTACATACAATTTAACAACGTAAACGATTCACTTTGAAATTCATTCAGTATGCGCCAACATGGCGGCGCGCGAACATCCGCCACCCCCCCTATCCCTCCACCGAGTGTAATCTTGACCCGGGACTAGGTCACGATCGTGTCCCGCGCAGCCTCCGACCTTGCTTCTGTTTCCTGGTACATCGGTACCGCGTATATTTCATCGAACCTTGAAAATGTATTTGCGGACCGGGGATTCTTTATTTATAGGAGAGGTTGGATATTGTGGTTAGTTAGTCTTTTTATTGACTTTTCTTGCTTCCTGTTTGTTATTACAATTTAAAGCATTTATTTATGTTTACGACAACATTAAATCTGTCTATTTATTAATAGGATTTTTTATTCACACCATTTTCACATTTTACTGACCTAGATCTACTCTTAACTCTCTCATGTCTGTTTTCTAGAACGACACGATGCTCGTTTGGGATTGGTTAGTTTTTTGCTAAAGCATCGTTCCAGACTAATACGTGCTTTAGGCCTTACCAACAAAAGATGTTCGAGTTCATTCTTTTTCATAACATGTTAAATTTTTCGTATAAACACATAATTATTATGTATGAACTTGCGAGCCGCCTTTGCTTTGCACAGATGCAAATGGTCGAAAGGACGTGACGTAACATCGATATTCCTGTACAATATATTCTAAGTTAAATATCAATGTATTATGCACATTAAACTTCCGGTATCAATTCTTTAAATGGTGTTGAAAACCGCATCAAACCCCACGATAAGACAGACGCGAAAATCTACTTTAATTTATAATATGTTAAATGTAGGTATGTAGATATCAAGTGCTCTCTCTGGGTCATCATGGGCATAATTACTGGCAGGATATAGTCATGAAATATGAAAATACCCACTCTCGTTAAAAACTATTCAAACTGATTTATCACTTCATCGTTACACGTGGAATCCTGAAAATTCTCATAAATTCAGAATTTCAGATCACTTGGAAAGTGAACGTTATACATCATTCTAACTACGACACGGTGAATGATGAATTAATGGCACTTAACTATCGCTCATTCATTCATCGTGAACACTGTTTTTGTGGAAGCAAACATCACGGTCATAAACCGATTTCTATTGAAATTTTCTTTAGCCATTAGACCAGCACCATAATTGCATGACACACCATCAATCACAATCTGAATTATTTTGAACGAAATTCCTAATTCTTTGTTTTATATTATGTTCGAAAAAAAATCTGCGCAGCAACGTAAATAACGCAAAGAAAATATTCAACAGTTGAAGTGACAAAATGAAAACCAGTTAGTGTGTTGCGTAATTACCTTTACGCCACGTATTCAAAGGGAAACAAAATGTGCAACTTTGTTTATGTGGGAATTATAATTCCCGCGACTATGGGAAAAAACTGAGGGGCAAGTGGCAATCGCATTCAAAGCGTTTTGTATTACCACAATGACTTTCAACAGAAATGAAATGAAATGAAATGTTTATTTATGTAAGTAGATCTTAAAAGACACTTTTACACGTCAATATTTTGTTGGTCCATATTTAAAAAAATGCCGGCATTTCCTAGCTGGCTGTTCCCTGAGAAGAAAAGCCGAAACGAACTCAGAGGTCACGGTCTCTATTAAAGTCCAAACATTATATTATTTGAATTTTATATGAGTCTAAAAATGCAGGGTAATGTCTGGAAGGGCCTTTTGAAGAAAGAGCCATTGCAGCTTTGAGCTGACCTGTCCCAATAGACGGCATGTATGTGTCAGTCACCGTGTAGCTCAACCCTATTTTAGGGAGCTCAACGACCCGTCACAAAACGTTACCAGATTTGCAGGACATGATGGGAATGATATACCTATGCTTTTCGGTTTCATATGTGGATCCAATACATTTTGACTTTTCCATCATCGATATCACTAATGGAATGTCACTTTGTCTTGGCCCTCTCAACAACTGTAGTTCCAGGAAGTTTTGACATTGCGGAAATAGGGTTACCTTATTGAAACTTAAATAGCCGGACATTTGCAAAAAAAGTTTGACCTTTTTCCTTTTAAATGCTGGCACGACGATTTGCGGAATTTTCAAATCAAGTGAAAATCTCGCTGTTTAACGTAGTATACGTTAAACAGCAAGATTTTCCGGAACCTTTACACCTGTGCTCTATGATACAAATACACGCAGAGTGTTTACAACCCGTTAGTGCGTGTTCAATATAAAAAACGTTTGCAAACGCATACTGGGTTTGCCTTGGTGATGTAGTGCGTCCGAATGTTTGCAGACAGCAGAATAGATGACTTTAACGCAGTCATGTGAAATTCTCAGCAGGCCTCCTTTATAAACTGAATACCTAAATCTGACAATGGAATATTGACGGCAATATACGAGGTAAAATATCAATATAATTTTAGCTGGAATTATAATTGTCATATACTTTATTTATCGCTTTGTATGTAATGCAATATTGATTGTTTTGTTTTGTAATAATTTATAATTCATGAATAATTGAAAATAAAAATTATTTGATTTGATTAACTTTTACGGACGGACTTTTGCACAACTTTGATTCCCAATGACCACAAGGCGTTTATGATATGTTCAAATTTATCAATCTAGCAACCTTATACATAGAGACATTTCATATGTTATGGATAGTGAAATTCTATAACAGTGTCAAAACAATACTGTGTATGTTCATGCCTTCCAGCCTTCAGGCTCCCGCAAAGACTGTAACGTAAAATAAAATCGAGTATCTTGAGAGAGTTCTGACAAGAGGTTTGTCTTTCGGGTATAGAATGATAAACTTGGAAGATAAAGTAACTTTTGAATACAAGAACGGACATGAGTTAGAAAGCTATCGATTTCTTGTGTACATTCTGAAACTATGTTTACATATAAATAGAAAAATTGTAATTAAAAAAAAACCGTGGTTCTTTTTATGTTTATCCTACTAATATTATAAATTTGAAGGTTTGTGAAGATGTTTGGATGTTTGTTACTGAATCACGCAGAAAAGGCTGAACGGATTTGGATGAAATTTGGCTCACATATAGTTTATGACCTAAATACTTAAATGTAGGATAGTAGTACCACCGGTAGTAAATTCCCGTGGGCAAAATTATTTCGACCTTCACGTGGGCGAAGCCACTGGCAAAAGCTGGGTTATGTACAATTGTGCAACTCAATTTTTTTTATCTGCAGCAATAATAGTATATAAATATGTAAATCGTTGTGTAAATGAAGAGTTTATGAAGTTTAGAGTACCTACCTCAAAAACTATTACACTATTTTACAGAAAAACAAATTCGAAATAAATTTCCTGAATGATTGAATACTCGCCCCACTACTACTAGTATGCACTAGTAGCTTTATGACGAACAAGAAACATATAATAATGAAGAACTTTATCGCCAGTCAGTACCTTAAGTACCTATATGAAGAGGTTTACAATTAAAACATTTATTTTTTAAACATGTTCGGTAATAAAAATAAAATAGTTTTGCTTTTAGTTAAAAATACATTTAAAAAGCTCAGAATTAAAATGAAAGAAAATCAAAATAAATGTAATTACAATTCAATCGACCATATCTGACTACCACCAGTCACGTTCTCCTTTTTTATCAGACAACTACTAATCACAAAGCAAACCCATTTTTAACAAAAAACATTATCAACAAAAACAAACCACCCAACGACACAATAAAATAATGAAAATAAAAATGGTCATTAAACTCTTGTCAAGTACACTCGACAACAGAGGACTTAATTCAATAATAATAGCGACCCTCGTGGAAGCCCCCTGACGGGAAGTTTGTACAACTCGCTAATAATGCTCGAATAATCTTTGTAATGATGAGTTTGTTATAATACCATTTTAGTATTTGTTGTAGATAGACAGAGAATTAGATGAGGGGCTCGTGGCACAGTAATAAAAGCCCCACGGGTCGAGCCATCAGGTTAAGCTACGCTTGCCGAGGTTGGTCTGTGAATTGGTGACCATCTTTACATACCGTGATTCCTCCGTGCGTCGGAAAGCACGTCAAGCTGTTGGTCCCGGCTGTCAGTCGTGGATCTTTGACAGCCGTTACGGGTCGTCAGAAGCCCGAATACCTAACAACTAGTCTTACCAAGGGATATCGTGTTACCCAGGAACTGGGTTGTGGAGCTCAGATAGGCATTCTCTGCCAGGGGTTCGGGTTGTTCGAAAGAGATACCGTGACCCCTGGCACACAGGCAACGGAAGAAACACGGGTGGGTTCTCGTCAGTAAAAGTCTGACACGCCCTCCTGCTCCACCCAGAGCTGAAGAAGTAATTTGATGATTTCCCACCCTCAAAAATAATAATAATAGAGAACAATGTAAAAAAATAATTGAATGGAGAAACAATTCTAAATGAAAGATTAAAAATAAGCCGTGGCAATTAAGAAAGCATTGTCAACTAACGGCGCTCGTTCACGAACCCGCACTGGGCCCGCGTGATGGATTAATCCAAATTTCATCCCAATTCGTTCAGCCGTTTTTGCGTGATTGAGTAACAAACATCCAAACACATTCACAAACTTTCACATATTATTATATAGTAGAATTCCTTAAGCCAGATCTTCTCACATCATTTTCATAATTAGAACAGTTTGGACTCTTATCGTATTCTTTGCGACGGTTTTAAACCTGTATACTTCTTTTAACTTTTAAAATAATGAAGAAGAAACTTGCACTTACTTACGTTACATCAGTATTTTATGCACAAAGAACCGAGATTTGTTCCCGAGGGTTGAAACTGTGGAGATACAACACATTAACTAATTAAAAAGAAAGAGATTGCAAGACAAGGTTTTTTACTTCATTTGTTTCATTTGGTGCAGTAACGGGTCTTCGTGTTTGATGTTGAGGTTTGCCCTGGGCTAATGCTTAGTTACATTTTGTTGAAAAAAGTCGCGTTTTAGGTTTTTAGGGGGCACGACTTTTCTTTCGAACTTTATTTCAAAAGACAAGTCGTGCCCCTACACCTGCTTTGAGCATGAGAGTTGAGAGTTTGTCATGCTATAATGTTCCCACTGCTGGGACACAGGCTTCCTCCTTTTGAGAGTCCCGCAGGCCGTAATCCATCACGCGGGCCCAGTGCGGGTTCGTGAACGAGCGCCGTTGGTTGACACTGCTTTCTTAATTGCCACGGCTTATTTTTAATCTTTCATTTAGAATTGTTTCTCCATTCAATTTTTTTTTTTTACATTGTTCTCTATCATTATTTTTGAGGGTGGGAAATCATCAAATTACTTCTCCCGCTCTGGATGGAGCAGGAGGGCGTGTCAGACTTTTACTGACTAAAACCCACCCGTGTTCCCTCAGTTGCCTGTGTGCAGGGGCCGCGGTATCTCTTTCGAACAACCCGCACCCCTGGCAGGCATCGGCCCTTGCGGGCCGCATCAGCAACAGTGACAGCTGAAGTATTAGAACATTAGTCATATAGAGTGAGTGAGTGAGTGAGTAGTAAGCGATACTGTTGAGTATGAGGTCCTGGTTTCGATTCCCAGGTCGGGCAAAGTGGTATTGGGTTTTTCTTTCTAGAATGGGTAATAGCCCGGAGTCTGGATTTGCGCCCGATTGGTAGCAATAGGATCGTCCTAATTACATGGGACTTAAACATAACTGCCGAAATGTGGGTGTAATATACACACCTCTGCCTACCATTTGGAGAACCAAGGTGTGATATTACGTGTCTTTTTTTTGGGGGAATTCATCAAATAACTCCTCCCGCTCTGCGGGGAGCGGGAGGTCGTGTCAGACTTTTACTGACTTTACTCTCCCGTGTTCCTGCAGCTGCCTGTGTGCCGGGGGCCACGGTATCTCTTTCGAACAACCCGCGCCCCTGGTAGATGTTACGTGTATTTACATAAATGGGAAAAGACATTTGACATTGGTAAACAATAAAATTTAATTTACACGCGGTTATGGTTGCTCTAAACCCGACGCAAGAAAGAAAATCTCACACAGTAAATTCAAATAGCGAAAGTTGATGATGATTTAAACGCCGACGCACACTCCCTCTGGGGAAAATGTCACACACCGAGAAAATCGTTTTACAAAAAGGAAAGGAAAATCCACAAACGTTAAGAAAAATGTAAGATGCAGACTTGTAAAGTCGTCAACACAAAGATGTACAACAAGCCTTGAGATCGAAGGCATGTACTACAACTACGCAAGGCTTACTATTCTTACTACATTTAGTCCCAGAAGGGGTAGTGGTTCCCAGAGGTGATTTTCCAGTTACAGTTTCACGTTATATTGTTATAAACTTAACTATTTTTATCAAAAAAGGACGTTTTGTATCCGACCTGTATGTAAGAATGTTTGTATGTCCGCGATTTTTTCAAAAATGACTGGTCTGATCTGGATGAAGTTTTCGTTATTTAAACGCATATTTTTGAGGGTAGGTTTCTGTGTATAATATATTAGGATTTGATGAAGAGCTTCGAAAATAGTCGATGGAACTCGTCAATGACTAACAGCTAAACGGTTGCCATTGCTGCGATCGAATGTCTGTGTATTATCTACACCATTCCATAACATAACATTACGCCTGTACGGTTTTAGGGGGAAACAGACGTGTACACTCAATTTCTTTAGTTGTGGGAACAACTTTAAAGTGAAATATAAATACTTGTTTTACGACTTCCGAAAAAACACTGAAAACTAAAAATACCTTTGTATGCTCTGTTTCCACAAAAGATTAAAACAGTTTTGTGGAGCATAGTTTTAAGTATAATACCGCTGTAAACTTTTATATATAACGAATAGCAGGTGAGTCAACGTCAAATTCATCTGCATCTGGTTAGACTGGAAGCCAGCCCCAACACAGTTAGGAATTAGCTAGTCAGGTTAATTGGTTGATGTCAATAGGCTTGCCACCTATCAAATGGGAGTTACCCATAACTGGCGAAAAGTGGGTATACTATAGGTACGTCTCTGCACAAGCATTCGACGAAAGTATGACTGATAAAATAGCAGGCGAGCATTGGCATTAGGCTCGGCGCAAACGGGCCACCGACCACAGTCACCGGTAGCTGTCGCGCGCTGCCACATTTGTAACAGTGTTAGAAGCGAGCGACAGCCACCGGTGTTCGGAAGCCACCACATCTGATAACCCGCTCTCTGCTGCGCAGTCTTACGATGGATTCCGACACGGAAAGTTTGCTCGCGCTATTGTTAATACACAGACGACGTAGACAACGCCGTCGCCGCCTATATTAGGTACATCCAATTTTAACTGGTCCTACAGTAAAATATAACTTGCGTTTCGATAATCTACAAATATATCCGAAAAAGTTAAGTTAATTTAACAGTAAATTTCCTATAAAATGTACATTCTAACACGTGCGATATATAGAACGACACGGTTAACTGCGTGGGGGCAAAGCAATGCGACAGCGGCGGGTGTCGGCGTCTTGTGTGGCCCGTAGCGACCACAAGTGGCAAGTCGCGGACACTGCTGTAGCGAGCGACCGCCACCGGCTACACGTGTGCGGCGCGACTATACAAAATATAGGAAAAAGTGTGTTAAGTCGCTGCCGCTGGCCACCAGTGGCTGTGGTCAATGGCCCGTTTACGCCGAGCTTTAGGCACAAACGAATTGGAAATTCTAATACCCAATTATACTTCACCCGACCGAAAGTGGCTCCTCACTCAGGTTAGTGATCACGAAACCATTTCAACAATCTACAAGACTAACTATTAATTACTCAATACTCAATACTTTTTTGCATTCCACATGTAGGTATTCTTAGGTGGTAAATTTATAAGTAATTAGATCATATCGGGCACAGCAAAATAAGTGAGTTAGAGAGAGAGCGTTTGTTATTTATTAAACATTTAGCAAAACTACTATATTATTAAATTCACGTAGGTTTCAAATTCATTTACTGAGATAATCTAATAGTAATTAGTAATCTAAAATATAATTAGTTAATATAAAATAAAATATAAACTATATGACACACTTAGTACTATTAATAGTAAACTACATAGTAGTTCACATACGTGGGTGAAGGTAAACATTGTGTCGACGACTGTACTGTCGAGGCAGCCACGCCTACGTTTCGGGGAAGTCGCGTTTACATGCGTGAGTGTTGATAACTATCTGTGTTTATGTGTGTGCGTTTAATATTGTGCGTGGGTATGTTGATGTGTGAGTGTATCGTAGTAGACGTAGTAAAAAGTATCGAGGTTAGTAGTGGTTGGATAAAAACTTACGACTTTTCTTGTGTTCAAAATGTGCCTCATAAAACTGTTGCTAAGTAAATTAGTTAACCACCAGCTTTTACTAGCGGCTTAATCATTCCACGGGACCGTACTATCGTGATAAAAAGTATCATATGTGTAATTCCAGGTTGCAAACTATCTGTGTACCAAAGTTCACCTAAATCTGTTCCGCCATTTTTGCGTTTTGAATCAAACAGCCAAATATCTTAACATATATTACATTCACATTTATAATGTTACTAGGATAATAGGTTAGTGACAGTATAAACATTTATGAAATTTCTCTCAAAATTATTTTCAACTTAAAACTCATTCAACTATTAATCTGGTACCCAGGTACATACAAGAAAGCAGCCCCCATACGGTACATTCCCAGCATACAATATACTTTAGTCATACTGTCTGATTTGCACAATTAAGAGACAGGAATGTGTTGATTACACAGATGCCACACATATTTCAATATCGATACATTTCACTTTAGTCGAATATTTCCAAAGGCATGTCCGCTTCAATGAAAACATGCAATTAATATTGTAAGCATACCCAACTGAGTTGAGCTCAGATTATTAACACCCGAATTTTCAGGTGCTTTCATATTATTTCTTGCAGAATACGAACCATTATTAGCATCCCTGCACAAAAGAAGTTGCCGAAATGTGGAGACACTACGGTCGTAGCGGTGCTACGCCGTAGCACAGTGCGCGCTACGCTGTAGCTTAACGCGTAGACGCTAGTGTACACTTGGCAAAGTTTTGCTTTTTCTTATTTTAAAATATTTGTGTGTGTAAGTACATTATCGTGTTTAAATGCAAATGAAGGTACTTATTCACTAAGTGTGTGTAATGTTTCAAAGCAGTATTCCTGTTTTACGGGTATTTCTTTTCCCTCTATTATTTGACGACCTTGTTTTTAATGAACACAGCATTTTTCTACAAAATACCTCCCCTTCATAGCACTTACTGTTGAAGAGGCCAACAGATGTAGTTCATTATGCAGTTATTGGACGCCGTTCGACTCAATAGGGCCTGGATGAAGTGAGGAAAATTCGATAGAGGCCACGGCGAACAAAAGGAAGCTAAGTACTATCGTTTAAATTAGCTGTGAGCTTGTTGTATGCAGTTTATATTGACGGAAAACTTTTGTAAGGCAAATAATGAATTTTCTTCCATTTCATTGATGAGGTAATAATAAAGCAAGCTAATATAGCTTGCTTTATTATTATTTAGTCACAGAAATACGATGTTTATACATCCGAACACAGAATACAAATAGTCAGTCACTGCACGTCGTAACTGTAACAAGAAGGCATGATTCTGTGCCATGAGACCCTCAGCATAGCACTCATTTTCAGTTGTGACCCAAAAAACAACGTACGAATGAAAGCAAAGTCAAAATTTGTACACATTAGACAAGCAGATAGTAAAGTAGAATAAAATAAACAGTATTAAGAATGTATGATAGTACCATACAACCAATAAACTAATAAAAATACCGTAAAATAACCATCACCATGCATCAAAAACGTACCTACCCAAAACATAATACCTACATAATAATATTCAGTGTTTTGTCTCGCTCCCACTCTCACTCTCACTTTCGCGTCGGCGACACCTGCGCGCGCGCTCACCATATAAAACATTATCCCCCTTTTTATAAACTTTACTTAAAGTTTAAGTAGTGATTAGCGACTGTTTTACCATACATTTTTGACGTTTAAACATCTCTTAACTTTAAACAGCTTTTATAAATAAAAGGTATATGGTGAGCACGCGCGCAGGTATAAAATACAGTAAGGTACATCTTACTGTATTTATTTCTATGCATTTCTTTACTGCGCCTTTGTGCGTGATGACAATAACAATTATTCGCTCATAATCACATCACATCATGGCGGATGGAGGAGTGCATTGGACTCTTTTAAATAGCAACATCGACGCTAATTACTCTCGACACAAACATAGACAAGAAGTCAATCGTCGAATCTGACTCGACTGAGCAGCGTTCGAGAAGCTACGCAATATCTACTCGACCCACATACCGCAGTGTCTCAAGACGAAAGTCTTTGACCAGTGCGTGTTGCTAGTGCTAGTTATTTACCTATGGTACTGAAACATGGGCGGTCACAGTGGGCCTTATCAGACGTCACCCAAAGGGCACTGGAGAGGGCTATGCTTGGAGTTTCCCTACGCGGTCGAATCAGAAATGAAGAGCTCCATAAAAGAAGCAATGTAACCGACATACCCCGCGGAACTGCCAAACTTAAGTGGCAGTGGGCAGGGCACATTTTTCGCAGAACAAATGGCTGATGGGGCCGAAATATTCTGAAGTGGCGACCGAGTACTGGAAAACGTAGCGTTGGTAGGTCTCGCACAAGGTGGACCAATGACCTGGTGAAGGCCGAAAGAATCCGATGGATGCGGGAAGCATAGAACCGAGAGAACCAGAAGCAGAGAAGAGATAACGATGAGACACAAACATAAACAATAACAACACAAATAAATAAAAAAGCCTATCAACTACCAAATGGCACTTAAATCGATTACTTGGGCAACTATCATCCAATAATTTATTCAGTCCCCGAGAACCCATCCATCATGACGAACATAATGCGCCAAAAATCACCTGCCACCCGCCCTTGAGGCCGGATAACCGGGCCAAGTTTGCCCGGATATCGGGAAACTTCCTTGTTCCCAAGGACACGGAATTACGCGTGTTTTTAAAAAAATATTTAATGATAAATTATTTTTTAAAGGACATGAATTGGTATTTTTACCCTATTTAGAATGCTTTGACTAGTGCGAGATACTTAAGGCATAGTCCTGGATGTTAATGACTAAGTTTTTTTTTTTTTTGTGACTTCATTTATTTATTCAACCTTTTTTGTACACACACATATATAAACAGACAAGATTAGAACAGAAAAATAGGTACAGAGGTGATGCTTATTTCTAAAGAAATCTCTTCCAGCATATCTGCGATAGGAGAGAAGATAAAGAGAAGTAGACAGCGTGTGTAAGGGTAAAAGAGAAAATAAACTACATTTAGAATCTAAATAAATTATCATTATTGAATACATAACATTATCTGCCCAGCATTTTTCCCAATTATGTCGGGGTCGGCTTCCAGTCTAATCGGATGCATCTGAGTAGGTACCAGTATTTTACATGGAGCGACTGCCTATCTGACCCCACAACCGTGTTACTGGGTAATACGATACCCATTGGTAATACTAATAATGACGTATTGACTGTCAAAGATCCACGAATGACAGCTGGTACCAACGGCTTAACATTCTTTCCGTGGCACGAAGGGCTCTTGGTGTGATGGTCACCCATCCACAAACCAACCGCGGCAAACGTAGCTTTATCTGATCAATTAACCCGTGCCGTTGCTATTACTTAGCCACAAGCCCCCCCACTCCCTCATTTTATTTTATTTATCCTCCCACTGGAAGGCCGGCCATACAGCAATTACACCAACGGAGTAAAAAATTACTTCATGTGCTGCATTCGTGCGCGGTTGACATCGATCGGGCGACGATGGATCACGCACGCTTACGCAACGTCAAGACACTTCACCGTAGTTCCATAACTCCATTCTATCCATATCGCGCACATTCTTTGCAATTTATTGAGATTCAATAACTCTTTTAAAATTGAAACATTAAAATTGAAAAAAACGGAAATTTTCATATGACAGACTGTCAAAGTTATAAATATATTAAAATTATATCGATATTTATGTTTAGAGTTGAACATTAAACTCTGTTTAAGCAAGTTTCTAATGTTTTGTGATAATCCCTAATCTTCTATTTTTATCAAAGCGATAGAAAATCTTTGTTCCCATTATGTCCAAAACAGATTGTTTTACCTTTTACCAAAATCCTAACCAAATAACAGCGGAACGGATTATTCAACCGACTCGCGTATACAGTTGTTTTATCATGTAATTAAGGGTGTAAACGTCAGTTTAATTATTTACATTAATTTGTTTACATGTCAATGGAAGCCAACATTATAAATAAAAGCAGTTCTGTTGCACAGTTAACAAAGTTGTCATGCTAAAGTGAATGAGGAAGTGGAATAGTTAATTATATCTGTTGAAAGAACGACCAATGGTCAATATAATATAATTATTTTGCATGGGAACTGGAAATCAATAGCTATATTTTAAGAAGTGCTTCAATATGGTAGCATTCATCATCATCATTAGTCTACATTAGTCCACTGCTGGACATAGACCTATCCAATCACACGCCATTCAGCTCGATTCTCAGCTACTCTCATCTAGCTGCTACCAGCCACCCGACGAAGATCGTCGCTCCACCTAGCCTAAGGGCGACCTACCTTACATTTGTGGATCTGCGGTCTCCACTCAAGAACACGTCCACCCCAACGGTCATCGGTACTACGGCTAATGTGGCTGGTCCTTTGCCAGTTTAGCTTCCTAATTCCGTGAGATATGTCGACAACTTTGGTTCTCTGCCAGGTCATCAAGAAGCCTTAGTGCCTGCATTATCAACCTTCTATGTTCCTACCGCAGAGACACAGGACACAGACACACAGGCCTCCTCTCCGTGAGAAGGAGTGGGACGAGCATAATCTTCCACGCAGTATAATCATCCTATAATGTTCCTACTACTGGGGCACAGGTGTCCTCTTTGAGAGAAGTAGTGGACCGTAATCCACCAACCGGGTCCAGTGCGGGTTGATAGATGTCACATGTCTTCGAATTCTTGGTTCTAGAACATACCGGTCTCTACGATCTACAACTCGTTAATCACAGCCGTAACCACTGTGCCACCACTGGTCTTCTTCCACGCAAATCCAAGTGCAAATTTTAAGACGTCACAAGTCTTCTGATTTTTTGGCACTAGAACATGCTGGTTTCATCAATATGGTGGATCGTGGTATAAATTGAATCGCTGATTCCCAGCTGTGGGAATACGAAAGGCTTTAATTAATTGATAGACAGAAACAGATTAATAATGTTACTGAAAATTCATCCCAGTGGAGGTACCTAATTTTCAGTGGCTACCTTTTCATGTTAGTATTCAAACCTCGTTTGTTAATCTACAAGAGATCCCCTGAGAATTTTAAAGAGTGAGTAAATAATACTGAACGGATATTGTGTTCACGATTTTTAAAGTTGAGTCAGAGAAAAACTGATGAGGAGGATTTTTTTCTTTGAAATTGAAGTCTGTCTGAATATTCTTGCCTTAGTAAAATTTATAGGCCTTATGCTAAGTCTTTTTTGTGTGACGGGCCCACATAATGTTATAACAGAGCGTTGCTACCCCGAAACTGCACTACAATCAAAGACACTACAACGTAGTACTGACAGAAGAACAGAACGATCACTCAGGCCCGAAGGAGCTAAGAGTCTACACTGATGGATCAAAGACCGACTCCACCGGAGTCGGAGTTTTCTCAAGAGATCATAATGTAAACATATCCAGCCCGCTAGGAATGTTCAACACCGTCTACCAAGCGGAATGTGTGGGCCAATTATACAAGCGGCGTACGCCATAGAAGCCAAGAGAATCACGGAGACACACATACGTATTCACTCCGATAGTGCTTCTGCCCTCCAATCTCTGGGAAAAAAATATATTACATCGAGTTTAACACTAGAATGTCACAATGCACTAGAACGAGTAACAGTTTCCAATCGCAACACTGTAACACTGCAATGGATAAAAGGACACAGTGGATTACTAGGCAACGATGCTGCTGACGAACTGGCCAAAAGGGCATCCAGCGCGTCAGTCTGTGGACCCGAGCCCATCGTACCCATCCCCTTAAACCAATTACGCAGGTGGCTTCAGGAATACCCCCACACAGAAGCGAAGAGCTGGTGGACCCTGACCCCAGACTGCAAGCAGTCTAGAGAAGCAATGCAATCTTTGGATGGCAGGCTGACCAGACGTCTGTTAGGTACGCCTGGGCAGAAAGGGTCTGCGTCTGGTGACTGGAACCATCACGGGACACTGCCCGCTAAACAAACACTTGTACACAGTAGGCATAACAGACAGCCCTATGTGCAGGGCTTGCATGGAGGCTGAGGAAACCGTTGCGCATGTGCTCTTTGAATGTCTGTACATTGGGGTTTCTGTTCTAATCTGGGCTACGGCTGTCCGTAGCCTAGATTAGAACAGAAACCCCCGGGGCACCCAAATGTTACACGGATATTCTCAACAGACCAGGAGTTATAGCCAACTTCTGGAGGAAGGTGGGCTGGCTGGAATAAACAACCGAGGGCCGCCATGGCTCACGCACAATGGTCCACTTGAAGGACTAAGTGAGAGTTTGACGTCAACTGTGTCTACAGTGTCAATTCCTAGAATCGTATTCAAAACAGCTCCTTACTAGCTTATTTCAGCTAAGTTTTTACAGTAGAGACTGGTATGTCGGGACTCCGTGCCTCGGAGAGCACGTACGAGCGGATTTCCCCAATGAAACTGAAGGCAACCAGCACTTCCAAACCTTGTTCAAGAGCTGTCAATGTCAATATTTTATGGAATTTGACACTGACAGCTCTTGAACGCAGTTTAAATGTGCTGACCGCGTTCAATTTCATTGGTGAAATCTGCACTAAGCCGTTGGTCCCGGCTGTCGTGGATCGTTGACATTCGTTACAGGTCGTCAGAAGCCCGAAAGAACCTTACCAAGGGGAGTGGTATTACCCAGTAACAGGGTTGTGGAGGTCAGTTAGACAGTGTTTAAACTACTGGTACTCAGCTGCATCCGGTTGGGCTGAAAGCTGACCCCAACATACATAGGCAAAGGCTAGGCAGATCAAATCAAATCAAATCAAGATAAGTTGAGTAAATGTTTATCTTAACTGTCGCTGTGTCACTGTGGTGAAGCTGTCGATAGTCTCGGCCTCCATGGCCTGTCCTGCTGCAGGAGCACAGGTTGCATAGCACGCCACGCAGCATCAACGATATTATTCGTCCAGCCCTTGTCACCGCGGGCATACCAGTGGTATTAGAACCAAACGGCTTAGTAAGTGATGATGGGAAGAGACCAGACGGTATGACGTTATTGCCTTGGAAGGTGGTAAGACCTCTGGTGTGGGACGCAACCTACGTCGACCCTTGCACCATCCCATGTTCCTACCACGGCAGGCTGTGCTGGCGCCGCTGCTGCGGTTGGAGACCCTCAAGCGGCATAATTACTGTAACCTAATGGGTAACTACAGGTTTGAACCGTTTGGGGTCGAAACGCTCGGGTCATGGCGCCCGAGTGCACGTCACTTATTTAAGGAAATTTCTCGCCGGCTGGTCGACGCTTCACGTGACCAGAGGGCAGGGTCGTTCTTTGGCCAAAGAATTAGCATTGCCATTCAACGTGGCAATGCTGCCAGTCTTCTGGGCACGTTTCCTGATGACAGCGATGCGAACGAATACTACGACATCTAAGTTTCCTTTTGTTTTTGTATATTTAGTTATTTTACGTTATTATAAAATATTATAAAATTAAATTTATTAAACTGCTGCATAATGAAATTATAATAATGCTGCAATTTCGCGGGCTACATTGACGTATCACCCTTAACTACTAACCAACTAAGGACAAATTTCACCAATACAACGAAAAATATTCTATTCTACTTAAATTAATCGCGTTCACTTTCTTTGGTGAAATTCGCCCTAACTCCCTAAAGCAAAGGCCAAAGGACAATTCAATTAAACTTGAACCAATTAACAAGTTTAAATGGTGTCGCTCGAAAAAGGAAAACTGTCTCAAAGATATCGTTATAAAATCATTTCTCTTCGATAAAAATAATATCGTTAAAAATACCTACTGCGGTAATTTTACTCGATGTTTTATTTTTTAAATTGTGTAAACTAATTTAAAGAAGTTTCAACTTATAATTGGCAGTTGTAATATATGCACATATTATAAAATAAAAGTCGTTTTTCGTTTCTGTCTATGTGTCTGCATTGTTCTTCTAAACTGCTTAACGGATTTTGATACAGTTTTCGCCATCATTTAATAAATATGTTCCCAAAGGTTTATGTGTAGGTATTATGTATTAATATTTAACTTACATACGATGCAGAAATAACTATGATTTTTCAAATAATAAAAACTATGTTAGGTACCTGGGGCGGGTCGCTAATTGCTTTATCAACAAGAGTTCCACTCCTACACAATAGAAATGATATTCCATACCATAATTGCAATATACACACCGTAAATTAGCCTTTTATTTTTGTTGATTCAATGTATCGTTTAAACATAAAAGCAAATCATTTAAAATTGTATGTTCAAACTTGGATGACCGTTCAAAGTGAATTAAAATGTGTAGACCGTGTATTTTATTAGAGAGTAGCTTCTGCCCACGATTTTATCCGCCGGAAATTTCACCTTCCTGCACTATTACCTCGTTTTCTTTTCGACTTTTTTTCTGTTTGACCTGAGGGACCTAACGTGACGTTAGCTTATAGCCTTCCTCAAGATCTGGATCCTCAGGATCTATTAAATGCAGAAGAACTTTTTCAAATACGACGGATAGTTTTATATATTAGCGCGTTCAAACAAACAAATTCTTCAGCTTTATTATTAGTATATAATATATAGATAATAAGGTTGGCTTTACGAATGAACAAAATAGGCATAAATGTTGTGCTTAACTTACTTCTATTTTTTTTTTTTAATTTTAAAAAGTAAACATAACACGTTTTTTCATTTACCAACACACACACCGAATTTTAACAGGCTGTATATTTCATATTTATTCCAGCAAAGTGTTAAAGATATCAATCTAATTGAGGTGAAATATTCCATGAAAAGTGGTCTCAGTTTGGTCAACAAAAGCGTTGGAAAATACTTAAAAATAATAACTAATTTTTTAGGAACACGTGAGCACTTTACATAACACTTATTTAACCCATCGTCGGACAACACAGAAAACCCGACGCGTTATATACTTACCCGGACTAAAGTAAAATGTGTATTTTAGCCAACCGAGGCTCGACCCCTCCGGGGGTAAGATAATTTTAGTTTCAGTTTTCAGTTTCAAGGAGTAATCAAGTTGTTACTAGTTTACCTTTCTTTGTATAGTCTGAGAATTTTCGAAGATACGTGACTTTGAATTATGTGAGTAAGATTGGGTTGAATGACGTAATTTTTGTTTGCAGCATAAAATTGTTATGTGATTAGTTGCTAACTCAAACACCGAACGGTGTTTGAGTTAGTGTGAGTCAAACAAACTACAAACCTTTTTTGAGTCTAGAGTAAGGTCTTTTTTAGTGCTCGGTTTCTGAGGTTAGTAGATATATTAACGTAAAATATTGATTCGAGAAACTTATCTATAACTGCGGTGTTCTTTCATAACACCTAACCACCACCTTTCATTAAGCTAGATACTGGTACATATTACAAGCCAGAAAAAAAATTATACTGTCTAATGTTTTAAAAAAAGACGTATATAAAGACAAAAATATTTCACATACATAAAATAATATCATGATAAAACAATTTTTACACAGAACTCAAAAAAAAGATCTATCGAAATTCATTTTAATCAACTTAGGAAAATGTCTAAATATTTGTCTACTGAGCATTTGTCTACTGAGCATTTATTGTAAAATTTTATTAAAACTGCAGAATCAGTTTTATATTGGTGGTCATTCGATTCAACTAACATCAAACACATCGCTATTTTGAACCTTATTTGCAGCCGCGATGCACTATTGTCAATTACCTAAAAAAGTGCTTCTTACCGCACCTTAATTAACGAAGTGTTAAAAGAACGCGATATAGAACTCAAAGCCACTATCGAATAGACAAACCTCAGAAAATGAACCTTAGTGTACCCCTAAAGAAAAAAATATCGGAATGAATTGTTTGTATCTCTTGCGACTACTGTAAGAAAGAAATCGATCGTCAACCCGAACACGCGATCACCGCGTTCATACGTCACTTTTTATTCGGTGAACCGGAACGCGTAATAGGAAGCGGGTTAATCTTACAGGTAGATTAACCATGTCTAGATAGATAGATGTATAGTTTTAAAGGAGAAGAGATATATTAAAAACATAACATAAGCTCACGCTTTGTCTCATGGGGGTAGGCAGAAACTACAGAACGCCACCTGCTACGATTCTTACATACTTAATTTGTCTCGTTTATGCTCACACATCTGAAGAACATCCAATAACTTATCATCGTCATCTGCCTAGCCTTTTCCCAATTACGTTGTGGTTGGTTTCCAGTGTAACCGGATGCAGCTGAATACCAGTGTTTTACATGGAGAGATTGGCTAACCTAACCCAGCTTCTGGGTAATACGATACCCCTTGGTAAGACTGGTTGTCAAACTTTCGGGCTTCTGACGACCCGTAACGACTGTCAATGATCCACGAACGACAGCCGGGACCAACGGGTTAAAGTGCTTTCTGAGGCACGGAGGGTTGTTGGTATGTAAAGACGGTCACCCATCCACGGACCAAGCGACTGTTATTACTTAGTCACAAGTTATATACAAACTAATAAATAAAACATCAGCAAATAACTTCAACTGAAACCGTTTCGTGAACTTATTCAGGGTAAATAACGCATGTTTGCCAAACCGTGTAGTCCCTAAAAGATGCTAAAAATAAACGTACCTCTTTATTCCGGTGGTTACATCGCATGAATAGCTTAAGGCAGTTGTACCGTAATATTGTACATAAAACTTGATTTTGTTATTACAAGGATATTTCCTCATTGTGAAGGTCTTCGAGGAGGGCGCTTTGTAATCCAGACACGCGTTATGGTTTAGGCCCGGACCTTTAGCAAAGCTTAGACGAGAGGAGAGGGGATTTGTTGGGAACAACCAATAGGATTTCGTTATTCACATACCTCGTATTCACGTAGCTTCAGTGTACGGTTGAGTAAAGAGGAGATGTCTCATATTTGCTATGCGCGAACAAAACCGAGATGTGAGCTGTGCCTCGCAAGCAGCAGAAACGAGAGGAAATGTGAGCAGCGTGCGACGAGCTGCATTGCCAGTTCCCCCGAATCGCAAAAAAACAAGCCGCGCCCGAGCCACATCCTATGCTCGCCGCACACAGCTTAGCTCTCTAACTAGTCATCCAATCTCTGCTCAGGTCTAGCCAGTATGCATCTCTGCACAGTCTCGGTGGATACAACCTAGATGTTAAGCACCCTCTCTCCTGTCCGCTTCGGACATCTCCGTCCATCTGAGCTACACGGTGACTGCTACATACATGCCGTCTGTTGAGACAGGTCAGCTCAAAGCTGCAATGGCTCTTTCTTCAAAAGGCCTTTCCAGACATTGCCCTGCATTGTTAGACTCACATAAAATTTAAATAATATAATGTTTGGACTTTAAAAGAGACCATGACCTCTGAGTTAGTTTTGGCTTTTCTTCTCAGGAAACAGTCAGCTAGGAAATGCCGGCGCCATCTAGTTTTTAAAAATATTGACCAACAAAATATTGACGTGTAAAAGTGTCTTTTAAGATCTACTTACATAAGTAAACATTTCATTTCATTTCAACATTACATTTCATCTCCGCTTTAGTGGAGTCCGGGAAAATACGATTATTTACCAACTAGCGACCAGCTCCTGCTTTGCACAGTTTCTACGACATGACAGGATGTTAGTTTTATATTCATGTATTATACACATAAACATTCCAGATTCAATTCTATAAACGATGGTGAAAACCGCATAAAAACCGTCGCTTGGTTTACAAGATTAACGCGGTCACAAAGGACACACGAATCCTAACAAATAGGTCTAACAAATGTGAAAGTTAGTGAACTTGTTTATTACTTAAAAAACGACTGCAATAATTTTGAATGAAAGGCATCTTATTCATAGACTATTTCGAAGGCAAACATAAGCTTCTAATCTGGATATGAACCTACGTAAATTGGGCCATCTAGGATCCCAGTAAAACAATGGGCAATAGCTACTAGCAACATAACTCATACATAAGCAGCATTATAATATTCCCACTAAGTGCAATAACATATTATCCAGTGAAAATAAATCTAAACAGCGAAATATCCCTGCACTAAATGCTAGAAGCATTTAAGTGAGAACACACACAAAGAGGTTTAAGTAAATCCACATGTATTGAACCGCTTGTACATTACTTAGCGGTTCAGTTCAAGGCTCTGTTGTTACTCTCACCACAAGATAGGTAGCTACAGAAGGTCGGAAAAAACAGCGAGCGTAAGCGCACGCATACATAGACACGCTCCACGTACAGCGAGTGCAAGCGCACTCGCGACTGGCGTATTTTTTTTTTAGTTCACATCATCGCGCCACTCTACCGACCCTATCGTACTTCTGACGCGTGGGACATAATCGGAACGAATACCGCCATCGTGTTTTTTGAATACATTTCACAAATAGAGCAGTAGTTGCCCAGTGGTGGTAGCCCTGACATAGGATTTTTCTTTGTGTATTTAATTTTACTACCACTGCTCTTAAAACGATGAAAGAAAACGTCGTGAGTACTCGTGAGGAAACCAAAAATGCGAATACATGTGACATCTACCAACCCACACAGGGCCGGCGTGGTGCATTATAAATAAATATAATCGATTTATTTCGGAAAACTAAAATCCATAAAATGTTATCCATTCGATTTGCTTAAAACACTATTGTTAGTAACTCAATCTAAAGACAAATGAATGAGAAGCCCACCCAATAAATAAACATACGGAAAAATGGCCACTAGGGTGTAAATCTTTTCACAAATTGCCTTATTATGGCGGAAGAAATGATGCCGCACTCTCTCTCATAGAGGGGAGTCCTGTGTCCCAGCAGTAGGAACGTTATACGTTAGTCATGATATGTTATGTTTCCAAAATAATTGCACAAATGTTTACCAACAGTGGGCCCCTGTATAGTGGCTCCGTCTGGTGAGAACGGAGAATTATGGCCGACTTTTACCTACTAAAACCCCACTGTTACTTCAGCTACCATAATAATTTCGGGGGCCCAGGAGATACTTGTACATCATGGTATCAGCCCGCCATGCCTAGCTGGCCCCGTCATTAAGTGCAGCCGATCCCACGACCGCAAGACTCCCATAAAGGAGCAACGCGCGCATGCAACACTGCGTGCTACTTCTTTGGGCCTGACTGTTCGAGCGAGGATAAAGCCCCAGTTTCGACGCCTCTCGTAATGGTGGCCGGAGATCATTAAGCGCCTTTCGACGCCCGACTGCTCTTCTGGTACGGGTGGAGGTATGCTCTCTCTCTCTCTCACCGCCGCTTGCTTTATTTAGAGGTCTCACTTAGTCTCGCTATCAACAGTAACCTACATCCTTTTGCTGCCATTACTGAGATTGAAAATAAAATCTGAGAGCAGGTTTTTATTGCTAGAATATAGTACATGTGAAGTGGTATTAAACATATACATTTGTATGTAGGTAGTTTATATTTACTAGCCTGCTGTGCCACGTTCTGTAACAAAATGTATAGGTAACAAATCTCTAGCCCTAGGGCAAAACTAGCTTAAAAAGAAAGGAGAAAATGGGATATGTTATGCGAGTTGTAAGGGACTTATAAATCCAGAGATAGGTTGTATTGTAATATGTACCTTATTATTTTACATGTATACATGTTTCTTTGTGCAGCAATTGTCTTTGGTATAAAAAAAATGTAATTCCACAAAAAAACAAATATTTTATCTTTATATCATTGGTATAGACAAGTTCTTTTGTTTACAAAACAATTCTAATAGCCTGTACATTTACCGACTCCTTGATACGATTATTATCAATTTAAAATAAAAACCTTTTTGCTTCACTTTCATGCTTAAAGACATCTTCAAGCAATAGACCGTAAAGGATGGTAAGAAAAATATCACATTTTCTGAAGACAGATGTCTTAACAGCTTTCAATGTCAAATTACTTTGCTAACAAATTAAACTCAAACTCAAGAAAATCTTTATAAACTTAAGTTGAGTAAAATACGACTTGAATTTATATCTTTTACCATGAGATCAAAGGTAAAAGATAAGGGAAATAACCAGTGACAAATAAAAGAAAAGATTAAAGAACGATTCAGTGTCGGCAAGGCAAAGACATTCACAAAGAGTAACTCTTCTAGAAAAGATTTGGTTAAGGGGATGAATTCAACCTCATCACCCTAAGAGGTTTCAACGGTCTTACTAATGAATTAAGAACTTCTTCTTAAATGAAGCAAAAGGTTTCCATGATACCGTTATTTTATTTTTATTTTTATAATTTAGGCATCCATGAATCTCCGAATATTAGTACTATCCAGTATTCTATTTATGATTAATTAAGCTGCATTTTAAACGATTTGTTTTCTAAACTTGAATTTTGCTTTTATTAATTTCTTGTTCAAACTTTTTAACAAAATGATTAGGATTTATTTGTGTTATTTTTATGTTGAGCTTTAATTCAATAATTTGCATGTTAACAATATACAAATCTATACTCGTACATATAATAAAATAGTAATGAAGAGAACTGTGCATTGAATTTTTTTATAGTAATAGCTACGAGGTGTAGAATCGAATCTGATGCCGAAAACATGGGTTAGTCAGCAACTCGACACGAGATTCTGGACACGCGTGTGTTCACTTGTTAAAACTCAAAATTAGTATCACTTATTATTTCATCATCTGGACTCGTCTTTAGATTTTTGTCTGGATGTATGTTCCGGATTGCCGCCAAAACAGCTGAACAAATTAGGATGACATATGGCACACAGAGGGTACTTTTAATCTTAGTTGTTGGTTCCCGTATCATATTTTTCAACATTCAATCCGGCAAATTCGCAGGCTTGTTGTATTTCAACTACTTCGATAATTAAAGTTATAACATCTCTGTTACCGATACTCAGTTTGAGTTCATTCAAACCCTAAAATACTACGTATTATTCCAGTAAGCCGCTAATTTCAACTCAGATATTTAATCAATTCCAGAAGATACATTATCGTATCAATCAAAGTAAAGTAAATTGCGCATGATTTATATAAACCGGTAATCAAACCCTGTAATTCGCAAATTCTATTGAAATGCTTAGAATTTAACATGAAACCAAAACGAAGTCTAGCTAATTAATCCATCTGGCCTTAAACGACTCCGAAAGGCCTTAAATTTTTGCCATAAAAGGTTTATTTTAAGCAGATCTAGAATACAAAATGAATGTATCTCCTTGACAATGGACTTAAAACAATTATAAACACTTAACACTTAAAATTTTCAATAACGCTTAGTTAGAGAAAAAAATCACATTTTCCGAGAATCATAACAGTGTTTCATTAATATTTTGTTAAGTGGTTTTGCTTTTCCGATGATAATTAACAATTCCGTTTATTACTGGAAGTAAACGTAGTTTTTATTACTGTGTAGTTCCTGCCAACTCCAACATTTAATTAAAAACATTTTTTTTTTTAATACTGGTAAATTCACAAAAGCTGAAGAGTTTGTTTGGTTGAACGCGCTTATCTCAGGAACTATTATTAGTTCGAGTTGAAGTTGTATTAGTGTTGGATAGCCTATTTATTGAAGAATGCTGTACAGGGAATGCTATATAGAGGAGGCTATATAACATCAGGCTATTACTACTAAAAAAAAATAATCAGCGGGTGAGACCGCGGGGCACAGCTGGTACAAAACTCAACTTAGAACGCCTCGTAATTTAAAACCATCACAACGTTCAGTAAACAGTTTGCTGATTTTAATATCCTGTTCTGCATCCTAAGGCATATTGAATAAACCCGACAGTCGAAAATTATTTCATAGTTTTAAAGCTTTCTTAAACAGCACCAGTGGTGAAAATGAGTCCATTTTGTCATTTTGTTTCATTGTCAGTTAAATAAGCGTCTGGTTTATTAATTCCACTAATCTTGTCCATCCTTAAAACGTTTAGTTTGAGGGTTCCGTACCCGAAGGGAAATCAACGGGACCCTATTACTAAGCCTCCGATTTCCGTCCGTCCGTCAGTCTGTCAGTGGGCTGTATCTCATGATCCGTATTAGGACATTTATTAGACAATTGAAATTTTCACAGAATGTGAATTTCTGTTTCCGTTATAACAAAAAATAATAAAATATAGTTAAAGGGGTCCTCCATACAATAAACGTTGTTTGCCTTGTGGTACGGAACCTTACGTAGGCGAGTCCGACACGCACTTAGCCGGTTTTTATGTCCTCCTGCAGCTTACATCGTTCAGCAGTGGTGTCGAAGATAAACATAAAAACTACAAATAATTATCAATTATTGTCAAATAGCTCAGGCTCCTTATCCATCAGACACGAGATAGAGACCAGAGACGGGTACAAATGAAAACCGTAAAAATCGAATACTCAACCAAAGTTCAAAACCTGCACGTACCTGTCAGATTATACCAAAACCAAAACGTATACACTGCAAGCCTGCGGTCATCAACGGAACGACTCGTGTCTAATAAAGAAAAAAATATATGCAAAACTCTTTCACCGAATGTAGACAGAATTTCTGTGAAGCCCGGACCGAAAAAGCCAGCCAGTAATTAACAAGACTGATGCAGATGGAATAAAAATAAAAGATAATTTTTCAAACTAGCTGTTTTCCGTAGCTGACTTGCATCCATATTAAACTATTTAACTACATATTATGCTGTGGTGTCCTATAACTGAAGGAGCACACTTAATACCTAATGTTGCCCTTTATACGAGTATGTGTCATGTAATGTTAACATATTTTGCTGGAGATCTTAAATCAATAAATAAACTACTACATGTATACATCATCTATTTATTTATTTATTTACAACCTACTTACTGGGTAACACGATACGTTGGTATGAGCGATTGTCAGATTTGCGGTTGGTACTAGCGGTTGTCAGATTTGCGGACTTCTGTCGACCCGTAACGACTGTCAAAAATCAACGAATGACAGCCGGAACCAACGGCTTAAAGTGCTTTCCGAAGCAAGGAAAGCTTGGTATGTAAAATGGTCACCCATCTACGGACCTACCAACTACGTACCGGATAAATTAATAAAACCAGCCTATGGGCCTTATTGGTAAGCCAAAAGTCACCCAAAGGGCAATGAAGAGGGCTATGCTTGGAGTTTCCCTACGTGATCGAATCAGGAGTGATGAGGTCTGCAGAAGAACTAAGGTAACCGACATAGCCCAAAGAATTGCCAAACTTAAGTGGCAGTGAGCAGGGCACATTGCTCGCAGAATAGATGGCCGATGGGCGCGAAAGGTCCTGTAGTGACGACCGCGTACCGGAAGACGTAGAGCTGGAAGGCCCTCCACAAGTTGGACCGATGACGTTGTGAAGGCCGCGGAATCCGCTGGATGCGGGAAGCACAGAACCGGTCGAACTGGCGGAGCTTGTGGGAAGCTTACGTGCAGCAGTCTTTCGGCTACAAGTCCAGATTTCCGCACGATATTTTCCTTCACCGATGTCAGTAATGCCCAAGGCTACTTTGAAAGTACATATGTGCATATCGAAGAAGTCACATTAGTACTTGAACGGTTTTTAAACCATACCATCGTGCAACTAAATGTGAATCTGAGTACTATGCAGGCTAGATTGAACACATTACTTTATAACTCGTCTGGTGGTTTTGCGAATTTTGTAAATGGCCTACGCAAATGTCCTGCAAATCTGGTAGCGTCTTGTGACGGGTCGTTGAGCTCCCTAAAATACGGTTGAGCTACATGGTGACTGCTACATACATGCCGTCTGTTGAGACAGGTCAGCTCAAAGCTGCAATGGCTCTTTCTTCAAAAGGCCTTTCCAGACATTGCCCTGCATTGTTAGACTCACATAAAATTGAAATAATATTATGTTTGGACTTTAAAAGAGACCATGACCTCTGAGTTTGTTTCGGCTTTTCTTCTCAGGAAACAGTCGGCTAGGAAATGCCGGCGCCATCTAGTTTAAAAAAATATTGACCAACAAAATATTGACGTGTAAAAGTGTCTTTTAAGATCTACTTACATAAATAAACATTTCATTTCATTTCATTTCATGAAAGGCGAGGCGTTAACGACTGGTTCACATCGACCCGGGTAAAAAATACTCAATATTATCATCCGGGGCCAATGTGTCTACGTGGCTATGGTGATGTTTCACAAGAGACACGATAGCGGAGTAGACACATTAGCCCCGGATGACCTTGTGTTAATCCAGGTATTAATTTATTCTAGAAAACAATACGGAAATCCAGCCTGCGCCTCACACCTGCGGCTTTCAAAATTGCACTTAACCAACTACTAACACATACACACATACTCACACACCTATTGCCAGTTAAGTTTCAGTAATATGTAATAGAGGGCGACCCATCTATCGGTTACAAATACTAACTCCAAGATTCTATTGAGAAAGCTAATGAAAAAACCCAATAACAGCTCGAATTGACGTCATAACCGAACTAATGAGACAGAATGAGACAAAAAGTAGTCCCGTCCCGAACAGAACAACTGGACCGCTGAGACTAGAGGATAACAGGACCATATGGTCAGCAGCAGCATGTGTGACCACTGAACCAATGACGCAGTCTTAAAAATCAAAAAGATACCTTATCACATAATAATACATTGTAATTTGCGATCTGCTATACCACAATTCACTACAAACCTCTTAAACTAAATGATTCAATTACTAAACCAATATCAGTTAGGTGTCAATCATATTACTACTAACGCAATCAACCGTAATTAGTTATTACGGCTTCTGTTAACAATTATATACTACACTCATAATTAATATTCTGTAGCCGCTGCAAAATATCGACGTAATCGCCTTCATAGGGTATCGATGACAAACAAGCCAAGTGTTATGTGTAGGCCAGTAAATTCAGTCACGCATACTGCATTCCCTGTCGCACCTATAAGATGTAAGTATTTATAAGACACTTGGAAACGATCCCTAAAATTTACCCCACTACGAAAACGCTAAAATTTTTAACAAAAACATAAATTTCAATTTTCATATCCTAACTAAAGAAATTTCCTCTACTATTACACCCCTATAAGGATTATTAATGAGTAACCTATGTCCCTGTACTTCCTTACAACATTTTATCGAAATCCGTTCAGTAGTTAACGCGTGAAATGATAACATTCAAACAGACACAGTTACTTTCGTATTTATAATATTAAGTACTAACTGTTGCCCGCGACTGCGATCCACGACCAAAAGTCTATGTTCTTACCCAGGTGATGCTCTATCTGAGTGTTTTTCAAATTTTATACAAATTCGTTGAGCACTTTTAGCAAAACAAAGAAAGTTCAAGTTAATAATAATATTATAATAATAATAGTTTATTGTCACAAGGAAAGATACATTAGTATACACTGTTTAACAATATGCTAACTACGCTGCAGAAGTCTGTATACAGATATTGTGAGCCCTGCCTCTCAAACTAGGATAACCTGTATCTTAAGAGACAGTGTTCAGCTGTGAGGTTACTCAAAAATAGGGACTACCATAGTTAGGTTAAATAATTATTTACCGAAACCACATGACGTCAGTATTTTATTTGTCGCACAGTTTGGCGTATTGGTACACATTACTAGCCAAAAAACAAAAGTCAAATGTTCAAAGAAATAACTTATACAAAAATATTTCATGAAAATAAAATAGTATCGCGGTAAAACAGAGCTCAAAATAATATTTTTCGTCGCATAATTCTCAAAATACTGAGCATATAATATTTCATGTACTAAATGATAATATTGATAACATCAATTAAAGAAATAACTAAAAGTGATTCCATTGAGATGAGCATTTATTTAAACTTTAATTAAAAAAGCAATACTCAACATTTTGGTGGTCATTCGATACCACCAACATCGAACGCATCACTATTTTGAACCATAATTATTGGCGCGATGTGCTTTTGTTAAAAACCGAAAAATTCGCTACTTATCGCGCCTCAAAAGAAGTATTAATATAAGACCCTTCACCAGTGATGATACTTAAAAACTCCAGGCGTTCAAGTGTACAGTCAGCCTCGCTTTCAACCTTGCTGACGCTAATCTTTTAACGCCAGGGCATTAGATTAACTCGTATAACTCGAAAGTGAGAGAATAATTCCATTCCTGTTTTATTTTACTAAGAAACCAGCAACGAGGTTCTCAGGATTAATTAACTATAGAGTAACATGTAAAATAACATCACGCCTGTTTCGTCGTAATTGTGTCGTAGGTTCAGACCCCGCCAGGCGCATTACTTTGTGTAAATTATTTCATCACCACTGCTCTCTAAACGGTTTTTTTTTGGGTGGGAATTCATCAAATAACTTCTCCCGCTCTGGGCGGCGCGGGAGGGTGTCAGACTTTTACTGACTAAAACCCACCCGTGTTCCCTCAGTTGCCTGTGTGCCAGGGGCCGCGGTATCTCTTTCGAACAACCCGCACCCCTGGCAGCTCTCTAAACGGTGAAGCAAAACATCGTGAGGAAATCGGTATGTCATAGAACCAAACATTCAAAGTCATGTGTCAACCAACCAACCCGCGCATGACGTGGTGGATTATGGCCGACTCCCTCTCACCGATAGGAAGCCTGTTACCCAGCTGTGGAAACATTATAGCCCGATGACGTTATGTGATGTGTATTCAAAAAAACCATTACGTGACTATCGCATATTCCTTTTGTAAGACAGCTAATACCAACGAAATAACCTGCGCCCATCAAAAAACACGTTTCTCTAGTAATTCCAACATTATTAGTAAAGTAACATATAATAAAAGTTGCTCATGTTTTACCAAGTCGTTAAAACTGTGCAAAGCGGGGGGGGTCGCTAGTATACCTATTTATATCTGTGGTATAGACCGCAAAAAGACTACGTTGAACACAAGGAAGTTTATCAATAATTCCTTCTGCACATGTTGCTTCCCTGTTATCTACCACATTAACGGCATAACTAGGTAATTGTATATTAACTGCTCCCAAATCACAATGTATTTTTTTCACATACTTCCTTGACATAATCTACTTACTCACTATTTGACATTATGTACCTACAATTCTAATTTCAACTCTTTATGAGTGGTAACGACGAAACGGTGCGCCTAATGTCTCATATTTTGACAATTTTTTCGTAACGTATACGCGAACTATCTTTATCAACGATGAAACACAGTCTAATCTCTTTATGCCAACAAAATTACATTTTATTCATCAATCCAAACTCTAATATTATCTTAGAAAGTTTCATCTAAACTTCACTCGTTAAATATTTTTTCAAACTAGGAATAAAATTTACTAAGAAAAATACACATAACTTTTTTAATGAACGTGTTGTTTATTCAAGAATTATACACGAAAAGATTGTATAAACATTGTATAATTAAGGTTAAAATGTTGTATGTTTTGTAGATATGTGAACCCTTTCTCATCCCATGAGATTAGCTGACCTTGTGCCAAGCGCAACAGGCATCGTACGCACGACAATACAAAACATATGTCACAGCCCCTAGCGTCGGTTCTGGAATGTGCCAATTCCAGAAACTTTCTACATTAATTGTGACACATTTCAAAGAAGCTTAGCATCTTTGCTACCAGTTGCTAGCTAAGAAGAAAATACGTAGATTTGCATAGAATAGAATATTCTTTATTATGAACACCATATCACCACGCCAACAACACACATTGAAATAGTGCCCACATATATTTTTGAGAATGAAGTAAGTTGTCCTACGGTTTTTTTTATAAATTTTAAAATAATAACAATAATATAATTATAAACTAAATGACCTTTTAGCTCGGTGTGTTGCTTTATTTTTGACATTATTATAGTATTATTATTCTTTTTTTTATTTTTATTATTTTGTTTTGTTTTGTTTTAATTAGTTCCTTTAAAAACATGACACTATACAAAAACGTGATTAACTAACCCATGGAAAACTCATTTTAATACCATTTCATATAGTTCACAGTTTTTGCTAAAAAATTATAATTACAAATTAGATGATGAATGGCGATCCAAAGACAATGTAATTTTATTAAGAGCATGTTCAGTTGAGCAGAAAGTCCCTGGAGGCCCGGAAAAGTCACAATTCTAATTATTTTTACTTTTGTTAGTTTAGTTCAAAGCGGATATTAATTTTGTTACTTCACTTGTTTTGTTTCACACTGTTTTGTTTTTGGGTTCGTACATTAATATGTATTTCGTATTATTGAAACGTATTATTTATTGAATTAGGCAAAGAACACATTTTTATGTGACACACGAAAAAGGAAGGAATCATTTTTTTACAAAACCACGTCTTGTGAAATATCATTTTGCGGCAACAATCGAAAAGCATTTTTTTTTTACAAAAAGATGTTTGTTTTTAGTACACAACTTCAATATCACGCGTCAAATAAATAACACTCTCTTAGTTAAACATGATTATAAAGTTCATTAAAAAAAAATACGTCTTATTTTAGTTTCAGACGAAGAAAAATATAAAAAATAAACTAACCTTTCTATGCAAAATGTCCGCGAGAGCAAAGAATGCCACAAAATATTTTTTACGAGCCGTAACCCGTTTACTGCCAATACTACGATGGGTAATAAATATTTCACTGCTAGACTCACCCGTTCGATTTTTATCAAGCAACTGCCAGTAATGTTCTCAATAGTGTCATACGGATAAACCTACACAATAATAGTTTGATAGTGGAATCCGGTGATAAAATATTGCAATATTTTTTGTTATCAATTCGCGTTCAGTTTTATTTTTATTTTACTACTTATCACAGCAGTTTAGATTCAATGTCAATGGTGGGGATTTTTAAAACGTTTTTTTGTCTCTCAATTTTTTTATTTGTTTTAGCGACTTAAATATTTTCACTGTCCCCCCCACTTTGTTCCGTAGTTTTTTTTCGTACTGTTAAGAACGCGTACAAAATCGCTTTAATTATTTTACATTTATTGAAATACGATTTGTGTAGCTGGATATTTTACTGAAGATTGCCACTGTGAGATATATTTTTTCTAATCGTTTTAAAAATAGTAAAACCATTTTTTTATATAATTTATATCGAAATTTACAATATCACTCATTTTTACACCGTAAAAAAGCATATTCCTCGAAAAAGCACTCCAACTTTCTCGAAAAATCACAAGTAAAAAATCTCTATCTCAAAAACAAGTAAAACAAAAATCACCACAACAATGACTGCCTAATATATTTTTTTTAAGAAAAAAACTCACCTTCAGCCGTTCTCGCTTCCCTGGAATCGTCGACGATCAACAGGTGTGGACGGCGCGGTCGCTCGAGCCCGGGCTCGGCGGGTGAAACGGTCGTACCGACTTGGGGAACGCCCATCGCGTTCGACGGTCAGAGCGCGAATGTGGCTCGGAAACAATCGGGGGGCACCTATACGCAGGTGTGAGTCTGTGAGCTGCAGTTGAGGGTTGTGCTTTGTAAGTTCGGTTCGATTGGACTTGACAGATATGAGATCGGGTTGTCAGTTTTATCTTCTCGTATCGGCATGAAAAATATAAAAATGTATATGTATAATATGAGACTAATATAAATTAGAATGCGTACGATTGGTAGCGACAGTCGTACCTACGTTAACTGTTTATGAAAATTTAAAAAAAAGTTTATTTATGCAAGTAAGATATTTTTTAAACACTTTTACACGTCAAGATTTTGTTGGTTAATATTTAAAAACTAGATGGCACTGGCATTTCCTAGCTGAATGATCCTAGAGAAGAAATGCTGAAACAAACTCAGAGCTCTCTTTTAAAGTCCTATCATTACGTTTGTTTGTGGAAATAATTTTAATGCAATGTACTCAAGCTACGACATAATACGTTGCATATTTCATTTATTTGACATAAAGTTTTCAGGATAGAATAAAAATTGTAGATAAGACGCAAAATGGAGTAACGATGGTTTTGAATTTCAAGGCCAAAAACCATTTCAGTGACTGTAACAGTATCCGGGGTTTTACACGCGTAGAGTGAATATTACGCCACTGGTACGCCTACGGATTGGTTTTTCGTAGCCTTCAGTATTTTGTCATCTTTCCTATTTTTCATAGGACTGTAAGCCTATTACTATTCCAGTAAAATTATTTTTATTTATCAGTCTTAATATTTAATTATGACTATACATATAATTTATTAGCGTTTAATTATATTTTTACTTTATTACTTGTGTACAGCAGTTTAGATTTCATATCAATGGCGTCGATTTTAACTATGTTTTTTTTTTCTATCTCAATACTTATATTAATTTGTTTTAGGAAAAGAAATACTGTCACTGTCGCACCCATTTTGAGACGTGGTTTTAATGATGACTTGAATGAGAAATTCACTTTCCACACAACTTACTCAGAAGCGGTAGAAACGAGGATCTCTCATCCCTCCCTCCCTCGTTTCACAAGACAAATCAGCTTTTGATGTAGTTACGTTTTCAGTAGCAATTACGTTTTCTTCGACCCCACAATTAGTTTTTAAATTACAAACTAATAATTATATTTTTTAAACATCGATTCAATTCTAAAGTCTGCCATTATGTTTTAATTACTACGCAATTAAAAAGAAAAAGGCCTTATACAATATAAGGCTCTATAAAATATTTACGAGGTACTTTAGTTTTGACAAATGGCTCGAGTAACATGAGGCTCTTTACTTCTTAAATTATTAAATAGGCGTAGTAAACCTGACTTGAACTCGACGCTACGTAATTACGCGACGAATCAACAACCTCGATTGAAAAATATTAATGTTTTGTAGAATAAAACTTTGCACTGGAAGATTTGTATGTAGCACAATAAGTAGATGTCTATTGGTTCTAGCTTTCATCATATCGGTCTATTTCCTCAAACCAGTCTGCGTAGCCCTTTGCCAACTATGTTCCAGTGAGCCTAACCGAACCGGAGGCAGCTGAATACCAGTATTTTACATGGACCGACTGCCTATCTGACCTCTACTGCAGTGGCGAAAGCACCATATAACACGATTCCTACCGGCTTCCCTTCGGTGATTCGCATCTCTACCGCTTTTGAAAAATGGCACGTCAATAGTGTCTAATATTGCCAAAAACTGTAGTTACACTACGGTAATTTAATTCACCATAACATTCAAACAACAAAAGCGCTTATTTTAGCTTTTTATTACAAAAAAAAAAATCTTAATTAACCCGCCGCCAAAACCTTATAATCGGGAACTAAAACTTCATACAATATCAATCCCGTCAAGATGTCAGTTTAGGACACGTGGCACCGCTTAATATGGACGAGAGCAAGCCACTGTACAACGGGTTATGACAGAGACAGATATAGAAAAATACTTCAACGGGAACGAGATGGACGAAGATTGCACATTTTATTTGGTTTTCAGCTGTTCAATTTCATTGTATTCGATCCTTTGTACCTATTCCAACATTAATTTAAGATTGATAGTACCTAAGTATTCTTTATTGATAAGACAGTAAGTTAAAACCGGCATCGCTTTGGCTTCTCTTTTAGAAACGTTGACACCTCGCCGCTGCTCTAATACCCAGTTATTGGGTAACACGATAACCCTTGGTGAAACTGATTGTTAAACTTGTCAAAGATCTACGAATGACAGCCAGGACCAGCGGTTTAACGTATTTTCCAAGACATCACATGAACTCGATGAGTTCGCAGACCTTCGATCGAGCCGTAGTGCTGTAATTTTTTAGGCCCGAGTAGATGATAATATTTATGAAATTATATTGATTCCAGCATTTTTAAACGTTCTATTTTAGCTTCAATGTGTCTCATAATCAGCCTATAATGTTCCCACTGCTGGGACACAGACTTCCTCTCTGTAGAGGGAGTGGGCCATAATCCACCACGCGGGCCCAGTGCGGGTTGATAGATGGCACATGTCTTCGAATATTGTTATTGTCCGTGAGGATTGCAAATCACAAAAAAACATATGTTGAATTTAGAAATATCATCAGGTTTTAGAGGATACCAGTGCGACTAGTTTTCATATGTTATTTTCGTAGATTGTTACTTGTAATACTTTGCCTAATTATGCCTTTTAAATTTTGTTTAACAGATATCCCACGACCATTTTTCGGGGAAAAGGGCCAAGTTCTCGGTTCTTTAGCCGCAGTCTACACGTATAATAACATGCATGGCTCATCCCAAGTCTATGCACGACCCACCACATATGCAAGTAACTACCTAATGTCATAATTAAATGCATGAGCAGCGCTCAAAGACAGATGACGCAAACACCACAAGCCTATGTTGACATAGACCCGACACGAGTTAACAGATCTCTATCTCAACACACGACCTTTTACGCTCATCCCTGTGAAACTGCACGGTAAGTTTAATCAAGCCATAAGGTATCTTGGAATAATATTTACAGTGCACCTTGAAACTTGTTAATGGCTCGTGTATAATGTGCAGAGGATTATGTAAATATAAAATGGGATTAAAGTTTATTTTGCCTTTTTCAGGCATATAATTGTGTGTGTAATATTTTAGTATATAGTAGTAGTGTAGTTTTATAGTGGCTAAGTATTAACAGCCGCACGGGTCGATCGATCAGGTTAAGCTTCGCTTGGACCAAGACCCCTCCGTGCCTCGGAAAGCACGTTAAGCCGTTGGTCCCGGCTGTCATTCGTGGAACTTTGACAGTCATTGCAGGTCGTCAGAAGCCCGAACACCCGACAACCAGTCTTACCAAGGGGTATCGTGTTACCCAGTAACTGGGTTGTGGAGGTGAGGTAGGCAGTCGCTCCATGTAAAATACTGGTATTCTAAAAACAATTTCTTTTTTTTAAACCAAAACAAAAATGTTAACAAATTAAATTGTTTTTTTTTTTGTAAAAAAGGGAACCGACTTCCAAAACCCACTAAAAAGCACAAAATATTTTTTATATACGCCACCCCTATCCTTATCCAGTCCCTATCCCGTCCCTATTCCTACCCCGTAAAGCAAATTTCTGGCAAAAACGAATTAATACCTAATAATAAGATAAGAAACTTAATAATTTTCTGGGTAGGTATTTACTTAGTTTTTGAAGTCGGTGCCAAACCTAATTTTTAGGACAACGAAGAACGCTGCGCTTACTTGCATAAAAAGACATAGTTTAATCATAGAATTATTATTTTTTCGAAGCTTTATTGGTCTACTACATTCGTCGTATTATTTTCTCTGTTTGGCAGCATTATATTTTTTTTGTTTTTGTTGATTTGGCACCGACTCATCATACACATTTAATTACGATAGTCGATTATAACCTGGCTGCTGCAACCAGGATGGACTCCAGAAGAGCAAACACGTCAGCGGTCAACAGCAGAGGCACTAAATTTTATTTACGCGTTTAATCATGATAGCCCGTTCTAAAGTTCACCATGAAGTTCACTTTATGAATAACAGACTATGTTTTTTGTTTAACGTACATATTAATTAAAAACTTCTAAACTTAAACAGTTATGAATAATTACAGCCAAAACATATAAAATAGACTAAATTACTTCTAAATCTATTTTCTTTATGCTAATTTCGCACTGACTGATTTAGCCAAAACTAAAGGTAATTTGAAATGCCTTACTTAGCTGAATCTCCAATATTTACTAAAATAATAGATCTAGCACTACCCTCCGGCCCCGCCTACAGTCTATAACTACCCTAAATATTAAGACATCAAATTGTAGTACCATTCTCAGAAACAATAGCTCTAACACGCCGAACATTACCGCTATCGATCTAGTGGTTTCCAAAGTCAGCACAAAATACACAGACATCTACAAAGAACCGACATACGATCCTAATGTTGTAATTGTTTGTGCAGGACTCGTAATGGATGTAATACAGGAATGTTTTATATATTGTGGCTGTCATGTTGTTAACTGTGGTGACTTACGACTTCCACGCGAACGAAGTAGCGGGCAGAAGCTAGTATTTTTTAAACTAGATGAGTTTCCTATCTGACTCCTCTATTAAGAAAGGCCGAAACAAACTCAGAGGTCTCAGTCTCTTTTAAAGTCGAGACATAACCTTGGTGACTATAGGTCATACAATATAACATCACGCTTGTTTCTCCGAAGGGTCTGCCAGAGGAGTATGGTACAGTCACACTTCGCCAGTCGTTGACGTCCCACGGAATACGGGATGAGCCTATTCCACAAATCCAGACACACACAGAACTATAGTTTATTTTAAAAAAAAATACGGTCCTGCTTGGGACTGTTTATTTACAATATATTTATAAAAATTAATTCCTATTTACCTTGGTCACCGCTCCACACGTGAACGGCGGGCCTAATTTTGCTAATTCTTTTTTTGTTGTTTTTTATTGTCAGGAGAAGGTTCTTATGAAAGAAAAATTTAAGAAAGTTGCTCGTAACATATATAGCGAATTCTATATTCATAGTTAAGATAGGACAACGTCTGTCTGATCAGCTAGTTTTTAATAAAAATTATTATCATTTTAAAGGTTTTGCTTGTAAAGTAGGCCGCGACGTCAGTGGTATCAAAACCAGTGGGCCTAGTAACAGTTTCTTTTAACCATCTCGATCTAATCTAATCTAATCTATTCCCATTTACTGGCCACAAATCCAGACACACACAGGACTATAGTTTATTTTAAAATAAATTATAGCTGCTTGGAGACGGGTTATTTACTGAAAATTAAGTTATTGTTTTTAGTTTTACAGTAAGCCGCACGTCAGAGGTATCAAAACCAGGATAAGCTGGTTTCTTATTCTATTGAAATTCCGTACCAGGGTTTTGTGAACACTGCTTTTTAAAGATAATAATTCAAGCCAGCATCATCATCAGCACCCGTTGATATGAAAAAATATGCATCAGCAACAACCCTGCTGCGCACTACGCTAGGCCAGATCAAGGTCAATGTGTTGCCACTTACGTGCAGGCAACCGTACACGTGTTCCAAACATTATTGATCGGTTTCGTCGAAAGACTGAAATATGTACACAATATTAATAATGAAGTGGATTTCTATTATATGAGGAATTGGTTGAAAAGGTCAAAAATGCTTGGAACAGGCTATTTGACAACTTTTGAGGATTTATAATGCGACTGCTTCGTTGATCTAGTGGTCGCAAGTATAATCTGAGCATGAGATCGATTCCAAGGTCGGGGAAAGGGTTAAAGGGTTTTCTCCGCCAAAAATTTTCAGTAGCAGCTCGGAGTCTAGATTTGAGGTTGTTGGCATTAGGCTCGCTCCCTATCACATGGGACTTACTATACATAATGTGCACCTCAGCCCCACTACAGGCATGATGTTATATTATGTTCTTAATATTGGTTAAATTATGTAAGCAGGTATGTTGAAAACAGAAAGATTATAGAAAAAACTTCTTAACAAAGCATCTTTATTAAAGTAACTCGAATAAAGAATTTATTTTGTTGATGTTTGCCAGTTCTTTTAAAAATTTACTTCATACGTTTATATCTTAATAAGTATAAATAATACACAAATTTCCATTACGGAGTACTAGGAAATAGCAAATACAGTGAAGGACGCGAATGTCCTAGGTAGGCCGACAATCTTAGCAGAGTGGTTGAGATTCTTCTTTTTTATTATTAGTGGGGAAAAGTATTAGGAAGAAGAAAAATAAATATGTTTAATAGCTTTATTTATCACAGGAACACGTGAATACCATCCATAATCATGATCAGCCTATAACTTTTTCACTGCTGGGACACAATCCTCCTCTCAGATAGCAGGCCGTAATCTACCACGAGGACCCACTGCGGGTTGGTAGATGTTAAGATGGCACATGTCTTCGAATTTTCGTTTCTAGGACATGCCAGTTTCCTCACCATGTTTTCCTTCACCGTTTTGAGGGCAGTGGTGATGAAATTAAATTAAACACCTGTCCTGGTTCGAACACACGACCTAAAACACGTAAGTCGGAACCGAAACCACGGGACCACCGTGCTTTGCTTACTGCTCGAAACACGTGAATACAAAAAGATAATTAACTCGAATAATAAAGACAAAATATCTAGATCTATAATCACAAACACAACAAAGAAATTGTCGACAGTTCGGCCCCAAAATTCTGCCATGTGAACTCTTCTTCTTCTCTCTTAGATGCAGCTGCAAAAGGCTAACGATTAAATACAAAAAAAAATCTCATGCATGTATTTTCCAGGGTCCCAGTAAATTATATGTTGAAGTCAGATAAGCAATCATTTCATGTAAAATCCTGATACTCTGCTGCATCTGGTTAGACTAGCATCCAACGTTAACGTAGTTGAAAAACAGCCGGACAGATGATAAGTAGATACATAACATTACATAATATCACGCCTTTTTCCCCCCAAAGGCTTTGACAAAGGTATACTTATAGTATGCCCACGTTACAGGGGCAACTGCTACTGAGAAATTCCAGAGGGAAAAACTCAATAACACTTTGCCCGACCTGGGAATCGAACCAAGGACGTTTGCGACCACTAGACCAACGAAGCTGTATCTAGCAGATAAGTTGGTAGTCCATTTTGCCTTTAAAACTTAGCTAAGAAATAAATCCTAACTTAACCTTCAAACCAATGATAACAACTCTCATAAAAAAACTATTTCATATACAAATAACACTTTATAACACACATCAGTGCCGACTAACCCTAACAGCGTCAGGCGCACTTCCGCGATGTTATAAAACTTAAGTGACTGGTTTACTTAGTAACTTATCCCTAACTTGAGCATACTACTTAGCTTGATTTACATTTTAGTACCATATATTGGAAACTGAGGTTGCAGTTTAATCTAAGTAAAATGTTTGGAAGTAGATATTTTGAATTCTCAAACAAAATTCAGGAATATTTAAAATACATACATATACCAAGACTTATCCATGTCTCGAAAAAGCACCATCCTTAGTGATGATTCAATTCACAATCTGTATTGAAATATATAAAGTAGTAACGAAGAATGTTTGTCCGTTTGTATGGACTACATATGTTCCGAATTGGCGCAGAAACGGCTGAACGGATTTAAATTAAATTTAGCACACCGATAACACTTAGGAAACTTAAATCTTAGCAGTTCGTTCTCTAGCGATACTCCTCAACATCCCGGAGGCGAAGCCGCGTACAAAAACTGGTTTTATAATGTGATCAAAAAACATTACAAGTATTTTTTTAAACAATCAACAAAACCTGTTTTCTAAAGTCGTAGATATTTCGTAACAAACATTAATTATAAACAAAAACACGCAATTCGATTGCCAGTCTCCTTTTTGAAGTCGTCTTACAAATCAACTTCGTCTTTGCATTTCGTAGCCTGCAGCGCTACGACGAAGCCTCGTAGCGCTACGCCGTAGCTCTTTGTGACGACCGGCTTGCTTAACAAGATAGTTAATTTATCAAGAAGGCTGTGTTCTGTTTACGCATGTAAATTGATTCTATCGCGCCATCATTTACATTTAAGGGTAAACAGATTGGGTAATCATTAGTGCTTTGCTTTTAATTTCGACCTTGCCTTGTTCCACGAAAGGGGGTTACATTTTTGTGTGTTTAATGTAGGCCAGAGCGCTTAAAACGTTTTGAACAGTGGAAAAACACAACCAAACAACTTGGATACATTTGTTTAGCCCGTAATATTTTTTTTACAATGATTTATGCGTGTATAAAATTTGTTTTGGTTTACCATAACTCGTTTGAAATTGAAATAATGTAGGCAATTGAGACGACGAATAAATGTACATATTTTAACGTAGTATATATTGAGAGGTTTATAGTGTCTAGAAACTAGAAAAGTCCTGGGGGTCTAAAAAGGCCACTTTGGCAGAATCATAATATGATCATAATATGAATCATATTTAAAGTCGTGAAATTGTCACAAACTGACAATTCATAATATTATCTGCGATGACAGCACGCAATTCATCTATTTGATAGTTTTGTATGGAAATTCGTAAAATGGTCACCAAATTATGAATTGCTTTATTAAAGTAAAATGTCAAATAGCAGAATCATAGGGGAATTAAGGAAATGAATCACTTTTAGAGGAATTGCTTAATGTGGCCTTTTTAGACCCACTGCTCTGTATCTGTGCAGTTTTGAAAATATTTGCATTTTTTTAAATTGTATTTTGGACGTAAGACCACGTACGCATTGGGCACGCCACGATTGCGGCGGTAAGTCCCCTCTTTGAGGAGTGGCTTGAGAGGCGGCATGGCGTCCTCACCTTCCGCCTGACACAGGTCCTCACCGGACATGGCTGTTTCAGGAGGTTCCTGTTTCGGATAGGGCGGGAGGAAACGCCCGGGTGTTTCCATTGCGAAGATCGCCCAGAGGACACGGTGGAGCATACGGTGGAGGTCTGCCCGGCTTGGGCGGAGCACCGCCGTGTCCTCGTGGAGGTGATCGGCAGCGGCGATCTCTCGCGTCCGACCCTGGTCCAGGCCATGGTACGGAGCGAGAGTGCATGGCTAGCAGTCGCCTCCTTCGCCCTCACAGCCGTGGCCTTCGCAGGAGACGCCCTGGGCGTCGGGAATCCCAGGCTGATTCCCGGCCACCGTAGGCACGGGCTTGCGGAGGGCGAGTAATGGGTAGCTCGCTGTCCGGTAAGGACCAAGCCCAGGTCGACGGCGCGTTGTGTTCCACGCGCGCCTCAAAGAGATGTCAGCAGCAACTGATGGGGCCCGCAAGGGCCGATGCCTGCCAGGGGTGCGGGTTGTTCGAAAGAGATACCGCCGCTCCTGGCACACAGGCAACTGAGGGAACACGGGTGGGTTTTAGTCAGTAAAAGTCTGACACGCCCTCCCGCTCTGCCCAGAACGGGAGAAGTTATTTGATGATTTCCCACAAAAAGACCACGTACGCAGGAACATACAAAATATCGCAGAGGGATTTTATCGCTCACTGGACTTTTAACTCTTGGTGTTGATCCGAGCACTGAGAATCCAACAGAGTGCATCCCAGCACGTCGAAAAAACACTCTGTTTTATTTTCAACTCTCGGTTTTAAGCAGAACGTTGAAGATCGAGTGCTCGAAAAATTTGGCCGCTCAACGTTCGCACAGGCGTAAAAATATTTACGCCTGCGTGAACGTTGAGTTATGATTTGATTTCAGTCACTGCGCCCGCGGTACCATCATCAAAACTAATGTAATTAAACACTACAAAATAACAAAGACATTATGGAAATTAATTTTCATTTCTAAACACAAGGACTGTCTTTGCAATTTATTAATTACAACCCTGAAACGCTCACAGACGGAGAATGGAATATCAAGTTTAATAATATTAATTAATATTGAATCTTGTTCTGTGGTCGCAGATGACATTGACCGTAGTTTTGGACGATTTTGTACTTAACAAGTACTAGTGTAGACAAAAAACTGGCAGACACAGGCAATTTAAGTACGAGCTGTTGGCCGTGACTTCTGCGTCTATTTTGTATTTTATCATTTTTATTACAATCTAGCCGCTTCTTTGTAGGCGTGAATTTACTTGTTTTAAAATAATATATGATATCGTTTGCTCTTAGCGTTCTGTCTGTTTGTTTGTTCCAGCTAATCTCCGAAACGGCTGGACCGATATTGACGGGACTTTCATTGGCCAAAAAAAACCGCTGAAATCCAATATAGCTTTTCACGCCTAAACCACTGAGCGGAATTCGATCAAATTTGGACAAATGATAAAGGTAATACGGAGTAGGATACGCCCGTTACTACGGCCGAATTTACGGACTTCCTGATTAGGGAGTAGACTCTCTGTTTAATACCCACCATGATCGACTTGTGTCCATACCACGTCCCTGAATATATATTTTTATTCGACGACCATTATCGTAAGGGTCAATCGATGGTCACGGTTTTCCGATAGCAGGGTCAAGAACCCGCAAATATAAATTGACCTTACTTACTCTTTTTGTAAATAATTATAATTAACTATCGTTAATAGGACGAAGATTTATTCAGGCTATGCCGTGGCTATTTCTAAGAACAATTTAATGAAAATAATGAAGATTCAAGGCCTTTGTTGGCCAAGGAATGGGTTCTGGTCATTATCTGAAACCCGACCTGTGACCATCGGCGAAGCCTCCGAATTTTCGAAATTTTCATGAACTGCGCCGTTAAATCTATTTTAGCATAAACAACCTCTAATGTTCCCGCTGCTAGCACACAGGCTTCCTCTCTTCGAAAGGGAGTGGGCTGTAATCCCCCACGCGGGTCCAGTGCGGGGTAGGTCTTCGAATGTTTGGTTCTAAGCCGGTTTCCTCAAGATGTTTTCCGTCACCATTTTGAGAGCAGTGGTGATGGAATTGTTTACACAGAGTAAACCGCCTGCCTGGGTTCAAACTCACGGTAAGGGCCGTTACCACTGAGCCACCACCGCTCTTAATTTATTTATTAAACTTTAATTGCGAAGAATGCGCAATAAGTCGCCCGTGTAAGAACAACGAAAGGAACAAAAAACATTACGGTATGTTCTTTTTACCCGGCTGCAGGGAATGACTACAGCCAAACGGCTGGATAGTGAATTCAAAGGGATTCATCACATTCTGGGTGCATCCGACTGCATGTTTTAATTAAAATTAATAAACGAGATTTATTTTTCCTTTTCCCTTGTTCCTTCTTTTCACCCGGCTCTTACTTGAGCTTTTAATATATTCATTTAACGAATACTTATACAAAAGTGTGGCTTGTGGCTAAGAAATAACCGAACCGTGGATGAGTCCATCTTGACCTACCAAGACCTTCCGTGCATCGGAATGCGCGCTAAGCCGTTGGTCTCTGCTGTAATTCGTGGACCTTTGACAGTCGCTGTGGCTTGTGAAACAACCAGTCTTACTAAGGGGTATCTAGTAAGATACCGCCTGCCTATCTGACCTGCACCACCCAGTTTCTGGGTAGTAACCCAGTAACTGGGCTGTGGATGTCAGATAGGCAGTCGTGCCATGTAAAATACTGCTTTTCAGAAGCATCCGGTTAGACTGGAAGCCGACCTCATATAGTTGGACAAAGGTTAGGTCAGTTGATTTTCTGTTCAACATTTATATGGAAGAAACAGCTACTCGGCGAATCTTTAGCGACCAAAACTTGAAAGCCTCCAACCATACAGACCAACTCAAAATGGTTCCTATCCCGTAATACGATTGTGCAATAAAGTCCCCATTAACACGGTTCGTGAATGGAATTACATTGTATTTAAAATAGTAATTCTGGTATTTGTTTTAAGTCGACTTATTGCGAACAGATTTATTGCCTAGACACAATTGTTACCATATTTGTCGATGGCACATCATTTATTTACGATTCCCTCAGAGTTTCGTGTTTGGACTAATCAGTCATTGGTTTGAATTATTTTAATTTACACACGTCAGTAGTAGCAGAACCAGTATAAGCTGACCTCTTATTTTATTGAAACTCCGTAGGCCAGCTCAAAGTCAAAGTGTTGACACTGACAAAACTTGTGATTATTGATACAGCTTGAGTTAGTAATAGGTCTTACCACATTGGCAAGCAAGAGCGCAGAAGACTTATATTGAGATGGCAGGATGAGCTGGTCTCCAGATTTTTTAGATAGCCAAATGTGGAAAGAGATATGCTTATCTCTTTCTACGGTTGGCTCTTCTGCGCTCTTGCTTTCCAACGTGGTGAGACCCATTAATAATCCAAGCTGAATCAATAGTCACAATTGGCACCGGGCAGGCCTTTGCCCTGCAGAGGAACGATAGACTTTGAGTATTTAATTTTAAATGACTGGTTAACGGAATCGTTTTGCAAAGCTCGTCAATCGTAGTAGATATGTAGGTATTGGTTGCAAAGAAATATTTACAGAATTTGAAAAAGACCTCATTACATAGGAACATTGCAAGTTAAACAAAAGCTTGTAAAAATAACATTACACCTGTAATCCCCGAAGTTTTGAGCTTTGATGTTCCTATTTGATATTTCCACATTTATCCAGTTTTTAAGTCAGTATTTAGCCAGTATTTAAGTCAGTGTTTAGCCAGTACTTAGCCAGTATTTAAGTCAGTATTTAGCCAGCATTTAAGTCAGTATTTAGCCAGTATTTAAGTCCTATGTAATAGAAGTCGACCCTATTGCCATCAATCGCGCTCGAAACCAAAGTTGTGGGTCTTGCCTTTCCTATTGTTATTATTTACTTTGATCTTATATCAATATCTACTGCATATATCGGAAGCCTTCCTTCTGCAGCGAGGTGTTAGACATTTTGTTATGTTTCCGAAACTATTCACCGCTGCACTAGAGGATGTCTTCAAGGTTCTGAACTGGAAAGGGGCTGGCATCAACATCAATGGAGTCATCGAGCACCACACTCACCTTCGGTTTGCTGATGATATAGTTGTCATGGCTGAGACCATGGAAGACCTCAGTACAATGCTCGATGACCTCAGTAGAGTTTCCGAAAGAGTGGGTCTTAAAATGAACGTGGGCATTGGACACAATGGGCATAGGACATGACCTTTGTCTTGTCCATACAAGACAAAGGTCATGTCCAATGCCCATGTAACACCCACTCACATAACGGTCAGAAGCGCTGCACTCGAAGTTGAGGACGAGTACGTTTACCTAGGACAAACTGTCCAGTTAGGTAGGTCCAACTTCGAGAAAGAGGTCAATCGTCATATCCGACTCGGCTGGGCAGCGTTCGGGAAGTTTCGCAATATCATCTCGTCCCACATACCATAGTGTCTCAAGACGAAAGTCTTTGACCAGTACGTGTTGCCAGTGATGACATATGGAACCGAAACGTGTTCGTTAATAATGGGCCTCATAAGAAGGCTTAAATTCACCCAAAGGGCAACGGAGAGGGCTATGCTTAGAGTTTCCCTGCGTGATCGATTTAGGAACGAAGAGATCCGCAGGAGAACCAAGGTAACCGACATAGCCCGAAGAATTGCCAAACTTAAATGGCAGTGGGCAGGGCACATTGCTCGCAGAACAGATGGCCGATGGGAAAAGTTCTGGAGTGGCGACCGCGTAACGGAAGACTTTAATTTGGAAGGCACCCACAAGGTGGACCGATGACCTCGTGAGGGCCGCGTGAGTCCGCTGCATGCAGGAAGCACAGAACCGGTCGAAGTGGCGGAGCTTGGGGGAGGCTTATGTCCAGCCGTGGACGTCTTTCGGCTGAAATGATGATGATGATGATGATGTCGGAAGCATAAACAGTCTATACAGTTCCTATTGCTGAGATTCAACCCTCCTCTTTTCGAGAGAGATTGGGCCTTGAGCCCAGTGCGGGTAAGTAGATGTCAGGTCTTCGAATGTCTGTTTCTAGGACATACCGGATTCCTCGCGATGTTTTCCTTCACCGTTTTAAGAGCGATGAAATTATTTACCCAAACTGAAGCGTCTTCCTGAAAACGATACCTTGAGGACCTGCGAAATGTTAGGTAATACACCTAACAACTACAATGCCTTTCATTTTAACAGTTTGACAACATGCATTGCATCATAAACGCTGTCGAGCAGACGAATTTTTCAAACGTATGAAGGAATGGAATTCAGGAATTAGGAATTTCATTCAAAACCTTTCGGATTGTGAAATAAAGTAAGTTACGTAATTGCGGTGCCGTTCATTATCCACTCATAAAGAAAAGCACTCTCCACTGCTTTAATAATGTTATTACGGCCAAGTAAAGGTCGGCTGTTACAGAAAAGGTTGTTTTTCTAACAAATGGGATTGAGTTCGGTTAGAACAAATGAAAGGGCCACCAAGTTTATTGTTTTTAATTAAATTTTACATCTGTATTATGTTGCTTACTTTATCTTAGAGGGTTAGCAGATCACTAAAAGGTGTGGTAAACGATGTTACAAGCAAAATCGATCTTAACCGAGTATTCAAATGGGATAGAATAGAACACTCATAGACCATCATTATGTTTACCAGTATATACAAGTAGTGTGTATAGAATGTATCTGTGTGTTATCCGTATTAGTATACGATATCTGGGTGACCGGAGCTTTGCTCGGTTTTTTTGGTTTGATGTTTTTTAAAAATGAAACCTAGCTAGATCGATTTATCGCCTCCAAAACCCCCTGCGTACAAAATTTCATGAAAATCGTTGGAGCCGATTCCAAGATTCAGATTATATATGTACATAATAATAATGTAATGTAATGTAATTGTATGTGTGTGTATATGGTGTGTATGTTGTGTATGTGTGTTGTGTATGTGCAAGTATGCTGGAAGAGATTTCTTTAGAAATAAGCTTCACCTCTGTACCTATTTTTCTGTTCTAATCTTCTTGTCTGTTTATATATATGTGTGTACTTAAATGGTTAAATAAATAAATAAATATACATACAGGATAAGTTTTTATCCAGTACGCAAACTGTAACCATGAATTTAGCATATATTATACAAAAAAAATTAGCTGTGCCATGCTTTTTGACCGCGTAGGTATTGCACTTTTCTATGAAACACCTGATATTTCTTTTTTGCATAACCGACGAGAAATTTCTGCGCTAGGGGGTCTAGAATGGTATGCTAAATTCATGGTTACGATTTGCGCACTGGATAAAAACTTATCCAGTATACAAAAATTGCTCGTTTAAAGGTATTAGGGGTTAGATATATGTTGATATCATCATTATCATCTGCCTAGCCTTTCTCCAACTATGCAAATTGGGGTCAGCTTCCAGTCTAACTGGATGCAGGTGAGTTTATTGTACTTTTCATGGAGTGATTGCATATCTAACATCCATGTTACTTGGTACTGCGATAATACGATACCCCCTGGTAAGACCGCTTGCCAGACTTTCGGGCTTCTGAAGACCCGTGACGACTGACAAAGGTCTACATAATGACAGCCGGGAACAACGGCTTAACGTGGTTTCCGAGGCACGAACGTCTCGGTATGCTGATAAAATTATAACTGTTTTTTCTTAACTAATTTCTTTTCTATTAATTAGCTCCTAACAAGATTATCTGCTTTTCTGTGATAATAAATGTAAATAATTTGTTTGTTTACTGGCTCACTGCAAAGCAACGATCCCTTTTTTTTAAACAAAAAAGGAACGCGCTTTTGCTTCACGCATGCTCACTGCGTCTTGGCAATGTTGGACCTGTAATTCGACGTTCGCACGGACGTACAAATATCGTGGCGGGATTTATCCGCGTACTTTATCTTCAACGTACTGGTTGGCGCCGAGAATTGAAAATCGTGTGTGTATTCGACTTTTACTGTTGGATTCCCGCCATGATACTTTTACATGTGTTCGAACGTGGTCTAAGATCTAAAGATCTATTCTAAAGCAACCTCACCAGTAGAACTAATGTGAAGCGAGATTAAAGTGAGTTGGCGATAATGTGCATCTCTTGCTCAAATGGTAGATCACATCGAGCTCACTTCACCTTAGTTTTCACGGTGACATTTTTTACAGGATATACCGCTGGCTCCCTTACTACTCGTAATTATTCCGAATAGTAAATTGATATACTCATACATACATAAACACACGCCTTCTACCTATGGGCTTAGGCAGAAACTACGGAACGCCACCTGCTATGATCCTTACCCCGACACGAGTCAGGCGGTTCTCTTCTCGAAACCGCGTAACGTGCCTCCAAGTCCGATTACAATATACGGTAAGCCGATCCCTTCGGAGAGGCAAGCCAAGTACTTAGGAGTGATCTCCGACTACCGACTTACCTTCAGGGAGCACCTAAACACGGCTCGTTCTCGAACCGCTTTTGCTCACGGTAGGTTCTACGTCATACTGACCACCCGTAGCAAATTATCTCTTAGGTGCAAATTGCGTATCTCAACCGCGGTCGTACGCCCTTCATCACGATTTAGTTCTTCGCACACGCTAAACCCCATAAGGGTGTGTCCAGACCTGGCGAATGTGCCGCTCGCGAGCCGCTTGCGAACTGCGCGCGTATTGCTCGCGTGCGGTTACAGCCTATGTTTGGTGCGCCGCTCTAATGCAACTCCGACAACACATAGCTTCTTTCGCGTTTGAACTAAATATGAGCCATACGACTGCCGTCAGCATAATTTCTGCAGCATCGGCTATTTTATTACTGACAAAACTAAAAGGAAAACAGAATAAGTTGATGGCAGGTTCCGTTTTTTAAAATAAGACAGAATTATAGTACCAGAGTTGAAAGGCCATGAATTAAGTGGTCACTATGCAAACCACGGGCGGCACGCGAGCACTTCTTGCGCCGCTCGAGTACGGCGCGTAGCCTGCGCGCAGCGCGCGTACGGCGCAGGGGCTGAGTAGGAACATGCACGCGCAGTTCGCAAGCGGCTCGCGAGCGGCGCATTCGCCAAGTCTGGACACAACCTAACATCCATAGAATGCAGATCCTACAAAACCGTTTCCTTAGAATGGTCTCGGTAGAAAAAGCAATGCTGTGATCCTTACATACTTCTGCTTCGTTTACGTTCGTATAATCAGCTGATCACCTGATCTTTCTGAAGAACATTTCAACAATTGTTAGTAGTATACTGGTCGTTTCTTAAACAGACATTAAATAACATAAAATATGGAATAAGTTTCATAGGACTCTGAACTCGCGACTAAATGAACAGAAAAGTAATTAATTTCAAATTGTAAGACAACTTAAGACGCTATTACTTCAGTTCTCAACAATAGTATAGGTATTTCTGCCTATGCCATTTTAAATATAAGGTCTTGAGGTCCATGACCGTTTTCAGTCAAATTAAATTCACAAACTTAAGAAAGTTAAAATAAAATCAAGTAAACAATTTTAAATTAAAGTTCCACAAAATTGTGTGGGCAGTAATGTTAATAAATCGGAGGTTGTTTGAGGTTATTTTTATTCAAAAAGTAAAGTTTGTACAGGCGTTTGAAAAAAAGTGGTATTTGCTATTTTAGGTCAATTTTATTTATTAAAATATCATCTACCTAGCCTTTTCAAAGCTATTTTTGGGTCTGCTTCCGGTCTAATCGAATGTAGCTGGATATCTGTATTTTACATGGAAATACTGCCCCTCTGTAACCGTAACACAATACCCATATCAATATCCCTTTGTAAGACTGTTACCGTTACCGTTACCGACATCTCTGTATATATAAGTAGGTATGTACATACAGTCGCCACTCCAGAACCTTTCAGCCCCATCGGCAACTGTTCTGCGTGACTTAAGTTTGGCAATTCAAATAATCATTAATTGAATGGTAACATTTTTCAGCTATGCGATTCTGATTGATAGTGTGTCACGCTATAAGGGTGCTGGTCTGTACGAGTCTCGTCCAGGTCTTCCCCGCGATCTTCTGTAGGTGTTCCAACCAATTTCTACACGAGATACATGAATGAATCCCCAGTACTCAAGATAATTCAATCAGCTCAGCCTATCGCAGTTCACTGCTGGACTTAGGCCTTTCCCAAGCAGCGCCACAACACTCTGTTCTCCGCCTTCTGCATGAAGTGTGTCCTAATCACTTTTCTTAAGTTTCTTAAAATAATAAAATGGCATTAAATCGATTGCAAGTAATTTAATTTCAAAAGTATTTCTACATTAGTTACCGTCGAAGAATTGGAAGCAACTCCCAAGAGATCCGATTCCACTTAGTTACATCTTTAATAAAGTAACCAATCAGAAAAAGCTTCATTTATAAGCCTATTGTCAATATTTTCATTGAACATTTACTTAACCAGTTTTTGACCGCGGCTCCGCCCGCATGGATGTCGTATATTGCGTAAAAAGCAGCCAATATCCTTCTCCATACCCCAGGCTATATTTCTGCCAAATTTTATAGGAAGGGCCGTTGCCTGCCAGGGGTGCGGGTTGTTCGAAAAAGATACCTAGTACACAGGCAAGTGATGGAACATGGGTGGGTTTTAGTCAGTAAAAGTCTGGCACGCCCTCCGGCTCCACCCAAAGCTAGAGAAGTTATTTGATGATTTCCCACCCAAAAAACAAAGGGAATTCTTGTGTGAAACAAGTGCGAATTTAAATCATAAAATTGGTCGATGACAATTTGAAGTCTTACTCTTTTCAAGAAAAATATTCCATAAATACCAGTTTGCTTGGCTTCAAGGGCTTTAATCAATGAGAAATTCAACCGCGTGTTACTAACATCAATTAAAACCTTTCCAATGCTTCTTTATTTATTGTTTAACAGAAATATTGCTACTGGTATTTATTTCATTGTTACATAACTTGAACGAAACCGGATGCTTTAAGAAACATTTTAATTAGCACAGTTCAGGAATATTTCATGAACGCTCTTTAGATTGTATTTGTTTGTTGTGTTACATTTTTGAACCGAAATACGTTATTTTAATTATCAAATAACACAAAATCTTGTATGCGTCGGCTCTTTACGGTTTCAGGAATGCTGTTCAAGGATTTTTCAGCCTCAATGGATATCGGTTATGACCAGCCCACGGCCATGACAGCTTTCTGGAACTGCAAGCTTTGTAAATGAGTACTGAGCTTATGAGAACCCTGAAAAGTTGCTGCTTTTAGTAAAAAACGTCTAAACACAACATCATAATTTTCTCACAACCCAGACACAGGACTCCTTTCTTCTTCGAGAGAGAGAGTGAACTGTCCACCACGCGGGCCCAGTAGCGCGCGGCGGGGCGGGGTCAGTAGTGTGTGTGTATCACATGTCTTCGAATTTTTGTAGTAGGAACATACTGGTTTCCCCATTTTGAGAGCAGTGGTTATGAAATTTTTTACACATAGTAAAGCGCCTGCCTGAGTTCGAACCACAGAATAGATAAAAGAGGTTAGAAAGGAAATAGTTCCTGATTTGTTTTAGAACGAGTGTCGCCGCTTATTTCCCACTCTTTAACTCCACTACAAGCAAGAGACCAATACGTACGCGCATTACGCACACAATTAAACCACACGCACTTACTGCCACACTCAGAGACGCCTAACGGTTACTTAAGGGGCCCCTTAGTAAAAATTAAAAAAAGTTCACTCTCAGAGTCAGTTAACGGTTCGTTAGTTTGGGCACGCCGCGATTGCGGCGGTAAGTCCCCTCTTTGAGGAGTGGCTTGAGAGGCGGCATGGCGTCCTCACCTTCCGCCTGACACAGGTCCTCACCGGACATGGCTGTTTCGGGAGGTTCCTGTTTCGGATAGGGCGGGAGGAAACGCCCGGGTGTTTCCATTGCGAAGATCGCCCAGAGGACACGGTGGAGCATACGGTGGAGGTCTGCCCAGCTTGGGCGGAGCAACGCCGTGTCCTCGTGCAGGTGATCGGCGGCGGCGATCTCTCGCGTCCGACCCTGGTCCAGGCCATGGTACGGAGCGAGAGGGCATGGCTGGCAGTCGCCTCCTTCAGCGAAGCAGTTATGCTCGCAAAGAGGGAGGCGGCGCACGTGAGGGAGATGCAATACATGCGCCCTCACAGCCGTGGCCTTCGCAGGAGACGCCCTGGGCGTCGGGAATCCCAGGCTGATTCCCGGCCACCGTAGGCACGGGCTTGCGGACGGCGAGTAATGGGTAGCTCGCTGTCCGGTAAGGACCAAGCCCGGGTCGACGGCGCGTTGTGTTCCACGCGCGCCTCAAAGAGATGTCAGCAGCAACAGAGGGGCCCGCAAGGGCCGATGCCTGCCGGGGGTGCGGGTTGTTCGAAAGAGATACCGCCGCCCCTGGCACACAGGCAACTGAGGGAACACGGGTGGGTTTTAGTCAGTAAAAGTCTGACACGCCCTCCCGCTCCACCCAGAGCGGGAGAAGTTATTTGATGATTTCCCACCCAGAAAAAAAAAAAAAAAAAAAAAACGATTCGTTAGTTGCCCTAAATGACAGTCAAAGTTAAGTACAGCAAGACCTTTACTTAACTTGTTAATGATTGATTTTGACGTTTAAGTTTGAGGTTATTTTTATTTTTACCAGTGAATTCGTTTTTGCATTTATTTAAAATGTTTGATATTACAAAAATTATAAATGTTTGATTTAGCAGACTTTATGGAGTTTGTGGACTTTGCCAGAAGATATAGAGAAGTAGGTCCGAGGCAGTATTTACGAGATTATTCTGATCCCTTTACTAAATACTCTATTCAAGAATTACATGCACCATATAGATTTATGGATACAGAATGTTGATGTGGCACAAATGAATGAAAACTCCTCCAACAGCAATGGTTTTATAGTGCGACAAGTCTTGGTTGAAAGGTTTTTTACCTAAATATTGATTCCTTTATGAATAAAAATGCATAAATTAATCAAATAATTTTACTTTTATTTTACGTTTCACTAAAAAGCGTCAAATCAGGATGACTGTTTTCCAATACATCTCTTCCTCCAATAATGCTGTTTTTTTGTCGTACTCGTTAGGTTGTGGTTTATTTGAAATCTATAGAAACACATCTGGTGCGGATAAGAATACCTGCACAAACTGTTATTACAAACTATTAAAAGTATTAAAGAACTAAAAGAGAATACAAATATTTTTATCAATAGGCGCCGACAAAGATCTTCGTTTACGTTAGTAACAAAACATTACGGAAATAATTAAACAATTAATTATATTACAACGCTCGGCAATAAATAAATACCAAAACTTCCCGAGTCGTCGTGAGGTTCCTAACAATCCTAACATCTGGCTACTTTCTAAAATGCTTACTATATAAATGGCACCTATTTTTTCCCAAGATCTTAAATATCACGTGCCTAAAACTATCTTTAATCTAAAGCTTAAACCATGGGATCGGCTGTCTTGCACATTCAGATGAAATTTAAAATTCACAACACAAAACTTTCTCACCCGCCGAATGAAACACAAACAAAAACATTAATTATTATTCCCTGAATTGACATTGACAATTGGTAGTGATGCTATAGCAAAAAAGTCGCCGTCGCTTTAACTTATTTAAATGAAAACAATTGTTTCGCTTAATATTTTAGTCAAAAATCACAGTTACAGAGCTGATTATCATTTATATTACTACGAATAATAGTTTTCGACATGTTTATATAAACTTTTTTGTGGTTTGATATCAACTGTTTTTAAACGTGGCTACACCAAGGCTTTATCGATATGATATCGATGAGACGATTTGGAGATGCTTCGCCCTACCTATACTTAAACCTGTCATTTGCTAACGAACACTTAAATTGTGTCTCTGGGATATACCGTTGATTAATGGATTTAATGCTACTTAGTTAAGTAATCATTAGGACTAATTTAATGAACCTTTCTGAGTGTGGCTGTTAGATCGCGAGTTTGGTATTGGTTGTCACACTAACGCAAACTCTGCGCTTGACGTACACTCACACACGTGCAAGTGTGAGTGTACGTCAAGCGCAGCACCACTTTCAGCAGCGTCACTTTCGATACGCATGGATTTCGCAGAATTTCAGATTTGGCTCGGCGCACGTGTCATTCGCAGTGAACGCAATACATTGCACGATCACTTCTCAAGATGACTCATTAAGATGGTACCCATGCTTTGCAAGCAATGTACAATTTTGCATCTGTTTGCGATTGTATTTTTTTTTGCGATTGTACGTTTTGTATACAAACTACATAATACAATCGTAATAATTACAAATATCACTTGTATTTTAAGATTTTTGGACTTACCGGTGAAAAGAAATCCCTTCCCGGGCTACACTACACACCTGGCTTCTTTTCCGACGCTTTATATTAGCGAAAGACGGCATAATTCAATTTTTTTTCGCGGAGCTTCGCACGTTGTCACAATATGAGCGCGACTCTTGGCCGGTGAACCAAATTTCGGTTGACTTATGAGCGTTTGCTCATAAGTGCGGCGCGCCTGCCCCGCCCACAATGGCCTTCTAACCTCTTTTATCTATTCTGTGGTTCGAACCCTCGACCACCAACTATAACTCGTTAGTCGGGGCATTTGCCACTAGGGCGCCACAGAAGAAATAAAAGGATTACGTCCCAAATTTTCTGTAAATAGCCGCCACTTTCCCCAATCAAACATCATATAATATCTATGAAACCGACCACTACAATCTCGCACATATTTAAACATCTAGAAGTAAACGTAGTACGTAACTATGTATAATTTTGCATCTGTTGATGTCTGATCGAATAGACGAATGAATTAAAACTGACAGAAAGACCGAAAGTTACCGTTTTGTGAACTCTGAAAGTGCTCGGCGCTCGCACTTTGGTGCCTACGCCGAGTACTTTCAGAGTTTTTTAACCACACCAAAAATCAACATTTGTGTTGAAATAATTAAAATATAATTAAGCGGTAGCACCCACTGTTGGCATTGTAGATGAGGGTAGGCACACATTAAGGCGAAGGGACTTACTTGATTGACTTGAATAGGGTAAAACATAAATTATTATGAACTCAATCTTCTGAGCGCTTGTTTGCACTTTTACAAAATTAAAAATGTCCTTCTGATTCTTACAAAGCTGACCTTGTCAGTTCATTGTTCTGATTTTATTATGTTTATAACTGAATCACCATGATTCTCTTGCCACTTTTCCAATTTATTTAGGGTCGGCGAAACATGTCTTTTTGTTCCATACTTCTCTATTAATCGATATCTCGGTGATTACTTCCTTTCTAATAACTGCATGTGAACATAAATATTCAGTCACTTAAAACATTTTTTCAAAAATACCTGCATAGGCAATTCAATCTTGAAAACTAGCTTTGATCTTACAAAATCACAGTAGAACCTACTAGAACTATATTTTGTTAAAATAAAATGCTATTTATGCACGGTATCGCTTACAAAATTCCAGTTAATTTCCATTGAACATAAAGCGGCTTTTTCTATCATTCAATCTCAATACATATTTATAGCAGACACAAAGTTATGACGTGTCAAGGATAAAGAGCGTGAAAATTGAAATACGAGATCCCAATATAAACAAACACTCCGAATTTAGCATAATCCATTCGCCTTAGGGTCTCACACGTTACGCCGTAGTGGGCGGGTACCCTTAGCCGCATATTATAATGTACATTTAGAAAATGTGTGTTCTGTAATATTACCTAAATGTTAAAGATCTTGACATTTACTAAACTAGTGATCTTACTCAATTGTGATATATATGAGGACTCTTCAAAACAGAATCATGTGTAATATTATTCCAATATTTGAATGTTGCAAATGGAATGAATCCTGATTTGACTAGTACCTAGAAGAGGTCCTTGTAAAATAATATGGAAGGGAAATTACTTCCCACTTATTTCTGCAACCAATGCTGTTGCTATGCTGTGTTCGACTCGTGAAATCACAAACACATTTCGGGAGATTTCAGAAGGCCAATTCCCATTATTAAAATCTTTCAAAATCTAGTCGCAATCTCAGCGACAATCAATACCAAGAATTTGGAAAAAGATGGAGATTATGATATATTAAGGGCGGAACCCTTAATATATCATAATCTCCATCATACCTCAAAAGGTAAAAAGGAATCATTATAAGACCACTCTCTTGCCCGTCTATACGTCTGTCTGTCCGTGTGTCACCACCAATTTTCTCAGGAACGAAATTTCAACTTGCTAGGTCTACGAACTAGCAAGTTGAAATTTATACCAGACACTGAAATTATATTTTTTCGGAATTTTCCCTTTACTTGTGCTATAAGACCTTGCTTTTAACCAAAATTGACAATTCGATGTCAACCGGAAGTACCCTATAGGTTTTGGGTCGAAAACCTATTTGGTAGTTCCCGTTAATCTAGAATCACGAAATTTGGCAAAAAGCAAGGTCTTACAGTACAAATAAAGATAGAATTCCAAAAAAACAAAAAATGTTGAAAATTAAGGTAAATATTTATTTGTGCAGCGTCAAAAAATAGGTTGTTACCTCAGAGGTAACGCTGCGTCAGCTCTGAGGTAACATTTGGTTGCGGTTTCTTTTATTTTAAATTCGGTTTTCTAGCGGTGGTTCTTAGACATGTTTCATCCAAATCGGGTCTGCCGTTTGAAAATTATCAGCTCTTTTCTGGTTGACGAAGGGATTTAAGCATCTTCCACGGGTCAGATCGAGTCGTAATTTGGTATTCTATTACTTCAATGGTATTAGATGAACAAAGTAACCTTGAACTGATCCTGGAGCCACCTGGAATTTTCAGGATACCCGTCTACCTCACCAACAGCTGAAGTATCATGTTTGGACCATTGAAAAAGTCTCAATGTAAAGGTTACAGATAAATGGTGATCAGGATCTGATGAAGAAATAACAACGAGGAGTGAAGATAAATTAGTAACAACCTTGACTGTGGGAAACAAATTTATTTATTTAATCTATATATATTCTTTATTGTACACCACAAAAATACATTACAAAAAAAAAACAAATTACACTATAAAATATACCTACAATGGGTGGCCTTATCGATTTCCGCGATCTCTTCCAGGCACCCATGGAATCGACAATGATCAGCCTGGACATAAAATAGGAATGTTGTTGGTGCAAATAATATGTATACAATATAGGAATATACTAAAATAGATACACTTATATATATCCTAAATAATAAGTACATAAATACATACCCACAAAATATAAAAGGAATGAAAATAAATGAAGATTATTACAGTTTGGTACGAGAACAAGATCACAGCGACAAGTAATGTTCCTTTGCGAGTCTTTTAAACACATGTAAAGACTGCGCGCGTTTAATTTCAACTGGCAATGCATTCCACAAACGAGCGGCCTGACAGTACAACATTAAATATGCGCAGATTTAAGCGAGACATGTGCCGATTATAGCGTGTTTACTATTACTATAATTAAGTTTAAAAGCAAAAAAAAAACCGACCCAAACATAAACCTCAAAAAGGTAAAAAAAATATTTGGCATGGACGACGGTCAATGAAATCACCAAACAGACGAGACGAGGCCCAGCAATAATGAATGTAACTGCACTATTGTAGAAAGGATAACGTTTTTATTGACCGCCCCCCGTGGTTTATTACCTACAACTTAAAATGCGGAAAAACATTTTTTTTACTTCTTAAACGTTTTTGTTTGGGTCGGTAACGGGGATTTTTCTTTTAAATTTTTGATTCTAACAAATAGCAAAAAAAATGCGCCTAATAACGATACGGTGAAATAAAAATTTTATAATTCGAATTGCGTAACTTGACAGGTACAATTCTGAGATAACAGCCGAGTCTTTTAAGCGGCGCAGTAACGAAACCGCAGCAAGATCTAATTCGATGCCAACGCCATCTATCGAGCTAGCAGACCACTTTATTTTTCCATGGACTTAATTTATACGATATTTTTGTTTTGTTATTGAACGAATGTCATAAACATGAAGTATAAAATATTTTTTTCACGCCCCTGCTCAGTTATGTCAAGTTTTTTATATGTATCGAGATCTTTTAAAATCTTAATAAATGTTAAAGTAACGAATACCTAATCTAATATTATTTTTTGTTTTTATATCGCTATAATTTGCAAAATTCTTTCAGGCAGCCAGCTTGTTGGAAAACCTGGAAAAAAGATACTTTATCCCTGTTCCCTCAGTTGCCTGTGTGCCAAGGGCCGCGGTATCTCTTTCGAACAACCCCTGGCAGGCTTTGGACCTTGCGGGCCCCATCAGTTATTGCTGATATCTCTTTAAGGCGCGTGTGGAACACAATGCGCCGTCGATCCGGGCTTAGTCCTTACCGGACAGCGAGCTACTCATTACTCGCCGTCCGCAAGCCCGTGCCTACGGTGGCCGGGAATCAGCCTGGGATTCCCGACGCCCAGGGCGTCTCCTGCGAAGGCCACGGCCGTGAGGGCGCATGTACTGCATCTCCCTCACGTGCACCGCCTCCCTCTTTGCGAGCATCACTGCTTCGCTGAAGGAAGCGACTGCTAGCCATGCACTCTCGCTCCGTACCATGGCCTGGACGAAAAAAAAAGATATTTTACGTTAAAATCCTAATTCACAATAACCGAAGAAAAGAATAACTCTTTTCAAATTGACCACAGGTACTCAAAATTCTTCACACATCCAGAAAGAAATTGCCATTTACATGTAGTAAGTATGTTCTCGCATACACAACAGCATTACATACATAATACATTAAATTAATGTGACGTTTGACGAGGGTACATCATGACATGATTTTGATCGATTTCACCGCACTTATAAGTGCCTTTTATGTTTTGATCCTAACCAGTTTTATTCGCCAGCTCGTGAGTAATAAATAGTGGTTTAGGATACTGCCAAAATCACCATTCAGGATTGCCAGAATCACCGTAGACGTGGGCTTGCGGATGGCGAGCTATGGGTAGCTCGCCGCCCCGTAAGGACCTGCACCCTAATTGCGTAACACAGTATTAATCAGAATCTGAATCATTTTGAAGCCTATTGTTAATCCACTGCTTCATATGTTTGTATAATTCGTCTGCTCAACGACGTAAACCACGCAATGATTGTCGTGGAGCTGTCAAAATGAAAGCGATTCCTACGGATAGCGTATTACGCAATTACCCCTCAGGCCCGGATTGACGGCGCGTTGTGTTCCACGCGCGCATCAATGAGATGTCAGCAATAATTGAAGGGGTCCCAGGCCTTGCCTGTCAGGATCGCGCACTTGTTTGAAAGAGTTACCGTTGCCCTGGCACAGGCAACTGAAGGAACAAGAGTGGGTTTTAGTCAGTAAAAGTCTGACACGCCCTCCCGCTCCGTCCAGAGCAGAAGTCATTTGATGGTTCCATCCAAAAAAAAAATGGTTTTCGGAATAGTGATTGCAGTTTCTGGTTATGAGCGGAAAGAAAATGAGTGCATTGCATTTTTGGAACTAAGTTTTGGAATGAAGTTCTTTAACGCAGCTTGCGGTAGGAATTAACTGGAGAAAATTTTAGAAATCGTCACGTCACTTAAAAGCTTTATGCCCCACCATGCGACTTTTGTACTATATAATAGAACTAGCTTCTGACCGCGACTTCGTCCACGTCAAAGTTCGTGCTCCCGATCCCACCTCATCTAAAATCATCTGCCTATACGACTACTTCGTATTCCTTTTTCTCGGCTCCTAAGCATCCTAGCGTGATATTATATAGCCTATAGCCTTTCTCGATAAAAGGGCTATGCAACAAATATATATATTTTCAATTCGAACCAGTAGTTCCTGAGATTATTGCGTTCAACCAAACAAACAAACTCTTCAGCTTTATAATATTAGTACAGAAGAGACATTGAGAGAGAGTTAGAGATATCGTTTTCATAGTTTAAAAGGGTGCACGATATACGAAAACACAATACTTATATGCGAAAATCAATGAATGAAGATACCAAGCAATGAGTTTAAAACAGATTAAGGACACGATCAACAATGGTTTATTCATTAGTCCAAACCTATTAAATATTAGCTTTTGGCAGCGAATTCGCCCGCGTGGAGTTCGAAAATCATGCCACGGGAACGTATTACAGAGATAAAAAGTGTCCTATGTGTTAATCCGAATACTTACTTCAAGGTCGAATCCCTGCTCAGGCCCGCGTTGCGGGTGCCCGCCGCTGTGGATCGCCCCGGGGACGTTGCCATTAGATACACCGCCAAAGATGTGGCCTCGGTTATAAAGCGAATGGTTAGAGGTAAGTCTCTGTGTCACGATGGGCTCAGCATCGAACTTCTGAACTACGGGGGTGTACATCTACCGAGAGTCCTCGCTTTGTTCTACAATTTATGTGTGGGTCACAGTTACTTGCCTGATGACTTAATGTACTTCGCAGTGGTTCGTATTGTTAAAAATAAAACGTCATTCTTCTGACAATTCAAATTATAGACCCATCTCGCTAACAACAGTCATAAGTAAGGCACTGGATAGTTTGCTTCCAACAGTTGGAAGAGCACCTACTTCTGAACGACGCCCAATTTGGCTTTAGGTCTGGCTTTTCAACTGAGAGTGCTATCTTCTGTCTCAAGCAAACTGTTCAGTACTACACAGACAGGAATACGCCTGTATATGCTTGCTACTTAGATCTGTCGATACAGTAAATTATGACAAGTTGTGGCGTAAGTTGCGATGCGAGACGAGAGACGGGTGAGGCAGGGGGAATAACCTCCCCGCGTCTCTTCAACCTGTATATGAACCAATTGATCGGGGAGCTCAGCAGCACTAAGATCGGTTGTTCCGTTGATGGGGTGTGTATAAACAACATAAGTTACGCGGATGACATGGTGTTGCTGAGCCCGTCTATTTCTGCGATGCGCAGGCTTTTGAATATTTGTGAGACCTACGCGGAGGCCCATGGGCTCAGATATAACCCAAACAAGAGTGAATACATGATCTTCAAAGCTGGTACTAAAAGCTACTTAACTGGACCACCTGTCACTCTCTGCTGGTCACATTTGAATAGAGTAGATCTATTCAAGTATCTAGGTCACTGGGTCTCTGATGATCTGTCTGACAATGCGGACATCGTGAGGGAGCGAAGGGCGTTGTTTGTCCGGTGCAACATGTCGGCTAACAGGTTTGCACGTTGTTCTTCAGACTTTTTGCACGTGCAGCCTGTGGATCAACTTCACTCTACAGGCGCACAACGCGATTCTTGTCCAGTACAACAACGCGTTCAGAATTCTGTTGGGGCGGCCCCGGTTTTGTAGCGCATCGGCGATGTTCGCTGATGCTACTACCGATGACTTCTACGGAATAATCCGGAAAATGAGTGCATCGCTTCTGCGTCGCTGTAGGGTCAGCTCGGACGGGATCCTGAGCGTGTTATCCGAGCGGTGGGATTCTCCTTTTTTATCTTTGACTTTGGTATTAAATTTTCTTTCGACATATTGCGACATTTTATATTTTCTATTCATTTTTTGACACTTTTGAAATTTTTTGTATTTGACTTATAATTCTAAATTCAATTTCAATTTCCGTAATTATTCTGTATGTCTATTAAACTGTAAGTACCTAATAGTATGTAACATTTATAATGCAAGCATGGCAATTGTAAAATTCCTTATTTTTATATACCTAGGCCTGAAGTAAATGGTTTTTTTTTTTAAATCCAGGTTATAAACTAGGTATCTGTGTGCCAAATTTCATGCAAATTGTGCATGTTCGGCAAAAACATGTTCGGCAGTTTTGGCGTGATTGAGTAACAAACATCTAAACATACAAGCTTTCATATTTATAATATTATTAGGATACCTATGTATTTTTTGTCATAAAATCATTTCTAAATATAATAGAAATAAAGATCTAAATTAATAAACAACAGTAATAAAATATTTACTTACAAACTAAATTAATGATAAACAGAACTATAATAAGATTTGAGTTTAAATTTGTATACAAAACTCATCGAAACTCAATTGTAAAGGTTTCAAGCAGTAAAAGGCAAGTTGTAAAAGTTGATATTCAAATAAAACCCTTTGTTTAAAATTAAATTAAGTTTCAAATGCGTTTATGAAATAAAATATCCGATTTTGAATTTATACTAATACCCAAATATCCTTTCTTTAGTATTGTTCGTCAAATCGTTAAGTCGAACTGCAGCGTTCTGAGATGAACTGCATAATAACTGATAAATGCGTGCACTGATTGGACAGGTCCACTCAATCAGTGTGGTTCTTTCTTCAAGAGATCATTTCAGACTCTGAGTTTGTTTTGGCCTTTCTTCTCAGAGTAGTCAGATAGGAAACGCCTACCTCATCTAGTTTTAAAAATATGAATGACGTGTAAAAGTGTTTGTACAAACCTACTGACTGAAATAAAATAATTTATCAAGACTAATCAAACTTTTCAGCTTGATTATTAGTATTATGAAGCTAAAGAGTTTGGTTTTTTGGTTAAAAGCGCTAATATCTGTCTATCTGCTTATCAGATTTTTACGCTAAAAACAATAAACCAATCGACATCAATTGGACACATACATTTGACAGATAGGTAGCCTGCCACCTAGCATGACGCTTTCTATTTCTACTCTACTGTAGAATATAAATCGCTTGTCTACATTTCTCGGTACAAAACTGTCAACTGTCTACACGGAAACGTCATTTTTGTCTACTCTTCTGACTACAAAACGCTTGTCTACGGTTCTTGTGATAAGCCTCCTGTTTAAAAAAATCATCATCATTCTCCTGCCATTATCCCAATTTATTTGAGGTCTTCGCCTTTTTCGTCGTCTTTTTCTCTGCGTCTTTATCTTCCTCACTTCTCTACTAGTCGTCATCTCCGTAGTCACACCCTTTCTAACCATATCATCATTCAAACAGTCCATGCTTCGTTTCTTTGGTCTCCTCCTACTCTGATAGCCATCGACATTCATACTCAAAACTTTCGTCACGCCCTTTTCTTCATTCCTCCGTATCACATGCTCATACCATGACAACCGATTTCCACACAACTTTTCAGTTATCGAGGTCACTTTCAGACTTCCTCCTATGTACTTATTTCTTATTCCATCCATTCGTGTAACACCACACATCCCTCTTAAATTGCCCTGTTGCAAAACATAAGCTACTATTATCCTGGATAAAAGGTATTGTTTGTAGTAAGTAACATATAATCGACATATCGTTTAGCACTAGGGATGGTGATCTGAAATCGAGTAATCGAAGAATCGATTTTTCAAACATTTTTTTTTAAACGATATGCAGTACTGAATCGATTCAGTGAATCGATATTTCACCCTTGAAAATCGCCATGCGTTTTTTTTTTGTTTTGGTAAAAATAAAATTATTTACAATTAGTTGAATGTACCAGTAATATTAGGCAGGCAGTTGTATGAGTACCGTGGGATCATCTGTCCCTTGTGAGCACCTTTTTCAATTGCCGGCAATATCGCAAATGATGAGCGGAACGCTTGGATCCTAGTAGACTTGACAGCATGTTGTTTTTAAAAAGTTTAGATTTTAAGCATTGGGAACTTTAACTTTTTCGTGTAATAAATACATTTTGAAAATAAATGTCTTCTTTCCTATGTCCTTCTCCATATCTCAGGCTATATATCTGCCAAATTTCATGATGATCGGTCCAGCGGTTTAGGCTTGAACGCGTCACAGACAGATAGAGTTACTTTCGCATTTATTACATTAGTAGAGATTAAATATTAAATTATTAAAAGTAGGGAAAGCAGGGATGTATGTTATGTGTAACAAGATTAATGAACGGAAGTAATAAGTTTTTACAAAAAATATCCATAAAACCTATGTCTTTAGAAGCCGATCATGCACATCATTTAATATCAAATTGATGGCGGCAACCGCGTTTGAACAGATTTCACGGTTTTTACGACATAATGTATGAATGAACCTGCGACGTAAGTGATGCGCTCCGCTGGACTAAGCGACATCCCACGCAGGGCTATAATGTATGCAGACGGCTGTTTTAATATATTATGGGATTTTCTATTATGAAAATTATGACACAATAAGACCAATGCCCGTTTTACTAATACTACTTGACACCTAACTAGTATTGTCTAAGTAGCTTCTGCCCGCGGGTCCGCGTTTATGTCGAAAAATAACCCATGGGAACGTGCTACCAGAGACAAAACCAGTTCTGTTACTCCTAATAATATCATCTATCTGCCAGTGAAAGCACCGTCAAAACCGGTGCAGCCATTTCCAAGATTAGGCGGAACAAACATATAGACTGAAAAACAAATTGAAGATCGTTTTTCTTGGAAATCCGTAAATACTTAAACTCTCATATGCATTTAGTATAAACTTGTTCAAAAAAAAATAACCAACTGCCGAAAAAACACTACAAAGTGAAAAATAACTTTAATTTCGGAAGTCGGTGACTTTGGATATGTATTTTAAATTTTTGTCACCGCCTTCCGAAATTAAAGTTATTTTTCACTTTGTAGTGTTTTTCAGAAGTTGGTTGTTTGTTTTTTTAGTTTTATTTTTCACTTTTAGTTATAGTCCCTACCCCACTAATTCGACATTTCATCATCCTTGGAATCAAAACAATACATATTTATGGGAAAACAGCAACCGCGGTTGATTTAGTGTAATTTTTTGCAGAGTTCCGTTGTCTGTCTCCGAAATGCATCATCAGGTCAATATGAAATTGAAATGGGAAGCATCAGCTTTCAAATCGGTTCACTCAGTCGAAAGTTCTGAGGTAACAAACATTAAACCTCCTCCTTCTTTGGAAGTCGGTTAAGAAGTTGTTAATTTTACATTTCAACCTGACCCTTCATTTATATTTATTTGTATAGAATAGATATGAACTTTTCTTTAACGGTGTTTTATTCAATTCAATATCCAAAAACGTTATTATTTACTCCAGCTTCTGCAATTTATCCCAGATGACGGTACCGATTTCACACATGCTTACACTAAAAACTAATAGACCTAATAATTACTCGCACGTTCAAACAAGTTTGCACAAAGTAAAGGTCTCATCAGAATCTTCGGTCAACGGCTCGTATATTAAAAAAATACGTTACTCGGAGCCCGCAGGTTGAACTCAGCAGGTCAACAAAGTTTCTTATGTATTTTTTGTCATTCTTTGCAATGAACTTTTGGCGCAGGTACGTAGGCGACACATTGTGACGGTGATACAACATCAGCTGTTATTCAGACCATGTGACATTGACTGAGTCTTTAGAAAAAAAAATTGTTGAGTCGAAAATATAATTCCGCCTACCCTTTTGACAACGGGATAGGGGGGGCTACCTTCCTGTGAATAGAGTGCCTGTGAATACCTGTATTTTACATGTAGCGACTACCTATTTACCTACCTATCTACCAAAAGTGCGTTGGATTCATGACATCGTCAAAGTTGCGGGAAAAGTACGGAGGAGAGACGCACGGAACCGAGAAGTATGGCGCAAAAATGGGGAGGCCTAGCAGTGGGTGATTCCGGGCTGAAATGATGATGATGATGACTACCTATTTGGCCTCCACAACCCGGATAGGTCCTGTGTAATACGAAACCCCTTGGTAAGACTGGTTGCAGACTTTCAGGCTTCTGACAACCCGTAACGACTGTCAAAGATCTATGACTGACAGCCGGGAACAATGGCTTAACGTGCTTTCCGAGACACGGAGGGGTTCCAGCAGGTGTGTAGAGGACCAACACGGACCAACACGGACCAACCGTGGCAAGCATAGCTTAACCTGATCGAACGACCCGTGCGGTCGTTATTGCTAATCCACGAGCTCCTCATTAATAATTGACTATCAAACTAAATATATAGTCATGAAAATTGTCAGGGGAATATTACCTTAAAAAAAAAATATATATCTTAGAGTTGACGGCAATGTTTCCTTCGTGTTGCGGATGTTCTCACCGACAGATTTGTCAAAGTTTATAACGATTTTGTTTTTTTTTTCACTCTTTATAAAGTTTGATACTTATAACTCTCTGTTTTAAGTTTTAAACTCCATTGCATAACTCTGAAGCGTTACGCCTTGATTCCCAAACGAACATAAATGTGGAATTAAAAAATTTGTTACGAGAAAATTGCATGTAAGATTGTGCATTCCTTTTATACTAGGCCATAAAATAGGCAAAAATATACACTCAAATATTAAATCCCTATCCATATGCATAAAAAGGTCCACTATAAAGAAACACATTTTTTTCAATATTTCAACTTCATCAAAAGACTTATTTGCATATAAGATGTGTCAGATTTTATTTATAAACAAATGACTTTAAACTAACTAACTAAACAAATAAAAACAAAAGGACACTTACACTCATATAAGAAAATTTTTACCTGTTTTTTGAAAACAGACAGAATACGACACCACATGATTTATTTAATGTTAAACAAGGTGAGATACTTTGCTAAAAAGACCGTCTCGCGGTAATGGATCGGTAATACCCACCTTTTATCTTTTTTTCGCACGTTAAGACTTCTTTCTCTCGAATGGATAGAAAGGAACGTCTAACACCAAGCAGACTACAGTTTTTACAACACAAAACGCTCCATCCGTACACATTACAAAACGTCTCTCATTCCACATTAAGTGCGTGTGTCATTGAAGAAACCACTAACCCGATTTATGTGTTTTTTGGGACGAAGTTCTTTAACGTTAAAATTGTAGAAATCGGCACATAACGGAAAACGCATTACGTAACGAAAAGGCGTTATGCCTCCATTCGAGTTTTTATTATATGTAATAAAAATAGTTTGTAAAAACAGAAAGAGACAGTGGGATAGTATTCATAGTTTTTGAGGATGATGGTTTCTGAAGCCGAGAGTGAGTTCTAATTGAAAAAATCCAAGATGGCAGCTGCAAAAAATTCCAATCTTTTGACCATGGGTATCGTAGTTTTCGAGGGTGCTGAAGCCGATAGTGAAGTAAAAACCGCTTAAAACTGGAGAACAAATTAACCGATTTGTTTGTGTTTCTTCCATTCATAGACAGGTAAAGTAGCTTTTGGAATCAATCGGTCATTAACAGACGTCGACCAATTATACAACCTTCAAAGTTTAATCTATTCTACGCCCACTTTTAAGATAATTTCAAGTTTGTTCAACTTAGTTAACGCCTACACTCTATCGGCCAGTGTTTGAATTAAGTTTAAAGTTGAGATCTGGTCAAACCGTACTTAGCATTAGCTTCCCAACTAGCAAAGTGATCGTATAAGCAATTACTCTCACGACTATGGATCGAAAAATTGTCGTATGAAAGAACCTATTATTTCGAAAAGCATAAAAGCAGCTTTCTAGATTATTAAGCACTCATCACTTTTTGGTTCTATAAACATGTCGAGTAAATGTGGACTCGACGAATTCATATCGCATTTAAACGACAATTTTATAAAGATTATCTCTCGATCGCCTTCTTGCAACCGTGAGTCTTATAAAAGGTCTTTGAAAGCAACTGAATTACTAATTTGTCATAAGACTAGCTTTTATAGCACAATGTTTAGAGATTTAATTATTACAGCATTATTGTGGAGCAAACGCTGTTCTTTCAACAAAATAGCATCTCGGTTACTATAACAGCACTTAATGTCATATGATAGCTTACTGCAAGGCTTTCATTCGAATTTAGTATTGAAGTTGAGAAAACGCTTTATAATAATCTATTACAGCTTTAAAGGTACTCTAAACATTATTTGATAGCTATCATACAGCGTAATAGTGGTATGAATGTTCAATAAAATCTTTTACAACACTGTGAACGCCATTTTGTTATAACAATAACCGTATTTGCTTAATTTCGAGAAAATGAACTATAACCGGTGGAAAAATTCAAAGAACTGGAGGTTTCCAACGGAAAGTAAATAAGATGTATACAAGATTGAAACAATGAACATCTTCATTGACTGTAACCACGGATGAAGAACGATCAAGTAATATAAGTGTGGGTTCTGTAGGAAATATTCACGCTTCTACCGATTACGAAATTTGAGAACCGTCTACTAGTAAATTGTGTAGATCCAAAAATATCTCCGCTGATCAAAATTCTGATTTTTATAGTAAATCTGATTATAATGATAGTGGTGATAATGACAATAACAGATCAGAGTTTGAAGACAATGATAGTTCAGAGTGCGAAGTTCTAATTAATTGGATGGTAGTCAGTTTTTCAATTGATTTTCTGTTTGATCAACTAGGTACTCGTTTGACTACTTTACCATTTGTCTCTAAAATATTTTATAAAAATCACTCTTATAATATAATATATTTTGTTAATAATAAATTCTAGCTAATGAAATCACTTTACATTCCTTCGGTGTATTAATGACAGTATTTGTTCTAATAATAATAAAAGTAAAAGGTAGATAGAATAATGATTTAACATTTTGAGCTAAGGAACCCTAAACTAACTGCAATAGCGCTCTTAATAGCCGTAAAATGGAAACGTCATTTCTATTTCTCGGCTAAAAGAAGAGTGAACGCCTAGTGATGATAAGTGAGTTACTATTACTGACGAATTGATTTTAAATATTAAATTTTTATTATTTGTGATTCATTATTTACTGAGAAATCTGGTGGCCCATGAAAATATTAACTAAAATGTAAGGAATATAGACGAAAAAATTAATTCCGCATATGAAAGTAAGACCTATGAACTAACTTTAATAGTTCACGAATTTTTCACTATGGCTGTAAAATTGTATGGCATAATATAGCAAAATACTTTAATTTATTTTGACTAACACAACAGCAATGCGCTATCGTTTTAAGATAAATGAATCGGTCTAAGAGTGCTGCTTGGTTGCATTCATATGACCAAAGAGTCGAGTAATTGCAACCGCACTGCTATATTACAATAAATAAATCGAATGAAAGAGGTTCCACCGACTTGTGAAAAGCTGATGTCTGGAATAATGGCATACTGATGTCTATTATAGTACTAGTAACATTCGAGTTGCGATTACTCTATATTCTTTTGGCTATTCAGACGATAACCTTACGATATTTACATCACTTAAAGCAGAGAGAAGTGCGCCCAAATCGCGTTGAGAGAACGTGCACAGATCATTCACTCGACAATTGGAGGATCCATCTCACCACCAATCGCTGAAATAGAAACGTGCTGCTAACTTTTAATACGACATTTTTTGCTAGTTGTGTTCTTAGGTGATTCCTTGAATTGAGCCCGAGAATTGAAAATTTCTTACCTTCTTTGTAAAGTGAAAAATAATTTTGTGGGCGTCACCTTAAGTAAACCAAAGTAGATTTTGACCGGAGGCGTAATTGCGTAACGCACTAACAGTAGGATTTGCTTTCATTTTGACAGTTCAACTACATTCATTGCTTTAATTACATTGTTGAGCAGGCAAATTTTTCGAACACATGAATCAATGGATTAGATATATCCTCTGAAATGATTCAGATTCTGATACGCAATATTTTTTTTTTTTTTGGTGGGAAATCATCAAATAACTTCTCCCGCTCTGGGTGGAGCAGGAGGGCGTATCAGACTTTTACTGACTAAAACCCACCCGTGTTCCCACAGTTGCCTGTGTGCCAGGGGCCGCAGTATCTCTTTCGAACTCACCCGCACCAAGGGGTGCGGGTGCCTAAGGATGCATAGGCCCTTCCGGGCCCCATCAATTGGTATTGACATCTCTTTGAGGCGCGCGTGGAAAACAACGCGCCATCGACCCGGGCTTGGTCCTTACTGGACGGCGAGCTACCCATTACTCACCGTCCGCAAGCACGCGCCTACGGTGGCCGGGAATAAGCCTGGGATTACCGACGCCCAGGGCGTCTCCTGCGGAGGCTACGGCCGTGAGGGCGCATCTACTGCCTCTCCCTCACATGCGTCGCCTCCCTCTTCGCGAGCTTTACTGCTTCGCAGATGGTGGTGACGGCTACCCATGCACTCTCGCTCCGTACCATGGCCTGGACCAGGGCCGGACGCGAGAGATCGCCGCCGCATACGCAATACTTAAGGGCCTCAACTTGAAATTCACCATTAAGAAACTGGGTGTGAATAAGACAGTGCTGCGCACACTAGAAATGAAAGTGTTGTATTTTCAGTTTTTACCCGACTACGGCAAAGCCAAAGAAGGGTTATGATTTTTCTTGCCTAAAAAACAGGTTTTCAAACTTGTCAATATGTACTGTACGTTTTGACCACCGTTTTGAGAATATTTTGTTGCGTATCGGTATAATTCTTTTCACATAAGAATTGACGTACCGAAAGTACCTTACTAATATTATAAATGTGAAAGTTTGTGAGTATGAATGTATGGGATGTATGTATGGATGTTTGCTACTCTTTCACGCAAAAACGGCTAAACGGATTTGAATGAAATTTGGCAAACACGTCGTTTGTAACCTGGAATAACACATAGGATACTTTTTATTCCGGTACTACATTCCCGTGGGATAGTTTTCGACCTCCACGCGGGCGAAGCCGCTGGGAAAAGCTAGTATTTAATATGGATAGACCAGACTTTCTTGACTCAGTCGGCTCTCAGCCCTAAGGTTATATAGGCAGTAATATTATCTTTGCTAAAAGTGCCTTTTCCACACTAACTTAGCCTGTACATTTATCACAGGCTGGTTCACTTGACCACCTCTGCTGGGTTCAAACACTTGAGATCTATTAATGTACGAATGCCGTCTGAAATCTAAGGGTGTTGACTTGTTGGTCGGCTTTGTTCAAAGAAATTCTTGAATTTTGAAGAAGACGACAGAAAAAATAATGGTTCGTCGAAATTCGTTTTTTTACCTTTTTCCACACCTTTTTTAAAGTATATCAATTTTTAATTTTTTTTGCAGATATATTTTTGATAAACTCTCGTGGAGAGGTATTCTGAGCTCTTCTTGTTGACAGGCCAAAGGTGCAGTCTGCTGTTCCAAGGGTACTGATGAGACCGAGGATGATCACCAGGAAAAAAATTGTATGACTGACCGTAGCAGTGTAGATACAGTTTTTTAACCGACATGGGCAATTTGATCCATTTGCTAACTTTGGCAAAGTTCCCGTCCTTTTTGTATAATTTTTCTCTTTTAGGGAGAAGACCAAAGAAAAAATGGATGGACTTTCTGAAAGATGATATGGCTAGAAAGGGGTAAATACTAATTATGGAAGAAGAAGACATGTAGCGCCGACCGCAAATACATTGCATAAAGGCCAGAGAATGATGGTGAGTCTTCTCTATTTCATTGCTGCTCTTGTGTCTACAATAGTCCCATCTACTGTTTGGGCTCGAATTACTTAAACTCACCCACTGACTTATTACTTTTTTAATATTCATGGAAAATCGTATAATTACTTTTACAATGTTTGTAAATATGTGAGCGCCATGTATCTATCATGTAGGTAATTAATTTATCTGTCATTGTTTCATTTTTAATTCTTTTACCTATTGTGGTAGGGTAATTTTATGTACGATAAGAGTAACGGTGGAGTTTCTTGCCCATTCTTCTTCATACGAAACTATATTTTGGAAGAGGTGACTACAATCAATTCTATTTTAATATACTGACTTCTAATTTATTAATATTATTATTTAATCTATCAAAATATTGACGTTCAAAAGTGCGTTGGATGTGTCTATTTGAAATAAATGCTTTGACTTTGGGCTTGCATGGTTCAGTTTTGGGCACCAGAAAAGTCTTTTTTTTTCTGTTTACTTTGTTCTACTTCATTTTCTTTCAAGAACAATAAATATATTGATGTTTACGGATAAATAACAAAACAGAACATTATTATTAAAATCAATATCACTCGATAAAGACGCCATTGATCGACCCTCCAGCGGTTAGCAAACCTCAGACTCTTGGAATAATTCAATTATTACCCAAGAATGAGGAGATGGTTTTCATAATAGTGTTACTTTTATGATCCAGACGCTTATTATTGAATTTATTTTTAGTTTTATGAGGACTCATGGGATGTCTTACTCCGAGAATTACGTTACTGATTTGGAAGAGCCTCTCAGGCAATGTAATGCAGCTGTGATGCGTCTGCACAGATATACTTTTAGGTACCATGACTCCACTACTTGCTATGTAACCAACAGTGATAGGCAGTGTTAGAAAATGATCAATATAAAAAAAAACGCAAAAAAAACCCAAGAAAACTGCCCCTGAGGTCGTATCCAATAAAAAAAGGAATGGCGAAAACAAAACAAAAACGAAAATGAGAACACAGACCAATTGAGAACTGAGAATCAAAAAGGATGTTATTGAAATAGGTTAAAAACAAATGAAAGAGTGTTTCATTAGTATATATACCTAGTAATATTATCTAATACCTTTAAACGAGCAATCTTTGTATACACCGTGAAATTTTAATGGTGGTTTTCCCGCGGCCGAACAACTTGCCATAAGGAGTACTTTCGAAGCATAGAGTAAAAGTTTAAAAAAAGTTTTTTGTTTTAAAATAATTACAAAAATATTCATCAACTCGGTAAAACACCACTCAATAGTAACTCTGGAGGTAACTTTTAGGTACTTCTCGAATCGCACGCACCGCCGACAAAGGGAACAGCGCTGCATAAATGTTCAAAACAAAATAAACTCTCGCACGTGGTGATTTTTCACAAAGGTTAATCTGCCATTTTTTGTTTCTAATATTTTATTTGTTTATAAAACGACTGTATTACCAAGACAAAACCATTTCGCTGCGGGAAAACAACCATTAAAATTTCACGGTGTATATGTATGTATATAATCTGAATCTCGGAAACGGCTCCAACGATTTTCATGAAATTTAGTAGCAGGGGGTTTCGGGGGCGATAAATCGATCTAGCTAGGTTTCATTTTTAGAAAACGTCAAACTAAAAAAAAACCTGTGCAAAGCTCGGTCATCCAGGTACTTAATATTACAAGCCGAATGCCCGAAGGGATTTCCCATCGGAAGCAACACAAACGGACGTATTTACTTACTATACAAACTTTCATCGCCTATTACCCCTTTCAAAATCAAAATCAATATATTTTATATCATATAAACCTACATGGGCAGTTATAAAACATCAGAACCTAGGTACATGGTTCCAATTTGTTGCTATCTATGGAGAAGAGCAGGCAAGTAACTTCACGGTAATTCTTTTAAAAATAATTGGCTCTTACAATGTTTTAAAATTACAGTGATAATAGCTATGGGAGGACAGTGCAGGCCTGTCAACAAGTACCCGGTACTTATTAAGAGGAATGAAAATGAAGAATAGATAATCGTCTAAACATCTACAGTCTGCAAGGCCTACAACGTTCTCTCATTCACAATATTTAGAGAAATCTACATAAATAAAATCTACATAACTTTACGGGATACATTTTCAAAAATCCTTCCTTAGTGCTCTTGTACATCACCAACAAACTCCGGAATCTGTAAATGCAAGAATTTTATTATGAAACTTTAGACAATGTGTCATAAAAATTTATACAATATTTTTCTTCCACACAATGCTTCATTTTTTTACCCGACTACGGCGAAGCAATGTATGTTTAACTGTTCCTTCATAACGTCTAAATTGGAACAACTGAGGTATCATTGGATGATCTTCGGCTGGTTAAAGGCTATATGACGTCAGATTAAATGTATATGCTGAATATGGCTCCCTCAAGAGGAGATAAAGTGATGAGCTACAATTTTTATTTTTCACAGATGCCTTTTTGAAAAATACATGATTCTAGCTAACCCGACAGACGTTGTCCTATCTTAACTATGGAATATTGAATTTGCATTATATATATATACATATATGTGACGCCCAACTTTCTTCATTTTTTTCGTTCATAACAATCTTCTCCTGACAATAACAAACACAACAAAAGAAAAATTAGCATAATTGGTCCAGTCGTTCACGTGTGATACTGTGACCAAGGGAAGTAGGGATTATTTTTTTATATAATATATATAGAAGGTTGTGAGTTAACGCCAAAATAATTTAAATAAAAAGTCAGCTCAAAAACTAAAACGCGACTACTGAAAACGAACCTTTAAAAAGTATGAAACAAGACAATATTCTCATCTGAATGCTGCCGTGGTCGTATGCCACCTACCCTATAAAAACAATACATTGTAACAGTACACGACACTACCATTTTCAGTAGCTGGGTTTTACTTTTGAAATTAATATTTATGGTATAACAAAGACCAAAATATAGGAAGATAACAATTTCCAAACATGTTTTCATATCTACTTTTGGTAGCGTTAAAAACACAAAATTAGATATGCTACCGGAAAGCTTTTCGATCAAATAAAACCGAATAAATTGCACGGGGTGAGCTTGAATATAAAATGTGTTACTTTATTTGTTGTCATGGCAACCTCGACAGAAAATCCCGGCATGGCGCGACAAATGCGAATCATTTATCTCGTCTAAACGGCAGCACATTTATATTCAGGCTCACCTTCGCATTGTTTCAGCAACAGTACATACATTTGTAAAGCACACATAAATATAAATAGGAAATTAAAATGAACAATCACGTTACTTGTTTAGCGGTTTTTAGCCTACTTCAAAAAGGAGGAGGTTTTCAATTCGACATGATTTTTTTATTTATTTTTATGTATGTTGGGGCATAACTCCGAGAGTTGCAAATCTTTTTTTTTTTTTTCGAGAGGGTTTAATTCCAAAATGGTCCCAATTAAATTTCATATAGATCTGATGAGTTTCGGAGACAGACAACGGAACTCTTCAAAAAATGACAGCAAATCAATCGCGATTGCTGCTATCGCATAAATATTCATTGTTTTGACCACAAGGATGATGAAATATCGAATTTGGTGTGGGGTAGGTACTCTATGTAAAAGAGAAAAATAAAAACATTTAAAAAAAAAGAACCTACTTTTTTAAAGGCAGGTTCCGAACGAATGCTTGTTAGTTTGATACCCAGTTCATAAAGTTTCTTCATCAGCCTAGCCTTTTCCCAACTATGTTAAGGTCTGCTTCAAGTCTAACCGGATATAGCTGAATACAAATATTTTACATGGAGTGACTGTCTATCTGACCTCCACAACCCAGTGACTAGGTAACACGATACCCCTTGATAAAGTCAATAAATCAAATAAGTCGTAAAAGTTTTGTAAAATCTGAATAAAAACTTTTGTTGTTCTGGCAAATGACGATGCATATGATTATATTAGTACCCATAGGAATTTCACATGCTCTATAGTTGGCAGATAATTAGTCAGATTAAGCTAAGTTGCGGGTAGTAAGATAGCCTTAACCAAAATGAGACTGAAACGAAATGTGTTTGCCACTTCCACGTCCAATTCAGTGGCGAAAGCACCATATAACACGATTCCTACCGGCTTCCCCTCTTCTGCGATTCGCTATTGAATATAGTGTCTACTATTGCCAAAAAATATAGTAACACTACAGGTAATTAATTCACTGTAACATTCAAACAACCAAACACTTATTTTTACCTTCGTAATACAACAAAAAAAAAATGTTCTAAATTAATCCGGCGCCAAAACGTCATAATCTGGAGCTAAAAATTCATACAACAGCGATCCCATAATTTTGTCACTTTAGGTCACGTGGCACCGCTTGCTATGGACAAAAGCAAGCCGCTGTACAACGGGTAACGATAGAGACGGATATAGAAAAAATAGGTGAGCGAGAACGAGATGGAGGAAATATTCCTCCATCTCGTTCTCGCTCACGTATTTTTTAAGTTCGCACCTTTTTATTAAGTTTCAGTCAGCTGTAGGTACAATTTTTATTCAATTCTTTATATTCCTATACACATTATTAGAATGATAGTATTGTTACTTTATTAATAATTCAGTAAGTAAAAACCGGCTTCTCTCTTAGAAAAACTGAGACCTCGCCGGTGGTCCACTATAGGGCCCGCGCCACTGTGCCTACGCTTTCAGTAGTGAGGTTTATTGATTTGTTATGCAGAAATCGGAGAGGCTTCCAATCTTGTTTTACTGAAGGGTGGCTTATTCTAGCTGGACTTAATGCACGCTCGTTGCTTAATGCACGTTGCATAGGGATAATATTTATATAATTAATTTAGGGTGTCGTAATCCGTCATTCAGGGGTCCACTGGCACCGACTACCGAGCCGGAGGAGATTCGTGTGTTTGGGTCCAATAATTCCGAATAAACGATTAATAGGACCAAAGTACCGCCTTGTTCAAACTTACCTACGATACATTAATGTATATCCATGGGTGTATTCTTGCACGTAAATGGCACACTATTAAATTGCCCTCAATCTCCCAGTCCTTGACACCACTTTACGGCGTCCCTAAACCAGGTTAGATTAGCTGCTTATAATTGTTTTAACGAGGTAATAAGTTGTGAGCGAAAGAAAGTCAATATTATGGATCTAACCCAATAATAATTTTGCTATTATACAAACAGAAATAGATATAAGGCACGTAAGCCAAATTACATTATACGAATAATAAAACTGAAGAGTTCGGTTGTTGGACCGCTCTTATCTCTGAAACTACCAGTCGTATTTAAAAAAATGTTTTTGTATTTGATAGCGCCCAATTCTTTATTAATTATCACGCTTAGGAGCCATCTTATCGAGCAAAACGGGAAAATGTTAGAAAGAACGCTAAGTAAAATCAAAGTCAAAGCATTTATTTCAAACAGGTACATAAAAGGCACTTTTGAACGTCAATATTTACATTAAAATAGAATTGATTGCAGTCGCCACTTTCAAAATGTAGTTTCGTATGGAGAAGAATGTTTAATGCTGGGGCCACACTACGGTCATTGTCAATGCCCAACATCGCGATAAACAACGCGGTAAACATTCCGATAGTTAAAGCGATAAATTCAGCGGCCACACTTGACCGCCAACCGAGTTATCGCCTAATGTCAAATGGCACTGTGAATGCCATTGTAAAATTATTGCGATAAATTGTGGCTACACCTACAGTTAACGTCCATCATCGCGATAGTCAATGGCATTTTTCGTAGGTGTGGCCGCGGCATAAGAAAGTCCACCGTTACTCTTTTTAAATGTTTTACAATATTATACACACATTAATTAGGTATATAATTTAATGTGATAATGATGTACCTTGAATAAAATTACCATACCTACGTCAGTGTGTGAGTTTTAGGCTGAGGCTACAGTAGGTAGCGTTTTACGATGCGACTGGAAGAGCGAAACGAGATAAACATGGTATGGCGACATTATAAGCGAAAATCCGGCGTATATTCGGCGATGAAGTGGCTACAGTACACATGCCACACAACGCATTAGCATGAATGAGCAATTTCGCTGATATGTTGATGTAGCCGATGCTGTGATTACAGTAATGTTGTTCCGATCGCTTAAAGAAATCAAATATCGCTAGTAATAGTAATAGTAGTTTGATGTACGGTGTAGCCATATACGTGAGCATTCATTTATTTGTTTTAATCGCTCATGTGTCGCAGGTCGCGTCACGGTCTAATGTAGCCTCAGCCTAAATCAATGTCATAAAAACAATGTTTTATACAATTCAATTAGCAACCAGTTCGATTTTGTCCAGACTCTAGATTGTCCTATGGAGCAGGACCAGCATCTTTCCAAGAGTTCTTATCTTGGATATGTCACCGTACGATTGTGAACACCGTTAGTTTATAACCTATCTCGCGAGGTTATAAACTGTCGATAAATTGTGAACTGCACCATACTGATTCCATTATAAATAGGTTAGGTTAGGTTAGAACTGCGACCAACCGCGCGCGGGCCGAGCGAGCGAAGCGAGCGGTGCCGCGGCAGCGGCCGACGAGTGCTAGTTCCAAGTTAGTGGTAGTTACTTGGCTATTTAGTAACACCGGAAGGTACTATCCGTCTGCAGTTCACAATGTTTCGATACTTTCTAATCTCCCGAGATAGATTATAAACTGACGATGTTCATAATGTTACGGTGACGGATATAGTCCTATAATTTGTAATATGCGTGTAAACAAAGTTATGGCGCGGGCAGGCAACGTGTTGCTACGGGATGGGTGGGGCGTAAGAAATTCCACGCGGACGTAGTGGCGGGCCAAAGCTAGCCCATCTTATATTTTAAGTGTTAAAGTTTGTATGTTTAGATTTTTGTTACTCAATCACGGAAAAACGGCTGAACGGATATGGATGAAATTTGGCACAAAGATAGTTTACAACCTGGATTAACATATAGAATAAGTTTTTATCCTAGTAGTACCTTTCCGTAGTACATATAATTTTTACCTCCACGCGGGCGAAGCCGCTGACAACAGCTAATTATTAATAATCTTATAAGCGCATGTTTATTAACGTAAGAAAATTTTCATAACTTCACGCCTGTAATCCCCAAAGGGTAAGGCAGAGGTCTCCCTATACAGTCGACGTTATCGTACTAGAATGGTGTTTTGAACCAAAATCGGTTTATTAACATGAACATTTGGTATCTTAAGGATTGAATAATAACCTAAGGATAAGTGCCACCTAACATGTCTGACAGATAAATCGATCTTTTTTTCTACGTATTTCTTTTGAGATATGGATAGGTGACCATCTTAACATACCAAGGAAAGCATGCTAAACCGTTGGTCCCGGCTGTCATTTGTGGATCGTTGACAGTCGATACAGGTCATCTGAAGCCCGAAAGTCTGACAACCAGTCTTACCAAGGCGTATCGTATTACCCAGTAACTAGGTTGTGGAGCCAGGGGTGTGGGTTGTTCGAAAGAGATACCGTCGCCCCTGGCACACAGGCAACTGAGGGAACACGGGTGGGTTTTAGTCAGTAAAAGTCTAACACGCCCTCCCGCTCCGCCCAGAGCGGGAGAAGTTATTTGATGATTTCCCACCCAAAAAAAAAAAAAAAAAACTAGGTTGCGGAGGTCAGATAGGCAGTCGCTCCATGTAAAATACTGATATTCACCTGCATCCGGGAAGACTGGAAGCCGACCCCAACATAGTTGGGAAAAGGCTAGGCAGACGATGATGATGATTCAGACACTGAGACAAATGCCTCCTTATACCTCTCATAGCTAGATTACGTGTAAAATTGCAAGACTTCTCAACAGCAAAAATAAATCTGTGTTGTTTTCATGTTTTTGATGTAATTTCATCTTTTCGTATGCATGTTTCCATATTTTCGTTTCTGTGACAAATTTAACTATTTTTCATTAATTATTTCTTTCAAACGGTTTACAAAAATAAATTGCTTCAGTGTAAAACCTTGTAAATTCAATCATCTAGGACGTAGACTATTGAATTTAGTTAAATGTAACTAGTTAAAAATAAAATCATAAAAGTTTGTCTGGCACACTCTCGGCGTCGTTCATGATTTTGGCGATGAAATTTAATTTCATTTTACAGAATTCATCTTATGAAAGAATATTACTCTCATATACGACTACATATAACGTGGAATGGAGACCTTTTGCTGAATTTTAAATTCGCAGTTATAATGGCATCGCAATAAACCGCACTGTATGACAAAACGAAATACCTGTGAGTTTCAGAAATTAGGTTATTCAGGATTGGTGTTATGGCATAACATAAGCATAGCATATTCAACCTTCTTCTGGCCTCCTCTCTGTGAGAGGGCCCAGTGCGGGTTGGTTGGTGTCACAATATGTCTTCGAAGTTTTAGTTCTATAGGACATGTCGGTTCTTCCTTCACCGTTTTAGAGCAATAACCGTGTTGATGAAATAATTTACACAAAGTGAAGCGCCTGGCTAGGTTCAAACGTACGACCTACATCTCGTAAGTCGCGGCCATTACCAGTGGTCCACCACTGGTATGCAGTGTTATGGAGTAAGCGAAAATTAAGTTACGAATTTTGACAATCGTTGTAACTTGCATTGCCTGGCTTTATCATTTGTAACCTCCCTTCTCGTGTGCTTATAACTATAACATAAATGCCCAGTAAGTGTCCCAGTGCCCATAAGAGATGAATATAATTTCGTTTATTTACGTTCAAATTATGATGGGATTTATCACTAAGTTTTAATTTAAATGTTCATTTTTACCTTTAGTTTCGCAAAACTGCAAAACGAATACTTTAGCGTGCTATACTCATAATATTAGGGCTTAGCGCGCGCGCCTCAAAGAAATGTCAGCACCAACTAGAGGGGTCCGCAAGGACCGATGCCTGCCAGGGGTGCGGATTGTTCGAAAGAGATACCATGGCCACTGGCACACAGGCAACTGAGAGAACACGGGCGGGTTTAGTCAGTAAAAGTCTGACACGCCCTCCTGCTCCAACCAGAGCGGTAGAAGTTATTTGATGATTTCCCACCCAAAAAAGAAAACGGCTTGGCATGATTTGCGACAACCAGGCGACAAAAATCCAATATTCATATGTGAAAACGTATGTTTGGTACATATCTATTTACTTTGTTAAGTCTTATATTGTTGTAATTATTGTGAATTGACTATGCCGTTCACGTTTTTATGTTTTTTAAATATTTCTGTTCTTTTTTTAAACATTTTTTCAGTTAGTTTTGTTCTTAATCAGGTTTTGGCAGTTTGAATAATATTTGCGGCCTACCTAAATGTCATTTCTTTGGAATTGTTCGTCGAATCGTTGAGCTCATTAAGATTTGAGTTGAGCTGCACGATTACTGACAAATGCGTACACTGACTGGACAGGTCCACTCAATCTGTGTGGTTCTTTCCTCAAAAGACCATTACAGACATCGGTCTACATGTTTTTCACATGATCTGACCAACATTATATAGTATTGAACTCGGCCTTTCTTCTCGGATAGTCATATGGGCAGCGCCAACCTCACCTTGTTTTTAAAATATGATTAACGTTTAAAAGTGTTTGTACAAACCTACTTAGCAGAAATATTTAATCACGAAGCGCGAAGCTTACTTTTCCACGGAGACAGAAATAGATAAGGTTGCCTGGTTGGTTGCCAGTGACTCGTTCGAATCATATTGCTAGTCTAGTGACTTCGTGGCGGCCATTGTGTTGTCATCTGGAAGGCAGAATACCCTTGTTTTAATATTTTCCAATACCGACTATTGACAATGGACAGGGAAATAAATGGAGTAAACCCCAAAGATTTAAAAAAATGTTTGTTTAATTTAATGGCACTAGTACCAAGTTTTCGTTTCTTTAAAAATAGTAAGTGAATATGGCAAAATATTTTATAAAATAAGTTAAAACTTTTAACTAAACAAAGTGAATGTTTTAAAGTAACAAATCGTGTAAAAGCTTGAATAAATTCAATTTAGATAGCTCAAACATTTACATAATGAATTCGATCAATGTTAGAAAATTGCTATGTAATCAAATTTGATCCAGGACTAAATAAGTGAATCATCAAACATTAATAATGCTTGTATGTGTACATAATAAATACATTATTTTTTCATTGTATTACTGGAAAGAAAGTTTGCCTTTGGCAAGTGTTTATAACACGAGCTGTGAGTGCAGAGGTTGAGTAGCAATCAATCCTTGATTTCGTAAAGAATTTGTTTTAATTTAAGTTCGAATGTAGCATTTACCAAATTTATAAAAGACTTTCCTATGGGGGGATGAGTTAAAACCAAATACACTAAATAAATTGTATCCTTGAATAGGTGCGATTTACCATCAAAATACTATACAAAAAAATATTTAATGACATAAAACAAGTTGTTCAACAAATTATAGATTTCTTTCGACTACTGGGCTAATATTTATTATAACTGGGTTGCATACACATACATAGGTAACTTAGCGTATTACCAATAAAAGCTCCAGCGATAATTAGGTAGTTAAACTTAAATTGACCCTCACAGTGCAACATAAATTCAGAACAAAAAAATATTTGCCACATTATTTTTAACAACATATGCATCTCCATTCCATTCGTTGTTCCATTCTCACCTAACTGGCCATCTGTTCATTTCTCTCATTCCGTTGGCGCGGTGCAAAAAATAACAAAAGAGAGAGCTTCGACTACTATTATCTTCATATAAAAGATTCGTATCTGTACCTACCTAGCTCTTAGTATTGTTTAATTTTCATCATTGTTTCATGTTGGTTACATTTTATTTTAGAGAATGAACTATTCATTTTATTACAGTGGTTAGAGGGGCTTGTAGTTAAGTAATAACAGCTGCATGGATCGACCGATCACACTAAGTTACGCTTACCGCGGTCGGTCCGCGGATGAGTGACCATCTTTACATACCAAGACCCCTCCGTGCCTCGGAAAGCACGTTAAGCCGTTGGTACCGGTTGTCATTCGTGGATCTTTGACAGTCATTACGGGTCGTAAGCCCGGAAGTCTGACAATCAGTCTTACCAAGGTTTATCGTTTTATCCAGTAATTGGTCAGATAGGCAGTCGCTCCATGGTAAATACTGGTATTCAGCTGCATCCGGTTAGACTGGAAGCCGACCTTTAGTTGGGAAAAGACTAGGCAGATGGTTTGATATACATGGTATCGCCGCGCTGCCTGGGAGGATGTTCAGAAGGATGTACACTGACCTTATTGGTTCAATCTTTTCCTTGCCTTTTCCCACCTATGTTGGGGTCGGTTTGCAGTCTAACCGGATGCAGCTTGGGCACACCACGGTGGCGGTAAGTCCCCTCTTTGAAGATTGGCTTCTAAGGCGGCACGGCGTCCTCACATTCCGCCTGACACGGGTCCTTACTGGACACTGTTGTTTCGGGAGGTTCCTGTTTTGGATAAGGCGGGAGGAAACGCCCAAGTGTTTCCACTGTGAAGATCGCCCTGAGGACACGGTGGAAGTCTGCCCGGCTTGGGCGGAGAACCGCCGTGTCCTCGTGGAGGCGATCGGCGGCGGCGATCTCTCGCGTCCGGCTCTGGTCCAGGCCATGGTACGCAGTGAGAGTGCATGGGTAGCCGTCACCTCCTTCTGCGAAGCAGTAATGCTCGTGAAGAGGGAGGCGGCGCACGTGAGGGAGAGGGAGTATATGCGCCCTCATGGGCATGGCCTTAGTCGCCGCAAGAGACGGCCTGGGCGTCGGAAATCCCAGGATGATTCCCAGCCACCGTAGGCACGGGCTTACGGGCTGGACAGCGAGTAATGGGTAGCTCGCTGTCCGGTAAGGACCAAGCCCGGGTCGACGGCGCGTTGTGTTCCGCGCGCGCCACAAAGAGATGTCAGCAACAACTGTTGGGGCCCGCAAGGGCTGATGCCTGCCAGGGGTGCGGGTTGTTCGAAAGAGATACCGCGGCCCCTGGCACACAGGCAGCTGAGGGAACACGGGTGGGTTTTTGTCAGTAAAAGTCTGACACGCCCTCCTGCTCCACCTAGAGCGGGAGAAGTTATTTGATGATTTCCAACCCAATTAAAAAACAAAACCGGATGCAGCTGAATACCAGTATTTTACATGGAGCGACTGCCTATCTCACCTCCACATCTCAGTTAGTGGGTAACACGATTCACCGTGGTAAGACTGGTTGTTAGACTTTTGGGGTTTTGACTACCCGTCACTACTATCAAAGGTCTACGAATGACAGCCAAGACCGACGGCTTAACGTTCTTTCCGAGGCACGGAGGGGCCTTGGTATATTAAGATGGTCACCCATCCACGGACCATCAGCAGCAAGCCTAGCTTGACCTGAACGATTGACCCGTGCGGCTGCTATTACTTACCCACGAGCTCCTGACCGAATTGGTAAAGTACCACGCCCCCCTTATTGGTAACCTACCAGGTTACCTACATGGTTTATGTGAAATAAAATATTTTGATTTAGGGCACTTATGAAACGTCAGAAGCTAAGGGCACGGTTCCAATTAATTGTTTCCTACGGAGAAGAGCCGGCAAGAAACTTTGTTTGGTTACTCTTTTAAAAATAATTGACTTTTACAATGCTTTCAAATAACAGTGTTAATCGGTATGGGAGGACAGTGTAGACCTGTCAATAAGTACCAAGTACTTATTAAGAGAAATAAAAATGGAGAATAGGAAATGGCCTACAAATCTACAGTATGCAAGGCTTATTATACCGTTCTCATAATCACAATATATAAAAGAATCTACTTAAATAAAATATACATTTGATATTGTTGCTAGAAGTCTTATTTTGAGAGAGACTGATGCCATCAATATGATGTCATCAGTCTGAAGACTTAATTTTCTGTACCTTCCTCATTTATACTTGACTGCTGCGCTGCGTGTCGCGGGTTCGATTCCCGCACGGAATCAATATTGGTATGACCTACAAGTAGTGGTTCCGGGTCTGGCTGTTAGTGTATGTGAGTTTATTAAATATTTGTAAACGCACCCACAATCTAGAAGAAATTCCTAGTGTGAGGCAACGTTTTAAAAAAGCTTCAAAGCTGAAGAGTATGTTTGTTTGAATGCGCTAGTCTCAGAAACTGTCCCATTCTTTAGGAAGCCTAAAGGCTATTTAACATTGCGCTAGGACCCTTAGGGACCGACGAGAAAGACAAAAAGAACGCTAAATGAAAACGAAGTATTAACGCGAGCAGACGATGCAATGCGACGCGGTACATCGGAGAGCAAGAAATTTTGCAGAAACTTGTCCTACTATCCTCATCATTGCAGCCGAAAGACGTCCACTGCTGGATATAGGCCTCCCCCAGGCATCTCTACTTCGACCGGTCTTGTGCTTCCCACATCCAGAGAATTCCCGCGGCCTTCACAAGGTCATCGGTCCACCTTGTGGGAGGCCTTCCCAGTCTACGTCTTCTGGTACGCGGTTGCCACTCCAGAACCTTTCGGCCCCATCGGCCATCTGTTCTGCGAGCAATATGGCCTGCCCACTGCCTACTATCCTACTTTTCTACTATCCTACTATTCTACTATACTATCCTACTATTCTACCCTACTATTCTACTATCCTACTATCCTACTATCCTACTTATATTATTATAAATGTAAGTTTGGATGTTTGTTACTCAATTACGTAACAACGGCTGAAACAGATGTAGATTAAATTTGGCTCACAGATCAATTATAACCTGGATTAATACATAGGATACTTTTATCTCGGTAAAATGTTCCCGTGGGATCATAAAATCTTCGACCTGCACGCGAGGCCGCTAGCAAAAGCTAGTATATAATATTTCCGCACATATTCAGCAGTCGAAGTAAAACTGAAAAACCAACATTATTTTAGAGTTCAAAGACTTCTAAACATTTCCGAAGAAAAACATACATTACCACTAAGTACCGAAAAAGTATTTACTTTGCCTTTTAAAGTCAATTCTTGTCTTCCAAATGCTAAATAATCGCACAGTTTTACATTCGTAGATCTAACTCTAAAATATGTGGAGTTAAAACAGTCAATGACACTCTCAATGGTAAAAAGACTTTGAATTGCATATCTGAGCAATAAATAAAGTCAGAAGATACTTTATACATATATGTATGTATTACGACGTGTAATTTAAGATAAACTTCTATTATACTAATCTAACTATCTGGCTAACACTTGGGGATGTGGCTCAGTAATAACAGGCGCACTGGTCGATCGATAATGTTGTGCTACGCTTGCCGCGGTTGGTTTGTGGTTGGGTGACCATTTTTACATACCTAGACCCCTCCGTCCCTCGAAAAAATTGCACCTTAGGTACTTAAATACACATGATAACTCGTCTATTGAAATGTAAAATGATTGCATCACCTCCTCCTAAAGCGATTTGTGTAGTATTGTAGTGTCATAATAAGTTATAGTTATAGTTTTTTTACAGTTATAGTAGAATTTACAACTAATTACTAAGTTGGTCCCGGCCCGGCTGTCATTTGTGGATATTTGACAGTCGTTACGGATCATCAGAAGCCAGTAACAGAGGTCAAATACGCAGTCACTCCATGTAAAATACTGGTATTGAGCCCCATCTGGTAAGACCGGAAGCCGACGTCAACAAAGTTGGCAAATGGCTAGCGCAGGTAGATTCTGGCTGTTTCATTTGTCACTTTCGGTTGATGGCTCTGAAAGGTTACTAAAATCCTGATGGTGATTTAATTATAATGCTGCAAATACTGCACCATAAGAGTAATAAAAGAAATTCAATTTTATTTTTATCCGTACTCTTTTGCAGACAAAAATTCGATCACAATTTTAACGAACACCCATTGAACACAGTAGCTACGTTCAATATAAACACTTATATTGCTCACTATCGAATAACTCTTTACACTCGGTCGGCTTTTACAGCCAGCCGTCCCGATAATATTCGTCGATAACATTGAAAACTGTCTCGATTGTGAATCGAACCGTCGAGCCTTTGTCTCGATTGTGCCGAGTATCGATTAATATCGATGCGGCCGTCAAACTTTGTCGTACAATTAATTGTGTTTGATCTGTTTTGACAATGTTGAGTTGTTGTTATTAATGTTCTAATTTATGTAGGCATAGGACGCAGTTGGAAAGCTGTCTGTGTAATCTGAATGCTGAAAATACTGGTTGGTTGCTAGCATTCATCATAATCATAATCAGCTTATAAGGTTCCCACTGCTGGGACACAGGCCTCCTCTGTGAGAGCTAGTGGGCCTTAATTCACCACACGGGTGCAGTGCGGTTGGTGGATGTGACCTGTGTTCAAATTTTTAGTTCTAGGACATGCCGTTTCCCTCACGATGTTTTCCTCACCGTTTTGAGAACAGTGGCGATAAAATACTGGGTTGCTTCTCCTGTCTTGGTTCGAACTCAGGACCTATACAACTCGTAAGTTAGGGCCGATACCACTGGGCCACCACTGCTCTACCATTACCTTTTTTTTTAGACTGGCAAATCATCAAATAACTTCTTCCGCTCTGAGTGGAGCAGGAGGGCGTGTCAGACTTTTACTGACTAAAACCCACTCTTTTCCCTTCAGTTGCTTGTGTGCCAGGGGCCACGGTATCTCTTTCGAACAACCTGCACTCCTGGCCGGGATCGGCCCTTGCGGACCCCACCAGTTGGTGCTGACATCTCTTTGAGGCGCGCGTGGAACACAACGCGCCGTCCACCCGAGCTTGGTCCTTACCAGACGGCGAACTACCCATTACTCGCCGTCCGCAAGCTAGGGATATTCGATATACATCGATGCATCGAATTCACTCGATGTTTATAGTACGATGAATCGAATCGGTCCGATGCTTTGAAAAACTGTTGATTTACTCGACGCATCGATGTATTTTCATAAAACATCGAATAAATAGTAACCTACTAATGATTATACCTATTTATTACTATTTCAGCTGATTTCGAACAAAATAGAATTAATCAAATGAAACCTTCATTTTTTTTTGTTGGTGGCGGTAGTTGGCGGCTGTCGGCCGCTTACGAGGAATCTAGAAATTGACATTGGCAGCACTGACAGCAAGAGAGAAAAAACAGTTCGTTTGTTTTGTCTCTGGTCTGTTCATCTGTTGTTGTTGTGTGGTCCAACGATAGCATTCCTAAGGAGAGTTGAGGTCAGGCAGGTGGCCGGTCATAATACTTAGCCAAATCCTTTTGTAGCGTGTCTTCTTCTTCTACCTACTGGTGAAAGTAGAAGACAGGTTGCGCCGATCCTATATTAATTGGGATAAGGGCAGGAGAATGATGATGATGTTCTTTGAAAATAAACAACTTTTACGGGTAGTCACAGAATTTATTTTATTCGATTTATCGGTGTTTTTTTGTGGTTTTTTTATGGTTTTCCGAAGTTTCGACACCTTTGCAGGAGCCGTGGTAAAACTTGTTTTATTTCAAATAACAGTACGCGCGACAATCTTAGATCTGCATATTGATTGTACCTTTCGTAATTATTCTAACAAAGAATATTGTCACATTGTCTTTATTTTTGAATAAACTACAGCTGAATCAGCGAAGCTTTGCATGAAATGTATTTTTTTTCTCTTAGGTACCTTGAACATCCTTAGGTAACAAGCGTACGGAAGAAAAGTGTTGTAAGAGTACTAGTAGACCATTAAGAATTATGGGTTGTTTTTATGGAGTGTCAGAGGGCTGACTTTATAATGCAATGTTACAAAAAGTACTCGATTTTGAGAAAACATCGATGTTTTTAAACGATGCATCGAAAATTATCGATACATAGGATCGGAAAAAAAATCGATATATTTGCGAAGTGGACACCCCTACCGTAAGCCTACCATTACCTCTATAGCATTTAAAATGTTAGTATTTTGCCGTTTGTACTTTTCTAGTCAATGGAGGTTTTGCGACTCAAGTAATTGTGCGCTGTTATTAGTTTGTAATAGTAGTTTATGAAATGGTTGCTTAATAAAACACGAGTTTAAGGGTCGGATTTTTAATAATATCTCACGAGTGTTTTAGTACATAGTTATGTACAGTTTCATACTCTCCTTTATCTACTCTCACACATTGGGATTCTGATGGGGCCCAGAAGTGCCGATGCCTGCCAGGGGTGCAGGTTGTTCGAAAGAGTTACCGCGGGCCCTGGCACACAGACAACTGAGGGGACACGGGTGGGTTTTAGTCAGGAAAAGTCTGACACGCCCTCCTGCTCCACCCAGAGCCGGAAAAGTTATTTGATGATTTCCCAACCAAAAAAAATCACTTTGGGATTGAACCTACTAAATAAAAGATCAAAGTTAAAAAGTAAGAAATAGTTTTGTAATGCTATAAAATGGCGCGCCTCGCGTACACATTAAATTTAAAAAAAAAATATGGTAACTCCTTGGATTTGCCCTGTATCGTATTGGTAAAAAAAATGTTTTTAAACATGACAAATTGTAAGAATATTATGAATCTATTTTTAAATGTAGGATTCGTGTTTAGAAATTTTGTCAATGTGAACTTGTTTTGAACTTTGTAATTCGAATTTTAGAGACTAAATTAAATATTTTTCAAAATCTTTGGAGAAGGCACACAGGCATACTCTAAATTAGTAAATCTGAACAGTTCATCAAATGTTGTGTGTAGCATTATTTTATCGTAAGATAAACAAACAATGGTGATGATTCTATGGGCACCAACTAAACTTAATTTATGTTGTTGCTATCTTTTTCCTTCTAATAAAAGAAGAAAGAACTGTCAAATGTTGTTGAACTATGACGAATGAAATTAAATTCGTTATGCTTAAAATCCCATCATCTGAAAACAGAGAATTTCCGTTTGCGTACCAATTTTTGGAGCACGTAATGCATTGAGCACCAACGTATTCCTTTGGTGCTCTTGGTGCTCAAACGGGAATACTTCCTAATAACTTATAATTTATTAACCTGTCACCTACACCCCTACCATGCACCTATGAAGACAAACCCTGAAGATAAACGTTCTTTCCCAAAGGTTTACGAAAAACCGACCCAGCCTCAATTTGTCTCAATCATACAGAAATAGACGATACAGAGAGCTTAGAAGTAAAAAAGATACGTTTTAAGGGTATTTTAAAATGCGCTCAGTCCTTTTTTCTGCCGACCCTAACCGACCGCCCTTTTTGCATCGCGCTCCTGCCTAGCTAGATTGGAACGCACTGGATCGTTCAGTGTGATGTTCGTAAGTGTGACACGTCCTAACTGACGCAATGTAACACAGGACGTGTAGGTATACATCATACATAATAAGGCAATAACGTTCCCACTACTCTGATATGCGAGGCCAGTGAGGGGTTGGTAGATGTCACATGTCTTCGAATTTTTGGTTCTAGGACATGGCCGGTTTCCTCACGATGTTTTCCTTCACCGGACGTTTAAGACATTGGACGTTCCTACTGTAACATTTAATTTTAGTTACGTTTCACATATTTATTCGGACCCACTTTTTTGATAGACACGTGGATCTGAAGCCCTATTAAAGTGTAATTTAATCATTTAAATGAAAATGAAATTTTCCACTCAACAAAGTTCTTCAGTTATCGATTAATTAGGTACACGTGAGTACAACGTTAATTAGGTGAGTCTTTTGAACACGACTCAATTCTTGTTAGACCAATTTTCTTGGAACACTCTAGCTCTTGAATAACAAGATAGCTCTAATAAGGACCCTGTTACATAATAACCTAATTTCAGGTATTTTGAGTAATAAACATGTTGCTTGTTGTTGTTGAGAATGATGATGGCTATGACGTAATATGGATACCTAAATAAGTACCCACTACATACCTCTGCCCAACCCCTGGCACACAAGCAACTGAAGGAACACGGGTGGGTTTTAGTCAGCAAAAGTCTAACACGCCCTCCTGCTCCACCCAGAGCGGGAGAAGTTATTTGATGATTTACCACCAAAAAAAAAACAGGTGTGAATTGTGATGTTATGTGGTACCTATGTTAGAATATTAAAAAATCACCTATTTGATCCGTGTAACTTGACGTCACATATTTAAATTTAAGCAAATAACCTCTGGCTAGATATTAGACGAGACGCTTCATAAGTTCATAGCTTTGCGATTAACATTCATCCTTTCTGCTCCTGGACTCCTGGTATCATAAAGTCCAAACTAGCACATACATTCAGGGAAATTATTTTTTTATGAAATTGACAACACATACTACGGCAATTCTTAAAACAGTCCTAGAATGGCACTATAGTGATTTTAATACACAGACAATTTACCTTTTAATTATTGGATTGGTCCACCTGTCAGTCTCCACATTCAGTAGTACCTTTTACTATCATTTTATACAGAACTCGTCAAATGGCTTGCTCTTTGTAATCATTAGCCTAACCTTTCATTCCTGCTTCTGAGAATGGTAGAAATATTACACCAGCGTGTCCTATAGACGTCATAAAAAATTACCCAGTGTGTGAACGATGGACGTAAATGGAACCGAAACCTGACGTTATATGAACCCTTGTCATGTATACGGATTTCAAGAGAAATGGACAGACCCTGTATGAAAGAAAGTACAGATGAATGGATATGCTTTGATGTATTGAGACTTTTAGTTGTACCTAGAGGTCTACAAAGATTTGACAAAGACTTTTTTGATCCTTAGGCTGTTTGTCAAATCTTTTTCGAAAGACTATTTGGTGGAGAATTCTTGAACCTGATTTTGTTTGATTTTTGTTTTTCGTCAGCTATGGATCGAAAGGCACAGAGGATGTCATTCAAGTAGTTAATTATTTATTGATGTATATCAATAAATTGACACTGTTTTTATGCATTTTTCTGTTTCCTAGAACTCGATCGCAACGCCACCTACCGGGCTCAATTATGAATCTGAACCATCCAGAAACCCATTACAAAAAATAATCATCAAAATCGATCCAACAACTTAGGAGGAGTTCAGTGACATACACACGTACGGAAGAATATTATGTATAGCTAAATGATAGCTTAGTGTATGACGAAATTTCGCTTTGCTCAGTAAGCAAGATTTTTGCATACTTAAAGTACCGTCGGGAAAATATATAATATTTGATGAACAAATTTCTTAAAGAATATTGAGAACGGATCAAATACAGCAGACTTGAATACTCAGTTACGTAATTCAATAAAACTCAAAGCAAAAGAATAGTTTTAAGTAAACAAAAAGTTTTCTAACTTCTATTAAAAATCAAATCCATGATTGACTCTAAGAAAAATATCGTAGTTTGGTCTTTGGGCATGGTACGTCATAACATAAATGAATATTCTTCAGTGATCTATTTTCTAGCTACGATTGGCGCGGTTGGTCCGTAGATGGGTGACCATCTTTACATGCCAAAACCCCTCCGTGCCTCGGAAAGCATGTCAAGCCGTTGGTCCCGGCTGTCATTCATGGATCTTTCGAAGCCCGAAAGTCTGACAACCAGTTTTACCAAGGAGTACCGTACTACCCAGTAACTGGGTCGTGGACTTGTGGAGGTCAGATAGGCAGTCGCTCCATGTAAAATACTGGTATTCAGCTGTATCCGGTTAGACTGGACGCTGACCCCAACGTAGTTGGGAAAAAGGCTGGGCAGATGATGATGATGACGATGATGATCTATCTCCTGACATGAAGCTTTCTTATTTTCCAAGATAACAAATCAACTAGAAAATAATATATTCATGCTACTAAAGATGTCGCTTGCCATTAAGACGGGCCCATTGTTTTTTTTTTTGGCTGGTTAATCATCAAATAACTTCTCCCGCTCTGGGTGGAGCAGGAGGGCGTGTCAGACGTTTACTGACTGAAGCCCACCAGTGTTCCCTCAGTTGCCTGTGTGCCAGGGGCCACGGTATCTCTTTCGAACATCCCGCACCTGGCAGGCATCGCCCCTTACGGACCCCACCAGTTGGTGCTGACATATCTTTGAGGCGCGCATGGAACACAACGCGCCGTCGACCCGGGCTGGATCCTTACCGGACAACGAGCTACCCATTACTCGCCGTCCACAAACTCGCGCCTATGGTGCCCGGGAATCTGCCTGGGATTCCCAACGCCCAGGGCGACTCCCGCGGCGACTAGGGCCATGAGGGCGCATGTACTGCCTCTCCCTCACGTGCGCCGCCTCCCTCTTCTCGAGCATTAATGTATCGCAAAAGGAAGTGACGGCTACCCATGCACTCTCGCTCCAAGAAGGGCCATTGGGTCGTAAGTTTGGCCCATTGGTCGTCTGACATGCAACAGATGTGTCCAGCCCAATTCCGTTCCATTTCCATCCATATTCAGAACCTCATGCTCACCAGTAGTTCTTGCGACCACTAGTCCAACGAGGCAGTTCCAAGTTTAGATATTCCTTATAAAAACCATATGGCTGACTCAAACTAAAATTGCATTCTACAATTGCATTAATAACATTTTTCCGTGAAAAATTTACAGGAATCTAGTTGAGAATCAATAGAATTACCTATCTTCAAGAAAACAACATAAAAACTCAACATAAACACAATATTTCAAATGATTTTCAGTAAAATTGTGTTAAAACAAGATCAAAGGAATTCGGACACAGTTCGAGTTTTTAATTAAAACTTTAATTTAAAAATTAATACTAACGAGCCAACTCGAGGCTGAGATAAATCATAAAGTCGGCGAGACAGTTTTTGTACCACTTTGACAACAGCTTGTTGATTTGCCTGTTTACAAAATATTTTAGATATAGTATCATCCTACAACTTTTAGTAACGAAATAATTAAGACCTAACTTAATGCGGCTTCAATATCAGTGGAAATCTTGCGTGGAGTTTCAGGCGGGATCAATCAATGTTACATTCCAGTAGCAATTATACATTTTTAAACGAAAACAAAAAAGAAGATTCGGCTTTAGTTTTATTTTCGGCCGAAAACATTTAAAATATTAATATATCCGCTGTTCCGTGTGGTGCCGGACGTTAAAGAGTAGCGCCGCCGTCCCATTTCTTCCCGTGGGTGTCGTAGAAGGCGACTAAGGGACTTACTAGAGAACGGGCAGCAGCGTTCTCTATGCATTTTACCACCATACTGCGATCGCCAGCCCGCCGGCCAAGCGTGGCGATTATGGCAAAACCCCCCTTTTTGGGAGACCTATGTCCAACAGTGGACGTCTTTCGGCTGATGTGATGATGATGATGATCCGCTTTACATTAACATCTTGTTTTTTTTACACCTACGGAGCCAATAAATAAGGTTTAGAAATAAAACTCGGTAATTCAATTAAGCGGTACCAACATTTGTGTAGTTCTTGTTGTATTGATTGATAATATTACAACGCTCTACTTCGTGTAAATAATTCCATCACCACTGAAAGAAAGAAAGAAAGAAAAAGTATTTATTAGAAACACACAAACACAACACAAACAACACAACACAAACAACAACACAACACACACAAACACAAACAACACAAACTTAACTAAATAACATACTTAATAAAATATAAATTAAAATTAAAGAAAAACAAAAAGTAAAAATAAAAAACGAAGTCCCGTACGAGGCCAAAAGGCCCGTATCTCAACATGATGCTGCGACATTTTAAAAAAAAATGTCGCAGCGCTGGTATTCTGATGGGGCCCACTGTGAATGGCTGTGAATGGGGCCCACTGCTGTCAAAACGGTGAAGGAAGACATCGTGAGCAATCCTAGAACCAAAAACTCGAAGACATGTGACAGCTACCAACTCGCTCTGGGCCCGCTTGGTAGATTACAGCCCATTCCCACTCGATGAGATAAGGCCTGTGTCCTATCAGGAATATTTTAGGCTAATTATGCATTATCTACTACTATAAAATACTTTACAATGTTAGTTTTCATGTCATTGTAAATATAAAATTCATCAATGTCAACGTGTACCGTACTGTATGTAAATTCCGAACTAATCTTGGTCAGATCATCGGAGGACCATGTAGATTGTGTGTCCGAAATAGTCCTTTTTTTTTCTGGGTGGGAAATCATCAAACAACTTCTCCCGCTCTGGGTGGAGCGGGAGGGCGTGTCAGACTTTTACTGACTAAAACCCACCCGTGTTCAGTTGCCTGGGTGCCAGGGGCGGCGGTATCTCTTTCGAACAACCCGCACCCCTGGCAGGAAACGGTCCTTTGAGGATAAAAACCACACAGGTTTGAGTGGACCTGTATTAATCTCTAACCGGGGACAAATTCCTACCTTTGTACCTATACTTAAAACACATTACGAGGACACTGAACTCTTATCATTAGGTTTAACATAACATAGGGGATTCAATCTATATTTAGCTGAAAGAACATTGTAAGGGAAGGTTCTCGTAATACAATCGAAGATGCTGTGTAATGTCCTGTGAACACAAGATAAGTGACGACACTTTACAAAGTTTACAACAATGTAGAATGTTGAAATAACTCCCACGCATTCTAAAGGAGTTTCTCATAACTACACAGATAAATTATTTATATTTTCCATTATCTCTCAATGAAATAGGTAACAATAAACTGATTGTAAAATGGACTTCTTCTTGAAAGTTCTTTCTGCTAAAATGATGGAAAATGGTTCACTACGTAATTACGTTTACACACCAATAAAATTTCCAAAATCTAGTGCCCACCTTATTAATTAAGTTGAGATATCTGCGTTTGATATTTCACCACATACGCTTCACTTCTTCTCAGCGTGTCGATGGCAAAAATAATACAAACAAATAAATAAGGAATCCCGTTCGCTGTCGCAGCCATTAGGTCCTCACGTGTGCAGGTGACAGGGCATGCGATGCAAGATGGGAGGTGGGCCATTGTCTGTGGAGACCCGCCGCAAACACACTAGAGGTTTGTGCCGTCTATGTACGACTGGAGGTTTTCCTTTCTGCGGCCTACTTGGGTACGAAGTCTATTTAAGGTTTTACAAGTAAGCCACGGTAGCATGGAGGCTCTCTGATAGTTCAATAAAGAAATCAGGAGGCTTAACTGTAAAAGTACACAATTTACTGTAGGAACAACACGGTACGAATCCTAATCTAATACCTTTAAACGAGCAATTCTTATATATATATATATATGTATTATGTACGTATTTTATCTGAATCTCGGAAACGGCTCCAACAATTTTAATTAAATTTAGTATGCAGGGGGTTTCGGGGGCAATAAATCGATCTACCTAGGTTTCATTTTTAGAAAACGTCAAACTAGATATTAAGTTCTTCATCGGCAAGGTCTCAATTTCTCTAAGATAGATGCGTTTTAACTTACTGACTTATCAATAAAGTAACAATACTATCGTTCTAAAAATGTGTATAGGAATATAAAGAATTGAATAAAAATTGAACATCTGACTGAAACTTAAAAAAAGTGCAATTTTCCTCCATCTCGTTCTCGCTCACGCATTATTTTCTATATCCGTCTCTATCGTCACCCGTTGTACAGCGGCTTGCTCTCGTCCATAGCAAGCGGTGCCACGTGACCTAAAGTGACGAAATTACGGGATCGCTATTGTATGAATTTTTAGTTCCCGATTATGACGTTTTGGCGCGCGGGTTAATTTAGAACATTTATTTTTAATTGTAATACAAAGGTAAAAAAAAGCGTTTTTGTTGTTTGAATGTTACGGTGAATTAATAATTTACCCGTAGTGTTACTACATTTTTTGGCAATAGTAGACACTATATTCAATAGCGAATCACTGAAGAAGGGAAGCCGGTAGGAGTCGTATTACATGGTCATTTCGCCACTAAAGTTCTTACAGCAGCGACACTGACAGGTACTCCATACTCCATCTTTTAGAAACCATAGCATGCCACATTTGGCCCAGTGATCACAAGTACAACTATTGAACAGAGTCCCCAGGTTTGAATCCCAGGTCAGGCAAAGTGTTATCTTTACGCAATATGCACCGTGTCAAGCTATAGACTTTTGCTCTTTTCTTGCATTTGCACTATCAACTCAACTGCAGTAAACTTCCCTGTTAGCCAACCTTGATGTTGTACACACACTACACACTAACAACATATTTTCCCGCTACTCCTCGTCATCCTGCCATGTTATATTTACTCCATTAATCGCACAGCTTCGAGGTCTCTCTCATTATATTGACAGAAGGGATCGGTAATGACTTTGTGTACAATGTTTTGGTTTATCAATAGGTACATGTTGACGCTCTAGAACACAGATTTGAATTTTACCTAGATAGGTCGGAGTATACGGTCGGTTATTTGAAAATATTTTAGTTTTAGTTTAAAAAAATATTTTTTTTGATCGTGCTCTTTTTGAGCTCGCTTTGCTTGCTCTTATCACACCATAATTGAAATCTGAGGGCAACGTTCAGTCTGATCTCAGTCTCAATCTGTCAAAAATACCTCAAGTTGCCCAACATTTTTGACAAGTTATTGACATTTGATTGTCTCTGAGATGAGACTGCGACTAGATTTTGAACGATTTTAATTACGAGAATTGGCCTTCCTAGGCTGTGTCCTTGTGTTACTTTTAATACAGTACCCTATAAAAGATGTAAATATCTACTTAAGCTAATCAGAAAAACGGTTGACATATCTTGTTTCTGTTATATGGGATTTAAACTAATTAATAACTGGCGTAATGTGGGCGAACTATAGGTACACATCTGCCCAACCGTTTGGGAGAAACAAGTCGTGATGTTATAATGTCAAGTAGGTATAGAACTCCAAGATCTACCTGCACTTAACCGACTTAAAGAGCCATTATCTCTAATATTTTCCATAAATAACAGGAAAACACATTAAACTCGTGCCAGTCCTATAAATTACAACGCAAAACAATACTTATACCTAATGGTTTAATTTCCGTTATCACCTGAAAACGTTAAATCACGCCTATGAAACCAGTATAGAGGTCGTTGGCCGCATCTTCTTTGTTAAAGTCATTACCCTTTAGCCTGTCGACTGCGGTATAATGAAAATTCAAAATATTACAGGAACGTAAAAGTTGAAACTAAGCCCGCATTCCCACGGACATAATAAAATTGCGGTGGGATTTTATTACATCCGTGGGACCGTGGGCTAAGTTTTAAAGTTTTAACCTGTAGAGATAAATGTTCTCACACAAAGGGTTAAAGTGTCTCAATCATCCAAAAATATATACAGAGATCGTAGAAGTAAAATAGATACCTTAAAAAAAACCTACGTTTAAAACCCGCCTTTTTTACCTACCCTTTAAAATACTATCAATTTTCAAAAACTTCGTGAGGAGATCGGCATGTCCCTGAACCAACAAATTTGAAACCGAGTGATCTACCATCATCTACCATCCCGCACTGCTATGTTATGTGCTTTTTTTAAAGCATACCTAACTTTCATCGTATAAACATCATCATCATCATTTCAGCCTAAAAGACGTCCAGTGCTGGACATCGGCCCCCCAAGCTCCTCCACTCGACCGGTCTTGTGCTACCCACATCCAGCGGATTCCCGCGGCCTTCACAAGGTCATCGATCCACCTTGTGGGAGGCTTTCCCACTCTACGTCTTCTGGTACGCGGTCGTCACTCCAGAACCTTCCGGCACCATCGGCTATCTGTTCTGCGAGCATGTGCCCTGCCCACTGCCACTTAAGTTTGGCAATTCTTCGGGCTATGATGGTTGCCTTGGTCTCCTGCGGATCTCTTCATTCCTGATTCGATTACGTTGGGAAACTCCGAGCATCCCTATGCTTGGAGTTTCCCAACGTAATCGAATCAAGAGGAGAGAGGTAGGAGACGGTAATGGAGCCCTCTCCATTACCCTTTGGGTGACTTTAAGCCTTCTGATAAGACCCATTGTGAAACATACCTACTCATATTGTGCGTAAGCAAGAACATTTAGAATAGATCGATATCATCTGCCTAGCCTTCCGCCAACTACGTTAGGGTAATTTTTTTGTGCATTGGATATTCGCACTCCGTAGCGCTGACAGGTGAAAATCGAAGAGTGTGTATTTTCTACGCGCTGGATGTACGTTGTTGGATTCTCAATGTTCAATTCAACACATAAAGTTGAAAATCCAGTACGCAATAAAATCCTGCCACGATATCACTCACACTTACACCACACACTTACTCACTTTAACTGTATTGTATCTATGTCATTTATTTTCTTTGTTCTCACATTATTGTAAATTTAGTTAATCATACGGAACTTCTGAATTTGTAACAATCTTGCGCTAGCAGAATTATTAACTTTGTGTACTTTTTGGGTCACCAAGATACAGGCTGTGCCTAGTTTGGGACCCGCTGCTTAATCTGCGTAAGTCTTCTGTGAGCGAATGTTTCATACCATGTAAAACCACTTTGCATATTTAAGAACCTTGTGTAAGCTAAATAAATGAATCCTACCAAAAACATTTTTATTTAAAATGTTGCCGAGACGAGACCATATGTTATCAGATCTCATGTAGAGCTAAGCTTCTAACACTACACGCCCTAACTCTACAAGGCTTAACTTCACAAACTCTACACCTAAGTTGAAATATGCGGCTTGGCCATTTCACTACATTCACATGGGCGTGAGGTAAAAAATGTATCCACTGTTCATCACTTTTCTGTTATACAATAGTTCTTGTAGTAACGAAACGGCCACCTACAGGCTGCCTTGCCTACAGCAATGACATACACACTGTTCACAGTCCAGCACCCTAATTGTAACACTATTAATCAAAATCTGAATAATTTATTAGGAAGAACGGGGTTGACAATCTATGACATGTTATTTATTTTTATGATCCTCTCGCGGTTAATATTGTTTATTTTATAAATATTATTCCCTTGAAAATAACGTTCGTTAAATAACTTACAAAGGTATAGTTAGCCGTAAGCAAAGAAAAACTAATAAACAGTTTGGATGACATCTGCCATAGATGGTGTTTGAGCTAAAATATTTATATAGAAAATAATTTGATTGTTACAAATTTAAAACTGTTTTATATTGTACAAAAATACCAAGATTCCGAGTACTCATTTAACTGTTAAAATCTTTTATTGAAAGTCGGTTGAAAAATTCAACCCCAATTTTGTTTGCAATCTCTTTTTTGATGACGCGAAAAAGAAATCCATAGCTCCATCCGTCATTGAGAGCGAAAATTGAGACTGAGACGCTACGCCCAGGACGCGACGCCAGTTCATGTGTCTCCCGGCAACTGTTGCCAGGGCTGCGCCAAAATGCATCGGTGGCGCAGCGCCCTAGGCCGCCAGCGCGACTGCGTCGTTCCCGTCATCGTCAACCGTCGTTGTCATCGGTGTCACATAGACATTTTAGTGTTTTATTCGTTTAGTTTGTTTTTTACATTATTTTTGTTACGGTATAATATTTAAGTTTAATCTAAATGCTTAGTGGCAGCAGCGATGTGGTGGATAATAGTGCTTGTCAACCTTCAACATCGCTGACCATCCTGGAGAGATGTCCGCTGTGTACCCAGGCACGATTTTTCAAAGGTAAGCGGGGTCTGAATGTGCATATTGGAAAAGTACACAGACCACAAAATGCTCTCACTTCGGACCCTGTCTTAACTTCTAGTCCTACAACACCAGCTACATCCACTGTTGACCCGTTTTGGAAAACCCTCTCAAAATTCAAAAACTCTGTTCCTGTTTTAAAGCGAGTTCCACGGGGGGCTAGACCTCTTGTGGCACAACACCTAGCAGGCTGCGTTCGTCTTGCCGCCCGGGAGAACTCACAAAGTGCTTGGGAACAGCTTCTCACCTTCCCTTACCGAATCCTACATGTACAAAAGAATTTGGCAACCAAAAAGACATTAACTGCACAAATTAAAGAAAACTGTAATGTTTCGGCTCATAATTTGGATTTAAAATTACCGACACAGCGATATACCTCTTCAAGAGGTATATCCCATCTTGTAGAGTCTAAGTTAGCGGAAGGTGACATTAGCGGAGCAGCCAGGATTCTTTTCAGTAGTGATGTGGTGGCACCGTGTTCTCCAGAAACGCTCGCAGTTTTGGAAAGCAAACACCCTGCCCCAGCGGATGGCCTTTCTTTTCCCGACCCCCCTGACCCGGATAATCACTCCGTCACCATTTCAGGTCGCGAGTTAGTCACAGCCGTCTGTTCCTTCCGGAGTGGCTCCGCTGGCGGCCTCGATGGTCTGAGTCCTCAGCACCTAAAGGATCTTCTCTGTTCAGGCGCCGGGGAAGCTGGTGAGTTGCTCTTGAAGGAACTCACGGCTCTGATTAACCTAATGCTCTCCGGCAAGGTGAACGAGGCCGTCATCGACGTTCTGTACGGGGCCAATCTATGCGCCCTGCGTAAGAAGGATGGCGGCATTCGTCCTATTGCCGTGGGAACTACCTACCGGCGTATGGCAGCCAAAATTTGTTGCAAAATTTATGGTGAGGTGGTTTCGGAAAAATTTCAGCCCCTTCAGCTAGGTTACGGCTCCAAAGGGGGCTGTGAGGCTGCCGTACATGCCTTGTCCACCTACCTAAATTCCGGCAAAGGAGAGGTCATCCTGAAGGTTGACATAAAGAATGCCTTTAATTCAGTTAATAGGGACACCTTGCTGGCAGAAACTAAAAAAGAAATACCCCAAATCTATAGTTTCCTTTGGCAATGTTACAGACACCCAACTAAATTACTATATCAGGACGACCTTTTGGAATCTGCTGTTGGCTGCCAACAAGGTGACCCCCTCGGACCAGTGATTTTCAGTTTAGCCATTCATCCAATTATTCGACAGCTAAATTCCAAATTTAATGTTTGGTATCTTGACGATGGAACTTTGGGAGGCGATGTAGAAACGGTCTTAAATGACTTAAAATCATTAAAAAATGAACTTCACTCGATTGGCCTTGATCTTAACCTTTCGAAATGTGAACTTTACATAACGGACAGTACTGACAGACATCTGACACTTTCTAAATTTAACGCAATAGCTCCAGATATTAAAATAATTGAAAAAAGCTCTCTTCGTCTCCTTGGGTCTCCAATCTTTGAGAATTGTTTTCCCTTTTTTATTGAGGAAAAAATTCAAAATTTCAACGACGTTTCGGAAAGATTGTTCCAAATTAATATGCATTCGGCCATCACCTTAATTCGCTATTGTTGTTTTGGTCCCAAATTAACATACTTTCTTCGCGCTTCCCATTTATGGAAGCACACTCACCTATTAGACAGAATGGACCAAATTATCCGGCACACACTAACTTCGATCTTAAATGTGACCATGGACGACCGAGCTTGGGCACAAGCTACTCTTCCCATTCGCATGGGAGGCCTCGGCGTCCGCAAAATTTCTAGTATTAGTTTACCGGCTTTCATATCCTCGGTCCACGGCACTGAGAAATTAATCAGAAAAATCCTAGCTTCCACGCTGATTGATTTCGACGTGCCGTGCTTCACCGAGGCTATGGATGCCTGGAGACTCGCTTGCCCGAACTCTGATCTACCCGATAAACCATTTTCCCAGAGACGGTGGGATGAGCCACTCTGCAGAGTAGTACAAGACAATCTACTTAACACGTCTGCTACTACTGCGGAGCGTGCGCGCCTGCTGGCTGTGGGTAAGTGGGAATCGGGTCTGTGGCTTCATGCACTACCGTCGTCGAACATAGGCACTTTGTTCGACGACACCACTTTCCGCCTCGCTGCTTCTCTGCGACTGGGTGCTCCTTGTTGTTCTCCTCATCGCTGTCACTGCGGCGAAGTTGTCAACAGTCTAGGACACCACGGCCTGTCCTGCAGCCGAAGCGCGGGCCGCTTAGCGCGGCATGCAAACATTAACGACATCATCCGACGAGCTCTTGTTACCGTCGGCGTTCCAGCTGTATTAGAACCCAGTGGCTTGGCACGCGACGATGGCAAGAGACCGGACGGAATGTCTTTATTTCCATGGAAGTTGGGTAGGCCTTTAGTGTGGGATGCAACGTGTGTCGATACTCTTGCGCCATCCCATCTTCCTGGCTCGGGGTGCTGTGCTGGCGCTGCCGCTGCGGCTGCGGAAAACCTCAAGCGGCGAAAGTATAATAACCTAATTGGCAATTATATTTTCGAGCCGTTTGGGGTTGAAACCCTCGGGCCGTGGGGTCCGAGTGCTCATGGTCTCTTTAGGGAAATCTCAAAAAGGCTGGTTGCAACTTCCCGTGACCCAAGGGCTGGTTTGTACCTTGGCCAGCGGATAAGCATTGCCATACAACTTGGTAATGCTGCCAGTCTCTTGGGAACATTACCAGTCGACAGCGATGCGGATGAATTTTTTGATGCCATTTTTTAAGTTGTGAATAGGTTTAATTAAGTTAGTTTTTATTTGATTACTTATATATTTAATAATTTATAAGGTTATTGGTAATCCATTCTTTCACATGTTCTAAAAAATTGTCTGCTTAGCAACGTAAATAACGCCATGAATGTTGTGGAACTGTCAAAATGAAAGCGATTCCTACTGATAGTGTATAGTGTGTGTAGTGTGTGTGTGTGGATGTGTGTAGTGTGTGGATGTGGCTGTGTGTGTGTGTGTGTGTGTGTGTGTGTGTGTGTGTGTGTGTTTGTGTAGTGTGTGTGTCCTCTGAACAAAGCCTACCGAAGATGACAAGTAAAATGTATTATTATTCCTATTCATTATAATCAGTCTATAGTGCTCCCGCTGCTCTCCTCTACTCTTCAAAAGCTAGTGGGCTATATATAATCTACCACGCCGGCCCAGTGCGGGTTGGTAGATGTCACATGTCTTCAAATGTCTTATATAAATATATTTCTATTAAAACAATGCTTTATTCGCCTACCTTTTCTCTTACAATTTCACAGGTCATTTACTAAACGATCACTCCGGCAAAATATTTGTACTTCAACAGGAAAGTGAATACATTCCTTTTGACCACTACGAAAGGTTTTGTATAAAAATGTCTCTGAATATAATAAAAATATAACCCTATAGAGTAGTAAAACGGGTGTTATTTGATAAAGTCTCTTTTTATTTTCTTGTATCGGTATGATGAAACAATACTTGGAGGATATAAAAATGGACACGTGTATATTCTCATCCTATATTTATAAGAAAACGCAATGTCTTTCTGAGCCTTTTTTAACACGCTTTTATTAGCTTCACCTGTATATATTAGTAAGCATGTTTGTTTGTTTGTAACCGACTCCTTTTTTTACTTAATTTTGACCCACTTTAAACGGTCAGATTCCATTTAAACTTTGTAGACTTATCGAGGACCGATGAAAAATAAAATATTTTAAAAAAGAATTGAAAAAAATAGAACTGAAAAATCACGCTTTTGTAGAACTAAAAATAGAAAATAAATAATAGTCTAAAAAAATCGCGGGCTAAATCAATTACGAAATGCGACACAGCTAGCACGGAAACGAAAAGCTAACTCACAAAGCAGAAAAACAAATTAATTCTATTAAAAAGCGTGGGGTGCTGGATATTAATTGATTATAAAAATACCTCAAAAACCACCCCACGCTTTTTAATAGAATTTATTCCGAGGCACGGTAGGGTCTTGGTATGTAAAGATGATAAATGAGCTATACAAGCCCTTGAACCAATAGCGTCATCATCTAAACTAAATGTTTACATATGTAAACTTATGATTGAACATAAATCCCAGTCGTAGGTAAACATAAAGGTCATAAAATTAGAAGAACTACGCCGATCGAGGTATAATGTGCTTATTCAGATTCTTACTACGTAAGTTTGCTTGCCAAGCGATCGGTCCGCAGTATTCCCTGTTGGGATCTTCAAACGAGATACGTTTTTGTCAGATAAAAGAAGGCATGACTTCGAGGCTATTTGCTTAGAGTACATAAACTGCTGTGAAGTACGGGGTAGTACATTGTGCAAGAATACTTACAGAAAATGGAAGTGAGAAAATAAATTCTCGATACTCAATATCTTTATTGCTTTACCATAACGTGTACTTAGGTGGTAACTATAAACCGAGAAATTTTAATGGTTGTTATCCCGCGGCCGAACAACTTGCCATAAGGAGTACTTTCGAAGCATAGAGTAAAAGTAAAAAAATATTCATCAACTCGATAAAAAACTACTCAATAGTAACACTAGAGGTAACTTGTAGGTACTACTCGAATCGCACGCACCGCCGACAAAGGGAACAGCGATGCATAAATGTTCAAAACAAAATAAACTCTCCCACGTGGTGATTTTACACAATGGTTAATCCACCAGTTTTTGTTTCTAATATTTTATTTATATATAAAACGATTGTATTACCAAGACAAAACCATTTCGCTGCGGGAAAACAACTATTAAAATTTCACGGTGTATAATTGAGATCATTATGGACCTTATACGGCACAGCAAAAGGGTAGGAGAGAGGAAGCCCTGTTTTAGGAGATTATGAATAATTATCATTCAATCAATTATCATATTATTTATTAATTCCTTTAATTAATAAATACATAGTTACATTTTTAAATATTAGAATATAAAATATACAAAACATTTAAAATTTAAAAAATAGTAGCCCACCGGTATCGGGAACAGGGTCCAAGCCACTGGTAGTCAGGGTTTCAGAGAGAGGAACCTCCTAACAATGCGATCCGTGTCCATGAGTACCGCTTTCTGGATCAAGCCCTTGATCTAGCTGCCCAACGAGAGCCTCCTTAGGTTGTTGATCGAGGCTCTTTGCTACCAAACCATTGGCTGTTATGACTACCGGTACAATGATCGCTGAGTCCACATCCCACATGTCGACAACCTCGCGAGCCAAGTCAAGATATTTATTTATTTATTTATTTTATTATTTATGTACACACAGTAAAATACATACAAGATATGGCATAATTAAACAAGAGTACAAAGGTACTGCTTATTTCTTTAGAAATTTCTTCCAGCAAACCTGCGAAAGGAGAAATGAAAAAGAAATGTAGACAATAGTGTGTGAGAACAAGAAGAGAAAATATGAATATGTGACGTCTTAAACTAAAATATACTTACACATAAAATGCAGGAAATTAACATATACATAAATAAATACGTAATGATAAAATATATAAACATATAAACATATAGATAAATATATATATACATATATACTTAAATATACATACATACACAATTAAGAGGAAAGGTAATGCTCTTTTACTCGACATTTGAACAGAGAAATCGTTTTTAAGTCACGAATGCTCGGCGGAAGTGAGTTCCACAATCTTACAGCATGTACAGAGAAGGAATAAGAATAATAACTAGTTTTATGGGGATGGGATTTAAGGAGGGATCTAAGGTGTGATCTACACGGTGCGTCACTAGGACGAGCGTAAGAAAAACGCTCACGCAGGTAGGAAGGATAAGAAGGGTTGTGTAAGATGTTGAAGAGGAGACACAAAATCCGAGTGTTCCTGCGAAAGCGGATTGGGAGCGACTTGAGTTCCTTGCGAAGGTGAGAAACGTGGTCATACTTTCGAAGACCGAAAATAAAGCGAATGCACAGGTTTTGCAGGCGCTCAAGCTTGTTTAATAGCTCCTCAGTAGCATCCAAGTAGCAGGCGTCGGCATAATCGGCTGAATAAGTGTTTATGCCAAAGAAATTTTAGTCTTCAAAGGCAGGAGACTTTGAAGGCATTTTAACGAATGGAATGAGAAATGTACCTTTCGACTGACCTCATTGACCTGAGCACGCCACGAAAGATTAGAGTCGATAACTACACCCAGATCTTTAGCGGTTTCGGTATAGTCAATGCGAATGCCATCGAGATATAAAGGCATCAGAGATGCAACATCAGCTGCATTGCGAACGAATCTGCTGCCTGTGATCATGGCCTGGGATTTAGTTGGGTTAATTTGCAAACCAAATGACTTAGCCCAGACGCTGATGCAAGCCAGGTCAAGGTTCATTGCAGCAAGTGCAGAGTCCACGTCAGCTACAGTAAAATGCCGGTAAAGCGGCAAGTCATCAGCGTAGAGGTGAAAACTAGAGGAAATTACTGTGGTAACAAGGTTTATGAAAATTGAAAACAGAAGAGGAGAGAGAACGCTACCCTGAGGAACACCCTCAGTGTGGCAACACCAATCAGAGAAGGACTCCTCCAGGCGAACACACTGAGAGCGTCCTCGGAGATAGGAACTGAACCAGGCTAAAGTAGAAGAAGAGAAATTGATAGATTGGAGGATACCTAGTAAAATGTCGAAATCCACTGAGTTGAAGGCGCTACTAAAGTCAAGCAATACAAGAACAGTAAGGGACTTATTCTCCATTGCCCAGCGGATGTCGTCAGTTACTTTAAGAAGGGCGGTTACAGTACTGTGACCCGAGCGAAAACCGGATTGGAAAGGGGAAATCAACGAGTTTGACGCCAGGAAATGTGATAGTTGTCTATGAACTATGTGCTCAAGAACTTTAGATAGAAATGGAAGAATAGAAATAGGTCTAAAGTGGGTTAATAAAGTAGGATTATTAGTTTTAGCTAAAGGTATAATATGAGCCTGTTTCCACACTGACGGAAAGGAGCAAGAAGAAAATGAGTGGTTGAAGATGTGAGTGAGAACAGGAAGTAACGAGGAAAGGATGAGAGTTATCATTCTTGAGCACAACTTATCATTACCGACTGCTGAAGAAGTAATTGCAAGAATAAATTTTTTAACGTCATCCTCAGTAACATCGCTAAGCTTAAAATGAGAACATTGTGGTAACGGCAAACTAGCAAGACTCTCTAGTGTCGCAGCTTTGACAGACGGATCAAGAGAAAAGGGAAGGAGAGAGAAGTGTTTATTGAGATCATTGAGATTCACATCTTTACACTGGTTGGCAGGTGACTTGCCTATACCTACAGATTTGAGAAATTTCCAAACGTCGGAAGAATTGCGGTTATTTAGTTGGTCGTGAAAATAGCGTCAATAGATACTTGATATGTTTATCTTTCTTGGCTTTCACGAGGTTTCCGTCATGCAGGACCGTTATGTCAACGATCATTGGACGCCGCTCTAGTCGATCCACCACCACTCTATCAGGTTTATTGACAACAACAGTCCTGTCAGTGATGATGGATCGATCCCAGTACAGTGTGATATGTCCATTTTCGAGAACTGGGTCGGGCACTTACCTGTAGTACGGCACATCCGATTTATTTAATTAATTTATTATTATTGCTATTTGTATTATAATATTTATATTTTACCTATTTAAATAGGTACTGTAGAGTGAAAAAATTAAAGAGAAAGAAATACACTACTACTAATACGTATTAGTTATTATATTGGTAAATAAAAAATACAAAATATAACACCACAGACACAAAAAATATAAAAATGGAAAAACGGGTTAAAAAATTACCACCTACGTTGCGTGGCGGAACTTAGTGGAAGATCTTATGCTTTTAAAAGAAGTCTTCCGGCTTAAAAGTAGGAAAAGAAAATATATTTTTAGTATACGACCTATCAGGCGATTGCAATCGGTAGATGAAGGCCTATATGCGCAAAAGTACGCTTGTTTTACGATAGTTCACTAAGTAATACCGGCGCGTCCTGTAGAGTTAATTTGGGAAGTGGTTTATATTGTACCTTAAATAAATAGACAGTAATATAGTACAATAGAAAAACATAATTAACGATACGCTTCTTGAAGTTCGAAGTGGTCTGATCGGCGGAGAGCACCAGTCGACTGGCTGGGGTTACGTGGCTGCGATGTGCACGTCTGGTTTCCAGGCCCTTCAATTATCAAAGCGCACGCCTCAGTGCGCGAACGCACCCGGATCTCGGGCAAGATTACGTCAACACAGGCCGACAGGTACCAAGTCGATATTAGGCCCGTGGGGAATGCCGAAATTCGGCTTGGTAGCTTGATGTCTATTGAATGGAGAAGAAGACACTTTCAAATTCACATATTGGCTTTTTTAAAGCTTTTTACTTGGCACCATCAACAAATTTTATATTAAAATAAGCGGAATCACATTGACAACTTTCAATAATTAATTCACAAAGATGCTGAAGTTCACTCAGCGACTCCCAAAATTGTAGTGGTGTTGTCAAACAGAAAAACTTTGACGATTTTTTTCACAGATTCGAAGTTTAAAATGTGATCAGAAGCTATGAGAAGAATTTTTATTGGAAAGGTTGGACTCGAAATCAAAAAGGTTTTTGCCGTAGTGGATTAACGCTACAGTACCTACAGAAGATACCTATTCAGGGTAAGCAAAATATTCATCATTTCACCTGAAAGACCTCTACAGCTGGACATAGGCCTCCCCAAGCTTCACCACTTCGATCGTTTCTGTGCTTCCCGCATCCGGCGGATTCCTACGGCCTTCACAAGGTCATCGGCCCACCTTGTGGGAAACCTCCCAACTCTACGTCTTCTGGTACGCGGTCGCCACTCCAGAACCGTTCAGCCCCATCGTCTGTTCTGCGAGCAATGTTCCCTGTCCACAGACACTGAAAGTTCAAAATATTAAAAAGAATATCTAATATACTGACTGACAGGGACATCGACGCGCAAATTGATACTCTGGATTCAGTGCATTATTCTCAACACGTAAAAATATTCGTCGGTTGTGAAAAAAAAACTAGCTGTTATATATTTAATACAATAAAAGAAAAGAAAGTCATTTATTCAAATTAGCCTGAGAATCAGCACTTTTCGAACGTCAAAATACATAAGACAGGCCCCCAAAACGCCCGCCCTTCACCACTTCCTAGTTCTTTAGCTGGGAAGAAGTAGTGGCGCAACAAACTCCCCAGCAGCACAGCTGTCTGTTTAGTCGGATAGACTTGATTTTATGTACATACATAGGCAAAGTAACACGAGACACAGAACATTAATTAAATAATTTGTTACATGTCAGCTAGCCGTGCCAATATATTTACCAACAAATGAAATGAAAACTTAACTCAAGCACAAAGAATATAAATTAGAAAAGTGTATTTATACCTACGCGGTCAATGTGTGTGGAAAATATATATATATATTTTTTAAATAACTGTTGAATCATTTCAATGCACGAATTCTGAAAAAAAAATTCAGAATAATGTGCGTCGGTGTCCCTGAGTTGTATATTTGAAAGTCAGTCCCCCCCCCCTCCCCCATATGTTTGTGAAGACTAGGGTTTTTATACCAATTATAATATATATTATTACTATAAACCACTGACGTATTAATATATATATTAATACGTCAGTGGTTTATAGTTATGACAAAACGCATTTTTTTGCAAATCAAACCTTATACGCATAACTTAAAGTGTTTTATACAAATCATTGTCCAAAAAGACTGACTGAAGGATGACTGACGATAATATTTGACACCTGCCCATATTGCGCCCTATTTATGCGGACGTTTTTGAGACGCTGATTGTGAATCATGGGTTTTTTGTATTTCAATGGTTATGGCCAAATATCTACTTCATTTTTAGGGTTCCGTGCCCAAAGGGTAAAACGGGACCCTATTACTAAGACTCCGCTGTCCGTCCGTCTATCTGTATGTCCGTCTATCACCAAGCTGTATCTCATGAACCGTGATAGTTAGATAGTTGAAATTTTCACAGATAATGTATTTCTGTTGCCGCAATAGCAGCAAATACCTACTAAAAAACAGAAATTAAAAAATATTTAAGTGGGGCTCCCGTACAGGATACACATACATAAAGGTACACACTTGGCCGGTTTTTTAGAGCTTTTTCTATACTAATATTATAAAAAGGTAACGTTTGTGAGTTTGTGAGGTGTGAGGTTGTAGGGGGTAATCTCTGCATCTACTGAACCGATTTTGACAATTCTTTTACTAATAGAAAGCTACGTTACTTGTGAGTATCATAGGCTAATTATACACCGTGATATTTTAGTCGTCTTACAAAGCTAGTCCACTCAATGTTTCCGTCATAAAATACCTCTAGGTGCGATTAAAACATTGTTCCCATTAATTAAGATAATAGGTACAAAGAAAAATAAATGATGCTTTAGAATGACTAAACACCCTCCCTGTTAATAATGTTTATAACACATTTACTCGTAAAGGGTCTCTTATTACACCAATTTCAATATCGTAATATATCTCATTACGCACTTGTGCGTTATTGTAATGTAAAACGCACGGTTTATCAAGACGCTCCGTCTAAAACGAACGGTACTTTTTTAAATTTTAGCAAAGAGTTTTATGTCAGAAAAGTGGTCAACATTTTATGAATAAAATTAATTTTGAGAGATAAAATATAAAAAAATAAACATTTAATTCTTTAATTTAATTAGTTTTGACAATAAATTACAACCATTTATCTGTAACAAAAACAGAAAAATATTAATTTACTTTATTAGTCATACTTGCTGTTTTAGTGCCTTTGCCTTAAAAAAAAGCGCGCATCGCTAATTTGTGAACAAGTAATAATCAATTTTACAAATTGTTCAAATTTTTCTAACTGCTTTAACAAGTGACTAAAGATTTACTCGTTTAAAAAAGTCCGACTTTTATTTATTTCCTCGCAAATATGTTATAAAACGTCGTATGACATACGTGCGCTTTGAAAATTACCGCACTTATATCATAATGTACTATTACGTATCAAGCGGTAGAAGATATCTACCTACCAAGCATTACATGCTATCATTAATTTTATCTCCATAACAGTGTGATTCAAACATGCGTTTTAGTGAATTATTTAATTTTTTTAAATTATGCAAATGTTCAATAATATTTTTTTTTTTAATAAATGTTTAGTAGTCACTGGATACATGAAGTGGGCTGCCGTTGTAAGACGACTAAAATGTCACGGTGTATAATATTAACCCGAAAATGAAAATACTTTTCGTGGTAATCGGATTTGCAAAGCAAGTCAGAAAAAACACGGTCGAACGAAAACGTTTCTTACAAAAGTTGCCGACATAACGATAAGGCTGAGGCTACATTAGACCGCGACCCGCGACCTGCGACACATGAGCGATTAAAACAAATAAATGAATGCTCACGTATATGGCTACACCGTATATTAAATATTACTAGCGATCTTTGATTTCTTTAAGCGATCGGAACAACATTACTGTAATCACAGCATCGGCTCCATCAACATATCAGCGAAATTGCTAAGTCATGCTAATTCGTTGTGTAGCATGTGTACTGTGGCCACGTTATCGCCGAATATATGCCGGATTTTTGCTTATAATGTAGCCATACCATATTTATCTCGTTTCGCTCTTCCAGTCGCATCGCAAATCGCTACCTACTGTAGCCTCTGCCTGAGAGATATATGATTGAGTTCTAGAGAAAAGTTGTAGAACTTGATAATGCCTGCAAAAAAGTCAGCGACAGCATATTTCTAACTTTTGTACATAAGTCACAAAAGTAATTTTTTATATAAAAAATCATTTAAATCGTTAGGTCATGTTTACTGGTCATAATTGTCAACAATTATGAATTCTTATCAAAATAAGTAATATATCGTCGCAAGAGTTTAAATAAAAGACTTTTCCCTTTTATTGCATATAATTTGGACGAATGATTAAAGAGATAATACGACATAGGAATAGAACCGCTACCGTGTCGTAATCTATTGAGTGATATAAAAATGTTTACCGCCCAACGAAGTGGGCACGGGTCAGCTAGTATGTAATAAAACAGTCCCAGAATATCACCAAGTCGATCTAGAAAATAAGGCGCTACTTACAATACCTGCGCAGGAAATTATTGATAGGAAATTGTCCCAAGAAGTTATTACTTTTCCAGCTTTCCGTCCTCCTAATAGAATTGGATTGCCGTTTCCGACGTTCCTGGCGTGACTATTCTTAGAATGAGACCACGCCGAATAGATTTACTATACTTAAACCTATTGGCGTTATTGCAAAGGGAACCTATTTTTAAATTGACTTTTTATTCACCGCGACTTAGTTGGCAAAGTGCTAACTTTAAGTCCCATACGGGTCGTTTCATAAATTGATCCTCCTACTGCATATCGAAAGACTATGAGAGAATCTTAATAGATATTGATAATTTATAAGTGAATGTAAAATTACAGCCATTATACTATCCAAAGCTTTTTCTTGCTTCTGGAAAGCCTTTAAGCACGTGTCGATCAGTTGGCTGATGAAGTCCCTACTAGACGCGTGCGCCGATCGGCTTGGCGCACGCCGTCCCGCCGTCGAATAATTTATTGGCGTCATCGGCGTCATGGTCAAAATGCAGATACTAGCATAATAAACCTGTTCCTGTCTTAACAGGCATATTTAATCAATGTTTAGACACCGGTACATTTCTTGATTTAATGAAACATAGTAATAATAGTACCAATTTTCAAATCGGGTAGTAAGAGTGATCCCTCTAATTATAGACCCTATGTCTGTGCTTCCAGCATTGAGCACAATTTATGAAAAAATCATGCTAGACCAGATGTTGTCACATTTTAACTCAAATAGGATTTTACATAGTCGACAGTTGGTTTCACGAAAGGTAGGTCGACGACTGCCGCGGGAGTAAAACTCATCAGTCACATTTTGGAATCCTGGGAGAAGTCCCAGGATGCAATTGGCATTTTCTGTTATCTCTCAAAAGCGTTTGACTGCGTTGACCACAATACACTCATCTGTAAATTACACCACTACGGAATTCGTGGACGAGCTGCTAATCTTGTACTTTCCTATTTATCAAACAGGCAGCAAAAAGTCAATTTTAACAGGGCAATGTCCTCGGGGTCTCTAGTTAAGACGGGCGTGCCTCAAGGTTCAATTCTAGGCCCTTTTTTATTTCTAGTTTATATTAATGACCTTCCTTACCTGATGGCTAACCTCTCGGAAATAATTTTATTCGCTGATGACACTTCTCTTATTTTTAGAATAGATAGAAAAGATACGGATGTCTTAAATGTCAACGATAGTCTAGCTGTTCTCTCGAAATGGTTTGCGGCTAATAATCTTTTACTCAATGCTAACAAAACTAAACGTCTTAAGTTCTCATTACCAAATCTACCTCAAGTAGGTCTAAATTTAAAACTTGATAGCAAGAAACTAGATGCTATTTCGGAATCTGTATTTCTAGAAACTACTTTAGATTCAAAATTGCAATGGGGTGCGTACATTAGAGCTCTTTCAAGTAGATTAAGCTTAGCTGCTTACGCAGTAAGAAAAATAAGGCAGGTGACTGATGTAGCCACAGCTAGGTTAGTATGCTTTGCTTATTTTCACAGTAATATGTCTTATGGCGTTCTGCTGTGGGAATCGGCAGCTGACGTAGATTCAGTTTTAATTCTATAAAAGAGGGCAATCCGCGCAATCTATAAAGTAGGGCCTCGCGAGTCTCTTAGAAACAAATTCAGCAAAATTGATATACTAACTCTGCCTTCTCTTTATATCCTAGAAAATGTTTTGTATGTTCGCAAAAACTTAAGTCTTTTCAAAAAAAGATGCGACTTCCATAATCTAAATACACATAGTAAAGGTGAAATTGTGATTCCAAAATTTAGATTAACTAAAACTAGCAAGTCATTTCTAATAAATAGTATCCGCTTCTATAACAAATTGCCAAAGTCGTTTACAGAACTTAGCGATGGAAAGTTTAAAACTCATATCAAACGTGTGCTTATCAAAAAAGCATAGGTATTATAAAATAAAAGACTACGTTGAAGACAGAGAGGTTTGGCATTAATTCCTTCTGCACATGTGGTTTGCCTGGTACCTCATTAACAGCATAACTGTGTGAGAGTCTATTAACTGCTCCCAAATTACAATGTTAATTTTTATTCCTTTTATTTTTTACACTTTCTGACATATTCTCGTCATTATTTGACATTATGCATCACTCCTAATATCAACTATTTATTAAATAGGTTGATTTTACTTATGTAGATTCTTTTACATTTATTTTGAATGAAAGAACGTTGTAGGCCTTACAGACTGTAGATTTATAGACGATTTTCTGTTCTTTGTTTTCCTTCCTCTATGTACATGGTACTTATAGACAGGGCTGCACTGTCCTCCCATACCTATTATCACTATTATTTGAAAACATTGTAATAGCCAATTATTTTTAAAAGAGTAACCGTGGAGTTTCTTGCCGGCTCTTCTCCATAGGAAGCGACAAATTATTGGAACCGTGCACCTAGCTTCTGACGTTTCATACTCGTATGTGCCCTTGCAGGTTTATGTGAAATAAGCTATTTTCATTTTGAAACACTCGAAATTGGATAAGATTAGATTTTTTTAAGCGGACAGGACGCCCTAGTTAAAAACCTTAGTCTTCTAACATTGCGGTAGGGGGAAGAGATGACCTGACGAAGTTTTCCAAACGCTGTCCAATGTGTCGATCAGTGAAATGATCAAGCCCCTACCGATTTCCGAAGTCAACAGTAGCTGTATTTTGGACACGCCGCGATTGCGGCGGTAAGTCCCCTCTTTGAGAAGTGGCTTGAGAGGCGGCATGGCGTCCTCACCTTCCGCTTGACACAGGTCCTCACCGGACATGGCTGTTTCGGGAGGTTCCTGTTTCGGATAGGGCGGGAGGAAACGCCCGGGTGTTTCCATTGCGAAGATCGCCCAGAGTATACGGTGGAGCATACGGTGGAGGTCTGCCCGGCTTGGGCGGAGCACCACCGTGTCCTCGTGGAGGTGATCGGTGGAGGCGATCTCTCGCGTCCGACCCTGGTCCAGGCCATGGTACGGAGCGAGAGGGCATGGCTGGCAGTCGCCTCCTTCAGCGAAGCAGTTATGCTCGCAAAGAGGGAGGCGGCGCACGTGAGGGAGATGCAGTACATGCGCCCTCACAGCCGTGGCCTTCGCAGGAGACGCCCTGGGCGTCGGGAATCCCAGGCTGATTCCCGGCCACCGTAGGCACGGGCTTGCGGACGGCCAGTAATGGGTAGCTCGCTGTCCGGTAAGGACCAAGCCCGGGTCGACGGCGCGTTGTGTTCCACGCGCGCCTCAAAGAGATGTCAGCAGCAACAGATGGGGCCCGCAAGGGCCGATGCCTGCCAGGGTCGCGGGTTGTTCGAAAGAGATACCGCCGCCCCTGGCACACAGGCAAATGAGGGAACACGGGTGGGTTTTAGTCAGTAAAAGTCTGACACGCCCTCCCGCTCCACTCAGAGCGGTGCCGGTTCCGTCGAGTTAACCCTGTAGTATCTGGAGACGCTTCAGGGACTTCCCAGAAGACCACGATAGGTTACACCCTGCAGGAATAGTAAATAGGAGGGGGAGGGTATCCTGCAACAGTTAGGAACGGCCATCGGCTCGGTTTTCTGGTAGAGACTATATGTTTTATGTTTGACAAATCCGTGTTCTCGACATTGTAAATAACGCAATTAATATTGTACTCATAAATTTTCAAAATATAACGCATTGCCTTTGCTACTAGTGTGTTACTCAATCAACCCGCTGTTTGTCCCCACTACAAGTACTTTAACAAGAACTCCTGTCTATGGCACGATTGGAAAGCGAGATTTTTCGTGTGTGACACTTTATTCTGGCCATTTACAGTCATGTGATCCTAAATTTAAAAAAGAAGTTTGGTATCCACATGTAGGCATGCAGTAGGATATTATGTCACGAAACCTAAAAGCTTGGTACTGCTTGATACCTACACTGTTTTATATTCCTTAAATTGCCGGAAAACGCGTCAGGCGGAATATAAATTTAATGTTATATGTTTAAGGCCGAAACTTGGCCGCTTATAAATAACGTGGTTAGGCAAAAATATCACTTTGAACACAAAGTAAATTTTTTCAGTAAATTGGCTTAGTGACAGTATAATTAAGCTCTTTACTCAATAACCCAAAAAACTAAAACATTTCATAAGAAAGATGTCTAAGTAACTACCTACTTTGCAACGGTCTCTTGATTTCGGAATTAAAAAGGAAAATCATATTCCCTGATTCTCCAGCATCATCATTATCACCATTTCAGCCGAAAGACGCCGCTCGCACGCTCCATCATGCTCCGCCACTTCGACCGGTTCTGTGCTTCCCGCATACGGGGACTAGTCCGGCCCTAACAAGGTCATCGGTCCATCTTGTGGGAGGGATTCCAACGTTACGTCTTCCGGTACGCGGTTGTCACTCCAGAACCTTTCGGCCACATCGGCCATCTGTTCTGCGAGCAATGTGCCCTGCCCACTGCCACTTAAGTTTGACCCACATAAAACACTAATATAATGTTTGGATTTTAAAAGACACCATGACTTCTGAGTTTGATTTTTTTCTGCATTTCTTCTCAGTGACCAGGCAGTTAGGTCGCCGGCGGCGGCGCCATCTAGTTTTAAAATATTGACGTGTAAAAGTGTCTTAAAATATATTCTCATAAAGATTTCATTTCAACAAACAAAACAGCGGAATAAAAACGTTGACACTTAAAATCTAAGTAAATGTACCTAAACCATTAGTAACCTGAAGGATCCCACCTTACATTCGGGTAAACTGACCCTTTTAGGAAAGGCCCTACCACATAATAAAATGATTTTCCTTATAATCTTTATTTTTTATCCTTTAGTGAACAGCCGTTGTTCAACCCGCACACATTATATCTACGTCAACCGGGAAAATGGATGTTTCGAAAGAACAGTTTATTGACGTCAATACTAAAACGTGGGAACTTGTTATGTAATAGTAATAAATGATAGAACGATATAAAAAGACGTGCACATGTAATGGTGGTAATGTGGTAAGTGGTAATGTTGTATGTTTGACATGTTATTGTAATGTATTGTATTTTTTTTTAATTATTATCATTATTTTTTATTTCTTTAGGTATAGTTGTTGTTTGGAATAGACATTTTAATGACATTAATTCATACTTTCATTGAGTAATTTATTTAATGACTACTTTGACATTGTATTCTATTTAAAAATATGCTTTTTGAATTGTAATTATACCTAATCTTTAATTAATAATAATGATTTAATAAGTATCCACACAATGTCTTCAATGTAATTTTTATTAATATTATCACGGTATATGCACCATCTCTTCCTGCCAATTTGTACGCCACTATATGCGGCTGAACATGTTAGAACTTTATCTCTTAGTTATCTTGCATGTAACATATCATGTACGTTTAAACAAATAAAAATCTTATCTAAGAGAAGTTTAAACGTCAAAAATTGATGGTTAAACAGTCGCTAATCATTACTTAACTTTAAGCAGCGTTTATAAATAAAGGGGTTGAAGCTCCCGTAATAAAAACAATTCAGAAATTAAAATAGGAATGCTCCAACACACACGCTACCATCAGCGAGATATTTGAGTGAGCATGTTATACTCTCACCTGCCAGGGCACATCCAAGTTAATGAAAGACGTACCCAGTAAATGGTAGCTTTATAGTAATTACAATACATAATACAACACAAGTAAATAAGTAGTTTGGCACATTATATAGTTAGAGATTGAATTCATACAATGCAAAGATATCTAGTTTTTACAGTCTCCTGCAGCAGCTCCAACAGTATTTCCAAATACTAATCAAATAAGTTTATGCGTCCTTGTGGAGTAGGACCATGGTTGAGGCAAGCACCTTTGCCAACAATGTAATCACCCATAAAAACTTGTAATATGCTTCGCTGATTGAAATTTCCTTTCGTTTAGTTGGAGTCCTTAGTTCCTCCAATCCACATTTTTCTACGAAAGATGTAATCGAATGTGCTGCTCTTAATTGTTCTTCGTTAACGATTAAATTTCTCCAGCACGTAGAGAAGTCAAATCTATACAAAGAAATACAATCGAAGTGCCTGTTTGTAACGTCAAATTAACAACGTTTTACTAAATGCGTATTCCCGTTTAGTTTATACAAGTTTTTTTTTATTAGGTATTTGTTTATGGAATACATGTACACATATGTGACAATGTTAATCCCACCATATTTTTACAAATAACCACTAACTCTTAAACTAAATAAACCAGAGGACACGGTGGAGCATACGGTGGAGGTCTGCCCGGCTTGGGCGGAGCACCGCCGTGTCCTCGTGGAGGTTATTGGCGGCGGCGATCTCTCGCGTCCGACCCTGGTCCAGGCCATGGTACGGAGCGACAGTGCATGGCTAGCAGTCGCCTCCTTCAGCGAAGCAGTTATGCTCGCAAAGAGGGAGGCGGCGCACGTGAGGGAGATGCAGTACATGCGCCCTTACAGCCGTGGCCTTCGCAGGAGACGCCCTGGGCGTCGGGAATCCCAGGCTGATTCCCGGCCACCATAGGCACGGGCTTGCGGACGGCGAGTAATGGGTAGCTCGCTGTCCGGTAAGGACCAAGCCCGGGTCGACGGCGCGTTGTGTTCCACGCGCGCCTCAAAGAGATGTCAGCAGCAACTGATGGGGCCCGCAAGGGCTGATGCCTGCCAGGGGCGCGGGTTGTTCGAAAGAGATACCGCGGCCCCTGGCACACAGGCAACTGAGGGAACACGGGTGGGTTTTAGTCAGTAAAAGTCTGACACGCCCTCCCGCTCCACCCAAAGCGGAAGAAGTTATTTGATGATTTCGCACCCAAAAAAAAAACCATAATCACGCAAAACTTAACCTACCTATTCTAATTTATTATCTAATAAAAAGTATATCATATTTTTGCTGCTTCTGAAGTTGGCTTGGCTAAGATGCCATGGAACATTCCAACATTAATTACCGACAATTTCAACGAGTTCAGCAATGCGTTCAGTATGCCACATTCCACAAACACATGCTGTGCATGCTCTATTCTACCACATTACCATCGATTTTCGCATGAGAAAAGCAAAGTTGTTTAGTAGAATATGTCCTGAACCCAAACGATGAGAAGCAACAATTTGACAGCGACTCAGTTTAGATCCGGAGAACCAAGGTATATGAGGAGGCTCACTCTGTATACTTAAAAAAATACACTTACTTAAAAGAACAAAGAAAATTTTTGTTTTGACTGATTTTGACAGGAATTTCATTGGTGACGCTGACGTTATAAAGAGTGACTTAGGCTTCTTTTATTTTAGAAAACGAACTAGTAAAGACAAATTATTGTTTTCCGTCATCCAGGCGAACGAAGTCGCAGGCACAGCCAATCATTTGTAAAAGTGCAGGTACAGTCAGACCGCACAGGAGTGGTAGCAAAACCAGTACAAGCTGCTTCTCACGCTAGAAAGGCAGCAGTGGTGGCTCAGTGGTAACGGCCGCGACTTATGCATTGTAGGTCGTGGATTCGAATCCAAGCAGGCCCTTTACTTTGTGTAAATTTTAATTTGTAATTTCATCACCAGTGCTGAGAGCACTGGTGATGAAATTACAAATTAAAATCGGTGAAGGAAAACATCGTAACGAAACCAGCATGGGGTAGAACCAAAAGTTCAAAGACTTGTGACATCCGCCAATCCGCAAATGGGCTCACGTGGTGGATTATGGGCCACTCCCTCTCACAAAGAGGAGGCCTGTGTCCCAGCAGTGGGAACATTATAGGTTGATTATGCTACGCTAGGCCAGCTCGAGGTCAAAGTGTCACCACCTTCGTGCGACCGACTGTATCTACCCGTACATATTTTAAAAGTCTTTGTTACAAAGTGCATTGTTGGCTGGGTCACTGAGGCGTTCACGTTCGTCGTTCATTTTTACAGCCATATTGAACAAGAATAGCGGTGGAGTTGTTGATCTTGGGTGAATCTTGCAGAATGGACGTAAAGTATATAAAATATATTTTTTTTGTTTTATTTTTGCATAAAAGCTGTCTTGTATTTCTTTGTTTTACTGAATGGGTGACACAAAGCGTTAGTTTAGTTTCAGTCACACAGAAAGGCTATAAAGCCTGTGGTGGCCATTATTCGACATTCACACTGTCGTACACATAAAATCGCCGGGGGATATTTTACGCGCACTGGATTTTCGACTCTCTGTGTTGAATCGAGCATTGAGACTCCAACAGAGCGAGTGAGTCTCAGCGCGTTGAAAAAACACAGTGTTCGATTTTCAACTCTCGGCACTAAGCAATGCGTTGAAGATACAATGCGCGTAAAAATCCCGCCGCAATTTTTACGTGGGAACTGTAAAATAGGTACTAAGATCTTTTTTTAGATATTTAAATAGGTATATACCCATATACCTATTCAAAAATCTAAGTAGGGAAGTACCTACATAACAATAGACCAATATACCGATTCGTGTTAGACCTGCCCAACATTAAACCCTTAGTACCTAACTAATAATATCTTTAAGAATGTTTGTTTGTTTGAACATGCTACTCTCCGGAACTACCGATCGGATTTAAAAAAAATAATGAACACCACGCTAGATTTCGATAGCCCAAGTCTTGAGAAAGACCATGCTCTTTCTCAAGAATTGGGCTATCGAAATCTAGCGTGGTGTTAAATAGCCATTTAACTTTTTGGTTGCTAAGCATCTAGCTTAGCAACCGGGCAAAAAGTAAAAAGTCAGAAAAAACAAAATACGAAAACAAAGTCGGTAATAGCGCAGGCAATGCGATACGACGGAGTGGGTCTAGAAAAAAGAAATTTGACACGGGCGAGGTCGCGGGCAGAAAATAGTAATTATATAAAAGGGACATAGCATAATTTAGCATAAAAATGTTCACACTGATAGGACTCTGACCTCCTCTGTAAGAGGGAGTAAAAAGGATACTCTCTCACTATAGCGTCACAAGTTCATTTTGGCGCGCGACCATAGGCCATAATCGGTACTGACGCTGCCATCTTGATTTTTTAAAACATTTCTAATGACATTTCACAAAACAATATTGCACAATTAATGTTTACCAACGGTGTTTCGCAGACAGAAATTTCATAGAATTTCGTTTCCCAGAAAATGTTTCATATAATATTTGGTCCTTCTATTTTTATTTCGAATATTATTGTTTCAAAGACTATTTGCTTGAATGAATTTCACAGAAACACAATTTAATTAATTTTTATTAATCACATTTTTTTGTTTAACAAACTTAGCAAACAGTAGAATATTTTTACCAATATTGTTGGGTCGGTGTACTTTTCCATGGTATTTGCCCGACTGCGCCAGAAAGAGGGTTATGTTTTTCGAGAGTTATTATGTATGTATGTATAATTGTTTGGCAAGCTCTGCAGCCTGAACGGCGCGATGGATTTTAGTTTGCGAGGTGTCGTTAGATTTGTAATTACTGTGACAGTGATATCGTAATAAAAAATAAAAAACAGTAATTTAAAAAACTAAAAACCCGTCTGCATTTCTGTGTATTCATGGAAAAGCCCTAAAACAAGAAAGTCGTTATACCCGATTGCACTTAACTTAAGAATCGCCATTTGCTAAGGCGATGCTTATAAGCAGATTAATTGTAGCAGTCCGGGCCCATTAAATTCATGCACAAATTTGACTTTAGCTATCCGACGAATTATACGTGCTAATAGAGCCTAAATATCGATAAATTTCACGGCTAAACAATAAACGTTCCCTTGATTGACATGAGATGCGTATCTTTCTTTACAAATATGTGTGTGTGGCGTATCATATGTAGTTTAGTAGGACTGTTTTTTGAACTAAGATAGTACGGGCATACCCTAACTTCAGATTTTTTTTTAGTCAAAGGTTTGCTGGACAAGATAGCTGCAATTAATGACGTATCACGATACGCCGAAGAAATATTTGGGCTAAAGATCAATATTTGGGTCAATATTTTCTTGAGGAATCTCTATATCCTCGCCTTCCAACGGAAGCCAATCACTGTTCACGATCAAAATCAAAATCAAAAAATCAAAATCAAAATATTTTATTTCACATAAACCTGCAAGGGCACTTATGAAACGTCAGAAGCTAGGTGCACGGTTCCAATTTGTCGCTTCCTATGGAGAAGAGCCGGCAAGAAACTCCACGGTTACTCTTTTAAAAATAATTGGGTTTTACAATGTTTTCAAATTACAGTGATAATAGGTATGGGAGGACAGTGCAGGCCTGTCAATAAGTACCAAGTACTTAGAGGAATGAAAATAAAGAATAGAAAATCGTCTATAAATCTAGTCTGTAAGGCCTACAATGTTTTCCCATTCACAGTATGTAAAAGAATCTACATTAGTAAAATCAACCTATTTAAACAAAGTGACATGATTTTCATGAGAATCACTAATAAATAGTTGATATTTGAAGCGATATGTAATGTCGAAAATGACGAGAATATGTCAGAAAGTGTAAAAAATAAAAATATTAAAAATTAACATTGTAATTTGGAAGCAGTTAATAGACTCTCACAAAGTTATGCTGTTAATGAGGTACCAGGGAAGCCACATGTGCAGAAGGAATTAATGCCAAACTTCCCTGTCTTCAACGTAGTCTTTTATCTTATAATATGCTTTTTTGATAAGGACACGTTTGATGTGAGTTTTAAACTTTCCATCGCTAAGTTCTGTATCCGACTTTGGCAACTTGTTATAGAAGCGGATACTGTTTATTAGAAATGACTTGCTAGTTTTAGTTAATCTAAATTTTGGAATCACAATTTCATCTTTACTACGTGTATTTAGATTATGGAAGTCGCATCTTTTTTTGAAAAGACCTAAGTTTTTGCGAACATACAAGATATTTTCTAGGATATAAAGAGAAGGCAGAGTTAGTATATCAATTTCATTGAATTTGTTTCTAAGAGACTCGCGAGGCCCCATTTTATAGATTGCGCGGATTGCCGTCTTTTGTAAAATGAAAACTGAATCTACGTCAGCTGCCGATCCCCACAGCAGAACGCCATAAGACATAATACTGTGAAAATAAGCAAAGTATACTAACCTAGCTGTGGCTACATCAGTCAACTGCCTTATTTTTCTTACTGCGTAAGCAGCTGAACTTAATCTACTTGAGAGAGCTCTAATGTGGGCACCCCATTGCAATTTCGAATCTAAAGTAATTCCCAGAAATACAGTTTCGGAAATAGCATCTAGTTTCTTGCCATCAAGTTTTAAATTTAGACCTATTTGGGGTACATTTGGTAATGAGAACTACGCACTAGCCTCAGGAAATAACTGTTTATGTAAACGTGTAAACTTTGGTTTAATGTTGCTGATGTAGGGATCTGAGCTTATCAGAAAGTTGTGGATGACGTCCAGATTGGTCTGAACTCTACCGATTTATCTTGTATGTGCCATTCTAACATTCTGGAAATCTTTATTCCTCGCTTCGGTAGCTTCTTCAGAAAGCATGCCTATCGGGATAAAAGAGAGAGTGTCACACATGTCAGCACCGTGTATCAGCAATTTCTGAACACCTGAAGGCATGTGATACCATGGATATAAGTTGACATAGAGCACAGCTGTTTCTCTACAATATTATCTAAAAAAATTGGTGTTAATCAGTTGCCCAGATGAAATTGTTTGTATTATAACTGCAAAGCTCTTGATTAAATCAGGGTGTATGTCCGTTATTTCAGCAGATACTTCATAATTTTCGAAAAACCCTCTTGATGTGTTACCATCTTTGGTTGTGCCAAATCCTTGTTTCACTATGTCAATCAACAAACCAGTTCTCTCCCGGAATTCTTCTTGGGTCATATTTTTTTTATTTCCTCTAACAATTTATCCTCATTTCGTGTAGCCCACTTTTTGAAATCTAGTGGTACGAAATGTGTAAAATACATTCCATACATCTTATCCACATATGAAGCGAAGACAACCCGTATTTATACATATCTTCTCTAATGGGTCTATTGGATACAAAGTCCAAGTCATTCATTTTGCTAGGTGCAGTATTGCAAATATTACAAACAGCTGCTGACTAAGTATCCATCAATCATGTACAAAACATGGCTTATATTAAAAATTATCAACTCAAGTGGGAACGAGATTTCGGATTTCTTCCTCCAAGGAAGCACTCTCCTTATTAATCAAATCATTCGTTTCTTTTGCAAATATTGGACAACAGTAGTGGGTTGAAGAGGGAGCAAGATTTTCCCATAATACATAATACACTCTCTTCTTCTAAACGAAGCGGAACCAGACTAATCATGAGTACTGAAGAATCGTCAATTAATGTACCGGATTGTGACTTTTGCTTGAGAAGATGACCCATTAAAACTCCATTTGCTTATCAGTTTTAATGATTTTTTGTCTGTGGAGCTGCCCCGAATTATTTTTAATATCCTGTTGGTGGTCAAATCAAGGAGAGATTGTAGTCTTGTCTTAGCATCAGATTCAGTTACAGTTGTCTGTCTCTGGAGGATAACAAGTTTTTTTAGCGTCCAGAAGTTTATGATAGGACGAAAGACAAAAAATATTCTCTGAAGCAAGAATGAATCTCTTTCGGTATTGCCATTTTGAGAGATTTGTTGACGTGAGAAGCGCCAATGCTTTATTGTCAGGTAAACATGGATTTATAGTTTTTAGAGTTCGTTTATTATAGCTGCTAATTGAGTTTTTTACACTCTTTTAATTTTGCACATAATGCATAAACTAGTTCCTCTTCAGTATGATCTAGACGAGTAAGAGAACGCCTTTTCTTCTGATAATCAGATAAATCAATAAAAGTTTTTGACTAGTACCACAACTTGATGAAGGAGGTTTTTGAAAAACTTGGGTATCAATCGTTAGAATGTCTTCTTCGGTAATTGTAAAAATGTTGTTTAAATCGATATTTTGACATTTTGGCCACGCTATTTGGGATTCTAACCAGTCTGAATTTTTGTGTAAAAATGTATTTTTGGCTGACTGGAAGCAGACCATCTTTTAAAGATATTACTTGAAAAATTACGACAAAATGTCTTAATTGTGCTCAAATCTTCGGAAGACAATTCAACACCAATACGTTCGATAAGGACATTAAATAAAAATCAATATTTTTAAAACCACCTCCTGATTTAAGAGCAACATACAAGTCTAAGTTGGTGACAAATAAAGATATATTCTAATTTTTTTAAAGAACGTCGACAACAAAACGGAAACTAAAAGATCTTTTACGTAAACAGAAAAAGACAAGGTCAAAATAGACCTGAAAATATAAAAAAAATACAAAAACAAATTCGTTGAAACAAAACAACAACAAGACAAACAAACGAAATATTGGATTTGAAAATCCAAAGATTTAAAGGACAGAAAAAATAGTTTAACAACGAAGTATTTATGAAAGCGTACAGTAAATGTGGGAACACGTCTAATCGCAACCAAATTTAGCTGTACACTGATGTGTGCGCAAGGCGAGCGTAGGTATCTTGATACGTCATGAATGCCGGCCATCTTGTTAGTCTGAAAAACTCGTGTCAAAGCTTCATTTTGCTGGCCAGCGGACCTATTGTTTATAAAAGTGTAGCATGTTTTGCGTCTACAAACAGATTTGTTTTAAAAATTGTAATTAACATGTGGTTAAACCTTTACCTTTCTACAAAACAGTTTTTGCCTAGAAGTCCTAAATTCACCACAATTCATTAAAATTAAGTGGTGGCGCTAGTGGTCGAGTAACTTCCTATTAGTTGTTATCTACGTTGTTAAATAACAACAGAGATCCTATTTTAACGGTCAACTCTACCAAACTACAGTTTGAGTAGTAAAAATACATTATTTAAGATGCTCATTATCTCCAAAGTACGCAGAGATAAGCAAATAGTTTCTTAGAGCGAATTACTCAGAATGATTAATTTTCTAACACATATGACTGCCATCTCGAGACCGTTTAACGTTTTTGGAAAATTAAATAAAATGTAATAATTCCCAAGCAAAAAAAAATTACGATGTTTGAGGTACGACAATAATTTATTTTTGTTTTATTTGGTATCACTGCCACAACATTAGAAAAAAATATCAGCGCTCTAGGATCAATGTCCATTTTTTCCAGTGTGCGTCGTCCGTAATATCTAGTACATTACAACTGCTCAGCGTCGCGTCGCCGTCCCGTGCCGCCGCGCCGCCCTCGCTAGCGACCTTTAGCCTCCGCCATCGAAGCGCTGGGCGTGGTGTGTTAAAATAAAAATAAGAAACTAAACTCTCAAAATAATGTGCTCTGTAATTTTATGCTTTATTAAACACCAGTGTAGGTAGCTCATTATCACAAGACTCTATGGGTGCGTCCAGACCTGGCAAATGCGCCGTTCGCGACCCGCTTGCGAACTGCGCGCGTGTTACTCGCGTGCGGTTACAGCCTACGTTTGGTGCGCCGCTCTAGAGCGGCGCACACACGCTCCCCACTTAAGTGGGGCACGCGCGCACCTCCTGCGGCGCTCGAGTACGGCGCGTAACTTGCGCGTGGACGGCACAGGGCCTGCGTACGAAAAATTAATGCAAGTACCTACCCACATTCACATTTTACTGTAAAATATTAATACATTGCGATCCGTTCAGAAATAATAATAACGTAAATTCATTAGGTATGTTTTTTCAAACATGATAAATGATTTTATTTCTGTAAGTAGGTTTGTACAAACACTTTTATACGTCAATAATATTTTTTTATACTAGATGAGGTCGGCGTTTCCTATCTGACTACTCTGAGAAGAAAGGCCGAAACAAACTCAGAGGTTAGTCTCTTTTAAAGTACAGACATAATCTTGGTCAGATCATGTGAAGACCATGTGGATCGGTGTCTGAAATGGTCTTTGAGACTTTCCTCAATTTTCCTCAATTTGTGGTTCTTTAACCACACAGGTTGAGTGGACCTGTCCATTCAGTGCACGCATTTATCAGTAATCATACAGCTCAACCCAGAACTTGAGAAGCTCAACGATTTGACGAACAATACCAAAGACAGGACATTTGGGTAGGCCGCATAAAATAGTCATGTACTCATGTGTACATGTATAACATGTTTTCGTGGATAAGTATTGCACAAATGATATACTCATGAAATAATCTTCATTTTGCGTGCCTTCTCAAACTAATACTGCCATCTATTGTCAAATAGCATAACTAAACAAAAAAGGCACACCGGGCATAATTTTTCATCGTACGGAGAACGTGAATAGGATATATACCTGCTTCGAGGACCTTTTGGCGCTTCAATGACATTGACAGAGGGTGTTGTTGGAAAAAAAAATGTTAAATTATTTTGTTAAATTGTATTGCAAAAGCAAGATGGCAGCATTAGCACAGCATTCGTTCTGATTTTTGACACGCGCCAAAAGATCTTTATACAGGTGTATGTATATTTTAGAAAATCTGACTTCTCCTCACTGAGGCCGACTTCAGATCATATCAACAACCATGTTTGCATAACCAAGATGGCTCAGCGTTCAAGGTTATTACAGTGATACCCAACCGCTATGGCGCGTCGCGAATCTTCGCTCACACAAAAAAGAAAGTATGGCCCCGAAGATCAACGAAAGATTGCTTAAAACTTACAATCAACCTTAGACCACTACTATAAGGTTCATAATACACTGCAGCTGTTAGTTTCGTCTCACTCGCAAGTCACGCCCCTCCACATAATTACACTTCGTACCAATTTTATCGGGCCACCAGTTTTCATCAAATAAATATTTAATTAAAAATACAGGTTATTTAAAATGTAGACAAAAATAGGTATTTATTTAGTAAACAATAGAAAAAACTTAATCTAAAGGCTGCACTCCTGCTATCCCAATATCACTCTGAGCGTCGCTACTATTACCATCACTATCACGACTCGAACTATCCGATGAGAATGATGTATCTTCGTTGGTGTTTATTACAAATTGGTCCAATCTATCGTCGATGGCCTCTTCCAATGTCATAAATTCGTCTTCGACTTTTCTGGCATGATCTACAAGTTTTGGTCACTCGTCTGGCCCGATGGATGCGAATTTTTCAGCCAAAAGACGCTGCACGTGGGTTAATTCATGACAACATTGAATTTGCTTACGTGACCTTTCACCTGCGACCAAATGTTTTTATCGGATTGAAGTCCGGATGATATGGAGGGAGCCTTAATACTGTGTGGCCGAGAGCTTCCATTATGGTGTCCAGCGAGTACTTTACGTAGAGTAGCTTAAGGCGTTTAATTATATCGTACAATTCCGGTTTATACGCTTTGATATAGAAAGGTAAGTTTTTATCTTTTAACCAATCCTGCATAATCTTTTTTGCAGAGTTACTGTTCGGTGCCCTGTCATCAAAGGTGCCATTCAAGTATTACGTAAGCAGTTTTTTGCAATTATTAATCCCCCTCCCTCTCGTCAGCAAAAGTAAGCAAAGCTCTTACCCCCCCCCCCCCCTTCCATGCTCACGTAAACATTGGTACATGCATTTTTCAATGTGTTCTGGTTTATTAACCGACTTCCAAAAGGAGGAGGTTCTCAATTCGTCGGAACCTTTTTTTTTTTTTATGTATGTTCCCCGATTACTCGAAGATGGCTGGACCGATTTGGATAATTTTTATTTTTTGTTCGAAAGGGTATACTTCCCAGGTGGTCCCATGATCATCAAGTCAGGATCTGATGATGGGATCCTGGAGAAATAGAGAGAACTCTTCAAATTTTATAGGCACACTTGAAGCAATTTGTGTAGTTTTCGGAAGAGTACTTTCTCGGAGTGGTTCCATTTCAATTTGGTGAAGATCTGATGAAGAACTTCGGAGATAGGCAACGGAACTCCTCAATAAATGATAGCAAATGGACAGGGATTGCTGAAATCTCATGTCTGTCAATTGTTTACACCAGTTAATAACAAAACATCACGCCGGTACGCTGTGAAGGGGTAAGCACATGTGAACCACTAAGAAGTGAAAAATAAAAAGCTTTTTTCAAAAAAATAAACAACCGACTTCCAAAAAAACACTAAAAAGTGAAAAATAACTTTAATTTCGGAAGTCGGTGACTTTGGATATGTATTTTAAATTGGAAGTCGGTTGTTTATTTTTTTGAAAAAAGTTTTTTTTATTGATTCATGAGCAGCAGTTACAAGTCTAGAAATAAAGAATCCCACCAAAACCATTTTCATGTAAAATGTTTCCACAACGAAACCAAATGACTCGCACTGTCAAAAAGTTATTTCTAAAGTTAGATAGGCTGGAATAGAGGACTCTATCACATATAATATTTATTTAAGCAAATTTTGTTGAGATGGTATTCAGTTATTATAATCTTTTTAAAGGGTTATTGGAAAACACCAACAACCTCCGAAGAGATCATTGTACTCATCATTATGAACAACTTTTACTATGGGCCCAATCCTGAAATCGCGAAGAAAATCAGCTCTTCCTTACATTTATGTTCGTATTATTCATCAAAATGTAGGGAACAGCAGATTTTTTTTCGTGATTTCAAGTTTGCTCCCATACTAAAACTTGTTCATAATGATGAGTACAATGAACTCTTAAGAGGTTGTTGGTGTTTTTCCAATAACCCTGTATATTATCGAACAAAACAAACTTCAAATTTTGTAATATTACTTAATTCAAATTAACAGTCTTCAGTCATAAGTTCATAACACACGAATCCTTGACTCTTCGATGATATTGGATGTTTACTGCTCAATGTTGTGGGTCTGCTAATTTTCGTGTGATTTTGGAAAATATCGTCATCGTTTTCTTCGAGCCATTCATAGACAAGTAGGGTTGCCTTATGCGTTCAAATCAAAATCGACTAAATTTTGTAGAAAATCTAGAAAAGTAAAAAAAATACTGCTGACGTAATCACAATCCAGAGCCCCTCATCCCCCATGTCATCAAAAATAAGCAAAGCAGAGACCCCCGCCCCACTGTAGTGCTTACGTAATACTTGAATGGCCCCTAATGTGCTATGGTATGACGCATTGTCAATAACAAACACAGAATTCGGTTGAAGGTTGGGAATTAATTTCTTTTGCAACCATTTCTCGTAATTGTCTTTGTTCATCTTAGGGATATTCGATATACATCGATGCATCGAATTCACTCGATGTTTATAGTACGATGCATCGAATCAGTCCGATGCTTTGAAAAACTGTTGATTTACTCGATGCATCGATGTATTTTCATAAAACATCGAATAAATAGTAACCAATTAGTGATTATACGTATTTATTATTATTTCAGCTGATTTCGAACAAAATAGAATTAATCAAATTAAACCTTCTTTTTTATTCGATTTGTCGGTGTTTTTTTTGTGGTTTTTAATGGTTTTCCGACGTTTCGACACCTTTGCAGGAGCCGTGGTAAAACTTGTTTAATTTCAAATAACAGTACGCGCGACAAGCTTAGATCTGCATATTGATTGTACCTTTTGTAATTATTCTAACAAAGAATATTGTCACATTGTCCATGTTTTTTTGAATAAACTACAACTGAATCAGCGAAGCTTTGCATGATTTTTTTTTTCTCTTAGGTACCTTGAACATCCTTAGGTATACTTCGCGTCATACTTTATGGCGGTTCTGAAGTGCGCTATTCGCTGCGCAGTACCCCACCCCTCAACCCCGCTGACCCATGAATTTGTTACTGCGCAGCGACTTGCCTCGAGTTCCGAACCGCCATAAAATTTGAATCGAGCTGTAACAGCCGTACGGAAGAAAAGTGTTGTAGGAGTAATACAAGTAGACCATTAAGAATTATGGGTTGTTTTTATGGAGTGTCAGAGGGCTGACTTTATGTTGCAAATGCAACGTTAGAAAAAGTACTCGGTTTTGAGATAACATCGATGTTTTTAACCGATGCATAGGAAATTGTCGATGCATAGGCTCGATGTAAAACATCAAAAAAAAAATATCGATGTATTTGCTAAGTGGACACCGCTAGTTCATCTCACTGTGATAGTCTCCTGTGGTCTGAGCCGATTTGTACATGAGCAAAGGATTTGGTATGAATCCATTAGAACTACCAGCATGCACTGTAATCAACCTTGGTCGCTTCGAAATTGACCGTCAGACCAGGCTTGTTCCTTGGTGTGAGTCGAATGAACATAAGTCTCGTCGCCATAGACAATAGGTCTCCCTTCATGCCGATACTTTTTTATTTTTCTTTAAAATCGTAATCTTAAATAGCCTTACTTCGTCTTTTTCCGCCAGCAACTTACGGTTCGTTTGCGTTTTCCTAAATTTAAATCCTATCTCTTTTACGATTCGGCGCAGAGATTTTCTGCCCCTTCGAAGTCGATATCTCTTTTGAATTTCTCCAATAGCGCTCTCATTGTGACTATCTGTTTTTCTTCGCGGTGAAAGTCATACATTTTCCTGCGTATGGCTTGGTATGAAAAATCGTCCAATTCCTTAAGATAAGTTTTTTTCAATTTACCCTTTTTCGGCATTCTAAAAGAAGGCCCCGCAGTGTTCAGGCGCGGTCGCAGCCAAAGTCTTTGGGGGGATCACAGACAAAGACTACCTACTTACATATTAATAAGATAATTTATTATATTTTCGAAAAAATTACTATTTTAAGCTTTACGTTTACGGCTTGGGGGGTCATGACCCCTAGGACCACCCCGCTCGGACCGCGCCTGGCAGTTATTTCACTCGTACGTTGATTCTCTTTCAGAATTCTCGTTATTGTTCGTTTTGAAACTTGTGTAGCCTCGGCCGTTCGGTCAATAATTTTCAAAAATCGGTCTTTTGTAAATGTTGTGTTCTGAAACTCCTGAACTTCTTCCTTCATAAACTCGTGCACATTGAAAATTATTTCCCGAGCATGACTTTTAAGTGGTTGCCCCCTTTTTAAAGAACTCATTTTAAATCATAAAAAAGAAAACACTTTCGTTGCCACTACGTGTGAACTTTTGCCTGCTGCGCGTGCACTAGATCAGAAGTATGGCGGCTGACTCACTATCACTAGAAATGGGTAGTTAGCGAACGATTGAAGGAAATTATCTACTTCATATCACAAAATAAACTTATCATTCAATGAGTAGTCATTCAAATGTAAAAAAAAAGAGAAAAGCGAAAGGAAAGACTGAACTAAGTGAAGTAGAGAACTTCACTTAGTTCAGTCTTTCTTTTCGCCATTTCGATTTTTAAATACGCCAGCCTAGACAAAAATTTCTAACTATCAGTAAGAAAAACAAAACATAGGTATAGTTTACTTAATAAAAATAGTTTTGCTTAAATTCATATTTCTAGCTTAACAGACCTAAACCTGTAGTATGAAGGAAAATCGACATACTCGTACGTATAAAACTGAACTAGTGAAGAGCATCATTTGTCGTAACTTGTCGCTATCATATGAGTTAAGGACTCGTTCTGATTTGCTGAACTAAATGAATACTTTATTCATTTCTTTTTACTGACACTGGTGCCGATTCTCTTGTACACCGAACTAAACTAACTAAACGATCACTAAAATTCCTTGCTTTTAGCTATGAGAATCCGTAAAGCTATTCTGCAAAAAAAGATCTCAAAATTTAAAAATAATTTTGACACAACCAAAATCGAATTTGATTTCACGTGGGATTTTTGGCTTCGTAACGTGGTACTTGTTTGCCCTACCCCGTGATTTTTTTTTAGAGCCGGAGTCACGCAGGGTGGGGCAGCCTCGACGTTTTTAAATGGATTTTTTATTTTTTGTATGGAAAATATGAAAAATCATTACCTACATGTTGAGTTTTAGAGGTCTAGTGGTGTTGTAAAGGGGGTCGAAATTTTCATTATTTTTGCGATAGGACACACCATTTTCGAGATCTAAGCAAAAGAAAACAAAAAAAGATACAGTACTGTATTTGCGCCCGAAGTCGAGGTGTTTGTGTGAATTTTCAGTTCTTGACAACTAATTTTATTCCACACCTTTTTAATCGCGATTAAAAATAGTCAGATTTAGTTAGACAATCAAAATTTTATGTTGAATAGAATAATGAAATTGACAACAGAATAGCAAAATCAAAATACTAAATTTGGTGATTTTTAGTTTGGTTTAGAGAATCGGCACCACTGTGACACATTTTGCACAACTCTATGACCAACATGCATGCCACGCGGCGCGCGCTAACATGGCGGCAGCTGTCGGCCGACCAATAGCGGTACAGGAAATAGAAGCGCGGTGCGTGGAGCGTGCCGATTGGTCAATAGCATTTCCCGCGTTTTGAAAATTGATCTTCTGCGCAGGTACATTGGAGCCTATCAGTTGGGTACTACCTGTACCAAAGAGTATAATATTATTAACTTATTAATTTGGGAGACCTATACCACGTTCGTAACGAAAAAGCTGTTAAAGAGTCTTGTGAGGCGGTCGGTCATTTTTAAGATCGCTCCGTACTAGTTAATTTCGGTCAGTGAATGAGTGGTCTTTGCTCTCAGCAGTACCTACTTTTAAAGATCGCAGAGCAAAAATTTAACGTATCAGTCAAATCAGTCGCCGTCATTCTCGTTCTCGTTCGGATATACGATACAGCTCTTTCAAAATGTACGAGGAGCTGTTAGAACTAATAGACCGATTACAAGCATTCGGAAACGTTTATTTTAGTACAGTGCTAAGAAACGGTTCCTATTCGTTCATCGTTCGCGAACTACACAAGACTACTGTTAAACAAATCGCCGAAACGAACACGTTGGCAGCAATACGTGGGAAAACAAAGCGACCGTCCCTACGCACCATAAGTATAAATCATTTGCATCGTAAGTTATGTCTCTTAGTACGTAGGGCCGTTGGATAGGAACAAACGTGGCCACAGAACGTGAGAAACGTAAGCGCTGGAAATGTTGCGATGGGAACGCAAGACTTGAGTAACAAACATGGTGGAGTCACTACTGGGGATCACAAAGCTCCTTGGGACTGAAGTCGTCCCTCGTACGATTGTCTTGGCACACTAACAACTTCATCTACGATTTTAAAATAAGGCTCTGTTACAATTTTGATGTGCACAGTATATTAATTAGCTATCTACTAAACTTAAGCCAGTTAGTTTGTCGGGAGGTGACGGCGCGGCACACGCTGGCAGATTATGTCTCTTGGGAGGAGCTGCGCCGTGCCTCATCTCAGGAGTAGGCAGCAACCTGTCGCTGTCGGCCGTGGTCGAGTCGATGGTCGGCAGCAAGAAGTCCTGGGACGCGGTGGTATCCTTCTGCGAAACAGTATCGTCGCACGCAAGCAACACGCGCGCAGTTCGCAAGCGGCTCGCTAGCGGCCTAGCGGCGCATTCGCCAGGTCTGGACGCACCCATAGTCTTGTGATAATGAGCTACCTACACGAATGTTCCACAGGCACTGGTGTTTAATAAAGCATAAAATTACAGAGCACATTATTTTGAGAATAAGTCGTCTACTTGAGAGTAATAGTTTAGTTTCTTACTTTTATTTTAACACACGACGCCCAGCGCTTCGATGGCGGAGGCTAAAGGTCGCTGCACACAGCGGTCGCCGCGCGGCGGGACGGGACGCTGACCAGTTGTAATGTACTAGGTATTACGGACGACGCACACTGGTCCCGATTTAATAAAAAATGGACATTGATCCTAGAGCGCTGATATTTTTTTCTAATGTTGTGGCAGTGATAGGCCCGCTCGACGCAACGGCTGTGTGGCGTCGTCCGTAATATCTAGCACTTTAAAACTGCTCAGCGTCGCGTCGCCATCCCGTTCCGTCGCGCGGCGCCCACTGTGTGCAGCGACCTTACGGGTTGCCAACCGTACTCTAAAATAGAGTATTGCACTCTTTTTCTTCTGGCTGTACCTACGCTAAAATACTCTTTTTACATAAAGTGACTGGTTTCAGGTGGTCTTTCTATATTTTCCTGCGAGACTTGACTGTTTTTTCTTGGTCATTTATGTGAAGTGGGGAGAAGAGAGGAACAGGCCTTTATAAAATTGATCGCTCCTCTATTCATATAGCTCCTGATCTTATGTTAGGGAACTTCGTTCCAATAAGTAGGTTTGCTAAATGGGTAATATTTTGAAGAAAAAACTTTAGCCGTTAGACGATTTTTGGTAAGGGCAAAACTTATGGGTTCGCGTCACCGACATGCTAATGTGACCGTGTTACCGACATGCCAACGAGACGCATCGTTTTTCTCCATTAAATTTTTTCAGTTCTGTTGTCCGTCCCCATGTCTGCCAATTTAATGTAGAACGCTTTACTTTTCCTCATACAAATGCAATAGAGGTACTAGGTATCATAATGTGCTATACACAGAGCTTTGGTGCTAATACAGAGATCGATTACAGGGTCCAAAGTTCGAATAGGCCCGAGAGTGGTATTTAACTATTTACCCTACATAATTATAACACATTTGTCTAGTAGGTCTGCACTCAATGTTTCTTTAAACACGCTTGCAGGATTCTGGGTGTGTAGTGGACTGTGTTATGGAGCAGTATGCTTTCGTATGCCCCATAAATCTATGATATCTATGTTATGTGGACTGTTACGCTGTGCAATACTTATTTGCACAACATTTATAATGGTAGAATGTAAAGTGGCCATTATAGTTATAAGATCATACACTGCCACAGTTAAGTTATATTCTAGCAAATAAAATAATTTGAATTTGTTTAATGCAAAGCAAGCTGTAGATAAATTCAAAACAACGATTGCAATATGTATTACATCAATTTATTTAAATTTACTGCTAAATTAGCGTCATAATCTAATTATATGGAACAATCCATAAACAAGAATATCTTAAAACTTACGTGACTAACCTTACAGAATTACTGGTAGATTTCCCTGTTGATAACACAACGATGCACCCTCAGGAAAACTCATTTACAGTATTAAGATGACTATGATTTAAAACCATGGCGACCTTATAAAAAACCAATTAAATTATATCTAGAGAAAATAATAAAATAATCTTTTGACTAATGCAGGATACACATGGTTGAAAATCAAATCGGAATAGATAAAAAATTCACAGATATTGTGGTTTGTACGCGTCAAGGATGTATTTTTGGAATGTCAAATTTTATTAGTCTAACGTCTGTGAATTAAGCTATAATTTTGCTTTTAATGTAATCTTAGTACCAAAACAGCTGTGCGGCAAAGAATTCATTAAGGGTAAATAATATATTTATTTAAAAAAAAAACGGATTTTAATATTAAATCCTTTGGTTACTATTGCGTCCAATCCAACTACATTGGACGCAAGCTAATAAGAAAAAAAATACAACATCAACTTACTTCAGTACAAATTGCTTTCAAAATGTAAGGAATTTAGACATATAAACTTGTCTATACACATACATAAAGCAGATTTAATATCTAGGTTCAAGCCATTTCCAGACCAATACAAATAGAAAAACGAATTCTGTTACACAATATTTTATACCAAACCGGTATTACCCAGTTCTCAAAATCCCCGTGTCCTATTTAACATAATACCAGACGTTTTAGAACGTCATCTTATTGCTGCACAAGACTCGTTGTATGATCTACATGGACTACTTCAAACCACACAGATTAACAAGCTATTTAGCTCTAAATTGAAGAGAGATGTTTCCACAACATTAAGACCTTAGCATTTATGGCTGTCACAACGCAAGAGCTCGAGCGCAATAAGGAACTGTTTATAAAACAGGAGGATTACAAATCTAATTATAACGTGGTAAAACTAATTAAGAATATTGTTCAACCAGATTTATTCAGCAAAATGCACATGCCTGTCCTTTTTATTTATGTTCGGTCGTTTGGGCAGTTTCTCTATTGTATCACGAGCCGTTGGTCATAGTGTTGCAGCCGTCCGTCGATAACCGATCTGATAGAAGGGCGTGCGAAGCGTCAGGAGCACGTGGCCGTGGCGGGCGTGCTAGTGGCGCGCGTCGCGACGGTGGTCGCGCTCGCGGTCACGCTCGGCGGGCGGCGCGTCGCGCTCGCGCCTCTCGCGATAGCGTTCGTCATAGTAGGGCGCCGCACCCGACCGGCCCTTGGCGCCCGAGGCGTCGCCGCCGCCCGCCTCGGCTGCTGGCTCCACAGGCGACTTGCGCGGCCTGGTGGTAGAGCTGACGGTCAGTAAGCTACATGTTATCCTCAACCTATGTTAGTCACATCTAAAGTATTTAAGTTAATAATAAAAAGAAGAAACAACTAGTTAATGGTGCTGCCCATCGGTGGAATTGCCCATTAGTAAATAGCCAACTAGTGAAACCAAGTTTACAACTATTCTACTACTTTTAGGATTAAATACTTCAAGATCTACTGTCACACAAGTGTGAGTGATATAGAGACGCCAAACCAAAACTTAAAATGAATCTAGTCGCGGGCTCAAACTCACTGGTGGGCCTGGCTAACAAGCACGCTGTCTCACCAGGCATCGTGTCCGACAGAAGTAGTATCGCTGATGAGTAGTTACACGCTAGTCTACACGCACAACGTTATTGAGCGAGATGCAGGATCATTTATAGTAAACAGGCGCGTAAAAAAATTAAGAAAAGTGCTTCGGAAGATTAGTTTTTTTATGATAAAACCACTGCATAAATCAATAACCAATAATGTTTATTGAACTTTTCGATATTTGAGCTTTGTCGGTACCGACTTGGTATTCGGAGCTTTTACACGTCTTTATTACTTAAACACGCCCAAAGTTAGGTTAAATAAGCAAGAAAAACTAATGTTTGTTGGTTTCTAACTGTTTAATGGCTTTTTATTTTAGTATTCTGTTTCCGTACAGACAACATTATTATTGAGACAAAACCATACCATGATTTATTTTTGATGTGCATTATCGAACAGTAGAGTAATACACCCCGAAGTTTGTATGGAAAAGTATCAACTAGATTCACCATAGAACTTCACTCACTGACTCTCTTAGAGCGAAAGAGAAACCCAGAAATTTTCTTACGTTTTTTTGCAATTTTCAGATCAATATTAGATTGAACATGATTAGCGACACTAACGAATACTTATTTATACAATTATAATCATAAAAATCAATCCTATTACCCTATTGAGTAACTATTTCATGCCTATGAAATGCCGATGAAATCATGATATTTAGGGCCAAATCTAACTCAAGGAGTCGTAATTCATATTTGTTACGGTCGCGCATCATATTTTAATCAACACGCAACCTTGCACTGACCTACAAGTTACAGAAAACGTAATTTTTATTTTGACGGCTACCCTGGAGCTTTCGAAAACCTTAACGCACTTATTTTCTTAAATTCGACATACGTTTATATTCGCAAAATCCACTAACTACATCTACTGGCAATATAACCATGAAGAGTCCTTACCTCTCTTCACGACTGTGGCCTCTGTTGTAATGGTCAGCACGTTCCCTTTCCCTGGAGCGAGAGCGGTCGCGTTCACGCTCACGGTAATCTCTGTAATACCTGAAACAAAGACATTATCACCATTAATAAAGTATGGTTTCATAGTGTCAAATGTTAAGACTAGGGATAAAAAGTCACACCAATTAGTTTCACACCAAAACTCGACAAGCATTTATATGGCGCAACTTTGTCAACATAGATACAGTGCATCTTATACCATCGCTGAATACTAGATCAAATCAAACTGATTGCTAATTAATTTGTGTAATTTTTATGACATTGATTTTACATTGTGATTACTTTAACTCACACACAAAATTATTATCTATTTGTTAAAATTTTAGAGAAATCATTTATTTTTACAATATTTATAAACATGTGAGCACCATGCATCTATTACATAATTAATTTACTTGCCATTGCTTTATTTTTATCTAATCGTACATACATTTTATCCTAGGATGGCGCAATCTTCACATAATTATATTATTAGTGTATACAAAATTTTGTAAAATGTTTTAAAAGAGTTTCTTGTCCATTCTTCCCCATAAGAATCTATCTACCTTTTGGAAGGGGCAACTAGAATCAATTCAATTTTTTTGTAATTTTGCCATTCAACAGTGCATAAGTATTTGAAATGAATTAATTTAATTTAATACTGGGACAGCCAAGGTCAAAGTAACTAGAAAATTATAAACCAACACGGAAAACATCGAATATATCAGGCAGAAATAAGTAAACCTAGAATACTGTTCACGACAGAAGTTAAACGTGCGTGGCGATAGCGAACGTGTAGAAATGCGCGACACTTACACATCGCGGTCACGTTCCCTCGAGCGTTCGCTGTACCTGCAAGCAAGGCATAAGCGTCAGTAATACTTTAGCGGAATAATGCTATCTTATGCGCCTGTCTTTATACAATTCCTAGCAGAATATAGAACTCTCCTAAAGATTGTATTTCCTAGTTAGCCTTCTTGCATTGATGACGGTATTATATTCACTCTTTGCATTTTGATTGGTTGTTTTTGGGGGTTATTCTATCCTTGTCTCATCAGTCAGGTACTAAGTTGCACTGCCTGCATGTCGAGTTTGTTGGTCTGTCATTAAGATGTTTCTCCTGTTATGTATTTTTAATTCTACTTACTAAAATGCACGACGTTATACCAACCTTTTTGTAATATCCGGATTACTAACACTGTGTCTTTTTGAGTCCGTAGAACGCGCAATAGACCTTAAATAAATGTATTAATGTCGTGTGAATGTGTAGTTATGTTAAGACGCTCGAATATTAAATTGTGTCAAATCTACGCGTGCAGATTGCGCAATTTTGGCAGTTTCTGTAACTCTGAGGGCCCGTCGTAATAGAAGCGACTTTTCGCGCAAATAGACGATCCTCGCGTTTATGTTAGTTTTAGTTCGGTGAACCGGAACGCGTGGTTGCGCAGAGGGAGGTCACCTATCGGTTTTCAGAACAAAAAATGACATGAACGCGGCGTACGGGTATGTGCGCGACTATAGCTTTCTATTAGGACGCGCAGGTTTAGATTCATAGTTCCTGCAGCTTATAGAGTTATAAACATAAAAACCTTATAACATCTGTAAAAAGTACAAGATATAACTACATAAATTCCATTTCAATGATCGTGAGCAAATGTGATGTGATAGGGTGCGACATGACTTTGATCGACCGATCATACAGGGACTTTTTTATGATTGAGCGAAACTTCAGTCATGATGACTGGAATAATAATAACAAAACGAACTAAATACATGTTTCTATAACGTAATTATAATTAAATACGCGCCACGCCATGACCATAATCTCGTGATCAGCTGCAATACTTACCAGGGGTTGTGATATTAGATTTTTTGACGTAAAAACGTGTTTTCGATTGCTACAAGTGCTAAATTCTATATTTCTGACAGATAAATTCATGGAAAATTTCAATCGTTTTTAGTTAATGAGAATGATGATGAGAATTTTAATGTAAGCGAAACAAAAATTTAGGTAATATTTGCAATTTATGTTTTACTCCTCCATTGCGTCAATGAAATAAACCCAATTAAAACAGGACCCCATTTATGATATTATTTTGAGACTGTCTATATCGATTGGTCGAGTAATCTAGTCCCACTCAGAGCACGAATTACAAAATCGAAGTACCCAACGTAAAGCCAATGTATTACCTGTCCCTGTCCTCCCGGTCGCGGCTGCGGTCGCGGTACCGGCTGGCGGAGCGCTCGCGGCGGCGCGGCGCGCGGTGGTGCGCGCGCGCGTCGCGGTCGCGCGAGCGGGAGCGGCGCCGCTCGCCCGAGCCGTACGACTTGGTCTCCACTCCATGCAGCGTGTCTTGGAGGGACGAGATCAGGATCTTGCAGCGGTCGTCGTGGGCCACCTGGGGATGCCCAAATGTTTTAGTACTAACATAACATTACATCGCGCCTTGTTTCCCCGACGAATTAGGCAGAGGTGTACTTATAGTACCACCCACATTTTACCAGTTATGTTTAAGTCCCATTTAATAAGGGACGAGCCTATTGTTTTAGTACTAAAAGGAATAAATTAGTATTCCCGGCAGTTTAATCATGATGATTTGATGACATAATTACATCTTTATAATTTATAATACCTTCACTTCTGAGGACCTAAAAAACGCCACCAATGCCGCGATTGACGTGGCCAACTTCTGGGCTGAACTCGTTCAATACGCTACACATTTTATTTACCACAAACTCAAAAAGAAGAAGAAGAATTTATAATAGAATAGAATACTCTTTATTCATCATATGCCTAACCCTCCCGGTGCATCCCCCTCTTAAGATACATACCGGCTGTCATCTTTACCGTCTGAACAACAATATGGTGTGTTGTAGAAGTAGAATAGCACCCAAATACGCTAATATTTGCCTGGTTGATTGACAACCATTGATTTACAGAAGTTCCGAACATCCTTATAATACATGAAAAAGAATACATCCTATGACGTTATTGATATACAAAAACCCAAGATAGACAATCAGCGTCTCATAAACGTAAATAAGGCGCAATCTGCGCAGGTGTCATATATGTAGGATCGTCAGTCATATTTCCGTCAGTCTTTTTGGACATTGCTTTGTAAAAACCACTATAAGTCATGCGCGTAAGGTTACATTTGCAAAAATATGTGTTTATCATAACTATAACCATATAACCATTGATGTATAATTGGGGACAGTTTTGACAGTTACTTTTAATCGAGACTGGGTTTTTTTTTTAATATCAGTGTATAGCGCTCACGTAAAACGAAAAATAGCCAAAATAATAGATGGTAAATGACGCAGATTGGGGTCGCACATGAATGGAACATAATGGACGTGTGACCGAGCACCAATTTAGCTCTACATCTTTGCGGCTGCGCACACGATACGATAGATACACGATCCCGCAGATCTCGCACACACATTTGCGCGTGAACGTAGTAGGCAAATAATTTGATACATTTGTGAGCGTCCGTGCCATGAAACCAAGTATTTAACTGCAGGCTTAGCATGCCGCTTTCTATTTCTACTTTACTGTAGAATAGAAATCGCTTATCTACATTTCTCGGTGAAAAACTGTCCAACTGTCTATACGGAAACGTCATGACAAAAAGCTTGTCTACGGTTCTCGTGCTAAACCTGCTGGAATTCATCCGAAAGTGACATGGTAAGTCGAATCAGTAAAACCCACCTTGCTCTGCTTGATTAGCGATATAGCCGTGACCAGCGTCTCGATGGCCGAAGCGTACTCTCCTGCGGCGGCGTCGCTGACAGCCCGTGCGATGGCACTGGACGACACGGTACGGTTGCGGGACATGACCTCTTCGAACTCCGCCTCGCTGATACCGGCGTGCGGTGGGTGCGGTGCGTGCGGCGGGTGCGGCGCGTGCGGTGCGTGCGGCGCGTGAGCAGGGTGCGGCGCGCCGCCCATTCCGGGCCCGTGGTGCGGGCGCCCGGCGTCGCCGGCCGGCGGATAGTTCTGGGGAAGAAGCACGCCTTGAATACAGGAATGACGACGCAACTCAAACGTACATGACACTCTCAGTTTAGCCTGGCTCTTCTTTCTCCATAATCCGCGTCTTAACACAGCGTTATGAGTAAATACAACCATGCGTTCCATCACCAATTCCAATGCGTGAACGTTTTGACGATTGCAATCTATTTCTAAATTTCTTGTTTTTTAAGTAGGCAAGAAATATTTAAATACGGCAAAAAGTATATATTCTTGGCACCAAATATTTTTAATTGGCAAAAAATAAGTCACCTGTGGCGGTCTCCCGTAAGGCTGTCGCGCAGTGGGCGGCGGGCCCTGGGTTGGAGGCGGCGCGTGCGCAGGGTGGCCGTACGGAGCACCGGGACCTACAACGTACACATTCAATAAAATTATAGACAAAAATGTACAAGTAATATTTTAACTGGCTGTATTGGGTCTATCACAGTCCACTTCTGAAGCTAGGTTAGCAACCGATTTAGTGTATCAGTTATTTTATATCGATACGCTGCTAGTTAGTCGCTCTCATATTGGTACAAATTTAATATGATTATGAATTCGGTAGTCAGCGGTGACAGCTGGGTAGAATGCCCAGGGTGGACGCCAGACACATCTCAAGATTGCTACTCGTGGAAACTATTTTATTTATACAGTCGTAATGTTATATGTGCGTGCACTTCATATTTGTATAAGCAAACACGACGGCTTTAGGATAACACGGTTTGCAGCAACCTAGATCAAAGTAGATAATATAAGGAAGCTCCGTGGAGCCAGTACCAACCGGGCGGGCCGGGCTGCGGCGGCGGCTGCGCGCTGGGCTGCGCCTGCGCCGGCGGCTGCTGCGCGAAGAAGGCGGGGTTCACGTGCGGAGCCGGCGCGCCGCCCACGCCTGCGGGGTACGCGGTTATAGCACGGTACGGCACAGGGTGCACAGAGAAATACAACATTGCACATACAACCACAAACTTATATACTTTTGATACTATTATTTTTTACATGATAAAGTTTATCACTAGATATAAGCACATCCTGCCACTGTCATTGTGGTCCTTAGAGAAGTTTCAAATAATGTATTAGAGATAAGGCCAGACAAGACCAGTTGCACGGTGTGTTTAGCATTATGGAAGTTTATGTTACTAGATACAAAATTATACTGCTATTGGTATATTGGGTTAAGGATTCGGCACACAAGAGATAGAAAAAAAAATTGCTGCAAAATCAAAGTTATAACATGAGAACAGAAGAACTTGTACTAAAAAGTAAATTCATTCAATATCATTTAGACTTATAAGCATGTTCATCGTTAAAATAAAATAAAACTTATTACAATTGGTTAGTATGTTAATACCTAAAAATGGTAAAAAAACAAATCATAACGTTTTTGCAGATATGTAAAACAGAAGTCACTTAAATAATTAAAATAGTTGCGAAAAAACTGGCCCACAATGATAAGTGGTTACCACTCTTTGTGCATAGAGCTTGTACACTTAGAAACTTATGCTCTAATGTCTATGTGCGTGTAATTACAGCCCATCAAACCGAAACACAGCTTCGCTACTTAGCGACAGAAATAGGTTTCACACCTATCTCTGCCGCTAAGCAGCGAAGCTGTGACTATTTTGCGTTAGTATAATCATCATCTGTCTAGCCTCTCCCAACTTTCTTGAGATCGGCTTCCAGAAAAAGTAGATGCTGCTGAACACCAGTATTTTTTTACACGGAGTAACGCCTATCTGATGCGAGTCCGGCTAAATTTTGTTTTCGGTTTGCGGCAATATTCGGCCGAAATATCTATTTTTGTCAATTTTCGTTTCGGGCCTACAAACTGAGTAACACAAGACTTAGTCGTTCGAGTTTCGGGTTTTTGCCGAGCATAGAGTTTGGCGTTAGTTGGTTAGTAAGAAATAATAAAATAAAAGGCGTGTGTGCGTACCTGGGTAGGGGGGCATACCTGGGTGGTGCGGCAGCGGCGCGGGGCCGCGCGGCACACCCGCCAGCGGCGGGCCCACGCCGCCGGACAGCCGCACGTCGCGCTGCGAGAACAGGGAGGTTAGCAGAACTTGCCCTTTATTTATAAATGTTGCTTAGAACTAAAGGCTACGCGACTGCTTACCCAATCATTTTTGACGTTTTAACGTTTCTTAACTTTAAGCAACGTTTATAAATAAAGGGGATTGCTTGGTTACTAGAAATACAGGCTTCCAGTTTAATCCACAACGAAGTTATAGGTGGTCGAAAATGGCCTGAACTGCTTCGAGAAAAGGATGGTAACGGCCGTGCCGCTTTTTTTACTCGTGACAATTCGTTTGGCTAATATAATAATGGCCCACTAATTAAATTAATAGGTACATTTTTATGGGGTGTTTCATGCTATCTTGATTGAACATTTAGATGACTAAAACTCGATCCAATTAAATATAATTGGATCGAGTTTTAATGTCTTTTTCTATTCTTATTAGGGCTCCCGGATTTTTTGTTTACCCACGGCGAGACTAGCCATAAATTGTTAATAAGATACTGATGTTTAAGAGAATCTTCTGAAAAAAATCGAAGGCTAAAATAATCTTTAAACATAAAAAAAAAGGTTCCGACGAATTGAGAACCTCCTCCTTTTGGAAGTCGGTTAAAAAACCGGTCAAGTGCGAGTCGGACTAGAGCGCACCGAAGGTTCCGTACAAACTTGCCTATGTAAAGAGCACCAAAATAATTATTAGGTACTTAACTATGAAAGTACCGAACATTCCTCTAACGAAAAGATAAACTGTACTGAGGGACAAACTTAACATTGCCGTTGGAAAAACTATTGTCTCCATATGGGGATCACACTGAAAGTTTTTAGAATAGGCCAGTAAGAGAAGCAGCCAATTAAAAAAAAAATAGAATTAGGAACTCGTTGGGAACCTGTAATGTGTAATGAACTCATATATGAGTACTGATAATATTAACAGGCCTACATCATTCCGTTTTTTATTTTCTAAAAACTATCAGCGTGACCCACATACACTGTACAAAATCTTGGTGAGGGCGTCACATATTTTGCAAACATGTCCTTTGTAGGAATGTACTATAGGTATCGATCATGAGCGAGGTCGTACTCCAACTAGCACTTGGCCGTTTTTGGGGTGGCTGTGCACACAACCTTTTTTGAGGGCTGGATCCGCGCCTGAAAGGCTATTTATTAACCCGAAAAATGAATAGACTTTTTAGTGGTAGTAGGATTTGCAAAATAAGTCGGAGAAAAAACGGTCGAACAAAAAAGTTTCTTACGAACGCTACCTTAACGATGAGAGATTTATATGATTGAGTACTAGAGAAAAGTTGTGGAGCTTGATAATGCCTACAAAAAAGTCAGTGACAGCATAATATGTCTAACTTTTATAGTTAAGTCACAAAAATACTTCAAATTGTTATTGGCCATATTATCAACAATTATGAATTCTTATCAGAATAAGTAAATCTATCATCTCAAGTGTTTAAAACAAAAGACTTTTCCCATTTACTGCGTATAATTTGGACGAATAGTTAACGAGATAATACGACATAGGCATGGAACCGCGACCGTGTCGTAATCTATTGAATAGCACTCAGTACTAACCGAACCACTCATAATTTCATCACAAGTAAAAATGTTTACCGCCCAACGAAATGGGCACAGGTCAGCTAGTTCAAAATATATTCCGGATGGTTAGAAAGTAAAAGACATACTACGATGAACCCGCTAAATAGGATCATCAGTTCCAAATATCGACTAAAAATACAGGATCAAATTAAATTAGCTAGCGAAACTTAATGTGATGGGTATATTTACGTATGAAAAACCAAAAATAAATTTGAGGTTAGTGTTTGTTGTTAGTTGTTTTGGGGCTAAAGACATTTTTGAATTAACTATTATGTTTAGATATCGATATCTATCAGACCTGTGAATTTCGCTATTATCATCATCATCATCTCAGCCCGGAATCATCCACTGCTGGGTATTAGGCCTTTGCTAACTACTTAATTTAATTTGACCTTGTATAGATGCATATAATAGGCACTTAGGCAGGTACTAACCGGGTGCGGCGGCGGCATTTGGTGCGGCATCTGGTGCTGCGGCGGGCCGTACTGCGGCGCGGGGTGTGGGGGCATCTGCTGCGGGGGCCCGCGCGGGCCCCAGTCCGGTCGCCCGCCGGGCCCACCGGGCCCGCCCGGCCCGCCTGGCCCACCGGGGCCACCAGGTCCGCGCTGCAGTTGTGGCGGACCTTGGAACTAATAACAAGAAGTTTTAGTTTTCGTCCTAAAGCCAGTTCGATTATAACTATTTTAAAATAACGAAACAAGATAATAAAAACATAATTTTTTACTGCTTTACCGGACTCGAATGGCCTAGGGATAGTTGTCATTAAAATAAATGTGTTGAATTTCGTATTGAAGAATGTGTCTGAGCTAAAAATTTTAAAAAATCTACTTCATTTTATAAATTATTTGACATTAATTTTTACTTTTCAGAAACAAAGTAACATGACGCCCATAATCCTAGAAGGGTTAGGCAGAGGTGTACCTATAGTACAACCACATTTCGCCAGTTATGTTTAAGCCCCATGCAATAGGAGGCGAGCCTATTGCCATCAAACGGGCACAAAACCAGACTAAGCTGACACTGAAAAATTCTGGGCGGAAAAAACCAAATAACCCTTCGGCAGACCTTGAATCGAACCCAGAATCTCATGCTCAGCATTAGCGCTTGCAAGCACTAGATCAACGAGGCATTCGCGTTATTAATCCGTTTCTTAAAGCAGGAATTTAGCCTGTGCCAAACATTTTTGTCCTTCACAGCCGAATACGTATAGAAAACGAAGTTGCAAGCAACGCTACTTTGGTGCAGTTTTTCTTACCTGCATAGGTGGTCCTCTGGGCGGTGGTCCCTGATGCGGCGGGGGTCCTTGATGCGGCAGGTGATGAGGTGGCGGGCCCTGGTGCTGCGGGAGATGGTGCGGTGGGCCGTGAGGGGGCCCATGCGGCCCATGCGGGCCGTGCTGCCCGCCCGACGGGCCACGCAGCTGGTGGTGCGGTGCACCGCCCGGCATCATCATGCGCGGCCCGTTGGGGCCCGGCCCATTTGGCCCGCCGCCGAAGAAGTCTATGCACAGTTATTTATTATCAGTTATGTCCATGATAACATTTAGACTTTGACTGTGCCTTTATATCGTAGCAGGAAGGTCGGTTTCGAAGTTAAGTTTACTGACAGGAGGTTAACCGTATCATCAGCGACTACGATACGCTTTTCTAGTTTACACGAAATAAATTATAAATAGGTTTAAAGAAACTGACTACATGCCCCGGTCTTATCGCAATCGGCAGCATAAGTACTGCCGATATAATGCTCGTTCTTGAGCTCTATGTACATAGGTAGTTTTCTCACTATCGCTGTTAGCAGTTAAATAAAATTCTCAGGGTTCTTTTGTATTATTGGACCAGTATTTAATGAATACGTCGATTGCATAGTGAAAATTGTCCCATAACTTCTCGTACAATAATACTCCATCGTATTCCCTTGTTGAGCAGTTGAAATTTTGGGCAGTAATTGAACCTAACATGACCTGGGAACGACCCTTCTCGTTAAGATTCAGCATCGTCATGGCTAAATTAACTCTTATTTTTACGAACCTTTACTCTTTAGCGTGAGCTAGTCAATAAGACGAAGCAATATCAAGCATTTTCCATTCAGGATCATAAATACAACAATAACAACGGTTACCTAAAGTAACCTTACAGTAAAGTAAAAGGGTTACCTCCAGGATGTGGCCCGGGCGGGCCACCCGGGTGTGGTCCTCTCATACCCGGGTTAGGTCCAGGCGGTGTAGATCTAGTCTTAGACTGACTCTCAAACTGGTTCAAGGCCTGTGGAACATAGGCTCATTGTACGCTCCGGGCAATCTTTCAGATAAATATGTCAAAGAGTTCGATACTCCCACGATATTTCTTGACGACAGTTTTCCCTTCCTTAGTTTTGATATTGTTGATTATTACGGGCGCCAGATATAACTTCAAATACCTACGCAAATCCTAGGTACGAAGTCGCGATGAGGAGCAAGGACATTTTAGCAGTAGTGTATACGCAAAGTGGCGATGTGGCGCAGGTATTGTAAATGACAACACATATTATGCACTTCACTAAGTCTACATACAAATGTACATAATATCGATGTAAGGCGCGGGCTAGAAATAATTGATGGCCCATGCTCAGTAGGCAACGCCCTGACCTAGTTTGTTCAGAAGTCGATACCATAAAATGTGCAAATACGACGATCATTCAAATCGATACATGGATTAGAAACTTGCAATAACGGACCTTATTTTCGGTTTTTTTTTGTGGTTAATGATCTAAAATTATGAACTTTTTATGGAAAATAAGTTATGCAGTAAAGGCCTTTCGGTATAATTATTTGGTGGCAGTATTTTGACAAAACATTCGGCCGGAGCTCCGGTATCGCAATCACAAAAAAAAACGCTTCTCGTTGTATTTTTTCTTACTTATTTACCCCTAACTTTATGGATACGCAAAATACGCGCCTTGACGTGGACCTGCGGAAAACAGCCCGTTTTACCTTTACCTTTTTACCCCTAACTTTCTGTAAGAGCTAAGGGGCCATCCATAAATTATGTCACACAAATTGTATGGATTTTTGAACGCCCCCGTACTTGTCAAAGGTACACTTCTGAAATCCCCTCCCCCTTATGTGACGTCACATATTTTTCAATTTTATATTTAGAAGTAATTAAGTTAAAACAGCAGTTATTTTTTATGTTATTTAAATCAAAATTAATCCTACTAATATTATAAATGTGAAAGTTTGGATGTTTGTTATTCAATCACGCTAAATAGATGTGGATGAAATTTGGCACACAAAAGTTTGAAATCTGGATTAACATATAGGATACTTTTTATCCCGGTAGTACGTTCCCGTGGGATAACTTCGACTTCCACTTTAACTTTAACGACTTCCACGCGGGCGAAACCGCTGGCAAAAGCTAGTCTTTAATAAAAATGAACAAAGTCAAATATTTTAACATATGACGTCACAAAGCTTTTGACACCTGGCCCTTGTCACACAATGTCACATTTCGTTGACCCGCTCCCCCCTTAACGTGTGAGTTAATTATGGATGGCCCCTAACCAGAGCAGCATCTATCAATTGCCTAATCGCGTTATATCTAAGCCTTTCCTTTATATGACACCCTCAGAATATCAATGATAAAAGTAAGAAATGTATAAGCAGAGACCCATTGAAGGTCTCGCTACTTACCTGTTTAGTGGGTAAGGTGACAACTGGATGCTGTCCGTGAATCTCTTTCTTGGGCAGACGTTCCATTACCATCCTAATGGACTGGTCAGAACCCAGGGATATGACGCAGAACCCCTTCGACTGTCCATTCGCCCTATTCTCGAAGAACTTCACGTCTTGGAAGTCAGTAACGCCAACGTCTGCGATGTTGTTAGCAATGTCTTGATCCGTCGCCCACTGCAAAAGGTTTTACCAAAAACTAAACCACGATACAAGCTGGGCAACTTAGCTATAAGTTGTATACATACGTGATGAAGCCAGCCACGACTCGGACGTATGAAACCTCGTCCAAACCTTACAGCGCGAATAAAAAAACCGCCAAAATTTTAATACGAATTTTCGATAATTATAATGCCCCTAACTTCTGTCAAGTTGCGTAGAGTGGATAAGCAAGCAAAATTGTGTCACTAAAAAAAACGTGTTTCTGACACCTACACCAATCTAATCTGTACGCACGAATTGTAACACGAAGCACTACTTGAGTTATTATTTGTTTTGTTATTTTATAAAGTTGTCGTTCTCTCATTTCGTAACAGGAGACTTCGGGAGAAAGGAAACAGTTTTTAGTGTTACCATGTTTTTATTGTCATTCATAAATTTATCACAGATATTGGCAGTATCAAGATAAATAAATAAGAGCAGTTCGCAAAACTGCAGACTCCATCGTTCTCAAACGGGGCACGGGATCCTTCTTAACAGTAAGGAAGGATAATTAACTCACTTAGTACAAGGATTTAACATCTTTTTTCATTAACATAATTATTACATTTTAAAATCGTATCAGGACTTAATTTATTGGAAACCAATCTAATGAAGTTAGATGATAAATACTTTGCTAAACTAGACAAGGTTTTAATAGATATTATCCAAAGTACAAAAATATTTTAAGCAGGGAGTTATTACATTATAAGTAATAATTATTTTAGCATTATTACAGTTTATGTATGTATGCTATTAACCATCTGCCAATAGTAGTGTTACAGGGGACATAACAATATGGATAGTTTTTACTTACAATCCTTGTTAATCTATAGAAAGCGTATTACAGTCGTGACAGAAAATATAAATTACGTATGACGACGCGAAGCATAAATTTTATCTATGTTTGTACATATCTGAATTTAAATACTACCACTAAAATAATGAAATAGTGTGAATACTTTCGGTTTATCAGTATTATATTTTCGCCCGGATATAAACAAAATTTTTGATAAGTATAATACAGACAGATTTGTAATTTTACTGTAGATAATAATTTGAACAAATTAACGCCAATTTAAAAATAGTACATAATAAATGATTACACAACAAAAAATTGGACAAGTTCCAACCGCAATACAGACAAAATGTGTAACACATCTGCCAAGATTAAAGAAACAAAAAAGAAACATTAAAATATAATCAAATTAAGACACAAATAGCTACACCATTACGCGGAACAAGCTCAAACATCTTACCTCTGAAATCCTGATAAAGAAAAACATTAATTAAGTAAAATACATAGGTCATCAAAACCAGAATTTTGGGCGAAACAGACCATTATTAATTCTTAAATGTTCATGCAATTCCCAGCTCAAGATTCCAATTATCAATTGACAAGCATCTTGAAAGAAAATATCGAATATATCACTACTAATAGGAAATAATAATTATTGTAGAATGATTTGCCTTTACTATGCCCGAAGAACTAGTTCATAGTCTACACACAGTACATGACACATAAATTCTCTATGTTATTGACTAAAGCAAAGTATAGTAACTATAACAGACAACCATTGCAACAATATTGTTAAGTCATTATTAAAATGATGTAGTACAGAACACTCGTTTTTTGTTCAAAATAATATGTGCAAAGACAGTGTTTAATTTATAAAGCAAAATATTCAAGATGTGTAGTTAACATGTAATCACTGGGAGGGGCATTTATGTATTATAAATATGTTACATAACCTAATATATAAATACATAGAAATCATTCATACTTCAACACTCAGAAATCAAAGATCACAAGATGCACAACAAAAGTATTTGGATTCTCTGTTTCACACATTCCATCGAGTCACTAAGATACCAAATATGACCTTAAATGGAAAAACACGAAAATTGATTTGTTCTATACTTTTGTTATACTTCGCCCAGTTAGACCCATACCAACATGCCAAAAATTAACCTTAATCACAAAGGCAGTATCAATTACTGCCACAAAACCAACAATGCAATAACATCAAAGAGATATTTACAACATTTCAATATGGCTTGTACCTATTGCATCTTGACAAGCCTACTGTGTGTCAGCTAAAAACGAACATGTTTTAAAAGTTGCCTTCTCAACAAATAATAATTTTTTTCTTACAAATGAATGAATGTAAGCTACCAGGATATAAAGAAAGAGTTTACTCAAGAAATGAAAATATGAAACTATTTACAAAGTAACACTCAATCTATATCCAGCCCATCACAGAAACAAATATGCCAACTTACTAATGAACACCATTGCTATTTCTAATTTTATAAACGTGTATGTGACTATGGTGCTAAATGTACAAACCATAACACATATTTTAACTGCAAATATCTCTTTGTATAATTTGTCTATAAATATGAAATCCATTGAAATAAAAATATGAAAACAATAGCACAAGTTATTAAAAATATCACAGGTTGGACATTCTGCTAAATGCAGAAAATATGGAACAATATCTCAGAAACAAATCCTTTTTATCAAGATTATTTCCTTGACTGGTGCAGTAATAAACTAAAAAGTTCATATTGTAATTATTGTAAATTAATTCACACAGATTATAATTGACACCATTGAGATACCAACGCGTGCTGGGCTCACATGGTGATTATATTCTAGGCCAATCCCTCCCGAAGTGAAGAGGCCTGTGTCCCAGCAGTGGGAATATTGTATTATCATTATGCATTGAGATAAGTAATTAAATTTTTGTGGGGTATCATCTTTGCTCAGACCAACAAAAACAGATAGACAGCACGCCGCGAACATTAAAAGTGACGCCACCTTTTTATGTATGTGTGTATCGAAGGGTTGCCATTTGTTAAATTTGTTCCCTATAATTTGGGGATATTTGTGTGAGTAAGAACTAGTTTAATATTGTCCGAGTGAGATATTGTCGAGTATGGTAATAGTGCCTCAAATGTTTACTCAACCTCGTTTCCAAAAAAAAAAATAACTCATATTTTCAATTAATTTCATTAAATTCAAAAAGACCAGCATAACAAAATCACTGACTCTAAAGAGAAAGTTATATATAAATGGTACGAACAAAAATAAATTTTCTTTTAAAAACAGTGTAATTTTTTATCGCTGCCTTCTAGATTTTATTATTTGTGAAATTTTTTCTAGTTTGGAAACATGGTGCAATTGTATATTTAAATATTTTTCATAAAACATTTAATTAAATTGACTTTATGCTCATTACCTGCAAAATTAAGAAATCATTTGTGTATATTAATCAAATGTGGTAATTTTAAATTGTATTAAGGCAACTTTATGTCACTGCTTTCGTTTATTGAGGTTTTTGTTCCAAGTAACCTAAAATTCATAATTTAATAATAAAGAAACGATGTTATTTCAAGTACTTACAGGGGATAAGTGATTCCATGAGACTTTTTATGTGATTTACTGTTGTTTTGCTAATTTCCCTACACAGGAAGGCATAATTATATTTTTTAAATCTATGTTAACTTGACGACTCGTGACGTACTAAGAGCGATAAGCATGGTTTTAGTGTAGGTGTGTGCGTGACCGTGTATGTTCACTTGCAGGAGCACGGTTTTATGGCTTCACTTTTAATGTAAGCGGCGCGCCGTCTTTCTTTTTTTGTAGGTCTGAGCACCTGTGTGAATAATTTACTGCTTCTAAAATATTGATAATAAGTATTAAAATTTTTATAAAATGAAGCAAAAACAAGTTGCGTGTAAAATATTCAGTAATAGTTTCAATTATTTCACAAATCCTTTATAATTCTTATAATTCTGACACTATGAATGACGGTTTTTTTTTTCTATATATTTCTATTATATATCAGCTATTCACAACCTAGAAAGAATTAATTAACATTTGAACAAGTCAGTTGACAGAAACGCTACATTTAGTTATTAATAAAATTATGTAAGTATGTGACATTTTTAAACAGGTAACATTAATTGAAGATAACAGGAGACTGGATTATGTACAGCACAAAAACCTCGATAATGGGTTACAAAAGCCCAACTGATGGGATTCACCTAATTTTTTGTAATAACAAACATTTTCAGATTTATGATAGACACAATGCCTTTGAAAAACATTTGACATCATGTAATCTACTGCAGTTTTATATAACAGGGTAAATTAACATTATTAATGTTGATGAAAAAGGTATAGCTTAACCTTACATTTTTTCTTAAGAGGAATTTTGCTAAATAATTAAAAATCGGAAAAATTGGTGCCCAAGATAGACACTGGAGAACAAAGTACTGAATATTTCTTTTCATAATTATACCTAATCCAGCCTCTAAATAGTTTATAGCTGACAATTTTAGCTTAAATTAAATTGTCAGGTTACACTTCCTTGTTTTTGCTTCTGTATTTAGTATAGCAAAATCACATACTCTGAACATGTAAAAACCCATAAAAAAACTGTTTACTGTTTTTATGTTTTTATTCAAACAAAAATATTGTTATGTTTTGAATGTTCCAAAAGTTTTGTTTTCAAGATTTTGCTACACTAGTGATTTCATTTTAGTAAGATATTTAGCCAAACAAATAATTCAAGAGGCCTTATTTTAAAAACAATATGTTAACTCTCAAGTTAATTTGTTAAAAATAAGGCCTATGACTGACATGTGCGGCTGTGCTATATGTAGTTTAAATACACAGATGCACATTGACTATTATGAAATGGCAACCAAATGAAAAACATTGTGTTGCAACTTAACATTTTTGTTGAACTTTGTCAATCTTGAACAAATTAATCTATACCATTGTAAAAACCATACACAAAACACGCTCTTTGACGTGGAGTTGCAGACAACAGCCCATTTTACCTAATGTTGTAAAAAGTGCAACCTTAGCTCATAATTTTTCATTTGGTCACCCAAAAGAACGGCCATCTTTAACTCAGATTTTGGTACCTTTGCCAATAAATTAATTAATTTTAAAAACAACTTAGCACAAAATTTTTGTTAAACCCAAATGGACTTTACATTTATAATGTTGAATGTTTTGGCACTGCAGGTTATTGACTCATCAAATTACAATTATTGTTTTGTGTTAATAACATTATGAATGACAACAAATTTTGACTTTATAATTTAAAGACATCCAGATTTAATATTATTTCACATACAAAATGAAGTAAGTTACAGGAAACCATTTATACTTTATTCTATTGACATAGTACAATATTAAAATGTGTTGTAAAATTTTCTAACATTTATTTGGATGCTTCTAGGTTAATCCTGCTTTACAAAGTCTCGGGAGTTTGAGCTAAGTACTGCAAGTAGCAAGAGTTTCAATAACATGCTAAATAACTTTCTTAGTTCAAACTCATCCTTGAACTAATGACTCGGCTTCTAAGACATAATCAGGTCCCTGTATAATATATTAGCCTATGTAAAACAATGAATTAATACCTAAACGGCTCAGTACCAAAACCTGAGTGGCGAACAGCAGTCCTAGAGACATCAGATTTTCTCGTTACCAAGAGAAAAACAGACATCCAAAACAATAAAACTGTCCTATATTTACATTATGATCTAAATGAGACAAAATCATGTACAAACCCAAGTTAGGTTGCCGACGTATAGCTGAAAACGGCGGCCATGATGGCCGTGGTTTGATGCGTTGTTGTGATACGGGATGTTGCCGTTGGTCTCCTCCGGTGGATGCTGGTGCTGCGATGCCGAATTGGGGGGTCCATCACCATCATCCGGTTTAGAAGCAGGTGCGGCGATCACGTCGTCATACAAATCCACATTATCACCGCCGAACTCGTCCTGAAGGAGACCGCCCAAACAAATTGAATTAACTAACGGTAGCAAGTCAGAAACGTGCCGGAATTTATTTCCACAGCAGTATTGAGCTTCAAATAATAATTGAGTAACGTTCTGCTTACCTGGCGATTAAAATCGGACTCAATATCATCGGCGTACAAATCTATATCCACGCCTCCATCCGCCATTTTGCGAATTTTACCAATTCTACCGCTGAGCGCTGGGGTTGCGTTCGATAGATTGGGTTGGGTGGGCTTGGGCCTGCCTGGGCGGAAGCTGGTGTTGCATGCCTATCAATATAACATATTAATATCCGGTCCATGAAAAATCTTTTAGGCGATTATTGTCTATAACTGAACTTAAAACGAACAAAGCCATAGACATAGAGAATGGACCTAGCTAGTGATGGATTAATTAGCATTCGCATCCATTGTTAGTATTTAGCATTTAGCAAATGAAATGTAGTTGCGAAATTCTGTGAAGTGTGAATTTTCATCGCTTCGTACTTCACAGCTATCATACGCGTCGACGCACGCAGCGGTAGTGTGCGCTCTTCGTCGCACCAGCGGGAAGGCGGGAGCACTAAATACATTTGTTTCACGTGACCCTGACGTTGTTCGCAAGTGAAATTATTAGCAATTTAGCAGATGTTGCGAAGAATGAGATTAAGCAATTATTATCTTATTGTCTTTGATTAGCTCGTACTTAGGGTCGTATATTGAATGAATGCATGTGATTGTTTATTTTATTTAAATTATTAGCAGGGTGGTGCTAAGAATGAGGTCAAGCAATTATTTTCTTATTATCTTTTATTAGCTCGTACTTAGGAACGTTTATTGAATGAATGCGTTTTTTTTAAATAATAATTTGTGCGGCACGTGCGTGGTGCGCTTCGTTTATTGTCAAATAAGTCAAAGTTCAGTACGTTTTGGCATGTGATGGTAAAAGTTTAGTTTACGTATAAACAATAATTATATTTTTTCGTCTTACGCCTAATATTGTACTTAAAATAGATAATACCCAGTGTAAAACTGAGAACTCATGACCTAACTGTAAATAATAGGAGTTAGTCAAAAGTAGTGAGAACTGGCTGTGTATAAAAGTGTATGTACACTTTTATGTGTAAGATACAAAACTAAATCATGTAAATACGATCAAATGAACTTATAAATACGCCCGATTAAAACATTTTACTGCCAGTCCTAAGCCTGGATAAAGTATGAAGGAAAGTTCATACAATCTTAAACAATAAAAGGCTTTAAATTGTTAAAAACGCTCGCTAGGAGACGTCCTATGGCGACCTCACTCTTCAATTCGCATATTAACAAAATTCGTATTACCGTCATATTAGCAAATAGCATAGCAATAGCATTTAGCATGCTAAGACTCATGAATTCACATGCTAATGAAATTTATGCGAAATCGCATTAATTGCCATCACTAGACCTAGCATTATCCTCACAAAAGTGACCACTCTCTAGAAAGAGATAAAGCGACTGTGCGGCCAATACCTGTCTCTTTTCTGCAAGCATATAATTACATACTAGAAAGAGACAACTACTGGCCGCACATTCGTTTTGTCTCTTTCGTACTTTTCGGCCTGATTCACTGTACGACTGAATACGGAACACGCAGTCCATTCTCTATGTCTATGAGCAAAACTAAAAAAATGTTTGATGTACAAATGTATTAATAAAAATGAACCATTGAAAAAGGACACTGAAAAGAAAAAAGAAATTTAGTCCCAAATGTAAGCAATTAATTTTTAGGTGGCGCTAAACAAAAACTAATACCGGTGACACTTACTGCACATTTTTATGTAGATGTTTCAAAACTTATCACATGACACACACATTACTTGTTTTGTTGAATCTGCTATATTTTGCGATCACACTGCACCAAACAAAACATGAGTATGTACAATAAGTGTGAAGACATATTTCAATATACATTTTAAGCTGCCTTGACACTGTCAGGAAACATTTTCATGTTTTGTATAGAGATTTGTCACGTTTATTTCCCACTGTAGGTTGTTTTTGTCTTGACAGTTGTCTGTACATAGCTTGTGTTCTACTAAACACAAGCTTTATACAGACAACTGTTTTCCAAATGAGACAGTAAACACCAAAACATGTAGTGGCTGTCCACTACATGTGGTTTGTTAGGTCTGTACAACGTTTTGCAAGATTAATGCAGTAACATTTTGTTATACAATATGTCCATGACATAACTGCATACACTTTGTTGTTGAACCTGAAAATTGTTTTACGATTCATAACTCTTGACTAGCGATGGGCGTTGAATTAACGAACTAGTTTAATTAACCGTTGATCTCCTGTCAACGTAGTAATGTTAGCTGTTTATGAATCAACTAGTTGAATTTGTCAACAACGTTTATGAATATAACTAGTTTATTAATCAAATTAACTAAATTTGCAAACGTACCTCTAACGAACTGAGCAAAAACTTACTTTGAAAATACCATCATAGATTCCGAGCAACAGTCATGTCGTAGAATTTCAACTCTAAGTAACGTACGTACACAAAAGTTGATTTGAAATATTTCTTTTAAGAAAAACATACCGATAAAATAATCGTTGAACGTCGCAGCGTTGAATAAAAACCGTTCAATGAATGAACGTTTTATGTTGCAAGTCGACATTAGTTGCACGTTAACTCGTTGACGAATTTAACTACTTAGTTGACGAGCATAAATCAACGTTGACGTTACGTTAACGGAAAAACCGTCAACGACCCATCACTACTCTTGACATAATTTAAAAAACATTTTTATTGACACTCGTTTACAAAATGTTTCTGCATGAATCTTGCAATAATAAGTTACCCACTACATGTTTTGATGATTACCGTCTAAACTCTCCTATTTTCCAAAAATGAGATTTTAAAATGTAATATCTCTTTGATTTCGAAAATTCGACATTAATTTTACCATTATTTACTAATGCAAAGAAAAAACTTCTCAGCTAAATACTATTTTTGTATTAGTCGATTTTGTAACACGAGAACTTTACCTGACTTTACCATAAAGTTGTTTACTTTTATGAATATAGATGGCATTATAGGCATGTCGGTAAAATTGGAGCCTAATATTTCTTTTTGCGTCTATCAGATTTGATTAAAACAGAAAAAAGGATCGAGTTTTTGTGTGTTTCTAATAATTAAGAACTTGAAAACGGATCAATATAACCTAGCTTCTCTTGTAAAACTGAAGCTGAAGAGTTATTGATAAAAGCGCTGTCTCTTGACAAAACTAAAAATGTTTTTCAAGGACATTGTTTGTTATTGTCTGGAGCTGCCCTCTAGTTACATTCTGAGAACGAATAATGACATAGATGGCATGCGCGGGGGGGGGGGGGGGGCGAGAGGCGGGAGGGACGTCATCCATCCCTCGCCATTTTCCGTCAAGCTCAAACTCACAGAGTACTTTTTTATATAGGTATAGAGGCTTTACTCAACGGGTTCAGAAGGAAAGCGATTAGTGGCGCCATCTGTAACTATAAACTCACAACTTTCCTGATATATATATATGTAAAAATCTATACGTCTACCATCAAGACTGGTTTTAGACAAGAAGTTTATTTATTTTTATTAACCCCGTAATTTACTCATAGACTAACGTATATGAATAAATTAAGGGATTACTTAAGGCTACAGAAAATAAAACCCATATTATTATTCAATTCATCTATTCATTAAATATAAGCTTACAGTTTACACCAAATCGCTTATATCTATGCTAATTATACTAATTATATTACATTACCATGTCAATAAAAAATTGCAAACAGAAACAACCTTACATTAACTTAGGAAGTACGTATACAATTACTTTTTCACATTCAGTTATATACAGACATGTTTGCGATTGTACTTTGCGAGTCAACAAATATATCTGCATCTGGAATACATTCACGAAACTCATTGATAAGCGTAATTGCTCTAGCAGTGGGGCTGTTGCCAGCTTGGGGAGAGCGCCACATAATCATATTCGCAATAAAATCATATTCATTTATTTTGCCTCAGGTATGTACAATAGTCGTCGTAGTAGGTGCATGTATTAGAAAATCTAACTATAAATATTCTATTAGGATATTTATAGTTAGATTTTCTAATACATAATTATGGTATTTGTCATTATTTTAATAATGGTGTTGTACTTCGTAGCCTGACCATGAACGCATTTATTGTATCTTTAGATGGTAATATAATTCCTTTTAATTTGTACTATTTTATACCAATAATTAGAAATTTAATACCTCTCAATTATCTTAGATAGACAGGTCGTGCTGGCAAGATTCCTTCCCAGCACGACCCCGCTAAAATTCCAGCTGGCATAGAAATTGATGAAACGGGAGCATGACTATAAAAAAAATGGTAAAGTGTGGTTAGAAAAGCAAAAAAAAAACATTTTTAGTTCACCTAGAACTATGTGATTTGTATACTTGACACTAGATGGCGTTAAATGCATAAAAATATAGGCAGAAAAAGTTTTTTTTGCTTTTCTAACGAATTACGACAATTTACCCGTAATGAAATAGGAGTACATAATGAGTACAAATTTTTAGGCATGCTCCCGTTTCATCAACTTCTATGCCAGCTGAAATTTTAGCGTGGTCGTGCTGGGAAGGAATCATACCAGCATGACCTATATTTCTACGATAAAATACTTAGTACAAATTAAAAGGATTTTATTAACATCTAAAGTTACAATGAATGCGTTCATGGTCGTGCTACAAAGTACAACACTAATAATGCATTGTTCCTATTGTCAATTTTTTCTCTTAAAACATCTTTTAAAATACTTTTTTGCTTTGCACTGCATTACATCCTCGTCACTGTCAATATCTTTTTTGCCAGATAATATTTTATTTATATTTTTACAATACGTAAACATAAAAAATCTACATACTAAATTGATCAGAAATTCTATTAATTTATCTTTGTGGTCACAGCACGTTATAAAGTTAAAATCTAGAAATAAAAGGATTATTGTTTTTGTGTATTCCTTGAGGGCTTTTTGGTTTAAATTATTACTTAATATTGTATTTATAATATCTTGCATGTTAGATACACATTTTAAAAAATCTGGGCTAGGGCTGGAAAGCCAACGACGATTGGCAAATTCTCTTCTTTTAATAAAATCATTTTCAATTTCGCTATAGAGATTACCCTTACAAATTTCGCAGGACTTAAATATTTTATTTTTCGTTTTTTTTATAAAATATCCCGAAACATATTGTAGGGGCCCCATTATTTGGGGCTGGCTTTTTTCCTCCAAAGGTGTAAGGGTAATCTCATTTACAATATCTAAAAAGATATCACCAGTCGTCGCAGTTTCCCTATTATTCGTAACAATGAGGGCATGTAATGCATTGCATTGGTCTTCTTCACAATTTGCTCCAGGGGCATGGACACTGGACAGGCTATTGACCAATAAGGTTGTTAACGCTGATTCAAATCTTTCAGGCGTTGGATTTGTGTTACGGCACCCATGACTTCTTATGGCCCCAAAGAAATTCTCGATTGGGTCTTGGTTTAGGTGCCGCATCCATATAGACGTAATATTGTGGTCAATAGCTAATATTTTAACTAATGTTTCTATGCCTTCCAGTGTCCATACCCAATTATTGATAGTAGGTACACATGCAATTTTGTTTTTTTCTGTGATAAATTTCATGGACTTTAAAACTATTTTCGATTCTGCCCAAAACTCATGGTGTTTTGAGTTTGGTGTTACGGGTCCTAGGAGAGGTTTTGAAAATATGTTTTTTGTAAAGCTGCCATTGACCGAATCAAAAAGATTGTCAAAAAAGAGCAGGACATCTGCAGTCTCCTTGCATTCAGCTGGGAGGATTCCGTTATCTGTAAAACAATAATAATTCAATATTAGATTATGTTTAAGATTTCTGTGCTATGTGCACACTTTATGTGTATAAAATTATACATGTACCTATGCTTTGGAATACATTCTTGTATAGATGGTGTACCAGTATACATTTAACAGGCGTAATAGGAATCTAGAGCCTATTTAGCAATAAAAAACATTACTGATAATGGAAGCCAGGTGATTCTAATTCATAATAATGAATTAGAATTGAATTATTTAAATTCCATGGTGGCAAAAATACATACAGATAACTATCATTTAGATTCTTCTACAACTAATATATCATTATGACAAAAGTATGCCATTTAATTTGAGGACAACCTAATGTTGCTGAGCTAAATACAGCTGATTCTTAACACAGAAACATCACATTCTTGATCTTACCTGCAAGGTATCCCATAGTAGAAGACACAGTTCTACTGAACACTTGGCTGGCAAATTTAACTTTCATTTTTGTTCTCGTCGGATCAACATGACTATCTGACAACTTAGGCACTAATCGGATTCCTTTATATGCAGGATTTTCTTCATGTAATTGTTTAATGTGATCCCACTTAGCAGTCTTTTCTTTTTTATCGGTTGTATACCTTAAATTCTTCTCTAAAAGATTATTTCGTATACCTTTTATCAAATGTGGGGGATCATATAGTGGCACAATTTTCTTATCATTAATTATTATTAATTTCGTGTCTTCTCTGACTTCTTGTCCACTTCTCAGCATATGTCCCCTGGTTTCTTTTAGGAGAAGATTTAAGGCATGTCTATTATTAGTGCCTTGGTCACATACTGTAGCCACTACATTGAAGCCAGTTTCTTGCAGGTTTTCTATGATTGTTTTAATTTGCACAGCCAGCTCTGGGCCTTTAGTGGCTGCCTGTGCAAATGTATAGGCAACGGGTTGCTTATATTTCCTTATGAGACCCCTTATCATAAAAACCTGTGCATGGTCTGCAAATTCTGGTTTTGTCTCGCGTCCATTATTAACAAAACCTATAACCAAATCTTTTCTTTCATTATAAGTAATGTTAGCTTTTAGCGACATTTCGTCAAACATTAATATGCAGAGTTTGTCTGCTGGCTTCATTTTATTTGCTCTTGCTTTAAGTTGGGCAAATACATTATTGTTAATACCAGGCTTTATATTGGCCTGGTTCAAAAATGTTATTAGTATTTGCTGAGAAGGCAAAATTAGCATTCTTCGCAGAAAGCGATAGCCTTTGGGGCTCTGCTTCAGCATTGCCAAAGCTAAAATTTTTTCTTCAGTAGAAAATCTTCTACCTTTTTGTTTCTTTTTATGTTCTCTGAACTGTAATATGGTTAAAATTTTAGCAGCGCTTGGCAAATTGTTAACAGTAGCTATAAAGTTGCTACTCTTCATAAAATTTTTGGCTGCTTTTAATTGCAATGATTGCTTCTGCGCTCTGTTCCGGCATTTTGACAACTTAATTCGCATTTTTACCAATTTTTGGTATAAATTATGCTCTTTTTTTGTCATATTTATATGATTCACTAGTTTTTTAGCAGTGTTTGGACCTGCAAATAAAATTAAGCTATTAGAAAACAAGCTAAGTTAGGCATTATTATTATTATTTTAAAACTATTATTTAAACATTCTGTATGAAGTACTTGCCAACAATTTATATTATTTGATCATAAATAATGTCATGTACCTGTACAATACTGTACAATGTACAGTGTACATGATCAAATATGATTATTAATAGTGATACAACTTTTGTTAAGGGCCAAATCCTTATGAGAAATAGAGAAAAGTTGTCTAGGATCTAGGACGATTCTGACAAGAACAAAAACTGCATTTTTAGATAATTATGTGATTAGAAAAAAAAACTTGTAGATTTATGAGTGTATTAATACAACTTCCTTGAAATTTTCTTACTATAATCTTACATCATACTAGGTGTACCCGCGGTTTCACCTGAACTCGGTTCCTAAGAGTGTAGGGTGAAACGTAAAGATAGAGTACATGTTCATACTCTTTCTTCAGGTATCTTTTTTTCTATAAAATGTATGTAAAGGACACTCACCATATTTATCCTGTAGTGTGCATTTTTGTATTCCAAGATTCTCAACAGTTCCATCTAGTTCAACAGTGGCTGGAATACAAAAGACATAATTAAGTTTATTTGTTAATGGTGTTATGGGCCAAAACCGAAACTATGAGAAATAGGGAAAAGTTGTCTAGGAGTTGGCCCCTCTATTCTGACAAGAACAAAAACTGCATTTTTAGATATTGATTAGAACCCAAATAAAAAATAATTTATAGATAATATTATGAGTGTGTTAATACAACTTCCTTGAAATTTTCTTACTATAATCTTACATTATACTAGCTGTACCCGCGGTTTCACTCTCTTCGTTGGACTCTTAGGAACTGAGCCGAGCTCAGTTCCTAATAGAGTCATAGAGTGAAACATAAAGATAGAGTACTACAATCAGGATCCTACTCTTTCTTCAGGTTTCTTTTTTTCTATAAAATTTAAGTAAAGGGCACTCACCATATTTATCCTGTGGTGTGCAGTTTTGTATTCCAATATTCTCAACAGTTGCATCTAGTTGACCAGTGGCTGGAATACAAAAGATATAAAATTAAGTTTTTTTTTTAAAAGGTATAGGAGGTAAAAAAGAAATGCAGCAGGTATAACAATATTGTTAAACAGCAAAAATCATAATAATGTTGAAATTAGCAAACTAGTAGGTAGTAGGGAAAGAAAAATGCCAAAATTATTTATACCAACCTTGTGATGGATTTTCATTTTCTTTTAATGGTTTTCGGGATTCTGGTAGAGATAGTGGTCCTGAAACAAGAATAATAGAACAATTCATAAAAGTGAATTTGTCTTGCTGTTGCGTACAATGTAGCAGTAAATATGTATCAAAGATAAATGCCTATTTGCAGGAAGACCATATAACATTGAAATAATTACTTCACAAAAAAGGTGACATGTATGACAATGAAATTTGCGCCAAATGCCGCTTAAATCAGCTCAGGCTATCATGCTCATAATAAAACAAAACTGTGAAAAAATAAGACATGCAACCTTACAAATACATAATTATTACTTAGCACATGCTTTGGCTGAAAATTATTCCAGTTACTATGGCCCAACTGTCAAACTACAAACGCAAGATAGATACTGGAATATATTAAGTCAAAACACATGCTAAGTAACATTAATGAATCTCAGTCTTTTGTTTGAAGATGTCTTTTGTTTGGTGAACTAACCTTTTGATGTAGATGGTAAATTTTCAATTTCCCTGAATAGTTTTCTATCAGTGTAGGTACATTTTGATATGGATAGTGGTCCTGCAACAATAAAGGTAAGGCAACTTTAATAAGATTAATACAGATATCCATCCAAACTGTGGTAACAAAGAGGGACAAACTCTCTGAAAGTGTTAAATAACACATTGAATTCCTTCAAGGACAGACTGCACTGATTTTTGCTGTCAAAATTGGTTTTGACCAATGAACAGTCTTGACTGTGACAATTTATACACATTAAAATAAATTAATATACATACTCACTATTTAATTTAATATATATTCTACATAACACTTTTAAATTATGTATGGCCTGAAATCAACATAGTACATAGTGCACCTACCTGGCATAAGTAATGTTGGTACGGCTATGTTAGAAATTCTGTTGTTACGGCAACAATATTTCTCTTCAAAATGAGCATGACATACTCGACGAAGTTTATAAATATTTTCATTACTCAGACTCAAAATATCTCCACCAATAGCATGAACCCATGTTCGGAAACGAGCAATGTCCTTTTCAGGGTTTGGAAACCAATGAAGAACTCTCTGAGAATCTGCAAAAAAAGAAGTTCCAACATTACATTTACAGAAGAAAAACTTGTGGCCTATGACATAAAATCACACCATTTACCTTAATTATTGTAAGAACCATTCTCAATAAACATAATTGTATGTTAATAACGTACTACGTTATATTTCTGTACGACACATACACAGTCAATATTCGTTACCACCGGAGACCAAAACAGAACCTATACAGGTCTTGTCAATTTAACATCTCTGGGTACTGATTTGGTGTCCGATAAGTAACCGTCTGGTTACGTACCTTCGATTTCCGCACACTGAGGTACACAACAACGTTTACTAGACATGGTAAAGTCAGTCTGGAGCACTATAAAGTCTTTTAAGAGTCTCTGTCTCGAACAATACTAGTACTTGACACTCAACGCAAATCGGAGGAGCAGGGCTCGACTCAAATTCACGGAGAAGCACTACGTAGATGAAAACACTCGACGTAAACCCAAGGAGCAGAGGCTCAACTCGATGAATTACGGAGATTCGGAGAAGCACTAGGTTGTAAATTGTTGAATTTATCAACAAAAACGACCGGCATTAATGACAGACGGAATGCCATTGATTATTGATTGTTTGACAGCTTGCTTCATTGCTGCAAGTAAAAAGTACAAAATAACTACTACGACATGAATATAGTATTACAGGTTTTAGAGTATCACTTACATTAAAATGTATGCCAGTAGTAATGATTTATTTGCTAAAACATGTGTTATGATTTTTTTTTATTACATTACGCGTGTTTTGAATTTCCATAAATAGTTTGGTAGTTTATTTAATTCAATAAGAGTAAAATAAACTACTAAATATAATTTTTATTTTATTAATGGTAACATTTAGCGTTCATTTGAGGGAGTATAATGATACAAGAGTAAAATAGTCACTTCGTCGCTAAAGCTGTAGTATATTTCAACTAATTTTCAATTTAGTCGGTTAGCGTCAGCAAGCGCCATCTGTATGTACAAACCAGCAATACATGATTTTATAATACGACAAAATTTAAAAGGCATTAAGAGAAGGACCTGGTAATAGATTACGGTACTCTTTCAATTTATTGACATTATTTTCTTCTAGTTGCATGGTAAAATGTTCTAAGTTTGTACAGCCTGCTCAAACTCAATCAAGTTAGCTTCTGTCAGTCGCTGTTTGTGTATAGTGTTGTGAAAAATTATCTGTGTCGATGAATCTCAATGGGAAATCGTGCTGATTACGACTCCAAACGATGGGTCGATTATTGTGTTTGTGGCTTTGATGCATCTTTCGATCAGTGATAATGTCCAAGTGATTGGTAAAGTGGAGTGTTTTGTGTCGTATGCTGAGCTCTCGGCTACGGCTACAGTGAGATCCTTTCTCTGAATAAATCGTCCCCAAGACGACGTCAGAACACAGAACAGAAAGGTGACACACCATGTCGTCGAAAAACCTACCAGGAGATAAGGTAAGTTGTGAGTTGGCGACGTAGCTGAGCATTTTGGCCGTAAAGGTCATATTTTTTTTGTTTCTAAATCCGCTCCTTTCTCTCGTCTTTGTGACCAGCGTTCGCGCTGATTACATGATCAGCTTACACTATGTGCTAGATGTAGGCGTTATATATTGTAACATTTTTGGCACAATTTAGTTATTGATATTTTCCAATCAGTGATTTCACAAAATTGGCTTGACCCAATTTTGAAGGCATTCATACCCACTCCACTAAAGGGATTAAATAACCAGAACTTTATTTTTATTATTTAATAAGTTGCAGGCTGTTTAAAGCTTATTATTTGCTGTAGTTAATTCATATTTAAATCATCATTTTTAATCATTATCAGCTGCTTCTCGCACTACTGTGATAAAACATTGGCAATGCAAAGAGGTATGACTCTCTTTGCTTTGCCAATAATTTTTAAGTAATCAATGACAATATTCTAATATCAGTGGTAATGAAGTGCCATAAATTTTTCAGATAGGTATTTACAAAAAAACATAATAATATCTTTTAGTAAAGCATTATCAGCGGGATAAGATGTGTACTATAACCATAATTAGTTTTCTCCAGCTTCTTATTTGATTTTCATTTATCTGGATATCTTGCATTTAAATTATTTTTAAATCATTCAATCAATCAAAATAAAATCAATCAATTCTTAAAATCGTAAAATAATCAAACATATCTAGTTTAAAAAATGTGATTGACGTGTAAAAGTGTTCGTACAAACCTACATACAGAAATAAAATCATACATCAAAAAACAGCAATACATTTTTCAATTTATTAGAACTCTTTTATTAAATTTCAGTGAAAAGTTGTAGCTGCTTGACTATCATCTCTTTCAAAAGTTGCCTACATAAAAATTGTTTGCGTTCTTTGTTCCCCTCAACCACCATACAGTTTACTTCATCATCAGTGGCATCCTTGTTCCACCCACTGCTAAGTATAGGTCTACTCCCTTAGGTAATAAGTAGGTGTCCGCAACTCCACTTCAATCTCGCACAGCCTCCTCCCTTTTCATCAATATAAAAAAGTGACATTTATCTCATCCAGGTCTTCTCTGCGATCTGCAGTAGTCTATTTACTACCAGAATATTAAAATTCCAAAACAAGTATTTCTCCTGTATCCAAGCATACACATTTTCTAAAAGAATATAATACAAACAACTAACTGAACAAGTCGGCTACTTCCCGTTGAAAACTAAAATTGATTTCAAGGAACCGCAGGCATGGGGTTGTTGCTGAAGTAAACATTCTTGTAGTTGTTGTAAAGTTGATTTATTTTAATTTGCAATAAATTTGAAATTATAGTGTACAGTTTATTGCTATGTTTAAAAACTGGGATACATATATTTTTTGTGTTTTCGTTGTTTCTGAAGTATGACAAAAATCTATTAAATAAAATTGAAATGTCTGTTTGTAATGTCGAAATAACAGCTTTTTGACTAAATGTATTTATACAGTACTTGTAACAAAAAATATTTTTTACATTTTGTCTGCATGTCAGTCTCTTTGTTGCGGCTAATCTCCGAAACGGCTCAACCGATTTTGACGGTACTTTCACTGGCTGATAGCTGATGTTATAAGGAGTAGCAGGTTCCGTGGGATAATTTCTGAGATCCACGCGAACGAAACCGTGGGCAGCAGCTTCTAAACTTTCTAATATTGTTGATTTTTTCTGATTCATTTTCTCTGGTAGCTCATTCAACATCATCTTTTCGCAATTACAACAAATTGAATATTATTTCAAAGTTTTCTCTCGAAAGCTCTTTGTAATACAATATACGTTTATGCATTCCATTCCTTTTATTTTCTTTCTTTTGGCTTCATCAGACAGTTCTTCCATTTAGACAAAAGCCCAGCCTCCGCCCACGCACGTGATATTAAGTTGTTATTCTCACTGGAGCTTAGTAACCTGACAGAAACAATAGATGTGTATAGAACTTGAACAGGCAGTACCAACAGTAATAAACTAAAGTGACACCGACAAGTCTTCCATATGAACGCACCGCTGAACATTCCCCGCCTACGATACGCAACCACCTTCACGGAACGACACCAACTACAGAGCTTAAAATATAACATTGTAACAGCATACATTACATTTTCAATTCTATGGATAACAAAATACAGGTCACAATTTATTGACGTCTTATTGATCTGCAGAAATAAGCACCAACGTAAATGTAACCATAATTTCAAACATGACTAGACGAATCCCCGATTGATCACTTCAAGCGATGAATTCAGACGGTCAAAGCCTTTGCGATATCTGTGCAAAAAGTAGGTCAACGCGACAAAAGTCGGTGTCCCAGTAAATCAGTTCTTAAAGGACCCAAAATGCGGAGGTCCTTTTATACAATAAGCCAACGGGCCCACATTTGCGGGTATGAAAGCGAAGTGAAACGTAACTACAGATTATACGAACATAAATTTCTAAATCCACCAACAATTGGCGAGAGTTGCTTTTTTTTTCTTTTGTGCCAGCACAACTCTATCTAGTCGGTGACTGGCTTTACCGATGGCCATACGAACATTACCTATGCAATTTTGGAACCCCGAGAATCTGCGCGCAATTTTGTTTACTGGCTCTGCGCGCAGCATTTTTGCTTCATTTTGTTTGGGTAATTACTCTTCTCTGTCCTGCTGTTGATTTCTTTACGTGAAATCTATCTAATTAATAATAAAAAAGAAATTTATCTGATTCATACTTTTCCATCCACACCCAACTGACTTATTAAGCTTTCAACAGCTATGCAAGCTGATATGAAACAGTCATCATCATCAAAATTTAGCGCGTAGAACAAAGCCCTGTTCCATAATCACAAACTATGAAAATAGTGGTTTAACTTCGCAATCCCAATTATCGCGGAACATGATACAACTCGCCTACTCCACATTCTTGTTCAAATATTTGCTATTAAACTCGCTACAAAACGAAGTTAGTGTACCGTTGAATTAGCCTTACTAGCACAATATACATTTTTGTGGTCGATTGTGTATTTGCTGGTCGATTAGATTCGAATAATCTGCTCTGATACGAAGTAAACAGGGTACACAAACCATTATCCCTTTTATTTATAACGTTTCTTGAAGTTAGGAGACGTTTAAACGTTAAAATGTATGGTTGAACAGACGCTTACCTTTAATTCCACGTTCGCGCGTACGTAAAAATACCAAGGCCAGATTTTTCGCGTACTGGATCTTCTTACCTTGACTTAACGTTTTAAATAAATAAAAGGAATAATAAAACTGTAAGCAACTTTATAAATCCTGTCTCCAATATAAGGCTGACTAAGGCAAACTTGTTCCCAGGTTATTCTATTAGCAAAAGCAGAAAATCGCTAACATGACAGTTTTTAAATCATTTTTAGATTCAAATTTCACCGAACCACTCGAAAAATGGCACGTGTTTCAAACCGATTTCCCAGCAAACAAGCTTTTTCGCAAATGTGCATGTCTACGCGTTTCCACGCGAATAAATAGAATCATTCGGGGAATATTTGTGGCGCATTCTAAATTCAAAATGAAAGCAGGATTTTTTTTATGTCGACACGATGGCGTAATAAGAACAATAGATGGATTCTTTGGAAATGGGATTGAGACGTGCGGCGGGCCCATTCCTCTGAAACCTCCAGGTTCCTGCACTTTGTATTAACCATTAACCTTTGTTTTGTAAATATAAGGGATCAAGTTATTGAAGTTACAGAGAGATACTTTGTTTATCTACGAGAGTAGCATCTAAATAGGATGCAACAAAGCGTCACGCTTTTGATGTCTTTAATCAACCCTTTGTTCGAGGGATCCCGTCGGTTCGTAATCTTTTATTTAAACGAAGATATTTCTTGATTTAATGTGGTGAGCAATGAGAACCGCTTTGTTGTCTGCTTATGATAATATTGTAAACTTTAGTTGCTTGCCGACGTATTTCTAACAAGTTTTGAGGACTCTATTACGTCATTACCATTTTAAGATAGACTATATACATCAATGGTCTCTACTATATAATTGTATTCATATATACATGCGGCTTGATGATTGATGAACCTAACTCAATATAATTAGCGGCATACCTGATTCCTGTGCTTTTGCAGTACAATCAAACGTCACTCCTGTATTAAATACGAGTATTGTGATTGGATAAACACATATGCAAATGTTTATTAGAAAACATGCGGTCATTAACAAAACACGCGGTACTACTACTAACGGAACTACTTTCCCTCCTATAAATTATGCAAGCGTGTGTTTTTAATGAATCAATAATATGAAATTCACTATCGTTGTGAATTTAATTTGTACGTATTAAGTGCGAATTACAGCTATAATAGGTGTAATTCGAAGGTAATAGTAGTCTAATCTACCGTGACTTGCTCTGAGCCATGTAGATTTCACACTTGTAACCGCCATCTTGAAATTTGCGAACGATTTTGGCGCGTTAAGGTTTCGTTGTCTGGCTTTTACGCTGCTTAGCTTTTTTATCATTACAATAAGGGCTCGAAATAGACTATTCAATTTTCTAATGCCAACCACGTAAAGAAGCCGAATCAAAAAGTTATTATCAGAATTTCAAATTAGTGTGTAGCGAAACTTTGTGAGCCTACCTAGATAGGGTAATACGGAGTAATAACTATTGTAAGGTAACTAATAGGACTTTTTCAATAACGGTATTGTTTTAGATCTTTAACTTTTTAATTGGTATAACAATAGCAAAATAGTCTCGATTTCAAAACGTTCATTAATCTGAATGGGAATACTTTTCATTACCGAAACAAAAGAGTGCGGAAAAAGAAGAAAATGAGAGATACAATGGGGTTTGCGTGAGCCAACAGCCAACGCAGCATATTGTCCGGCGAATAATTTACATTTTTGCACTACTTTTATTACACAGAAAGGTCCGAATTCCAACGTATTAAACGGGCATCTAAAGTGTTAGAATAAAAAAATTGCTGTGTTAAAACCTTTAAAATTGTACTTACCTATGCAGTTATGAAAGCATTTAAATTCTGATATAGAATACATAAAAAATGTTGACACCTCTCTTAGTCACCAACTCAAAACCAAAATTAGTCACTGAACTGTAAAATTCTTGACAAAAGCAAGTCATCTAGAAATCTCCAAAAGATTTTCCCGATGATTACCTCCCTAAAAATAAATTACTACTTTAAATACATACATACAAGAGCAAACTCAGACTGTATACAGTATTTCCTTTAAACCCCACAATTCAGTACAATGTCAAAACAACGGATAACGGCAGACCAGTCGTCAGGTTTTGTTTTAGGGGAGGCTTACGTTTTACGTTTACCCCTTTTCTGATACTAATTATATAGCTATATGGCTTCAGCTGAAACAATGGCTTTTGTCTACCATTCGTCAATTGTGAAATGGAATCTATTAGACTGTAGACTTTATGGTCTTAAACTAATGCATGTACTTGGTATCATTTTGATTTGTTTTGAGGATAAGATCTTTTAGATCAGTCCAAATTTAATTAGAACGATGATGGAATTCTTTGTGCTAAAATGTTTAAACTAGTTACAAATTACCTACATATTAGGATTGTGGACCACGACCTATTTGTGTGTCCTTAAAATGTTGCTTAATTTCATTTCTAGGCACTATTACTGACACCTCTTAAACTTCTTCAAGTAAGCATAAATTAAAAAGCAATCCCCAATTTAAAAAGTGAGGTATTCCACTCAGGGCACAGATTTGAACGGCACCTGAGCACTTCCACTAACGGCACTGAACCAAAATTTCGTAAGGTTCCGTTCAGTGGAACAGTTTATTCATATTGATTTCAGTGTCCGAACGGCACCTACGTTAAATATTTTTTTAGTGATGGGATATAATTTTTTGTTCAAGGCATTATGAAACAACACATATCGATACAAATCCACAGACATTAAGTCTTGTACCGGATAATTCCACCTTGACCATGTATCTTTGTATTTATGACTACCAAATATAGTTCATCTAGTACTCTTTGTATTTCCAGTCTAGGATGTCTGACATCAGAAAATAAAAATATATTTATTTTCTTATTCCGTCACCGCCATCGCAGTAATAAAAATCTTAAACGGTCCAAGCAAAAGCTCAATTTAAAAACTGTTCCATGTAGGTAATGTAACATTCCTGTAAATGCTCAACACGGTGTTCGAAGTAAGACTCACGGCAAGTGAGCATTTTTCGGTAACATCCCTTCCTATGACATATTACGCTTACTCTTCGTTGAAATGTCTGATCTATCGGTGGCGTGTGCTGCGTTAATGCTCGATGAAATATTAATCCAATTCGGTCATGTTAGCAAAATCAAGTTGGAACAAAAGGTCGAGTGTTGTGCTCATTCTTCGTTTCGTAAAAGGGTGACACATTAGAGCGGCTCGATGTTTTGTCAGAAGTTCATCATCTCAGGTTTACTTCGTTGATGGTACGTTACCTGGAAGGGTTTTTAAGACGGAGATACGTTACCTCGAAATCAATAATAACGGAATTAGAAACTATTATAGTCCACCAGATCAATCAACTCAGCCTATGGCAGTCCACTGGTAGACATTGATCTCTCCCAGATTACGCCGAAACACCCTGTCCTCCGCCTTCCGCATCCAGTCTTTCCCTGACACCTTTTGAAAGTTGTCGGTCCAACTAGCCGATACGCGGTCTTAACTCCAGGACTCGTCTGCCCCACGGCCCATTGGTCCTTTGACAAACAAGGCCCGCCCACTGCTACTTAAGCTGTCTTAACTTCGGTTATTTTCGGGTAGTTTCATTTCTTATCTTATCCTTCAAAGAAACTCCGAGCATAGGCCGCTCTATAACGCGCTGAGCGATCTTGAATTTAAGGACCAGTCAAACTGTCTGTGTCCACGTTTTGGCACACGTGCATGGATGGACTGGTTGAAGACCTAAGTCATTAAACATTGCGGGATAGATGACGGGGAGACTTGACGAACATATCCAAAAGCTGCCCAACCCAACTGGAACCCTCTTTCTCAAAGTTGTAAGCCTGATGAGTTTACCTAGGCAGACATACTCCTTCACAACATCAAAAAGTGAATCTGATGTAGATTGGTCTCGGCAAGACGTGTTAATTTGTACATGACTGTCGTCTTGTTCAAATTCATTCATGTTTCAGTGCTGTTAGTGGAAGTGGTCAGGTGCCGTTCAAACACGTGCCTTTCAAATCTGTGCCCTGAGTGGAATACCTCTAAAAACTGGCTGTCCATTTTCAAAGTGATCAATCTTAACATACTCTTAGCTAAAGGAAAAGGAAATCATAATTTGGCTTACTTACTTAATTGTTTTAATGAGCTTTTTCGCAATTAAGAACTTTATAAGGTTTCCACGCACAATTTTTTCAATATCCTGCATTTAAGTGTAATTCAAGTGTTACTCAGATATTATAACAAAATTTATTGCACCTAATTACTTGTAAACGCCGCTATAAAATTTCATAATTGCACTGCAATCACTCACACGGCTAGTTGAACTCTATTATTTCAAGCAGGATTCTTCAGTCGCAAAAACCGTTAAGCCCGTTAACGGTTTTTCTTCGAATCTCACCGTTCGCATGTTTCCACCTAGTAATGTTTAGCTAGTCATTACATCGGCCTTGTGTAGATTAACACTGATCACATCGGTACTGCGAAAACTCGTTTTAGAGCTGGGTGGAACCAGTAACCTGCCTTATGTTGAATTAAATCGATATTTTCTATGAGAGCACCACTGAGTCTGACAAAGGAAACGATACCTGAAAACCGCGTAACAAGTATGGCTTTACAGAAATAATCATTAATATTATCATTACAATTCTCCAAGTTCATTGAATGCCTTTGAATCAATGATTACATGAACTTGGAGGGTTGTATTGACGAGTTTAATTACATACGGTCGCGAATCGTATTTTAATCAACAAACAATCTGACACTGACCTGAAAATTGCAAAAAACGTTTCCTACGTTGTTTACCGAAATGTCCGCACATAACAAAATAGTCTAGAGAAAACAATTGTAGCTAAACCCGGCTCCTACTTAATCAAACAACCAAGCCCGAGGCGAATAAATCACAGAAATTTGTAAAGCTTTCAGAAGTCCCAAAACTCGAAGTGTACGAATACGGTATACCACAATTTGCCGAACTGTTGTGCTCGGTCACCATGTCAACTCTGGCGACCTAAAATCGAGGGGTTAACGATCTACTATTATGACGTCTACATGAGTTGTCTCGCTCCCCGAGTCCAAACAATACCTCGCTTAACTGTAATCTAGTCTTTCGTCACGACGGCCATTGCTCAAACCCCTTGATCCACTTTATTCCGCAACATCATGGTGGACTGGTGGTCGATAGCCACTGGGTTAACGTTCTGCCACAATTATCGGATTGGATTCGGTGTTTCACAATGTAACGTTTATTTTTGATTAACGTCGCGCAATCACGAACCATCTGACTTCTGAGTGCTTTTGGGTGGGGAGAGAGAAAAAATGTTTTAATAGAAAACATAATCAAAGACTTTTTGAGAAGTTTTGCAGCAACAAGATCATTATTGATGTTTGTGTTCTTTAACACAACTTTCGATGAAAATTTACTTGCGATTTCCCGTGAGAAAATCCAGCTCGGAAAAGGATAGGATGGACAGAATATTTTGTTTTTAAGAACTAGATTTCCTATTCACAAGTTCGTCCCACATGGAAATCGAAAGCCCCTGTGATCTAAAACGTTTTCAGCATATTAAGTATGTTTTTTCTGTTGTTTCTTTTTTTACAATACTTGAAATGGACAGTTGTGTTAAATTAGAGGGATGACTCATCGAAAACGTAGGAGTATCGAATGCCGTTACGTAATTATCTTGGAACCGTTAACGCAATACGTTACGTTTTACAAACGACTACGAAATGTGTAATTTACTGCTTCAAAAACCTTTTTGCTGTATTTTGACGGCATTGACAGTACCACCTGTATTACTGACCTCAATATACAATAATTTCAAGTGATTCGCTACATTGTAAACGAATTCGCTTTAAAATTTTCGCATTGTGTTCTTAACAATGGTGAAAAATATGAGCCACAACTGTGTTCGCAAGTGTGGATATTCTCAGTGCATTTAACAAGTTTACTTAGTGCACTCTTTGAATGTTTTGCATGATTCATTTACAATAATTAGCAGTCTCATGAATATTTAATACCGATGCATCATCTGCTCGCCTCATAAGGCTTACACGTGGTTCGTCCGGGACATTTTAATTGCAATCTAACTTAATGTCATGTTATGTTTTCCTTGTATAACTAGTATTAAACACTATTAATAGTTGCCTAATTAGAGGCCAAAGTGGCTTACTGACATGTATAATAAATAAGATTTATTAAAAATGTGGTTCCAACTGGCTTGCGCATACGCAGACTGATTGCACTAAATCTCTAAATACCCTCTCTTTGAACCACGATCAAATTACTTACGTAATTCAGAATTTGTGTCACAAGTTGAATTTGAATCTACGCTAAATACAAATTATGTCTACCCACGTTTTGTACTCATTACATTCAAGTAAACAAGCGGATCTCAACATGTAACTAGATTTTCATTAACATTCAGTTGTCAGCTTGTTTTGTCATAAAATGTAAGGCTTGGTGGTTGTTTAGCTAGAGACAGGTTCCGGGTCGGGCATCTGCCCGTTCCAGAACATTAGTAGCAATTAGTATTACATTGTAACAAGCAATTATACTGCTACAAATCAAGCGGGTTAGTTTATAACGTTGTTAGGAATAGGCTGGTCTTTATTCATGCGCGTTTGTTTGATGTTGGAGAGGGCTTAAAAGACAAGACCTCCATTGTATGATCTCCTAATTCATTGACTTGTTGTTCAAAATTATCTTATGGGCGGTGATTGTATTGCGAGCTTTTTAAAATAAGTAGTGGTCGCCCAGTGGTCGAAGTTTGACCATAATTCATTTAAAACTTAATGAATTTGTAATGCATTATTTAAAAAAAAAATATTAGCTTTTTACACACGTTCTCCATATAAACTTTAACTGTATCAAATTTCATACTCCTGCGTAATTTTCGTAAAAGGGGTACAAAATTTTTGCTTCACGTAGGTATTTTTAGACAGAGTTGTGCTTGAATGTGCAACGTCTAAAGTGTTGAATGTTTGCAACCGCTGCGAAAAAACTTTGAACGAGTACCTGCATTGCATTATTAAAATAATTAATCTAGTCATCATATTATTGCCTAGGATCAAGTGTCAGTTACTCAACAGACTGTACCTATGTTAGAAACATGGTGTTCAGTACATACTTGTAATATGTGTATTATGATATGATCACGTCAAGACACTATCTACGGGCCTACATCCGTTAGGTACATTCATCCTAGCTTTAAATAACGCTAATTCAAGCACCATACACTGGTAAGACTGTCTCATGGTACATTTAAAAGAACATTTCCCGAATACCTCGGTACATTACTGTTGGTTCTGTACAGTCAACGACCCGTCCATGTTAACGATTTGACATTGGCAGCAACATTTTTTCCTTACAGTAAGGCCCATTTTTACGTTTAAGCGTTTGTGCTGACGTGCGCTTGATCGTAGTCGCGATGGGCGTGACATGATTCTAACGGTATCAAGTGGTTAATGCTCTGATCTCTACGCGATAATCCAGCGATTACTGTCTATCTACGTATTGCTCCATAGTTTATTCAACTTTACCTTTAAGGCTTCAACAAGCGCGACGCGAAACTTGTAGAACAATTGCCATGAAATTTTCGTAGAAGCCTTTACGCACATTTTGAGACGATGTTTTGAGCGAGGTCTTTTACGGAGCTACCAACGTCGTGTTGGTGCAAACTTAAAACCACCGCTTGCAAGATAAATTACTCCCAAATGACCGATGAGATCGCAATAAAATCTCAGAAAACAGTTATGGTACACACATATATATAATAAATATATGAGTACAACTATCGTGACCACCATTATGAAAACGTCTTTACTCCATCGAAGTGATGGATCTCAGTACCACAGAGGTAACAAACTGACGTGGGCGATCTGACAAAGACTTGACTCAAAATATCTCGAAACTCTTGATGAAGGACGTTCACATCTTAAAGATTTTGTAACCTGCTCTTATTGTTGTTCTATCTTACACTCATTCACAATGTACGATTCCAGCCGTTGTGAAAAGTCTTAAATGCACCTGGACAATGAAACGACTTTGTTTCGGTTAGTCAAGTTGTAAATCTGCCTTTATTGCGTACTCTCAAATATTTTATGAGTAATTTGAATGCAGGAGTTGCCGATATGAATACAAAAGAGTTATTTTTCTAGTTAATTTGAATGGCTGCCTGTCAAAGGTATTTGGGAGGGAAACCTAACACTTAAATGGTCTTCAGTGTCGAGAAAGGAGGAGGAGGTTTAATTATTTTTGGCACAAACTTAACAGAAGGGCAATAGTTGTCGTTCACAGTCTCAATCTGGTCAAATATACGTCGAGTTTCCCTACATTTTCTTTGATGACAAGTTTCTAACATAAGTTTGTCGCCGAGATGAGACTGTGACAAGATTTTGAACATATTTAATTACTCGTATTGGAGTTCAGGTCGCAAATTCGCAATATTAATTTAGAATCGCAAGTTACAGAAACGAACCTCAGGATTTTTTCACCTAAGTAAAACTTTAAGAGTGGGTAGTTGTGCAATAGATTATATCAGGTACCGATATAGAAAGTTGTTACGTAGAGTTTGGTGCGGTAGAAAAAAACTTTGCTAGTCGTTAGAAAACCGACCACTGGCGAAGGCAAACTTCCTCGGCAGAGCATCGAAAACATTTTTAATTACCGCCTTGGCTTGCTGAGATTGCCCAGTAACTACGTCACGTATTCCTTTGTTATACAGGGGGAAAAACTACATGATACTGATTAACTCTGTTAGGTCGGAACTTTGATTGAACTGTCAGAAACACCATTTGATATTAATAATAGGGCTTCAATGTCAGCACAAATTATTGTGCTATTAGGTACTATTGAGTAAGTATTGTTCTACAATTTAGTGACTTATTGTTCTAATTTTCGCTTTCCATTATTGTGGTTGAGAGATTTAAATAATAATAGGTCTCAGATTAAGTTACGCTTGCCGCGGTTGGTCCGTGGATGGGTGACCATCTTTACATACCAAGATCCCACCGTGCCTCGCAAAGCAAGTTTAGCCGTTGGTCCCGGCTGTTATTCACATATCACTGACAATCGTTACGGGTCGTGATAAGCCCTAAAGTCTAACAACCCTTACCAAGGGGTATCGCATTACCCAATAACTGGGTTGTGGAAGCCAGGTAGGCAGTCGCTCCATGTAAAATCCTATTCAGTTGCATTCGGCTAGACTGGAAACCGAACCGAAAATAGTTGAGAAAAGACTAGATAGATGATGACTAGATTTCAATAATATAGCGTTTAAAAACTTTTGCATTGAAAATTCTTGATTTTCAATACAAAAGTTTTTGACTGCTATAGTAAAAACTGAATTGAATTACCAGTCCATAATGTTTCTCCCGTTCGTAAGAACCGCATTACCTCTTATCTTAATTTCCTCAATGGTACTTGATGTTAGACGAATTACTTCGAGCCGTATTAAAGTGTTTGCCTGCCCAATGTCCCGAGGGATGGAAGGCCCACCCCTGTTGGGTGTGCCATTCACCACCCGGTTTTCACCTCTCACAAGTAGAACAATAAATAAATTGGCCGTTGCTTTGTTTCGTTCACATAAAATCATTGTACCAACTCAAGGTGCTTCGTTAAAAGGCGAATTTGAAATGTTTGCGATTTATTAGCTGTATTTATGTTTCAGACAATACGAGCTAATTTTGGAGCTTTTGTTACTGTTTGTTTCGTCGAAATCGGTGTTTTTAAACCCTTATACCAGCTGTTGATAGAGCTATTTAGACGTAGATGGTATTCCCTTTAAAACCTTATATGTAATTGATAAGAGACTGGTGACTGATAGAGGCGACGGCCTCGTTGGTGTAGTGGTCGCAAGCGCAACTGCTGAGCATGAGGTCCTGGGTTCGATTCCCAGATCGGGCAAAATGTTATTGGGTTTTTGCCATCTAGAATTTCTCAGTCGCAGCCCAGATTCGTGCCCGGTTGATGGCAATAGGCTCGCCCCCTTTTACATGGAACATAAAACAACTGGCGGAATGTGTTTGCTATATTAGGCAGAGGTGTACACCTCTGCCTAATATAGCAAACTCACAATTCTGGGAAACAAGGCGTGATGTTCAAGTTCATAACAAAGACTTCCGTCGATACGTTTCATAGAATATTATACGTCTCTCGTCTTTGTTCTAAAACCGACTAGTGAGAGCTACTGGAAGTGAATTTCTTCGCTTGTAAAACTCCGTTTACATTGAAATACTCGATACAAACACTATATTGACGTCCACTCGGGTCCCACTGAGTGGAATCAATATCAACATCGCTTGCCTGTTTGTTTATTCTGCTATCAGTTAATATCTAAGAGAATGGAGTTTGTGTGAGACAGTTTCGATATGTAGACGTTTTGAGAGCCTCTTGTTGTTGACTGCTGGAGAAAGAATGAAATAGGTATTTGTTAGAATAACGGGAGAGTAGTGGATTTGTGAGTGAGTAAGTGTTGAATTTAACACGATAACTTTAAATTGCTCTTTAGTTTTTACTAGCTTCTGCCCGTGACTTTATCCGCGTAAAAGTTTTTGCTCCCCCGACCCACCCCGTCGCATCGAATCGCCTGCCCATGCGACTACTTCGTATTCGTGACTTTTTTCTTTTTGCTCGACTCCTAAGCGTCCTAGCGTGATGTTATATAGCCTATAGCCTTTCTTGATAAATGGGCTATCCGACACTAAAATATTTTTTCAGTTCGAACCAGCAGTTCCTGAGATTAGCGCGTTCAACCAAACAAATGAAATCTATACTAATTTTATAAAACTGAAGAGTTTCTTCAGCTTTTTATATTAGTATAGATTTCATCAACAGAATATAGTGTAACCAAACTGTTCATCTTCTTTTCATTATATCTAAGGCAATTTGCGAAACTACGCTTTCCAGTTTAAAACAATCAAATATTTCATAAGCAGAACAAGATTCTCAACTTCATTAAAAAAACAAAATTTTTCGCATGAAAGTACTTCGAAGCAAAAACCTAAATAACATTGCATAAATAAAGCATTTTGTATGCTGACTCATTGCATCAATACGACTGCATCTGAAGGGATATGAGCCGGGATTTGGGTATAACACTTTTGACGGGCCGTTAATAAGCGCTGCACCCTTGTTAGTTTAACACCCACCCCTCCGGTAATCGAACACATGCGTGTAAATAGGTTTACATCACGCTTCACAAAGAAAATAGTGTGGGGAAACTGGCAGTTCCTATTATATTTGTAATAATAAAATAATAAATGTCATGGTAAATTGACAGTTTTCTTTCCCAGAATGCGAAAATTTCAACGATATAGACACGCAAAAACGGTCGTCAGTATAAAACTTGAAACGTTTTCTTACTTTTTTAACACCTCTCGTCGTATTACCTCTGCAAAAGCATTTGTGCTTATACGCTAAAGTGAAATAAGAGTTGAAAGGCTGTGATCGGACTCAGACGTTTTTCCATTAGAATCCTGAAGGCAGACTCCGACGGGCCATTACGCCGCAAATGGGTCGAGAAGAGCCCGCGGAATTCACGCGATTCTCTTGGATAAAGAAGCTGCTGAATATTTTATTTTATAAAGGATATGACGAGCGACACACTTAGCATAATTCTTCAATCAACAACTCGACTGTGTGACATTGTAGTACATTTCTTATGTTTATGTGTGTCTAGCCCTGAACTAAATACAGTTAGATCTGCACCGTTATTTATTACAGTCTTTATTCATTTAAAGAAAAGTGTTTTAATTAGGTTCCAGTCTTAAGTCTTTGTCTGTAAACGATAATGTTCACATTATTAATGGAATTGTTTGTACGCTTGCTAGAACATTTTACTAAAGTAATTCCAATCTCCAATATTCCTCACGGCATTTATCTTCTTCGGCTTGTCGATGGCACGATAGTGAATTACATTTTGCTGTCTCAAAACAGAGATATTAAAACACACGGGATATTAAGAGGCCGTATACATTTTGTTCCTATTTCGCTGATTTTACAGTTATTAGGGTTACAGTTCTATAGGTGTTAATACACAACATGTAAAATCATTTCAGTTCTGATCTAGAATGAGCTACTTTTTTATTATTCTCTTAAAACAAAGATTACAATCCCAGTTCTCTTAGTTACTAGTTTCTAGAAACCTGGAAGTACATGAAATTGGTTCCCAAACCCAACAGTGATCAAAATAAAACCCTACATATTTCTACTACTTGAAATCCAATCTGATTGGCGTTGGGTTTCAATAAAACATATCTTGGTTTCTTGGAAGCGGGTAGTCGGCTCGTTATGGCCCAAGTAGTTTTGTAAAGCCGCTCAACATTTCTTTGTGGCGATGTAATCCGATTATTCTATCTTAGGACGAGTTATTGAGACCTGTGACTACTATCCGATTATAAGATTTAACTGTATGGGTTAGCTACTTGTTAGAAAGTGGTTTTGAAATAACGTATTGTGTATGATTTTGTTTACATTAAAACAGAGTGATTAGAGACTTTTTGCTTGTTTTGTGACTATTGAAATATATGCTAGCTGGCGAAAAAACTATTTCTAAAGCAACTATCCAAAACACAGGACGCACTAAAATATAGAATTCAATATACAGTATCTATTCCGGTTGACTGCGCGACCACGACGTTTCGGTATTTGACCACTAACCCATTTTCATTTACCGACCATTGCAATTTCTATTTGAAGACCCGCCCTCTCAGCAAAAACTTTATCGGAGAAACCGTACACATTGTTTTATTTTCAGCTCCGTAAAGTTTGCACTGTACTCTTGTTTCATTGTAAGCTACGTATAAAGCTGGAGCCATTCGGACTAAAAGCGTCTAAATTGAAAACATTTTATTCCCCACCGGAATCCAAATTGAATAAATAGAACATGCGAGGGGATTTTAACAAATCGTAGTGCCGTCTAAGTATGAGACCTGCTGTTGAACTAATTGACGTGAACCCTCGTAGTGGTCATGCTAGCTCATTTGTCGTCGGGCCCAGTGACTCATCGGAAAGTCGAGGGTGTTGTCCGTCTACCTACATAATTTATGAGGCTACCAGATGACCGTGACTAAATAGCCAAATGTGTCCCTCGATATAATGAAACTTTCGTGATCGCATTTCGTGAATTGTGTACAGATCACGTTCTGAGTTCTTGTTGTGTTTATCGAATGAGTTGATTCGATTGTTAGACTCGCATAAAATTATGATAATATAATGTTTTGACTTTAAAAGAGACTACAACTTCTAAGTTTGTTTCGGCATTTCTTCTCAGGGATCAGTCCCCAAGAAAATGTCGCCGTCATCTAGTTTTAAAATACTGACGTTTAACATTGTCTTAAAAGATCTACTTACAGAAATAAGCATTTCATCTCAGTTCATTTCGACGAAAAGGATAAACATGAAGTGCTTTGACTTTGAAGCTGTATGCGTTACAAACGGCGACAACAAACAACTCTTTCATATTCTAATTGTCTTGCCTTATCTAATCAAATGACATTTGTGAACAATAAGATCGATAATCTAGACAAAGAGAGTCAAGATTAAGGTGACTTATCGACTAATGCTTTGTAAAGATATAACGATAATCTGTACTAATGCCTTTTAGGGTTGTCGCCCTTTAGTCCACTATGTGTCGTTATGGCGTATCATCGGGGGTGCATTCTCAAGTGCAGGCAATAATCCTCTTTATAGTAACTGTCGCGTGTCGCAGTCCTTAGGGGACGTTGTGTAATTTTATTTCGCCCTCGTCTCAAGTCGCTCGGGATTCGCGTTTCGCATGCCTATGTAATATGAGCTGTATTGGTACGCTTTACTGTCTTACCTAATATAAAAGAAAAGCCATTTTTTCTCCCATTGTCGATATATATTTACTTATTGAGTTTCTCTTATAAAGACAGAGAGGATCTTAAGTATATTCAAACAGCTTGATTTAACGAGCAATGCAGAGTGGGCATTGTTAGACAAAAGAGAAAGGCGAAACATTGAACCTGTGGTTCAGCGTAATCCAATCGTTAGACCAAATTGAAAGTTGTATTCTAACAAGAATTACGCTCAGGTTACTAAAGTCATAAACCATCAGATTTATTGGAACATCTGGCGAAGGAGTCGTACATCAAGCATAATGGCTACATAATTCGCGTGGAGTGTTCTACACTGACACGCTTAGACTGCGGAGATGCGGGTACTGGCTGGTAGATGGTGAGCGTCGATAAAACCTGGCTAGTTGGAAGTTTTATTGAGCGGCCACTGGCGCAGCCTGTTTCCTCGTTATCGCCGACAGGGGGCCTTAAATCAGGCGCCTTTCATTCTTAAAGGCTTTAAGCTTGACGTTCCAAGCCAGCCCCGAGGGAGCGATGTTTAAAGTGGCCACTTCTTACGTTTGTTGATGGAGTAGCACGTTTAGTGCTATTGGCGATGTTATAAAATGTAACTAAATTACCTACTTGAATATTTTCGCGACTGAGTTATCTTTGCAGCACGAACTGGTTTTTTAACCTTGTGTAAGGAATATGGGAATGTTGTTACGGGTGTTTATTTTGCGAGATAATATTCAACTTTAATGCAGGGCAAGGTCACGATGACATATGTACTGATAATATAGCTACTGCGAAAACACCATCCACATTCCACTTTGTGTATCATGTAAACTTTATTGCACAGCCGCATAGATAATTGTAAAAAGTCGCGTTTTATAAATGTCCATATCGCATGACTGCTGACGCTCGGCAGAACTTCCAAACGGCAATAAGTGCGGTACAGTTACGAACTAACTAGGTATGAAGTCATTAAACTTTCCGCCGATGATCCGCATCGCGAACCACTGGGAAACGTAACTTACCGTGCCGAGTTAACGTTTAACTTCTTACCTTGCCGATGATATATTCAACTTTTCGTACAGTTATTGTAAAGCACGCTCGTGACCATAATTCGTGCGTATAAAATCGCCAATTTCTTAACCCAATTCGTGTCACTAACACAAATCGCAATGCTTCGGGTATTCGGTTTTATAGAGTGCATTTGGTACAAAGCTTTAGGTCGTATTTCAAAATGGATGTCACAGTAACTTTGTGCAAATCTACTTGCACGGTCACACACACACACAGTATCAAATACATTCTACTGAGCTTGATGTGATGTGAGCAATAAAATTCCAAAGTTCAAGGTGGTGTGTTAGTCATGCCCCTTTATCTTGCTTTGTTCCAAACCGCCCGTAGATCCGTTTCGAAGTAAACTATAGCGATGTATGGGCAAGATTGTATCTTTAACAACGCAAGCAGCGCCCGGGCGTTTGCCATCGCCACCACCGGCGCGCTGCGGTGGTAATCCATTTTCCCCGGTTGAGTTTTTTAATACGGGCGAACAGAAACTTTTATGTGCACGGTTAGCTAATTATGGTAACCAGTGGTCGCCCAGTGGTCGAGATTCGACCATAATTAATTTGAACTTTAATGTATTTCTAATACATTATTATATAAAAATATTATCTTTCTGCATTCCTTCTCCATATACTTACACTTTAACTGCACCAAATTTTATATCCGCGTCGTAATTGTCGTAAAAAGCGGTACAAAGTTTTTGCTTCACGTATCTATGTTACCGGAAATGTATGAAACCTAGGAATTGTGTTAGGAAATATATGCACTTCCGAGCCTACTTATGAAATGTGTAAAATAATATTTCAAATATTCTTTAATGCACACCTTTCCTGTGAAATGTATGTATTGCCTAGGCATTCTATACAGTAGCGAATGCGCAGCCGGCAATGTGTGAAAACTTATCCTACTCGTGATATTACGTTGCAGCCAACCAGCTTAATTAGCCGTTTGGCTAACAGCCTTTGGAAGTAGCCTTCCAAAGACTGTTAGCCTAGCTCGCCGGCCGCTGCCGTGGCACCACTCGCTTCGCTCGCTATGCTCGCGCGCTTTTGGTCACAGTTCTAATCTAACCTAACCCATTTAACCAGGGTGCCCCGGCTTAATAAACCAATTTGGCCCAGGACAAACTCAATCAATTTTTATGCCAATTTGCTTTTGTTGACATGGTTCACAAAGTTGAAGATATCTTTCTATATCCTTACGTGTTATGTTTTTGTAGGAAAAGATTCCCTGATCGGATCCCCCCTTCGCTCCGCTATCCCCGCTATACTTACAAACGTCAAGAATGTAATACATTTTCGATTGCTATTTAGGAAATGTATAGATTTCCTAGAAAAACTGCATATTACAAAATATATCATAGATTTTCTATCTATTTTATAAATTGTACACATCCTAGGACTTGTATACAATGACGGGTTACACACTTTTCCGTTAACATCTATACTATCTATACCAATATTATAAAGCTGAAGAGTTTGTTTGTTTGCTTGAACGCGCTAATCTCAGGAATTACTGCTTCGATTTGAAAAATTCTTTCAGAGTTAGATATCCCATTTATCGAAGAAGGCAATAGGCTATATATAATCACGCTAAGATTAATAAGAGCGGAGCACCAATGAAGAATGTTTCAAAATCCGGGGTATTTCTTTTTTCCTTTTGAGAGCTTCCGCTGCGTGCGTTGCGTAAACGGTTAAAGTTTCGCAAAAGTCATGTATGACAGAATTGTTCCCTTATGATTGGCTCACTATAACCTTTTTTATGCTAACCAAATTTGTTCTAAAAAAATGCATTATTTGCGAAGGTGTTTTTTATAAACATGATATTAATCCTTATCCAAATAAATATGTTATTCATCACAAGTATTTAATTTAAAACAAAATTGCTCTTCACATCATTCGATTTCAATGAATATCTTAGGAGATATCGCAGTTTTAAAATAACATCGCAGCAAAATAATGATCAAGTACTGCGCGCGCATTTACGGTGGGGGAAGGGTGGTGGCCCCAGTTAGCTCTGCGAGATATTATGCCGCGCGGCTTAGCCGCGTGGTCGGCTCTTTGCTGAATGGTTGTGCTCAGCGAACTTCTTTTTTAAATATGTTTTTCCAAAATATCTATAGGTACTTAAATATATTATTAATGATATTATAAAGCTGCAGAGTTTGTTTGTTTGTTTGGTTGAACGCGCTAATCTCAGGAACTACTGGTTCGAATTGGAGTATTTTATTAGTGTTGGATAGCCCATTGATCGAGTAAGGCTATAGGCTATATAACGTCACGCTAAGACCGTTAGGCGCCGAGCTAAGAGAAAAAAGTCACGAATATGAAGTATCGCACGGCCAGGCGAGGCGAGCGACGGGGTGGGTCGGGAGCAAGAAATTTGACGCGAACAAAGTCGCGGGCAGAAGCTAGTACAGGATTAGTTTTTATCCAGTGCGCAAACTGTAACCATGAAATCAGCATATCATTCTAGAACCCCCAGAGCAAACATTTTTCGTCAGTAATATTTAAAAAATCAGCTGTTCCACACATTTTGTCCGCGTAGATAATGCACTTTTCTAGGAAACAGCTGTTTTTTTGTAAAACCGACGTTTTTTTTTTGCGCTGGGGGTCTAGAATGATATGCTGAATTAATGGCTACAGTTTGCGCACTGGATAAAAACTTATCATGTGTATGTATATATAGATATTCGAGGATAACTAAATCCGGCCTTAATGAACTTTGATTCAAATGAAAATACAAGTAAATATAGTTTGTGTGGCGAACGCTGTTCTAAAATACGGAACAACTGCCGTTAGTTGCCACAATTTTTCTTTGCGAGCACCTAATAAAACGCCGAGCAGGATTTTCAAGAAATACTCCCGTACACCTCTAAGACGTAGACTGCGCTCGTAGCCACGTACAGAAACAATGTATTAACTCACTTTATTACATAACAGTAAATAACTACTGTACGTGCAGCTAATGCATTGCCCATTGCTCCGAGCTTCGTTGTAAATTCACTCAATCGATTCTTTATCAAATTACCGTGTGGTATCTGATATTTACGACCAACCACTACCATTCCAAGAAACTAAATGTTTGTGGAATAAAAATGATGAAAAGCTGTTAAAATGCAAATATGAATAACACCATGCGATCACCTGCTTCATTGATTCCTCTTTCCAGAATCGATGTTGCAGTCTTTGGGGAACCTCATAAACAGTATAACATGAACGATTTGATTTTCTTAGGTTAATTATTATAGATGCATTACACACAGTGAAAATAAATTTACCTTCGAATATTTCACGCAGAATTCAATGAAAATAACTTCATAATACTAGACATCAAGCTTATCAAGTCCAAAAACTATTTGGACAACTAGACGTAACTAAGTAGTTTGCAAACAAAACAGAAATAAATTTCATTCAAGACAGCTCTGAATTTAATTGGCGAGGACGTATTTCGTTAGAAAATAAATTTTGGCCAAAATAAAATATTCACCGAATCGTCCCCTGGGCATTTTCTCGTGAAGGCAAATTACTAAGAACAAAGGGAATATCGATATCGTCAACTGATTGGTGAGGCTCGTAAATTGAATTTTGTTTCGCTGAAGTTATGAAATGCAGCGTCTAGGGGACAATGAGAAGAAATGCTGTAATGTTGTTTAGAAAACTCAAGTTGTTGAATCACTTAGAATCTGCTTCTTTGAAGTTGAATAGAGACGCATCTTTTGGCATGTGCTGTATTAGAAATATGACATATTTTTCGTTTTGATTTTCGACCAAATATCTGGTATAATTTTTGATAATGGTTCACACTATGTAATTATGCATGTCACTAGGATTTTCGGTACTGTAGAATATTTTATGTGATCATTTTGTAATTTATTATACCTAGACGTGGTTATAGTATAAGCCGACAAGTTTTATTTAAATAATAACTTGTTTAATCTCCACAAAACTGCACATCTAGCATGTTACTGTCATCCATAAATAAATATTAAATGGGTGATTCTACGATAAAAGTTTTCAAGTCCATAGAGGAAGGAGAAAAATATTTTTCATTAAACACTTATATTACGACTTTTGTCCCGTTTATGTACCTTTTATGTAAGGGCATGTCACTTTATACATATTTTGTTGCTTTTTAGAAGGCCACGGTAAATACATAGGGCAGGGGAGAGAATTTGACGCAATAAAATAATGAATGAAGTTAATTAAGTCAACTTTTATTAAACATTTTACAAAACATTTATAATCAGACTATCATTTTTATCAGACTTTCATCATATTAACCATTAATTATACTATAATATTACATTCTTTTATTTGTTTGCGATCTCCTTTCCTCGTGAGATAATCTCTTTTGCCATTACCTCGTATAAATCATCTTGAAGAATAATTCTCCGTTTCATTGTTTCATAACCTTCTTTGGCTTTCTTTTCATTTTCTACTACTCATTTCTTCTACTTTGCTGTTAGGTGTAAGTTTTTCAGGCTTTCGTAATCTTTGTAACCTTTTCTTTTGTAACGTGCTAATAAAAAAGATGAGACTGTACAAAAACTTTTTATTTATTAATTAAGTATCTCTGTCTTCTGGCTCGATCTGATTTATGTTTGGCAGCTACAACTCTTCTGTGCCATGTGATCATCAACATCTGAAATTGATGGCGTTACCGGGACATACATAATAGTTACATTTTGAAGTGCAAGTCGTTCCCTACGCTCTCTTTTTTTTATTTTTCCATATCTTGCGCGCCATACGTTGCTCTCTTCGAGTCATTTGCTCGATAGTTTTATGATTCCTTTCTCCTCTCCTTGTTTTGTTAAATATGTTTCCTTTTCTTTTGCAATTCATACTTTTCTAGATCATTTTTAACCTTTTGATATCTTAGTCTCTCTGCTTCACGTCTCATCTTTCTTCGCGTATTAACTTTTTTCGTGGTGGCATAATCTGTAACAAAATTAAACAATAATATAATATCAATATGAACTGAGAACCTCTTTTATTTATTTTTATCACAAGAATTTTCATTCACCATAGTTATTTAAAGGCTGATTTTTCAGTAGTCAGATAACTTTTCTCTGAGGAATAAATATGTCAGTTTGACAGGTTTTGTATAAAAAATATGCCAAACTCAGATTTATTCTTCAGATAAAAGTTACCTGATTATTGAAAAGTCAGCCCTTAGTCTATGTATATTATCTCCCCTGGTCAGTGAGTATCTCCCCTGTCAGTTATTTTGCCAGATAAAATACGACAGGGGAGAGACGTTTTCATGAAAAAATCAAATATTTTATTGACATGAGTTTTTTTTAGCTCAACTAAACTGTTACAGTATTATTAAATAAGGGTAAATGCAGATAAATTCAATGAAAATTACAACTTTTATAACTTACCAGTGGAGAGACACAATGACGTAATTGAGTGATGTAATTGGGCATTTAATCGTGATGTTATTTATAAAGTACATTAAGATGATATGATTCACTGCAAAAAACAACAACATCTAGAATAAAAAAAACAATTTTAAACTGATTGCCGCACAAGTTACCTCTTATCGTAAAATCACCCAAATAAGAAACGTGTTTTTCCATCGCATTTATAAAATCTTGGGGCCTAATGTCTCCCCAGGGAGTAAAGAGCAATAATTCAAATGACGTGAATAAGATGAGGGGGCTACATCCATTTTTGCAAAATAGGATTATGATAATGATGACTTTGAAACACGTGCGAGAGAGGGAGATTTACTCCACGATAAACCCTGATTTATATTCCAAAGAATTAGAAAGATAGAGGGAAATACTTTTATAATGAAACTAGGAGGAAACTAAAAATAAGTTGTCAAAACATCGAAACGCACTTAAAATTAAGAGGATCCAGTTTGAAATATGGTATTTTAAATAGAAACAATTGTCCTAAAAAATAAACGTAGTAAAGGAAAAAAAAGCACTGACATTTATTTGTTGGTGATATATTTGACTACGCTGTGAAGCAAATTCAAGAAAGGAATAATTGCTTTTGATGTAAGATGAAAGTGTACAACTGGAATAGAATCAGTCCGAGCAAAACACTTAACGCCAAATCAACACACAAAAGGAAGAACCAATATAACAAGTGAACCAATGTTTAAGAAATTACAAATTGAAACTCCATCCTTTGTTACTCAACATCCTTTATTGAGCGCCAATATTTATTTTGAGAACAAAGAAAGACTTCCGAAGAGGGTGTCCTACAAACCCAAGCAAGATACTTACATTATAATCGTAGCCTAAAAATAGTCGTAACGTAAACACACCCTGTTTAGAACTAAATATCCTTAGAAGAGCCATAGTTCCTTCCATTCCGGGAATGGAGGCGGTTTCTAAAACAACTTTTTAGTGCGTATCCCTCGCCTCAGGGTGTAGAGTTACAAATCTCCGTGATGGCTCCCACACTGAACCAGCGGTTGTTAATAAATCTTTTCAACACGCCTTCTTAGGATCTTCTTACCGGTTTACAAGTCAAAATTTACCGATTCTGCACGATGACAGTTGGTTTAGCTTTTTAGATTTAATGTTTGGACTTGATGCTGTTACGAAACTGTTTATTTAGGTTTTTTTTTCCTTTTTGTGTCTTAATACTTAGATGTCTTTCATCTAAACCTTGATTGAATTTCACCAAACATAGATATTCCATCCGGAACATAAAAATAACGAAAAAAAATACAAGAGTACTCAGGGTGAACATGGCGCAATTTCTTTTCACCATGCCTTAAGGAAAAAATGTGTTGTATTTAGGAGAGAAAAAAAAGTGTATTCCCCCGTGTGAACGTGATCTATCGGCGAAAGAGTCCGCACGCCTGTTTATGGTCGATAAAACATCTAGGGACGGTCTATTTATGTTGTTTTTTATAAAGGGGAACATGTGTTGATAGTATTAAATAAGAAAACCACACGTGTGGGTGGCACCGGTGAGCGGCGTTGTTTTATATTGCTTAACTACCACATAACCCACATTTTATATCGCTTCACTGAGAACTACCCACATTTTGGAATTAAAATTGAAATATTTCAAGATATTATTTTAACTTTCAATAACGTTTGAGTTAGAAATACGTCAGTTATCTATATTTAATTGCATTGAATAACTCAGAACTTGAATGATAAAAAGATAACCAAGTACCTACTTACTAACTTATTCAAGAAAAATAAGTTTGATCATGAACGTGATTCATAATTTATTTCACACAGGAGTTTTAACCCGAACATTATTTTGAACAGTTATGAACAAGTCGAGAATATGTAATTTTGTTATTAAAACAGTAAAAACTTATTCTTTGAGCGAGTAAGGCGTGACTTGAACGTTAAATATGTAAACTCCTTTTTCATTTTAGTTTAGTTTCCAGAATATTACGTTTTGCATTATTCGAAAGAAACGTTAAACTAAGTTATCTTAGTTTTACGAGTTTAATGAAGTCATTATTAAAATTATTATGCTTACCAACGTCGGCCGTATTCTACTGTTTCTTAATAGGTATATTTACATAATTATTTAGTGACTGACGTGTATTAATGCCTCGTTGGTCTAGTGGCGGCTGGCGGGATAGAAAAACCCCTATCTGGAATTTCTCAGTAGTAGCCCGGAGTCTGGATTGTGCCCGGTTGATGGCAATAGGCTCGCCCCCTATTACATAAAACAGATAGGGACAGAATGGGATTTAAACATAACTGGCGAAATGTGGGTGTACTGCCTATAGTACACCCACATTTCGCCTGATCTACTACTACCTATAGTACACCTCTGCCCAACCCTTCGGATAAACAAGGCGTGATGTTATGATAAGTTATACATGTGTATTAAATTAACATTAAATAAGTAACTGGATGACCGAGCTTCGCTCGGTTTATTTTTTGTATGACATTTTCTAAAAATGAAACCTAGCTAGATCGATTTATCACCCCCGAAAACCGCTGCATACTAAATTTCATGAAAATCGTTGGAGCCGTTTGCGAGATTCAGATTATATATACAAGAGATAGATTCGATTAGATTTGGTCGGTGACTAACGGGTGACTTTACCATACGGACAAGGACGAAACAAGCGTTAATTTGGGAGTCATTAGAATGTCTTCTACTTAATTCCTTCAAACAGTTCAAACTATACCTAACTACCTATAAAATAACGAGTATACTTATATTTATGCCCATTTACAACAATAATAATCCTTAATTAAAAAAGCTTTTCAACGTTTAAGGATGTTGGATCATTACGATTGTAATCTTAACGAGCTCTTAACGCGTTATTTGAAGATAATGTTTACATTAGCGCAGAACACTAATTGAAAGTCATGCTTAAACACTTTCTTAAAACAATCATATCCAAAATGCAGAAGGTCTACTTTCACTAAACAAGCTTCTCTTTGGATGCAACCACACCGCCCTCGAACGACGAAGAATAAATGATTATAAAAATACCTCAAAAAGCACGCCACGCTTTTTTTGCCCAATTTTTTTCTACTTTTTTAGTTTGGTTTTTAGTGCGTGTTTTAGTTTTTTTTTAATTCAGCTAACTACAAAATCGTGTCTTTTTTAATGTGAAAACTTCTTTAGGCGCGTTGAGCAGTTATGAGATGGGAAAAAACAATTGAACTCGCGACATCGTTACGCTGACGATTCAAAAAATATTTCCTGACGATTAAAAAAATACACACGTAATTATGCAAGTTTCCACTTCTGTCGGTACTCCCGGAGTGCCACTGTTATTTTTTTTTTATTTTTTTTTGGCCAACATAATGGAACTTTATGAAATTATTGAATTGTCATGAGTCCTTGATAAGTGTGCAAAGTTTCAAATCAATCCGTCGTTTTGAAGTGGGTGAAAATCACGTTCAAAGATTCCGTTACATAGATTCATAAAATACATAGATACGTACCAAGCTAATAAAAGCGTGTTAAAAAAAACTGAGGTGAAACATTTTACTTTAAACTCTACTTCCATCGACCGCGAACTGGTGCCTGGTCCCTTTGTGTCGCAATTCTCACCTGACAGAGACTTCCTAAAATCTGCAGTATGTATCTTGATGATATAGCTGTTCGGTGATTTGGCCATCTCAAATATGTCTCGCATTACGTCTGGCTTTTACGGGTCTCAACTACTTGCATTCGAGTAATCTGAAAATTGTACCGGTTATTTACAAGTTACAATGAAGTGCAGTGGTGGTCCAGTGGTATTGGCCCCGACTTACGAGTTGGATTTCGTACCCAGGCAGACCCTTACTTTTTGTAAATCATTTCTTCACCCCTGCTCTCAAAGCGGTGAAGGATAACATCGTGTTAAAACGTGTCCTAGAACCAAAAATTCGAACGCATTTGACATAATCTACCGCACTGGGCCACTGGGTGTTTACTATTGATCCTAATCTTTTCTTGAATTCTCAAAGGTTCTCTTCCCGTAACATTATACCAAATCCACGTCTTAGAAGTAAACCTTCTGCAGCACTTCATTATTTTGTGCTTTAACATTATCCTGTTCAAATATGACGCCATTAACTTGTTTTTTCCTCGTTATTTCTGCCCTCGCGTTAAGTTATGGCAGGCGACATGTGTTATTCATTATTGGAAATGACACGTTACATTCGTTAGTGATTCGAGGGTGTTATTATATTTTTGATGGTTATGTTTCCATACAGTGCGTCAAGCAAGACGTACGTAAATAAGTAAATAGTATGACTGAAACTTTAAAAAGACATTTATTTCCGGCAGAATGTCAAAAACGTCTTACCATTTGCCTATTCCAGTCAATTGTCATGTTTAACTTAGTCTTCCTATTTTCAGTGATGATGTCTTTCTTTTAAATTCCATAAGGCAAACAAAATCATATAAAAGCATACATAAAAGTTCATCGACCTGGAATGTTCCATTTAGAAGAATGCACACATAGCAACCGAATTTCATAAAATATTTTAGGTAAATAGATTAAGATATTATAATCTAAACAAACAGAGGAACCAGACAGCTGGTCGCTACAATGGCGGGGTTTTATCGTTTTTCCTGAAACGATTTATCATAGAGGTTAGTGTCAATACAAGACGGATCACTGCTGAGTGTGCTTAAATTGATAAGTTTGTTTATGGTTACATAGATGCTTCACCAGCCATGTTATTATGACTATCTGGCACTTAGTCTAAACTCCTTATCGGTTGGAGTCGGCTAATGAATTGTTTTACTGATATGATCTGTGCCACGCCACCGTTCAGGCAGCGGTATTTTATGCATGAATAGGTAGGTACTAAAATGTTTTAAATCATAAATAGGTTCCTAACGTCATTTAAAATTTAAAACGTTTTACAAAGAAACGGTCTTAATATTATTTAGTACTAGTTGACTCGACAGACGTTGTCCTGTCTTAACAATGAATATTGAATTCGCATTGGTATAATATTAGAAACGTTAATATGGTCTTTAAGTTTTCTTAAATTTTCTAATGTTTATGCGCAACTTTCTTAATTTTGTCCCCCATAAGAACCTTCTCCTGACAAAAACAAGTAGAACAAAAAATTAATTAGCAAAATTGGTCCAGCCGTTCACGTGTGATGCCGTGACCAAGGGAAATAGGGATTCATTTTTTATAATTTGGTTAAATTAGAACAGTGTATTTTATTATTCTTTGCGTGAGATGCAAAGTTTCCAATATGTTCTTAGATTAAATTCAAATCTGATTTTCTACTGAAATTGGTAGCCCAGTAATTATGACCGTGAGTTACCGTTTCGAACCCAGACAGACGCTTATTTACTTCACTTTCACTGCTGGGCAAAGGTCTCCTTACTCTCTTTCCACACCTCTCTGTCCAAAGCTGCCAAGGACCAATCTTTAAAGGCGCTTTACTTTGCGTAAATTATTTCAGCCCCGCTGCTCTGAAAAACCCGAATCGGTTCCGCGTGGTGGATTACAGCCCACTACACTTTAAAGAGAGGAGGCCTGGATCCCAGCAGTGGGAACATTATAGGCTGATTAATGATCAGTCAGATCAGCCAAAGAAATAACAATAGTGTGTGCTTTCTATGAAAACAAGAGTAATAGGTACTTGCTTGTAGAGTATTTTTTTCTGTTCATGGAGCATAAACTGAACTCGTTAAATACCCTTGGATTGTTCCGTAAGATTAAAAACGCGAAATCTTATCGTCCACCGGTTGTTGCAATCAACCTTGGTTTTATAAGAACTGAGAGACTATTTTGTGAAACTTTGCGATACAAAAAGTGAGGAGATATTAATCTTTCTGGTTGGGAGTATGAATTGTTTAGAATTAAAAATGACGCAACTTTAGAGCAAGTTCAGTCAAAAAGTGACACCACCTAAGTCACGACTGGACAGGAAGGAAGCAGGAAAAACTTACATCCAGATAGAGATGGTTACCGTTTTTAAGTTAATGGACATTGTAATGCCCCAGATTGAGATAAAAACATATATTCAGATACTTGAAATATTTGAAAACGTGTAAAAAGAAGGAAAGTCAGTTTACCTTAAGGACAAGCCATTTATCTCTTAAACATTCTCTCTCTCTCTTTAACATTGAGTTTCTGACAAAAAATAAACCACTGAAGAAGTAAAACAAGTAATAAATGAATCAGGACATAAAATACTATACAAAGTCAATCAAACTTATTGCACAAGAGACTCTAATACAAATAAATCTATCCTAGATCATGTCACTACAAATTTAAAAAAACAAACGTTTTAGCGTGACTATTATCAAAGCATCCATGTCAGATCATAAGCAAATAATACCTACAAATATACAAATTGAAAACTGCTCCCAAACTACGCCTAAATTCCGAAATAATAGATTATAAGAAACTATGTATTTCGATGAAATCATATGGTATAGAAGACATGTCAAACAACTACAGTGAACTAGAATGAAAGAGAAAGCAGTGCGTAGAAGACAATAAAGTATTAAGAACAAAGGTTTTGAAGAAGATTGGGTTAGCAACGATATAATTACTGGAATCAGCCAAAGAAACCATCTATGGACACAAAACAAGAGCGGTCAGGAAAATGAGTTATTAAATAATAATTATAAAAAAATGAAAGAAAGAATTGCTAAATTAATACAAAATACGAAAAGTTCATACTACTACAAACTCTTTACAAATTGTGCACAACACAATTGAAATTTGTGAGGTTTTTAACAAGTATTTTTCTACAATAGGATCCATACTGGCAGACAGAATACCGAAAAAATATCATGACACCTCAACCCGACGTGCTATCAAACCCCAAAATATAATAAACAAGAACTTTTGTCATTGGATCCATGTAGTGCTGATGAAATTACTAAAATTATAAATAATCTCGACCCAAATTCAAGTAGCGCTATAGATAGAATAAGCACGAAAATCATAAAAAGTTTTAAAATTTAATTTTAAATAGTTTGGCACGTTTCAATAAACTTATGACTGATGGGAAATTTCCAGACACCCTAAAGATTGCAAAGGTGACACCGATCTATAAATCGGGTCCTAAAACCGACCAATGCGTGCTGCCAATAATGTCCAAAATTTTGGAGAAAATAATACACAGTTGTCTGTTAAATTTTTGGACTATTTTAATTTTATATCGGGACGCCAATATGGATTTAGAGCTAAAAATAATACCACTGCAGCCACTATTGATCTGATGACAAAAATCAGAGATAATATGGATAAGAAAAATATTGTTTTGGGTGTGTTTATCGATTTAAAAAAGCCTTTGATACCGTAAGTCACAAGCCGCTATTAGAGAAACTAGAAAAGGTTGGTATCAAAGGCGATGCACATAAAATGTCCAAATCGTACTTGCCAAATAGATCCCAAGTAGTAGTACCTTCACATATGGAGTCCCGCAAGGACCCATATTGGGACCGTTATTATTTTTGATGTACATAAATAATATAACAGAGCTAGGACTACATGGTCATTTAATTTTATATGCAGATGACACATGCTTGTTTTATTTCGGAACTAATGTTCATGACGCTATTTCACGAGCCCAAGACTATTTAAAAGTTCTGTTTGAATGGTTCCAACAAAATTTGCTTACTGTAAACATCTCAAAGACATGTTACATTATCTTTAAAGCTAAAAATCAAAAAAATCCGCTGCATGGCCCGTTAACTATAGACAACATTCCATTAGAGCAAAAAACCTACGAAAACTACCTTGGCCTTAGAATCGAAAATTGTTTAACATGGAACAAGCAAATTGATTATATTAGAAGTAAAATTTCCTCACTTATTGGATCACTTCGCAATATAAGTCAATATACCCAAAAAACTGCGTTGAAACATTTACAATTCACTTACTACAGGAACTGCAAAGAATGCAGAACAGGATCATAAAGACACTGTTTCGCTATCCGTAATTGACACCAACGAACGAAATTTTTAAAGAAACAAAACTGATGAATATCATACTACTTTAATATATACAGGATGTTTGGCAGAACGTTGAACATACGAAAATAGTGGATAGGTGGGGTCATCTCAGCCCTAATTTAATTGGCCCTGGCCAAAAAAGTGATGAAATAACTCTTAAAGGTTTTTTTTTAATAAAAGCAAACTACGCACCATTAGAAAGGTCACACACTAGGGATGTTTTGCTAGAATTGGAACTCCTCAATCATTTTTTATTTTTTATGCAAGTTGAAATTAAGTTTAAAGTATTTTTTTACATCTTTCTGTAAGTTTGAAGAGTCATAACTTTTTTCTAGCTAACATCTAACAAAAATATTGCCTGTTTTACCCATTTTTAATAAAAATTACACTTTAAAGTTAAGAAAGTGGTGAAACTAGAAGAAAGTAATTTTTTTTTTTTTAAATATCCTTGAGGGTCAGGGCCACATAAATTAGGGCTGAGAAAGTAGCAGATGACCCACCTGTCCACCATTTTCGTATGTTCAACGTTCTGCCAAACACCCTGTATATAACATTTGTATCTTGATTAGATAAGTAATGGTTGGAACCATTCACACAAACGTAACATTTACCAAAAAACCTCAAATAAGTAAACGCAGTCTTCGTCGACCCAGCTTACTTGTCCTGCCAAGGACACGTACAAATTATGCTAAAATCAATATCACCTATGAAGGAGCACAATTTTATAATAATTTACCATCTTAAATAAAAAAATTAAGGTCTTTCAGTGGTTTCAAATCAAGACTGTCAAATTACATAATGGAAACCACTCACTAAGAATGTTACTAGCCTACTAGTTGAGAATAGAACCGCTGAAGGTGTAACCCAACCAAAATAAACACAAAATAATATTAATACTATTGTATTGTATCAGTGACCGTAACCTAGACTAAGCTTAATACAATATCGACACCTGCAAGGAATAACATCGTAACTCAGTTTTACGCAATTTTAAGCTACAATCAAATTCATGTTGGACAAAAAATGCTGATATATTTTGCACTAACCCCTGTGTCTAAATTCCTTTGCGTACAGATTTTCACAGTGTAAAATTATTGTAAGTGAGGGTCAACTGTAGTTAGTAAAAGGGTATATTTAGTTACACATCATCATCAATCATCATTGTTTATGCTTGCCATGATTACTTTAACATCGTAATTCAAGATACACTTTTGGAACTGATTATTTCTTATTAAATGAGATTTCAATAAAAAGACCAATATCCACGGTGTGACTTATTTAAAAATGCAGCTGAGACTGACAAAACTAAGCTAGAGTATGAGCACGCTTTACATTTTGGCAATAAAAATGTGGTTAGGACTTTAAAAGATAGCGACAAACATCGAGCCGAGCACTCTGATTCTGTTGTAGCAGTTTGTTACGATTTACAGACAATTTTGAACACTCCGTAGTCGGAAGTGTTTGTCTTTTATAACAAAAGAAAACTAGCTTGTTATAACTTCACGAATTCACGATGAATGATATGGGTAAACATAAAGGGTATTGTTACTTATGGGACGAGACGATCAGACGCAAACGATCAAACGAAATAAGTACAAGGTTTTGTATTCGACTTCATTAAAACCAAGGTTCAGGAAGGGGTACAAGGAGTTAAATTTTTATTCTGATAGCTGCGGCAGTCAGAATAAAAATAGAACAGTATTCGCAATGTATGCATATCATCTTCATCATCATCATATCAGCCAAAAGACGTCCACTGCTGGACATAAGCTTCCTCCAAAAGGAGGGGATTTGCCATAATGGCCACGCTTGGCAGGCGGGTTGGCGATCGCAGTATGGTGGTAAAATGCATAGAGAACGCTGCTGTCCATTCTCTAGTAAGAACCATATTACTTATTGATAACTTATATAGTGTTATTTTTCATTTATTTTAATAATAATATTGAGCAGATTTTTTTGTATTTAAGTAATTTGTTTTATTTGTTTTTAAGCTGTCATTGTGACGCTTTTATCTCTTAGTTGATTGATTAGGCATAACAGTTTTCCTAAGAAATGTATAAAAGCTAAGCTAATTGGTGACCAACATTGTAATTTTATTGTTCCATAAAAAAATCGACTGCACATTTTGATGACTGGGGTTTTACTAATTTGTTTGAGTGTAAGACTGCTATACTAAAAAAGAAATTAACACTATTCAAATTAATTTAACTACATTTATCTTTTGCATATTAACTTCAAAACGCATTAAAATACATTTTATTAATTGTATCTCAGGCATTCATTTTATTTTATTTAATTTTATGTAGTACCTTTTATCACACTTTATGCGACTGTATGTCTGAGTTACAATGCCATTTTAAACAGTATATGTTATGGAATGTCATTGTAACTCACAAAATGTCTTAATATATACATATATATAATAACATAATCATACGTGTAGCTAATCCCTCGTTGACTCATATTTTCAAGGTTGGTTGGCATTAAGAATTAACCGAAATCTGAGAGAATTTTTTAAATCATTGACGCGCTCTCCTGTAAAGGTACTAAATATTCGTTACAATGTTAATCCTTGCAGGTGTCGATATGTTATCTTATGTTCTCATGTAAGTGGCTCTTTTGTCTATTTGAGAATAAAGTATTTAAACCTAAACCTAGTTTAGAAGTTATGAGGGATGAACATACAAACATACATAACGGTCTAAATCATAACCCTCCCCGTCGTAGTCGGGTAAAAAGACTAATCTATTTGCAGTCTGTCTAATAATTTAATTGAGGCTTATTTTTCTGGTTCCAAGAAACGCAGATGTTGTTCTAATACGCAATGAAATAATCAGATCAATTGATCTTAGTTAATATAATATGCCTCATTCTCTACAACGAGCAAGTAAAGTGATTCCCTAGGCCGAGGATAAGGCACTATGACGTCAACCAGCTGGTCAATTGGCTATTTAATAAATCGACCGTAACCGTCTGCCACCCTTGTAGAAGCAGAAATACTGTAGAAGTCAAATATTTGATGCTATTAATGCAAATCTTATTAAAGCAAAAACGTTGTTTTCCGTTTTCCTTTTTATAAAAATTACACGGACGGAGGAGCATGAAATTTCGCATAGTTAAAGTACAAATGCAGAAAGAGTGTAGAAAACTAATACTTTTATGTAATTCAAACTTAAAATTGAATTGGCCAAAGAATCAGCTTCGCCAAACAACGTGGCAATGCTGCCAGCCTTTAGGGCACTATTCCCATTGACAGCGATGCGTACGAACTTTTTGATGCCCTGTGATTCTTTTCTCTCTGTTTTTTATTATAGTACAAATATTATTAGTATTAAATATATTTTATGTCTAATAAACAAAATGTTAACTTAAAATTTAAATGAATTATGGGCGAATTTCGACCACTGATCGATCACTAGTTTGATGTTATTACGCCGTCTTATCAACGCGTTCTGATTGTGATGAATTATTACTGAAAAAATGCTGTAACAAAGTGTATCGTCCAATTAGACTGTCTGTTGTTGGAAATCATTTTTTATTTTTTATGCAAGTTGAAATTAAGTTTAAAGTATTTTTTTACATCTTTCTGTAAGTTTGAAGAGTCATAACTTTTTTCTAGCTAACATCTAACAAAAATATTGCCTGTTTTACCCATTTTTAATAAAAATTACACTTTAAAGTTAAGAAAGTGGTGAAACTAGAAGAAAGTAATTTTTTTTTTTTTAAATATCCTTGAGGGTCAGGGCCACATAAATTAGGGCTGAGAAAGTAGCAGATGACCCACCTGTCCACCATTTTCGTATGTTCAACGTTCTGCCAAACACCCTGTATATAACATTTGTATCTTGATTAGATAAGTAATGGTTGGAACCATTCACACAAACGTAACATTTACCAAAAAACCTCAAATAAGTAAACGCAGTCTTCGTCGACCCAGCTTACTTGTCCTGCCAAGGACACGTACAAATTATGCTAAAATCAATATCACCTATGAAGGAGCACAATTTTATAATAATTTACCATCTTAAATAAAAAAATTAAGGTCTTTCAGTGGTTTCAAATCAAGACTGTCAAATTACATAATGGAAACCACTCACTAAGAATGTTACTAGCCTACTAGTTGAGAATAGAACCGCTGAAGGTGTAACCCATATAAATAACCCATATAATACCCAATAAACAAAATGTTAACTTAAAATTTAAATGAATTATGGGCGAATTTCGACCACTGATCGATCACTAGTTTGATGTTATTACGCCGTCTTATCAACGCGTTCTGATTGTGATGAATTATTACTGAAAAAATGCTGTAACAAAGTGTATCGTCCAATTAGGCTGTCTGTTGTTGGAAATCATTGAGTATTTTGCATTGTTTGTTTACAAAAACAAACTTGATAAATAAGCAATTATGATACAAACTATCGTGTTATTTGATGTGAATGTTTCTGTCAGGTATTTTGTGATGCGTTCATTGTTTGACTTGACGGTATGTGCATTTTTTTTGTTACTTTGTTTTGATCTTTCAAAGAGTCAGTATTCATATTGATCAATATACTATACGTACCTCCCCATCTGGGCACAAGTTACCGTGGCCCACTTGGAAAACCTCAAACAGATTTCGTACCCAAGTAGGTCGCAGCAAGCGCAACCTCCAAAAATTGGGGTTCATTGACGGCTCAGTCCTCCGGTGTGTATGCGGCGTCTCTCCACAGACAATGGCTCACCTCCCATCTTGCACCGCATGCTCTGTCACCAGCACACGTGCGCGTTGCTGATTTTTGAGCCAAACTAATTTAGAATATTATATATTTGCATACATTTTTTCGTGATATTTATGCTATCAACACGCTAAGAATATGCTATACTATACATATACTATGCTAATTGTCTAGTGGCTGCATAAGATGAGATATATCATCGTTTTGAAACTTTCTCATAGAAGTGTCTTCGAGTACCGCCCACGTCTTAAAGCCACCAAGATTTGGTACAAGTGCAGTTTAAATCGGTTTCCAACGACATTATATCTCACATGCTATTGCAAGTTCTATTCCGCTTTTAATAAAGCGTACAATACCGTGATGATAACATAGACAGCTGCATGTCATTGCGACGCCGATGCCCAATGGACGCTGCGACGTGCATAGTAATAAGTGCATTTGTATAGACGATCACACGTGTTGACAAGTAGTAATGGTATTTTTAGTGTGCCCTAGATTGTAGCGATATGTTGAGTACGGCTTGACTCGATTCAGACTCGAATCCTGCTTCGGACTCGCCTACTCGAATACCAATTTATTTTGATTTGACTGACTTGATTCCGGCACTCGATTCAGGAATGATCGATTTTGTACTCGCTGACTCGATTCTATTATGCGTGTCCAACTGACTCGACTTTAGTACCTATTTCAGTTAGGTTGACTCGCTCGTACTCGATCTCTATTTACTGAAACAATGAAGGACGCCTAATAATACAAGTTTGAACCTGCAACTTTTTTTGACTAGTAGTGAAGTGATTTTATTGTAATTAACTTTATAACAAACAACATAGCGCCGACAAAAGCCCCAAAAATCAAAATCAAAAGTCATTTATTCAAACTATGCTGAGAGTCCGCACTTTTTGAACGTCAAAATTACATAAGACAGTCCCCCAAAACGCCCGCCCTTCACCACTTCCTTGTGCTTTAGCTGAGAAGAAGAAGTGGCGCAACAAACTCTCCAGCAGCACATCTGTCTGTTAAGTTGGAAGAACTTGAATCTATACAATAATAGCATATAATTAACATTCAACAATAAATGAAAATTTAATTAATAATTAAAAAAAAAAATGATATATGCAGTCAAATAAAATAAACAATGATATGAAGTAACTCATATGACCTGTCAGTAGTTAAGCTAATTCTGGTGAAAGAACACAAACGTTGTCTTGAGTTGATCACAGCGACAATTCTTATCGTTTAAGTAGTCGTTGATAGATTAGTATGCTTTTTTTTTTGGGTGGGAAATCATCAAATAACTTCTCCTGGTCTGGGTGGAGCGGGAGGGCGTGTCAGACTTTTACTGACTAAAACCCACCCGTGTTCCCTCAGTTGCCTGTGTGCCAGGGGCTGCGGTATCTCTTTCGAACAACCCGCACTCCTGGCAGGCATCGGGCCTTGCGGGCCCCATCAGTTGCTGCTGACATCTCTTTGAGGCGCGCGTGGAACAAAACGCGCCGTCGACCCGGGCTTGGTCCTTACCGGACAGCGAGCTACCCATTACTCGCCGTCCGCAAGCCCGTGCCTACGGTGGCTGGGAATCAGCCTGGGATTCCCGACGCCCAGGGCGTCTCCTGCGAAGGCCACGGCTGTGAGGGTGCATGTACTGCATCTCCCTCACGTGCGCCGCCTCCCTCTTTGCCAGCATGACTGCTTAGCTGAAGGAGGCGACTGCTAGCCATGCACTCTCGCTCCGTACCATGGCCTGGACCAGGGTCGGACGCGAGAGATCGCAGCCGCCGATCACCTCCACGAGGACAAGGAGGTGCTTCGCCCAAGCCGGGCAGACCTCCACCGTATGCTCCACAGTGTCCTCAGGGCGATCTTCGCAATGGGAACACCCGGGCGTTTCCTCCCGCCCTATCCGAAACAGGAACCTCTCGAAACAGCCGTGTCCGGTGAGGACCTGTGTCAGGCAGAAGGTGAGGACGCCATGCCGCCTCTCAAGCCACTCCTCAAAGAAGGGACTTACCGCCGCAATTGTGGCGTGCCCAATAGAATAGTATGCCTTAGAACAAAGATTTGATTTTACTTTCGCTTTAAAATGTAAATCTAGCAAAGAAGAGGGAAGCCTGTTATAAAAGGTTATACCAGGCCCAACAAATGTGTTATGAACTTTATGAAGCCGGTGAAGGGGTGCACGTAGTTTGTCCTTATTTCTAGTTTATATATTATGAATATCACTGTTTTTAGTGTATAAGTGTATATTTTGCCTATTATATATGATGTTAGCGAAGATGAAGGTGTATGGAAGTGTTTTGAGAAAGTGGACGGCTATAAAATAAAGTGTAAGGGTGTGTCCAGACCTGGCGAATGCGCCGCTTGCGAACTGCGCGCGTGTATTTCATATTCGTACGCAGCCCCTGCGCCGTCCGCGCGCCGCTCGCACGCAATCTACGCGCCGTACTCGAGCGGCACAAGAGGTGCGCGCGTGCCGCTCGCGGTGCACCTCCCACGCCCCAATATTTAGTTCAAACGCGAAGGAAGCTATGTGCGCACGAGCAGCGCGCGCGCTGCACGCACGCCCCACTTAAGCCTTGCCGGAGTTGCATTAGAGCGGCGCACCAAACGTAGGCTGTAACCGCACGCGAGCAACACGCGCGCAGTTCGCAAGCGGCTCGCGAGCGGCGCATTTGCCCGGTCTGGACGCACCCTTATAACTGTGATTCCGTATTTAAAGTCTTTAAATTTAAAATACAACTAATTTGTTAAAACACCAAAAAAAAGCTTATCCTATCATTTACTCGATTCACATTGACAATTCTTCAACTACCCCCCTTTTCAGAGTGATTCCGATTTATTAAGTGAAGCTTCTAAGAGGAATAGAACAAATACCTGAAGTTCTTAAATAGCTTCTAAAAATATCACTTTTTATTGTGTAATAAACAAATAGAACTTGATCTTATTTCTGGTTCCTAGATAGATCCTTAGTATGTTCTATGTTTTGGTTTCTTTTTTGTAATATTTAAAAATATTTTCATTCAAAAAGTTTGAATTATTATCGTAGTGTCCATGCTGTTTGAAGTTTACTCCTTTTCGATTTCTTTTTTGTCCTAAAATCTGGAGTCCAGACTAGAGTTCTGCACCCTAATCGCGTAACACATGATCAATCATAATCTGTTTCATTTTGACAGTTCAACAATATTCATTGCGTTATTTACGTTGTTGAGCAGATACATTTGTCGAACATATGAAGCAATGGATGAGCAATATGTTTCAAAATGATTCAGATTATGATTAATCGTGTGTTACGCAATTAGAGTGTTGGACTCGAATTTCTAGACTCGAGTCCTGGAGTCGAGTCAACATACGAACACGAAACATAGAACTCGAGTACTGGGCTCGAACCGCGGAATCGAGTCATGATTCTAATACCGTATAAACTGACTCGAGGCGACTCGATCCACCAAAACAGTAACTCGGCACATCACTACTAGATTGTGTGCATTAATTGATACCAACGCGGAACGCAGGAACTTGGAAATGAGGGGTGTTGAGATAAATATTGCTTACTAAATGTTGCTAAGTATGGCGTGATGAATAGTGGGCTTAAAACTAAACAAAGGTAGTGCCAAAAATAGATCGTAGGCGAAAAACAATGCACAATACATAAAAGCTGAGGAATAACTCTCAGCAGGTCTCAATTAAGTACACTTATTTCTCAAAAAAACTGCAAAAACGAAAAAAAGCAACAATTAAACCTATTTCAGTTTGTCAGCAAAGCATTGCTTAGACAGAAAACGAAACACATAACCACAGCTAACTTTGCCAGAATATGGTAAAAGGCTCTACATACAAACCTAATTACTGTCCTCTCCCACGTTGTGAGCAAAAGATATCATCAGTACGGTTACAAAACAAAGGATTTTCATTCCATTGGCCACATTGAAAGCGAATTCGCGTCGCAGTGGCTGTGAACTCTTTGTCTGAAAGGTCGCGTGCCCAGGTCATTGGGTCGATGTATCTACTTCTTTTATATTTCATATCCGCAGTCGCAAATTATCTAACGAAAGTAAAATGACATGTGATTTAGCCCTAGTTTCTGAGTGTTCTTAGCCGGAGATTATCTATTGTTCCTGTTAGTACAATTGGTCCGATGATAATATGACAACATGACATTAAATTTAGTTTAGGAGGGACATTTGAATCATTAGCTAGCGAGAATTCATAGGAGAATTTTAGAAATTGGGCATTACTATTAATGAGTTCAATTTTTAATGCAATTTCACATTTAGTTTGTTATTCGAAAGACGTAATATCGCTAAATTTCTTAGCAGCATACTTTTATTGTACACCGCAATAAACTTGTTATTAAACTACATTTTTAGTGCTTGCAATAAAAACTTATCATAAAAAGTGACCTATTTACAATATTTATAAGTGAGTACTCAACGAGTACGAGAATAAGAATCTTGTATAGCTTTAGTGCCAATTTCACTAATGAAACCGAACGCGATCAGCACATCTAATCTGCGTTCAAGAGCTGTCAGTGTCAATATTCCACAACAATGATGACATTGACAGCTCTTGAACGTGGTTAAGATGTTTTGTTCGCTTTTATTTAATTGTCGTAATCCGTCTGTAGTTGATTATAGATATATGCAGTAGGTACAGCATTGAGCAATTTCCTCTCCTTTTAAAACTGGTGTATGGCTCAAAGCTTTCATTGCATCCGGCAGATAATATCGGTGATCTTATACACCAGATAACCTGCTTTTTTTATTTTATCTTTAATATCACTACTTTAAAGTAGGTGCTAAATTGACTTTATCATTTTCGTATAACCTTAAAATAATAATCACTGTTATTGAACGTACGTTGTTTCTCGTGGAACTTTTGTAATGTTTTTTTTGGAAGTGGTATCTCGTAGGTCAACCTATAAGGTTGTCGGCTGCTGAACCGGACATGCCGGCTGCTGAATGGGTGCCTCTAACCTGGCAGGAGGCTTAAAAAAAATAAACTAGGCGACGTCACGCTAAGGACCACCCCCTGTGACTTGAGTAATGGTTTTACGTCATTCGTATTTGACCATGAATGAGCTACTTTCAAGCGACAATCCTTACCTACAAAACATACTGCGATATAAATTTATTAATTCCTTCTAATGCCGCGATTGTCTTAACTTGTGGTTTAATAATCGCCCAAACTATTTGAAGAAGATCAAGTCAATTAACTTTCAAACAGCCGCCATAATGAGTTCAGTTGTGTAACTTATAAACCGCGGTTAAAGTAACCGATTACGTAACCGCTGTTTAGTCACACGTCCATTGATGATACAGCCGTTGCCACACTGCGATACTATCTCACTATTGTTGGCTGTGAAAGTGTTGCTAGTTATATGGAACGCGTGTATTTTGCTCGGTTTATGAGCAAACATGTGCCCAATGCACTTTTACGTAGTTGCTTAAATAATAAAATAAAAAAATTCCAACATAGACATAAGCAAGACGGAGGGGCTTGTGGGTAAGTAATAATAGCCGCACGGGTCGATCGATCAGGTTAAGCTACCCTTGCCACGGTTGGTCCGTGGATAGGTGATCATCTTGGGGGGCGTCCATTATTTATGTGAGGAGTTTATGGGGGGGAGGGGTCGAGATGAATCTCACCCAATTTCACAAGGGGGAGAGGGGCGTCTCGTCAAATACCACGCAATTTATATGTTTTTCCGCAAAGAAACATTGTCAAATTGCGAGTAAACTGGGTTAAATTAAGTAAATGTTTATCCGCTAATATGGCTAAATCCTACAAAATAATATTTAGCGGTTATGTGAACGCTACAAAGTAGCACAGTAGCTTCTCGATTGTCCTTCCGCCACCGACCAGCCGAGCCAGCCAAACGCAATGCACAAATCCAACTCATATAAACACAGATTAACGTTTTTACACTAAAAATACCCATTTTGAAATATCCCACGTGAGATTATGAGGAGGGGGGAGGGTCGAGCCAAATCTCACGACATCTCACCAGAGCGTGAGTGGGGGTCGAAAAATCGCCAAAATTGCCTCACGTAATTAATGGACGCTCCCTTTACATACCAAGACCCCTCCGTGGTTCAGAACGCACGAAGTTGTTGGTCCCGGCTGTCATTTGACGATCTTTGACAGTCGTTACGGGTCGTCAGAGCCCGAAATTCTCACAACCAGTGTTATCAAGGGGTGTCGTTTTACCCAGTAACTGGGTTTTGGAGGTCAGACAGGCAGTCACTCCATTTAAAATACTGGTATTCTGCTTCATCCAGTCTGACTGGACGCTGACCCCAACACAGTTGGGTGAAGGCTAGGCAGATGATAAAATAAACGTCGGTGCTATGGTCAGCTAATAAAAGGCGTTCAAAAACTGAAAAAGGTATCATCAATTTTGGAAAAAATGTAATTTGAGTGTAATTATGCTTTATTACAGCAGAGCTATGTATTTTATGTACGCTTCATATTACCGATAGCTTATATACAGCATAAACATTAAGGACTTCTTTTTAACAACATGTACTGCACGCCCTGTGTCCCCAAAAGGTTGGGCACAGGTGCACTTGTAGTACAACCACATTTTGACTGTATATAGGGCGAGCCTATTGCCATCAAACGGGCACAAATGTTGACTCCGGGCTGCTAATGAGAAATTTCAGATAGAAAAAATCAATAACACTGTGCCCGACCTGGGGATTAAAACCAGGACCTCATGCAAGGCGGTAGCTCTTGCGACCACTAAATCAACGAGGCAGTCCGGTGAGGCAGTAGTCAGTATCAGTGATCAAGAGTCATATTTAAAATTTTATAAAAAGACATTTTGCACCTGGATAATAAATAAACCTTAAAAATACGCTTTCGTTGTTCTCTAAAGTGTGGGTATAACAATGCTAATGTGCATGACATACATTGTCTGAATTTACATAAGAGAATTGCAGGCAATTATCCAAAAATATGGCTATTTTCTGGACCAAAATGCCAAGGACTCAACCTACCTGTTCAAAACGAGTTCTTCTTCAAACAAGTTTGTCTGGATTTTTACGGCAAAAAGATAGTTTTAAAATATACTTTTTGTTGTTTAACAGCCGAGAACTGTGTTGGATGGGCTCGAGGCTAGGTTTAAGAACAATAAGGTGTTCTTGGAGGAGCTTGGTACAATAAATAAACAGGACTAACGTCCCAAAATAAAAGCTCCCGCAGACCGGCGCGACGTAACAGCGCGGTGCGACCCTTGTAGAACAATTTAAATTAAAATTTCATGGAAAGTGTTCTACTAGAGTCGCAACGCGCCCGTCTGAGAGCGCCTTTACTCTGTGTCGACAACCTACAGCAGTCTACTCCTGGACAAATGCCTATCTAATTGCACGCGCCTAAACTCAATTACCCTTAATCCTAACTAATAATATAAATGCTAAAATGGAGTAAATGAAATAGGCTCGCATTACTCGGAACTTAAACATAACTTGCGAAATGTGAGTCTACTTTATAGTACACCCCATTTCGAGGGTTGAGCAGAGGTGTACCTACGTACACCTGCCTCTGTCTGCTTCTCTCTTCGGGGAAATAAAGCGTGATGTTATGTTATATAATAATTATATGTCCAGTTTTTCTCACGATGTTTCCCTTCACCGATATCAGTAATGTCCAAGACAATCTCAAGTACATATGAATTGAAACAATCATATTCTGTTTCTGTGTAAAATTGCTGCGCGAACAACAATAAGTAATAGCAATTATCGTTTATATTCATGGAACATCAATGCCATTGACATTCACGATCACAATAAAGATGTTGACGTAATTGACATCAAAGTTATTAGAATTACAATAGTCATGTCGGTCATACATACCAGATCTGTAACCGCATCACACAATTGTGCAAGGGTACAAGGCATCGATATACAAAAAACCCAAGATGCACTGTCACGCACAAAAGTAACTCTCGAAACTGTCCCCTATTATATATATTACCGTCAGTGGTTATAGTTATGATAAAAACACATTTTTTTTTGCATATTCTACCTTAAACGCATGACTTAAAGTGGTTTATACAAATCAGTGTCCAAAATGACTGACTGAAGGATGACTGACGATACTATTGACACCTGCGCACATTGCGCCCTATTTATGGGGACGTTTTTGAGACACTGATTGTGTCTCTTGGGTTTTTTGTATATCAATGGTATGGGCCGTCTTTTGCATTCGCCATTCTAGGCAAGTGCAGCTGAGCAATTAGGTACTCTTAACATTTTTTCTGATTTCTTTTTACTCGACTCCTAAAGGTTGTAGCGTGATGTTAAATAACCTTCCTAAAGAATTGGACTATCGAATGCAATAAAAAAAAAAATACAATCCGACTGGTAGTTTGAGAGATTAATCCCTATGTACAAACTTACAAACAAATTGTACCTCTTGCATAGATAGATACAGTATTAATGAGCTGGAGGTACTATGTTGTAATTTGTTCAATGATCTTTTAACCTGACGTGTAATTGCAAGTAAGTACTAGGCTTTGGACGTGGTTTTGTTGATTTTCTTAGCACAACACCTTGCGTTTTTAGTTAAAAGACAACTAGCAGACTTCGCATCAGTTTTTGCATTTGCAACTTTGTTTCTATTTGGGTAAAGTTCAAGTTGTGGTTAATACAAGAATGACAACTTAGCGCCTGACTTAGTGGACAGTTTTGTAAAAATAACTACATTTCTATACATACTGGGTTCTTAATTCACAGCCTAGCTTGGTGTTTGAAACCTGATCTAAATAAAAACCTTGTTTTGTAATAAAGTACCTTAACATAGGTGTCAGATTAGGGCAAAAACCTGGGTAAACGCGGGCTGATCTAAACGTTGCAGAGGTCAGGCGGTTATTGATCCCTCAATAAACTTGAATGATTGAACGATAAGTCAATGAACGCGTACGTCCAATTCAGTCAACAAAATCACGTAGATACTTATGAAGTATTGATCGGAAAAGCTACCTGCTGCCTTAACCCGTTGCTTACCAAATTTAATTGGATTTAAGATAATTTACCAATCGCATTTGACTAATGCATTATTCAATCTAATTAATTAATTAGATAAGGTGGGTGGGTTAATATAGCCTGCGCAATTCGATGAATGATTGATTCTTCTTTCATGAAAAAGTAATTAAATTGGATCAAATGAACTTATAAGGTCGTAATGATGAATTTAATTATTTTAATTCTGTAAATACATAAAGATTGGTCACTGTCAGCTTTGGACAGAGAGAGGTGGAAAGAGAGTAGGGAGGCCTTTGCCCAGCAGTGGGACATTAATGGCTAAACGTAAGAAAAATTGAATTTCGCGGTCTACCCAGGCCAGTATTTAAACTATGAAAAATTTGCACGGCGACATTAAGGAGGATGCGTGGTACCCCGCGAAATTCAGCAAGTCGGCTCTTCCAGCAACGCCAGCGAACCCGTGGTCCTTACCCCGTGCCCTTAAGCACTGGCTGGAGGCCTTAATTTGTAAAGTTGAGTTAAACTCAAAGCATTTATTTCAAATAAACCAATTACAGGCACTTTTGAATTGTCAAGGTCGGTGAGTTAGAAAGATGAAGCTATTTGCCTATTCCAAAGCGTAGGTACCTATGGAGAAGAACAGGCAAGAAACTCCATGGACACTCTTTTAAAATCATGGTATTGTTACAAAAAGTTGGTTACATCATTATGTTGAAATTATACAATACTAGAAGTTTGAATTTATACAATGCAAAGATATCTAGTATTTTACAGTCTTCAGCAGCTCCAACAACGTTTTCAAATGCTAATCAATTTGGTTTAAGCTACCTTGTGGAGCAGGACAAGCAGCGTTTAGCCAAGCATTTTTGTCAGCGATGTAATCTCCCAACTTATAAAAGCATGGCTGCATAGTGTGCGTTTTATACAATATTTAAATTTCATTTAATTCAGTTGGAGTATGTGGGGAGGTATTTTATTGTAACATTTTAAACAGTACCCCATGAAGGATGAGTCTACTTTAGCCAGTCTAAAGCCTGGTTGAACTAATTGGTCCCTATTTCTAGTGCCAACGGTGTGCCTTTCACCTCTTTTACTGAAAAGATTTAAATTTTTCCTGACGTACATGATGTTCTCATAGATATATTGACAAAGTACCGTCATGATATTAATATTTTTGAAAAGTTCCCTTAGAGAATCTCGTCTACGGAGGCCATATATTGCTCTGATGGCTCTTTTCTGCAGAATAAAAATAGGCTCGATATCTGCAGCCCGTCCTCATAGTAAAATACCGTAAGACATGATACTATGAAAGTAACTGAAATAGACTAACCTCGCGGTTTCTACATTAGTGATTTGGCGGATTTTTCTTACAGCATATGCTGCTGAACTTAGCCGTCCTGCAAGAGCTGTTAAATGAGGACTCCACTGTAGCCTTGAGTCGAGCGTGATTCCTAGGAAAACAGTTTTATCGACGATAAATTATTAGCAGTGAACCAATTTTGCACCAGCAGTAGGGCGTTATTTACGTCGTCAAGATTTTTTAAGCAGTTGACCACCTCTTAGGTTGTCCTGCGAGATGTCATCCCTACTAATATTATAAATGCGAATGTAACTCTTGTCTGTATGAATGTTACGGTTTCACGCCCAAACCGGTGAACCGCTAGTCACGAAATTTGGCAGAGATATAGCCTGGGATATGGAGAAGGACATAGGCTTTTTTACGCGATAACCGACATCCACGCGGGCAGAGCCGAGGGCAAAAGCTAGTTATAAATATAAAAAGAAAATACTCAGTCGCAGGCGATCGCCCGCCGCGTGAAGGTCGACATTTAGTTGCAAAATGAACTAGTCAGTTGCGTTATTTTTATCGACCTGTGTAATAAATGGAGGCGCGATTCAGCTTGTGAGGTCATTTGGTAAGCGACAAGCCGCACGGCGAAAATCGATGTCGTGTAAATCCCCCATAACGAACTACGAAATGGTTTGTCCTTAATACTACATTGGAAGGACATAATATGACGTCACACCTCGTGAAGCTAATTAAACGATGCGGATGTGACTCGTTAGTCGTCTTTCATTTACTCGGTTAATTTGTATTTCATTTCCATTATTAACTCACTGCAGTGCACCAATTAAGTTTTAAAAGGTCGTAGGGTTAAAGGAAGTATGAATCAAGAGGCTTTTGTTATCAGTTTATTATTATGAGTAGATGTTAAAGGCCTGATTTTTCAATAGTCAGATAACTTTTATCTAAAGAATAAATCTGACAGTTTACAAAGGCTGTCAAACCGACATATTTATTCCTCAGATAACAGTTAGGACTATTGAAAAATAAGCTCTAAGTGTTTCGGAGGAATAACTTAACAAGGTTGCAGATAGTTTCCAAGACAAGTAGTGTGGGTATTAGACTTTTAACTGCAGCTAAACTTGGACGGTGTAACTTCATAGTTGCTTATGAACAGAAATATTCAGCCCCCTTTGCCATGCTGCTGCTGCTTCTGGGCAAAAGGAAGGCGGGTATGTCCCAAAGGCAGGACTCTCCTTTGTGATCCAGGCGGCAATAACATATTCTTTATTATCTGAACGGTGCCGTAATACAGTACTGTGTGCTCATAGATTCTAGGATAGCTAAAAGGAAGTTCGTAGGAGGTATCTGGTTTTCTTTCTTCCGGAAAATCTCGCCAAGACGAGGCAAAAGCAGGGGGCACTACCTACCTTTTCTTCAACCGTTTTGTCGTATTTTCTAGCACTCATAGCTTCGGCCTGGATAATGTTAGAGAGCTCAATATACTTACCACAATATATAAATACAGCTTATTCTCAGAATAAGATGTAGTTAGCAGACTTTTGAAATACTCTAAGTTGAATAGAACGGCCTAGCCGTACATTTTGACCAGGTTATAAGGTTTGTAGAGGTAAGGGCTTGGCCCTACATTAAATCTGATAACTTGTTAACAGTGAAAGCGTTGTACAATATGTAACAAAAACCCTGTTGTTCCTTTAAGGGACGTATATACTTACCTACAAGCACAACATTTACGAAGTTATAATTTAAAAAAGAAGCATTGGCTAGTCGAGAGTTGAATATCAAATAACTATTAAAATCGATATATTCAAAGAAATGTTGAACAGTATCTGAATTTACAAGTATCCTTATTTCGCACAATAGACTACAAGCTCGGCAGCTTTCTTTGATCTAATTAAAATCAGTTAAACATTACGAATTTTCATAATTAAATATTTATTTTAATTATTTTTGTTGAACTGTTTTTATAAATGACTTGCTTTATTACGTATGTATACCGATTCTGAAAACGTGGGTAGAAGGAACAACAGGGTTTTTGTTACATATTGTATGTAAGTCTTTGCAAACTATTTTACAAAAAATGTTTTAGCTGGGATTTAGTATTCTGCGAAGCGTTCTTTCCTGGAAAATCAACTTGGTAAATTTCCTTTGATGAATGATATTGAAATTGCGGTCCCTGGAAACATGACATCTATGTACCTACTTGCCACAAGTAAACAAACATTTTAAACTGAATAAATGACTGAAGTTATTTAAATAAATGTATAATAGGGCAAGAACCATGTCATGAATCACTTGTACGCATGTAAGCCATCACATTATATTTTAAATAAAGAAACGTTTGTTCTCACATCGCATGATATGTATAATTTTCCCATTTGTAATCACCAGGAGAAAGAAATAGTGGTTCACAAACAAACGAACAGTAATAAATAAAAGAAAACGTTGACGAAGAAGTTTTAAAAGGGAGGGTCGTGAATTCGTGATTCTTTGCCCTCTTTAATATTGGCTTCGTTTTAAAATGTCATAAAACTCGTGGTTACGTCGCTGTTCTGAAGTCGTGGTAATGTTTTATTAATTACTCGTTTTTTTTTTCTTTTCAGGTACAAGTCCGGAAGAACTGCTGAAACTATTCTATAAGCGTAAGATGTAGTGAAGTAATAAGTTTCACCTCTCATCATAATCAGCCTATATTGTTCCCACTGCTGGGACACAGGGCTCTCTGTAAAAGGGACTGCGCCGTAATCCACCACGTTGGTAGATGTCATATGTTCTCGAATTTTTGGGTCTAGAACATGCCGGTTTCCTCCTGTTTGGGTAAAACAAACCTACCACCTACAACTCGTAACCGCAGGTTACCACTGGGCCACCACTGCCCTCATAAGTTTCACCTCTATTAACCAAGTTATTCATAAACTCGCCTACAACCAGAAACTCAACTCGGTATTCGGTGCTCATAACGAGAATGTAAGTTTAACTCGGTCCTATTCGGATACGCGTCCAGAATGATCGGTACTTCGCGTATTAGTATTCAACCTTCATTCTCGCAGGGATAACAGATTTAGTTAACGCGCTTGCAAGGAGCTCGACATATTAAAAGGAAATTAGATTTGAGGCAGGCTCCGACTTGATGATAAACTCACTTCAGCCAGCGGAATATGGGTAATTTATTAGAATTTCTATTATTTCGTTTGCTTTGTACAGAGGGAATAATTTATTTTCATTTCTGAATTTCTTGCCTGCCTCTGACATTTAAATTCTTTTCGTTATTGAATTTCGTGCACATACAGTCCAATGGCACAATACTAAACGTTGAATACAAGTATAACTACTTAACTTTTATTTATTTAACCTTTGTTTTATCATTGTTTTAATTTATAGTTGTTGTTGCTTGAATAATTAATTAGTAGGTACGTCGTTTACACGAAAATAATCAAGCTAATTAAGATTATTTGACAAATGAAGACCTTGACGAAGTTATTTTCACTAAGCAGTATAGTATTTACCATTGTGACTTTTATAACAAAGATCTAGTAATTAAAAGACACTTCATAAAGCGGCCCATTCACGGTACATAAATCATTGCGTAACAAAATGTTTTAATTAATGTTGATACACTGTTTATACTAATCATTATTACATTTTCAGAATAGTCAAGTTAACATTCCCTTGTTGCGCAGTAATAATGTTAATATGGCAGTGAATCACGAAATTGATATATTTTGTGTAATTGTTTGCGCTTTGGCGCGCTACTTCTTTTTGTGAGTTGTGGCTAATAGCTGAAATGCTGTTTTTACAGGTTAGAATTTTTTATTTTTAACGTAGGAATGAAATTAGTCACTTCCTGAACCATCTATCACTTTAAGAAAAGCATTGGCCTGAATTCTATTTTCTTTTTTGTTTGCAAACTATCGTTTCAAGGGTATGTAATACATTGTTTTAATGTGTAACAGTCCCATGTGTTTAGACGTCTAACAATCATCATCATTTCAGCTGAAAGATGGCCACTGCTGGTCATAGGCCTATCCAATCACTGCCACTTCAACCGGTTCTGTACTTCTTTTATCCTGCGGATTCTTGCGGATTTAACAAGGTCATCGGTACCCTTGTGGGGGAGGCCTTCCACCTTTACGTCCACGGTCGACACTCTAGAAGCTTTCGGCCCTGCCAGTGGGCAGGCAAGAGGCAGTGGCCTTTTAACGGGGGTTATCCGAAATTGCCTGTTTCAGAGTCATGATTAAATTATCAAATTAGTGTATTTAGGCCCTGAAAAAAATTTAAGTCATAGATCTTTGTTTAAGGGAAATTAACGGTTCAAAACACGATAAATTGCAATTTGGTCGATGAAAATAAATCCGATACAGGGTCTATTTCAAAACCACCGTCTCATTTCCTAATAGCAGCACAAAATAATATGGAAATTGCATGTACAAAGAGGGAATCGTATTTAAGAGGGAATTTAAAGGTTGATTTTTTGAGTTTATTAGTTTTTTTTTATAAACTCAAAAATAGTAAATCGGCCTTAAACGGCTCGCGCTCAGAGTCCTGCGGGACGTCATCGAGGGTGGACCTGTGTGAAAATTTTCAAAACCTCGCTAACCAAGAGCATGTACAAAAAGTCTAATAAAATAATAACACTAAATTATGAAATTCCGACAGCTCAGAAAAATAATCTTGTAATTATATTATAGTTTTAATTCATAGAATTGTTTTCGAAAATGTGACTATTTGTAGGCATTTTGATGACGTTTAATTGTCATCTTAAAATAGTGTTAAACACACTACAAATTATTATCGATAAAATAATAGTCAAGTGAGAGTCGTATATGACTTTTTATCGTCGTTTATGAAGAAGTTTCTACAAAACACATTTTTATAAGATTTTTTAAATCAGATTCATCCATATCAACTATGATATTTACTTTCCACCGAACTGTCTTCGCTACTATCATATCCTACATTAATATCACATGGTAGACAATTTGTCCGCAGTGTGTAGCAAGCAAACCAACATTTTTTCTCGGATCCGTGATTTTATCATATTGGCTCTGAGTGAACAACCTTCTGTTTTGAATACCAAAAGTCACTGTCACTGTACGATAAAATATCATAACGTGCTTGAAACACAGCGCCGTGTGAACGCATTGGTTATGCGGTCACAGTATAACTCGGTGCTTCATGTTCCCAATCAAGTTCGTGAAAGACGTCGTATCGTATCGTATCTATGCCATATACTTGCATCTATGCCACTTTTGTATTGGTAAATGGTCCAATGGGTCGGTAATCCAATAAGAACGGGGACGGATAAAAAATATAATTATACAAAATTAATTTTGATGTCCTAAAATAATAGCTTCGATAAATTATAGCTGAAGCAGTAGGTACGTCACTAGACAATAAAGTACGGCAATTTTTCCTTCATATGTGTGTGCTTACAATATTTACGGTTCTTTATAAGCGATGGCAAACATCAAAAACATAAGAATATGGTTACAGTATAAGCGACACAGTACAGCCATTTTTAGCCCATTCTACTTTATAATAATCTGAAATTCAGGATCTTTGAAAATTCTGCCACTAAAGAAGTTAAATAATGGATGAAAATTTGTATGGAAATCTACCATTTTTGTCGAAGAGAAATACCATCGGGCGTACGGCATGTCTACTTGATCAAATTCTTAAAGTTACTGACTAACTAATACTTAGCCTTAGCCTTAGCCTCTGGGTCTGGGAAGCACGAATTGGGTTTAATGAAATTTATTTTCTCAAAGAACAAATTGCACAAAGGTTTTCTTTTTTGTTTTGGATTGGAAATCATCAAATGACTTCTCCGGCTCTGGAGAGCGTGTCAGCTTTTACTGACTAAAACCCACCAGTGTTCCTTCATTTCAAATTCAAATTATCAAATTCACTGACAACTAACACCTGTCTGGAAAGTCGCTGGTTGAAAGGTCTGGGGCCCAAGCCTGCTATTTTTATAAATTCGTCATTCCAACATGATCCCATTGTAATTTTGCTAAAATTTCGTAATCTGCTAAATTCATAATGGCCGATCATTGGTCGGTCAATGGTCTCATAATAGAATTGTGTTATAATGGCGTTGTTGTATTGCCATTATTATAAAAACCGTTAGTAGAAACGATTTTCCAAAAACTACTACTAAATTTGAACATTTATTCATGCCCGATTTCATTTATATATATATATATTTTTTACTTACTATTTATTAGTGTTAAATTTTTGCAGATTACCGCCTAAGTCAGTCAGTCATTCATTTGTCATTATGTACGAGATTACCAGGAAATGCCATTTCTTTCAATGGTGTGTCAGTGGCTGACCATTGGAAAGTCATAATGACGCCATTATATTAGTAGATTACCAAACTTGTCAAAATCAACAATTATGAAATCACTGACAGACCATTTTGACACTATTGTAATAGCAGACTTGAGGCCCTGGAAGCATGCATGATTTCGGTTTAAAGACATTTATTTTCTCAAAGAACAAATTGCAAAAGGGTAACAATTGCAAAAAATTGCAATGGTTTTACCATTGCAATTTTTTATTTTCATCTTACAACCGAAAAACCATGTGTATCTGCAACTAGCTTCTGCTCGCGACTTCGTTCGCGTGGAAGTCGTAAGACACCACAATATACTAAAGTACATTGTACGACAGCCACATTATATAAAACTTCCCTGTACACAACAACGTCACATTTGTAGTTTTGCTCTCAAGAACCTAAATATACAAAGAGAACAGGACTGGGCCTGAAATCACTGTGAACCACTTAACGAATCACACACGAATTGTGCTAATATCGTATTAATAATATCGACAAATTGTCACACAGAATATGACATTTCGATTCCTTACCGTTACATTGGTTTCTAAAAAGACGATATTTACCTAGTTTGAACGTAGTAAGATTCCGCGAAGAATCATTATAACCATATAGAATTGGGGACCAGGTGACACGGGAGCAATTGACGTACAGTTGTCCGTGTGAGAAGCAGCTAGTCCTGAGGTCGAAACCCGTAGCAATCGTAATAGTAATAAAGCTGAAGAGTTTGTTTTTGATATATGTTTGAAATCGCTATCTCTAGAACTACCAGCCTCAGGCTAAGCTAGTTTTGAATGAAAATACATTTTTGCTTTTGTTTCATTAAAAAATTAGTTGATTACATCACATTAACAATGACATTAAATTAGTACACAGCACATTAGCTGATACCGACACCGCCACAATATCGGCGGTCATCGCATACGTTTAGTACCTACTAAACGCTTATACATAGTTTTTTTCACCTATGTCGTCGCAGATAGTGACTGACACTGATATCAGCACAATTTCTACCGGCGAAGACACAGTGCGGGGTGAGAGAACCAGCCATTCTTTCACTTGAACACGCTTATTAGCACTGCCGACTTCGAGACGTCGGTACTTACTATATTGTAGTCGTTTGGTGACTCGCGATGGTCATCGATATTCACCAATATCATCGGGCCGATAATAATTATATCGGTTTGTGTATAGCTGCTAACATATCGGTATCGGGTTGGCGTCGGTATCTGATAATATGAAAACGCTCAATAGGTGTCCTACAGGACACTTACCCAACACAGGGCATTTTAAGTAATAATTTTAGTTCTACCATAAAATGTATCTAAAACTAAGAAAAGTATCGAACATACGCAAAAATAATTCACTTGATTAACTGCAATATGTTATACTCATCTCATCTCAACTGCCTAGCCTTTTCCCAATTACGTTGGGGTCGTCCAGTCTAACCTGATGCAGCTGAATACCTGTATTTTACATGGAGCGACTGCCTATCTGACCTCCACAACCCAGTTACTGGATAATACGATATCCTTGGGTAAGACTGGTTGTCAGACTTTCGGGCATGGATTTTCCGCTAAGTGGTTGACAGTTCATCGTAAATAAATACGTCGCGCTGCATTTGGGGGACGCGGAGGTAGCGTTTCAAAGGCCCACAGGCCGAAACAACCTAGCCTTGTTTGGCAATTGTTTGGGCTATGTCGGTTACCTTGGTTCTCCTACGGATCACGTAGGGAAAATCCAAGCATCACCATTGCCCTTTGGGTGACTTTCAGCCTTCTAATGAGGCCCATTGTTCCACCACGTTTCGATGCCATAGCGGGTCACGAACTGGTCAAAGACTCGTTGACAAATAAACCTACCTTCTCCATCGATTGTCTGGCTACTCTTTTTAGCATTGTATGCGAAATATCTGAATTTAATTTACATCACTTCAAATATAAACTCGATAATTCATAAAATAAAGCACACTTTTCTTCGTCATAAAACGTTTACAAATTGATTCGTGTCTTCGAACGCCAAACACTGCATGTGAAAAATCCTATTTTATATGGCAACCTTTTATGATGATATGCAATAACCAGCTCTTTTACCTTACGATAAGATTTAATTTGAAATGAAATCACGTTTTTGTATTATAATAGTGTTTGGAAATGGAGCGAGAAAAAATATAGGGAGACTGTTTTCCATTAGTTGATTGCTTTAACGATAGTCGACTTTTAAGTAACAACTGTAGATAACTTTTCTAAATGTGTTTTAATTTTTTCAAGTTTATTTAAATATTTACTGTGTTCGCAAATTAAAATTTAACTTTATATTGATTTAACTAAAACCTTTTGGATTGAGTCTGATAAATGTAAAGAATATTGGGTTGAGTAAAACATAGAACTCTTACACTACACTTGATACATTTTGTAAACTATGTACGTGAATTAGACATACTTGTACATATAGTTACATTTATGGGTCAGGTCGTATGTACTTACTACCACCTAACCAAAGGTAGGTATGTAGGTACCTACTGACCAAAGATTTTTCTGTAAGTAATTACTGTAATCAGCTTTCAACATCATCAAATACGTTAAAACAAGCTTTTAAATCATTAGCCATGCAATAGCAAAAACCTATCTGGCATTGCACTATGTTTATTAAAAACCTGTATCAGCCGTTTCGAAATCAGAAAGACAAAAACGTCAATTTCCGCTTACGTCAACCAGATTTAAACGGAAATAACCGGTAACGTTATGACGCAAAAATAATCGAGTCGCCAACTCGACTTATCGATACGTACCGGTATCGAGGCGCGGACAGATAGTGATGCGGCTTGATGTTCTTGCATTTTCCACACGATTAAGTTCCAAGCGATTGTCGATGAAAAATTGCCATCGCAGTCTTGTCACGATTTTCAACATGCTTGAGGTGAATCGATTATTGATTTCCATTATGGAACCCTGCTATATTATATGTGTAGCTTTGTCGTTTGTTCGCCCATGTTATCCTGATTATGGTACCATTTCTACGGCTTTTTATTGGTTCATGCGGGAAGCTCGGCTTTATTGTGTGTGGTCAGGATTTTCACCAGCATCATTTCACCCGAAAGACGTGCATTGCTGGACAAAGGCCTCCTCCCTAAGCCCGGCCACTTCGAGCGGTTCTGTGCATCCCGCATCCAGCGGATTCCTGCGGCCTTCACAAGATCATCGGTCCACCTTGGGAGGCCTTCCAATTCTACGTCTTGCGGTAAGCGTCGCCACTCCAGAACTTTTCGGCCCCATCGGTCATCTATGCTATTCTACGAGGAATGTGCCCTGCCCACTGAGGATCTGCATACTGAAGGATATTGAGTCCATTGATTGATTGATCAAATTAAATATCACTGCTTAAGCTAGCCAGACTCCTCTATTGCATACATTTTCATTGACTGAGCTGATATTAATTTATTCTAATACAATTGATTGATTTTTAACTAACGAACATTTTATTTATGAGCATGTTGTGTAGGTAATCTATAAAACCTTTTCTAGAAACGAGAGAGCAGATTCGTTTTCGTTCCGCCTTGAAGAACAGACGCCAACAGCCAACGCCTGGTTTTCACATAGCTAGGGCGCAGTGGCAATTTGGATTTCATTTCAGTCTATTTCCTTCATCGTCTCGACTTTTTTACTCAGACAGGATACTGTCTAGCCTTAAAAATCATACGTCTAACTAGTTAACGCGTTAAATACCTACATTTATTTCGAAGTCGAAAATTATTCCACGGGAACGTACTACCGGAATAAAAGTATCTTATGTATTAATCTAGATTTTATTTAAACTATGTGCCAAATTTCATCCACATCTGTTCAGCCGTTTTAGCGTGATTGAGTAACAAAAATCTAAACATACAAACTGTCACATTTATAATATTAGTAGGACTAGCATTTGCCGGCGGCTCCGCCCGCGTGGATGTCGGTTATCGTGTAAAAAAGTAGCCTATGTCCTTCTCCATATCCCAGGCAATATCGGGTCGCGCCCCTTTGGGTAACGTTCCCGTTTGGCAACGCTACATAATTATATACGTTGGTTATGTCTATATTACGTCCCTGAGCATACCTTAAAGTACGGTCAGAGTAAAAAAAAAACGTCTGGTGTGCCGAATTTATTTAATGTTATTATACTCATTTTGTTTGATGTGTGAATGTCTAACAATACAATTAATACAATATAATACAATTTAAGTGACCTGTCTAGATGAAAATATGTTTAAAAATCACAGGTAAAAAGTACGCCCTTATTGTTAGTGGTTGTTATTGAGCTGTAAACGAAATCCAGTTTTAAGACAATTTTTTATTTGCGAAACTATTACTACCCGTTAGTTCAAAACGCGTAATTTAGTACGCTTGCGTAATATACAAATTTCATTACTCACTTGGCTACCACCATGGCAGAAGCAGGAGGTAGTACTTTACTGACCCAACCGTATTAAAAAAAAACAAACACTCTATTCGTTGGAGGTGTCGTAATAGAAAACTAAAGTGCAGTGATAATTTAAAGTACAACAGTGAACAATATTTTTATGAAACGAAACATTCGTCATGTTGTATCAGATTTTCGGTTACATTAAAAAAGCTGAATTTGTTGAAAACTGTAAAAAATTGTGTGCAATGATTACGGTTCGGTTCCAAAAAGTGGCCAGTGCAATTTGCAATGTTTGGGAAAACGAACCAAATGAAGTTAAAAGACTGCCAGGTTTAAAAATATTAAAAATGCTTAAGTTTATAAAAATCTGGAAATTTATAAAAATGCTGTGTTTAGTTCTAAATAAGTATTCGACTTTATATTTTATTTACTTGGTTTTTTAAATCTAGTCACAATTAGACACATTTTGCATGAATTAACAAAGTTTACGTATTGTATATTATACTAACATATGTTATTGTTTTTTTTTGCTTAGTTTAAATAATAAAATATATTTTTATACATATAATACATAGTAAATATACACTACAAAAATCTTAAATTATTTATTTAATTTCAAACAAATGTTTATATTCCTTAAATTAACACACTGACTGTACCTGGTCCATGAGATACACCGCTAAAGGTAAGTTATGTAGCGTTACCAAACGGGAGCGTTACGCAACGGGCGTGACCCACTATATCTCTGCCGAATTTCACGACGATGGTTCAGCGGTTTAGGTGTGAAACGTAACAGACAGACAGAGTTACTTTTGCGTTTATAGTATTAGTAGGGGTTAGTACGATAGGATATTTGGTGCTCTATGTGCATCAAAATTGTTTAGAGATAGACTTAATATCTTACCATGGCATTTTCTCCACTTAGCGCAGCTCAGTAATTGCACGAAAAGGGCCCGTTGACACATTTCCAACCGTTTGTTTGATCCGTTGATGTGGCAAGTATCGCCCACAGATCGGGTGATTTTGACGGGCAAATGAGGTCTGTGTTAATGAACTATCAATTTTCATACAAATTAGCGCCCGTCCACGTGTTGTCGTTGTGGTACGACCCTACGTGTGGATCGGGCTCCAATATTGTGCATTATAAATCTATTGATTTTTTTGTAAATCATACATACATAAACGATTGTACTGTTTTCTTTTCCCTTACTAAATAGTAGTCACGTCACAAAAGTAAACACGCCGATAACGTGAAACAACGTTACTACGCGTATCACAAACACGCAGCGGGTGCGATTGTTCCGTCGCGTAAACATCGCCGTGTGAGTGGCCCGCTTTATAAACAACGCTCTCACTGATGCACGTGGGCTAGTTTGTATTAGATAGGTAGGATTTCCATTGCGAAGGTATCAACCTAGTCTTGTAAAAAATAAGGTTGTTCTTTAGCTGAAGCACCTGGCAGTGGACTAGGGTTTGAGTCCCGGGACGTTTTGTAAAATTATAGGTCTCGGGTCCCGAGACTTTCGGTTCGAGACTCGAGACGCTGGCTGGCTTTTAGAAAATGTCCTTCTTAACCAAACGCTAGATTTGGAAACAATGGACGCCAAACCTAGCACAGTAGCTATATAGTGCACCACGAACCTGACAAGTAGTATCAAAGTAAAAAAATTCAAAGATAATGTTCCCAAAATTCTTGCAAAGAAACCAAGAGCAACATTAAAAAAGGAGTTCCAGTGGTTTAATGTAACCAGAAAACGTACTAAAAGTTGAGAATTACTTTACATAGAAAGCTTAAAACACAATAACACCGACATCTGTTGAAAACAAGGGTGTTCTCCTTGTCCGATCGCATTATTAAAAAAATCACAAATTTCTTTTTTATTGATACAACACAGGTCCAAAATTAACTCGATTCTAATTTCATTCTGGACTCTCGAAGTCCTGGGACTTTGATCGTGGGTTCTCTCGTATCCCGACACATTGAGACAGTCGAAACTTTCAAACCCTACACTGGACTCTATAGTGTTTGAGTATGTATCTTAATTAAGAATGTTTAATTAAATATTTGATCAAAGAATGGTTAGACGTACTGTCTTGTATGGATCAGAATGTTGGGCCACAAAACTGATGAATGAAAGTCCTTAATAAAATTGGAAATCAGGGCAAAAATAATAATGATGATGATCACATAATGTTTTTTCATAACTATGTAGGTATGTTTTCAAATCTGCTGTGTTTGACCCACAAGAAAACCACGTCCAGCTCTTTAGTGCCAGCCAAAAAAGAAAACATTTTGAATATGATTTGAATGAAGTGATGCGATGGTTGAAAAAATGCGAAGTTCCCGCCGACATCACAAATCTGAATAACATCATTATTATTTAACAAAATGGAAATTACTGCAGTTTGCAAGCGCAACTTGAAAATGTAAATGCATAAGTGATTAATATTTCATCGGCCGTTAACTATTGGTAATGTAAATTAAGCCTTAACCGCTTGAAAGCGGCCGTAGCCGAATGAACCATGGCATAATGCAACGCCGCTGAAACGTGCCTTCGGCGAAATTTTCAAATAACGTAAACCCCGAACAATGTTTTCTGCCATTTACAGTGTGATGATTTAAAGCGATGCATCGCTGTGTGTAAGCGATTCAGCGATACGGACGCGCGTAGTTTGTGCTCGAATATTCAGATTTAGATAGAACCGGATAGCACACGCCCACATACATAGTACAGTCGTTACGGGTCGTCAGAAGCCCGAATGTCTGACAACCAGTCTTACGAAGGGTATCATATAACATTACGTTATATTGTAGAGGTCAGATATGCAGTCGTTTCATGTAAATTACTATTATTCAGCTGCATCGGGTAAGACTGAAAGCTGACCCCAACATAGTTGGAAAAAGGCTAGGCAAAGATGATGGTGAGATAGTGCCGGATAGTCAGACAGCTAATATTGGTGGGTTCAATGAAAGCTCAAAGATAATATCCAGAGGCTCAAGATTTTCAAAGTAAAAACATTGTTAGATTTTAAGGGGCCTTGTCATTGACATCAATGGCACAAAAAGCAAGGTTTGAGGTGATACAGGTGTCCGTTTTTATCGAGTTTCTTACGACCTCTTGGCACCTTTTTCGGAGTCGCTGCGTACCAAAAGTGTTGCGTATAAAAACGCGTTTAGACAAGCGGAACCTCAATAAAAAAAAAAACATTAAAATTCATGTTGTTAACCCGATCTACCGTGATGTAGAAAATGTAATAATAATATCAGTTAAGCGTTAGAAAGTTGATTTGAAAATGGCGTAAAAAATTGTCACCCGACGTGAAACAGGCGATTTCCACGCGTATCCGAAACGAACCGTGAATAACGACCAGTAAGCTTAGTTTCGAATGGGCTATTAATTTTTCAAACGACTTAATGGCTTAGTTTCGTTTCATCAACGTTTGCCTGTGGTAAATTTGGTACTGTTTACTATGACATAACACAATCGAATTCAAAATTTACTACGCCAGTGTCTCTGCTCGTACTTTTCGTAGCCAACTGAATAAATATCGTACTAAACTCGTTGGCTCTCTGTCTTTTATGGCTTTGTGTAGGATCACTATCAGAAGTTATCTATTTCAGTAACCGTGAATGAGCATCTTATTTCATAAACTCTGGACAAAGATTATGGTAGAGGTAATTTCATCCGTAATTAATTTAGCATTTTTACCTGACTACGGCGAAGCGAAAAGGAGGGTTATAATTTTGACCGGTATTATGTATGTATGTATGTAGGTATGTATGTTTATCCGTTCCCTCATAACTTCTAAACTACTTATCATAATTTGACAAATACGGCGTCTTTGGAAGCGTGTTGATGTTCCGCTGGTCATAGGTTATGTGACGACGTGACATTGAAGATGGCGTCCTCTAGAGGACATAGAGTGAGGAACTAAAACCAAATTTATTTATAGATAACGTGCGTCGGATAGACAGACATGTTTTTAGTATCCAATACCAGCTAATTATATACACCAATTACATAAGAAAATTCAAGGCAAGAAAACATCATTACTAAACTTATGAAGTTACGTAGGCATAGCCAATCAGTGTAATAATTATAGTAAAATAACGTTACTCTATTTTAAATAGCTATTAATCCTCGCGGTACAAACAATCTAGTATGCCGATCCAATTTTGCATATGGAACTGTAATAACTTTGGCACAAAAGCTTATCGGGTAAACGGGGCAAAAATTTAATATTTATGAGACACTAAATCTAGGTCAATTTGTTTTAAAATTTGCACGACTCCGTTTGACCTGGATGTCTATTTTGAGGCTGGATTTCCAGCGGGTGTGAGGGGTATTAGTGGATGGACGGCAAACGGACACTTCGTTTCTATAACAATTATTGCTGCCGACTCTGGCTGGCACATGTGCGGATTTGTCACTTTTTGCGAAAAGAGCTTGTCGGTCCGCATTGGATGTCTGTCCTTTGAAAGTCAGTCCTAGAAAAAACTGGTCGTTTCATGAGTTCGCAGACGGATATAAACATATTTTTATTCAGACGTCAACATGTTTCATTCTTCTCTTTGACGATAGCATCACAGAATGGTTATGATTATAATTTATGTCAGTGCTTCATTCTATGCTTCTTTATTATCCTTTCTACAGAGCTAGTTAAACACAATTGTTCATCTGCAAAAGGGTTATAAATCGCATTCGTTACTTGGACAAAAACTTGAACGACCCTAATAAAATCAAGTTACAAGTTACATCGTTAAAAGCGGCGGAACAAAGGAGATCGTTACCATGACAACGGGCCGACACCTGGACGCTTTAGATTGATAGTCAGGCCATTCGTCGCGGGGTGATATGAAAAATTTGCATACTAATGTAACGGAGGTTCAGAGGGAACTCCCATAATGAAAACCGGTTTTTTGGACGTTGATTTTGCCTGTCAGAGTTTTGATGTCCGCCTGCATTTGAAAGAAAGTTTTATAAAGTCAAATAAAACGTAATGACTTAATAAAAACAACCGACTTCCGGAAATACACTACAAAGTGAACAATAACTTTAATTTCGGAAGCCAGTGGCTTTGGAATTGTATTTTAATATTTTTTTACCGCCTTCCGAAATTAAAGTTATTTTTCACTTTGTAGTGTTTTTCCGGAAGTCAGTTGTTTTTTTTTTTTGGAAAAAGCTATTATTTTTCACTTTTTAGTTGTAGTGTAGGTACTACAACTAAATAGTGAAAAATAAAAACTCACCAATTCGAAATTTCATCATCCTTGGGGTCAAAACAATGCATATTTATGCGATAGCAGCAATCGCGGTTGGTTTGCTGTAATTTTTTAAAGAGTTCGTTGACTGTCTCAGAAAAGCATCATCAGATCTATATGAAATTTAAATGAGACCATTTCGGAATGAACCGGACCTTTTTGCAAATCCGTCTATGTATGACGGAGTTATGCCCGAACATAGATAAAAAAGAATAAAAGAAAATAGTATAACATATCGAATTGATGACCGCCTTCTTTTTGAAGTCGGTTAATAATTAACAAACATTTTACAAGTTTTTGAGAAGGACACATACAATCTTCTCATATCTATTTTTATCCTGTCTGAATGGAATGCAATTTAGAAGAAATCTTAATTCGAAACCAATATTTTCAAATTTCGTAAACTAGTGACGTCCAACATGGAAAGCTGATCGATATATCGACACGTCCAACACTCATCGACTATTCATCGTCGATCGTCTGCTCATGAATATTGATAGGACTTTCGCGGGTATCACGTAATCCAGCATCGGATCTAGGGGGCTGATTGGGACCCCTCGTAATAAAGACCGGGATTAAACAGAGCGGGTAGTGTTCTCAACACTATTTGCATAAAAATACCCAATTCCGAAAAAGAATTGGAAAATGACGTGTGAAAAATAACAGAGTTCATCTCTGTCTAGGTACACATACATAAATCATTAGTTTGGTGTGAAAACCAACTCAAAAATAAAAGGCAAAGTTATACCAACACATACAGAAATTCTGTTTTCATTACTCGTTAAAAATTCATAGCAGAATTGTAAGTCGCGAAATATAAATTAAAAAAGAGTATTGGTCATGCTAAAACAGGTTCCATAACACGCGAAACTCGAAAAAAACAGTAATTAACTTGAGTAACGCAATCCCGTGCCTAGGCTTTGGAAAAAAAAAACAAATCAAACGATACGAATCGCTTTCACAAAAAGGCGCCAAGACAGAAATATATCTTGGTACGGAACAATGCAGACTGAAGCAATAAAAGGCGTTGCAGTGAAGAATGTTGATCAAGTCATCAAGGTTTTTAGACTCATCATTATTCTCTTAACCTTTTCCCAAGCAATTTGTCGTCGGGGCAGCATATTTCTTCCATACTTTAAGGTCTTACACTAAATGGCTGACCAAGATTATATTTGTGAACCTACCTCTGAGTTTATTTCTGTCTATTCTCAGGACTCAGAGTAGTCGGATAGGAAACACCAAACTCATCTAGCTCTAATACATAATTCATTGTTGGCGTGTAATAGTATTTTCGAACCTATTTACAGAAATAAATATAATTTAAGTTGACTTATAATTCCTATAATAGTCTAACTAATTACGAGTTATATCGAACATTGTTTCGACTGGCAGATCTGCTATTCTATTCTATGCCTGCAACATTCAATGGCGCCAAATTTTATCCTTGACTAAATAGGATCGATACACGTGGCTTCTAGATTCGCAAATAATTTGTATGTGCTGGTATATAATTTCATTAGGAACAACTAGAAACAAGGTTTGTCTTCTCTTATGTGAAAATCAAAATATTCCCCAAGCTACTTCCCAGTTTTAATTTATTCTATTGGAGCTTGTAGGCTCATCGTATCAGACGGGTTCTTATAATTTTGTGTGTTAGTAACCATTCCTTAAATGCCGACAACGGTGGGTATAAGAATACATAATCAGGCTATAATATTTCCACTGCTGACACAGGCTTCCTCTCACTCCCACGTCCCGGGCCCGGGTGGGTTTGTTGATGTCGCATGTCTTCAAATTGTTGGTTCTACTTAAAAAAAAACATACACAGTTTTGATTGATAGTAAACGTAGTAAAATAAATACACTTGGACCGCAAAGAAAGTGTCGTTTAGAAAATCTTCAATATCTTCAAAAGTACCTGAACCAGCTTTATGAGATAAAGACTAAATTAAAGAATATTTTAATGTGCTTAAATGAAAAAAAAAATTAATTCAAGAATTTTCTTTTTAATAAATGTAAAATAAATAAAAATGCGTAGTTTTTCCAGTATTTTCGTAAATGTAGATTGGTTACAGATGTGCCGTTTCCACGCATTTTAGTACTTTATGTTGCCTCCGCGAGCTCGAAATACTGCTGTTATGTGATATGGCATACTTTGTACTAGGTTTTGGAGGCGACTCTGCGGAATGTTCTGCCATTCCTCTATTAGAGCTTCTTTCATTTCACGTAGCGTGATTGACGGCGGATTCCGCTGACGTGTACGTCGTCCCAGTTCGTCCCATGCATGCTCAATGGGGTTTAAGTCGAGGCAGCGTGTTGGCCACTCTATGTGTGTGATACCGACTTCATAAAAACGGCATTCTCGCCCATGTCCACTAAAAATGGTCCAACGTAGTCATTCAGAATTTCAGTGACATATCTTTCTGCAATTAAAGTTCTATTTTCTATCACCACTAGCTCAGTGCGGCTTTCGGAAAAAATCCCAGCCCACACGTGAGCAGAGCTTCCGCCGTATGTACTTTTTCTTCTATACAGGCTTGGTAATAGCGCTCTCCCGGTCTTCTGAACACTCTTTTCCTCCCGTTGTGCTTGTATAAAAAGAATCTAGACTCGTCTGAAACATAACTCTTGACCAGTCATTCAGAGTCCAATTCTCGTGTTCTCTACCATAACTCAACCTTGAGTTTCTTTGGCGTCTTTCTAGTTTTGGGCCTTTTGCAGGTCTTAATGGCTTTTAATTTGCTTCAGCCAGACGCCGACTTACTGTATCCGTACTCAGACTTTTTCCTCAGCTCGTAAATGATGATTCTTTACTTCAACAGCCGTAAGAAAGCCATTTCTCAAAATTGTTGACACCATATAGCGATCCTGACGCGCCGTCGTGCACCTTGTTCGGCCTGTTCCTGGTCTTCAAAGATTGGATCCAGTTTCAGAACTGTAGAAAGAGTCACACCAACAGTTCTCGCTGCATTTCGCTGACTGTGCCCATCTTCAAGCATTGTCAGGATCCTGATACATTCTTCAGGGGTTAACGACATGATGACTTCAGAATAATAAATTTTATAAGGCAGAGACACCATATTTATAACGTTTTTATTGCAAAACTAAAACAAATTCGGAACAATTTTGGTACTAAATAAAAAAACCGACCAGTATTTTACATTTTCAGTTTTTTATACAATGATCAAATACTGAAAAAGGTTTTTTATATTATTTTATGTGGCATTGAATATCCTTTAATTTAGTCTTTATTTCGTGAAGCTAGGTCAGGTACTTTTGAAGATATTGAAGATTCTCTAACCGACCCTTTTTCTTTGCGGTCCAGTGTACATGAATCCTACAAACTAACGTAACCAAAGGAGCTCACAACTCAAACTTAGAACTTAGCTAACTTCATTGAAGCAACGCTTACAAATTGGCCACGAGGAGTTGAAACGACTTAATTCTAAGTGAAACGCAATCGTGGGTGGGGCAGCATAATCCGAAACTACTTGCAAGCAGATCTGGGTGTAATGTGCTAGCGGTAGGCCCTCTCATGAATACTGAACAGGCCGGGATACCGGGACACTTGGGATCGAGAAATGCATTAATTACGGCCGGGAATTGCTACGTGGCCGAATCTGTAAACACGGCCAAAAAACTCATCTGGAAGTTCAAATTAGATTCGCATGGTTTTGTATTGCGTGTTTACTTTTTTGGTACAAAGTAACTTGTTTTATATTGCAATGAATGGTGCACTAAAATATAACGAATACGCATCCAAAGCACCTTTCACCCCGGCTGGCTTGATAAGTTACTGTAATTTCGAAGCGGAACATCTGCCATTAATTTAGTGCAAATTCAAATTTAATCCTCAGCATTGCATTACCCTAGGGCTCCACAAAGTCGATTATAATAACCAAAACCATTACTTACCAATTTATCAAAACTCCTAAATCCCTTTTGCAATACAGTTGCTGTTACAAAGTTTTAATTTGAAAATTATGATAAGTACACAAAATGAATTCATGAATTCGGCGACAATTTAAGACAATATATTCCAAAGGCTTAGAAGCGTGTTGTTTGGTGGCCTTAATCAAGTTTCAAAATTAACAGGAGTAAAGTGCACAGCAGAATCAAATGTCGCTCCAACATAAATCACATTATCTATTACAAATTCAAATCAAACATTTATCTAAGAAAAGCTTCCATTCAAAGATCCATCGAGGCTGCAGCAGCACAGCGCAAAGGTGGAAGATTCGCAAACAACGCTGCAATCTCGGCGCGCACCAAAGGTGGTTGTTTACCCTCTCGGCACTCACTGTAGACTCTGCACTCTACGTGTTTTGTATACCCGTACGATTGTGCATTGCGGAAGTGTAAGAATCGATACGGGTGAATTGTGAAATGTAGCAGATCATGTAGAATTGTGTGAGTAATCAGTTATTGTAGTGATGGTTCTTTCAAATTTCTTATCATTCGTTTTGACGAAACATGTCAATGGGATATGTTCTTTTCATCAAAGTGTTGTAGCACCTCTTTGAGAATATATCGTGGTTGGGAATATTCTTTATCCCTATCCTTTTAGCATATATCATTATCCATACAAAAGATTCATTCAGTACTCTATAAAGACTCGTACGGATATTGCACGGATTACATTGTAGTAGTATGACATTCATTACAATCACTTGCCGATCTTCTCCTGTATCCGTATAATCTCTCTTAATGGTGTCTTTATACTCCGCTCGTATAAGGTTCTCGTACGAGTGAAGCAATAAACTTAGCATACTTACCCCTGTTTATTTGCACATCAAATATTACTGACGTAGAATATTGCTTAAGTTCTATGTTTGGGATTAATTTTCTATTTACGTGGATGTTATCATAATCTCATGCTTTACAGGGATTTTAAATGAGGTTTATGGGGTTTCTGGCATAGTGTGTCACACCTTTCTACCTCTGGATCTCGTAATAGGCATATATTTGCTGGTAACTATTTGCAACCACCAAATTGTTTGTGAAACCTGGTGATTATGATCAAGCCAGAAATGTTCTGAAGTACTAATTGAATTGCTCCAAATTGTTTGTCGAATGGAAAACTTATAAGAAACGGAAGGCAGCTCCTACTTTTTTGTTTCTATTGGTTCATTCAAACCGTTAGTTAGGGAACTTAAAGCAATACAAACATGTTATGTAACCTATTTTCATTTATTGTCCTATCCTATACAGTTCCATATAAGGAAAATAAGCAACGAAAACTTTGTTGTTCTGTTATTCCCGAAACAACATAAAAGCATTTGATTGGATGTGTGCCATAATTTAACATACGTACATAACATCACACTTATTATCACTAATGGCTTAGGCATTGTTAGAATTCGTGCCAAAGCACTACTTACTTGAAACAGTTTTGGCATACATGGCTGGTTAAATGTTTATGAAAATTGTAGTTTGTAGAATTATATTACGGTTCATCAAATCAAATCAAAATATTTTATTTCACATAAACCTGCAAGGGCACTTATGAAACGTCAGAAGTAGCTTAGCTTAGTTTACTCTGTAGTAAACTAAGCTAATAAGATTGCCGTCTCGTTACATTCGGATCAGCTGCAGTATAAGCATGACCTCTGTTGAATTTATCCATTGACTTACTGACCCATCTACATGTGAACTTGATGAAACCCTCGCACTAGATCCACTTCGAAATGTCGTAATAACCAGCTTTACTTTTCTTAATTCTATGATGTTAAATGGTGAACTAATTAATTTTCACAATTACTGTAGCACTTATCATTGTATCGTAATAATTTAATTAAACTGACAAAATAACATGAGTACTCTTCATAAATATAGAATCTGTGTCAAGTATTAGGCCGTTATATGAAGCTGTTATTATTATTATTATAGGCATTGTATTCATTGAGTGAAATGTGCCAAGCTTGAGATGAAAAAGGAAACTTGACGCTCAACATATGAATGACAATAAATAATATGCTTTTAAAGATACCATATAAATCGTGACCCGTAAATTTGTATGGATTGAATCAAAGTGGGCGTAGCATGTTATTTGGCCTGCGTAGCCCTTTGAGCTAAAATTGGGGCGAAAGACGTGTCCCCGACCCGCTTCGACGATCACAGCATATTTTATAGCTCAGCGTTTAAATGAGGGTACTTGGTAAAGTTTGATGTTTGAGCGCATTCAATTTAGGAATGTACCTTCGTCGAGTCAGCTGAAAAATAGTTAAGTTTGCAGAAGTAAAACCTAAAATAGTCCATGAATTGTGCAGTTATTAAGCCGAAATTACATTAAATTTGTTATTTGAGAAGCAACATAATTTAAATTTTGGTCTGTTCAAGAAGGTCTAATTTAAGAATAAGATTCAACACAAAATTAAGACGAAACTGATTGAACATGACACGCACTCAGAGGTAGAATTATTACGGATATTAGAAGCATTTTGTTACGGAATTTAGTAAGCATTTGTACTGGTTGTTCTTTGTATATGTAAGCCATTCGCGATTCATAACGTTTTAAGCTCTACGCCTTTTTGTTTACCTTCGTCTTCTGAAAATAAAGAATTGGTCTTCTCCTTCTTCACAATAAGTCAAGACATCATTCCAAATTATCTGTAGAAAATGGAATGTTTGACTTTTAACAGTCAGTTTAATAACCTCATTTCTAGCAAGTCGACCTGCTGTGAATTGTGAATATTATCACCGTGCAGGTCGGTTGTAAACGTCAACTTGCATAATTAAACCTGCTCGTGGATATATGTCTTTACGTACCGACCTCAATTAACGTCGGTTTGTCCGGATTCGATCCGTCAAACGTGCCCAGGCACCTTCGATTAATGTGGCTTCAATGTTAATCAAAACCCCTAGGATTTGGATTCAGGGTACTGTTGGCAGGTACGACCCTGTCTCATCCAAAAAACATCCAACTTTTATGGTTTAAAACAATTCTGAAAGGCTTATCATTTTTTTTTGTCAATTATGGATATTAACTACGATAATGTAAGGGTGTGTCCAGACCTGGCGAATGCGCCGCTCGCGAGCAGCTTGCGAGCCGCTTGCGAACTGCGCGCGTGCATTTCATGTTCGAAGGCTACCAAATGCAAATGCACGCGCGCAGTTTGCAAGTGGCTCGCAAGCAGCTCGCGAGCGGCGCATTCCCCATGTCTAGACACACCCTTAGGTCGTCGGTTCTAACCCTAACAGGCGATTTGCTTTGTGTAAATTTATACATAACCACTGCTCTCAAAACGGCGACGTAAAACGTGGTGAGGAAACTGGCATGTCTTAGAACCAAAAATTCGAAGACATGCGATATCGACTAAACCGCACAAGGCCCACTCCTCATCTGGAGCAGGCCTGTGTCTGTGTCCTGTGCAGTGGAAACATTGTAGGCTGATTATTCTTATGCTGACTACTATAATATAATTCAACGATATTTAGTAGCTACTCCATACAGTTATTTCTAGTTTCATAAAAAAATTAGGATAGCGGATTGATAGCCTAATAATTAACATCGAAGGCAAGGATATCCGACATGTTTCTTATTTCCTTTGTTTTGAATGCAAAATGACACTGACTCCGATTCGCATGAAAAGACATTGATTACATTATCTATTTATTTGTTATTTCAGTTTAACATGAAAACTATATTTGTTTTCTATGTTTCTATTCTTGCTTTAAAAGCAACTTTTGAATTGTGTACTGAAGAACCAAAATCTATAATAGAATCATCATCTTTCTTCTGTTTTTATGTTTATCATATTGATCTGCCCAGGCTTTTTCCTAATGTGTTTTTTTTTTTGGGTGGGAAACCATCAAATAACTTCTCCCGCTCTGGGTGGAGCGGGAGGGCGGCGTGTCAGACTTTTACTGACTAAAACCCACCCGTGTTCCCTCAGTTGCCTGTGTGCCAGGGGCCGCGGTATCTCTTTCGAACAACCCGCACACTTGCAGGCATCGGAACTTGCGGGCCCCATCAGTTGGTGCTGATATCTCTTTGAGGGGCGCGTGGAATACAACGCGCCGTCGACCCGGGCTTGGTCCTTACTACCCATTGCTCGCCGTCCGTCGCAAGCCCGCGCCTACGGTGGCCGGGAATCAGCCTGGGATTCCCGACGCCCAGGGCGTCTCCTGCGAAGGCTACGGCCGTGAGGGCGCGTGTACTGCCTCTCCCTTACGTGCGCCGCCTCCCTCTTTTCGAGCATCACTGCTTCGCTGAAGGAGGTGACGGCTAACCATGCACTCTCGCTCCGTACCACCGTACAGTACCGATACCATGTATATCAAACCATCTGTCTAGCCTTTTCCCAACTAAGTTGGGGTTGGCTTCCAGTCTAACCGGATGCAGCTGAATACTAGTATTTTACATAGAGCTACAGCCTATCTGACCTCCATAACCCAGTTTCTGGATAAGACGATACCCCTTGGTAAGAATAGTTTGTCAGACTTTCGGGCTTCTGACTACCCGTAACGACTGTCTGTCTGTCCGTAACTTCTTAACGTGCTTTCCGACGCACTTAAGGGTCTTGGTATATAAAGATGGTCACCCATCCACGGACCAATCGCGGCAAGCGTAGGTTAAACTGATTGATCGACCCGCGCGGCTGTTAAATAGAGTACGAGGCTCAAATTGATGAAACAAAATAAAGTCAGTTAATACAATGAAAGACGTAATAAATATAAGAACAAGTACCTTCAAAGACATTGTAGTAATTTGGTTTACCGCGATTACAGCGTCAAGATAATAAACCAAAATTAACGAATGAGAAATTATGACTGAGTGTTTTCTTCGGTGATATATTTTAACCTCCTTTGTACACAGTTTTGTGGCTTCACAATTTATTATTATTTATTTCGAATGAAGTATTACTTCATATATTTCGTAGAACAAAGGCTACTTAGTAAGATTTCAAATAATTATGCTTTGCCTTGGACACCTAGGTTATATTTTATACCAAGCACAACCATTTATGTACCTATTTAAAACAGCTTTGTGACCCCAAATTATAATGGCTGTTCTTCCGGAGTACTATAACTATTGTGTCAATTAACTTATGAGAACGAAAATAAACGAAACCGGAAAAAGGTCAATTAATTCCCACATTTTTTTTGGATCCGGACCCGTGCTTCACCTACGTTCTCCAACTGGGTAAAAAAGCACGGGGACTATAAACAGTGGTGGTCATATAATTAAGAACGCTTATTTCAAGGGAAGATTTTTTCAAACTAACAAGTATAATTAATTGCATGTATTTTTTTTGTATTACTCTCGGTATCGCAAAACTTTTCCATACTAACGGTACATTCGTTGATACACATGATGTTTTTTTTTTTGTGAGTGGGAAATCATCAAATAACTTCTCCCGCTCTGGGTGGAGCGGGAGGGCGTGTCAGACTTTTACTGACTAAAACCCACCCGTATTCCCTCAGTTGCCTGTGTGCCAGGGGCCGCGGTATCTCTTTTGAACAACCCGCACCCCTGGCAGCAGTAAGTCCCTTAGTCGCCTTCTACGATATCCACGTAAAGAAATGGGGTCGGGGATACACATGATTGCGTGAAAATTAAAAAGATTAACTTTGTACATTAGATCCGAACCTAGTATTACTACTTACTGGCTGGTCACATAATTAAGAACGATGAATAGTTTATTTTTTATTCAAATCTAAGGTTATTATTCGTATAATTTTGGCGCCATTTAGTGCTGTAAAAGTCTTAAAGGTGATTGCTTCATATGAAAATAATGGGCAAAATAAAAGTTGTGACAAGGGAAGCAATAATAAAACATCGCTGCAAGATTTGGTTCTATAAAAAGATCAAAAACTATGGTTTTCCACGCTGTGAAGCAGTTTTCCACGTATCAAACTATTTCAAATGTTCCGCGTGTACCTAAACAGAGACAGTCGAGATGATCGAAATATCGGTCTTTTGGCAAAACAAAACAAAATCCTTTTAAAGGGCCTAATGAACTGAGAAATAATATTTTGGTGAAAACAACTCTTTAGCAATCTCGGCACGCACTATTCGAAGGCGTTTGGTAGAAAAAAATTGGCACGGAAGGATAGCATGTTGAAACGCTGTCATAGGCAAGCCCGGCTTGAATTTGCAAGAAGGTATAAAAACTGGACAGTTAGACAGTGGAAAAATGGAGTCTTTTCTGACGAGACAAAAATAACCAGGGTGTTCTGATGAAAAGTGATATGTACGACGCCCTCCGAATAAAGCTTTCGACCCTAAGTACACAAAAAAGACAATAAAGCATGATGGGGAAAACGTGAAGATTTGGGGGTGCTTTTCTGGACATGGTGTTGGCCCTGTTAAGCTGATAAAAGAAAACATGGAGAAACATGGATCAATTCCAATACAAAAATCCTAAGCCACTCAGAAAGTATTGCGAAAAAAGTTTTTATTTTTGGCCATTGTAATCTATTTTGAAAATATGATTATTTTTAAGTAAAAATAGGTACGTTCCAATTTATAATTTCCCTCCACATTGTTTGCGAGCTAATTTAAATGATTGTATCTCATTAAAAAATGGATCTGCGCTGGGAACATTTTTGCGCTATAACTTTTTACGATTTCAAGTGTCGCCTGAAACCGGATAAATCGTACGATAGACTTCAAATGGCATTCATGGATGAAGGCCCTTCTAAGGGTCGTTGGTATAACGAAGTCAAGCTCGGTCGACTGACTTTGGGGGATGAAGAAAGAAGTGGTCGCCCTTTGACGGCTGTTACGGAAGAAAACGTGCTAGCAGTGAAAAATGTAATCCATGACAACAGGCGAGTTACGTATCAAGAGATTCGGCACATACTGCAGGTTGCATCGGGAGGGCTTCATGAAATTCTACACGTGCATCTTCGCGGGAGGAGGATATTTTCACGCTAGTTTCGGTTGTGCGGCAGCACAACCTCACCTTACCGATGCTCAGAAGCAGGCCCGGGGGGAATGGTGCCGTGATATGATGAACAAATTTGAAGCAGGCTCGTCTCGGCGTGTTTACGACATCATTACCGGTGATGGTGATGATGAGTCTTGGATTTATCAATACGATCCAGAAACGAAGCGCCAATCGACGGTTTGGGTGTTTCAATACGAATCAACGCCTACCAAAGTGAAGCGATCTAGAAGCGGGGTGATGATTTTGATCGCGAGCTTTTTCAATTTGACTGGCTACTTGATATCAATTTCTTTACGGAACCAAAGAAACATCAACGCTGAATGGTATACTGCCAAATGCTTGGCGGAAGTTTTCTCTGTTGTGAGCAACAAGCTACCAAACGCAGGGCTCCGCGGGCTGCTGCTCCACCACGACAACACGCCTTCGCACACCGCGCTCAAAACGAGGGACTTCCTGGACAGCACGCCGGTCAAACTCCTGGATCACCCTCCTTACAGCCCTGGCCTATCACCGTGTGACTTTTTTAATTCTCGAAAATAAAAAATCAGCTCAAAGGGATACAATTTTCGTCGCCGGAAGATGTGCTGCCAGCGGTCGGGCAGGCTGTAAAAGAGATGTCTGCAGCGGACTGGTAAAAGTGTTTTGAAAACTGGTTCAGACGCATGAAAGTTTGTATAGAGGCTAGTGGAGAGTACTTTGAAAAGATTTAATTTAAAAAATATTTACCTATGGAACATTATTTTTTATTTTCACAAAATTTTCTGAGTGTCCCACGTATACTGGAAGAAACAATGCTACCTTATGACGATTACCTAAAGACGTGTTTCCGGTTATTTGGATATTCCAGGACGACAATGATCCAAAGCATACAGCACGCACCATTAAGGAATTTGTAACCACGCAATCATTTTCTGTCTTAGATTGGCCAGATAGCAGCCTAGATCTAAATCCAATAGAGCATCTTCAGTGCGAAATTGGTTTCAAATCGACAGTGTGGCAATTTTAGAGAGCTGTACGACGTTTTCGTAGAAGAATGGAACTCTATCTCTCTTGCAGTGTAAAGGCTTCTTCAAACAGGCGCGACGCGACACTTGTAGAACAATTTCCATAAAGTTTTTATAGAAATTGTTCTACGAGTGTCACGACGCGACCGTCGCGTCGCGCTAGTCTGCACGAGCCTTAATGTGATTTATTTCATCTAAGTTTCATATAAACAGCTCTTGAGCAGTTTAATAAATCGTTCTTAATTGTACGACCACAACTGTATATAAATAAGGTCCCGTGCTCCAACTGATGATCAGTACAGTCAGGTAATTAAGAAAAAAATCATAAAAAATCAGTAGGATTTATTTTAACGCATTTTTTCCAAAACATGGTCCAATGAAATTTTATTATTAATTAATTCCATTTGCTTTACTTAGTTTACTTCCACACTTTAACTTGAAATGCACACCTATCCTCTCGATTATAATCCTAGTAGAACCTGCACAGTTAGCCGACTAGTATTTTGTAGTGTTGTGCCAGTGTCGCAGTATCGATTGTCCGCGGTTGGGCACAAGGTCGCACAATGTCGCCACCCTATACGACTGGTCTAGCGGGCTGGCATTGAACTAGACATCCATCTTTTAAATTTATTTCATCCCAGAGAAAAGTTACGTTACATGGTGGACATTTTATATGTCGCAAGATATTGAGTTTATGGTTTACGCAACATGCGTAAAGGCTTACAGAATTCCCTGCTGGGACGTTTCCCATAGATTACTTGGAGCGGTTTTGGGGCCATAATGTCACTTGAAACACATTAAGATGTTATCTAAATGATAGTAGCCTTCATCTTTTCTTAAAGGACATAAGAAGAGATTACGAACGAACGGAGTACTTATATTCTGATCGTATAATTGATATTGCATGAGACCAGCCAGAACCACCCACCAGTCAGAATAAACTGGAACCGTAAACAATACTTAATGGAAACCAAAAGTAACAATTTGTAAAGGGTAGCCTTGCCAATAATATTAAGGAATTTCTGACTGTAAACCATGATCGTTAGGATACCAAAACATCCTCCGTGATTATTACGCTTCATATATTATTCACTTTACACAAACGCTCGTTGTTTACGCTGGGAACGCACAGATCATTTCGCCACACTACGTAAAAATAATTGTCTATCGGAATTCGAAACAATTGATTTCATCGAATCAATTGTCACTACAAAATACTCGTAATTCTATAATGATTACGATTTGTTTACACTTTACCATCCTGTAATGTAAGCAAATCGTAATTAATATCGAATAGTGAAACCCTGCGATGAGTTATTTTCACGGTCCCAATTTAAAAGTAAAGCTTTTCAAATGTTTAATTACAGCTACTTATCATATATGGATTTCGAGCAAGGGAAAGGCAATAAAATATAAAAATTTAAGACACCTATTTTTTTTCTGGTCGTTCAAACGTAAAGTTTCTGACCTAGAACGCGAACTTATAGTAATGAAATTATATGTTAATTTATGTACGTATTTTTTTTACGAAACTTTTACATGTCTGTATTGTTGGTCAATATTTTAAAACTAGATGGATAGATTCCAGCTGACTGATCCTTGAGAAGGAATGCCGAAACAAACTCAGAAATCATGGTCTCTTTTTTTTATAGAAGATAGAGAATCATATTGATCCAACCCCGACATAGTTGGGAAAAGGCTAGGCAGATGACGATGATGATGACGATGATGACGATGATGACGATGATGACGATGATGACGATGATGATGATGATGATGATGATGATGATGATGATGATGATGATGATGATGATGATGATGATGATGATGATGAGGATGCTGCTGATGATGATGATGATGATGATGATGATGATGATGATGATGATGATGATGATGATGATGATGATGGTGGTGGTGATGATGATGAGAGAATCATATCTTTAAATAAGGTGTTTTTTTATATCCCATAAATCTAGGGAGTCTAGGGTATGAATGAGACCATATCAAAGAATCAACTGGCTTATAAATTATTTTTCAAATATCATTTCTTTTTTAAATTTTCATACAAAATTATTCGCCAATGTCACGATGATTAATGTAAAACACCCTTACGTGAAATATGACAACGTCGCATTTTCTTAGCTCTAAATATGAATGATTGGTTTGAATGAAAATTAAATACTCGTAATTATCAATGATACACTCATCGAGAGTCTCTTCTTTACCTCACTACTGCGAAATTTGGCAACGTTGCAAAAGTAAAGATTCTTGGGTGAAAATGCTTGACCTAAATTAATTGTAATTGATGATGTCTTCAAAACTATGAATTTCTGGACCACACGTTTTCGGGATATTTGTTTATAGAATTATTTTTACTTATAGAATATAACCCTAGAGTTATGGGATATAAGAAAAAAACACATTGTATATGTATTTTTTTTTTGTGTACGTGTGTAAGTCACTGAACTCCTCCTACATTGCTGGCCCGATTTTGATGGAATTTTATTTTATGTGTTCGAGTGGGTCCCTCTATGGTTTAGATCCACAATTGGACCGGTAGGTGGCGCGATTCAGGCAGGACAACGTCTGTCACGTAGAATAGTTAACTAGAGAGTTATAGAGCAAGTTGTATCTAAAAACTAGAATGATTAATACAAGTTAGGTGGCTCATTAAGTAATCGCCCGATTTAATGCAATATTTTCCACGGTTTATTCAAGCTTGGCATTACAGTTTCCAAGGATCAATACCATGAGAACAAAGACATTCTCTTTATAATGATTGTGTCCGTGGCGCGTCATGTGAACAACATTACGATTATTTGACAACATTATGAGCTTTATCGGTACATACAATATTATATAGAGACATTAATACATGGACTAATTTTATTTTAAGTCACGCCCAATTATTTGGGTCTACATAGTTTCCTTGTGAACTTGAATTTCAGTGTTTGTAATGAATTGTAGCTTAAATTTAAGCGAACAGTGGGACCAAAAACAATTAATAGGATTCGAAGATTTCGAAAGCTTATCTAATTACTATAGAAAGTAATCATATTTTTAAACCCCACGCAAAAACGACGGGGTGTTATAAGTTTGACGTGTCTGTGTGTATGTTTGTGTGTGTCTGTGTGTCTCTCTGTGGCATCGTAGCTCCCGAACGGATGAAACGATTTTGATATTGTTTTTTTTTTAAAGGTGAATTAGTCGGGAGTGTTCATAGACATGTTTCATTAAAATCGGTTCAGGCGTTGGAAGATTATCAGCTCTTTTCTGCTTGATGAAGGGATTTCAGCATCTTACACGGGTCTGATCAAGTCGAAATTTGATATTATATTACTTCATTGATATTAGACGAACAACGTAACCTTGAACTGATGCTGGAGTTTCCAGGATACCCAAGTTACTCACCAACAAACAGCAGAAGTATCGCGTTTGGGCTCATTGAAAAGGTCTCAATGAATAGGTTATAGATAAATGGTGATCAGGACAAGAAATTAGGATAAATTAGTAACAAAATTCACTGTGGGAAACATACGCAACGCTACGCAGATTTATGCGAGACATTAAGTTTAAAACGCAGGAAATAAAAGTTAATTTAAAAATTTTAAGAACCCGCGACCCAAACAAAAACTCTGAAAGTAAAAAAAATAAAACATTTATTGGCCTTTTAGGTTGTAGGTAATATTTTGATCAAAGCATTGTCACGTCGGGGGACGGTCAATGAAAATGCCAAACAGACGATACCCCGCAATCATGTATGTAGTAACTATGCTGTTCTAGAAAGGATAATATTTTCATTAGCCGTCCCCCGACGTGACAATGCTTTGATCAAAATGTTACCTACAACTTTAAGGGCCAATATTTTTTTTTGCTTTCAGAGCTTTTGTTTGTGTTGGGGGTGTTTTAATTTTTTTATTCACAAATAATAGGATTACTTTGTATAGGCGACACACCTAAGTTAATTTCATTGTGGGCGAAATCAACAACTCCGGAATTATGTATAAGGCAAGTCGCACATTTTCAATTTTTTGCAATAAAGTTACGTGGAAAAGGTTGATAAGTACTCCAATTACGTGCCATAAAGTGCATACAATACAAAACGTGCCAATTGCCTAGTACGCATTCCTGGAGGTATAGATTCGAAATGGTGCGAATCGATTAATTAGCCGAAATACCAGCGAAAACTTATCATGCCTTTCTGCGTGTGTGTGTGTGTGTGCATTTCACCGAACACTTCTATTTAAAGCTTTTTCAAATGTCAGGTCAGATATTTTACTGAACATTTGCATCGGATTCAGGTGACTGAATCGACGTATACGGAATTTCAGTTTCAGTATGTTGCTAACTAAATGTTTCATCTATTCCTAGTGTTTCATTTCCTGTCTGTGTCCGTTCTATTATTCATGGTCCCGGCTTATGCGAGTATGTTATTTCGCCGTGGTTTATTTAATGGGGGACAAGTCAGACGTGTAGCTTACTAGTTTTGTAGGTCGCTTTATATTCGGGGAAGCCGACATGAATTGCTCTTGTCAAAATCTCGGTATGATATATTGTTCTTTTTTCGAAAGTTAAGTAGTTTTGGAATGGAAATATTCTTTTAGTTTTTAGGCATAGTTAACAAGAGCTTCGTATGATAAGAGAAAAACTTTATTTGGCACGGTCGGTTTTATAAAACAAAGGGCCAAAAGTTTTCCTGTTAGCCGATCGGTACTTAGCATTATCAGCTATAGATAATTCAATTTATTGGACGCCCGAAAAAAGAACCGAGCGATAACGAACACGCTGGAATTCCTGGAAAAACCATTAAGCAAAAATAAAACGTGTAAATTCAACTTTCAGAGTTCATCCTGAAAATACTATGTTTTCAGACGTACACACCGACTCATTGAATGTAATCTATGTGCATAATCTAGATTAAAAACAGCTTTTCACACCTAAAGCTCTTTCATAAAACGAAGCTTACCTCAAATTCCTGGTGAACCCTTGATAAGAGTATCAGTTTGTAAAACCCGTATTTAGTTGATACATTAGCAAAAAATAGTCGGAATTCGTCGACACGGGTGCCCTCTTTACGAAATGGGTCACAGTGCCATCTATACAGGGTCGTTTCGCCCGATCGATCTAGCGATGAGTCTACCTCTTATTCTACACAGTTGAACGGGATTTGTCCAAAATCTGATGGCACGGTTTACAAATTACTTGAGTGCTTGAAAATTTGCAGATACATTCAATTGGAAACGATTGAGAGATGTCGCGGTGTCGTGTTTTTGATCGACTGATTTATTTATTTTCGTGACACCGCTTTTACCAATTGTAATTTTATTCGTCTTTGTGAATTAATTGAGTTGCTTAGGTAACTATTTTATTAGTAAGCCCCGAGATTGGAGAAAATGTATTTGAGATTTACAACATCTACAGTGTTTGTTGTATCTATCCGGGGCTTAATTATTTTCTTTAATCACAGTTTCCATCAAACTTTGCTTATACTAAGTTCAAGTTTTCAACATTTTATAGTCGAGACTCGTTCGCCGCAACTTCCTAAGCCGAGTGACGTACCTCAACTGAAGTGCTTTCAGACTCATTACCGAACCCCTTTCGGCGGTCCCGGCGCTTTAAGTGTCCCCTGCCCTGTGTTGGTTTAGAGGCCAATGGTTTTAGAAGGCACATGTGATCTGAATACCAATTGTGAAATTTTGTAAGCTTGCGAAAGATACACAAAGTTTTTATGTCGAGGAAAAATAAACTGTTTCTCTTGAGCAATAAATTATTCCGAAGATCGCTGTCACGATCAGGCCGGTACCCTTGTCGTTCCGATTATCTCGGCCGGGATCTGTAGATTAGCCAGTCGATCGTATGACCATTTTTGTGTCTCGTTGTGTCTTCCGCGTGGCTCGTCTCTAATAAAAGTACAATTTATGTCGCACACGATTTTTTATTGTAATGGCTACATTGGTTTTCCATGTCGTGTTATTGCTGGAACTTCCTTCCATTTCGATGCTTTTCATAGCATTTTTTAGTTTTATTTAAATAATGAGCAAGAAGAACTTTGTGTAACTGAAACCGAACTAAGTAAATTTATTTCCGCAGCATCTATTTGTTTCTTTTTTGTACATAGGGATGCAAAACTCCACTTCTCTTTAATTTTAATTATCTTAATTATGCTGCAGCTTTTACAGCGAAGCTGCAAAGAGAAAACGAACATTGTTGCAAGGTTACCTTTTTGTGAACACTTTCCGGGGATGCCTCTCTTATGTTGATTAAATGCAGTGTTTTTAGGAATTTCAGAGCGCAAAAGAACACTCAAGTGTTGGGATCCGGCGAACCGTGTTGCGAAACTGCTAAACTGCTAAATCGTGAAAAAGATTGGTAACAATGGCGCGCTCAATAGTTGTTAGTGCGCGGAAATTACAGGGATCTCCCGATTGGCGCCCGAAGCGATTTCGTTCCTAAAAACAACGCGATTTTGGAATTGGATCACTCGATAGTTTTGATTGCTTTTCTAGTAAAGGTTGTTTTTCTTTATTTTTTACAAACGCCGTTTCTATTTGTTTAGTTTTTATTTTAGAACAAACTTTTTGCTGTTACGTCTCTGGAGTTTTTAGTAATTCATTCGTTTGCTCTTCGCTTTGATGTCGACACTGTTCTGTATCTATTAGGTAGGTATATCAAACAAGGATTTGTAACTCATTCTGAAAGTTTACTGAAATGTATTTCCGTTTTTGTCTTTTATACCATTCTTATTTCCATATTTTGATGTATCGAACACTCATAACGAACAGTCAATCCCCCATTATACTCACAACTAAACAAAAAAAAACTTTTGTTTCTTTATTTGGCTATATCGATTGTAATACTAACTCATCACTAATCGCCTACGTTATTGGATCCAACTTTTACCAAATGTTGTTTTTTTTATTTAACCGCAGACAATCGGTTTTTCAACTTTTTGCTTGACATTGAGGGATGTCTTAGCTAAGTTAGGTACCGTTAAAACCTATTAACATAGTAGCTACTGGATAATATACTTAGCCAAAATTATATACCTAAAATGTTAATAACATAAATTATAGCATAAAGGTAGAAACTATTAACTATTAATGCGATTATACCATTTCGGTAATGGACGGACAGACTCTCAGATTAACTGCCATATCTAGGTTATTGGGTCAGCGCAAACGGCTATTTTGGTGCTCTTGGTAATTTATAATGTATCCGTTTGTCTAGTTGGATGACTTCATTATTGTATAGTTATTTTATAGCTATATCAGTGCGATTGGGAAAATAATGGTGTGAGAAAGGAGCTACAGTAAAATTATAACATTTGAAGCCGAAATTCGAGATGTCTTTAAAATGATTGTATGTTTTTAGTTTGACTAAATTCAGAGCCCGGCTAACAGGTCCCCTGGGCACTGTTAGTCGTTAAAAATTCTCAACTTACACATAAAACACCTCGAACAAAAGTAATCTGTTGAAACTGAACCTCAGGTTTTTCTTCAATGACCACGTACCTGGAAATACAGACTGATTCTTTCTTTTCAATATTATCAAAACATCTATACTAATATTATAAAGAGGTAAAGTTTGTGAGGTTGTAGGGGCTAATCTCTGGATCTACAGAACCAATTTTGAAAATTCTTAAACCAATAGAAAGCCACGTTATTTATGAGTGTCGTAGGCTATACCTATTAATATATGAAAATACTTTTTCGTGGTAATCAGATTCGCAAAGTAAGTCGGAGAAAAAACGGTCGAACAAAATAAAATAGGGATCCCATCCGTGCGAAGTCGGGACGGGCAGCTAGTAGTATATATAATATAAACGATAACTCGCCAATCCGTACCAATAACAACTTAGTTTATCGTTCTACGTAAAATAACTGTATCGATCACAATCCTACGTACAAAATAATAATTCGAAAACTTATCTTAATTATAGTGGGGTACAAAATCAAGTACCGTGTTTACCTACACAAAGAATTAAAGAACGCTTCATTTGACTTAAGCCAGACGAATCCACCATTTTATGTAGACCTCTGATTACGGTTGCTCGGTTAAAAATCAACGTACGTTGTATCTGCCAGGGGTGCGGGTAGGGTTGCCAGGACTTAAAACCGAAAAGCCGGACAGACCACCCAGTTTAACCGATCATTTGGGTTAAAATGCCGGACACCCCAAATTTTTCAGTTTTAATATAACACTGCAATAAAAAAGGTAAATTTGTCTTTTTTATTTTTTACCATAATCTCATCTGAAATTCGAAATTCTAAAAAAATAAACAACAATAAAATTGAATGAACCAGTCTTCTTTATTATGGACAGTGCTAGTCCGCTTGCTTGCGCTGGCGTTACAAGGTGATGTTGAACCAACAGGTTTTTTTTGAATGGTCAAAAAGCCTAAAAGAAGCCGGTCAAGCCAGACACCGTCTAATTTGGCCGGACGCACAACTAACAAGCCTGACGGTGTCCGGGTTTATCCAGACGCCTGACAACGCTAGGTGCAGGTTGTTCCAATGAGATACCGTGGCCCTTGGCACACAGGCTACTGAAGGAACACGGGTGGGTTTTAGTCAGTAAAAGTCTGACACGCCCTCCTGCTCCACCCAGAGCGGTAGAAGTTATTTGATGATTTCCCACCCTCAAAAAAAAGTATGAAATCTTTACATAGTATAAAACAAAGTCGCTTTTCGTGTTTGTACGCTTAGATCTTTGAAACTATGCGACGGATTTTAATGCGGTTTTCATCAATAGATAAGAGTGATTCAAGAAGAAGGGTTATATGTATACCTAGTACACCGACCTCCACGCGCGCGAATCCGCTGGCAAAAGCTAGTGTAATAAATAAATAATAAAATTGGAATTTCTCGGTATACCCTGGCGCTTCCCTCTTAAAATGCTTCCAGCTAAATCTAGCCAACCCTATCCCTATTGTTTCCTCAGACCACAATTTCTAAAGCTACCATTGCTTACCTGAGACCTTGTTTGACTGGAGGCCTTCTTGTTTTCCTTCGATCTGCTTGTATTAACGTATGTTTTGTTTTGTTGCAGGTAAGGGAGGAAGCGGAAATGACGTAGACTATTGGAATCTGTATTGAGTTTAATCGGTTCAATGATCACAGTGAAGGGTATTGAGGTGATGTTTTCTTGGTAAAGAAACGTAAACGGAAATATTTTAGACGGGATTTATGATTTGTGAATCTTTTAGAATCCGAATAAGAAATCACCGAGTAATGAATTCAATAAATCAATTCAATGGGGCGGCAGCATTAAGGCTTCTTCAAACAGCCGCGACGCGACAGCGCGACGCGACACTTGTAGAACAATTTCCATTAATTTTTCATAGAAATTGTTCTACTAGTATCGCGACGCGACCGTCGCGTCGCGCTAGTCTGCACGAGCCTTTATTGAGTGTGCAAGTCACAGTTACTCGCTGTCATTTTATCTGTGAAATTTAGGTAAAACATTGGTCCGACAGCTAAGTATCCATAGGCGTTTCCATAGTCCTATATAACCAGTTCACTTTAGCCACCCAAACCGATAATCCAACATCTTTTAGTGTCCTTGTGCACCTTCACATACTGCGTTCGTATACTGCGAACAGGGATAATCGTCGGTTGGTGCCTCAAACGTCTAACGGACGTCAAGGACATAGTTTCGGCCCCTCGTACGCCTTCCAAAGGTCCGGGATCCCGGTGTACCGATAAATAAAAAAAAAATCACAGTTATTTTTAATATTCTAAATGAGTCCCAAATATTGGAACTAAAGAAACGGAGAGAAAACCAACGTGTCTTGGCATCATTATTGGTCCTTAAGTCCGTGTTTGTATCTTAAAATATTGATCCTTCGATCCATAAATACCTAAGTACGTTAAAATTTTCAATATAAACCTTACGCAGAAATCAATAACACACTACAGGTGAAATGATTCGTAAATTCTGACAAGGCAGGCACCCATTTTTACGTTTCACGCTTCAAGTCTGAGAGCGGTGGAGTGCACCATTTACCGTTCAACTACGGATTATTGCACGCTCGTGTTCAAAACATGTTGTTAGCGTTTACTGTACGACACTGACGACGCTAATGCATTTAACCGAATTTTAATGTATGTGAAGCTCAGCAGGCGAAACCACGTGGTGGAACCTGCTTTGCAACGTGAGCTAGAAGGCAAGGCGAGTACGTACTTATCTTGAGAACTATGGCTTCTTTAACTTAGCATTATCTTCTAACGGTAGAAAATATAATGTAAAGAAAATATTTTGTTAATTTTGTATTTCACTTACATAAAATATAAGATTAAAAGGTGACCTTAGTAATCCTTTTGACCGATTAATGAACCGAGGGTAGAGTTTATCGAATTATTTTGAATGTGTATTTTTTTAATCTGGGTTGTTTGTTTGTATATCGAATCTATATTTTAGGTGTCTCAAAACACTATTCTACCTGCAATTATTTGTGTAAATCCTTTGGTATCAGAGAAATCGTAAAGACTTTGTTATAGGGCATAACAAGACAACCCAAATAAAAACATAGTGTCAAGACATAAGCCCAGAACAATAAAATAACGTTAGCCCAATAAGCTATCAACACAATCTGGGAATCTCAGCATTGAACCAAACCAATATCTAGAATCTACCACATTCTTAATACCTCATTAAATGATGATAAAATCTCTAAAATGGTCTGCAAGGAGACATAAGTGCGCAATCATCTGCCAAAACTGTTACATCCGCAACGTTCGAGCCAAAGTCTGTTGCGTATGGCCTGGATTCAGTTTGAGCACATCATGCTGTACACAGGAAATTAACGAATATATCGGTAATTTCAAAATACTGACAACTATCTCCGACCTCTCAGGGTTACCTTTCTTCCTCCTTAACACAATCCATCTATAATTGCCAGCTTTAGTGTTCTCTTCAACATTTAACTCGACTGCCTTCACATCCAGACTGAACAAACAAATGGGCACGCTCGTTCCATCATATACCTCTTCCATCACTTTCCATCAGGCGTGATCGAGGACAAAAGCAGTCCGTTTCAGCAATAAAAAATCCTGCCCCTTTTCTTGCCGTCTATACTCATGCCCAACACTTTTCTTGTCGCATGATCCTCATTCCTTCTCATCACCCTTAAAAGCAAGAATTCACACGTTCGTTCCATCATAGACCTCATCTACCGCTTTCCATCACGTGTGATCGAGGTCTAGAGCAAGCCCATTCAGCGGAAAAAAAAACCTGCCTCTTTTCTTGTCGCATGATCCTCATTCCTTCTCATCACTGCAAGAATTAAATAAAGAATTACTTCTTGGATTACCAACGACATCAGAATTCAGAACAAAAACTTAAACATCGTCTACATAAACTACCGTCGCGTCCTCGTAATCTGATTCACCCTTTTCCTCAACACTTGCTAGTTGTTTGTTCTAAAGCCTGTCAGGTTCTCAGTAACTGTTAACTTTTTCACTATCTCCTGTTGGTAACCGAGTCTTCACTTACATTTACAACTCATTTTAACTTCCACGGAGCTTGGACCTCGCAGCTTTTTTTCCTTTTCTATGTTCTACTTAAAGATGACTTTTCACAGTGAGCAAAACTGACTATTATGGCTACAAAGAGATATCACATTTTCTTTACGATAAATGAATGCTTGCCCTTTGCTAGAATTTTATTTATTATGTAAACTCGGGTTTGACACATACGACCCAAACAAACCTTAATTCGTTGGTCAGACTCATTTATAACAGTGTTAACACAATTTTATGTGTCCTAAAGTCTAACAATATGCCCTTTCACACAGAGTAACAAACTTGATAGTCTTTATACAACACAGTGCCAAGAGACGAGATGAGACATAGATCTAAGATTTCACGAGTTCTCAAGACAAGTTTATAGTCTTTTATAGCCTTTCTGTCGCTAGTTGTGTGCCACTTTCTCATAGTTTGTTCCTTTGGGGCGAGTTTTTAATTACCGCCTAGATTGCGGCTTGAGGCTTGTACGACCAGAACTGTATTTGCTATAGACAAGTTCTTACTATTTTACGATATTAATGTTTTAGTTAGACCGTTGGACGTGTCTTTGTGGGCTTTAATTGGAAATGTATTTGATATATCGATCTATTCAGTTTTCTTCGAGTGTTTGGCTGAAATATGGTCTTACCAAATCGTATGAATCTAAATTTTTACCGGCTGGTGACCATTAAATCGATTTAGCTGAAAAAGAGTTCTAGTAAACTGGTTCCAAGCACAACTGAAGTTAAGTCAATGAATGAATTACTTCCAATTTTACAGGTCATAGGGGCGGAAATCAGTTACCTAGTTACCTATGTCATTATGCATTATTATCGCCTAAGTGCTATATAATTTTAAAATGTTAACAAGCCCACCATCACTGCAATATCACGACATGTGTCATGAATTTAATCACAACTTCGCGAGAGATACGACAAAATATGTGACACATGTCTTGTCACGATACAGCATCTTTAACTTTGTTTATTTATTTGCATACCGTTAATGACTTACAAATTGCCAAGCAAACATTGAGTCAGTGTGCTCGTAATGAACATCTTTCACGACGGCTCTAGCAATTGTATATCTTTGTAACAAGATTATAAGCATTTGCATACATAACCACGTTTACGTGACGAGAATATTATGAAACTAGTTTCACATCTTGTATATATTTCGCGGTACTGCTCTATATCTACATCGTTATCGCTTTACATGAATTTGTCGCAACTCCGATTTGCTATACCATCTCCTAGAACTCAAAATGACGACGGAACTAGTAATCATACTCAAGACCTCGGTGGCGACCCCTTGACGACCGGTCGGAATTATGTATCTACATACACTGTAACTAGAGCGAAAACATTCCGTGTAATGTAACTGGAAAAAACTACGAAAAGAAGTGAACCTTTTTAGGGTCCCGTGCACATTAGGAATTCGTATAATTCCGTCACGTCCACCCGTCCGTCTGCTAGAGAAATTCTCGTGATGCTTTCCTCGACGATATATGAACGTGCAGGGCGGCAAATGTGGAAGGTGTGAAGGTGAACTACCTTTGAGTTATGAGCTGCACGATATTATTTTGTAAAGGTCTTCGTCTTCCTCTTAGGGTCCTCTTTCTAACTAGAAGTCTTTGAATTACAGCTGCTGGTCTAAGTGGACGTTGAACTAATAATGTCATCATCATCTTCATTCTCCTGCCCTTATCCCTTATTTATTCCCTATTCCCTTATGGATGGGAATCCATTCATTCCCATCCATTTGGAGTCGGCGCAACATGTGTTTTTCTCCCTTTACTTGTCTAGTAGTTGTCCTCTCGGTAGTCACCCCCCTTTCTAACCACATCATCATTCACACAGTCCATCGATTGTTTCTTTGGTCTCCCCCTACTCTTATAGCCATCGACATTCATACTCAAAACTTTCCTTAAGACATTTTCCTCATGCCTCCACATTACATGCCCATACGATGACAACCGATTTGCTCACAAGTTTTCAGTTACCGGCGCCACTTTCAGACTTCCTCTTATATACTCATCACCGTCATAATTATGGCTGTTTGTTGCGAATGTTTCGATAGGATTTCGTCGAAGCGTGGAATAATGGATGTTACTTTCGAATGTAACAATGTTATCCGTTTCGTCGTTTTCATGCATCAACGATTACAGAAAGTACGGGTAAGTATCTACCAGGAAATCTAAGGAAACCATCGTAAAATCGATTGATCATGTACTCTTCCATTCGTTGAAAGCACTTGGCAACCACGGTTCATTGGTTCATTGGTGCTGCAAGGTCCCGCATATGTCAGCGCCGCCAATTTAAACCAATAGCCGCCAATCTGCATCGGATTTCATTTGCATGACCTGACCTACTCGAGTTCAGGGTCGTATTGCCTTTTTGTTATTAATATAAAAACAATTCTATTGGCCATTCTTTGTTTATTGCTTTGGACATATTTATAAATTATTCAGTGTCTATTGAATTAATTTGTTTTGCTTGATAACGGGAGTGCTGTGAAAAAATTGTGATACCTAGCGTTTTGTATCAAGGTTGTTTTAGTTTACCTATTGACAACGCGAAGCTATAAGAAATCGATCGTCTGGTTCCCTCCATTTTCTAGTTGACATTGACAGTTTACATCGAAGTTATTAATGCTTTTGTCATACTTTAGTAATAATCAACTTTCATTGTGTAAATAATAATAGCAGAAAACACAATTTAAGGCTGCGCGTAGACCTAAATAAAACGGATAATTGAGACTACCTAGGCCTTCGCTCAGTCAATGGTACATTGTGTACTTAATTGTATATAATAATAATGTTTCCGACCGTGGCTTCGCCCGCGTGGTATGTTGATAAAAAGTAGCCTATGTTCTTTCAAAATTATTATTATTATTTTATCAAATTCGGTGTAGCCGTTTCGGAGATTAGCCGGCGCAACAAACAGACAGAAACAATTGTTATAATCATATGCAAAAGCTGTTATTTTGACATTACAAACAGACACTTCAATTTAAAAAACACGCAAAGTTTATGTCCAAGAAGATTAATTTCGGTCGCAAACGTTCTTCACTCACAAATTACACATGAGTAGTAAGGTTGCTTGCGGCAGACTGATCAAATGACGAAGAGCCCACTTCAGCTGGGTCAAGTGCAATTTAGCAAAGAAAAAGAGAAATTGAATACTTACCAAAAAGAAAATTATGGGTAACGTCTCTTCGTAAAAGCGATTACGGACTTCTTACAATACAATAATACGTTTTAGGCGTTTTTTTTAAGTCTCATTATAGGAATGAACTCATGTTAACTAATGCCCCGCGGCTCCGCTTGCGACTAAACTACTTTAAAACAGAATCGGCAGGCTTTCGTGTTTTTATATATGTAGATTCTTTTATATTTTGTGAGTGTGAGAACGTTGTAAGCTTTGTAGACTGTAGATTTGTATCGATTTTCTATTTTATTAAGTACTTGGTACTTCCTACCTTACATACCTTTTACCACAGTGTTTTGCAAAAATTGTTAATGAAAAATTATTTTGAAAAGTGCATAGGAAACGACATAATGGAACTGTGCACCTAGTTTCTGACGTTTCATAAGTGCCTATGTAACCTACATAGAAAATAATTTGATTTGTCTCAATATAACAAAGCTACCTTATCTATCCCGCAGCAGGATCTGATGGACGCTGCTGAAAGTGCCAAGCTCGTAGCCAAATTCTGGGCTGACTGTATTTAGATTGCTATCGACATGCTAATAAAACTAAGAAGAAGAAAGCTACCTTTCTAACAATTTAATTGAAAGCGATTCGGTAGTTAGTCGTGAAAACGTACCGCACAGATAGAAATACTAGATTATGCATTCAAGCTAATACGGCATAATTGCACGGGTTCAGGAAATCCTTGTCTAATGAATATACCGCTGAGTCGTTAAATTTATTAAATTGCCTACCAGACATCAGTCAACAAAAATGACCGGTCATTAAGCTCAAACAGTAATTACAAATTAATTTAAAGTCAATTAAAATCCGTTCGCTCTTTGACATGAAATATAAGAATGAGTATAGCCGTCGTCATCGTCAGTCGTCACGCTCCCGAGCTTCTACGTGGCACGAAAACTGAAAGGTGACGAGGTGACGAGATAGGGGTGTCAAAACAAAGACCATCTATTAATGCCTATTTGTCAGACTGATGAGAGACAAAGTAATTCTGCAACGACATTCCTTTTTGGAACAAAGTTCTTTAACGCGGCTCAATGCGATTTTCTCGCTCTCTCTCTCTCGTTGTCAATGATACTTTTCGTAGTTTTCGAGGGTGTTGATGCTAAGAGTGAGTCAAAATGAAGAATGATGACGATGGCGGTTACGTAAAATTTCATACTTTTCATGATGGGTGTCGTTTTTATGGTTTTCGAGGGTGCTAAAGCCGATAATAAGAGCAATATGAAAATCCAAAATTGCGACAACTTGAAATGAAATCTTCTAAAACATATCATATATGGCTCTATTATATTTATACGAGTGTGTGTGCGTACGAGTTTCGTGTAAGGAACTTCGTTCCTGACGGGGATCCCCCACGTTCGTTTTATATACGGAACCTTTTCTATCTAGTAATTGTTGACAGAACAACACTGACCTCCCATGAGTACATCAACAGTGTAATTTGACAACATTATAAAAGCCAATCAAAGACTAACCGTGGACTTTGTTGCCGGCTCTTCTCCATAAGAAATGACCAAGTGTCACCGTGCATACCTTTTGACGTTTCTTAAGTGCCCATGTAGGTTTATGTGAAAAAGGTCATTTGAGATTATCAAGATACACAAGATGTTGTGAGTCAACCTCTTATACATGAAAATCTAGAACTGAGGGATATCCTGGCTCAATAAATTGACTTTACTGTAGACATTCTAACAGCGCGAGCGCCATGTGAGCACTAATTCTACCTTCTGTTCTTTTTTGTGGTGTCGAGCATAAAATTGTACGGAATACTTTACTCGTGAGATGTCGAGCTAATTGGCATCACGGACTTGTCAAATAGGGATGAGCCCGAAAATAACCAGTGGATATTATGGGCAGGACGTGTCTAAGTGACAAGTGAGTTGTCCTAAGTTGGTCCAATTTATTGTGAGTTTATTGTGATGATGGTTTCAGTATTATTCTGTTTATTATATCCAAATTGGAGTTGGCCAACTATGACTTTGGCCAACTAGCCGACTAGCCGACTAGTCGGCTGCAAAATGGCCGACTAATCGGCCGACTAGTCGGCCAAGCCGATCATTGCTTTCGGTTGAGTTCGGGTGACATCGGTAATGTTCATGACTACGCTTTCGGCTCGTAGGCGCGGCGCCCGGCGACCAAGCGGGATCGTCAGGACATGTTTTTATTTGCTTTACATTTATTCTATCATTGTTTAAGTGCGAGCCGGCCTTTCTTCCTATACTATTCTAGATTGCACTGAAAGTAAACTGTAAAACTGATTCTATAATAAAAATAATAACAGTAAAGATTTCAATCACCGTCTCTTAAATTTTTATGCATATTAATACGAGTAAAAAATGGGCCGACTAATTGGCGGTTTTAGCCAACTAGCCACCGGCTAATCGCCGACTACAAATATGGCCGAATAGTCGTCTTTCCCGACTAGTCGGTACATCACTAATCCAAATACAAACTTTGAAGATGGTTTTGATTCTATTTCATTGCGTTGGATCTGAATATATTTCATATTCAAACACTTTTATCCACGCAACCAAATATCAACTTTACAAAATTGTGAATAAAGTTGATTTCAGAATTACTAGAACTCTTGAAAGGTCTAATTGAAGTAGAAGCGCAAACTGAACTCTATGTATGTGTGGTTATTAAAGTTATTTTTTCAGAAACACATTTTGGTTTACATGTTTGGAAACTCAATTGTGAACTCACCGTATTTGTGAATATTTATCTATTTATTCCATATTTGCATGGCTAAATAAATTAGTTTATCAACATCTGGTTTTGAATTTTTTCTGGTTGTTATTGTGTGTCCGGGCATTTTAGTGCATAAATTTTAAATTGAGCACACAATATTTTAAATGAAAACTACTTGCTTAGTGCATGACCTTATGGTCGCTGTTTGTCTACAGCCAACTGTTTTGCTACGTGTCTTTGCCATATAGTCGAGTTTACTTTCGGATCACTACTGTTCGCTATGTTTTGATACAGTCGAGACTGCTTTCGTATTAAAAATTTTAATTCACGCTGTAAAATGAGGGAACTGTAGGGATGCAGGGGTGATTCAACGTTGGACATCCCTTTTCCTCTTTTGTTCCCCTTCCCCCCTGCATCCCTTACCGTAGAGGGAACAAGTACCTAAGTACCTAAATCAGTTAACATTCCATCGTCAATCCATATAATTAAATCCGTTCCGTTCACGCATACAATTCGCTAAATCCCATAATTAGATGCAGCATCTGTTTAATTAAATATAGGAAACGAATCAACGTATCACATTGCTAATTGAACATTGCAAAAACGTACAACGCATCAAAACTTTCATTCTCATTAACGTCTTATTTCATTTATGGACGTAACACTATGAAAATAGAGTTCGAATTGACAATGGCATGAAATGGTTTTATATAATGTTATGAACAGATGATTGAATTCCGTGTATACGTTAATTGGATAAAAGAGTCATTATTGTCGCGTGTTGTCCGTTATTTTGTGTAATTTTGACCTGTATTGTGTGGTGTCATCTATGATAAACGAATAAACAAATACGTAAATAAACGTGGCTAAGTAATAACAGTCGCAAGGATCGATTGATCAGGTTAAGGTACGGTTGTCGAGGTTGTTCCGTGAATGGGTGACCATCTTTACATACCAAGACCCCTCCGTGCCTCGGAAAGCACGTTAAGCCATCCCAGCTGTCATTTGTGGATCTTTAAAATTCGCCAGAAGCCCGAACGTCTGACAACTAGTCTTACCAAGTGGTATGGTACCTGGTAATCGGGTTGTGGAGGTCAGATAGGCAGTCGCTCCATGTAAAATACTGGTATTCAGCTGCATCCGGTTAGACTGGAAAACCCTAAAGGCTTGATAGATGATGATTCTATATACAGTGCTTACCATTATTTTCCTATCCAATAGGTATTAATGGGTCTTTTAAAAGATCAGATTTATGTCTATGGTAAGGAGAGTTAGCGTCTTAGAATGACAAATATAACATACCTCCGCGTTCCGGACTCACAACTTCTAATTATAAAACCTTGTAGTATCAATACAAACACAAATAACTTGCACGTACAGTCAGCCTCGGAAAGATTAACTTTTACATCGACAGGAGAACATTTTTGACTATCTATAACGTGTTTCTTATTATTGTAATAAATGCGTAGATACAATTAAGAGCGGCCAAACCTGTCATAATTCTCATACATACGCTTGGACGTGATTACGTTCTTTCAGATATTTTGAATACACAGGAATCTTGTGGTCGATATAGAATCTAGGTTTCTATATAATTAAAACAACTTTCTTTGAATCGAATTCGCCTGAAAATCAGCTTTTTTTGCACAATTTTTATCTGAACTTCGGCCGTTCATAATGTACTGATACATTGGAAAAGTTAAGATAACATCTCCATAAAACCCTCGAACATGTAATGGAAATTCTGAATGACAAACATTTTTTCAGTAACACGCGAATCGAGACAAAAATTCGCGCTCCAATTTTTGTCTCGATTCTTACTCGCTTGCATTGCGTTGGATGAAACAACAAGCTTTTCAAGCATGCTCGCATTGACGATAGACGGACCGGGAAAGGCCCTCTTAAGTAGCTAAAGTGTAATATATATTGTAGTTGCACATGCTAATAGTATATTCCTACACATGTCTTTTCATGAGTCTACACATACGTATAGTAGATTCAAGAATATTGTAGTCAATTAAATTCATACACATCATTTTGAGGCAAACTGTACGTACTCAGAACAAATATCAGCTGAGAGACCATACAAATATTTGCCCTAATGATGGGAATACGCGACAAAGCTCAGAAGGCACTTCGTTCTGCGTCATTCCGACGTCAGCATCGCATTAAATATTGATTAGGAAAATAGGAATAGAAACTAGAGTAGGGTTACCATTACACGTTACTGAGCAGTTTTCTACAACTACTAATACTTAAAAAAATATTTAAAAACCCCGACAGAAAAAAAGGGATGTTATTAGTAAGTTTAACGAGTGTATATTTCTATATCGTGGCATCGTAGGTATCAAAATTCAAAAGGCTGAACAGATTTTGTTTATTTTTTTTCTGAAAGATATATTTACACTCTCGAATACTCTCTCTTGACTATGTCACAATAATGAATGTATGCTATTGCAGAAAAAACGTCCCCCTACGCTACGGTGCTTTGATCATAATATTACCTACAACTTCTTTTTGCACTTAAAGGGCCAATACATTTTTATTAAACTTTTTAGAGGATTTTTAAAACTTTTTAGAGGATTAATAAATCTTTCGTTTTCCATTTAACCATTTTTTTTAGCCGACTTCAAAAAGGAGGAGGTTCTTTAGTAGCTACGTCCACAGAAATGACAAGGCCGGGAAAAGCTCGGACGAAAGAACATAAAGGCGGAAATGACAAATCCGGACGGATGATAACCCTATCCGCCGCGTATCAATAGTCATAAGTCAAGTAAAGGAAATCTTTGCCACGGGAGATAATGATTTGATTATAATCATTATAACTGCAGCCGCCTATTCACTGTTTCTTGATGTTCTATTTGCGTAGATTCCCCTTATCAGTGAGTTGTGGCAGTAAGCGTCACTCAATGTCAATGTCGTGCTGTTTGTTTGCGGTAATCTTGGAAGATACTGCATGGTTTTAATACCCATGTAGTTTTTACCCGACTACGGCGAAGCAAAAAGGAGACGTGACGATATGATAACGTTCATTATCCATTTCACTTTGACACTATTGACAGGTCCGGACCTGACATCTTAGTGCTGCTACCTAGTTAACGCCATTTCAGAAAACCCTCATTGTCTACATACGGCACCTTTGCCGTAGAGAAAAATAGAATAGAATATTTAAAAGGTTGACGTTACTATTGCGGGCAGCCCGTGCAATTAAGATTAATAAGTGCTAAACTATTATACCAAACACGTCTCTCATGTTTAGATTATTCACGAAAGCTCTTCATGTGGTACGCTAGGTACATTTAGTCAATAGAAGTCAATATAAATCTACATCTGTTAAGCAATTCCATAATGAAAACATAAAGACCAGATGCTAACATTAATTTCTAGTCTGTCTCCATTTACGTCGTGTCTGCCCGGAGGCGCGGGCGCATGATTTGTGGCTTACCTTTCTCTTATTGTTGCCATGGTTACGGCGTTGTAGACTCGTGAAAGTTCTCGATGTAGTAACCTGCTCGAAGTATTCGGAACGGTTTTTGTTCGAAATAGATTTCCATACTGTTCGTAGAAGAAGGAATAAGGCGATTGCTTGTTGGTGCGTGCAAATTGTAGTCTATGGCAGTTGCACGTACTTACATTTCAAATGTGAGAGTAACTTGTATATTAAAAAAAACGATGGCAATCGATATTGCGGCAGGCCCGGACGTAGATGGCGCGCTGAGCTGGACACCTTTAATAAAGATTGGTCTTTGGCAGCTATGGATAGAGAGAGGTGGAAAGAGAGCAAGGAGTACATGAATATGTAATAACAGCACCTACGTAAACAAACATTCCACGCTTCAAGTAATTCGTACTTTAAAACAATCGTATTGTACACGTGTCAACTACACAGTAAATGACGTCGCAAAACACGTCATAGCTAATATTATTATTTAAGGTCAGTCAGAAAGTTTGAATTTTGCGCATCCACCTTTACATTATACGCTCTGGCAACCCAACCATACTACGTCACATAACTCGCCATTTCACACCAATAAAGAGTTCAACACCAAAAGTATTTCACCCAGAGGATTCCTCGCACCAATTCACTTCAAGTAAAAAGATGGGACAGCTCCAACTTTCTGGAATTAAAATTTTTCCTCATTTATTTTGGGTTCGAAAAATGTTAAAATTCAGTTGAATTTGTCACTTTACATACTTCTGAAGTTAGTTATGTTCATGATAAGATGTATAGGTCAGATTCAGCAACTTTCACATGGCCAGTAAAAAGGCAATCAGTATTCCTAGCGTACAACGATAAGACGAGACGGAACTTTAAAGTACTAAGATGTTTATTTGTAGTTCGTAATGCAGCGACAGTCTGGGACAAGCAAATAGCTAGATTGGATCTTGGGGTGGTAAACACAGACGTCTAGTGCGAGCAACGGTCCCTCGTTTACTAATGAAAAATCTCGAATGCCATCCTCTTTGACTTTTGCATTCGAAAATTGAATTTAGTGATAAACCTCGTTTAAAGATGTTTGAACTAACGATTAGGACGAACGTTTATTTTAAGCGCGTTTCGGACGTGCGAAATGATTTTGGAATTTAATTTAATATGTTTTTGCAGTGGTGTTGCTGTCGAGAATTTGAAATTCTTGGCGTGAGATGAAAATAGCAACGCCCTCAATCACCAAGAATTCTCGAATTCATTCAAATTCTATATTTTTATGGAACTCTATACGGGGTAAGTTATTATCCAGTGAGCAAACTGTAACCATGAATTCAGCATATCATTCTAGACCCACCCCCCAACGCAAAAAAATTTCCTCGGTAATACCACAAAAAATCAGCTGTTCCATACATTTTGACCGCGTAGGTATTGCACTTTTCTATGAAACAGATGTTTTTTTTTGTAAAACCGACGTAAAATTTCTGTGCTAGGGGGTCTTAGAATGATATGCTGAGATTTATGGTTACAGTTTGCGCACTGGATAAAAACTTATCCTGTATTTGTTTATAACTCAAAAATGAATACCTTTCACGATAACAGCGTTTTGTAAACGAATACTTTAATAAAGAGAAAAGATTATATAAAAGATTATATTAAAGCCTTTTATAAAAATATAGTCGTCTACATACTAAATTAGTAAAAAAAAAACCAAACTTTTTGTATGTTTGTTTGTTACGCTTTCCCGCCAAGATGGCTGAACGTCTTTAGATGGAATTTGGCACATGGGTAGACCATGACCTGAATTAAAACTTAGGATATTTTTATCACGATATTCCCAAGATATCGAGAATTATGCGGGTGAAAACGCGGGGCGCAGATAGTCATTTATAAAGTGTTTAGTATTTATTAGCTGCTATTGTTGCCAAACCAGTACTTGAAACAATTGGTCATAAACATAAAGGGTTAAATATTGACAACAGAGCACTAGTTAGTAGTTTAGTGTCAGTTTGCCAGCTCATCGTTTATATTCTAAATCTAGTTCAATATGAACCATTTCTCTAGGTCAAATTTCAGGACTTTGCTGTTTATAAATTACTCCAAATGCAAACAAAACAGCTAAAAATTTTATGACAAAAATGGTATGTCTTTGCAGAGCGAGTGTAACAACGGTCTGAGGCAATTAAAACAAGCATTAACTACATGGAGCAATCCACTAAATCTCTCGACTATAAACTACCCCACTTCTCATCAAACAAACTCCCATCAAACATTAAATCTACCCACAAAAACGGTAATGAATTCAGACAACAGAACTGTAATCAAGGAAATCCTGGGACAACAAATGTGCTTCCACTAACACATGGTGTGATAATCTATCTATCCAGTACAACCACGGAGTAGATAACTGCACAGAAGGCCGACACCATGCAATAATAGAAAGCGCCGGCACACATGTACGCGTAGGTACAGCGGTCTCAAACTATATACCTTTGCAAATGTCCTGCAGATCTGGTAGCGTCTCGTGACGGGTCGTTAAGCTCCCTAAAATATGGTTGAGCTTCATGATGACTGATGTAATGCCGTCTATTGGGACAGATCAGCTCAAAGCGGTAATGGCCCTTACGTCAAAATCGTTATTCCAGACATGGCTCTGCATTATTGGACTTACATAACATGTAGTAATATAATTTTCGGACTTAAAAAAAGACCATGACCTCTGAACTTGTTTCGGCATTTCTTCTCAGGCATCAGTGGGCTAGGAACATCGAGCGGTATAGTTTTAAAATAATGACCAACAAAATATTGACTTGTAAAAGTGACATAAAAGATCCACTTCATAAAAGAAACATTTCAAAATGCCAATTGCGAGTGCATACGTGTTACGCATGTCGTTAGTATGCATGAGTTTTCGCTCAGTGTCGGCCTTCTGGCTGTACTTATTTAGTTTGTGCCAGTACTGTGTTAAGTATTTAGATTGCTTCCCGATCCTCAACGTGGAATTCGTCCACTCCAATGAATTCGTTAGCGGTCCCCTCTGTGACCACTCGTAAATTAATTACTTTAAGTAAAAGGCAGCATGTTGGAATCTTTTAGGAAAATTCTAGATCAACATTTTTTTTAAATGTTTTTACGTTTTATTGAACTTAAGAAAATTTTCTATTGGAATGCGGTTTTACGAATTCAAGTTATTTTTAAAGGTAACCTCTGCCTTCTTATTACGTTTTTTAGACATTCTCCAGTCTCCGAAATTGATATTAAAGATTTCTTTAGAGTCGAAAGGTCAATAGCACCTGGGTCCGTCTGATCTCTGTCTCCGCAAAATACTTCAATATCGTGTGTGACATTGGCCCAAAAATACAATCTAACCGAGATTTCATGCAATATAACCTTTATATCTAAAATGTATTTTTGTGACTGAAACATCTAGAACATCTGCTATTTATCTTTTTCAACCTAAAAAATAACTTTCTAAAAATATATTCTGGAAATTCGATTTGAAGCCAACATTTTTGCCTACATTTGGTGATTTGGGCCTTTGTATTGGAAAATTCATCAAAAATATTTGTGTCTATAGTTTATTTAGTCAGGATTAGGAATATATGTATAAATAAACTTACAGTTTAAATTATTATATTAAATGTACGAATACATTTTTTTCGAAGTAAGACCTCAAAGGTTTCTTATGCTAGTTAACGGGTTTTGCAACAAAACCAATTAGTAATGTTGCTTGTAATTTATTTACATTAAAATTGTAATATTTAAACGAAATATTCATATCAAGAGAACGAATTTTTCGTTATTAAAACTTAATTTATATGTGAATGTCAAAACGGGGCATTCTGTCTGTAAGTTGACTTTGGACATTTTTAGCTCATTACCATTCTAAAACGCAAAATTCAAAAGGTATTTTTCTAACTATCAACTAGTTAGCCTATTGCTCGTACGATGTATTAGGCCACTTGAAAGATAACTTTCGCCACTTACCTATCAACTAAACGCTTTACCTCCTTGCTTTATAGTTCCAAGCAAAACATTTCGCCTTAACAGAAAAAGAAGGTTTTAATCAACAAAGGCTCGTTTCAGCAAAGGAAGAGTCACTTAAAGGCTCCTCTTTTATTTACATAAGTAATTTGCCTCGCCAAACGATTTCGTAATCACGACGTTTTAAAACGGAGTTACGTCACTCTCGTTTGGTTTAATTAACACAACTAATTAAGAACTAAGTAGTATAGTTGTGTGTTGAAGTTATTAACACACAAAGTTATGGTTCTGATAATTAATTGTATTTTAAACTGTGATCTTATTTGTGATAGGTATTTTAGAAGATGATTATAAGTATACCTATACAATAACAATTTATATGATCATCTACAATTAGTTACAAAGAAACTACAATTAGTTTCTCTATCTGTATCTTATCGTATTTTAACTTCCTTACAGTTTGTTATCAATCTTCGAATTAAAACGTATTGAAACGTTACTAAAATAATCGAAAATTACATTGATTTGACGACGATCAGATTATTCATATTCCATCCTTACTTCCTAAGTGAAAGATTCCGTCGAAAATGGTCGTAAGCCATATCTGGCTTATTAGCTGTTGCCATCAATACTTGTTAGTCTTTATCTCTCCATTCATACAGATTGATTGGTTTTATCCATAAACGTATTTTTCAAGTTTCTTCTTACGTAGCGAAAGTTCTCGGACTTTGGTTTGATCTATGTGTTAAATTGTCCCGTTATTTCGTCTTTTATTTTGTATGGCCACGGAGTATGACTGAATGGAGAGCTTCTGTACGGAAGATGTCTCACGGACAAGCACTGCATATTTTCCTATGCGGGCAGGGTAGGCTCTGACAAAATTGTAATTCTTGCCGTACTGCCGATATCGACTAATATTTGGCTGCAAATGCTACGTGACTCAGGCGTTAGCCTAGTCACATACTTATCTTGCAAAGCGCAAAGCGGCCCTTTCGATCTGCAATAAACCGCCGCCATTTGGGGTGATTGGGTTGCCTTGCATGTTATTTTGAATTGTCTCATGTCTTGAGGATTTACCCAATACCCAAATCACGACGCGATGGCGATCATCTAATGGTAATGTGATACACTTTTCAATACTATCGCGTTTTTCACTAGCCATGCGTCATTATCAGTGAGCACTCCATTCTCATTTCCTCATCCGCACATGCACCCACAATCCTACATACCTACAAACTTTAATAGGTATACTCGAAAACAAAGAGTAGGCGTCCAACATTTCTAATTTAAGTTAGTTGTTCCACAAGGTCAGCGCTGGTCAAGAAAAGTAGTTTGTAGTGACTCAACTTTTCGTCTTTAACGTGTTGCTCAAGTTAATTGAGTGAATTGAATTGAATCGGACTATTATAGACAATGTATGTAATAATACATACATGGTAGATTTTAGATTGTAGCTTTATTTCGAGAATGTCACTCTAATATCATCATTCGGTTTATACGAGAATATCAACGAAATCCTGACTCGACCACGACCTAAATCGATGATCCTATTTCATCGATACAGGTACCAGGGATTAAGGTATCCTTGCACAATATTATTATAATCTCCGCAGCTACCAAAGCATAAAGAGCATAAATCCATTGACGTTCCATCCGGATTTTGCATCGAGCATCAAATTCATCCCATTATTAGCAATCCTCATTCGGGCTGACCACTCACAATATTGCATAATGACTAGATTTGCGAGCTGTTATGACAAAACTAACACGATTTCTCGGAGGGTATTAAAAAAGAGTATTACGTTTACGGGTAAAGCAAATATTTAAATTCAATGGGTTCTTTTGATTTAGGTGAAATATTTACTACTTTTAAGAGATTTTAAAATGGCACGGAGAGACCACCCATTCATGCTAGAATGTCTAAGTAACACGAGCACCAATGATTATAGTTCCGCAATTTTTTTTTTTTTGATAAATCATCTGACCTGCTGGCTCAAAGGCTGGGTTGTCTAACCCATTTTCAGATATTTTTATTTCACAACAAATCTATCCGTCGCTCAACCAACATGCTGCGTATTAAATAACAGTGTATGTATACGGGATTTTATAAAATGAAGTTTGGCAACAGTGGCAACCCTACTACAGACCGTTAGCTCCGACACAGTCTGCCAAATGAAATTGACAATTGAAAACATTAATTGTCAAACATTATTTGTTCACTATTTTAACTATTGCAATTATGCAATGTATACCCATTACGCTAATTCAATTCAATGTTCATTGATTCTGGATTGCAACACAAATTGATATTTATTTAATGGTTTGTTTAACCTTTAAATTAATTATTAATGGATTTCAATTGTAAATTAGTGCATTTATGACGTATTGGTGCCAGGGTTTGTGTTTACAAATCGAGACATGCAAGAGCAATCCTCAAAATTATGCACAGTTTTGAAACCATAAACGTGGCCAGAAAATTTTGACGGTGACATTGACAACTGAAATTAATTAGATCGTGAGTTTTACAGTAGAGTGTTTGGAAGGTTTTGATAGAAAAGTACACAGTATAGGATATACATATTAACCCTTGAATCGAGAATCTAAAATCCAAGGCATACAGAAAAAACTTCAACCAAAAACTTTTTCAAACATGACGCAAATCTCAACAGAAAATATGACGGCATCTACTGATTTATGTTCCACGCTTCCACCCCACAAATACCCCAGAGCTCAATATTATAATGAAACAGTACATAGTCTGTTTGGCGCGTCGCTACCCCGGGGCGATTTATCGTTCGCTACACTGTAATTAAATTCACCTACTGGTGGGGGACCGGACGGTCGGCGAAATGTCCTGGATCGAGGGATGAAGCGGCGTTTATATTTTTGAGTCATAGTTTTTGACGTATGATGCATACACGATTAAGACGTGCCTTTGGTTTAACTTCAAGTGCAGTTAAGAAAAGAGTTTATAAAGAACTTTTAGGAAAACATATTTCATTAAATGATTTAATTCACATTGGATATGGCTGACGAAATGTTTATAGATGGAGAGGATGACGCAATGATCATGTCGTGTGGAAAAAATGAGAACTAAACAAGTTGGATGGCTACAAGAAAATAGGAAAGGACTAAAGATACGGCAGATGTGTAGTGCAAAGGATAACATTGCCAGAAAAGGTGTGAATACTGACGTCACAGCTGATACAGATATATCGAAGAAAAATAATACGATATGCTGCGCCGCCCATAACCAAAACGTGGATAAAGACCGAAGGATAATGACGATGATGATGATTTTGATGCAAGGTACAATTAACCAAATGGTGTTAAGCTTAAGACTGGTTTAAAATCTAGAGGTGCCTTTGGATTAAGATTAGGTGCGGTCTGAAGCAGGTGCAGTAAGTTAAGAGGTTATTAAAGTTTTAATGAACTAGACAGCGTTGGTTCGGATTGAAAGGTAAAAGATCTTTGATGATCTTAGTTTTCGTTAAGATAAAAGCTACTGACATTGCTAACAAGCTCGATTATGACGATAGTCTTCAGTATCCCAGGTCTTAGTATTTGGAATAGCACACTAAAGTCCTAGTATTTACTCAAGAGTCCTGTCACTATTTGAACCAGAATTTTGTGGCCAAAACGTCGTTGATTGTATTTGGTCTCTGAAGTTCGTGATACTATAAATACGATACCAATACGATAAAAGCTTGGAGCTGAGTGTGCCTGGCTGACGATGACACTAATTAATATTGATGTTTTCTATCGTGTCAGCAAAGTCTGCTGTCGAAAATTAGATACTGCTAGATTTCTGTTTTAGGTATAGCTGAATAGGTAGTTTCAAAAGTGGCCATCGAAGATAGAGTGCTTATATGACAAAGACAATACTAAGTTTTTACTCGTTAGTATTTTGCGGTACAAACAAGCAATAACTTGCGTACCTACTTTCTGATTAATATTAAAAACTTTCTATAAATAGTATTGTATTCTCGTAAAAGAACCTCTCCCGGTTTCACTAAAACTAAAGCTCATGGACATGTGTATTCTTCCCACCCTCCTCACCTACGGAGCGTAAACATGGTCTCCTACAATGCGTCAGTAGTCCGCGCTTGGAGTCTGCCAACGGGCTCTGGAACCAAGTATACTAGGTATCAAATTCACAGACCACATTATGTACTCTATACTTCCTTTCAAAACACAAATAGCGGACGCTGGCCACGCAGCTGCTGGACTAAAGTGGAACTGGGCTGGCCACTTCTGTCGCATTTTGGAGCAGCAATACGCAAAAACCATCACTCAGTGGATTCCAAATCTCAGGAAACAACTACGCGGAAGGTCCAATTAGAGATGGTGGGATGAGCTGGACTCCTTATTAAAGGGTATCGCAGTAGACCGAAAATGTTTAAAGAGGGAAGTGAGGCCTTTGCCCTGCATTGGGAAAACACAGGCTTATAATAATACAGTAAATAGTATTGCAGTTCGTCTGGTTGATTAGATTCGACTCCTAAAATAAAAATATAAAAGCTTTCAATGCTTTTCAGTCTTTCAACACACGTTGTTCCACTCTCTTAAATCTTGATCGAGTTACGTCGTGCTCAGACGTCGCCACTGAAATGTTATTGTCGTGTTATCGTAGCCACGTCGCGTCGCCAGTGTCCAGTAGACCGTGCAGTCTACACTCGAGTCCAACCACCCTTTCAATATCGTCTCGTCCATATATGACACTTTTACACACGCTTCGAATACCTCTGTTGAAAATAAACGCATCAGAAAATCGATTTTCAATCTTGTTATGCTAGGTATGCCAATATTCCATGTTTTGATTAAGCTACATACATGCAATTTTGCTAATGGATAGTGAACCGTGTAAAATTTTATGAGCAAAATTGCATTTTACTTTGGGAATGAAATTTTTCAGCGTTTTATTAGATTTTTCGTTTACTGGTACTGATATTCGTTTTTTTATTGGTGTACGCTTTTTATTTTGGTGAAAGCTTTCAATAATAAATAAATGATAAATGATTTTATTTCTGTAAGTAGGTTTGCACAAACACTTTTAAGCGTCAATCATATTTAAAAAACTAGATGAGGTCGGCTTTTCCTATCTGACTACTTTTAGAAGACCGTAACAAACTCAAGAGGTCTCTTTTGAAGTCTAGACATGATCATGTGAAGACCATGTAGAGATTGTTGTTTGAAATGGTATTTTGAGGATATTAGTGAAATTCTTTAAACTTCGTTGCAGTTATGTTGGGTGTTTGTTCATATACAATATGTAACAAAAACCCTGTTGTTCCTTTTAGGGACGTATACACTTACCCACAAGCACAACATTTACGAAGTTATAATTTAAAAAATAAGCATTGGCTAGTCGAGAGTTCAACATCAAATAACTATTAAAATCGACATATTCAAAAAAATGTTAACAGTATCTGATTTTACAAGTATCCTTATTTCGCACAATAGACTACGAGCTTGGCGGCTTTCTTTGATTTAATCAAAATCAGTTAAACATTACAAATATTCATAATTAAATATTCATTTTAATTATTTTTGTTAAACAGTTTTTATAAATGACATGCTTTATTACGTATGTATACCGATTCTGAAAACGTGGGTAGAAGGAACAACAGGGTTTTTGTTACATATTGTATACAGGATAAGTTTTTATCCAGTGCGTAATCTGTAACCATGAATTCAGCATATCAGCTGTTTCATAGAAAAGTGCAATATACAGTACAACAGTTGATTTTTTTGTATAACCGACTAAAAATTTCTACGCTGGGGGATCTAGAATTATGTGCTGAATTCATGGTTACAATTAGCGCACTGGATAAAAACTTACCCTGTATAAGTTTCGTGTCCGTAAAATACACGCACACACGATCAAGGAGAATGATGTAGGAGAAACCCTAGCGTGGAAACAAGAATCAGCAAGTCCTTATCTTTTCTCTCAAATCGCATCAAGAAAGTTCGCTCAACTCCACCGTGTTCGCACAAAGTCGTGTCCAGACGTGGCCACAGTAACGTCGCTGCGTTATCGCCGCGCTGTTCAGTGAGCTCAGTACTCCGGAACCCGTCGCCGGTCACTGTCCTGTTACTATGTGCAACTTGGCACAAATAGGTAGGCAGAGGCACGTGAAACCGTGCCTCTGCCTACCGGACTATTGAAAGGAAAAGTTAATGGGACGAGATCTTTATGCGTTTTCCATGATGTCACAAATGAGCAAACCTTTATTGTATGGCTATAGCTGAAATAATATGTTATCTAATAGAGATATACTTACCAAAAAAGAGAGGCGAATTGAACCTCCTAATTTCAGTCAAGTTAAGCCATTTGTTAAGTATCTACAACTACTCTACAATAACTAGGAGGTTTATTTAGCTTCCACAGTGTAGTCAGCGTCCTTTCACATCACATACACACACACACACACACTCTACGCATACATTCTTTCGTAAGTTACTCCCAAGTCACTGCTATATATGTACATGGCAATCTTATAAATGTTTAAAACCTTAAACAGGGCAACTAAAATGGTCACAATTTATTACGGGGATCAAATGTAATCCGAGATACAGGTTTACTTACCATCTAGTTCGGATGCAGATAGTCCCAATATTACAAACTTTAGGCCATTACTTAGTGTATATTTTAATTGTTAAATTTTGTAATACGTGTTCTTATTTCAGTGAATAAAATGTTTGTTTATTGGAACGAAGTTCCTCGTCGCGCGTTGCGAAAGGAGACTAGACGGAAAAAATTAAGACCCAAAGTTGTAACGACACTTTTTGCTACATTGTTGTAAGCCGTGCGGCGTGCGCGTGTTTCTCTGCAGACCGAGACACAGACAGAGTGCATATATATATATACATGTGTGTGTGTGTGTATGTATATGTACAATTTTTTAAATTTTATTACAATTCCTTCACTAATTAATCGAAAGGAACTTCGTTCCATCCGGGTGTCCCTTGACATCTCTCAAGTTTTTATTATTATTATTTCATTCTCACGCTGATTCGATCTATAAACTCCGAAACACGTACTAAGACCATCAACACAGTGCATTCATATACACAGACAGAACATGTTACCGTCTACCAGTTCAACGGACATAACAGTAGTCGCTACGAGCCTACGACTGTACAAAGTAAGACCCGGGAAGTGAACCGAAAACAATGTCCTCGCATGCTGCCACTGATGGGACAGTTAGAAAGTTTTGCGCGTTTTATCTATACTTGTTCGAAACGCTTACATTTTGTGCTGTAGAACTTGTATATGTTTATGTAAGTTTGAATAGTGTATTTTTGTCGATATACAATAGAATTGAAAACCTACCTGCAGGCCTAGCACGAGCACCGATTTGTCGACAAAAGAATAGACATGACTATTAATTAAATGATGTACAATAGGAGAAGATAGCTATGTTTTTCTATTAATTATCATAGTTATCCGTTTTAAACGAATCATGATTTTGTAGATAATCGTTCTTTGTGGCCGTCGAGTAGAAAGTTTGTGGTGAGTGTGATTTTGACAGTTTGGGAAGAAATATTTTTCTGAAATAATCTAAATATAAAAGGACCTATACAAAGATCGTTAGAAATGAAAGACAAAATGACAGATTGTAGTACGATATCTACGATGCGATGTCAGAAATGGAGAAACGAAATGTGCCTTTGTATAGAAAAAGCACTGTTATTCTTCGTAGAAATAGAAAGCGTCATGCTAAGCCTCCTGGACTGATCTCTTTATTAGCATTTCTCAGCTGTTGAATGTAAAAGAGCTTGTTTCAGTAGACATGTAAAGCATAATCAGCCTGTAAAGTTCCCACTGCTGGGACACAGGCTCTTCTCTCTTCGAGAGGGAGTGGGCTGTATTGTGATCTACCACGCGGGCCCAGTTCGGGTTGGTGGATGTCACATGTCTTCAACGTTGACAAGCCGGTTTCCTCGCGATGTTTCTTTCACCGTTTTAAGAGAACTGCTGATGAGATCAAATACACAAAGTAAAGTGCCTTCCTAGGTTTACACTCACGATCTACACAACTCGTAAGTCAGGGCCGATTACACTGGGCCACTGCTCTCTCCGATGTCATGTAATAGCCGCAAATAATTCCGAAAGATTGATCATGTCAACTGTTTTTAAGGACAAAATATCCTGTCTTCAGTCTACTTATGAAGTGAAAATAATGAGGTATTCCACTCAGGGCACAGATTTGAACGGCATGTGCTTGAACGTTACTGAAACAAAATTTCGTAACGTACCGTTCAGTGGAACAGTTTATTAATATCGTTTCCTATTGAATTCGAAAACAATCCGTTACTTTTGTGCAGTAAAGTATTCGAGATACTCTAGTTCTGAAAAAAAAGATAATACCGCTCTGCTTTGTGGCGAGTAGCACGCAAGGATTCCCTTTGTCCTAGATTAGTTATTTGCATGCGTTTGTTTCAGACTGAAACCGTTTCTCTTTTTACACATAACAAAGGCTTACTTACATGTCACTTCCATTGTTTAAATGCGTCTAGTCTTTATAATTTACTAAACAACCAAGGTAAAGATTGTGGTGGGTGTGAATCTGCAAATATAGTCAATACCTACTATACACCGTGATATTTTAGTCGTCTTACAACGGCAGCCCACTTCATGTATCCAATGACTACTAAACATTTATAAAAAAACTTTTTCAAAAAAAAAAAAACAATCGACTTCCAAAAAAACACTAATAAGTGAAAAATAACTTTAATTTCGGAAGGCGGTGACTTTGGATTTGTATTTTAATTTTTTGTCACTGCCTTCCGAAATCAAAGTTATTTTTCACTTATTAGGGTTTTTTCTGGAAGTCGGTTGTTTTTTTTTTTAAGTTTTTAGTGGTTCACATGTACTTACCCCTTCACAGCGTCCCGGCGTGTTGTTATTTCTGAACTGATGTAAACAATATACAGACATGAGATTTCAGCAATTCCAGTCCATTTGCTATCATTTATTGAGGAGTTCCGTTGCCTATCTCCGATGTTCTTCATCAGATCTTCACCAAATTGAAATGGGACCACTCCGAGAAAGTACTCTTCCAACAACAATTTTTTTGGACATATGAATAATAATTTAAAAAAATATATCATTCACTAAGACGCATGATGTAGTTTTGAAAACCCTGTTATGGAGATAGAATGAATGATGTAATCTAGGTAATGGTATTATGGTAGGTAGGTAGAAATCTTCTACCCGTTTGATACGTAAACATTATTAACAGGGAGGTTGTTTCATCATCGTTGTATAATTTCTATCACATTCACATTAGTTCTATTAATTTTCTATAAGTCCGATGTTAATTGTTTGATGCACCGGGCGACGTCATTACGTCAAAGCCGGTTGTCGCTGAAAACCAGCGCTGGGGCTCTGTCTTGCATAGAGTTGCAGCAAAATGCTGAGCGATAGCCGTTTTGTGTGGATGTGACGCATGTTTCCCTCAATCTTTTTTTTTATTATTTTTTGTGTGTTCCTGGTTTTTGCGTCATGTTTACCGCAAATAAACGTTTTTTCTTTCTTTCTTTCTTCTTTCATCATTCTACAGCATTATTTATTTTTCTTAGTACCTATTATCTTAATTAATGGTAACATGTTTTTAATCGCGCCTGTAGGTGTTTTTTTGTCGAATACATTGAGTGGACTACCTTTGTAAGACGACTAAAATGTCAGGTGTATATATCATGGTTAGTTGTTACGGGACGTCAGAAGCCCAAAAATCTGACTGCCACTCGTACCAAGAGGTATTGTATTATCCAGTAACTGGGTTGTGGAGGGCATCTAGGAAGTCGCTCCATGTAAAATACTGGTATTCAGCTACATCCGGTTAGACAGGCAGCCGACCACAACATGTCTAGAAAAGGCTAGGCAGGTGATGCTCTATTCAATATAAGATATTTTTTTTACCAGTGCGTAAACTGTAACCATAAATTCAGCATATGATTCTAGAGCGCAATTTTTCATCAGTTATACAAAAACAAAATCAGCTGTTTCATAGAAAAGTGCAATACCTACGAAGTCAAAATGCAAGTATCCGCAAAATTTTTTTTGAAAACCGACTATAAATAGAAATTAATAGTCGGTTTTCAAAAAAAAACGTAGAAACGCTATCAAGCTCTAAAATCATATGCTGAATTCAAAGTTAAGTTTGCGCACTAGTTAAAATTTTTATCCTTCATATATTGATTGCCTTCCACAATGTGAACTTAGGTGGACAACTACATGATTATTATGGCCCTGCTTTGCTGTGCTCGACAATATATCTACGTAACTCGGGAAGTGATCGATTTTCTGTTCTGTTTGTTAAACCAAGTTCGCAAGGACTCAAAAATATCGCGGCGGAATTTTATCGGGCACTGGATTTTTAACTCGCGGTGTTGAACCGACCATTGAGAATCCAACAGAGTGCATCCCAGCTCTTCGAAAAAACACACTGTTCGATTCTCAAATCTCGGCGCTAAGCAGTGTGATGAAGATTCAGTGCGCAAAAAAATCCTGCCACGATATTTTTACGTCTGCGTGGTCGTCTACTACGACTAAAGCAGTGAGTCAGGAACTCGGGAATTTTTCGTTCTTTATCTAATACTTTTAAACGAGCAATTCTTGTATTATGTATACATTAATCTGAATCTCGGAAACGGTTCCAACGATTTTCATGAAAGTTAGTATGCAGGGGGATTCGGGGGCGATAAATCAATGTAACTAGGTTTCATTTTTAGAAAACGTCAAACCAAAAATAAATACGAGATATTGTTTGTTATATATGATTCAATTAGAGTTTCTGCAGTAAAACACTCTTTATTACAACAACTGAAATAGCCTTATCTCCTAGCTTCCTCAGCACCCTAAATCGACTATGCAAATAATATCACTATAGTTTATGAGTCGGTAACCTACCTGTGCTGTATCTTGTATCAACATCAACATGCATCATGTGCGCGAATATATCATCAGGCTGGTTAGATAAGCCCGGTGGGCGCCAACCTAATCTATGTCCTGTGCGCGGTTGATAGCTGTACATGTGCCTTATTTTAATAATATCAAAAGACAGAGAGAGAATAAGACAGCTTACGTGGTTTTCGAGAGTGCTGAAGCCGATAGTGAGGTCAAAATGGAGATCCAAGATGATGATGTTTAAATTTATCATTATGCGCAACGTTTTCGTGGTTTTTGAGGGTGCTGAAGCCAATAGTGAGACCAAAGTAATGTTTGAGTATTTTAAACATACAGTACCTAAACGACGTTACATTCGGAGTACTTCGTTCCTGTCGGGGTACCCCCGACCCCACACGTTTTTTTTTTTTTAATAAGCGGCCTCTGTCCATATCGGTATTTAACATTATATCCTCTGTGATAAATTACGACGTGTGCAATTTACCAGCGATTTATATGTAATCAAATAATGCTTGATTTGACTAGACATAAATTAATCTTCATTTATATATATACAGTCCACTTGTGTATGTTATGTAATGACAATGAAACAAAAAGTAAGTTCAAACCCGACTACTGAAAAATTGTGCTCTAAAAAGTATGAAACAAGAATATATTCCCATCTGAAAGCAGTGGTCGTATGCCATTTTGCCCTAAACCTTATCATCGCTTTATTACTGTTAGAATGTATTGTTAACGCGCTTGTTTGATCGCCGTAGTCGAGTAAAAATAACAAAGCATAAATCTTTTTTCAAAATGCTGTCTCTCTACAAATAAAAACATGATTTTTCATCTAAAAATAAATATTTTAGGCATTGCCTCAGCGACAACAAAGTGTTAGTCCAACGAGAAAGCCTTTCAATGCCTCAGCGAGGCAGGGCGAGTCGAGGCGAGGCGAGCCGAATGGTAGCGAGGCGTAAAAATGACATTAGCACGTGGTTCATTGTCCGCGACCGCTCACCGTGAACAGTCGGCACCGAGATAAAGTTGTCAACTTTCAATGTGACACTTTTGCAGGTGCACGCTATAAGCAAAAGACTGAAAAACTAATGATAAATTATTTTAGTTCTGTAAGTAGGTTTGTAAAAAAACACTTTTACACGTCAATCATATTTTTAAAACTAGATGAGGTCGGCGTTTCCTATCCGACTACTCTGAGAAAAAAGGCCGAAACAACCTCGGAGGTCACAGTCTCCTTTAAAGTCCAGACATAATCTTGGTCAGATCATGTGAAAACCATGTAGATTGGTGTCTGAAATGGTCTTTTGAGGAAAGAACCACACTAGAGTGGACCCGGCCCGGTCATTAATCGTGCAGCTCAACTCAGAACTTTATTTCAGTAGGTTGTTTCTGGCTAGAGGAGGAATAAAAGGAAAATGCTCATTTTGTATCCAGTTTCCTTCCTCCTTCCTATCCTTGACATATTTTCACCCTCTGTGTACACACAGAAGGTGCGTGTACACATACATATGACTGGATCGCTTCTGATAAATGAGCTGACAGATTTTGACAAATGAGCTGTCAAAAGACATACGGACAGGGCGCCCTGTGTCAGAGCAAATGTACGTAGAACATCATGTAATAGTATATTTCATTACAAGTGCGGAAAGGCTGTCATTGCAAAGAGTTCCGACAAATGTCTACCCGAGCCGAGGCGCAGCCGAAGGCGAGGGTTGACAGTCGGAACAAGTTGCAATGACGGTTCCGCAGGTGTACTGAACGACTATTTTTAATACAGTTGCGAAAAAATTAAGCAATTTAATAAAATAATAAAAACACAATAAACTCAACTAACTAATCATTTATTTCTTATAAAAGTTATAGTACACATGTACATTGAAATTGGTACAGTTTTTTAAAGTAACTGGGGAAGTTTTAGGTTGCATATTTACTGTTTGAGACAAACTATTATTAATTTCGTATGATTGTTCATGTATATTTGTCAAACAATGGCGTTTGCTAGTTGATGGAATTGGATCTGATGAATTATCATTATCAACGAAGGTAGATGGACGAACGTTCTCTTCAACATGTGAAGAAGACGGACTGGACCTTAAATTAATGGATTGTGTGATTTTTTTCCCAGTTTCTAGTTTGTTGTTTAATGAATCACCAATATAGCTTTCTGCAACTTTGTCTGATTTCCAACCTCCTAGTCGCTTTAAGGACGTCAAATTGGCTTCTGAATCTGCCAATAATGTAGCAGAGGTCCTCCTGAAGCTGTGCCCAGTATAATACTCAGCATCCGGCAGACCAAGAAACGTTGCTATTTCTATTGGCATATTACCAAATTTGTTTATCCCGATTGCTTGAGCTGTACACTTCCCTTTTTGGTAATTTTGAAAAAAACGGTCGGTTTTTCCTTTTTGGGACCGCTGATTCATATATTTTTGCACTATTCTAAGAAAATCTCCTTCAACAACAAAGCTTCTCGGTATCTTATTTTTTGTGTTCGGAATCTTGATTAGTAGCATTTTTCCATGGGCTTCAATATCTTTTAAAGTAATATTGGCTAACTCCTCTCTGCGGCAAGCTCCAACAACGCCAAAAATCAGAGCAACCTACAAAAAAAGGGATTTGATTAATATTTTTTTAAATAATGTTTTGACTGTATTTTGCGATTTCGTAAACTGAATACTAAAGAAAAATATAAGTACTTATTAATAAATTACCTTTGTGGCTAAATAACGATCATCGGGAGCTTCGTTCAAAAACCTTTCCACTTCATTGGATGTTAATATTTTCGACTTTTTACTTGTAAAACCGTCTGATTGTCGTTTTAAGAAAGCATTTAATTTTGGGTATTTACTTATATCCACGTTGTTCCTTATTTTCAGCATACTTTTTATCATCGAAAATCTCGACCATAACGTAGACGGTTTTAATTTTGCTGAGAGTTCGGAGAAGTATGCCAACATAACATTTTCTGAAAAACTATTTGCTTTTTTCTCTTCTCTCCACGCAATAAATTCGTCGTATGTAGATATGTAACGACTTTTTGACTTTTCCGGTAAAATGTTCTCCGAAGCATTTTGTGCAATTATACTGAGTTCCGGTGGTGTTAATTCAAAAAAAAATAGGGTCGAAATTACTCATTTTGTGCAACAAACAACTAAACTCGCAAAGAAAATTTCTGGAAAATGGCGCCAACCGTATAATATAAGCAGAGTTTTTTTTTTCACCCATTTTGGTAGGCAAAGGGAACTATCCATACAGCTTAGTCTTCAGTAGATTTTTTTTATTGATATGAAATGAAAATGAAATTTAATGAGATGAAATGAAATGAAACCTAACCTAACTCATTCAATTAAATCATTAAATCTGATATTGAAATAAATTAGTAGCTTCCTTTTAGAAATATACGTATTTGTATGAATCACAAAAACTCTTTAGTAAAAACTTCATGGTTGGTTTTTCTTTTTAATAGACATTATTTTGACAGTTGGGAAAGAGAACGCACGAGTTCGGGAAAGGTAAAAAAAAAGCACTAGTATGTAATAGCCCACATCCCGAACGCTATACGTCCCTGCAATACACCACTTTTTGAGCAACTGTATTAAAAAATCAATATTGGAGACTTTTACCAACATGAAATGTTTATCGACTGTATTTCAGATGCAGGGTTGTGTAACACGACATAAGAGCGTGGTTCTGGTGGTTCATTGTCCGCCTCTGTTGAGTCCACAGACAGTTCTTTTGTGGTAAAGTTGTCAACGCTTTCTGTCACACTTCGATGTTCGTGAGGAGCGCTTGCATGTTATAAGCGGTTGACTGTGTACTGAATATTTTGATAGAAGGAGCTTAGAATTCAACGTCTGGTTCCCATTTCATGTTTTTCTTTTTTTTTATGTAATTCCAATTAGCGAACGACGACGTATTGGTTTGACAGATTTACAAAAAAAAAGAGTTTGATTATATAGCAATCTCCTTTAAAGCTGTTTGCCATTTATATGCAAACGATATAAAAGTTAATTCAGATGATCGAAGAACCATAACACTAATTTCGCATACTTTACTCCTAAACCTCCTTTTAAAAAGTTTTAAAATCAAACACCAAAAGTCGAAAACTACTTCAATTTATAAAACTACCGTCATAGTATTTTTATTTCGGGACGATATCGTCAGTAATCGGCAGTTTATGACTTGCACCGTACGAGAGCGTACGTTCGCTCCCCGTTCCTCCGTACTGCAGGGCAGATGAATGGAATCCCCGACGCCGTTTGTGTGACTATTCAATAAATTTCGTTCTTTCAGAATTCAGACCACAGAGGCAGAACTTGTTTCTGACGTGTAACTGCAATGCGTATAACGTGAATTAACGTGCGCCTTTTGTATTTGTTTGTTTGAACTTTTTGCACTCCATATAAAAGCAGGTACCTAGTGGGTATTCCAAGAATATTTGAGCTGATAAATATTTTTACACAGACAGATGCATCGTTTGTAGCTACTAAAAATATTCTTGAAGAAGTATAATTTTAAATGCTATTTACCAAACATACCAACATTATCATAACATAATGATGTTCAAGAACAGAACATAAAATAAAAAAATATAATGTTCTTTGCGCAATGGATCTTACCCGGCTCAATTCCGGCATAAAATTCCCAATAAACTATAAAAAAGTGCCGGATCAAGGGCACATGATAAATATGTAGATTGAGTTATTACGCCGAATCGTAACTTTCCATAAATAAACTTTAAACGGAATATGTGATCTATAATGTTTTTAAAGTGTAATTGAGTTTGGTAATAAACATTCCGGAATTTTATGCCGATATAAATTATGCTTTTCAAATTACGGTCTTTCCATCCTGTGAACGAAAAGAGCTGGGGGATTTCCGCAATGCGTAAGCTTGAGTTGTAGGATTCTTAATTAAGTTACGAGTAAATACATATTTCGTTTAGTCAGACTAATAGGAACACTGTCATCTACCAACACGCAGTGGACCCGTGCAGAAGATTACAGGGCACTCGGCAGTCGGAACATTATAAGCTGATATGAAATTCCCAAAGTTCTAAACTGGTATAGTAAGTGTAGCAGATCGAAGAAAGGACAGATTGAAAGTGGAAAAATACCTCATCTTTAGAAATGCAATGAGATTGTATGACCTGTTACTTATCATCTCTAGAGTCTGACAACCAGTCTTAAGAAAGGGTATCGTATTACCCAGTAACTGGGTTGTGGAGTTCAGAAAGGGCGGTAACTTCATGTAAAATACTGGTATTCAGCTGCATCCTGTTAGGCTGGAAGCCAACCAACATAGTTGGGAAAGGGTTAGGCAGCTGATGATCTGATGACTTATCATTTCTAAAAAAGTAATATAAACGAAAATAACGGAAGTATTCCAATTAAAATCTATTACAGGCGCTATAAAAGTAGATGTGTTCAATAAAGGATCTGTACCGATGGAGCACTATTATGATTCAATCGCCGCCCGCTATTAGGGTCAATAAAGGTCGCGATTGGAATCCCGGCAGTTCTATGACCCAGTGCGTAATATAGCTATAAATACTAGGACTCCTTTATAGCCTCATTGATGATGGCAACGAGGATAGTTTAACATGAGAAGTAGAGAGTATATTCAGAAAAGTCGTACTTAGTTCAAGATTTGATGGAACGTTATGATTTAGATTCCAACCAAATAAAATTTCATAGCTTTTATTACCTATTTGATCAGCTAATTATAATTTGTTTGTTCACAAAACACTTCGATTTCTAAATTGAAAAAAAGGGGATTTTAACTCTAAATCCTGTAATAATGTTTCGCGTGGTGCCGGACGTAAAAGAATAGCACCATCCCATTTCTTCCCGTGGGTGTCGTAGAAGGCGACTAAGGGACTTACTAGAGAATGGGCAGCAGCGTCCTCTATGCATTCTACCACCATACTGCGATCGCCAACCCGCCTGCCAAGCGTGGCGATTATGGCAAACCCTTCCCTTTTGGGGGAGGCCTATGTCCAGCAGTGGACGTCTTTCGGCTGATATGATGATGATGATGGTGAACTTTAAATCCAGACCAGACATCGTTAATGACCATTAATTATGTGTTTACAAGTACCTAATGGTTTCAAACGATGATCTACATTCCAAGGATTAATGTAAATCAAAATTTGAAACATGAGCGTTTTAATATCTTTTGACTAACGCTTTGAAAAATATTCTTAGCTGAAAACAATTTGAGAATTGTTTGTGTTGAACAGAATTGGAATCACATGACATCCTAATGAATAAATCAGAGATGTCAATACAAGCTTCTTGTTTCACACCATCATGTGGAGCTTCCTCAGAGCCTATTAGATCCCAAGTGATAAAACGGTTGATTCCGATGATTTTACTATAATAACACCCTTTTGCTTGTACCCCCGTTTAGAATGCGACAGAATATACGTAGAATTTTAAATACTTCAAGATTCCTTTCTTATTATATCTTTAAAGTTGTGGAATACAAAAACTGTTCGCCAATTCGCCGCATTCCTCTTCTCACCAAGACAAATGTCCAAATACCCGCAATAAAATTAAATACCATACAATATCCTTGGGGACATAAAATCTCACGGACTTCCGGCGACCGTTTATTACACACCCTTGGAAAGTTTTAATAGTGATATAAAAGTCGTTTTAAAATAGTTTCTACAGGCACTCTCCGAACTTGTATCGTAAAAAAGTTCAGGTGAAGTAAGAACGGCGCTTACTGAGAAACTTAGACGTCACCGTTTCGAGATTTCTTTATTGTGGCTGTATTTGTTGCCTTGTACAAAGTAACAATTTTCACTTGGATGTGAAATTGTTCGTGAGGTTTTTTGTAAGAAGGAAAAATGTTGGTACGCTTTATTTTTTAATTTAACATTGCGATAAATTGTCAGCCTGCCCTTGGTCTAGCTTTTCTATTAGCTTTGAACACCGGCTTTTGCTTTTCATAATTTAATACAAGCTTCATGGAATTCTTTGTTAACTAAATGCATAATGAAATATTACAATTCATTAACAAGGACAAAGGATAACTATTATAAGGTACAGTGAAGTGGAAAACCCTTGATCGCTTTATGAAGCTTAGATTAAACTCTTGACCTTTATCGCTACAAGTTTTTATCTTTAGAGACGCAATTTCTCCAGTTACCTAGAAAACTAAATTACTGCCTTCTAAATGAAATTTCTCATTCCGCATAAATCGGCTTTTCGTTATAAAAATATTCGCTTTCATTCCGCTAGCAAATATTTTCTAGGGAAATTATTTCGGCTCCTTTTCATCTTCTTGTATATCTACATCTCATACTACGAATATAACAAGGCCGGTATTATGAATAATAGGATCCCAGAGAAGGTTTACAGGAATGCCTTGCTTTATATCAATTAAACAATTTCCTGATTCAGTTCTGAGCCCAATTACCGTGTCGCCTTCTACGTCATTCAGTGTCCTCACGTATTCTTCAGTCACGTCACATTGGCTTTCTTCCACTTTCTCTGCTTACATTTTATGTTTTCATTATGAAAGACTTCAAAATATTAAGTATTACATGTAACCAGTTTCTTAAATGTACTTTATCTTTATTATTTTATTGTATCTATATCCGGCTCGTCATTCAATTTTCTCCTTCGAAAGTTCTGCCGGTTAGAAAATGACGAGGGCAAAAGGGAAAGTCAAATTTCGACACAATGGACTAGTCATCCGTCATCTATTTTCGTTAACATGCGTGACGTCAATTGAAAATTCTTTAACAGAGTAAAAATGAATGTCTTTTATATTCGAGACACAATAAACATCGTGGTCTGTCGTTTAAATATTTAATAAAAATATTTGCTTACTATACATAGTTGCGAGCCATGTTACCGTTATCTTGTTTACACTCTAGTAACCGTACTAGTAGTCATTTCAATTATCATAATAATACAGTCCATGTACGTGGAACCGGTTGTAAAATTATCGCAGTGTGTTATTAAAGCGGTATCTAATGTGTCAGAGGCGTCCGCTCCGCGTTGCGGGTCAACGCGCTCTGACTCATGTGCGTGCGTGCGGGCCAGCGGGCGTGAAGCGTTGGAGCCATAGCGCAAGCGCGGCCGCACGTTATGCGCTCTCGCGCAGCATTTGGTGCAGCTTTTTAAACCGGTACTGTTGGTAAAACGCCCTATCATTTTTCACTGGGCATTCTTTTATTGAACCCACTTGTCGCTTCGCTGGCTGACCCACAACTAAGCATTGTCTGTTCCATGTTATTTTTGTTTCTAAAGAATATAAAGCTATTCTTTGTATTAACTTCGTTTTAGTACGAAACTCTGTAACACCACATGTGGTGGTATTCACAAACATCATCTTTTAATAATAACGTTCATTAATATTCGTAAGTCTTTGACAGGAATCATTCCACTGGATTCCAAGTCTATTCCGGACAGATTCGAGTTCTTATGACGCGGTTTCGCTTTGAAATTATAATAATTGAAGAAACAAAGAGGTGTGGAGGTCGAATTTGTAGTGTTGTTTCTCTAAACCGGGGCCCGAATTTAATTAAACGACCGTCAAAGCGGGAATGGACGGCTTGATGAATCCTTACGGAATATTTGATACACATGCGCGGAAGGAGGCTTCCGCGCATGAGTATCAAATATCTCTCACACCATTGCGATCTATAATTGCTTAATTGTAGGTAGGCAGTGTATGTGCAAAATTGCCTATTACCGTGTTTCGTGTGACAAAGCGGTGGTATTTAATTTCAGAAGGTATGATCAAGTTCCAAAATGATTTGGAGACTATTTAATTTCATGTTATGGACTACTGAAACAACTGTACTAACTGGTATGTAGGTATTTATTTAAGTAGTTTGTTTTGTTTCAATTAAATCGTTTCATTAAAACAAACATATAACATGCCATATTCATAACAGTGCAAAATGTGGTTACAGTTTTATTAGTAACACCACTCTGTGTAATAAAGAAAATTTATTAAATTGCCCCTTATATCAGTGCGTCGTTAGAACCAAGAGAAAATTATAAATACAACATTTACCATCTAAATTAGCATATAACCATTATTCATAGGAATTCACGTTAAGCATTTATGCTTTTCGTTTTCCGGAATCAAGACGTGGGAAAACCGTAAACATCTGTTTGACATTTTATTGCAGTCTTTACTGTATTTACGAGGAAAATGTATACATCAACTCAACCCGTTATAATTGTGTAGTTTTCTGACCATCGAAATTATTCTATTCTCTTGTGTTAGTGACAATGGGCTCAAAAGAATTAACGATGATATTTGCAAGAGACCTATCGTTAGCAATAACAGCCGAAGAGCCAATCAGAGTGAATCTAAAAACACCCAACACAGTTTCCTTGTGAATTAGTGACATTCAGATGAAACGGGATTCGTCCATCCTTTGCAGTCACTTGGTTCAACATCGTTTGTTTTTCTTGCAATGATTTTTTCAGAAGAAGGGTACCACAGTGAGAGTGAGAAAACAGCTAATGGAAAGTAAAGGCTCCTGCAAACAGGTGCGACGTGATTCACGTAGAACAACTTCTATGAAAACTTCATGGAAATTGTTCTACCAGTGTCGCGTCGCGCCTGTTTGAAGAAGCTTTAAAGGAGGTAGGAAGGAACGAAATGTGTGGTTTGTAGATGACACGAAATCGACATTGGTAATATAGTAAAAGTCAATCTGCGTACTCTTTTCCAACTATGTTGGGGTCGACTTCCAGTCTAACCGGATCCAGCTGAGTGAGTTTTACATGGAACGACTGCCTATATGACCTTCACAAGCCAGTTACTGGGTATTACCTATCGGTAACCTCTTGGTAAGACTTTTGGGTTTTTGACGACCCGTAACAACTGTCAAAGATCTGCGAATGACAGCCGGGAACGACGGCTCAGCGGAGGTGTCTTGGTATGTAAAGATGGCTGTTATAACTTAGCCACAAGCTCATATAATGGAGTAATAGTATCTTTCTCTTCTATATAAGCACGATGTAGTAATCAAATCAAGCCACGTTCCCGTGTACACCAGTACAACAAATAAACAAGCAGCGTTTGTTGAACGAGCGTTAGTTGATGAGTATGCCATGTCTATGATTGTTACAACGCGCGGCGCGTTTCCAAACAATGTGATTGCTAGGGCTGATCCTGACGGGAAAGGTCGCGGCTCGATAAACCTTTCCTAACTTAAGAAATGGTTGTCGATATCGAATTCGGGATTTGTACGGTATTGTTTTTCATTAAAATTAAATATAACCAACTAATTTGCATTATTATCACTCATGTAACCATACTGAATGCGTCTTGAAATGTCTCGTTGGTAAAGGACACGAAGTCGACATTGGTAACGGAGTCATAGTCAATCTGTCTAGCCGTTGTCAACAGTTGAACCCGTGCCTCAAAAACTTTGAAAAGCGAATCGCTAGCCTCATAAAGTGCCACAATGATATGTGTTGTAATTTAGATTTAATGCTTTTTGTTATGTTTTCTCTAAAAAAAAAAAACTAGGTAAGCCGAATTCAAAAATCTGATGCGCTGAACCCAAATAAATCGGGATATGACACGATGACGATGAGCAGCGTGGTTGGTTACCAACTTTATATTATTTATAAATATCAAAATCAACTTTAACTTCTTAATACTTTAATTAAACTTGGTCAATCTTCAAGACGTAAACCTGATTGAAGTTTTAGCTAACTTACCGTCACAGACTGTCTCATAATTAAAAGGAATATTGACACGCAACGTCGCGAGGGTGAACAAAAACGTTCGAGTAGCAGTGAGTAGACCCAAGGCTCTTGGTCTTAACCTTTCTTTTTATAGATATTTTTCGCTATGCTGAAAGTTAGCATTTCGACCTCAAACTGTTTTCCCACCGAGTCATTCTTCGCAATTTTATGACTTCGTGCCGTGTCCACACTTAAAAAAAATGTTCGCCCATTTTCTATTCTACATTTGTTCCAAAGGTTTCACCTAGATATTTCACAGCTCTGCCACCATTCACGTTGATCCGGTAAGCCTTGAAACCCGGGATGTGTCCGACATCAATAACAAAGTTTTCCAGCGTTTTTGCATTTCCACGCTGAAAGCTGAAATTGTGTAGCTAGGAAATATTTGAAATTCACCATTACATTCTACTATGTTGCTCCATATCCACCAGTAATGGATTAAAGTTTAGATATTGGTTGTAGCTCGGTTTTAGATTAATGAATGCGACTAGCACAAAAGGGTTTTCTGTTATCAAAGTGTTAGAAATGTATTGACTGTTCCATATCGGTTATGTCAGATCAGATGATATCATACTTCACATAACATCACGTTTTGTTTCCCCGAAAGGTTGGGCAGAGAGTTACCTACCTATAGTACACCCACGTTTCGCCCGTTATGTTTAAGTCCCATGTAATAGGGGCGAGCCTATTGCCATCAACTGGGCACAGGGCATTGAAACTCCGGGCTGCTACTAAGGAATTCCTGATAGAAAATCCCGATAACAGGTTAGCCGACCTGGGAATCAAACCCAGGACATTATGCTCAACAGTAGGACTTGCGACCACTAGGCCTACGAGGCAGTCTATCATACTTCTCTGTTATTATTATATGGCCATGCAGTGCCACTGCAATAGTCTTTCTTCACTCTAGCCACATTTTCGGTCTACTGCGAGTGTGGGCACTTTTTCGTTAAATTCTCGTGTTTTTGATCTTCAAATTTCCACGTGTATATTTGGCGTCGGAAGAAAACACATTTGTAATTAATACCCTATTCTGTTCCAAGTCTAAAGAATAAGCAATCTGAAACAATAATTGGTTTCTCACATCAATTTTATTACGTTCACGTATACATCACGCTCAACCAACCCACGTTACCTGAAGCCGGTATATTTTTCCCAAATAATTGACAAGTGAACGAGGGTACAATACAGATGTATTGCCGAAGCCTGCCGAAGCTTGCCGAGGCTCACCGAAGTAGGCCTATAGAGAAATATTGACGGGTTAAGTCGTTGGGTTCAGAATCAGATAGCAATGTATTACGATAGGTTTGTGTGCCATTGCGGTATTGACAGTATTGGCACGCTGAAGTGTGAGTTAAGTTGGTAGTGTTGTGTACTGCGGGCAATGCTGCTTCGTTGAGGGATTATTTTCCGAGCTAAAATAATTAATAGTTCTAAACTCTTTCTCCTTGTCCTATCTATGTTTGATAACCACTCCAGAAACAGGAAAATTCGTCATAATCAGCCTATAATATATTCTCACTACTGGGACGCAGGCCTCTTCTCTGTAAGAGAGATTGGGCAATTATCCACCACGCGGGGCCAGTGCGTGCTTGTGGATGCCACATGTCTTCCAATTGTTTTGGTTCTAGTCACAAAGTAAACTGCCGGGGCGATACCACTGGGCCACCACTGCTCCTTCCCGGAGATTTCTTATTTTGGCTAAACCATTTGCACTTACACATTCACACACAACACACATACACACGACACGGATACGTATTCTTAGACATTCATTCATTCATTCATTCTTAAATACAGATGGATAGTGGCGGGGTTGGCCTTCCTTATATTTCTCCACTATTTAACTTAATAGTAGGTTATTAAGAATACAATTACAAAAAAAAAAAACCTTTTAAAGTTTATCTTATTTAATGTCGTTTTCATAATAGTACTTCCACCGCCATAAAGTGATCCTAGGCATTTTCATCTAAAAACACTATAACAATTACAATTTTAATAAATCCTTTACCATACTAGGGAAAGAGGAATTGACTCGTGTTTTGGTAGACCGTGACAGTAATAATACCCCCGCCCACATAGAATATAATTATTAATTACAGTAATTACAAAGCCCGGATTAGGTTCGCCTTTGATATGATGTACATGATATTGATGTAACAGATTCTAATTAAGATACAATAAATTTGGTACTCAACCACTGACAACGACTGCGATTAGTTATTTCCTATAGCTAATGTAGTTTCATTTAACCATCTCGATCAAACGCAGTGAGCGCGTTCGGCGTTCCGATTGGCCCAGGATTGGTGACGGACCAATCGGAGCGCCGAACGCGCTCACTGCGTTTGATCGAGATGGTTAAATGAAACTCCACTAGGGCCACTGATCTTTGTCGTCAACTCATTATTGGTGAGTTTATTATACTTCACGCTGCTGGGGAATTTGTTGCACACTTCTTTTTCTTAGCTAAAACACTAGGAAGTGGTGAAGGGCGGGCGATCTGGGGGAGTGTCGTATTAAATTTTGACGCTCAAAAAGCTTACTCTCAGCCTTGTTTGAATATATGATTTTGATTTTTTGAAGTTAAAATATCAAAAGGCATTTTACACCACTGAGAACACGAACGAACAACGTTGATCGTTGTTTAATCTGACGATTTAATTAGTGTGCAGAACTAATTAGTACAAGAGGGGACTATTAGAATTTTAGGAAGATAATTTATAGCCTTATGGTATATCCTGACAGTGTAGGCACCCATATTCTTTAGCGTAGGTGTCGACAAGTGCCAGATATAGATAATGGACCTTCACTGATAAACGTACGTATAACTACGCAATCACATCAAATGATCCTTAGGGGTCACCCTGTATACGTAGACTGGTGATGTCAGCATGACGTCATCGTGTAGGCGGTTTCTGTAAATTCACCTGAAATGTTACCGAAGTCTGCGTCTTAGGTCATCTGAGGGTAGTCAATTCCAGTTTCCCAATAAATAAACATAAATATATATTTTATACAAACGCTTCGAGGGCGTACTGAAAAAAATGACGTCACCTCGCAGACAGAATCGATATGAACAAGTTCTCAAACAAAAATTGTAAACTTACCAACTTGTTACGAATTTTAATATAAACGAGCGAAGTTTCGACGAGGCTATCTAATAAATAACGCTTAATGAATCAACGGGGATCGTCGACAGTTTGCGAATGTCTTAGGATAAAATTGAAAATACCTTAGAGTAACGTAATACGCGGAACAAAGGAATAAATAAGTTTTTATATTACACACTAAAGTTTGTGACTTTCGTATTTACATGCTTAGATAAATAGAAATGGAAATGAAGTTGGTGGTTTGATAATAAAGTTAAGTATTTATGCACGGGTTGGAAATATACATAGGAATTATCAAATGCCAGCAAGCAGTACATAACTACCTATAGAACGCTCAAGGGCTTAGGCGTTTCAAGTAAAATTTCTTCAAGGCAACAGATTTTTTGCAAACAAACTGAACTGCCTTCTTACTTTCACCATATCATAGGGCTCGTTTTATTCCAGTTTTATCTTACCAGATTGGCAACCAAAACAAACCATTACATCTAAATTCAACATCTTCTAATCGTTATACTCTCTCTCATAAATCGAAGGCCTCCCGAATCGATACAAAAAAGTACTAAAAACAGCTTTAACAGTCCCAAGTTGGGATAACCTTCTGAAACAAAAGTGTAACACCGATAAGGGTTCGCTGTGAACGATAGACAAATAAAAGGAGGGTAGTTTGAGACAAACGTAACAAATGACGACAGTTGCACTAAATTTAATTCACAATGGCGGCCCCATTCGCCTCTAGTATTTTTTCTGAGTCGTTGTTGATCTGGCTGAGTGGTTTCTAGGCTTTGTCATGTGGTTATATAAAACCGTTTATAATTAATGTGGTGATTTTGAACTTAGTTCTATCATCAATTATCATATCAACGTATGTTCATCCATGGACGCCTCCCGTGACCCCTAATAAATGTCCTTAATCAGTACGCATGTAACACTGTTTACCTTATAAAGTTATTAAGTTGTGTTTTGATTGACATCGATTGGTTTCAGAACATTGATCGAAAAGCACTTTATACGCTTTCCGAACATAATAATTGGCAGGCCTGCCAATTATGTTTCAGCAATACGCACTGTATTTATGAAAAATGTAGAACTTTGTTTTCACGTAGCAGCCGGCTTTTCCTGCCCATCTTTTACAAAAAGAAAAAACTTACTATTGCATATATAAGGGGTTGTAAAGAACTTGAACAAAAGCCTTCCTGTGTAAATTAGAGACGGGTATCCTCGTAAGCCTTATGAATCCAATTCGGAAGGCCGTTGTATGTTCCACTAAGTTTGAGGTCCGAGTTGTATACCAATAAGAAGCTTTTCTTAACATCGTGAAACAATAAACGTGTGGTGGTCGGTGGCACCCCGGAAGGAATCAAGTTCCTTACGCTGTTTCTTCATTTCCGAATGTAATATCGTTTACTGTATCTGACTTTATGCTAAAACTTCATTTTGATCGCACTGTTGGCTTCGGCACCCTCGAAAACCATGAAAAGGACACTCGTTATGAAAAATTCTAACATTTTCTTAACCGCCAACTTGGATTTTCATTGTGACCTCACTATCGGCTTCAGCACCCTGGAAACCTATGACAACTCTCTCGCTTGGGGTCTGCATAATGATTTTCGTTACTTAACGCTTTTTCGTTACGTGAAGATTTCTACAATTTTACTCCTACAGCAAGCATTGTTAAAGAACTTCTTTGGAAACTATTAGTCATGACAGATTTGGGAATCCCGCTTGATCAGCCCTTCATAAGGAACTCCGTCCAAGGCACAATCAAGTCGGGCATTCCCGAAATATACACGCAAATAAAACCCTAAACGATCATAAAAATGAATGTGTCTAAAATAAGGCACGCTATTCTTCGAATAGGCATGGGAATCCCAAAAATATCGAAGCCCCAAAATAATTACTTTCGTACACCGAAATAGCATTGACCTTTTCCAAGCGGCCTCAATATTCTCGTATCAATCAATGAAACAAGATCAACTTACATCGTATCACCAAATTAATCAAAACACCTAGTTTCTTTTGGAGACCGAGAGTAAATGAAACGTAAATAGAAAGAAGATAAGTTGGGTCCATAATTGCAATCTGAAGATACGAACAAAAAGGAATCTGCTGAGAACAGCACAGGAATCAACGTAGATTGTCGAGCGAAATTAGGTCGGACCACAGACTATACCATAGATAGTAAAGTAAAGGACTTTATTCAGCAACGAAGGATTTTACCGCATTCGAAATCCCCTTCTTTCTCCTTTGACGTCTAAATTAACAAGAGTTGCTTATGTGTGTGTGGGCTTGGTCACGGATGCAGGAAGTGAATCATTTGTATATTGTCTGTGGCAGTATCAGTGCAACTTGTAAGAGAGAAATAGGTCGAAAGGCTTAACTCGCCCCAAATGAACCCCTTATTTCTACGCTGAACGGTGTGAGTTTCAAGGATGTTTTGTTTACGCTTTTGGGAATGGTGACGATGTTCCTTTTTACATGTGATTTCAAAAATTCCATCAGTGTCTGGTAGTTTCTTATTGTTCGGATCGAAATACCGATTATATTATTCTATTGTGCGATCTTTAACCTTTGTACAGTAAAAATTTCATCTACGACAGTACCGGTACTAAAAACAAAGAAAAACGTGTCTTCCCAAAGGTCAGGACGACCGCTTTTTTAACAAAAAAAAAGTAAATAAGTTGCTAGTAGGCACTTTGTGTTTCCTAAAAGTTTTATCGTCATTCTTAGGTCCATTGAGATTAAGGTAAATAAAACCAGACTCTCGCATTTCAAAGTTTTGGAGGTCAAGCGTCTTATCAAAAGTTTCAGATAAGTACTTAGAAGTAGAGCTAAACTGACGGAAGTGCTGTCTGAAAAGTGAAAATAATAGCATCAAATTCGGTTCAGAAATGTGAAGTTCAGGTGTTAACTGATGTAGTACAACCTCAGTTAAGCCTGTGTAATGTATATAGACGCCTCAAAGAGATGTCAGCATCAACTGTTGAGGTCCGGAAGAGCCGATGCCTGCCAGGGGTGCGGGTTGTTCGAAAGAGATACCGTGGCCGCTGGCACACAGGCAACTGAAGGAACACGGGTGGGTTTCAGCCAGTTAAAGTCTGAAACGCCCTCTTGGTCTACCCAGAGCGGGAGAAGTTATTAGATGATTTCCCACAAAAAAAGTATATATATACAACGGAACGGAAAGGGTATATACATACCAAGGGCACGGCTTCTTTGGATGATATCAAACGATATTGGAAGGGTTTTTTAATCGTATCTCTGCATGTTCGGTAGTTATAGGCAGAACAAATTGAAATAAACACATCACTCGGAAGAGATTTATCGTGATATTTGTAATTATCGTGGAAAGTTATTGACCTACGTAGTGCGGTGACACGTTTGTTATGATTATAATTTAAAAAAACATATGAAACCGAAAATTTGTGATTAATTCTTAGAGTATTTTATTTTGAGCTGAAACTATGTGTAGTGATTCTACACCAGCTGTTATGTTTAGTGCTTAAGGATAGCAATAGGGTTTCTGTTATACCCTGTATAGACAACAACGAAAAACGACGAATTATTTCAGTCCCATAGAAATGAGGTCCTATGTCAATTGCGTCAACACCGAAACTTTTACCTGCGCATCCAAACAGACCCCAAAAACCAGAATATAGAATATTACAACACTAAAACAAAAAGCCGAGCTAACTTTGACGTCAACTTGTATATTTTTTACAAAGCCCGCTGTTAATTTGGGTGCGACACGTTAGGGGTTAGAACAAATACAATCTGCCCGCGGTTCTCACCGCACCCCTAATTATATTTTACATTTCACGCCCCAGTTCAGAAGTAGGCTTTAAACTGTCCGGAAAATTTAATTTGTTAACCTCAGGTTTGCATTATTCCTTTGTAAATTGGTGTGTGTGGTGGGCAGCCGTGCCTACGTCGCAGACTACTATTGTTTAGACACACATCGTGCTATACTTCGTCGTACTGTTTCTGTTTTTTTTTATTGCTGCATCTACACTCTGTTGGGGTAATTGCGTAACACTATCTGCAGCAATGCATTTATTGCGTTATTTACGTTTTCGAGCAGACAAAATATTCGACTATGAAGCAGCTGGCTTCTGCTCGCGGCTTTGCCCGCGTGGATGTCGAAATTATCCCATGGGATCGTGCTGCCGTTGATCGATTAGCGCTTAGAAAATAAAGCTTGCTCTGTGTGGGTTCGACTAATAAAGACTGTCAAAGTTCCTCAAACGGCAGCCGGGACCAACGGCTTAACGTGCTTTTCGAGGCACCTGATCGTTCAACCCGTATGGCTATTATTAATATGCCACAAGCTCCTCTGGGCTCTGTTGAATATGTTAACATAAAATCCGGGCCATAAAATCAGACCATATTGCCTTGACATAAAATCCCACTTGTCTAACGAGTTTAGTGATACCGAGAGTGATTATCAAAAAGCTAAAACGGAACGTGTCAGAAGCTTACGTTAGCTAAGAATAATTTTAAAATTAACTTTAGTAGATAGGATACCTAAGTGTCCTATCCGATTCCCTGTCTCCCTCGGGCGGAAATTACGTAGTACCCACTTTATAAAATTAGTTGACTATTAAAAGTTGCCCTAGGGAAAATAACAAGCTTTCACAGGTTATCTTTAATTACATTTTGTACATTTATTTTTAACGGGCATTTTCCTAATGTTCTCATTACTTTTTTGGCGATGTCGGCGCCTCATTTCGTTGGTAAAGCTTATAATGACCTTTAATCCAAATATAAGTTACATAAGGTACCGTACCGAGAGTTATATTTCACATATTTGGTAGAAAATACTTCTGAACTCTATACTTAATTACATAAAGCTTATTCTGATTGGAAGAAAAGGATAAAATTAAGTAATAATCATTTGTTTTTCGTAACCAGATGAAATCGAGGAGCTACAGAAATCATGAGAAATCTTGCGTTAGGGTTTGACTGGTAGAAATCGTCACGTAACAAAAAATAATTACACGAATGCAAATCGATTCTCTACATGCGAAGTTAGAGTTTTCGTGATTTTTGAGGGTGATGAAACCAATAGTGAGATTAAAATGATAATCAACATGGCGACTGCGAAAACGTTCAAATTTTTGATCATGGGTGTCGTTTTTGTGGTTTTCGAGGGTGCTGAAGCTGATAGTGAGGTCAAATATAAATGGCGACGACTTTATGAGAGCTTCTAAAAACTTATAATAGATAGCTCTGTATTATAAACGCGTAAAATTCACACTTTCTCTCTCTGTGTGTCTTTTTCTATTATATACGAGTGTGTATGCATGCGAGTATCTCCTAAAAAATTTCGTTACTGACGGGGGTGTCCCGGACCGCACACGTTTTATTTCAGTAAAGGTCATTATTAGTTTCTAAAATACGCGAAATTCCCACAAGCCCCAAGAGCAATACCAAAAATAAATGACCAATTCCGATACCCCAGGAGAAATGAGAACTAATTACAAATTCAACGTATTCGTAAACATTCCTCGGAATATTCCGAAGCCCAATCAAACGGTTCAAATCCGTCAGTCAAATGCGAACTAAATATATTTAGACGGTGGTAACTAGCAGTCTAGAACGTCCATGTTTATCCTTTGATCGCCAGTCAGATGGAAACCTTCCTTCAATGGACCATCCAGAGGGAATAGCCGAGTGCATTACTAGTTTGAAAACTGAACACGCTTTGCTATAGAATATTGATGCTGGCTTGGTTATCGGTCTTTGGGGTTGGGAAGACAGATATTTGATTGCTGAGACTTGTCTGATACGTACTATGGCCAAAGCTTCTTAGTCCCTAGTATTAAGGCGCTGCCCAAACGTAGGACACCGTAAAACGCTCAGTTTTTGTCGCACAGTTAGGCGTATTCGTAAATTTTACAAGCCAGATTGAGTGTATTTTCAAATGTTCAAAGAAAATACTTATTCAAATATATTTCATAAAAAAATAATATTGTCATGAACGAACAATCTTAAAAGAAAAAAAAAAATCGTGTCATAATTATCAAAATTTTGAGCTTAAACTATCATATTTTACGTAAGTAATTAAAGAGAAATCAATCAATTAAACAAATACCTAAAAAATATTCCAGTGACCGGTACATTTATTTTTTAATTTAATTAAAACTGCAAAATTACTTTTACTTTGGTGGTCATTCGATTCAACTTACATCAAACGCATCGCTGTGTTGAACCGTATTTGTTGCTGCGATGGTACTTGGTATAAACTTTTATAACAAGCTTCCCTCTGCTTTGCTAGATTTGCCTTTTGATGCGTTTAAAGCTCAAATAAAGTCCAACCTGTGTTTAAAGGCTTACTATTCCATCAACGACTATTTAAATGACAAAAATAGTTGGTCGCTGTGATTAACTCAAGACAATGTTTATGTTCTTTCTCCAGAATTGTACCTAGAGACAGGTTATATGGGTTCATATAATTATTGATATATATATTTTTATTGACTAAGTAATAGTTATTGACATGTTCTACTCATAACAATTTTTTTTTTTTTTATGAGGAGTTGTATGGCATTATGGTTAGCTAGCGACCTCGACAATTGATAATTCTATTCTTGCCTGAGTAACCGGCAGCAAGTTCGTCATGCTCCCGTAGATGTCACTGCTTGCGGTAGCGTTGGGGATCGGGTTACCTCTTTCCCTCAAATATGGCGAGGGGGGTAATGGCTGATCTTTGCGTTATGCTCGTGAACGGGTGCTGCTTGTGGTGACTGGTCGTCTTGCTGACCATGATTTTGTTATTGTTGCTAATAATTACCTACTTGTTTATTTATTTTACGTCGATGGTCCTAGGTTATCATTTGTAAACAATCCACCATTGCTTATGTAAGCTATCACGCCATTTATACCAGGAGACTTTTATTTTGGTATATGCTTTGTTTACTTTTTATTTTTTGTGCTTGAGTTAATTTTTCACTTTATTTGTTGGTATATTGGCATGGCTAGCTGACATAAATGACAATTTTTTAAGTTCTGTGTCTCGTAATGTTGATTACTTTGCCTGTGTATGTATAGAATCAAGTCTATCCGACTAAACAGACAGCTGTGCTGCTGGGGAGTTTGTTCCGCTACTTCTTCTTCCCAGCTAAAGCACTAGGAAGTGGTGAAGGGTGGGCGTATTGGGGGACTGTCTCATGTACTTTGACGTTCGAAAAGTGCTGATTCTCAGCCTAATTTGAATAAATGACTTTTGATTTTGATTTTGATTTTGATGCGCTATTGCCAAATACCTCAAAATGTGCTTCTTACCGCACCTTAAATGCGTAAAGTACTAACGCCATGATGACCGAAGAAATAATTTCGCCTCTTCCTGCAATGTTCTGAGACTACGTCATGATTGCAAACGTTATTCCTTCAAGAACATCGTATTTTCACAATACAAGCGCGTCGACTTGTTTGTGCAATGACATAGTCTTGCACCCAAGTGACTTACAAGGAAGAGAATACCATTTGAAGCAATAGTATGGTAGGTAATATGATTATAGCGATATCACCATTTCTCTTGACCAATCTGCTTCCTTTATCTGATATATTTATGCAAACGTGCTTTCTTTGTTGGTCTGTCGAAAAGAAAATGACTTTGTTACAAAATGTTAAGAGTTCGCATTTCCCAATTGCCGTATCAGCGACAATTCATGTCGAAAAAATAATAGTTTAAACAACTAAAAGCACGCTTTAATAGAAAACCTAACTAAAAAGTAGAAAATAATCTACAGAAGTTTATAATAAGAATACTTAACAAAAAAAACCCTAAAAAAGCGTAGAACTTGGCATTTGAAGTGAGTGAAAGTCACGTTCAAAGATTCTGTTATATAGATAGATAGATAAATACAGGTGAAGTTAATAAAACTGCGTTCAAAAATTAAGGTAAATTAAAGGTATTTTTGACAACTCGATACTGAGATTATAATAACATTAAATAGCTACCCTGAGCTTCGCTGTTACCACAACAAACCTAAAGGAACATATTATTTTACACGCGTATACTCTCATTAACAATTTAATTGGTGTTGAAACTCAAAAGATTTCGTAAACCGCTACCTGTTTGTGTGTGCTCGTTAATATAAATCGTTTGAACCTTGAAAATAAAAGCTTGCGTATGCATGCGATTGTTCAAAAAAATTAAGTCGATCTTGCTTAGTTGTACAACTTTTGCGAATGTAAATTGATCAATATTCCGAACAAGTGGATTTGAAATATGATTTGTCTATGATTTTGGCGAACTTAATAGGAAACAGTTGATTACAAAATAAAAACTAAGAACGGCCAGGTACGAGTCGTAGTCGCACACGAAGGGTTCCCGTACCTCCTCTACAATATTTAACAACTAGGTTTCGGCAGCGGCTTCGCCCGCGTGGTGGTCGGAAAACGATTCCATGTAGGTACAGTCAGCGTTAATAAAATCGGGACGAACAAAGTGTTCAAAATGATCTAAACAACTATGCAAATTAAATATCAACTCAATGACACAAGGAATGTTTCAGAATGAAGACAGTACACGACAAATCTCATTCTGACAAGAACTTTATCCAATGGGATAAAGTTTAATTTTCTTAGTTGTTGAGATCATTTTGAACAATCTGTACGTCCCGATATTTTTGACGCTGACTGTACTACCGGGATAAAAGATATTTTATGTGTTAAGTAAATCCAGTTTATAAACTATATGTGTGCCAAATTTCATTTAAATCCGTTCACATGTTTTTGCGTGATGCAGTCACAAACATCCAAACATACAAACTTTCACATTTATGATGTTAGTAGGACAGGATAATACGATTAGTAAAACACGGTTCTTGTATGGGGACCCTTAATAACTTTATTTATTTTTACTAAATCGCATTCTGGCCAAGTCTAATGAATAATCATTTCTAGACAGGTTTACTAATGTAAACATTAGACAGACACTTAATGATAATAAATCATACTAGAAATATGTGGATAATAATATGAACAAATATTAACAATGACGTAATTATCACGTTGAAGTCAGTCATTCTTGTGCAAAATCTTGTTTTAGTTTCGTACAAACTAGTAATCCGCTTCTAAATTGTCTTATTAACGGTAGAGAGAGAGATCTAGAAATAGAATACCTATACTTAGACTCATTATCGTATTCAGTAACTTGACAGTTCAAGGGTTACCAGATAATAACAAAAATAAATAGTGAGGTGGTGTAAGAATGAATGAACTTAAAGTAATGTACTTACATGAACAATTTTTTTTATTTATTTAATTACTTGCCTTAAAAACATGATATGCACTACTCAAAATAGTAGAATTTGTCATAACAAATTCTACTATTTCCGTTAGGAAACCCGCATTTGAACTGGGTGTCGGTTGGGCCAATAAGCTTTCATTTCAACTTAAAAAATTCGTTTGCAACATCTGGAATATAAGAATATATATATATATATTCTTATATTCCAGATGTTGCAAACGAATTTTTTAAGTTTTATAACAAAATTAAAATTAAACCATTTTTATCATTTGTTCTTTACGCAAAATCGTTCACTACCCCAACACTATTAGTTTTAGCATGGTAACATTATTGTTCTTTGAAGTGTCAAGTTACTGAAAACGATTATGAGTCCGTATGGAAGAGACTCATTCATATGTTCTAGAACCAAAAATTCGATGACATATGACATATCTACCAACTGGGCGTGTTGGATTACGGCCCCTATCACAGAGAGAAGGCATCTGTTGCGTCCCAGCTGTACGTACGAACGTTATAGGCTAAATATGCTAATGCGTGCTTATACTGAATGTGTCTTCTTCTTCTCGAGTCGATGGTAAATTGTAAAATGAGTCGAGCCCAGTAGGAAACACCAATCGCGGCGGCATCAGTGGATTTTTTAAATTTTTCGGAAGTGCTGGTGTTTGCTCAGGTAGGCCGCTGCAAGCACAACCAAGCGAAATGAAAGCTTATTGACCCAACCTACACCCAGTTGAAATGCGGGGTTCCTAACTGAATGTGTGCGAAAGGAAGATAGGCCTGAAAGGTCACTATTACATTAAAATAAGGTCGTGTTGCATAAGGGTGAGCCTGAATTTCCTCTAAATCCCGTCGTAAGCTGAAAATAAACACAACGTATAAGTTTTAAAGAAAGAAACACAAATCTTTTGATTTTCTTTCTCTCATTAGTGTTAATTGTGAGTCTTCGTTCATTTGTGGGTGTTAGGTGCGTGGCTGTCTCGTTCTCGTTAGTAAATTGACTAATAAATTTTATATAGGTAAGGTTACGCCATAAGGTAAAAATGGACCATCTTTAAATAAAATGCTCTAAGGTTACCTAACCTTTCTACCTAAATTTAGTGACTAATGTGACTACTGGCTAAAAGCTTACGTAACAAAAGTCAATCCCAGGCTAATACTAAGTCATCTGCCTACCTGTTTTTACATGGAGCGACTTCCTATCTGACCTCCATAATACTGTGACTGGGTAACGCGATACCCCTTGGTAAGACTGGTTGTCAGACTTTCGGGCTTCTGACGGCCCGTATCGACAATCAAAGATGGTGACCCTACCACGGACGTGGTAGGCGTGGCAAGCGTAGCTTAACCTGATGGATCGAAATGTGCTGCTGTGATGAAAAAAAAAAGAAAAAATGAAAAATGTTTTATTATTTTAACAAGTAAAACTTAACAACTAGTAATTGGAGCCTCCGCTCTTCCATAACTTAAATAAATATATATTACTTGTTTTATGTAAATATATGTAAGTAAAGGGAAAAGTGGAAATAAAAATAAATGTTATTACTTAACCACAAGCCAATGACCTCTAAGCAAAGCAGAAAAAAATATATGCGTGTCTACTGCCTGTTTGGTCTTCGCAGACTTCGCTAAATTCTCATATTCCATTCCTCCTATATTTATCATATTAGCCCAGTATAACCCTGAAATATAAAACAAACCCTTTCCTGACAACACCAACATACGCACTTAGTGCATTAGTTGTAACCCTCCATAGGCGGGTGTACCAGCCACGCAATTAACCCTGCGCTCGACGGCTCTCATTCTGCGACGAACAAAGAAGTATCCAGGTCAGGCCTGATTACAAACGACGTACGCTCCCCCGGCGTATACGTCGCTACGACGTGCTAATGATAATTAATTATTGTTATCCGTCAAGAGGCTTTTATATTAAAATTAGCTTTTATGTTATGTGATTTTTAATGTGTAGTTTTCAAGTTCTCTGTGTAAGTATGCGTATTTAATTGCATCGACATAAGTCCATTTAAGTCGTAAATTCGATGTTGTCATAAATCAAAGCTAGTTTTCGTTGTATTCAGAGCAGCAGTTACCCAGTTGTATCTGGTGGATCCCAATGGTTCCTGACTTACGAGTTAAAAGGTCTTGAGTTCGAAACCAGACAGGTACTTTACTTTGTGTATTTCATTTCGTCACCACTGCTCTCAAACGGTGAAGGAAAACATCGTGAGGAAACCGGCATGTCTTAGAACCAAAAATTCAAAGACATGACGTGACATCCACCATCCCGCACTGGGCCAACTTCCTCTCATAGAGAGGAGGCCTGTTTCCCATCAGTGGAAACGTTATAGGCTCATAATGAAGGTTGCTTTTGAAAAGCTTTCTTTGGAACACATTATAACTCAGAAACTGCGTAATCATAATTAATTATCCAAACCCCAATTTGTTTACGTAATCAAACATGCATTCCATAATCAACAAATTTTCCATGTAATCCCGCTGAATCAGCACATCGCAGACCAGGTTATATCCCTAAATAGGCAAGCTTCACATCCCTGACCTATTTCCCTCGATTGCCTCTTAAAACCAGCTGTAAGACACCCAATTCATCCGTGCAGTAGTGGACTGAAAATGACGTCACTGTGCTATGTTCGAAGACAATGGACGGGCGTTTAGCAAGTCTTTAATTTAGGGAGATTGTGCACGGGAAAGCTCAAGTAGATCTTGCTGAAACAGAAACTGTGAATAAAGGAAAGTTGTGCTGTTTTCGCGTATTGGCAACCCTGGTAATTTAATGACCACGAAATTTTGTATATAAATGACCACGAAATTTTGTATAGGTAGTGACATTTCACAACGAACAAAAATATATTGTTTTGGTGCCGTGTTGTGTGTATAATAGGGCTTAATTAGCACATTTCAAAAATAAATGTGTATATGTGAGCTAACCCCTAAATGATTTTATTACAAACTAGCTTTTGCTAGCGGCTTCGCCCGCGTGGAGGTCGAAAACTATCCCACGGGAACGTAGTACCGGGATAAAAAGTATCCTATATGTTATTCCAGGTTACAGACTACCTGTGTGCCAAATTTCATTCAAATCCGTTCAGCAGTTTTTGCATGAAAGAGTAACAAACATCCACCCATCCATCCATCCATACTTACAAACTTTCGCGTTTATAATATTAGTAGGATTAAGTTCATAAACTAAAACCCGAGTACTGAGAAAGCACGCTCTAAAAAGTATGAAGGAAGAAAATATTCTCATCTGATAGCTATGGTCGCATTCCAACTAAACAAAACATTCTAAAGTAGTAAGCGATCATGAGCTTTAGGGGAAAATGGCATACGACCTCGGGTTTCAGATGAGAATATTTTCTTATTTCATACTTTTTGGAGCGTTTTTCAGTACTCGGGTTTTAGTTTTTGAACTTAGTTTTTCCATTGTCTTCAATAGATATAGTGTAAGCTGCAATACGTAAAAAGCTAATCTCCAGCAGTTAACTGCGAAAGACTGATGATTGATAAAAAAGGATCCAAACTCGGCTCCTCTCATATTAAAATCTAACACCTACATCGAACAAAGAGTACACAAAAGACTTCGCTTCTCCGCCATTGAAAACTGTGACGTCATATTATATATCCGCACCGCGCGGCTCCAAGCTAACCAAACTTCGTAAGGATATCCTTACAAAGTTCCTTGACACAAAGTGTAACGAATACGTGCTCTGTTTTCCTTTAATTCCAGATTAGTTAGGTAACATAATACACCAGATAGCTTCACTTAACAAAACAGCGCACAACATCCGATGTTCGGCTCTCAGACATCCGATAGCAACTCAGACACGTAACTACCGACGGAGGTACTGGCAAAGCAAACACGAGAGGCAGACTAAAAGGATATTACGTTATAGCCTGAAGGCTATGTCAATACTGATATTTGAAACAGCCACAGCTAACAGTCACTTTGTTGAGAAATTATTGTAGAACTTTGACGATAGTTTCTCATTCTTCAAGTTTCACTCAGATACCGAAAATTGTAGTATTGTGGTTACCACGAAGGTGAAAGCTCCAGGGTAGCCTGATAAATTAATTTTTTCTAACGTTTTTTGCAATTTGCAAGTCAGCTATATGTTGAACAAAATATATGTATGTAAAACCATTGAATTACTTTAATGAAATAGTAGAATTAAATGAACTTATTTGTTGTATTGATGATTAAAATTATTTTGAATCTGACTATTTTTTTTAATTTCTTTAAAAAATTTAGTTCTAATTTTGTCGCGAATCATATTTTAATCAACACTGAACCCGGCACTGTCCCGCAAATTGCAACAAACGTAAGAAAATTTTAATTTCGTGAGCTACCCCCTTAACACTAACTAGAATATTATTACTATAGTCGTGTCTGATGACACACAGATTAAAGGACGTAGCACTCGCGACCTATTTGTTGACGACAAAGATCTTTGCAACGTGCTCAACTGTAAGGATGAAAGAAGTTTTAAAGATATTTAGGTGGAGATTCCAACTGGAGCAAATTTATGTGCTGTAGCAAGCGAAGCTATCACTTACTCATAAAATCAGTCCTTGCTCTCATGGGCGTAGTAACAAGGAAACTATACAGAGCGACACGTATATAACACTATTCCTTTTGCACATAATATTATAACTTCAGACGCAATCGTTACAAGTTTACGACTGCACATAAAATATTTCGCTTTGCTACTGTTTACGTTTTCAATTTCCGCTCTCCTTACAACTTCAGGGTTGCACTATCTTAATATTGTACCAGTTATTTAAAGAGGGAAGTCGTTTGAATCAAGCTTAGGAACTGTCTAAATGGACATTTACAAAGCTATGCCATTTCCTCTTTTGTCCTGTTCTTGTCTTTCACCAACCAACATCATCATCTCAGCCAGGACTCATCAACTGCTGGCGTATTTCGTAACCAATGAAGTTGATGGTAATGTTTTGCCTTAAACAATCACTAGCTGCTTCACGGGACTTCGTTCACGTGAAATTTCTTGTTTCCCTTGGCCACCCCGTCGCATCGATCATCTATCTGCGTCATTTCGTTTTCGCTTAGCGTCCTTTCTGACTTTTTTTTTTCTTGTCGCTCGTCCCCTTAGGGTCATAGTTTGATGTTATATAGCCTATAGCCCTCCTCAATGGTTAGGCTATTAAATGAAAAAAAAATATTTTTCTAATCCGACCAGTAGTTCCAGATATAAACTCTTCAGCTTGATTATTAGTGTATAGATTTCTTAATTGGCAATAAACCAAAGAAAATTATCAATTTATTTTCCTTGTTACAGGTAAACCAAATTCTAAGCTGCTACGAACGCTGAGCAAATCAAAGTAATGTATGAAATGAAAGCCCTTGTTATCTGTACTTGTATAGTATGCGTTTCACCATTAATAATGTCAAACACAGTTCCCATCATTGTGCGGCGCTCGGAGCAATATCCATCCACGGCATGTGTTCCTGAGGCTCAATTAGTATGTACCTAGTACCTATGTAGGGACTAGTAATTTATGTAGGGTTTTGTTATATTAACATAGCGTTATATTAACTTCAGCTGTTTATAACTTCGTCATATAGGTCGTAGGTCAACACGACAGGTGCTGAATACCACTTTCGTACAAAGAGTATTGATTGTGTATTGAAGTAAGCGGTTATTTCGGAGTTATATGGTAAGAATCATTTAGTACGGTTTCTTTATAATTTGCCTCGTTGGTCTAGTGGCCGCAAACGGAACTGCTGAGCCTGAAAGTATGAGGAACTGGGTTCTATCGCGGGTCGGGCAAAGTGTTATTGGTTTTTTCAACTAGGAATCTCTGAGCAGCAGTCCGGAGTCGGGATCTGTATCCGGTTGATAATAAACTGCTAAATCTCTCACCCCAAATACTGATATTCTGGGTTACTCATCTCCCATCCCATCTAAAAGCGGTTCGTTATTATTATTATTATGAAATCTGCTGCTAGTTCTACCAAAATTGAGCAGTGCCATATTTCCTATCTGCGATCGCCAAACAATTGGCACATAAAGTGTTCGCTTACTAACAGTGTAATCGGTACTGCGGTCGTGCTGCCGCACCCATTAATTGCCTAATTCGGTTCACTTCACCAGGGACTATGATCACAGAACAGAAGGGACCAGAAGGCTTATCCTGACGCATGATTAGGATTCGCAAAAATTAAAGTAAAGGTGGTTCTGTCCAAAAAGCTTTTGGTTGGACTCCATTCCATCCATTCATCTGTCCGTCCATTCTTTTGGTTGGAGTCCATTGGTCGTTGTGACCAATACATTAAGTATTAGTCTGATCCGTTAGCAATCTTTGACCCTGTGTGACCGACCAAGCAATAAATTATAATTAGAGATTATACTGGGGTAGGTAATTTTTGTACTTACAAATACTAGTCAGTCAACGGCGAAAATATTCCGATCGTATTGGGTTTGGGGTTGAAACACTAGGGCCATGGAGTCCGAGTGCTCACTTGGTTTTTCGAGACATCGCCAAGCGCAAGGTCGACTCTTCACATGGCCAGAGGGCTAACTTATATTTTGACCAGGGAATCAGCATCGCCATACAACGTGACAATACTGCCAGCAGCTGCCTGCGGTCTTCATTAAACTTTTGAATGAACCTTCTACAGGTTTATAATTTACTAGTGCCAGTGAATCATAGTTTGATAACATTTGATATACCGATACTTACATGTGTTTCCCTTTGTGAGAATATCACTAGTCTATCCGTTATCCTAGCGTTATCCATTGATAAGTACATACGTTGGTATCGGTTATCTAATAGTTCAAATGTATCTATAGATAGGTGATTGATATGTGTTCTATGAAGCGGTGAAATGTCAGAGGTCATGATCGTTAGTGATATGATATATTTGTGATTTGCTATAAGGTTAGGTACCTACTGTATCATAGCGAATACTGGGTATAATAGTTTTGTCATCACCAGTAGCATAATCAGCCAATAAAGTGCCTAGTGCTGGGACATAAGGCCTTAATTCACCATGCGGGTCTTTGAATTGTTGTTTCTAAGACATCTTGGTTTTCTCACACTGTTTCGAGAGCAGTGGTGACGATATCATTTGCACAAAGTAAAGCGCCTGTCTGGGTCCGAGACCACGACCTACAACTCATAACTTGCGGCTTTTACCACTAGGGCACCATTGCTCCGTCATCTCACCACCAATCTGTCATCACTAGAGATCGGATAATCGGATGCATATTTACTTAAAGTTAATTTTTAGTTATGAAAGTATGGAAACATGCTGCTTAAAAAAATATTTTTTGATAAAAAAATCCCGGAATGCCAGGAACACCGGGAATGCATAACTAGTCAGGTGTATAGTATGGAAGCGACTTCTAAATTATTAGGATTGCATAGCTATTCAGACACATATTTATTTAATATTAATTGCGATGCAAATATGTGTAAGTAGGGTGTATAAAGTCTGTAAGAGTGGGGGTAGTGTGTGTTAGTTAAAACATTTTTTTACATTAAATGAAGATTTTTTTATTACAAAAGCGCGTTATTAACCAACATCGCAACTTTAGGTGAATATGCATCCGAATATCCGATCTCTGGTCATCACCAATGAAGGTTTTGAACAACTTCTTATACCTAGAAGTGGTTCAAAACCTTCGCTGGTAATGACAGACGAGGTTTGAACATACTTACTTAAGTATGTTCATTTGACGTATTACGAAATCAAACTCGGGCCAAGAATGATGCTTTTCCAAAGAGCGGAAATTTAAGAAAAGTACACTGAGATAAAAAGTGAACAATATAAACCGCATTTCCTTCTAAACTTTATAAAACCCACAACTGACGTTTATGGGCTTACCCAAAACTATAAAACAACAAATTCAACCATTAGAAAACACCATCGTATTCCGTTATCTCCGCCATGCACCATTGGCTGTTATTTGGAATGTCTTTTTACGTTGTCCATAAAGTCTTCGTGTCCCTTTTCAATTTCTTATCAGCAGTTATATGTCGCTGGTCACAGTCAAGATAACAGTTTATTTCTCCCTACTATGTCGTCAGTAGCAAAGGATGGGTCTTGATGGTGTACCACAAGCTTTGTGGTTTGAATCGATCCATGAGTCAAGTTTTTATTTTTAAGCTTTCGCAGTGTTTTATCATCGTCAGCCAGTAGTTCGTCACTTGTTACTTAAGCCTCCGTAATAATCATAAGCTTTATTTTTTTTTGTTAATTTTGCTCAATGGGCCAGCCCGTGACCTCGATCACGCCTGATGAGAATCAATTGGATGGAACGAGCGCATCCAAAAGATACCTGTTCACTTATGCTTTGAAGGCAGATGCTGGCAGAGAGTCCCACACTTTGGCTGTGCGCATAATAATATGGAGGAGAAGCGCTGATTACGACTGGATGGGAAATCAACCGAGTGCGTATGGTACTCTGCAGTACGTTTGCTAGTCCAGTAGTAATAGGGCGATGGTGGGATCAGGTCGTCGAGGTCCTAAACACACTCTTTAGAAGACCGACAGGAAAGCAACATTACGCCCGATGAGCCAGGCTGTGAAGCCTAGCCACCAACGTCTCGTCGCCTATAAGCCTTTTTGTTCTTCGTTCCACCGAGTCAACCGGCAGCATGGTGGTATTCTTAAGCTTTCGCAGTGTTTCATAATAATATCATTACTATCAGCTCGCAGTTCATCACTCCTAAATGCAATCCGAATTGCAGATTTGCTGTTTAATTAAAAACATCCCCTCAAAACTGCGCAAGATTCACCTCAACTCGATCAATAAACATTTAGTAAAGTTGTCACGTTGCCAACAGTCGATCGCTTACGAAATAAAGTTGCGATACTATCAGCTAAAAACTCGCTCTAATTGGTGATTGACCCCGAGCCGTCAATCGAGTCAATATCAGTTCGTACCTAACAAGCTCTGCCACTCTTCACAAGATTGATATTGATCGAAACCCCTTGATGTTTAAAAGATTTGGTAACTTGAGCATGAATCTGGCACTATTTCTTGGGTTAAAAGAAAATTGTATTTAGTTTAGTAATATTGGTCGCAATTACTAAACCAATGCGAAGCGGAGATAGCAGCCGTGAAAAGCTGGTCATTGTTGGCAATACCGAAGGAAAGAAAGCACGGGTCGGTCGCCAACACGATGGTCTGACCAAGAAGCTTCGTCCTTCGGCAGGTGGTGATGGCAACTTTGGATCAGAGTCGATGATCGCTTAAAGGGGTCCAGTGATCACGATCCTCAGTAATGAGGGACCCGTTACAGGAGGACCAAACCAAATGTCAAATTCATAAAGACCGAGGCCAAGTTCAAACCTGCCATCCAAGAGAAATATGAAGCCAAGTATTTCGTGCTTTTGAACACCATTTTAAATGATTTACCGAATTATTATTTTATGATCTGCCTAATGGCACCTCCATTCACTCTTAGATAAATGACCTTAAGTTAAATAGACTCATCGCCATCTTTTAATCACTTATCGGATTTGCATTTATTCCCACTGGGAAGGGTGCCAAGTTCCAACTATTAAAGCATTAAGTAGTCGTTTTTCATTGGCACCAAGTATTGAACTGGGATTTTGCAAGGACTTAATATCCATTACAGTTTCATCCTTTCAAGTTAATGAAAACGAGTTTACTATGAAAGTAGAAATGACATTTGAAGTAAGAAAAAAAAAGGAAATGCGTCGAATTAGCATTGATATATTTCGTAACAGTGCGATGAAGAGTGTTACTATTTCGCGGCCGCGCGTTGACACAAAGCCTAGGTATAATTAGTACCGAAGCTTGTTGATTGATCGATTGATGAAAGAAGGGGATTTGATTGGAATCTATCAAAGGCAAATTAAATAGTTGCTAGAAAACATTTCTCCTAAGCCGGTCATAATTATCTGATTGATTCTTCATCTGGGTGTTACCACGTTGCTATATAAATAATAATCAACCCTGGCTGTATAGCCAGGGTTGATTAAGATTATTGTGTGATTATATAAATGTTTACTCGATACAATGACGTATCTAGCAGATGACAAACAGCGTAATGGAAAACCAAAATCATAGAAGCGGCCCCATCCCGGGTGGATACAACTTTAGGGTAGAAAATGACTTTAAATTACATTACAAATAACGGCTATAACCCAAAAGTTTTAACTGATATTAACCCTGCGAATACGGAAGTGTTTCCACATGAGACACGATCGAATCAAACGTCACGGAGGGCATTAGGCATGCGAGATGCGAGCGTAGTTTATGTCCCGCGCAACTGTTGCCGTATCACTCAGGAGTAAGGTGCACGCGGTGAGCATTGCATATCTCATAATGATAATGGTACGATAGGTGGAAAGCATCACAGACTTAGGGCTGATTTTTAGGGTTCCGCACCTCAAAAGGTAAAAAAGGAACCCTTTTAAGATCACTCTCTTGTCCGTCTGCGTCTGTATGTCCGTGTGTCACCACCGATTTTCTCAGGAACGGGTGGACTAGCAAGTTGAAATTTAAAGTCCCTGTAAGGGAAGGTGTATAAAATCAAGGTCCTGAGTCAACACGATAAAAAGATATGGGCAAATTTAGATTTTCGCGAAAACTTGTAAGTACTAAAAATTACCTTAATTTTCAACTTTTTTATTTTTCGCTATAAGACCTTGCTTTTAACCAAAATTGACAATTCTAGGTCAACCGGAAGTGCCCTATAGGTTTTGGGTCGAAAACGCACCATATAGGTTTTTGACCCAAAATGTTCCCGTTGACCTACAATCACGAAAATTTGACAAAAAGCAAGGTCTTACAGCACAAATAAAAGAAAATTTCCAAAAAATAAAATAGTTGAAAATTAAGGTAAATTTTGGTACTTACCTACAAGTTTTCGCGAAAATCTAAATTTTCCCATATCTTTTTTATTATGACTGTATAATGGGTAGGTACGAACCCTCGGCGCACGTGTTTTGACTCGCACTTGACCGGTTTTTTTCAATAGTCAGATAACTTTCATCATAAGAATAAATCTGACAGTTTGGCATATTTTTATACAAAAGCTGTCAAACCGACGGATTTATTCCTCAGATAAAAGTGATATGACTATTGAAAATTTTGCCCTTAATATAGTAGCGAAGGATGCGAATGAGCTAGCTATGTTGTGGGGAAGCTTCCGTGAATTCGTTATTGTTTTTACTTCAAAAGTTCGCAGAATTCGTGCCGGTGCCGGTGGTAACTATATATTTTCTGTGGCTCTAAAGGAATTCGTGATTGATTTAACAAGTTTCAAAGAATGCGCTGGTATGGTTCATCATTTCCTGCGGATTCCGTCGAAACATAATACAATATAAACGCAAATATTGACATATTTGCTGCAGCCAAACTGATAGGTGAGAAACCTATACGTAACAAAATGCGTTACGCGTCGCAAAATAAACCTCTGGGGTCGGGGTACCCCAACGGGGAAAACGACACGCAACATGGAAAATTTTAAAACTTCGTTCCAAAAAGAAATCACTTATTACTTTATTAGGTATATTCCCCTTATCATTAACAGATCTCCTAGTTCATCCAACGAACTCCACGCTAATAAACACACACAATGTTTCGTACCCCAAAAACAAATACCACACACGTGCCGACGAAAATCATTCCAACCACCGCGAGCTATGTTAATATCCGAAGTTAGGAAGTTCACATCTACAGAATTTGCATAGCAGTATAATCTGGCTCATATACATCTTGCCAACTTTCGCGTGCAGCTTAGCTCGTGCAATTTATTGCTCGGGAGCTACGGCTGCTGGCTTGTTATTGCTCTTTAATTGTTCTATTGCTGTTGTTTAGAGATTTGGTGCGGGAGTGAAAGAATGAAGGCAGGTGGGAATAGGGACGGATTGTTCGAAAGATTTTTGCAGCGAGAAGTAAGTTTTAGCTTTTATGGGTAAGTAAGTTTTAGCCGGGGTTTGAATTGTGTTTTGGTTAATGGAGTGGTATTGAATTGATACGCTCAAAGTATAACAGTTCTATTGGTATGGCTAGGGCTTGTGGCAAAGTAATAACCGCAGGGGTCGATCAATCAGGTTAAACTACGCTTGCCACGGTTGGTCTATGGATGGGTTACCATCTTTATATAACAAGACCCCTCCGCCGTTAAGCCGTTGGTCTCGGCTGGCATTCGTAAATCTTCGACCGTTGTAACGGTTCGTCAGAAGCCAGAAAGTCTGACTACCCATCTTACCAAGGGGTATCGTATTAGCCAGTTAGTGGGTTGTGGACGTCAGATAAGCAGTAAGGTCAGCTGCATCTGGTTACACTGGAAGCCGACACGGAAGAACTTGGCAAATGATGGTATGGTTATTCAATTACGAACATGAAACGCGCTGCTATAATGGCACGGTGTAAGTAGATAGAGCCACATACCAAAAAATATCACAAGCTCTAAAACGACATCACAGCATCACGCTTTCATCTATTGTCTACACTTTTATTGACCGTATAAAAATACCCACTATAAAGAAAAGGCCGATTAAAAACTTAATTCATCTAAAATAAAAATCACAGCCTGTTTTATAAAAAATAATGCTCACATTCTATATTTGAATTTATAACCGTTTGTCCCTCCAAACATGGAACACGTTGTTCTATTACATCCCGTTCATAACCCTCCGTCGCGACAGGTCCCGTTATCCCGTACGCATTATAATTATGTAAAACGAAAGGATCGTTAGACATGTTAATAAAATATGTCATTTAAATTAGGTTGTTTATTTTATTAATACTTCTGCCCCGCGATTTAATTTAAAAGAAATCGAATGATTTAAATATCACTTCGTTTTCGTGTAACATTATTTCTGGCATTTTTTTTGCTTGGTCGCAACCCTCATCGTTGTGTGATGTTAGCCTACAGAGTTATTCAAATCCGACGGGTACAGGTTACAGAGATCAAACAAACTCTTCAGTTTTATTATATTAGTAATTTACAGATTTGTAATAGACGGCTATCATGTTATGTTATTTATTTTGTATTCCTGCATCCTCATTCCATTTTACGCAAGTAACTACAGACATACGGATTGCAGACTTCCACAGACATCAATATAATTTCTTTCAAAGTTAGCAGCGCGCAACATATTGCGACTCAAGGCTCGTACACTTGTGTCGCAGACTAAGCGTTAATTAGCGCTACTTAGCGAAATATTTGCGACTCCCCCGGGAGAGAGAGGGTTGCCTGCGTTTAGCGCGGAACCTTCACGCTTCGCTCCGATTTGATTATTTGTAATTGGAATGAAGAATTCCAGACGAGAAAAGAACGCAGTACTTAATTTGTTGGCCTTTTTTTTCGCTCCTTATTTCTTCTAGCCAGCGGGGTAGTTGTGTGACACACATACATTTTAACAGTTTACCAACATTCATTGCATTATTAACGTTGTTTAGCAGACTATTTTTGCGAACATATGAAGGAATGGTTTAGCAATAACCTTTAAAATTATTCACATTCAGATCGTTAGTGTGCTACGCAATTAGGGTGCATATCAGCATGGGTGTATTACACAAATACACAGTAATTGAATCCCACATTCAAATAACTACACTCCATTATGGAAAAATATTAATACTCAGTACTTAGAGCTATTATAACACGCTGTCGACTGGGCGCCGGCGACCGGCAGACACTTGTGCTTCGCCACTACGCGGCTTGTCGTCGAGTCGCCCGGGGCGACCAACGACCAAGCGCGGCAACACCTATTTAAACTATAGTAACTTACAGTCGCCGGCGACACGCTCGCCCGGCGACCAAAACATAGGCAACAACCGACGACCAAGTGCGTAACCACCTATTTAAACTGTAGTAAGTCACAGTCGCCAGCGATCGTGTCGCCGGCGACAAGTCGACAGTGCGTAATAGCTCTTAATTCCTGATGTTGCCCATTAGAGTTATAACGCACTGTCGACTGGTCGCCGGCGACTGGCAATCGCTTGTGCATCGCCACTACGCGGCGAGTCGTCGAGTCGCCCGGGCGACCGACGACCAAGTGCGTAAACACCTATTTAAACTATAGTAACTCACAGTCACAGTCACCATTGACCGCGTCGCCGGCGACCAGTCGGCAGTGCGTATTGGCTCTTAACTACAGGTATGTTATGTACTTTACTGGAAAGCAGTGGTGGCCCAGTGGTTATCACCCCGTTTTACGAGTTGTGGATCGTGAGTACGAACCCAGGCATGCAATTTACTTGTGTATTTAATCTCATCACCACTGCTATTAAAACGCTATACGAACACATCGCGAGGAAACGGCATGTCCTAGAACCAAAAGTTCGAAGACATGTGAAATCCACTGGGCCCGCGTGGTCCACCCCCAACAATGCGAAGATTAGGTATAGGCCGGTTGTGATTTACTTTACTAAGTATGTATATCTTTTGTTGGAGATAAATAATCAATAGGCTATTCAAATGATTTTGGATCCATGCAAGAATCGATCACCCTGATATCTATACAACAATAGTCGCAATTCCTAACAATAAATTCCTATTGCAGCAGTTATCGTTCAATCGCCAGTACGATATGATACATTAATGTACCTGACTTATTTCTCAATTTTATCCAAAGTAATAAATCTATCATACACGTTGGAAATGATTGCGCTACTACTTCCGCATACTTGAATGTCACGGTGTCCGACACGGTAGCCGCTTGCCGTGTCGGGCCCTGAGGAATTTCTTACCTGCCTTATGTACTAGCATCTTGTCGTATATCTAGTTCTCGCTTCAATTCCCAATGCTCGGTGTTGAAAATCCAGTGCGCGATTAAATCCCGTCGCGATTTTATTATTTTTTATTATTTTTAGGATATTTGTTACAAATAAAAATAAATTTTATTTAATTCAGGTACAACATAACCCATAATTGAAAACATCTTTCAATTATTCAATAATAAATACAAAATAACACAAAATTAAATACGATATAAATACAACATCAACACACAAATTAGATAAATCAAATTCAATTTCATATTCAATCATAACGAACTCATAGGTATTCATTACAGTAGTCTCTTACGAGCGACACTATGTAACTTGTCTGTCACAGCAGTGTCGCACATAAGGATAGTCCAACCTACTTAATCACACAACAACGGCCGAACGGAAATGGATGAAATTTGACACACAAGTAGTATATAGCCCGGATGAAGACATCTTAGGATACTTTTATCCCGGTAGTTCGTTCCCGTGGGATAATATCCGACGTCCAAGCGGCCGAAGCCGCTAGCAAAAGCTAGTAGAAAATATGGAGCTAACGGGCCGGAAAGGCAAAAGCTGCGGTTACGCTTTGATAAATATTGCTGGGCTGATAGCTGCGTTATCAGAACTTTTCATAACACAACACCCAATGTGACCCGACTGACCGACGCGACGATATTAGTTCTCATTTATGTTTTTATCCACGTTATGTAAAAAAAGAAAGGTCAAAAACTAAAACCCGACTAAAGACAAATTACTTTATGTTCTTTATGAGGGCGCATTATTAAATTTAATGTCACGTGACGTAGCATATATAACCTGCGTACGATATCTCATTTGTCAAATTATGATAAGTAGTTTAGAAGTTCTGAGGGACATACATACATACCGGTGAAAATCATTACCGTCCTTTCTACTTCGCCGTAGTCCGGTAAAAAATCGCAATTATTGATTACCCAAGTTAGACTTACAGCAACCAGAGGTAACTTAACTAAGTATCGATTTTAGAATCGCACTATCGACAAATATTTTGAGACCAGGTGTCTCTAAAATCATGCTAGCACGGGAAAGTGAAGCTCAAACCAACAATGTACAACTAAGATACTTTGGTATAATTCTAACAACATCTCCTAACTTCAGAATGCACTATAAAATACTCTTGAACAACTACTCCAACTACCTCCGCCGCAATGCCCATAACTGAGGCGCTCAGTTTACACAGCGAGTTAATAATATTTCCTACAGCCCGGGATTCCTTTTATTCTATTTAACTGGGTGCCATCTTGAATGGAGACAAATGGCGAGTGCGTTCGCAGAGTTATCTCGGCGCCATTTCTTCTAATTCGCGGCGCCAATGACCCGCGCCGCTGTAGGGTTAATTAAAGAATTAATCGCCGACCCGGGCCGTAGGGACCAGGGGATGCGCCGTGACTGAAATTTGTCGTAGGGTTATTAATAGGACCCGGGTAGGGGATGCCTTTTCCTTGGGTTGTAATCTTGCAGTAAGGTCTTTTTGGGAAGGTAATTTTGTAGACGTTATTGCAACTAATTTCTCACAAAGCAGCTTTCATGCATTATTTAAAAGCTCCTTTATACGAACATACAAATTACAAATGCGCTGACACAGGATTGTAATAATTTACAACAAGCATTTGTACTGTCGGAAGCTCTCGCTTTGGGCAATTAATCAGAATCTAACAGATATGTCGAGTCTGCAATCACGCGGCGCAAGTTAGTTGTATACCTATACTATCTGTAGGTATAGTAGGTATGCTTCGTAGCATTATCTTGTTATATGGCAAGAACACACACCATTACATGTGACATAATATCTGTCACGCTTATATAAACTCGAGAGGACTGACCTACCTGTGGATATATGTTTATGTGGTATGTGCATCAATGTAGGCGTTGATGCGGTGTTAATTAAGTCCAAGCTCAGGAATGCATGTATACAGGGTAAATTTTTAACCAGTGCTCAAATTGTAACCATGAATTCAGCATATCATTGTAGACCCCCTAGCGTAGTCGGTTTTCAAAAAAATCAGCTGTTTCATAGAAAAGTGCTATACCTACGTGGTCAAAATGTATGATACAACTGATTTTTTTTATAAAACCGACGAATAATTTCTACGCTACTTAGTCTTTAAAATTTTCTTAATTTTTTAAAAAAAGTCTCTTAAATTATTGTAGCTAGTAGTTTCACTGTCAAACGAATGGAATACGATTTTCTTTCATTCACCTCAATTTTCCGCTAATTCTATGATGACTCCGCAAGTTCTTTCGCAATCTTCTATAATCCCGCTTATTTCATATCAGGGGACATTCCTGAAAAATCGATGTGTCTATCCATAGTTTATCCTAAAACCGTTTAAATATATGTATAATGAGAATACTGACTGATAACCTGTTTTTCAAAGGTTCCTCCTACTATTTTACTTTTCCCGACAGGGTCCACAATGATCACATACAATTTTAAGTTACCACCTAATTTGGCATTGTACAAATACACTATTTACTATTGAATAAACAAAACTTGAGAGTAAACGTTATTCAAATATAACCTTTCAGTAAGAACTATATCACCCATTAATCCGCTCATAAGTTTCCTGTGAAAATAAGCTGGCACATCGATTCCATTCGCACCGGTACCAGAGCTCAAACTGAAATAAATATCAGTGTCGAACGGCATCTGTTGGTGCTCATTAATTATACTGACCTACATGTTTGTGCCACAGATCTGTTGTACAGAATACTTACAGAAAACCTACAGCAGGCCTAGACAAAACACATTTCTGTTAGCGTTTACGCCAAACGCTACGCCAAAATGTACGGGAATGACATTACCTGCGGAAATATTACGCCGTGTCCTTTCCGCAGGTAATGTCATTCCCATACATTTTGGCGTAGCGTTTGGCGTGAACACTAACAGAAATGTGTTTCGTCTCAGGGCCCTGGTGTACAATACTAAGCTAGGACGCAAGGCCAGCATGCATCGGTAATCTGATAAAAATAACTACTGAGCTACGCTTCGAAGATGTATGTCTTGCGAAAACTGACACTCCCTTTACCGAAGTATAATCATTCTAAAAGCATCCAATGTCAGGACATTGAACGCCTTTGAAATGGTGAGTCCTTGGAATCCTGCGTATGTGGCTAATGTTGAAAATAGGTCATCAAGATGGACAATAGGTCAAAAAAACGAGGTATTCCACTAAGGGCACAGCTGCATTACACTAAAGGCAAACCAGTTTTGGACGAAAACACCGCCACCATTAGAAATACGCGAAAGTTCTTGGTCTTTTGCAGACGCAGTACACTGCGTCTGCAAAAGACCAAGAACTTTCGCGTATGTGGCAAGGCTTACAAGCCTTGCCACATTCACGGAACATTTCCGACGTTTGCTCCTGCTAGCCCGCCTAGATTGGGCTCCTGCCCAATCTAGGCGGCCTCGCCTCCTACCGGGGGCTCTACGCGGGGGTCGTGCGGGCCATGGCCCTATACGGAGCACCGGTGTGGGCGCCTACATTGAGTCGCCAACCAGCACGCCGGTTGAAGGCGACCCATAGGGTCATGGCCATCCGGATGATCCAGGGATACCGCACGATCTCCGGTGAGGCGGCGGGCCTCCTTGCCGGATTGCCGCCATGGGATCTGGAGGCAAAGGTCCTCGCGCACACTTGGGAGTGGCGCGAGGAGGCCAAACGCCGGGGCGTAATTCCGCTGCCACGGGAAATCGCGGCACGGCGGACAGAGCTCCGGCAGGATCTCATGGCGACGTGGAAAGTGCGATTGTCGCAACCCAGTGCTGGGCACGCCACGATTGCGGCGGTAAGTCCCCTCTTTGAGGAGTGGCTTGAGAGGCGGCATGGCGTCCTCACCTTCCGCCTGACACAGGTCCTCACCGGACATGGCTGTTTCGGGAGGTGTTTCGGATAGGGCGGGAGGAAACGCCCGGGTGTTTCCATTGCGAAGATCGCCCTGAAGACACGGTGGAGCATACGGTGGAGGTCTGCCCGGCTTGGGCGGGGCACTGCCGTGTCCTCGTGGAGGTGATCGGCGGCGGCGATCTCGCGCGTCCGACTCTGGTCCAGGCCATGGTACGGAGCGAGAGTGCATGGCTAGCAGTCGCCTCCTTCAGCGAAGCAGTTATGCTCGCAAAGAGGGAGGCGGCGCACGTGAGGGAGATGCAGTACATGCGCCCTCACAGCCGTGGCCTTCGCAGGAGACGCCCTGGGCGTCGGGAATCCCAGGCTGATTCCCGGCCACCGTAGGCACGGGCTTGCGGACGGCGAGTAATGGGTAGCTCGCTGTCCGGTAAGGACCAAGCCCGGGTCGACGGCGCGTTGTGTTCCACGCGCGCCTCAAAGAGATGTCAGCAGCAACTGATGGGGCCTAACTTGTAGTGGGTTTTCTATTTAGTGATAATACGCCGCGGCCACACATTGGATTCAACTCTGCGTCAAAGCTTGTCTCTAATTTGGAATGGCCAATATTGAACCAACCTACTGCACCACACATTGGCGTCAATATCAACTTTATACCAAACACTGGAAATAGACAAGCGCGGGCCTTGTTGTGCAGTTGACGCAGAGCGAACTATGGACGATAACTTATTTACACTAGCGGCTTACGCATATGGTTTAGGTACATATGCTTTTAATTGCACCGTACAAGAAAACAACGAAAGAAACGAACAGTAGCCGCAACTTGCGACGAATGGCAGACCAATGTGTGGCGCGAGCGCGACATTCTGCCCAAGATGCCCGCGCGCACTCTCCCTTTAATTCCCCTCGCCTTTGAACTTGTTTTAAAAAACCGACTCGTTGCGCGTCGGTGTTGGACACAGGACGGTGATTGGACGCAATGTCCACATTTGTGTCAAAGACTGATCCACACATTGGAGTATTGGCCGCAATAAGCTACATTGGTGCAAATACAACCAATGTGTGGCCGCGGCAATAGGAAGGTGCTGTAAACCCGATATCCTCGTTCTCGATTAATTATGTATGTGCATTTATTGGTCGTGAGGTCGAAAACAGAACATATACGCGGTCGAGAATACCCCGCGGTTGATGCCCTGTCAGAATCTTTCGCTTGTTTGCTGCCGTATTGTTACGTAATTCCAATACTGTGGCGGGTTGGGAAAAGTTTGTTTGGTACATTGTGTTACTGAAGTTCGGGCGATGAGGTAATTATTTAATAGATATAGAGGATCATATGTTATATCTTGTGTCGATAACGGGGTGTGGTATTAATTATGTCTGTTGTAATATGACCTTCTCCGAGTAGCTATATTTTGTGCTCACGACTACAAATCAACCTATACATTTCTAGTATAAGCTGAACTCGCATTGTATAAGATTTCCGTATATTGCGAGATCAGCGTAAACTGGAAACGTATAGCTTGATGTGTAGCCGTCAGTACATTATCGTGGACATGACCAGAACTAAAATTGGCATAGCAAAATATCACGCCTTGTTTCTCCGAAGGCTTGGACAGAGGTCAACCTATAGTACACCCACATTTCGCCGGTTTTTAACACTTTGCACGACCTGGTAATCGAACCCCGGACCTCATGCTCAGCAGTAGCGCTTGCGAGTACTAGACCAATGAGGCAGGAACGTGGAGGAAATTCATTACTGACATAGATATGGTTACTATTGGACTTACTAGAGAATGGGCAGCAGAATTCTCTATGCATTTGACCATCATACTGCGATCGCCAACCCGCCTGCCAAGCGTGGTGATTATGGCAAATCCCCCCTTTTGGGGGAGGCTTATGTCCAGCAGTGGACGTCTTTCGGCTAATATGATAGAGATGGTTCATGATTGCATGTACAATCGTGGATATCCATATCGATACACCTTAAGGACTATTTTTGCTGGCAAATTAACACATGTGGTCAAAACAACACGGTTAACAAATGTGGTCATCGTGTTCTCGGGATTTTGTTTTCAAACTGTATAGATTTGGATTTCTTCCATAGTACCTACTGTATATCAATAACCGTCTCAAAAACCAAAATATTTTGCCCAATTCTAATAGTTGTGTAGTGGGTACTCTATAATATAAATACCTAACTAGCTTTTGCCACCGGCTTCGCCCGCGTGGAGGTCGAAAACTATCCCACGGGAACGTAGTACCGGGATAAAAAGTATCCTATGTGTTATTCCAGGTTACAAACTACCTATAATGGGGAATTTCATTCAAATCCGTTCAGCCGTTTTTGCGTGAAAGAGTAACAAACCTCCAAACATACGTCCTTACTCACAAACTTTCACATTTATAATAATAGGTTGGGGAAAAAGTTTCTTCGCATTTTTTAAGAAAATTCAAAAAATTTTTAATAAAGTTTATTTACATTTAACTAAAGTATGTAGGTACCATTTTGTTCGATGACTTTTTGCCATCTTGTAGGTAGGGACATGATCCCATTGCTATAGAAATTTTGGGACTTCTGGTCAAAATACCGCGACAAGTGGTTTTGGCAGTCCTCTCGTGATGTTAACCTGACACTGCCTAAAGAATTCTGAACAAACCGAAACAGGTGGAAATCTGAAGGTGCAAGGTCAGGACTATACGGCGGATGCATTAACACCTCCCAGCCAAACTCTCTTAATTTTTGTTGGGTGGCTAAAGATGTGTGAGGTCTAGCGTTATCATGATGAAAAACCACACCCCTTCTGTTGATTAATTCCGGCCGCTTTCTCTCAACTTCTTGCTTTAATCTCATCAGTTGTTCGCAGTAGAGTTCAGAATCGATGGTCCTGCCTGGTGGTAACAGCTCATAATGAATAATGCCCTTCCAATCCCACCACACACACAGCATCACCTTGTTGCGAGTTAACCCGGGTTTCGCCACAGTCTATGAAGCCTGACCGGCCTTTGACCACGACCTTTTTCGCACGTTCTTGTCATACATGATCCACTTTTCATCACCAGTTATCAGCTTCTTCAAAAATGGTTCGGTTTCATTACGTCGTAATAAAGAATCACAAATGAGTACACGGTTCATTAGGTTTCTTTCAGTGAGCTCGTGAGGTACCCAAATGTCGAGCATTTTTGTGTACCGAGTTTTTTTCAAATGCGCCAAAACTGTTTTGTGGTCATTTTCCAGTTCTTCAGCTACGTCGTAACTACTGGTATGCCGATCTTGCTCCACTTTTTCAAAAATGGCATCCATTTTATCCGTAATAGGGCGACCAGAGCGACGTGCACCTTTGACATCAAAATTTCCGGATTGAAAACGCTTAAACCAAATTTGTGCTACTCTCACAGACACTACACTAGGTCCATGAACATCGCAAATTTTTTTCGCGGCTTTTTTGTAGTAAAATTTTAAAATGTATCGAATTTCTTCATTAGATTCACTCATCTTGACGGTACGAAAAACAATTGAAAATCACACATTTTCCTAATTTGAATTTGGAATTATGTTCTTTAAAATTTAAACTTTCAATGATACCAAAACCAGCCAGATACAAATAGTATAGCCAAAGAGATTTTATTACAAGTTCATACTCGTACATACTATAATGCGAAAAGACTTTTTCCCCAACCTAATATTAGTAGGATATGATATGTATTTGCTATTCCTTCTTTCAACAGGAAGAAGGAAATTTATTAAAGAACGACGTTCGCAATGTTTATATATATCGTATACGCAACATTTGTCGATTGCGAAAATTGCGATATCCTAGACATACATAAATATCTACTGCTACAAATGATAATAAGCAGATATAATCATCATCTGTCTAGCCTTTTCCCAACTATGTCGGAGTCGGCTTCCAGTCTAACCGGATGAAGCTGAATACCAGTATTTTACATGGAGCTACTGCCTATCTGACCTTCACAACCCAGTAACTCGGTAATACGATACCCTTTGGTAAGACTGGTTGTCAGACTTTCGGGCTTCTGACGACCCGTAGCGACTGTCATAGATCCAAGAATGACAGCCGGGACCAACGACTTAACGTGCTTTCCGAGGCACGGAGGGCTCTTGTTATGTAAAGATGGTCACCCATCCACGGACCAACCGCGCCAAGCTTAGCTTAACCTGATTGATTGACCCGTGCGGCTGTTATTACTTAGCCCCACTGCATCTGGTATAAATTTATTTCAAAAGAAACGAAATGCTTAGGGTCGTTTCGCAGATGTTTGTAAAATCATGTGTTGAGTTGCACACAGCTGCAAGGTTATTGATGCAGGCACTGGGGATTCCCACAGTACTCAGATGACCGCCCAGAAAACTACTAAAAGCGCTGTTCTTTTTTTTTGGTGTAACTGATTAGATTATCAATGATCTTCTGATTGGTACAGAAGATGGATTGTACTCAGCGTTGCCAGAGGTCCCGATTTTGGCCCGAATATAAAAGTCCCGCGCGGGACACGCTCAGTCCCGCTTTCCGGGGATTGCTCGATGGTACCATTGCTTTGACTATAGTAAAGTAACGTTTTTTAATTCAAATACATTTTCTATGAGCATCTATCATCAATATCATCATTGTAAACTAATTTGAAACTCAAATTAAATGATATGTATAAAGCCGGTTGAAAAAAAAAACGCTTTCGAAGAAATAATCCCGGTTTTTTTGGGAACGGGTTTTATAATTCCTCTTTGCCCGAATAAATAACTGACAACGCTGATTGTACTTCACACTAGAGGTGATTACAGTCCATCCTTCCCTGGTTTGGAACTCATTGTTTATTTAAATAAAACTAGAACATACACAAAATCTAGCTTCTGTCCGCGACATTCGTCTGCGTGAAATTTCTTGTTTTAAAAATTCGGAAAACGGAAATACTGTAGCTTCCCATTAGTGAAATAATTTTTGGAATCGGATCAGTGGTTCCGAAAATTACCCTCTACTTACAAACTCACAAAGGAATATGGGTAATTTAAGATGGGCACGAGTTCCCAAAAATAATAATTGACTGTAAATATTTTCCTTAAATAACGGAATTAAGGAAAATATTAACGTAACTGAAAATTAATCATTTCCAAATTTGAAATTAATCTAACTTCCTTACATCCCTTTTTTTTCCGTCTAAGGATTAATTAAACTGAGGGCTTAAAAGACAGAAATAGTTGATAATTCTACAATTAACTTTGTGGCTGGGTGAAAAGAGAGGAAAGAGGTGAGAGCACTCTCACCTCTTTCCTCTCTTTTCACCTCTTTATAATATTAATATAGATGAACAAAATATTCCCGACCTAACCCCACGTTACAGCAAAGACCTAGCTTTACTCAGTTAACCCTTCGGCAGCGCGCTCCCGCATTAACCTGGCCACATTTATTATGCGAACAAACTTGCAATAAAACACACGTAAGACACAATATCCGCAATAAGTCGCACGAACTCGTACACTCGCACACACGCAACATGTAATTCACTCGGAATAATTTTGAATAATGTATGAGAAACAAAATAGACGAGAGAAATGGCCTCGGATTTTACCGCTAAATTGGATTTAAGACATGCTGTAAAAAATATTGTTATAAATGTGGGTACAGTGATATTTAGTCGCGAATTGGCTGTCGTTTTGTTTTAATTTGGGTAGGAGATTGTTTCTGAATTATTAATATTGTGGGGGAGAACTTCATATTACCTAAAAAATAAATTTAACGAAGTTCATGTGGCAGTTGAATAAAAACAGTATATTTTGCGCAGTTAAGTCCTTTTACCACGAAACAATATAAATATTAACACGAACTGTAAATAACATGTTGTATAAAAATCATAATTAGATTGAAACCCAATTACTAAATACAAAAACGAAATGAATAAAATTCCTTTTGTTTACACACAAAAATCATCCCGAATCTGATATCATTGTTTCATAACGTCACGGTTCGTCAATTCCCCTGAAACACAGCAAAAGCACATACATGCTACAATGAATATGAACAAACGCTATAATAGCGTAGATATGAAAAAAGGACAATAAGGGATGAGGCAAATACGTGAATAAAGGATGTCTGCTCTGTTACTAAAAGGCAGGGGAATTATGAGCACATAAAAATGAAGGGAGCGACAGTGTCTCTCCTCTCTAGACAATGCGGGGAAGCGGCAACGCTTGTTATTAAGTCCCCTGCTATGTAAATATGTACCGCGAGTCTTCGAAAATAAAGCCGCTGGGAAATTCTTTCCGAAAACATTATGAGAGTTCATTCTGAAATTATTTGGCGAAGGTATTTTTGGCGCAATTTTTTAGTGCCGCAATGATAGAGTTAGAAACGTTCGACTTCCTAAAAGGTATTGCGACGGAGCATGTGTCAAATGTAGTCTGAATCAGTCCAGGAACGTGCAATTAATAGATAATCAATCAAATCTTAACTGCCTCGTTGTTCCAGTGATTGTCAGTGCTACTGCTGAGCACGAGGTCTTGGGTTCGAACGGGTCGGGCAAATGGCATTGGGTTTTCTCAATTGGAAAAAGACTATACGGTACCTACCACCTATCCAGGCTCTGTGCGGCTATTTCTCAATAGCCGCACAGAGCCTGGATTTGTGTCCTGTTGATGACAATAAGCTCGCCCCCTATTATATGAGATTTAAACATAACTGACGAAATGTAGGTGATGTTATGTGTTGGTAACGGTTTATTTCTGTCTCATGCCAAGTCATCCAATGTTCTTAGTGCAGTAAACTCAATCTAAAATATTCCCAGCTGAAATAAATTTTTCATTTTTAACTTTCAGTTGCCCTTTATGAACTTAATAAAAGCAATCCACTTAAGTGCAAAAATGATAAATGAACAATAGCATGACTACGCCTGCTCGAACGTAGCTCTGAAACTTAAAATGGTTAAAATTAATAATGTATTGTATCATGATGAGATACGACACCAAAATCAAAGTTCACGACCTTAAAGACAAGGGTTTTGAATATTTAAAATCTCGAATAGGTCTAAAATCATTTGATCCACAATTTTCTCCATTTATTATCTTAACGAACTGTCAGAAACAACCAAGCTAATAAATTAAACGCATTGCTGAAAACCTAGCCATCAATAAAATGTAACAGTTCCTTCGTTTTCAATTTCAGATCTATTATTGCATTCAATAACATAAATAGTGATGGAATTTGGCATTCAGTTTTTTTCTCTGATATTTTTTATAGCCAATTCATAAAGTAATAAAATGAAACATTTTCGACAGCCTTATTATTCTTAATACCTAATATTATAAATCGCTCATATTATACAGTGGCCGGGACATCGACGCGCATCCTATTAAATTTTGTCCGTGTAGGTAGCATTTTTCTATGAAACAACAGCTTTTTAAACCGACGAAAAATTTCTACGCTACCTTTCTAGAATCATGTGCATGTCATTCATGGTTATAGTTTGCGCGTCAATGTCTCTCCACCTGTCTCTCACCCTGTATATTGTGCAGCCCAGACTGTTTCATCTTCATTTAAGAAGTTATAGCCCTTCGACCTAATTCACACATCCTGATCTAGACATCTGTTGCTGAAATCGGACCTTCTCACGAACCTGCACTACAAAATACAACCGTCATACAATGTTATAATCAGACATCAATCGCAAATCAGTTAAAACGTTTAGCCCTAAATGAATTTAAAACATCGTTCTTTATGTACATGTAAAAATTATAGAGCTCGAATGTTTAGGTACCGTAAAAAACGCATTCAGTGATTTGTGGTGCTAGGCGAGGTTTAATCACCAATCTTTGCGCACCGTTAGTATCCGAATACCCATCCTCCTCTAAATTCATTCACACAAAGATTTTCAGGCAAACCACGTCACTGATTAAATCAATATCTTTATCCCGTATTCCGAGGTTGTCTTCTCGCCGGTAAAATTTCGTACATAACCATATTACCTACTTTCTTTCAAAGATGTGTCACGTCCGGGCGACATCGAAACTTTCCACGGGTGAATATACTGTACTACCCGGGAGTTAGGGCTACCACGTCCAACTTTACTATGCTCTATATTGTCTCCGTACTGTTTGTTTTGTAGTTTTTGGCAAGCTCCTTCAGCACGCTATGCAGTGATCACCAACCGCGGCGATTAAGTAATGCGATTTACCTTTCGCATCGGTTGTACTTTTGTCTATGTAATGGGGCTACTTATTACATCTAATTTCATTCAGAGCAGTGGTGGCCCAGCGGTTACGGCTGCGAATTACCAGTTGCAGGGCCGTGGGTGCGAATCAGAGACAGGCGCTTAACTTTGTGTAAATTATTTCATTACAACTACTCTCAAAACGGTGAAGGACAACTTCGTGAGGAAACTGGGACGTTCTACTACCGAAAATTTGAAGCCACATGACATCTACCAACCCTCGTGGTGGATTTTGGCACACTCCGTCTCACTGAGAGGAGGCCTATGTCCCAGCAGTGCGAACATTATAGACTGATAATGAATGTGTGTATTACATCTCCGGATCTCAGGTGAGTGATCTCAGGATCTCTCAAGGCCACAAAATCTCGTGGCCCTTTTCCTGGTTAATACTGATAGCCCTGTTATCATGAGCTAGAAACAGGACAACAAACAGCGTGCTTTCTCCCTTATCCGCCACTGGACGGTATGATTAATATTCTTTCCCGGGGTTTAGGGTTGTAAACTCCTGACTTCGCAACATTCCCGCGAGCCATGTTTGGAACGTAAATATAAATGTCCGGGTAACAGGTGCTGTCTCATATTTTTGTTGTATATTATCACAAGTGTCCTCTTTGTGCAGCGCACTGCGCAGCTTTGTGCTAAAATATGTGCAAAGGACATGCCTTGGAAATGTGCAACATATTATGGATACCAGGAAATTATACTTATCATGACGAAAATTGCTTTCCTGAAAAATACCTGTACTTCATCCTCTGCCTAGCCTTTTCCCAACTACGTTCAGGACGGCTTTCAGGCTAACCGGAAGCAGTTGAATACCAGTTTTTTACATGGAGCGACTGCATATCTGATCTCCACAACCGCGTATATATAATAGGTTGGGGAAAAAGTTTCTTCGCATTTTTTAAGAAAATTCAAAACATTTTTTAATAAAGTTTATTTACATTTAACTAAAGTATGTAGGTACCATTTTGTTCGATAACTTTTTGCCATCTTGTAGGTAGGGACATGATCCCATTGCTATAGAAATTTTGGGACTTCTGGTCAAAATACCGCGACAAGTGGTTTTGGCAGTCCTCTCGTGATGTTAACCTGACACTGCCTAAAGAATTCTGAAGAGACCGAAACAGGTGGAAATCTGAAGGTGCAAGGTCAGGACTATACGGCGGATGCATTAACACCTCCCAGCCAAACTCTCTTAATTTTTGTTGGGTGGCTAAAGATGTGTGAGGTCTAGCGTTATCATGATGAAAAACCACACCCCTTCTGTTGATTAATACCGGCCGCTTTCTCTCAACTTCTTGCTTTAATCTCATCAGTTGTTCGCAGTAGAGTTCAGAATCGATGGTCCTGCCTGGTGGTAACAGCTCATAATGAATAATGCCCTTCCAATCCCACCACACACACAGCATCACCTTGTTGCGAGTTAACCCGGGTTTCGCCAGTCTGTGAAGCCTGACCGGCCTTTGACCACGGCCTTTTTCGCACGTTCTTGTCATACGTGATCCACTTTTCATCACCAGTTATCAGCTTCTTCAAAAATGGTTCGGTTTCATTACGTCGTAATAAAGAATCACAAATGAGTACACGGTTCATTAGGTTTCTTTCAGTGAGCTCGTGAGGTACCCAAATGTCGAGCTTTTTTGTGTACCCAGTTTTTTTCAAATGCGCCAAAACTGTTTTGCGGTCAATTTCCAGTTCTTCAGCTACGTCGTAACTACTGGTATGCCGATCTTGCTCCACTTTTTCAAAAATGGCATCCATTTTATCCGTAATAGGGCGACCAGAGCGACGTGCATCTTTGACATCAAAATTTCCGGATTGAAAACGCTTAAACCAAATTTGTGCTACTCTCACAGACACGACACTAGGTCCATAAACATCGCAAATTTTTTTCGCGGCTTGCGTTGCATTTTTACCTTTTTTGTAGTAAAATTTTAAAATGTATCGAATTTCTTCATTAGATTCACTCATCTTGACGGTACGAAAAACAAATGAAAATCACACATTTTCCTAATTTGAATTTGGAATTATGTTCTTTAAAATTTAAACTTTCAATGATACCAAAACCAGCCAGATACAAATAGTATAGCCAAAGAGATTTTATTACAAGTTCATACATACTATAATGCGAAAAGACTTTTTCCCCAACCTAATATATATATATATATATATCGCGTAATACGATATCTACGATATGATATCCGATACTTGGTAAGACTAGTTGTCAGATTTTCGGGGTTCTGACGACCCGTAATGACTGTCTAAGATCCACAAATGGCAGTCGGAACCCACAGCTTAACGTGCTTTCCGAGGCACGACGGGGTCTAGGTATGTAAAGATGGTCACCCATCTACGGTCCAACCGCGGCAATTTAACATGATCGATCGAACCGTGCAGCGATTATTACATAGCCACAAGACCCTAAAACTTTTAGAAGATACATGGAATTTTTTCTCCATTCCTCCTACTGTAAAGAAAACCTGCCAACCTTGCACTGAGTAAATTTCCTGACTCTTTCAGTTCAAATATATTCGCAGCACGTCTCCGTCGACGATAAACAATTAATTTCTTTAATCAACAGTGCCCGACGCGTCCCCTGAGTAAAATAGATACGACCACTCTGAAAAAAGTAATATAAGACGCTAGTTTATGTATCAGCTTGTTTATTAATCACTCTGGTCAGCTTTGTGAGTCATTTAAGTTACATTCTAAACTTAAGAAAGGGAGACGCGTAATCATCTGTTGCTGAACGATGTTTCTTCTGTTTGTGGTGTGTCTTGGAACTATAAAATGTTACACTGTATAAAAATATATCTGTTTGTCAAAACGGTGAAGAAATACATCATCGTGAGGAAACCGGAATATGTCTTAGAACCACAAAATCCTAAGACATGTGACATCTAAAAACCCGCACTGGGCTCATTTGGTGGATTATAGTTCCCTTCCACTCCCTCCCTCAGAGAGGAGGCCTGTCCCAGCACTGGGAACATTTTAGGCTGCTTATACCATAGTATAAAAACAATACTTTATTGGTTTTTGAGCGTTTAAATCGCATAATCATTTACCTATGTATACTGTCCAGAGTTTTGCTGTTTCATTATCTGAACGAAAATTAACTCGGAAAACTTGTATTCTAGTAGTCATCAGCAAAACTCAGTACCCGACTTTAAACACGCAACAACAGTAATATCTAACAGTTCATACCATTAACAAATGCTTTTACTGTAGCACGGAGATCTAAATACGAACAAATACGAAGACGTAAGTAAGGCATTGCCGACCAGTTATCTTAGTCGGCAACGATCGAATCGTTAAAGTTAATGCTGACTCGGATCCGAGCCGTGACGGTTATATCTAAAACCGCTTGCCATGCCCAAGTGAGAAGGTGATGCGACAAAAACCTCTCGTGAGAAGTGTCGTCAATTTAATGATTCTCGTATAAAATCAGCTATCTCTTAGCGAGGTGATAAGGGACGTTAATATTTTTTTGGGGAGCGCAAAAAATATTTTGCGATTCAGCATTTTCGCTGCTTTCATCTTCAAAAGAGAATGTAGAGATGGGAAAACATAGGATAACACTGAAGATTCCTAAAAAGGCACCAGTAAGTCAGCTTGAAGTAACGCTCCCGACGCTAGCACAAGTTAAGGAGATATCTATGTTTGAAATTTCTGTGAACTAACTTGATATATTGAAAACCCAGAAACCACATACTAATCCGACTTAAAAGACTAATAATCATTTCCTACCTACGTATATTTAGAAAGTTTTGAGAGCAAATATGCTCGAAGATTTGCGCTCTCATTTGTTTTGTCTAGAATTCCTTCCTTCCTTCTTTGTTCGAGGACAGGCCCTAGCTCTTCAGTGGGACAATTAGAAGTTGGTGACAACATAAAATCACGCCTCTATTCCCCAAAAGTTTAGGCAGTGGTGCGCCCCGTATAGTACATCCATATTTCGCCAATTATGTTTAAATCCCATGCAATAGGGGGCGACCTTATTCCCATCAACCGGGTACAAATCCAGACCCTGGGCTTCTACTGATAAATTCAAGATGGAAAAACCAACGGTTACCTTGGTTCTCCTACGAATCTCTTCATTGCTGATTCGATCGCGTACGGAAACTCCAAACATAGGCCTCTCCATTGCCTTTTGGGTGACTTTCAGCCTTCTTATGAAGCCTATTGTGAGCGATCATGTTTCAGTGCCATAGCGGTCATCACTAGCAGTACGTACTGGTCAAAGACTTTCGTCTTGAGATACTGCGGTGTGTGGGACGAGAAATTCCTTGTCATCGTCCATCAATTCTCAAGAAACTTTTCTCATTCCCGCTGCAAGTTCCTCTCTTGCACCATAATATCCTAACGGGATTCTAGTTCGACCACCGTTACCCGAAGCCGATAGCTTGCAGTCTAATAGAATAGTGCACGAAAACCCGATTGAATCCAAGCCAATCCGAGCCAAGCTCCCGGTTTGTCCGCCAATTGTTTTAAACCTTACCTATGTATGATAATATGGAGAGAAAGATGGTTTTCATCCGAACAGGCTTTTTTGATCGTATCGTATATCTACAAGAGAATATCTTATGTGCTTTTTAAAAAAAACTAGCTAGCCAGTAAGAGTGGTTGCAGTGTGGTGTTCCTGGGGTGAACTAGAAGAGTGTTCTTCAGAACATGTGATGCAATAAAAGATCCTCGGAAAATGACGACATTCACCGAAGATCTTTTATTGCATCACATCCCTTCTCTATCAATTTAGCAGTCCACTGATGGACATAGGCCTCTCCCAAGATGCAAACTGCGTAACCATGAATTCAGCACATGATTCTAAACCGCCTAGCGTAGAAATTTTTCGTCGGTAATCAAAAAAGACATCAGCTGTTTCATAGAAAAGTGTAATACCTACGCGGTCAAAATGTACGGAATAGCTTTTTTTTTAATAACCGACGAAAATTTTCAACTTATCGTGTTTCAGAATTATGTACTGAATCCATGGTAGCAGGTTGCGCGTCGATGTCCCAGCCGCCCTGTATATCTTGCTAAACACACACCAAAGTGGCATTATTAAGACCCAGCTCTCTCGCTTAATACTCCATAAAGCCCTATAATCTAAGCTAAGCCCCTATGGGACGCCTAATTGCTTACCGTAGTTGAATTCCGTTCATAGTAGGTAAAATTTGGATTCTTTTGGGTTCGTCAATCGTCGCTGACAAAAGAGAAATCGGCGACATTATACAAAAAGGTTTCAATTGATAAATATCACACGTGCCCACCAGCTAACCCATCAATATACACGCACAACCTAACAACAATATTGCTCGAACTACAGCGCACAAATGCCCGCCATCCTTTATGAAATAAAAAGGCAAAACAATGGCCATGCATGCACGATGGCGCTTGCCCCGTGCCATTTATCTGCGGTGCGTTTAGTATGCGCCGCCACAGTCACGCAGCCGCAACGCTGCCGCCACGCTGCCGACACGCTGCGAGAGCCCGTTGCACAATAACACGCATAAATAAAACTTAGTATGTTTGCTTACTTTGTCCGGTAGCTGGACGGAATTTCAATGAATGAAATGAAATTCTGTGGTTGGATTTCGCAGGGTTTTTATATAAATTGTAATTAATTTGTAGTTGTGTAAAGCTTGGAATACTGTGGTTCGTGTTAACAATTATTTATTATCTTTAGGAATTGTGACTGAAAATAGTCAAAGTTTCAGGGTGAGAACTGCCTATTATTGTCTAGACATCGGCACCAATAAAACCGTACCCTTGGAATGTAATCTTGTTATAATCTTATTTACTCAAAGTTACAATTCTAGTTTTAACATTCAAAATGTTCGTCTCTACACAGACAAACTTGACTTGGTTGAAATACAAACATATATTCTTACAAACTTATCAGAGTTTCAAATTGTCTGAATCTAATTCTAGATTTTGTAATATAATCGCTCTGGTGTTCGTTCACCCGATTAACTGCTTTCGTGTGTAAGTAAAGTTTGTTGCCCACTGTTACCCGACGTTGTCCGACAGCTAGTTGCTATGTACGGAAATAATTATAGAAAACAAAGATATTCTCTTCTGATCTAATCCGAATCCTACTCTGCTAATAAAATAAATGTGATAGTCTGTATGTTTGGATGTTTTCAGGTTTGTTACTCAATAACACAAAGGTTACTATTGATCCCGGTAGTACCTTCCCGTGGGATAATTTTTACCTCGACTCGGGCGAGGCGGCTGGAAAAAGCTAGTAAAGAATTTATTCGTTTGGGACAGCGTACCTAAACATGAACTTTTTTATTTTCAAGCTGCAGCGTTTCATGAAAGACAATCTTATTACAGTAGATATTTACTTCAGTGATTCTAGTTTCCGATTTTGTTCACCTCTCGAGGGAAGAGCGTGACACTGCATAACATAATATGAATATGTCCTTCCAGTAAAATCGAATTTCCTCTCGCCACCGATGGACGGGCGTCCTTAACGGTATTTCGTTCACGTCTCCGTTTCATATCGGCCAGCAATCGCTTGCCGAGCGCTCTACGACGACGTAACAAATATTGAGCGCGAGAATTGAATTTAGAATTTCTTATTTTAAAATATCCGTCCCTAAAACGCTTTTGGAATAGGTACCTACGTGTTTCTAAAAATCTTCGCTTTATGTGTGCTAGGACCCTGGAGACGTTATAGAGAAGCAGAATGTTTTGTAAGTAAATGATAGTCGAGTTTACTGTAGGTATAGAGCGAGCTAGAAAACATTTTGTTAAATCGAAAATTGATTGTGAAGATAAGCTAAGCACACAGGTACAGGCATACTGCAAAAAATCCTAACAAAAGAAGGATCAAAGGCAGCAAGCATTCCAGTATCGATTGCCTTTGTAACTGAAGAAAGTTGATCTGTAGCATTGATTGTTTGTTTGGCGCCGACTGAAAAATTTGTCATTCACATTAATTTAGGGGCTTAGTTAGACTAAAATGTTTATATGTTGCTTTTCAGTTTAATTTTTGTTAGAAAGTTTTTCAAATTAGTCAAATCAGTGCCTTCATCGCTGCAATCATCGTCAATTTTCCCAGGCTGAGCATCAAATCTAGGTTATTCGATGCCTCTGAATTATGTGAACACACCCTCATTCATCATGCAATAGACTTGTAGGAACAGCTAGATAAAACTTTATTGATATCTATGAATCTTTAGTTTATAGGACTCCACACCACTAAGAAAGTCATAAACACGTTGGAATAGTGGACCATCACGTGAAAGCGGGTGAATACACTCGTTAAAATGAACAGCTTTATTATAAGCAGAAAATTCATGCTTTTGTATATCTCTTTGAATGAAATTGAACGAGCTGTTTTATGGACGGTTTCATCAACGGCTCTCCACAAGTTATGATAATTGTCTTAGTTTTTATTATCGTAGAAATATCTGCTGTGATTTTGTAAAGCTGTGCTAGCAGGATATTAATACTAGTGGAATACCACCAACACTGGTGCTGCACTGCGCGGTGCGACAGGCGTATGCGTAGACAGGCGCGACGCGACTCTAATAGAACAATTTGTATGAAAAGTTTTTTTTTTTTAAACGTTGCGCCACTCTAGGAATATTTCCTGTATTGTGGGTGCGTTTACAAACATTTAAACTCACATACACAAACAGCCGGACCCGGAACAACTATTTGTAGGTCGTACCAATATTTGTTCCGTGCGGGAATCGAACCCGCGACACATAGCGCAGTAGTCAATCGCTTAACCGCTGCGCCAACCGTGCCGTCAAATTTATTGAAAGTCAAGTTATTGAAATTGATCTACTAGTCGCGTTGCGCCGGGCTGCGAGAGCCTACACCACACGGCACTAATGCACCATCTATCTATGCATACCTAAACGAATATTATAAAGAGGTAACAATTTTTGTAAGTTTGTGTTAGGGTGCAATCTCTAGAACTGGGTACTTGCTACTAGTCGATTTCAAAAGTTTTTTTTTCCATTTGATAGCCCAATTCTTCAGGAAGTTTATAGGCTATTTAACATCACGGTACGACCCTTAGGAGCCGAATAGAGTAAGAGAAAGGGAAGTGATATGGGGCTGGGGGATGCGATGCTATAGGATATATGTACGTTAATTCACGATATTATTAATAAAAAGTCGCTTCTCGTATCTGTCTGTGTGACCGCTTTGTTCTTCTAAACTACGCAACGGATTTATGAGGTTTTCACCATCATTTAGATAATTTATTCCATCATTTAGAATCTTCTTTTTTTTTGGGTGGGAAATCATCAAATAACTTCTCCTGCTCTGGGTGGAGCGGGAGGGCGTGTCAGGCTTTTACTGACTAAAACCCACCCGTGTTCCCTCAGTTGCCTGTGTGCCAGGGGCCGCGGTATCTCTTTCGAACAACCCGCACCCATGGCAGGATTTAGAAACTTTGTGCGTTCATTCCACGCGGGCTGGCAACAACGCATTTATTATTGTTTTTAACATTTACTGTTTAATAAAAATATTTAATCGTACCATGTAATGCAAATAGAAAATAATTGACGGTATGTCGATTTTTATAAGTTAATACCAAAATAACTGTTAAAATAAATAGCATACAAACTTGAAAATACCAACGATGTAGTGCATGGCGGACAAAAATGTTTACTTTGTTTGTATATAATGAAATAATCTGGCCATAAATGCCCCGTTGCCAGTCCGCGTTGGGAGAACGCTCTTAATATTGAACTGTAATTTCAGGTCATAAACACCATGCAAAAAAGGGGCGGGTCGCAAGTTACTATAAAGCAATCCAATGAGCTATAATACATAGAAGATTATGTAGATAAGACAAAGTTGGTAGGCATGGCAACAATAATAATCATCAATCATGTGTTGCAAGTTATTAATATTACTGACAAGCCCCGCCACTGAGATATATATACTATATATATATATATTTGTGGTGCGACCGGATTCACCACAATAGGACGAACGGATGGCTCCGAAATCACGACATTTGATCGTCAGTCGGAAGCTATTCAGCAACTGTCGTATCAAAAGTTGTTTAGCTGGATATCCTAGCGTAACATTACGATCAGTGGTGGCCAAGTAGTGTCCCCGACTTACGAGTGAGGTCGTGAGTTCGAACCCGGACAGGTAATTGACTTTATGTATTTAATTTCGTCACCATTGTGAGGAAACCGGCATGTCGGCATGAAAAATTCGAAGTCATGTGACATCTACAAACTCGCACTGAGCCCGCGTGGTGGATTACGGCCTACCCCCTCTAATAGAGAGAAGGCCTGTGTCCCAGCAGTGGGAACATTATAGGCTGATTGATATGCAGCAGTGGACTATGTGCCTATTATATTTAACTGCCCCGTTATTGTCATCTGATTGTGGGGTCTTGGGATCGATTCCTAGGCCAGGCAAAGTGTTATGGGGTTTTTACTACGAATTTCAGTTCGAGTACGATTCTCAGTAGTAGTCCGGAGCCGTAAAGCTGTTGTTCCTGTGCCAGATCTTTCCCCGGTCGTGTCAAATTGCTGTCCCATCGGACTATTGAAGTAAAGGAAAAGAGAGTGCATCTGCGTTTCCTGGCTAATCTCCATTGAGACACTGGCCACTGTGACCGAAATCGGTCGAAGGGATATCCTACTACGCAGAAACAGCTGAATGGATTTGGATAAAATTTGGCACACATATAATAATTTATAACCTGGATTAACATATAGGATACTTATTATCCCGGTAGTACCTTCTCGTGGGATAATTTCCGACCTCCACGCGGGCGAAGCCGCTGGCAAAAGCTAGTTATTAATGTGACTATTGATTGAAATTGGGTGTACCATAGGTACACCACTGGCAAACCCTTCGGGGATATACAGGGTGTAATTTTAATCACAGTTAACCCGTGTTCATAATGATGAGTACAATGACCCCTTATGAGGTTAACGGTGATAAAAATTACATCTTGTATTATGGATTGAAATTGTCAGTAAGTAAGAAATTTCGTGTGACTCTAATTTCTAACCCAACCATAATTCTTGTTTCAGGTAAAACCATCACCAACCACCAATCAGGGTATGCTTCCATTTAAAAGCACCAGATGGCGCTAATTCTTGGTGCCTGCGCTGTTAATGTGCCATCAACTAGCTGTAATTACTCGAACAATGCTAATTTAATGCGCATTCGATTTCTATGTTTAGCTACGTTGAGCTAATCTTAGATTGTGCCGGTTCCGCGTTGATTATTGTGCCGTTTTTTATCAGGCTGTGTGATAATTCTATTAGTAAATGTTTGACAGTCGTTACGGGACGTCAGAAATCCGAAAGTCACCTGACTTACCAAGAGGTACTTACCGTCATCATCATCGTCATATCAGCCGAAAGACGTCTGGACATAAGGCTCCCCCAAAAGGAGGGGATTTGCCATAATCGCCACGTTTGGCAGGCGTGGTGGCGACCGCAGTATGGTGGTAAAATGCATAGAGAACGCTGCCGCCCATTCTCTAGTACCTAAGTCCTAAGGGAGTAAGTTACTAGAGAAGAAGTAGAAGGCGACTAAAATCGCTATCTACGACACCCATGTGGAGAATTGGGATGGTGCTATTCTTTTACGTCCAGCACCACACGGAATAGGGGTACCGTGCTACCCAAAAATTGTGTTGTGGAAGTCAGAGAGGCAGTCGCTCCATGTAAAATACAGGAAATCAGGTGCATGCGGTTATACTGGAAGCCGATCCCTACATTGTTAGAAAAGGCTAGGTAGCTGATGATACGACGGCAATAATTGATAACTCTGATCATGTCAGCCATATAATACCATCACCGCTGCTCTCAAAACGGTGAAGGAAGACATCGTGAGGAAACCGGCATGTCCTAGAACCAAAAATTAAGAAGAAATATGACATGTACCAATCCGCACTGGGCCCGCGTGGTGGATTATGGCCAACTCCCTCTCACAAGAACGAGGCCTGTGTCCCAGCAGTGGGAACATTATTTTTTGTATTTTTATAATAGGTATGTTACTAAATTTTATATTATTCCTCTAATTTATTGTTAGTTATGTATCCTGTTTTGTTATTAAGTCGTGTATCCAAACATCAGGGATCTAGCCGCGGGAGGTCCCTGGTGACCTGTAATACAGGTTTTTAAATAAACCCACCTCAGGCACTAGTCTCTCTCAAAGTTACCTCATTTTTCGTGCACTACTGTTTAAGTTTTGCATTAAGTTCATAACTTATGTAGAGAGAGAATAAACGTTTTATATTATATTATATTATTATTATGATAGGCTCAAGGCTGATTATGGAGGATGGTTCGAATGCCAATATTTGCATTGCCTGTCATCTTTTTTTTAGTTCAGTTATTTTAGCTGGACCTTATGACTAAAAATGTTCAACTGAGGCAATTATGTAAGTCAAGTAATTAATTAATATCTGTAACAGTTACAGTTAATTACAATATGAGAGCCATTTAGTCTCAAGAAAAACGCAATCTTCTGAATATTTAAAACGAATATTTTCTGGCTCATTAACAAACCAACAAAGCATGCACTCATGCAACATACAAAGAAATTATGTGTCAATCCTCAGCAAAACGCGTAACTGCATCGAAATGATAATAAACAACAGATTACGCTAAATATAGCGTGCTATTTGAGCTATTAATAACATTGGCTTAATTAGCTGTCTAGACATCAATCTTCTGAGCTCTTTGTGACATGCTATCACTGTTCATTTCACTTGATTGGCAGCGACTGCAATTAAAAGTATCGTTTTTCAAACGAAAGTTAATCTTATATTTGAGAGTTTTTGGCATGAGCATAATTATTTTTATGTTAAAAAAACTGGTTCTTGAGTGGTTTGTTATGATGCTAGAAATAAAATTAAATTCTCTTATAAAATTCTCACATCCATTACGTCGAGTAGCGAAGCCTTAAATATTGATTGGAAAAGGTTAATAAACTGGCAGTCTGGTAGTTGCTCTGATTTTTGCTTGAGGTATTTATAGGACCACCAATTGACGGACTTTAATAAACATGGGTTTATCATTCAACGATATTGGTCCACTATATAGGTGGATAGTGTCGTAAATTAACCTCCATGAATCGAATTGTGGTATAGCTGAAACTTTCTGTGGTTAGAACAAAATGAAACACTCATAAGACCAAAAAAGTTACCCAAAGGGCAATGGAGATGGTTAAGCTTGGAGTTACGTGATCGAATAAAACATGAAGATTTCCGAATGTAACCATAGCCTGAAGAATTGCCTTACTTGTGTGGCAGTGGGCAGGGCACATTACTCGCAGAAGAGAATCAGATGGCCAATGGGCCGAAAGGTTCGGAGGCCTTAGTGTGAGCATCGGAACGACAAACGCATCGAGCGCGTTTGGCGTTGCGATTGGTCCTGGATTGGTGACGGACCAATCGGAGCGCCTCACGCACTCGATGCGTTTGATCGAGATGGTTAAATGAAACTCACACTAGGGCCACTGGGAGTGGCGACCGCGTACAGAAAGACGTAACGTTGGAAGGCCTCACACAAGGTAGATCGGCGACCTGGCAAACTCCGCAAGAATTCGTTGGATGCGACAAGCTCAGAACGGTCAAAATCGCGGTGCTTGGGGAGGCCAATGTCCAGCAGTGGACGTGTTTCGGTTGAAATGATGATGATGATGATGATGATCAAAAAAGTAACTAGGTACGTAATGTACGTTGCCACCATTTATCTAAATAAACGTAATGTAAGAAAAAATCGAGGACAAACTGAGATAAACGCTCACAATTCAGTGTTGTACAAAAAACAATGGAATTCGTACCACAAAATAAATAAAAGGAGGAAGCTAGCTTCACAGTACACACAAAAACTGTGCCAGTACAAGTAACTTAGCTTTGTGGCTTTGTACCATATAAAATATTGACTTGGCTGCACACTTTTTGACAGTTGACTTCCCACTGTGTCCTTTTTCACGTAGATGTTGACTCTACAGTGACTGCTTTCTTAAATTATGTCGACTTTCAGTCTAACCGAAAACTACTGAGTATGAGTACAGTGGGATTTTGACTAGCTATAGACTGAGATGATGGAATTTTAAAGGTCAGAGGACGGGCTCCAAGCTTGCAACAGCTTGTAAGAGTGACAGTCATGAGTATAGGCCTTATATTGTGTCTCCAAAGGCAAGACTAATTAGTTTCCTACAATCTCTGGTGAGTCTTGTAACTGTTGTCCAGTTTTCTAGAAAAAAAAACACTTATCATTCTTACACGCTTTAAAATCATAAACACCAAAAATAACCTTTTTTTAACTTCCGCTTTAAAACACTAAACCCCAATTCGCGCCAAAACGCAGCGTTCGTTAGGTAATAAGCGTACGAAAAGTAATTAAAACTACCGTTCGCAATTACAAGTGTCCATGGAAGGAGGTCGTTACAGACAATGCGATTTTTACGCAAAAGAAACCATGGTTGGCAAGGCCTTAATTAGATAGTCGAAGGTCCCCGAAATTGACCGAGGAGGACCGAAGCTAATCTTGCGTCTTTAAGTTACTTTGTAAGGGTTCCGTGGACTGTGAAATTATTGGGTGCGTGAAATTCAAGTATTTTAAAAGATGCCGATGAATTGCCCTCGACAATTCTTAATATTTGCATTCTCTGTTAACAAAGCATTCATGTTTGCATTCTGCTTACATGGCTTCCGGAGTTATTGTTATGCAAAGGAAAGTCTCATTAATTATACATCCACAAGTTTCGAAAAACTAGTAAAATTAGGCTAATTTTACTAGTTTTTACAATCGGCATGGAATGTTTGGAAATTGTTTCAAAATCAGTGATGTATGATCAAGTCAAAAACATGATCATCGCTGGAGCTCTAATACATGCCACAGACATACATCATGTTCTCCTAGAAGCAAATAACGCAATAATAAGCTAAGCAATCCCATTTATATCTACACATATACTAAAAAAGTAACGTAATTAAAACTGTACATTTACCCCTTTATTCATGAACGTTGCTTAAAATTAAGTAATGGTTAGTGACTGTTAACCATACATTTTTGACGTTTACACGTTGCTTAACTTTGATCATTGCTTATATAAATAAACGCCTGAATATTAAAAAAAGTTATTGCTACAAGGTGTGAGAACGAGTCTGATGCCGAAAATATAGTTTTTAGAATGTTTGTCCGTTTGTCTGGATGAACGCATTCGGATTAAATTTGGCACACAGCTAGTTAATAACCTAGATTAACACATAATATGGTACGTTTCATTCCGGTAGGACATCTACGCGGAGGAAGCCGCGGGCAAAAGATAGTGCCTACCAACATAAGACGTTTAATGACTGATCGTCTCAAACGAAATAATCGCACTGTCGCAATTTGCAAATCATGCAGGATTCGCAAACTTGCGTACATGAAGGAAGGAATCTCTCCATATTAACCTTATGTCGATGGAACACACATTTTTAATCGGGCTTCCCTTATGTAAACTCTCATCCTTCCCCGAAGCCTGTTCATAATATTAAAGAGGCTGCTTCCACGTTCATCGGTATTCCATTAATTAAATTAATTAAATTCCCTCATAGCTGATTGGCGGGTTATTCAGCCATGAACCGGGACTTCACACGTGAAGTGCTTACGTCACGACGCGACGGGCGGTTGCTACGCTCTGATTTCTTACAATCAAATCATATTTTCCTTTCCTTGTGCCTTTGTGTGAGCTTCTATTATAATCAGAGAATACGGGAAGTTATGATAAATGTGTGTTTCGTTTTGAAAGAAGGCTCTCAAGTTAGATTCTTTGATTTCTTGAGATTTTGTTTATTAAAACCACCTAAAATTAGTACGGAGCATTAATATCAGGTAAAGATTCACAGATGATTCCGCCCTGGAGTCTAAACGTGGTGCTGTCCCACAAACAATGGGGCACTTAATATCTTGTCCAGCGTGTCCTGCTGTCTGCACGCTACAGGAGTTGATGGACGCTGCTGAAAGTGCCAAGCTTGTAGCCAAATTCTGGTCTGACTGTATATAAGTTTATTTTTAGTATCTGCAAAACTTGAATATAGTTTGTTCAAAATAAGTAACTGAATCGATTCCAATAATTTTTACACCATGTTATATTTTTTCCAAAAACGTTTTTCAAATGTGATGGAAAACGTTATTACCAGTTAATTACAATACAATCGCCGTACGGCCTAACCGTGCCTAATGCTTAATTATTATAAATGAGCACAATTATAAGACGCTGGACGCGCGGGCGGCGCTGGGGGCGCGTGGTGACCACTAGGTAACAATAACAAGCTTATTATAACTTTGTGATTTTTCATGATACAGTTTTGAAATTTTGTAAATAGATTCTTTACATAAAAATACTAGACATGTTTCGGGTTTCGCATATACTAAAACTAGGGTTATATAGATTGCTATCGACACGCTAAGAAGCACGGAGTAGCTCGAGTAATAGCAAAAATCCGGCAACATAGTTGGATTCAGGCCTTTATGATGTGTCCCTTTCTTCTTCGTATTGTCCATGTAACGATAAGCAGCATTTGACGCAGCATCTTTGATAAATCAACTACAAAAGAGGTTACGTATGAAGTGTCAGAAAAGATAAAACGAGGGACACAATAAGTGAAACATTATTTCTTATGAAAAGATACAGAGCAAAGAAAATACTGGTGAAGCTCCTTGTAACTTTATTTCTAAAAGCTCCATTGAACATAATTCCACTTTTGTGTGGTAAAGCAGATTGCTTGGAACAACAAACAAATAGATCAGAAAGCGAGAATATAAGGAAGAGGAAAGTAAATACTTCGGGCTACATTCAGGAGATAAACCTAACAAATTGCTGAATTTATTAGACATTTATACCATAGAGTAGGACCCGATGTTATACACAGAAAATAAGCTGACCGAGTAATGCTTCGGCGAAATTGAAATGTAAACTTCTAATGTACTACAAATAAATGAAATTGGAGTGTATTTTTACAATGTCAAAATAACTTCTTTTAATAAAAAAGTACATCGGTAATTATAACAAAAAATACTGTTTAACCTTTTTGTCTGTCTGGTATATCTGTATCGGTTTATCTCCAAAACGGCCAGCTGGATCGATTTTGACGAGACTTTCGCTGGCAGATAGCTGATGTTATAAGGAGTAACAAAACCTCTTTGTCCCGGTATCACATTCCCGTGGGATCGTTACCGACATCCACGCGGACGATGCCGCGGGCACAGCTAGTTGAAAATATATTCAATGCTAAAAATAACTACAAGGCGACTTTCGAGATGAAATTGTTAATGAAAATGAATCGTATAAGGCATGATTTGAAGTCCCAGTTGTAAGCATTGTAAGAACATCGAAAATTAAAGAAATACCACAACTAGAAACTTTACAAAACAAACACCACACAAGCTTACATATCCCAAAAACTTCCAGAAAACACTAAACCAATTCTCATCTAAAAATGCTGTAGTTGTAACAAACACTTCAGAGCCCGACATATGTAGCGGGGCCCCGGGCCCCAGCTGGGCCATTAGTGCAAGTGCACGGGGGCGGTGACGTTACTCCTCGAGGGGCCACCTCGCGCGCCAACTAGGCCACTGGAGCTCAGCATTGAACGGGTTATATTATGGATACGATGGATATGCTAACCCCACGTGTTGTTGTTCGGCTGAGTTGAGCTATATTACATTAATTACGTATCACCTACTTGTGTAGGATTTTTTTGTGGGGCAAACTATATGGTGAACATATAGAGAATCCGCTGGATGCTATGCTTAAATATGGACATGTTTCGAGTTGCAGTTGGAGCAGTGGTGGCTAGGTCGTACGTTCAAACCCAGACAGGTCACTTTACTATGTGTAAATTATTTCATCACCACTGCTCTCAAAACGGCGAAGGAAAACATCGTGAGGAAACCGGCGTGTCCTAGAACCAAAAATTCAAAGACATGTGACATCTACCAACCTGCACTGGACCCACGTGGTGGATTACGGCCCGCTCCCTCTCAACGAGAGGAGGCCTCTGTCCCAGTAGTGGGAACATATTAAGGCTGATCCTGTAAATTTTAAAAACTTAAAATCGTAAAGGATTCAAATAGGCAAAACCTTCGAAACGCATCCTCATTCTTAACCCTTTCACTGCTCAAGGCCCTTGCGAATTAAATTCAATAAATTCCAGCATTCCTTAACCCGTCGAACGCGTCGGACCGGAAGGCGTCGACGTCGGGACGTCGGGTGGCACAAATTACCCCGAGATACGTTTCGCGAGCCTATCCATCATCGGACGGCTATCCGCCACGTCATCTCTTATAACAATGCAGGGTTGCCCGCCTTAAGACGATATTATTTGCGCTTTAGTGTAATTTATACAGTAGAGGTTTTAGTGGACTAGATGTGTGGCTAAAGCTGTGAGTTGTTGAGTAATGGTGCTGTTTCATGCTGACTTTACCTTTTGGTTTGTTTCTTATTTCATTTGGCAATCAATTTAACGTATACAAAAATAGAAATAAAGAAGAAGAAAGAAAATACATTTATTAAGAGACAGCTGCGCTGCTGGAGAGTTTGTTGCGCCACTTCTTCTTCCCAGCGAAAGCACTAGGAAGTGGTGAAGGGCGGGCGTTTTCGGGGACTGTCTTATGTAATTTTAACGCTCAAAAAGAGCTGACTCTCAGCCTTATTTGAATAAACGACTTTTGATGTTGATTTATTTAGCACAGACTAAAAGACTTAATTTTTTTTTATCTGCTGTAAGTATATTGTGAACTTTACAGCAAATAAATAAAAATGAAAAGTGTAAAAAATCAGTAGGAAATTGTGCGTCACGACTGGTCCAAAAAGGTCCAGTTCAGCAAAAATGGCAGACAATTGTATTATTACATTTCATAGTAACAATACGCACACCTTTAAAAGGTAACATTTCGTGCATGAATGCCCGCGCTGATTTTTTCGCAACAAATAAATTCAAATTTCCCTAACCATAGGTACGGAATGATCATTAGATCCTGATTCAAAAACCGCACACTGGGTATTGATATCACAGCAGTAAGTACCACCATTATGGTACCACCGGGGCTTTTAAACCGCCATAACGCTGTAATGCTGTTAAAAGTGGGCATAATAGTACCGTGCGGTTTGTTCGGGTACAAATGGAAGTGCCAATAAGAATAAGTTAGCAGTGTGGTCGTTTTGACCATTGCGTGTACATTTTGTGGTTGAGACATTTGTTTGTATTGTTTTTTTTAATGTTTCTTGTTTATTTGAATGAAGTGAAATTAGATTGACTTATTAACAAATTAAATTGTGATAGTAATCCGACTAGGGTCGGATTATTCATCAGGTGTCAGTTAATTAGGAATCATCGGTCATTACGCTTGAAATTTTTATACATGATGATTTTCATTATTATCATTGGAATAGTAGTGCTCACGATGGTCTTACTTCTGGCTTTGAAAAAACGTTGAGGGACCTACTCCGTGCAAAGTCTATAAACAGAGCATACCCAAATCTATCCCATACTAAAACTGCCTTAATTACATCTCAGGCAACCCTAAAGTTAACCTTCACTCTGCCGCAGGTAACACGGGCAACGTCGCGGGTGACTTTTAGACACATTCAATAAATATATCACCGAGCGAGCGACGTATCAATCATGCAGGCCTCAGGCCTCCAGGCCTTCTGAAAGGGACAATTCAATATTCAATATAACGGAACTTACGAGTTCACGCTCTTGTTGGACCTAAGTTTGGTAAGGCATACCTAAAAGTTACTTCCATAACTTCGACCGTGATTAGAATTTCCAATAGAAACAGTGTCTATAATACTAAACAATTGGTTTATCAGGGTCCCGACCCAGAAGTTGACCGAACTAGAAGTTAGATTATGATCAACCTTTTTTACATGAAATTTCCAACAAGAGAAAAAGAATTGGGCACATCGCTACATATCGTCGTCGTGCAGTGAAAACCACGAGATTGCAATAAACGTTATTTTACAGGGGAAGAAAAACTGTCTGAAACATGACCATCATTGACGTTTCGCGAGGCCGTTTAGAATTAATCGAAGGCAGCACCTTAGAGCTGTGCACGCTGTTCTAAATATACATTATTTGCATGTGGTTTTCGACCCAACAAATAAATAAAACGAAAAAGCAATGAATTTTCCTTTATGAGATTTTTTTTCACTGCACGATTACGACACGGACATATGATGTAATAAGGCTCTTCATTCTATAGTCTGTTTCTTCAAACGTAGCAATAAACAGAAAACCTCTGTCTTTACTCCGTAACTTCTAACCAAAATAATTACAGACACTAGACAGCGGGAAGTAAATCAAAGGTTGAGCGAATTCTTTCTTAAGCTACACGTAAAAGTTCCGTACGAGGATCACTGAAGGACCTCTATTCATCCTCCTCTCCTCATTAGGCCGCGATCGACTATTTCCTGGGCCTCCCATCCCCGGATATCTTGTTTCCGTGACCAGATCGACCGGAAATAGTTTTTTTTTTCTTTCCCACGGAACTTAACCTTTTCGTGCGCATTCGAAATTCACACTTCGTGACTGTTGGCTCTCTGGGCTTTTTGTGGGTCGTTTGTGATTTTTTACGGGTTAGGCGGCTATAGGAAGGTTTGTGCATGACTGATGGGGCTGCTCTAAATTGGTGGAGGTGTCTCGGAGCACGTTTTTGTCTCATTTGTCATGAACGTATGCAAGAGGTCTGGATGGAGAGGCGCTTTATTTTATAAAACCTGTTAAAACTATGGTCTTTGCAGCAACTTCACATCGTGATAATGTGATTATTGGAACGCCAATTCATAGTTTTTTTGTTTTGCCTATACTGTTCGACTGGTAGGCTAGGGCTTCTCCCAAATCCTTCTAGAAACAGTATGCGTCCAAGTCAGCTCGCCTTCACAATGATTTATTTTTTCATAGTCGCAAAACTGTCGAAATCACTGATAAAATATTACAAAGAGAATCAGTTAGAGTACGCTCATTCTACCTTCTCTGTTGACAATTTGTGGTCTATTAACACAAATTGACTGTGTCAATAGTGTTAAAACCGTGATAGTACTGACACAATTCTTAACTTTAATAAAATAAATAAAGAACAAATACCTGTCGTGCACGGAAGTGCCAATTAGCATGATAGTGTAAACTGTCTCTTAAATATGTAAATATGTGATATTATTAACCTCAAAATTCAATATTTACCACTCTATAAAAGGTACAATAAACTTTATTACTGTGTGCGTGTTTTTATTTTCGCGATACCGATTTGCCTAGACATAATCGGCCTATAATGTTCCAACTGCCAAGACGCAGAGGGAATGGGCTATAACCTTCCACGCGGGCCCAGTGCGGGTTCGAAGATATCACATGTCTTCGAATTTTTGGTTCTAGGACATGCCTGCCTTCATCGTTTTCAGAGCAGTGGTGATGGAGTTATTTACACAAAATATAGCGTCTGTCTGGGTTCCACTTGGGCCACCACTACTCTCTTATTTACAAAAGTGATTCATGAGCTCATTGTGTGTTGTAGAGTGTAATACCACAAACACTATACATGAGCGTCTTTCACGAAAGTTATGGTATATAAAAGCAGCCCAATAACACCCCACACATTACAATTTAAGATAACATCAGTCATCTAAAATCTATTCCCCTTAAATCCACGTACGGTGTGAAAATGGCGTGCAAATAAGATTAAAGAACAGTGGAGTGTGCAAAGGGAGTTGGTTCCAACGCCATTATGCTGGAAATGCGAACTCCGGTCACGTTTCCCGGCCATTTCTTAACATATTTCAAACTAGGTGCACCAATAAAACTAGGGGCTCCGTCTGTCTAATGCTTGTGTGCCAAGTAATGAGCGAACAGCGGGGTGCAGCTGTAAAAACTTGATGATGCTGCTTTATGGTTCTTTAAAGTTAGTGGGTGTGTAATTTTGTTTTCGTGTAAAAATATTGTAAGGAATAAATAATTTTATTTTGAACTTAAAGCTTCCTCAGCGGAAACAACTTCCTATGTTACTGTCTTGGCATATTCAAAAAACGCTTGTACCTTAGGCTGGATTTAGTGTTACAATGACGTTGGTCGCATACTGTCGGTCACGCGTACCACGATGCTGACGATAAATTGACGTGTATATTGTAGCACCGAGACGCTCAGCGAGCGCGACTCCATATTATAAAGCGGTAAACGACCGATATCTGCTTAGCGTATACATAGGAAGTTCCACATCTGAAATCGGCCACCACATGAACCGGTTCTCCGATATTTTAAATTTTTATAAAGACGTTTGTGGAGGCGTTTGTGGGATCTATACATAAATTCATAGTCACCTTTGTTGACACCAACGAGCAACCTACAAAACAGACAAGGTTCGCCGAATCTTAGTGTAGGTACAACCGAAATAAGATTTTAATGTCAAGTAAATGGTCGACAAAACCGCTGTTTCTTGCATCCTTGAACACAGATATCAAAATGCGGTGCCTGTGTGAAGGCTAACGGTGTTGGCGGTGGTGTTGGCTTCACTGCAGCCTCTTAAACACGTCGCCTTCCAAAGCCGGGCGATTGGATACTGACATCTTTCCACTTAGTAATATGATTGGCTTTACAAGATCTGAGGGTTGCTAGATAATAAAATGGCATTGACGCTGAGAACCGAGTTTCTATACAATGAGAAGAAACTTTGCATCGTTTATTGGAGTTAACTGTTTTACTGAAACCAGTGGTCGCCCAGTGGTCGAAATTCGACCATAATTCATTTAAAACTTTTCTTCCAAACCGTAAAATAAAAATAATAGCTTTCTGCACTTCTTCTCCATATACACTTTAACGGTACCAAATTTCATACTCCTCCGTCCGCTTCCTAATTTTCGTAAAAAGCTTTTCTTCACGAATTAATATTATATAGATGTTTGCTGACATGAATATGCGTCACGAAAGATTATATGTATACATCGTAGAAAGACACGTACCGTCCATTGATTAGACATATCCAAATAAATACTTGTTCATTTCTGAATGTTTGTAGTGAAAGTAATGTTAAAATAACTTTCCAAAAATAGTCAGCCGCTAACATTTTGTTTCTCACTTTCTCAATGCTAGGCTTGATTAGTAGTAGTGTTCGAGCGAAACAAGTTTTTCAGCCGAAACCGACGCCGGATTTTGGGTTCCGTTCCGTCGTAGTTATAACTAGGACGGAAAATAACGGAAAAGTTGGTCTGTGAACTACCAACATTTTTGTACAAAAATATGAAAAGTATGCACGCTCTACCCCTTGGCCCACGTTCCCACATAATAAAATCGCGGCAGGATTTTCAACTCTTTGTGTGGACACTGAGCATTGAGATTCCAACAGAGTGCATCCCAGCGCGTTGAAGAAACACACTGCAGGCTTAGCACGAGAACCGTAGACCAGCGTTTTATCGTCGGAAGAGTAGACAAAAATTACGTTTCCGTTAGCAGTTGACAGTTTTATACCGAGAAATGTAGACAAGCGATTGCTATTGTACAGTAGAGCAGAAATAGAAAGTGTCATCCTAAGCTTGCTGTTCGATCTTCAACGTTCGGCGTTGAAGATCCAGTGCGCGAAAACATACCGCCACGATTTTATTACGTTCGTGTGTACGTCGACTTAGTTCCTCGCTGCATTCAACGTTAACCCTCAAATGCCCTCATCACTGACTCCCAAATCACTGAGGTGTAATTTCGTAACACTACCACAGACATACGTATGACATTCTTCTCTGTTTAAAAAAATCTCTTGAGTCAGTGATCAAGATTATTTAATATTTCTACTGATTTTCATACGATACAATATTTTAAACAGAAGGTGCCATAACAAATGTAACATTAAAAATATTCAAGAAATTTGTTTACCCGCCGAAGCTCCATTTTGGGCCAAAACCAAGACGTAATCTTCATTACAATTCAACCACTATTGATTAGTAGACTTTTCAGAGAATTCCACCAAATAACCGTGACTAGCAATTTGCGTGTTGTAATTTATACGCTTAGATAGAAGAAAGTGTAAGCAAATGTAAATCAATTCAATACATCTACATACAACAACGTCATGTAAATCATTATTGGTGAGTAATCCGTGGAAAATAGCTGTCATGGTTGTTCCTAACTTTCAGCCTTTTCATAGTCATTCATAGACGCAGAGGTATGAAAACTGCAAATGTTTTTGCTGTAACTTTGAATAAGAAAATATTAAATTATTTCTGCAAGATGGCATGAAATAATTCACACAAAGTAAATCGCCTGTGCAGCAACTTACGACCTGGGTCGTATGGCGAACCAAGTCAGCCGTTTTAGTTTGTGTAAAATATTATTTCATCACCACTGCTTTCGAAACGGTGAATAAATACATCGTGAGGAAACCGGCATGTCGTAGAACCAAAAATTCGAAGAAACGTGACATCTACCTAATTGCACTGGGCCCGCTTGGTGGGTTACGGTCCACTCCCTCCCACCGAGAGGAGGCCTTTGTCTAAGCAGTGGGAAAATAGGCTGATTAGCAAAGCTCCTGTCGGGGTTCTAACCTACGACCTACAACTTGTAATTCGCGGCCGTTACCACTGAGCCACCACTGCTCGGCCCGAAATAATAATTGGTATTAATATAAACCACTTCTCCAACTATTGTCCATAATGCAATATTAAAGTGCAAACTGTTAAAATAATAGGTTCCTTTCATTCATCACGTAGATGCGTAAAAATAATTAGGTTAAGTTGTAATATTATTACTTTCAGTCGTAAATAGAACGGTAAGTCGTAACCGACCGACAGCATTTAATGCCCATTCGTTACCGACCGACGTCACAAGGTTATTTTCTTTAGAAGGAAGTGTTTTAGACACGCTAACAACACCCCGATTCATTGGCTAATTGAATATCCTCCCACTTAGCCGACTTCCGAAAATTCCGATCGCGAAGGTTTTCAATTCGAAGCATATAAATTACTAGGTTTTTATTGATGCAAGCTTTTTCATTCTTATTTTATTGATTGCATTGGGTGCCTTAGTTTTGCAGATAAGCCACTCAATTAGTAGGAACTGTAGTTCCATTCTCATCGATAAATCCCTCTTTGGCATTTGCAGCATACTCTACGCCAGAATTTCCACCATCCCCTTTTAAACAACTCTGAATGAATGGAGACTGAACAATGAATACCAGTTCCCTAATCACTTAAGACAGTATTAATCAGAATCTGAATAATTTCGAAGGTTATTGCTTCATAAGTTTGGAAAATTTGTCTACTCAACAACGTAAATCACGCAATGAATGTTGTTGGACAGTCAAAATGAAAACCATTCTTACCGTTAGCGTGATACGCAATTACCCCTCAGCTCGAAATTAATGGAGTCTGAATGATAAAGTCCTGTATTTACAAGGCAACGGTTCAACAGTAGTAACAAGTTCAGGGAGAATCATTTCTATCTTTACTCTCTCTCCATTATTTTCTCCCAAAAACACAAATCTTCGCCCACATTTCTTACCTCTGGCCACATATTTGCAAGTTTTTTGCCTAAAAGCGTGTTGCCTCACGGAAACCGTGTAATTGCGTCTACACTGATAATAATTAGAGGGATCCTTGGCCCACTTGCCGCGGGCGAAACGCTGACGACCACCGCTATGTGACGTCACGACCTACTGGGTAGGAGGAAAGGGAGGAACGGAAAGAAAGTTTTTTCTAATATAGAGTATGCGTAGGACCGTAAGTGGGTGCGTTTTTTGGCATGGTAGATGTAAAGCTGATTCAACGTTTGAATTCACTCAGTGTCTTAGTAAACTTTCTGCTTGCTGAAACTAGGGTCCTAAAACAAAAGATTGAATGCTTAGGGAAGATGAACCCGTAAACAACAAGGTCGCGAACGGTTTTCCATATAGTTTTCCAGTACTGGGTGTGATTCCATTGCTGACAAATTAGTAACTCTATTACTACCAGAAGATGTAATATAAAAATAACAATTGTATCTATTTATGTTTCTCATACAATGCCTCTGTTACCTTATTGCTTTGGCAAAGTATTTCTCTCAAAATAGTCACAGAGTATCCGTCTGTACTACATCAGAACTGCGACACTACTTTCAGTCTCCCATCCTCTAATTATATACTACTAAACACGTACAAAGAGAAACAAATTACACCAACATAGCTAACAGTCCACACTTCCTCATTCTAGTGGCAAAGCAATTAGCGGTCCACAAACAAATCGCCGACTATTCAGCATTGCGACTGAGCTATATTTAATTACCTCTGGAAATATGCACAAATTAGGTCAGTCTGCCAGTCTGGCTGGCTGGCTGTAGATTGTTGCATAGCTTTGTTGTGAAATATTATAGATAGAACGGCATGAGCTATTCTTAAGTAGTTTGATCTGATGCGATACAAGAAATATATTTCTTAATAGGAAAATAATGATCAAGTTCATGTACCTGTTGGAGTTTGCCAAAGAACACGCTGAATTTCTTAAGTGTGTAGGAAATTCAGAACACCACGCTGCGTTCCAAAAACGGACTTAATTGACGTAGGTAAGAATGCGGTCAGGCTCAAATGGGATTGGGCGGGTCACTTAGGCCGCATGCGGGTTAACCGCTGGGCAAAAGTCTCCACACAATGGGTGCCTGAATATGGACGGCACCGCCGCGGTCGGCCCAGAAAGCGTACTACGAGGTTCAAGATGGAGAAGTCATTTGATGATTTCCCACCCCAAAAAAGAAGGTTCAAGGTGGCGCCGGAAAAGCGTTCCTGGAAGGACTTACGAAGGTCTTTGCCCAGCTGTGGGACAGTAAGGGCTAAACAAAAAAAAAAAATGTTCAGGGCTGAACTTTCTTCAAATGCTTAGGTACTCTAGTTGACTACTCAAAGTTGCCTTATACATCACGGTTGTCATTCGTAGACAGGACAGGAAGACGCTACTGCCCATGCTTGCGCGTTACGTTATTTAATTAGTAGTCTTTTTGGAAGATCCAGTGGTATCGGCCCCAAATTACGATTTGTAGATCGTGAGTCCGACCCCAGGCAGGCACTTAACCTACTTTGTGTATTTAATTTCATTACTACTACTCTTAAAATGGTGACTGAATAAAAACATCGTGAGGAAACCAGTATCTCATACAGCCAAAAATTTCGAGACATGTGACATTCACTGCGCCACACTGGCCCCGCGTGGTAGATTATGACCCACTCCCTCTCTCAGAGAAGAAAGAGGCATGTGTCCCCGCAGTGGGAACATTATAGGCTGATTGTAATGGAATTTAAGAATCACTGGAAATTCTATAGTATCTACTGAAACTGGCTAATGTTCTCACTGTACGACTTTCTGTCAAAACAAGTCCTGGCTGAATTGCATGTTGTAATGATACAATGTCCGTTGAGGGTGTGGACCAGCCATTTAAAAAACTTTTAACGACCTTGCATTTTTGCGAGACAATTATACCAGGACCTTGTTTTGGTTATTATTAAAATACCCAAATTGCCCATTAACTCTAATTAAGAGCACCAAACCCCTAAAATTACCAACTTGGTTTTGCCTCACTATGAGTAAGTACTAGTGTGATGATATGATTTTTACCTTTTCATAACATAAAATCACGCCTTGTTTCCACGAAGGGTTGGGCAGAGATGATGTACAACCACATTTCGCCAGTTATATTGAAGTCCCATGAACAAGAGCGCGAGCATTTAGCCACCAACCGGGCACAACTCCAGACTCCGGGCTGCTACTGAGAAATTCGAGATACAAAAACCCAATAACACTTTGCCCGACCTGGGAATCGAACCCACGACCTTATGCTCACCAGTAACGCTTGCGAGCACTAGACCAACGAGGCAGTCAGTCTAAAAGCTCGTGCAGACTAGCGCGACGCGACGGTCGCGTCGCGACACTCGTAGAACAATTTCTATGAAAACTTAATGGAAATTGTTCTACAAGTGTCGCGTCGCGGCTGTTTGAAGAAGCCTTAACTTTTTGTGTGAACTAATTATAGGCCACCATTATATTTACAGTTTCACAAAAACGATTTCTTATTCTATTAAAACCCTGTCAAGATAAAAAGTAACTGTAATAGTCTATTTCACGCAAAATGTCTGTAAAAATATTTAACTTCCCCGACTAAATTCGCGAAAAATGTTAATTTAAATGCATGGCAGTTCGTCCGCCTGCTAAGAACTTCCCCTTGAGAGGCATAAAGGAAATTCATGGTGGATTAAAAGATTCTCTAACGTTTTCACACTTCATTTTTTTTATAATTGGGTATGAAAGTTTCAAATATTGTTAACTCGGATAACGGGTTGTAAAAAAAGATGGACTATTGAAATATTCAATTTTGTCGATTCTCTTGTCACAAAATTCTCTAAAATAGACTAAATTTTGTTTATTCCTGTCGAACGACACGATTTCCCATTCTGAAATTGACTAAAGTGACACAACTTAGCTTTAATTTAGTTTAAAAAGCACTAAGATTGCAAAGAGTTATTAATTCAGTGAAAATGACAATTTGACTATTCTGTTGTTGTCAATTTCATTATTCTATTCAACGTAAAAATTTGATTGTGTAACTATATCTGACTATTTTTTATCGCGATTAAAAAGGTGTGGAATAAAAATAGTTGAGTTAGAGAACTAAAATTCACATCAACACCTTGACTTCTGGTGCAAAAACAGTAGTGTTCTTTCTTTTTATTTTCTTTTCTTTTGCTTATATCTCGAAAATGGTGTGTCCTATCGCAAAATTTATGATAATTTCGACCCCCTTTATAAAACACATAGACCTCTAAAACTCAACATGTAGGTAATCATTTTTCATGTTTTCCATACAAAAAGTGAAAAATTCCATATAACACGTCGAGGCTGCAGACCTTGCGCACCTCCGGCTCTAAAAAACATCACGGGGTAGGGCAAACAAGTACCAAAGCGAAGCCAAACAAAAAATATTTTTTTAATTACGATATAATTTTTTTTGCAGAATAGCTTTAAGATTCTCATAGCCAATAGTAAGGAATTTTAGTGATAGTTTTGTTAGGTAGTTCGGTGTACAAGAGAATCGGCACCAATGGTTTACTGCCGTCTAATCTTTACAAAACAGGGCAGACATATCGACGTTCAGTACATGATACTTCAACCCCCTGAGTTAAATATTCTCGCTCGACAATTATTTTAAAAAAAATTGCTGTTCCGTACATTTTCACCGCGTAGGTATTGCAGTTTTTTATTATGAAATCGCTGTTTTTTTTATAATTGGCAAAAAATTCTGGAATCTTGTCTTGAATTCATGGTCTCAGTTTGCGCGCCAGTATCGTTAGTCGTGGTGGAATTTGGTCCATCTACTAAGAATCGACTATTATTTTTAAAGCACCATAAAAAAAAATGCCAATTGATTCTTTAACAAGGTCTCATACCCTAGAGTTATGGGATATCAAAAGGAACACGTTGCATACAACCGATATAAAAGGTAAACTATCACAGCTAAGTAGGTTTTGAAGTAAACGAGTAATAGTCGAGTTACATTTACAGTTGGAATGTATGGTAGTTGTGACATGTTCTTCAACCATTATGTTAAGTTTGTTCATCGTGACAAATTGGAACCGTGCACCTAGTTTCTGACGTTTCATAAGTGCCCATGCAGGTTTATGTGAAATAAAATATATTGATTTCATTTTTTCTTGGGATAAATTCATCTCTGCTTAACTCTTTATTCACACGCATTTAGCTGGTTTTACAGAATAGATGGACGGGGCAGGTGTGACTAGGGTAAATTATACCTCAAAATCGGACACAAGGCCCACCTGCCCACCCTAATTTTGTCAGTTCGTCAAATACGTATCGTGTGTTGTAGTGTAGTGGCGATTTATTTGTCTCGTGTGTAATTAAACTGGCATTGGCTCTCCGCCAGGGTCGTTAGTTATTGCACTTTACTATATTCTAGGACTATAAATAGCTTTGCTACTAAATTCACGCTCTTTGTAATTTTGCATTGGTTCATGGTACTGCTCCTATGGCTGTAAGAGTAGAAACGATGGATGGACTGTGTGAATGGTTAGAAAGAGGGTAACTACCACGTAAACTAATAGAAAACTATGGAAGAAATTGGGATCTTCTTATTAGCGTATCGATCGATGGCAAAAGATCGAACATCTTTGGCCCTTCATTCAGCTGCACGAACTACGCTGACTGACGCAGTTATAAGACCATCAAATGCACGGGTGACAGGGTTGCCAACTCTCAAAAGGACCAACCCGGAAGAATTTAAAAAATCTTTGGGGAGTTGAAAGAAAATCTCAATCATTGATTAGTTTTTAAATTTATATTTACTTTGCTTTCGAGCAGCATATAATAATTGACGGTTTTTCAACTATTTTTTTTCTTTGTGCCTGTACTACTCTCTTCTCCCGAGTTTTAACGATCCATTTTTCTCAAATTACTTATTGCCTCTCGTTAGCGCAATACTCATTTCACTGAATGATTTATCCAATTAGACTGAGAACAAGACACAAACGCGCCACACACGCTCGACGCTCGGCAAGCCGCGGGCGGGCATGCAAGGCAGAGACAGACACCGCCGAATCAACATCGTCGACAACGAGACAAACAGGTTTAAACCGGCAGCGGCGCGCGGCATTGCGAGCGTATGATTTTCGAAAAACCGGCGAAATAAGTGCACTCCGGGAGGTCGTGAGGTTAATCATTATTACCGGAGTTTCCCGGGCATTCCGGGAGGGTTGGCAACCTTGACAGGGCATGCGGCGCAGGTTGCTAGGTGGGCCATTGTCTGTTCGGAAGAAGAGAAATTGGGATAAGGGCAAGAAAATTATGATGATGATCTTCGTACTGCGATTTTGAGTGTTCTTTCAGTCTGATCAGACTGACAAATTGTGGTTATTGCAATTGTAGCAATTTTATAAATATTAGTAGGTAGATTAATATGAAGGAAATAAACCCTCTTACTAATAAACACGGAATAAAGTGATACCAGGAATAACCATACATTTTCACAGGTTTAAACTTGAAACAACTTTAATTCTGTGTTTGTTATAGTAAGAGGGAAAGTGTTTAGTAGCAAATATTTCAAAGCCAGGACTGCCTCGTTACTCTAGTGGTCGCTGAGCATGAGGTGATGTTTTCGATTTCTAGGTCGGGCAAAGAATTATTGGTTTCTTCATCAGGAATTTCTTAGTTGCATACCCAGGCACAAAACCAGACCCCGGGCCTGGTTTTGTGCCTGGTAGGTGACAGTAAGCTCCCATTAACTTGGGACTTAAACATAACCGGGGAAATGTGGGAGTAACAATAGGTTCGCCTCTGCCTAAACCTTCGGGGATTACAGGCGTTATGTTATTAAAAGTGTAGTAGCTGGGTTATTAGGAAGTAAATTCTTTGTGGATGTTTCAAGGCCAGTCGGATGTTGGTAGTGACTTTCGTTCGGTCTTTGGTCCGGGGCTGTTTTGCCGTTAAGCCTGCCGAAGACAGGTGCGACGCGACGGTATGACGCGACTCTCGTAGACAATTTCTCTAAAGTTTTCATAGATATTGATGTACATGAGTATAGTCGCGTTGGCGCGGCGTCGCTTCGCGCCTGTCTGGAGGAGCCTTTAAGAACCTGTGATATAATGTTAAGAGTTGAATAGAGCGATCGATTTTGTATTGTTATTCAATGTTGAAGTAAAATAATTGATCTTTTCGCAAGATATCTAACCAAAATTGGTAATAATACAATGGAAATTTAGAACTTTTATGTTCGCAGCTGCGCCCTAGAATTTTAGTTGCTTTGTCAACAATAAATTAAGGTGCATGCCAACGCAAACTTATGTACACAATACTTTTCATTATGTGTTTCATATATTTCATAGTATATGTATTTATAATTGTTTTTTTTTTGTTTCAGGTAACACTCTCACTATAAGGATCACAAACTTTGGTGTTACCTTAACCATCTCTGTAATAGAGCTAGCTGAACATAGTACAACTTTTGAAGGGTCCAAATTCCAAATCCATAATCACCCACAATCAAAATTTTAAATTTTTCTGTTAGTTCTTGAAGGAAATCCAGTTTCAGTCTCAAAAGAACTGCTATATACTTCGATAGGTTAACTCCTTGGGTCCTTCCTATCACATGATTCCTAATACCGGCAAAAACGCACCGAGGGCACCTAGCAATACATCCCATCAGATACAGGCGTGAAGTTAATTCATGTACGTAATTAAATACGTCTGGGGTCTCATTATAGGATTAATTAACATATTAAATCGTTGTACCGTCACTAGTGGTATCATTTTACCCTCTTGTTTGGGTCTTGGGGTACGGACGTACGGTCCGCCCTTAGGGTACGAACCCACGGATCTATTGGTAACAACATTATAGACTATTTAGTTCAACATATTATGTAGTTAAAACTTTTAAAATGATAAAGTTTGTGGAGTTGGTTAGGGACCATCCATAAATTATGTCACACGTTAAGGGGGGGCAACAACAATGTGTGACATCGTGTAAAAAGGAGTCGTAAGCTTCTTGACGTCACATGGCTAAAGTATTGAACACTCTTCCTACAAACTTTAAAATATTACCAACTTCATCAATATTACAATAATGTGTACTTTAAACTAGTTTCTACCCACGACTTCTATGCGTGAAAATTCGGCCCTTGCGTTGCATCGCATCGCCCGGCCGCACCATTTCGTTTTCGCTTTGCGGTTTCCCTGATTTTTTGTTTTTTGCTTTTCTCATAAGGATCGTGGCGTAATGTTGAATAGCCTATAACCTTTCTCATGAATTGGGCTACCAAAATAATACACTAATCCCACTGATAGTTCCAGAAATTGGCGTCAAACAAACAAATCTTCAGCTTTATTCTATTAGTTAGTATAGATTGCAAATGTAACGTCACACCAGGACCTGAATTCACTATGACCACTTAATGATTCCATACTCCTAACCACGTCAATCACATGCGACACCTGCTAATATCGTATTAATAATATCAACAAATTGTCTTGGAACATATAGAATATGACATTTCGATTTCTTACCGTTACATTGGTTTCTAAAAAACACAATATTGACGTAGTTTGAACGTAGTAAGATTCCACAGGGAATCATTATAATCATACAGAATTGGGGCTCAGAAGCAGGCTTCCAAAACACATGAAATTCGTGTGACGTTATTTGTCGATGGCCCTTTAGAGTATAAAATATTAAAGTTTCTAATGTTAAAGTAAGAGGATGATTGTTAAATCATGCTGGGTCCAAGCAAACCAAGTGGAGGTAATCAAATATGCTCACGCGCGAAGTTCGTCCAAGAAGAGCACTGAGCTTAATCTTACCTACGTGAACAGTGAACATACCCCAATCTGTACTAGTATTATAGCTGTAAAACTAAAGTTGTGAGTTTGTGTGTAGGGGTCAATCTTCGCAACAACTCAGTGTTGCCAACTCCAAAAGTTCAAATTATCGAGTTCTCACCTCGAAATTATCGTATTGTGGGCAAAATTATCGTACAGAAAACGTTCACGAAAAACAAAACCTAAAACATTCATCAAACATTGATAACAATCGACAATGGCTAGTCAAAGGATGAGAATATGCCAAGTTTCACCACTAGTAGCGCTAGTAGCACAAACCGCCTAACTCTACACACGACCATGGAGTGTATCACAGGTCACAAGTCACAAAAGCCTTTGTTTAATTTTTACAATCTGTGTTCATGGGTGCCCACGAAATATAAAGCTAGCTAGAACAAAATATAAAGTTACTAGCTTTTGCCAGCGGCTTCGCCATCGTGGAGGTCGAAAATGATTCCACAGGAACGCACTTCTGGGATAAAAAGTATCCTATGTGTTAATTAAGCATATAAACTATCTGTGTGCCAAATTTCATTCAAATCCGTTCAGCCTTTTTGCGTGATTGAGTAAAAAACATACAAACATCTAAACAGACAAACTTTCACATTACTAGGTAGGATCTGAGAAAACCATAAGATAACGATACAGTATATAATAATAATACACACATAACATTCAGAAGACAATATCTGAAATAATTAGTAATACATACATTACACATTATAAAACTCAAAGATGAAGTAACTAGAATATGGCGCCAACAAAAAGTTTACGTGGTCCCTGTAGTCCTCTCCACAACAGGCGTCATCCCAAATCACCTTCTTCATAGCCTTAAATTACTAAACCTAAAAGAAACCATCTATATCACCTTACAAAAAGCTGCAATTTTAAATACATGTCGCATTGTCCGAAAGTTCATGCAAATAGTTGATAACGAAATAGGGCCTCTACACAACACATCTTAAACATAACACACCACACGCTGCATTTACTTGGCTTCGGTCTGTAAATGTTGCACAAACCAGCCAAAGAGCTGAGAAGAAATAACACACTACAAAAATAAAAGTAATAATCCTTTTATTTCATGCAACGCAGGCCCATAGATAAATACCTTAACCTAAACATACTTATTTTTATATTTTTATTACAAATATTGTACACGAAGTGATGACCGTGTCGGCGTCGTGTTGCGCTGCGTGGCGTCGCGTAACCTTCCGCAAAAACGTCGGTACGCCACACCTTTCGGCCAAAACTGTTCCTTCATGAAGGTTTTTAGATACTGAGTTGGAACCCGCACTACAAATGATTTGAAGTTTATGTTATGGCGTGACTCCAACTTTTCTACTCTCAAGGTCCACTTGGTCTTGATCCTGATATATTCCACGATGTCTTCAGTCATCATGTCTGGCTGCCCTTTTTTAGGACCCGGGGATACAGTGCTGTGAACCGTTGCATTGCGGCTCTTAGAAGCCCCCTCAGTTGGTTTGCACTTTTAGCAAAAACTTTCTTCTGTTACTGCTTCTTTAGGATGGGAAGTTGTGCAGCGGCAGCTGAGTAAGCACGGCGTGGTGACTTCTGACGTCGCTTCTACGGTGATAGAGGCGAGTTTGCCGGGGCGCAGTATTGCATCGTTTGCAGTGACTGCGGCCGGTGACGAGTCCAATTTCGCTGACTCGAAACTGGACAGCGATGCGTTGTTTGCACCTTGACGTGTGTTCACTTTTGACGCGAACTCAGGTGACCTACATACCGCTACGGTGTTTCGTAATTCCACTACATCGGCACACAACTCACTTATGGTGTTTTGAGACGTATCTACCTTGAATTTCATGTCGGCCCGGCTTGCCTTCAGAGTAACAATATCCTTCAGCAACCTGATGACGTCGACGTGGTCAAAAGTGACGGGCGGCAGCTTCCGCAGCTCTGTTGCCACAAAAGACGGCACGTCGTCAGGGTCAGTCTCCTTAAACACCCTAAACATGTCTTGGAGTCTCCTCTCTCCCTTTTCATCCCTCCTGCGGGACGGAATTCGGTCGGCTAAGTCGAGCGACGTGTACAGTGTCGTCTTTGCACTGCGTATCTCGTCTTCGGTGTAGCTCGAGGTGCAATCTGCATGAGGCTAACTTCATCCATGACGTCCAATTAATGTTGCAGGAACGCCAGGAGCTCGTTGACTATGAGTTTATCAGAACCCATGACGGCGATGACTAATGCCACGCTAAGCGCGAATTAAATAATTTGAAGCGAAAAGTGATGCGCGACCGTTTCTGAGCGCACATTGCTCATAGAGTCCAAGTCTAGAGCGATGTGCGCTCAGAAACGGTCGCGTATCACTTTACTTTACGAGTCGTAACTCGTAAGTTGGGGCCGATACCAATGGGCCACCAAATCCTTGCGATCTAAAATAATCTTATTTAGACAAATACACTTAACAAGATCTTACTCTCTCTACAACATTATCGCCTATAAGTCGTAAGATATCATCAGTACCATAAAGACTTAAATTATGTATCACGTTTCAAAGTAATTATTTATAATTTACGACCACAGCTTTAAAGTGACTATTAATTATTACAATAACAGCTATTATTATCCTGGTTGACATTTGAATACATTTGATCGAAATACCTATTTCACAATTAGTTATTTATTGAAGTAACTGCGTGCTATGATGTTGATAAATACTTAATTGCAATTCATATTATAAACTAATTAGTGAATAGTTTACAGGCTCCTGACATTTACTGCTGGTTGTTGATCTTTTTGTACATTAATTACATTTAATGTAAATCATTTGAAAGCAAGAGATCTGTGGGGGCACTTCTCGAATTCCAATCTGTTCCAATCTGTTAAAAAACAATCAATATATACGTAGATTATTACCGATTACGAGATAGACCTACATTTTTGTCAAGTTTTTTGATATCGATTGTCGCTGAGATGAGATCGCCAATTGAATTTGTTTTTTTTTTTCACTACGAGAATTGGCCTTCTCTTTTCTTACTTTCTTGCACTGCGAATATAGCCCACGCTTTCCTAACATTCTAAACCCTTTTCCTATGATCATAATGAATATTAGCGTAATGTAACAATAGCATTGACTGGGAAATAAATTTACGTACCACTTCCATCAACATCAGCCTACAGCAGTCCACTGCTGAGCGTAAGCAATTGCAAGCCATTCAGCTCGATTCTCGGCTACTCTCATCCAGCAGCTACAAGCCACCCTACGAAGATCGTCGTTCCACTTAGCCTGAGGGCGTCCTACCTTACGTTTGCCGATTCGCGATCTCCTCGCAAGAACACGTCTACCCCAACGGTCATCGGTTCTACGGCTAATATGGCCGGCTCATTACCACTTCAGCTTGGTTACTCTGCGAGCCATGTCGACAACTTACCACCAGTTTAATTTTTACCAATTCCATGAATAAAAGTCAGTTGTTTTTTATTCTGTTTCTGTTTAGTTTTCATATCGACGCAGTTTTATTTTTTTAGCTAAAAAATCTCGTACAATCAAATCGCGTGACTGTATGAAAAGATAACAGCGATCCGGGTTTATAGTGCAAATAAGGATAAAAGTAATTTGTTAGATTGCTTGCAAGCACTATCGGGATTAATAGGTGTAGGACTGTTTGCTTTAATTACAGATATAAGTTTTGCAGATAAACTATTGCATCTTCGTCACAATGAATATCCACTACTGGCCTAAACGGCGCAGTAATTGCACAACATGCTTATAATGGGAATAATCATGAACCGGTGACCCCAAATACAACCCGCTTTCTGTACGCAGACGAACTGGCATTAACTTACCAAGCCACTGACTTTGAGGAGAGTGAAGTCAACCTTTCCACAGCCCTCTCAGATCTGTGCCATTATCATACTGGCAACACCCTGAAACCAAATCCCCCAAAACAGCAGAATTTTTCAAATACGAACGTATACGAATACGACGTTGCGAAATTGGGGTGTTAGACATGGTACTCCCCCGAGGATAATTATGGAATAATTTATGCTCTAATAGCACCTTAAGTATTTTTTATTAATTCTTCCGTACCCCTCGTCCTACCGTCTATAAAAGACCCCTTTTAATTTTATCCTATTAAACTTTGCAAGCATCTTTTTCTTAGTCATTGCCTTCATTAATGTTTCATTATTTTCCTCCTGGCACAAGCACTTCCTAGTAATAGTCTAACCTAATAACGACAGAATGATTTATTCATATTTAAATATTCTATTCACTTTAGGAAGATTATGTTATGCCCAGGGATCAATTTCGTGTTTGCTTTCCCAGTTTCAAGACAAATAAAATTCCATGAATTATGGTTGTGGCAGAAAAAACATATGTCGATTTTGCATTTATTTGTTTGGATTTTTCGCCAAATTGGTAGAAAAGTAAAATAGCTGTTGGTTTGCATAATTTACAATTTGCACACAACTCGTAAAAACCCATCCGAAAAGTTTCGCCTAGCAAGTTGGGGCGGTTTCATGAAACAGTATATTTAAACCGCGGTGACGGGCTCGGTTCATTATAATTTCAGGGAGGGGAGGGGCTCACTGTCCACGGTAAGAAGTGGGTCGCAACGGGACAAAGTTAAAACTTATCGATTTTTCTAGAAGAATAATGACGGGATGCTTTATCTGCATAGTTGCTAACAATAAACTTTGGTGGGAGGATGTGACTGTTACTAAACTTTCATTCTATCTTTTGTTTGGGTAGCAACTGTTGACTTTTTTACTGAATTTGACTAGGTGCCTTCAAACCAAAACTTTTACTATCATAACCAAACGTTACTGTCGTATTATTAAGATAAATTCCTCTAAAATAGTCCAAAACAACGCTTCACAACCCGTAAGAGGCTCTTTCGTAACTAACTACCGTCAATTTACGGACTGTCCTCCTAAGTGCCATATACACCATACTAAGGGTCACTCAAGGTCTCGTAAGTCCTAAACAGAGATTATACGTCCGTTAATGGACGTATAATCTCTGTCGTCTCTCATTTGTAACTATGTCGTTTTATGGATACAGTGAGAGTTACCGTCGTGTGAACTTGACATGTGTTTATATTGATCGCTCAGTTAACCTAGTTGCTGTAATGGCGTCTGATATCTGTTGTTAGCAGAATTTCAGGTGAACGGAGCAGAACAATTTAGTATCTGGCTGTCAAATCATTCGCTGTTTTAATCCAGATTTGGAAATTGGAATTGTTTCCGAAATAGAGCAATTTCGAGGCCATGTGGGAGGCTAGTCAATAATTTACCTCGTGCGGTTACGCCACCAAAAAATTCAACTTCAAGAATAGATTTTAAGGTAGCAAAAATCTTCCAGGAAAATACAATACGGTGCTAATTAGGTATCGACCGTAAATAAATAAATTCGTAGAAACTAATATTCTGACCTCGTTTCATGTTGTGAACTTGACATATTGCGTTTATTGATCGCCAAGTCATAAGTTCTAAGGGTATGTGCAGACATGTTACTTTTACCATCGGCAATCCGCTATTTCGTAACTTCGTGAAAGCTGCATCGCCTTTTGGCAACACTGCGTTCCACCACGAAAGAAAATTTGCGAGATTCAGCTATTGTCTTGATTTGAGCATGGCATTAAAATTACTCGTTTTCTATCGGAAACTTTTCAGTCGGCCGCTGTATCGAGTTTCTTTGAGTATGAATGTCCATAGCTATAAATAAGAGTAGGAGAAGATCAAATTAACGATGGATGTACTGTATGAATGATTATATGGTTAGGAAAGGGGTGACTACTGAGATGACGACTAATAGAGAAGTGTGGAAGAAAAAGACATGTTGCGCCGACCCCAAATAAATTGGAATAAGGGCAGAAAAACGATGATGCTGTATCGAGTTTCTGAACAGCGACTATAAATCCCTTGCTAAAAGTAGCCTCGATGGAAACTCTCAAACACAATAATACGCTACAGAAAGGTCCTAAGCCGTCAAAACGACGAGTCGACGACAAGTCAATTAGCTACCGACCATAGCACAAAGATTCGTAGAAACAGTCCCCACCGTGTGTGAACTTGATACATGTTTATACAGCGCCCAGTCGTAAGTTATGAGTTATGACACGCTAGGGAACAGTCCTGCTGAGTTACCGCTGTCCAGCCAGGTGACGTGTCAATTAGGTATCGTTACTGTAATGGCTTCATGGAAACAATGAAAGGTACAGATGAAAGGTGAAGTTAGGCACGCCACGATTGCGGCGGTAAGTCCCCTCTTAGAGGAGTGGTATGAGAGGCGCCACGGCGTCCTCACCTTCCGCCTGACGCTGGTCCTCACCGGACACGGTTGTTTCGGGAGGTTCCTGTTTCGCATAAGGCGGGAGGAAACGCCCTAGTGTTTCCACTGCGAAGATCGCCCTGAGGACAAGGTTGAGCATACGGTGGAGGACTGCCCGGCTTGGGCGGAGCACCGCCGTGTCCTCGTGGAGGCGATTGGCGGTGGCGATCTCTCGCGTCCGGCTCTGGTCCAGGCCATGGTACGGAGCGAGAGTGCATGGGTAGCCGTCACCTCCTTCTGCGAAACAGTAATGCTCGCGAAGAGGGAGGCGACGCAGGTGAGGGAGAGTATATGCGCCCTCACGGCCTTAGTCGCCGCAGGAGACGTCCTGGGCGTCGGGAATCCCAGACTGATTCCCGGCCACCGTAGGCACGGGCTTGCGGACGGCGAGTAATGGGTAGCACGCTGTCCGGTAAAGACCAAGCCCGGGTCGACGGCGCATTGTGTTCCACGCGCGCCGCAAAGAGATGTCAGCACCAACTGGTGGGGTTCGCAGGGGCCGATGTCTGCCAGGGGTGCGGGTTGTTCGAAATATATACCGTCGCCCCTGGCACACAAGCAGCTAAGGGAACACGGGTGAGTTTTAGTCAGTAAAAGTCTGATACGCCCTCGTGGTCCACCCAGAGCGGGAGAAATTGTTTGATGATTTCCCACCCTCAAAAAAATAAAAAAAGTGAAGTTAGTTTATTCAATTTAAATGCTTCGGAGGAAGCGTTTCTAGGACATGAAGGTTGATACCATGAAGCATGTCTTAGAAACTACAATAATTCCGTCCTTGTTTCACATCATCAGGTGTGAAACAAGGACGGAATTATTGTATTTTCGTCAAACTCATATCAGCCCACGTACGTCCACTGCTGAACATAATGCCTCCCCTAAGTTTCGCCACACATTAAACGGCCCAGCAGGTAACGATTAGGAATTTGAAATTAATATGACTGTGTTTATCAGTCGTAAAGTTTTGGATTCAAGCCCCAATTAGAACCAAGTATCATTGGATTTTTTATGTTACTACAATAACCCAGGAGAGAACACATCATCAGGTGTGAAACAAGGACGGAATTATTGTATTTTCGTCACAGTCACATCATCAGGTGTGAAACAAGGACGGAATTATTGTATTTTCGTCATCCTCATATCAGCCCACGTACGTCCACTACTGAACATAATGCCTCCCCTAAGTTTCGCCACACATTGAACGGCCCAGCAGGTAACGATTAGGAATTTGCAATTAATATGACTGTGTTTATCAGTCGTAAAGTTTTGGATTCAAGCCCCAATTAGAACCAAGTATCATTGGATTTTTTATGTTACTACAATAACCCAGGAGAGAACGTGTTCGATTGTTGAAATTGGATTCTTTTATACTATAATGGACAATATACATGTCGTGGCCATATTGTAGATTTGCTCACTTCATGAAATGCTCGAGATTTTTTTACCGAGAAGACGGTCGAAGTCACGGGCACCCCGAGATTCGGTTTGGTTAGGTTCCTTTAAAGCCTGCAGACAGAAATAGCATCCCCACGCAGTGGGGCTCCGTCAACCTGACGTCAACCGTCTTCTTCGATAATATAAGAACCAGGAGAAGACGAGAATTTCATAAAGTGAGCAAATCTACGATATCACCATTTCATGAAGTGAGCGAATCTACGACATGGCCCCGACGTACACATTTCTTATCACTTGGTTATTGGTATATTAGAACTACTTCACTGGCAAACTGTGTTACAGAAATGCTAAATTAATAGCTCGGGAGTATAGCGATGTTACTAAAATAGTTTTTCTACCGTCTAGGGCGCGTCACTTCAAGTTACTAGTAGCAACTTAATACGCAATAATAGTTTTATGGAAGCAATGCAAGTTCCTCGTGTGCACTTGACAAGTATTTATTGATCGCAAAGTTAGCAGTACACCAGTAAATTGAATATAGGCCAGTCATGAATAGTTGTCAGTTTTTCATGCATTTTCATTCCACATTAAAAGCCGTGGATTAAATATGCTAGAGAATGAAATTATGTTAGTTTCAGTAGAGAAACACAACTATGAAAAATCGCAACATGGCAAATTGTTGATCCGATGACTTCGGGATCGTTAATAACAGTCTCTCTGTTGACTCTTACGAGTGGAAGTAGCTGTGGTCAAAGGTGCTAGGGTTGTGAAATCCTGGATTTTTATTTATCGGAAGACTTTAGAAACGACTTCCTATCGCATAGACGGAAATATTTTGTCCATGTCAATTTGTTTTGTTCTAAGCAAGCATATTCACTAATAGTACTTAACACTTCATCATCATCTTATTCAGCCTGTAATATTTCCTCCTACTACTGGGCTGGCCTCCTGTCTGTGTGAGGTATGGTCACACTTGCACTACGAAAATTGACCTTACTGAAATTAAATGAAATGAAATGTTTATTTATGTAAGTAGATCTTAAAAGACACTTTTACACGTCAATATTTTGTTGGTCAATATTTTTAAAAACTAGATGGCGCCGGCATTTCCTAGCTGACTGTTCCCTGAGAAGAAAAGCCGAAACAAACTCAGAGGTCATGGTCTCTTTTAAAGTCCAAACATTATATTATTTAAATTTTATGTGAGTCTAACAATGCAGGGCAATGTCTGGAAAGGCCTTTTGAAGAAAGAGCCATTGCAGCTTTGAGCTGACCTGTCTCAACAGACGGCATGTATGTAGCAGTCACCGTGTAGCTCACTACTGCTACAGCATAAAGGCACCTGCAATGTCAAACTACCTCCGATGTGCTCTCGATTGTACGCACAAGAAATGCCCTTTCCAGTGCCCGCCTTTTAAAATATTTCGACCCACAAATATTTTTCTCGTTCGTGTTTGCAAGTGTAAACTTAACGCGCTCAAAATGTGCTGCAGAACATTTTCGCTGTAAAAGTACGCCTTATTGAAGTTTACGTAAACAGCGGCACCAAATGTAGCCGAGTACACTCTCATATTGAATTCAATATTGTAGAGCACCTCCAGCCGATGGCTTCCGAGACCAAATACGAGTATCATAGAAATCGAACACGGTTCTTAAGGTCCGGGGTTTTAAAGAATTTACATTTTACCAAAATGTCTGGCCACCGATTATTCACACTCACACACAACAGCACGCCTTGTTACCCCCATGTAATAGGGGGCGAGCTTATCCTCATAGCCGACCGATTCTACAAGTTCAATTATTGTATAATGAATGAAATCGAATACCATTAGATGTCACCATTTAGGCAACAACATTGTTGCCAACTGGGTCTTTTTATGAGTCATCACATTAGACTTGATATTAGACTTATGGTAAAACAGGTTTGCGCTACAGAGACATAGATCTGGCTTTAAGAAACTAGAGGTTAATCTAACCTATCTATAAAGGTTGATGTAAATTAATAACAAAACTCTCCATTCTGCATAATGAGATGCCAAAGACAGAGAGTTACTGCTTCGTTAAAATATTAACTAACCTCCCTTTGACATCGATACCCTTAAGTTTCAGTAAAACCTTTTCGTGTGAGTCCACCCTTCAATAACTCTAGGAAAAAAAAATGTTCAACAGAATGTACTAAGATTTTCCAACACTGATTACTGGGACCGGGTTCAAGGATACGAAGGTGACTGCGGTCGTAGACTTTCAAGTTCACACCGAGTTCAAACTTCTGAGCTGATTTATCAACATTTTTGTGAGAAAGTGATTTATGTGAAGCGTGATATTGATCGCAATTTTAATCCTGAAGATTGATATTTGAGATAAATTAGGGTGTAAAGGTTTTTTGGAACGAAGTTCTTTAACGCAGCTTGCGGTGGGAGTAAACTTGTATAAAATCGTCTCGTAATGTAAAGGCTTCTTCAAACAGCCGCGACGCGACAGCGCGACGCGACACTTGTAGAACAATTTCCATTAAGTTTTCATAGAAATTGTTCTACGAGTGTCGCGACGCGACCGTCGCGTCCCGCTAGTCTGCACGAGCCTTAAATTGTAGAAACGGTCACGTAACGAAAAAGCATTATGCGAGTTTTTGTTATATATCTGTAAGAGAAAGAAAGAGTGACGTAGTTTAACGGTTTTCGAGGATGATGAAGCCAATAGTGAGGTCAAAATTAGAATCCAAAAGGGCGGCTGCGAAAATTTTGGGTGTCTTTTTCAATTCACAATCGTTTAAAATAAAATTAAGCGAGAGAGATGTAGGTGAGGCTGAAACTGGGTGAAATCATCTACCTCCAGCTAGAAAATGAAAAAAAAGTGTTAATTAAACCTTATTTTCTACATTCTACAATTTCTACACCGCTCCACCTTAGCACCTTAACTAATAGGTACACAACTTTTTCATAGCACGAACGATACACATAAATCAAATGTGTTTTTTGCAGTAGTTATTTGCGGGTATTTCATATTGTAGCAATGCGGATTATACAACCTTAAAAAAAATACACCGCATTACATAATTTACTGCAAGAATTAATTAATTTGTCAACTGCCAGCTGCGAAACTTTTTACGTTAGTAACATGAAAATGTTTGCAACAACTGGACTGGCTGAAAAGCTCGTCACCCGCGCCATGTGAAAAAAACATATTACAACTTTTGTTCGTGACGCGTTATCGCGACAATCGGTCAAAAGGTTAATGGAGACATGCTCAATTATCACGAACCTTATTCCCTGGACATACAGTTTAAATTACCATAGCAAAGGACGTAATTAGCAACAAGGTCGAACAGAGACACGTGCTTGTAACGGCCCTTTGGTTTTTAATAATAAACAAATTCGCAATTTTCTAAGGTATTTTCATAATTTTCATAAGGGCCTCGTTTTTATGGAAATTATACTGGATTTGCTCGTAATTGCCTCTGGATTCGCGTTAAATTGTTTGCGTGGGCTTTCTATGTTTCCGTTGTTCCGAATGATAAATTCAAGGAATAAGACATTAATATTTTTTTGTATTTCTGTTGCCGAGAGATGTGGGGGTTTTCCTGCAAATGTTAATTTATGGTTTAATTATTTTTTGGCAAAAACATGCTTAGGAACGATTGGTTTCCTTTAAAATTGTTAGAATTCTTTGCAATAAACCAGTTGATAATTTATTTATCCAATTACAGTAGTGGCCCATCCGTGCTTCACACGGTTTTTACGACTTGCCAAAATATCTAAATATTTGTGTTATATCTGAGTTGTTTGTGTAATATAAATGGTCTAAATTATGGTAAAAAATCGATTGTGTACTTTAGAAGATCCTTAGATGTTCGTTTCTGTATCTGTAATCTGTAACGCGGTAAGCGTAACAGTTACAGATACAGATACTTAAAGACACGAAAAGCGACTTTGTTCTATACTAGATTTGTATAAATGTGCAGCATCTAGTTACAGTACCTAGAACTCTCAAGTCTCTGTTAGTTAGGCCAAGCATTAAAGATTTCACTATTAATAGTGTAATCAAACTAGGGTTTCATATCTGTAAAACGATTGTCACATTGCTGTTATCATTTTCTAACTGCAGAAAGAACTTTGACTAACTGCTTCCCATATCCTCAATACAAATACCACATCATAATCTCTAAAGATACCTTTTTACCAAGTCCCCCTTCCCCTTACACTGGACCACTAAAGTGGAATATTAAATTCCCCCGTCCGTAGTCGATTGTTACCGAAATAGTTACCCCGGCCCACTCGCTTCTGTAGGCAAGAGTTATTGGATGTCAAAGGACTATCGATATTTTAACAAAGATGTAACCACGGATCAAAGGGTACACTCGTATTGTGATATTAAATATCAGGAAGTAGGGGTCAGATGAAATAGTTTTACGGAAGAATGGATTTTTATAATGCTTCCGTATACCGCAGTGTATTGAAGCATATTTGGTTTACTGATACCCTTTGAAAAATTACTCTTTTAGTTTAGAAAGCTTAGTTCATTGAAATTCATGTTGGATGTTCAGAAAACAGGTTGGAATATCGAATTTTTTGTATTCCCTAATTTGTCGTAAAAAATATTTAGGTACTTTTTGATTTAGTAATATTTTTACAATCTTTACAAATTATAAAACAAAGTCGCTTTTCGTGTTTGTACGCTTAAATCTTTTAACTACGCGGCGGCGGATTTAATTGCGGGTTTCATCAACAGACAGTGATTCAAGAGGAAGGTTTATAGGCGAAGCCGCTGACAAAAGCTAGTAGTTTATAAAACATAACATAACATCACGCCTTATTTACCCGAAGGGTTGGGCAGAGGAATACCTATAGTGCAACCCTGTTTTTGCCGGTTATATTTAAGTCCAATGTAATAGGACCTAATGCCATCAAGCGGAACCAAATCCAGACTCCGGGCCGCTACTGAGAAATTCCAGATAGATAAACCCAATAACACTTTGTCCGACCTGGGAATCGAACCAAGGACCTCATTGGTCAGCAGTCGCTCTTGCGAACACTAGACCAACGAGGCAGTCGGTTCAATATTTTATATGAAGCTCCAATGCAGTAACTATAAAAGTAAAGCCAATAAATGACATTATAATTTAGTACATTTATTTACTCAAGGTTTCCACAACTGTTTCGTCTTTCTCTAGTAACATAAACAGATGTTGCCTTATATGGACCAGTAAAATCTTATTGTTATAGACCTTGTGGTACCGAGCCGAACATTGGCTACAGCTTGCCTAATTTGCCTACGTAATGTTCCCAGAAGACCGAGAAACGCCAGGCGTACAAAAAAGTTAGGAAGTGCAATTTTTTCACTGAAATTGTACGCTTACTTCGACTGTTTGTAATGTTCAACACGGTATAGAACTTCTGGATAAAAAAAACATGAACAAGTGAAATGGCAAAAACTGCAGTCGGTCAAGTCAAGTAACTTTACTTTTCTAGTTTTGTATGTGTTAAAAGAAACGTGCACAAATATCGATTATGCGAGTGATTACACTTATAACCCCATTAATTAATCCTCGATCTTGACATTTTTGAACGCTTAATTTTATTTTATGTATCACAGTCGGTGATACTTTATTCACATTACAATCTACCGTACATATAATGGAGAACTCCTCCAATGACGTCTTATTCATTTTTTCTTTCTTATTGCACCACAGTCCAACATAGTTGGGAAGATGATGACTTGCACTACAGTTTCACTGCTGGACATAGGCCTCCCCCAAGCTCCGCCAGTACAGTCTAAGTTTCATCAATTGTACTTACCTGCCGTTTTAAATTTCAAGGCGATTAAGATTTACCCACCCGAGAAGAGCTGTGAGATACCCTTATGCTACATTTTATATGCAAAATTTTAACTTATGATCGGATTTAGAATCGATGCTTTCGGTACGAACAGGTAACTAAGCAAATCTAAAATTGAAACTTAGAGCAATTGACAAACCTTCATGTTTAATTTCAGATACTCTAAACATATTAAGGAAATACTTCTGGATTCTCAGCAAAATTTTTTCCCTCTATAATTTTAAGCCCCAAGGGAGCAGGTCTGATTGATAGAAGAAATTGGAAATATTCCCAAAACAGTAATTGGTTGATTTATGATCGCGGAGGATCCACTTAAGAGGGTGGAACGCGCATGCGTAAAAATAATCTCACCCTCATTTATGCGACAAAAAATTCTCCTGCCGTACCTATTTAATTGAAACAATAATCAGCCTATAATGTTCCCACTGTTGGGACGCAGCTGCAAGCTACTCTCCGTGAGCGGGGGCAACAGTGTTTGTTAGCTTCGTACCAAATTAATGCAAACGATTCCAAGGTTAGAGGAATTACTATTCAAAGGAAAGTACTAGGAAAGAACCTACTGAGCTCAAATAATCTATACTAATACTAATAATAAAGCTGAAGCGTTTCTTTGTTTGTTTGAACTGGATAAACTCTGAAACTACTAGACGGATTTGAAAAATTTCTTTTTGCAATTAGAAGGCCAATGCTTGAAGAAAGATTAACATCACGCTCGGACCCTTAGGAGTCGAGCAAAAACAAAAAAAAAAATAGAAAGAACGGTGAGCGAAGACTAAGTACTTAATAGCGGAGCAGGCGATGCGATGCTTCGTGGGTTGGCTGGGGGAACAAGAAATTACACGTGGACGAAGTCGCGGGCAGAATAATTAGCCAAAGTACTGTCGTCCCGAAATAAAGAAGAAAGAAAAGCAATACAAAAGGCTTATTTCCTGAAGATGCCTGATGCAAGGCGTTTCTAGCTGGATTCTTTACAAAAGATTGTATTTGACTAATGAAGGAAAAGCGCTCAGCTGTACAGTTATTAGAAACATTATACAGGATAAGTTTTTATCCAGTGCGCAAACTGTAACCATGAATTCAGCATATCATTCTAGACCCCCCAGCGAAGAAATTTTTCGTCGGTTATTAAAAAAAAAATCAGCTGTTCCATACATTTTGACTGCGTAGGTACTGCACTTTACTATGAAACAGCTGATTTTTTTTTTGTATAACGGACGAAAAATGGATGTGTCTAGAATGATATGCTGAATTTATGGTTACAGTTTGCGCGCTGGATAAAAACTTATCCTGTATAAGCTAAAGTTTATACCATATAAGCTGAAACTAATTAAAGCTAACAGTGCCGTTGTACCAGAAACGGTTGGGCCTAGATATTGTATTGCATCGGGACACTCACCTGTACTGTACAAAATACAGGTAGGTCTTGTTTTAAATGAGTATAAAGATTCCTAGCTGCGCCCCGCGATTTCACCCGCATTATGGTCGATCCCGTGGCAATTTTGGGATAAAAAGTATCCTATGTCCTAATTCAGGTCGGGGTCTACCATTTGCCTAATTGCATCCAAATCCGTTAAGCCATTTTAGCGTGAAAGCGGACCATACAAACTTACAGAAACACAAATGTTTTCTCTTTATAATATTACTAGCTTTTGCCAGCGGCTTCGCCCGCGTGGAGGTCGGTGTATTGTACATATAAACCTTCCTCTTGAATAACTCTATCAATTAAAAAAACCCGCATCAAAATCCGTTGCGTAGTTTTAAAGATTTAAGCATACATAGGGATATAGGGACAGAGAAAGCGACTTTGTTTTATACTATGTAGTGATATAGTTTAGACAACATAGGAGCATCAGCTTTTGACGAGGATTTATAATTTGACGAAGTAAAAAAAGTAACGCCTAGATTGTAACCCCACCAAGATATGTTCCTATATAAAGTGTCGATTCAAGTTCCAAAATATACTATCGCTTTGACTATCAACAAACAGAATTGGACTGCACTCTAGAGTGAACCGCCACCTGACTATCAAAAGTAGGTGAATGTCGAACCAACATGATCATTACAGCTTCCTGCACTAATCTATTATTCTATTATGCCAGCAATGGCCCATACAGCCGAGAGTGTTCCTCTAGAGAGCACAAACTCTATTTGCCGTTAAACGTGATTATCTGGTCGGGAGTGAGCCCCACTGAGCCACCGCTCCATCGCCCATTGTTATCTCGAATAAGTTCCAGCAATAAGAACGTCATTTATAAGTAAATGGTACACAACAATGGATTAACAAATTGAAATGTCAAGACTATGAAGAATGGAATCGAATTCTTATATTTTTTGTTGTGATTTGTAATAGAAGCCTTGAATATCAAGGAGTTTTTGTTTCCACTTTGTTGTCATGTTTATTGCACGATAGTTTTTCTCTTCTACCCTCGTTTTAATATTAATTCTTGGAAGCTACGCTACTTTTTGCAGTATGTAAATATTACACTTGTATTCGCAGAACCTGGCCTCATTAATATGGGAAAAAATATCACATCAAGCATAAAATGTGCAGCTCCGTATTGCAATTAGATTCCTTTCACTTAACTACTTCTTAGAAGTAACAGCATGTCAAAATCACTATTGCCTACAGTGTAATTCAGAGCAGTTAGCAAATGAGGTATCATTTGCTAACTGCTCTGAATTACTGAAATGTGAGGAACATTTTAAAATTTCCTTTATTTGGGTTTGGCTAAAAGCATGGAACATGTTGGTGAATTTAATGATTCCATTATTCCGATCGAAGCTCAAAACCTAAATGGGGACGAAATTAATCAACTAACTGAACCATTTCGTCCTAACACAAGGGAAATGGCCAGAATTTTTGGAGAGAGACCAATAATCCGGACGTTGCATACGTGCACGTTGCATTAATAAAACAAGCAGAATGCTGATAACACGGCCTTTGCCTGTGGTCAAAGCCAACCGGCCAGCAGCGGCAGGAATTTCTCTCGAACACGGGAAAGTATAAACATGTTCATGCATTAGTTGGCTCTGCGCCAGGGAAGTTCGCTTGCATGTTGCCGGTTGCTCCGGTAGCTCGGCATAATACACTGATTAAGTAAATACCTACCTTTGTTTTTTTACTATTTCTACTACGACGACCAAATTGAAAAAGCGAGCATTTGGGTTTACCTTGTTATCTGTCTTTTGCAGCCTTTCTGCGCGGTTTTAAAGAATTTAAGTTAACGCCAACACACGCAGTGTACAACAGAGGTAAATGTACCTTCCTGTATTTTTTTGTTATTTTGTAATCAGCTTACGAAATATTTCCTCGTTCAAGTATACGATAAGGCGAATTCAAATTATATTTTTCCTGGACTAATAATAAAGTATACCGTTCTGATAGCTAATCTTGCCCTGGTCAACAATTAGGTTACCAGTCAAGGAAAACAAAACGAAAACAGTATCTATTTATAGTTCAGGAAAAGTATTTTACTACTAAAACCTGGCAACCGTAAGGAGCTGCAGAGATGTTTCCACACAAGGCATTATTACTGCAGAAATACTACTAAACAAGAACAAATCATAATACTATCACGACTTTGAACTTTCATTTCACCGTATTAAAATCGGGTTCAATGACTATTGAATATTCTCCACTGAATCAAAAAGAAAACCGTTCAAGCGGATCTATAATTGAAAGGAGCAATCATTCACAAATTACGGGCAAACTCTAGTCACATGGAAGCTCTAAATTGTAGGTGTTAGCTTCGGTCAAGTCCGGTGTCCTACATAAATTGTGCCGCTAGAGTAGCCAGGATTCCGGAACGGAAAGGTCCTTAAGATGTTTGTTTCGATAATTCGACTAAAGGGTGTATCGATATCATTTTCTTGAATATTTGTGAGGGTCGGACCTTCCGTGACCAGCGAGTCTAATCGAAAAGAAACTTGGGAGGAAAGTTTATATTTGAGAACGATCCGCTGAAGTTTCTTCGGTTGTTCTTATAAAATTGCAAGACGAGGAAAACTGGTTCATTGGTGTTCAGTCGCGGAAGTATCTATAACAAAAACACGGACTTCGTTTCTTTTTTACAGTCCACTGACTGCCATTCTTTTCACTGAAAGTTTTTTCAAGACAATGCAAACCTTTAGTTTAAACGAATACATTTTGAAATGTATGCCGAATTGACAACGTGCCTTTGAGAACCTGGGAGTGAAAATAAAAACATCTTTCTAAAAATATAATAACTTTTTCGTGTTGGTAATTGAACCTAACAACTAAATTTACCAGCATTAAAGTAAATACCCCAGGGAAAATAACAGGTGCTAAGTGCTAAGCAAATTTTTTTGTAGTGTTCCAGGAACTGGATGCCAAGTACCGTCGAAGTAAAACAGCAACAAGTTATGCGATACTATACCTACAGACTTGCCAATTGTCATTGTTGAAGTGTAGACTTAAAAGGAAAAAGTAGACTATTCAATTAAAAGGTCGTTCTATGTGAAGGGTCTCATCCAGGGAACAATTACCACCCATCTGCCGTCAAGTAACGCTTTAATATTGGACACTCATAAGACAACTAAGCTTTTTCTTAGAGATGATTATGCACCTGTGTTAGTTGGCATTGCAGGTGTCCTTGAGTAGCAGTGACCCTACCCATTAGGATGGCCTCCTTCCTACTTGTATTGCCGCCCAATAAGATTATAAAGGCTTGAGGAACATGGTGTAAAGTATACTCAACCTCCATAGAAATGCGAGGATTCTACGGCCAGACGGGTGTTGTGTCCGGTGGGCAACTGCAAAGAGAAAAACTCAAAACTCAAAGCATTTATTTAAATTAAACCATTTACAGGCACTTTTGAATTGTCAAAAAGTCGATCAGTTGGAAAGTTGAAGTTGCCCATTCCAAAACGTAGATCTCTATGGAGAAGAACGGGCAAGAAACTCCACGGACACTCTTTTATGCCGGACGATTGATGTCGGGATGTTGCATATATGCTAGCGCTGCTTGCGCGATGCAAGATTTCGCGTGATGGTGTGATGCGTAGTTCGCATGTGGCGATGAAGATGCCGCTACAAGAAAAAGAGAAAAGAAAGTCATTTATTTTGGTGATTGGAGTTTATGAATGAGCGCCCGACATGGTCTTACAATACAAGGGCACCTATTTCAGTAGACACGTTATCCATAAAGGTAAATCAATATTTCTGTTCAATATCTGGCGTGGTTTGCCTGCCAGTATTAATAAATCTGACCCATATCATAAACTTTTTATATTCTGAATAACGTTTACGACTTCGAACACATGTTAGTTTTCAGAACTGATATATAATAAGCTATCAAGGTTTTCAAATGTCAAGGCCTTTAGGTAGTCATTTTCCAGACGGCTTTTAGGCTCACAAGTTTTATAATTATAATGGTTTGAATTATGGGTAGTCGGTATGTAATTTGTTTCGTATAATGGTATTTAAGGCTTATTAGTCGATTCACACGAATTTACTCGCCGATACGGGTGACCGACCGACACTTAAATAATACATTATTTTCTGTAGGCAATTCGCATGAGGTAAATTTATTTGTGGGTGAATCGACAACTCCAGAAACACGTAATGCAATTGGCACGTTTTGAATTTTATGCAATATAGTTATGAAAAAAAAATCTTATTAGGTAATAGGACAAAATCGAAGTTATGCTATGAGAAAGGTACTTTAGTGCATAAAATTCAAAACGAGAATTTAAATATTGATTTGCTCTATAAGAGGTGTAAAAAAATCCGATTGGGCTTGTTCACGTACGAGAATCGACTATAAAATGAAAGCAGTATGGATATTACTGGATAGTTAGTCTATGAACAGTGTGCAACGTTATATGGAAGCCATTTTAAAGTCTAGCCCGTATAGTTTGTGAAACTGAGCCGCGTTAAGTTTAATTTAAAAAAGCGCGGACGCGACGCCCCGCTATGGCAGAACCCACAACGAACTTGAAAACTTTACAAAAACACTATATTTTGTTTCTTGTTCGTTACCAATTCATGGAATACATGAAGTACTCATCTTAACTCTGCTATAAGACTTGCTATGCTATTTAATTTTGTTGGGGATATGCGAGATGCATCAGGGTCATAAAGGCATAATAGTAAAATTTTGAATACAAATCAGCTCATAATCTGAAAGTCAATTCTCGTAATTAAAAACGTTCAAAATCTAGTCGCAGTCTCTTCTCGGCGACAATCAAAGGTCAAAAACTTGTCAAAGATGTATGGAAACTCGAAGTATTTTTGACAGATTGAGACAGATCATACCGTGCACGTACTTAAAATAACGAGAAGTGCCCCTCTGATCCTACTATCCTATCCAATGACAATATAGCCTCAATTCTTTTTGATCCTATCCTACTTATATTATAAATGTGAAAGATTGTATGTTTTGATATTTAGATGTTTGGATGTTTGTTACTCAAACACGCAGAAAAAGCTGAACGGATTTGTATGAAACTTGGCAAACAGATAGCCTATAACCTGGATTAACATAAAGGATACTTTTTATCCCGGCAGTATGATCCCGTGGGATAAATTACGGTCTCCACGCGAGCGAAACCGCTGGTGAAAGCTATATTATACATAGCTGTGTCCGCGACTTCGTTCGCGTGGATGACGAAACTTATCAATGAGTTTTTTGTGTAAAGTGCTATTTGTGTAGAACGTTATCTATCGAGCATACCGGTAGTATATGATATCTTTGCCCGCGGTATCGCACGCGTTCTGTAAGTTTTTTGTAGTAGATTTCTACTTTGGTACCTGTATCTTAAGATAAAATATTCTAGTATCTTAGCCGTGTGCAGCGCCCCTTAGTGAACTCCACTGTGGGTGACGTAACCTACAACAAACTTATTATTTGCGGTTGGTACAGTAATAGGGTCTAGGGATCGAACCGCAAAATTAAGTTTGTTTTTATTGTTTATACTTTTCCGGGATAAAAAGTACCCAGTGTGGTGCCCAGGATATTAAAGAATAATTATACTAAGTTTCATCGTAATCGAACCGGTAGTTTTTGCGTGATGCCTGAACAAACAGACAGACAGACAGTCAGACAAAAAAATAATCACATATTTGGATTCAGTGTCGGTCTAGTAACACCACAAAAAATAAATGGCAGGTGCCATTTATTTTTTTGATATTTTCAATGTACAGAATTTTCACTTCTACAGATTTATTATAAGTATAGATATAGACGCAGTTTTAGAAAATCTCAAAATACAATGCAGGCTTGTGACAATGGGACCGGATCACTTGCCCTGTTGAGGCTCCCGCAGACAAGCGCGACGCGATTCTAGTTGAACAATTTCGATGAAAACGTCATGGAAATCGTTCTACGACAATTGCGTCGCACTGTCGCGTCGTGCCTGTCTGCAAGAAGCATTAAAAGTAGAAACATGCCACAACGACGTTACTTTTTCAGTAATTGAGACTGTTATTATATTGGCAGGGTAATCAATTAAGTTAGTAGGTATGCCGTTGTATGCAGCGGAAGCGGCCTAGTGGTCGGTTCCGTACACTGGCGTCGCCCCGCATTGCGGATGGAACCATAAAACTTACAGCTTATTGTCTATGGCGTAAATCGCGACATTACGCCCGCTAACGGCCGTGACGTCACATGTCATATACGCTCCAATGTAATGTCCTTCTCGCCTTTTATGATGTCGTTTCCTTAAATACGATATGTTCAATTGTTCTAACATGTATATTCAAGCCATCTAATATGCTGACGTTATTGAGTTTACTTACAATGCAAGTTCATATTACTCCCATCTACTTCATCATTCACGCGTAATAGAATCAATGAGTAATTCATAGATTCATACACACTGCTCCCTCTATTTACACATCATAAAATAAAGTGGAAGGAGCAAAAACAAGAAAAGCACAACGCGGCTCCCCAAAAAACGTCAGTTTGCAGAATACAAACGATAAATAACACGGACCCCATAGGAAAACACCAGGAACCCCATAACATTCCCCTACAAGAAATTTTTGCGAAGAATCTTCATCATTGAAGAATTTCGGGGAAAAAAGACCGTTTTTCAAAACCGCTTGACCCCAATATGAGCGTAACGTTCATTTTTACTATGTCATAAAGCTTTTTCGACAATGACCTCGATGAAACTAACTGTGGGACTGGCTGCGGTACACTTAGCACGATTTTCGTGAAAAACTGTTGTGTGTTGGAGGTGCATGGGTCAACGAAATGGATGGAGAAGAATAGAGCTAGTCATTTTATTTAACAAAGACCTAAGCTAGGTACCAATTTTATAGGTAGCTACATGTAGCTATCTATAAAATTGATGCCTAGCTTAGCTCTTTCCCCTTGACCCTCTTGACCCCCCTTTATCCTCATTAGGGTAGGCAGACACTACAGAACGTCACCTGCTACGATCCTTAAATACTTTGCTTCCTATTCGAGAGAGATGGGCCGACTATGACAGGCCGACTAGCCGACTAGCTGACTAATCGGCTGCAAAATGGCCGAATACTCGGCCGAGCCGACCAATGCTTTCGTATGAGTTCAGGTTACATCGGCAATGTTCAAAATGGCAAACCTACTGATTGACAATTGTTTGCTATAGAGTTTCTTCTTTTGACGTGACGTCTTTTCGTTCGGTGTACTGGTAGTAAGTTCAACATTTCTGACCGACAACAACATGTAAGATTTCAACCGCTAATAACGGATAATTCCGAACCTGATCCGAAATCCCAACCCGGTCGCGGGTTAGGTTAGGCACTTGAAAAAAACAAAAAAATTGTTCCGAACGTAACCCTCTTCCTAACCTGACACGACGTATCGTTCCTATCATAACCCGAATTGCTATATAAAGGATAAGTTTTATCCAGTGCGCAAACTGTAACCATGAATTCAGCATATCATTCTAGACCCTCAGCGTAGAAATTTTTCGTCGGTAATACAAAAAAAATCAGCTGTTCCATACATTTTCCCGCGTAGATATTGCAGTTTCTATGAAATAGCTGATTTTTTGGATAAAAACTTACCCTGCGTAAAAAGTACCATGTGTCAAATCAGAGTGTATTATTTACTATACGTAAGTATTTAAAATATCATACTAACAATTAACGAAAAAATTATAAGCATCTATCTACTTTTACTAAAAAAATCATAGTAACTGAGTAAACGCGTAATTTCTGGTAATTCGTAGTCATCGGAATGATTTTTATTTAATTCGTAAATTAATTAATAGATAGATGTAGTTCAAGTAGTGTTCTGAAATTGCTTCCTGCAGTAATGAAAAAACTTGTGTTATTAATCAGGTAAGGAACCCCCTGTACGGAGTCCAAAAACACCCCCTTCCTAGACGAAAGTCTGGAAACTATTTCTTTGAGATGAGTCTTAAACGTTGGTACATATGGTAACGTCATGAAGCCTGGAAGATAGTAGCCGTCCTGAAGATGTCTGGAATCTATAAGTGCAGGACGTCAGCGCCGCGTGGATTGGGACACAAAGTGTCATATATTGAACTTACTTTTTAAACATGTGTCAAATTAGAGTTTAATATTTACAGTTAGTTTAATATCACAGAATGAACTGTAGGGCACTATTTAGAAATGTTAAAGTAATCCTTACATTCGACGATACTTTTATTATTTTGTAAATCATTAATTAGAAGAAGTAAATGATAGTATTGTTCATCAACATGATTAATGTTGATTCTGTTTTACTATAGAAACTTATTATTTTGTCGTTAATTTTTAGTGTGATATTTTGATTGCCTACTTACGTGCTATACGTAAGTAAGGTAAATATTAAACTGATTTGACAGACAGGTACTTTTTATTCTAAGAAAGAGGAGAGGGGAAAATCTATCTATATCGCAATTCAGGTTATGATAGGAACAATACGTCGGTTCAGGTTAGGAAGAGGGTTACGTTCGGAACAAACTTTTCAATTTTTTTCAAGTTCCTAACCTAACCCGCTATCGGATTAGGTTTTCGAGTCAGGTTCGGAATAATCCCTAAGAACTACGACAAATTTAGTGCTAGAGTTTGGTTGAGCATTCAAAAGATAGATCATATTTACAACAGTTTTTAAACGGACATTATTTACCTGTGACGTCATACTGCAGGTGCATGCGCATTCGCGCGACACTCTATTTTTCACTATGATTTGATATTCCAATTCGGATAGCGCAAAAACGTGTTTAGTTAAAACACTGATTCTGGAATCGTTGTCAAAAGTTGACAAAGCACTACTAGGGCATAGAGAGAAACAACAAAAATATTCGCCAAAATAGAGTTAAAAATTAATATGAAGTTGACAATAGCAAAATAACTCCAAATATCGTATCATATCGGCCGTAAATATGCTCAGAAATAAAAATATCCCAATCGAAGAAAGCTTGCATCCAAATGCAATTAGCCTAAAAAATCTAGTATTGAGGTAATAGGTACAATACCTGCGGCAGTGCCTGAAACTTTAACAAAATTCGTTGCAAATAGCAAAATAGTTTCAGATGTCGTCTAATATTGATTATACCTATATCTGCTCAAAACTGAAAAAAAATCATAATCGGTGAAAGCTTACTTCATAGGGAATGCAATGAGCCTACTAAATCCAGTATAAGGTAAATTCAACGCCTACAGCTGCATCGGGAACCATAGGAATTTTTGTTATCAGGCCGTAAGTACAAACATCTTGTGTAAAGTTTTCACAAAAACAAAAGGCGTGGACTCGAATTTCGCCTGCTTAATATTTTTTTGTCAAGAAGTAGGTATTAATTAATTTTACTTTATTTAATTTCTGGATCTATGTCCAATTATTTAATGGACCAAACGAAAGTTTCCAATTCCTTCCTATCCTAATTTCCTATCCTATTCTAGATTACACTGAAAGTAGACTGTAAAACGGATTCTATAATAAAAAACAGTAACAGTAAAGATTTCAATTTAATTTCAATCCCCGTCTTTTAAAAATGTAAGCATATTAATACGAGTACATAATGGGCCCACTAGTCGGCTTTCCCGACTGGTCGGCAACTAGTCGGTACATCACTACTTCCTATACGTTCATACATTTGGCGATTACTACTCACCCGACCTTTCTGAAGAATATCACCAATAAGGTCATATTCTTCAGAAAGTCCTAGTCATAGATATGTCCTCTTAGGGTATCCCCTCCCGGCGTTTCCACTAACATCTGCCTTATAAATACCTTTTGTTAGCCGCCCTTCATTCATTCTCTCAACATAGCCAAACCATCAATTTTATTGTGATGAAATAAAACACAAAGTCCTGTATGACAAAATGAAAACTAGGAACAATATTTCAAAGCGGACAGATCACCTACACGATTTAAAAATTTTGAAGGAGCAATAAAAAGGAGATTAATATTAATATCATACAAATATCCAGGCCGCTGTCTGTCTGTATAACATACATATACATTAAATTGCGCCACGCCAGATTTTCTTGAAATATCGCGGAGGCACAAAAAACACAAAGAAAAGTATAAAAACTTCGCGTAGGTAGGTAGGTACGTTTTGATGCAAGAATGAAAATGGCGGATGACTCCCGGATGGCGGGAAAAATGAAATATGGCCGCCGCAAGACCCTGCGTCCCCTGAGTCGGCCGCTACGAACAAAATGTGCCCTACGTCTACATGTAATATTCTTATAGAAGGGTCGCCGCACACCCATTAATTTTATTTTAGTTCATTGCGTAGGTGTAAAATATTGCCTTGTTGGTGAACGTCAGACACTTACCTGTGAATTAAAATATTTATTTCCAAGAATGTACTCGTACCTCTATGTACTCGTAAAGTAAAACATTATGACACCGTAAGAAACCTACTAAAGTTGAGAAAAAAAAAGAAAGAAATATGCTGACACCATTTTCCAGTTACGACAAGTCTTATAAATGCTATTTTAAACATAATTTGCACGGGCCCTGTGGCGCAATGGATAACGCGTCTGACTACGGATCAGAAGATTCCAGGTTCGAATCCTGGCAGGGTCGCGCAACCCCTTTTATCTATCCATTTTGCTTAAGTTTTTGTAAAAGTTAACTATATTGAAATATAATTTGGATATTTTTTTATTAATGAGATATGAATTTGAACAATAATACATTTTATATTCCTCATCTCGGAATCTGTTTTTTGATGATAGGTATAAGTTAACAAAATACAAGTCGATAGTTGAGGTACCTACCTACTTATTATTTTTATGAAGCGCCATTCATTCGAAAGTACAACCAGCGTCACCCTGCGGCCACGAAAGGAAACTCCTTTATTAAAAAAAAATTGTGCCACTTTTTTCAATTCTCCGTCAACCTCGCTACAAGACATATTTTCAAAATCAAAGCTTCAGATTAAATTATAACTTAAAAGAGACTCATTGTTATTAACCCTGCATTGAGGCGCCAACAGACCGCACAGACGAAACCCCACAACATTCTACGCTTCACGCATTTCCATACATATTAATGTGGCAAGGATTAGCTGCTCAAACTAAATAAACCTTGTTTTGCGGCTTTGTCGTGTTAATTCGTGATTTCGCGGAAAGCGAGACAACTGGCCTAATTTAAAAAATAGAACAATTAGTGATGGTTTTCGAATCGAATTGCTTAGTCGATTATCAATGTCGATGGTTAAAAGAAAAATAAAACTTAATTTATGGCAGAGAAAGCCAAACTAGAACATTATCCTTACGTTTTATTGAAGCAAAGGTCAACTCAAATATTCAGCCTAGTTTAAGCGGAATATTTATAGACATTGATCCATTCTAGTTTTCTTTGAAGCCATTAATTAACCGTAAGACTTTAATAAGCCGTTGTTAGCGAATAATTGCTTCATACACTTGTACACGAGAATCGATATTCTTTATCCTTGACCCAAATAGCCTTCTGGCTTCCTACAAACATAATATATTAAGGTTGTCTGTGCTCATTTTTGGGTCAAGGCCTTGAATTCTGTAGTATCAAAGGCAATTTTTCGCTATGCAGCAAAATATAAATGTAAACTACACCTTAGCGTTATCGCAAACATTGCTCACACGAAAAAGCAGGTTCCTAGGTAATGTTTATTTCGACGGCTCTTTGTGCTTCGGCGAATGCTGGTTAATAATAGATTTTGAAGTTCGTATAAAGTTTATTCTAGAGTGGAACGTTCCTGTACTTCCTGTGTTCCTTGTGGTCATGACTCCGCTAGTCATATTCCAACGTAGTATAAATATTAAATTACGGACCATAACAGACAATACAGTTTATAAATGCAATAGTAGATTTAAAGACTTAAAGATGATGATTTTGCTCTGCAATTGTTTAAATAAGAAAGAATACCGCTTATTTGGAAATTTATTTGGTTTTGGTAAGGTGGGCTGGGCTACCTTACCAAAACCAAATAAATTTCCGAAATTAGAATTTTCTTATCTTTCTAGCAATTTTCGGGTCAGTGTCACATTGATGATTCGCGACCGAAACAAATACAGCATTTAGAGAATGATAATCATTAAAAATATCAATGCAACCCTCTTAAGTTCTGCCAGGGTGGCACACAGGCAACTGCGGGAACACGGGTGGGTTTTAGTCAGTAAAAGTCTGACACGCCCTCCTGTTCCACCCAGAGCAGGAGAAGTTATTTGATGATTTCCCACCCAAAAAAAAACCTCTCTAAGTTCATTAGGTACTCCCGTTGAATGACTTTTTCAAGAAATAATTTAAAAGGTGTATCTATACACGAAATATTTTTAAAGAAACAGCTCTTTGTGGTAAATATAGCACGCCGTTTTATTTACATTACGTTCTATGTGTGTATTTATTGAAAATTTTATAAAGATTTAAATCTGGATAAGGAATGAATTCATTCAATTATCTACGGTTTACAACAAACAAAACAAGATAATTTTATAAACAGTTGTTCGCCAATGTGGCTGACGGCTTACGAGCAATTGTTATTGCTCGTAAGCCACCACCACAACATTGCTTCGAAAAAATATTTTGTCAATGTTTCAGCAAGCTCTCTTGAAGTAAACATGAAGCTAATATTTGTTGTCTACTCTTCCACAGATAAATCTTCGGTTAATTCTGGTGTCTGGAAAAACGAAGGAGTTTGTGTTCAGTCCTATCGACTCAGCGGGCGATATCGCGATACATGTCTACGATAACTGGCCTGAAGGTAATATACACTTGATTTTTGATTCCATACAAAATTCATAATTATCATCTTCATCAGCCTAATTACATCAATTCATTCATGGTCATACACCTCTCTTTCTCTGTGCTGTGGTCTACACAACTCAATAGGAGTAAATTGCGAAACCCTGACATAGAAATTGATATCTTAGAAATTCAGAAAATCCACTTATCGTTCTTCAAGTATACTGGGTTTTCCTACAGCCTCGTTATCTGCACTCGAAAATATCTTAAACAAACACAGACGTCGAGATGAGGGTAATGTGGTATTTTTAAACACCTTCATTTTTACACTTCTACCAGTATCGACACGATCACCAAATAAACCTTTATTTGTAAGAACATTTTCTTAAAGTCTGCAACAAGGAACATTGTATAGGTACTATCTGTTCAGAAAAATCAGTTTAGCTTCATTTAAAATGTGTGTTTTAATGATGGCCTCGCAGTTTCAGTTATTTATGCGGCCTACCTAAATGGCCTTTGATATTGTTTATCGAGACTCTAAGCTCCTTAAATCCTGAGTAGAGTTACGCGATAACTGATATATTCTTGTTTCTTCACAGGGATAATCAGATACGAAATGTTGAATCCATATAGCTTATTTTATATGACGTGTAAAAGTGAATCGATAGCGGCCCGCCATCACGCACATAAACCCTGAGAGGTTTTCGTTGTGTGGCTAAAATCACTTTTGTAATAGGTTAAGTGTTTTGGAAATAAATAAATAATAATCATAATTTACATAAAAAACAATTTCATTTCATATTATTAAAATAATGCATTAATATGTAGATTACGAATTAATTCATTCACTATTGTTCTTTGTTAACCCACAGCTGCGGAATTTTGACCATTTGTATCAACCCAACTGTGAAATTACTTTTGAACCAAATCAATTTGTATCTGTTTTGACCGTAATTCACTTATCTTTGAACAGTCCCAACTGGTGGTATTTACTGCGTTTTGAAAAGGTCTATAAATAGCTGGTCTGCTGGTGTGTACAGAGTATGGCTGGTTGGGGATGTTTGCCTTGTGGATATGGAAATCAGTTTGATATGTGATGTAGCGGTTTACAATAATGCTTAAGGCCTGGTTATGCGTAAACAGTAGACCGCCACTGCTACTTTGTACATGACATTAGCACGATTAACCTCACCCGGTCAAACGTGTGCGATCTGCTGGTGTGACAGTCGACAGCTTTGCACCTCTGTACTCGCATGTCTCGTGGGTCTCACTCGATCGTCGGACGTATCATGTCCCATGTAATGTTGTGGAAAAATACAGGACTGAATATAGTTCCATACCACAATAAAAGCGGTTATAAACTTAATTTTCGATGAAATACTTTGAGCTGCAAGTGATATAAAAAGTGCTGACCGTACGGACTACTTTAATTTCGGTAAAAACGTGTTACTTGACGTCCGAGTCGCATGATGCGAGCGGTGTGGCGGGGAAGGCGCGTGGCGAGTAAAAACAAGAAATGTTGAAAAAAATGAAATGCTGATGATGTTGAAATGTTGTATGTTGTTACTAAACTCGGATGCGAGCTACTGACCGACTCGCTGACAGTAACTCGCATAATGCGGTCGCCCGGTGCAAGTTGCTGTTCTGCAGTGGCTCGCTCCGTGTAACCGAAGCTTTAGGATGGGGATACCTTATACATAAACAATACCCATAATAAATAACTTTATAGATCTTACGGGAATAACGGGAGGTTCCTTTTCTGTTTGTAGTTTGTGATCCCGCCTTTTGCCTGGATTTGTCTCATTCTCTTCTGCAAGAAGAAGAAGAAGTACGATGTTTTTGATGCCCAATCTATTATCATTCTCTACTAAATTCACTCAGTGTGCTAAGGCCATGTTGCCCATGATAATTAACAAATGTCGGAATGAAAAATAAAATTTCCGTAAGTCTTTGTAAATACTACAAAAGCAGAGTTAATACTTTGTTTTTCTGTTTCTTACAAACGATTAATTATTGTCATACGGCTTTTAAAATGTGCTATGTTATGATCTGGGCAATGTTTAACGGCAGATAACAGTTTTGGCAATGAGCTATCCTTACTAATATTATAAATGCGAAAGTAACTCTGTCTGTCTGTCTGTCTGTCTGTTACGCTTTCACGCCTACACCGCTGAACCGATCGTCATGAAATTTGGCAGAGATATAGCCTGGGATATGGAGAAGGACATAGGCTACTTTTTTACGCGATAACCGACATCCACGCGGGCGGAGCCGCGGGCAAAAGCTAGTAAAGAAATAAAACGTTTGCAGTAGGTAAGTCAAAGTCAAATCATTTCAGTATTTCAAATAGGCACATAAAAGGCACTTTTGTATGTCAACATTAAAGGTTAAAAGGCTTCCGAAGACTGGCGCGACGCGACTCTAGTAGAAGATTTTTTATGAAAACTCCATGGAAATTGTTCTACTAGAACCGCGTCGCATCATTGCGTCGCGCCTGTATGCAGGAGCCTTAATAAGAAAATAGAATTCATATTATCACTGGTAATATTATTGTTTCTGTCCTTATTCATTGCTAAATAATTAAATCTGATCGGCAATTAGAACAGTGCTGGGGCAGTGCTATCGGACCCAACTTGCGAGTTGTAAGGTCGTGAGTTCGAACCCAGGTAGACGCTAAACTTAGTGTAAATCATTTCCTCACCGCTGCTCTCAAAACGGTGAAGGAAAACATCATGAGGAAACCGACATGTCCTAAAACCAAATATAAGAAGACATCACATCTACCAACCCGCACTGCGTTTGGCGTGATGGATTACAGCCGACTCCCTTTCGAAGAGAGAGGCCTTTGTCCCAGCAGTTGGAACATTATGGGCAGAATATGAATTAGAGATTCGTTATTGTTATGTTGTTATTGTAAGTTATACTGACATAAAATTAAAATTATTCATCATTCTTACGTCAGGAAGGTTGCATAGCTCAAACTGCATCACTTATCAAAACTGATCACCACAGGAGAGAATGTCCAAGTTACGGATGCAAATCTATGTTTACACTCAAGTGGAGTAGGTAACTAGCTCGCTTGGATCTCCATACCAGCGGGCGTGGCTCCTAAGTGGTTTCGTCAACATAGCTTTAGAACTTTGACACTAGTTGTGTTGAGCAGTGCAGTACGGATTACGGAGGACACCAATTTTTTTGTATGGATATTGGTTTCAACATTGAAACTAGATATCAAAACTACCGCAACTAATTTAACGTTAGTTGCTTAGGGCTGTTCACCGAGCAAAATAACCGTCAGCATTCGCTCCGTCTTTGCTGCCGCACCTCACCTCTACAATACTTCATATACTTTACTGGCAGCATCTGGCGAACAACTTATGAATGTACGTAAAAATCACATACTTCACAGAATTGTTAATGTCTTTATTATAATTAAATTATTATAATTAAATAAAAATGAAAATAATTATCTAATTATTTAATTATTAATTGGGCCAACTTCTCGCCATTTCGAAATCGCCACATAACGGCTAAAAAAACGGACTTTTAATTATGTATACTAATTTATGTAACCAAATTTTTCACCATGGGTGTCGTTTTCGTGGTTTTCGAAGATGCCAATAATGAGGTCAAAATGAAAATCCAAAATGTCGGCTGCAAAAAATATCAAAATTTTCGTCATGGTTGTTGTTTTCGTGGTTTTCGAAGATGCTGAAGCCAATAATGAGGTGAAAATGAAAATCCAAGATGGCGGCTGCAAAAGAAACCCAAATTTTCGTCATGGGTGTCGATTTTGTGGTTTTCAGGGGTGCTGAAGCTGATCTACACTTTTTATAGATTAAGTCTCGTAGATATATTTATTATACGCCGGAGTCTGGTATCAAGTTTTCGTCGATGTCCCTGCCACTCTGTATAAAAATAAGTATTACTAGGCAGGCAAAAATAAAATACGCTATAATGGTGCCGATTCTCCTGTGTACACCGAACTAAACTAATTAAATTATCACTAAAATTCCTCACTTTTGGCTATGAGAATCATAAAGTTATTCTGCAAAAAAAAAGAACTATAAATTTAAAAATAATTTTGACACAACTAAAATCAAATTTGACAATCGCGATTCCACGTGGTATTTTTTGGCTTCGCAACGTGGTACTTGTTTGCCCTACCCCGTGATTTTTTTAGAGCCGGAGGCGCGCTATAGGGCAGCACTTTTCACTTTTTGTGTAAAAATATAAAAATTATTATGTTAAGTTTGAGAGGTTTATAGTTTTTAAAGGGGGGGTCCAAATTATCACTACTTTTGCGATAGGACACACCATTTTCGAGACATAAGCAAAAAAAGAAAAAATAAACAGGAAAAATATAAAAATGATTACTTAGATGTTAAGTTTTGGAGGTCGTTTTATAAAGGGGTCGAAATTAAGAATATTTTTACGATAGGACACACCATTTTCGAGATATAAGCAAAAAAAGAAACAGTACTGTTTTTGCACCTAAACTCGAGGTGTGATGTGAATAGTTCTTGACAACTAATTCTATTCCACACCTTTTTAATCGCAATAAAAAATTGTCCGATTTTCTCAGTAAATAAAACAAAAATTAAATAACAAAAATAAAAAACAACCAGAACAAATGTCAATAGCAAACTTATTAGACTTGTATTATTTTCTACTGATAATGTGATGCGGGCTAGCAAGTGTGCTTGCGGCCAGCCGACGCGGTGACACGACGACACGAGTTCCACCCTCGAGGCCTTTTGGCAAACTGAATCTCGATACCCCCCGGCCCCCGCGCATGGATACAGTAGTAAAGACACCCAGATGTTAGAATATAATCGTTATAAAATCAAAATTTGGTCTTTTGAAATAAAATCTACGTACATATTGTTCATGATTAAATTGTCTGAAAAATGATGTTCGTTGGTAAGCGCTGGAGCACGGCTGGACCAATTTGTAATTTTTTTGTGTTAAAATGTTCGTAATAGTCTGAAGTAGGTTTTATGGAAAGAGAAAAGTTTTTTTCATTTTCAGGATCGAAAAAATAAACATCGGAAAAAATGAACGTTCTTTCTTCTATAGCATTTTTTTACTCCCGACGCAAAAACGACGGGGTGTTATAAGTTTGACGTGTCTGTGTGTGTGTCTGACTGTGGGATCGTAGCTCCCGAACGGATGAACACATTTTGATTTTATTTTGTATGAATTATTGAAATTTAGAAAGAACAACGTCTGTCGGGTCGCGGCTAGTTATTTAATAAATTAACACTCGTTTTCAAACCAAAATATGCTGAAGACCGATCAATCTTTGATTAATTCACATTATGTAATTATCTCGTTGGATTCGATGGACTATAATAATAAGGAAATTACACAGTGGCCAGTCATTTCATGACGTTGTTCTCCGATGAGGTGCCTTTGTATGAATGACGTAGGAGCTTAAAATAGTGGTTTCTACGTCTTTTGAGCAAAAACGTCATATTTTAAGGCCCATTCCGCAGCGGCTGCTTTGAAAATACCGTGTGTATCAAACATTCACATTTGTTATTAGACTAGCTTTTGCCAGCGGCTTCGCCGGTGTGGGGTTTGAAAATATCCCACGGGGACGTACTATCGGGATAAAAAGTCCTATGTGTCATCCCTGTGTTACAAACTAACTGTATGCCAAATTTCATCCAAATCCGTTCAGCCGTTTTTGCGTGATTGAGTATCAAACATCCAAATTTCCAAACATTTAAACGTACAAACGTTCACGTTTACAATATTAGTAGGATACCTACCTAATAAATAACTTGAGAACGTGGGAAAACGTTTTCAAACGACAATTATTAAACCTCCGACCATAAGGTTCTAGCATTGCGCCTTTACGTGTCTTGAAAAGCTAAAGAGAAGCGATATTAAAAATGTTCCCTGATACTTTTCACACAACACGTACAATTCTTACAATTCCACGGATTTTATGTTATGGTAATTTTATTATGTTTTTGTCGGTTCCTTTTTATCGTTCGTTTCATAAAAGAGAGAAGTATCTACTTGTACATAACAGTAAGTTGAGTTTTACTTATGAAATATTAAATTGGATCAGTGGTCCTTCGCAATGGTATGAGCATCAAACAAGTTCGTTTGACGTTCTTTGTATTACAAGAAGTTGTCTTAATGTAGCGTAATCAATCAGCCTTTATCGTTCCTACTGCTGGGATCCAGGCCGCCTTTTCGCGACAGGGAGCGAGCTGTTATCCAGCACGCGAGCACAGTACGGATTGGTAGATGTCACATAATAACTTCGAATTTTCGGTTCTGCAGGACATGCCGGTTTCCACACCACCGGTATCATAATGTACCGTATTCTTTATGATTATTATTATGTTACCGAAATAGCAAGGATTTTCTATCTATGGTTTTCCTGTTTTTGTGCGTTAAGTACGGTCTTAAGGAAAATAATATTGATAAAAGAAAACATCTTGACGCATTACAAACCACAATCTATTATGACCACAAGTACAAAATTGTATTTTGAGTAAAACAAAGTTCACAAAATTACATGTATAAAGCAGTGCCATCTTTTGGTTATTTTCTGGTACTTAATAAACAAAAGTTACTTAAGTTTTATTTTGCATTTTCTCACAAAATCACTGTAAAATAAACAATTAGTTATTTACGGAAGTGCCTACACAATGTAAGTAATTTATTTTTTATATCCGTCTGATCCCAAACACATGGTGCGTCCAACATATGTCTGACACACACTCATGTCATATTCGTAAATTTGTAAAAAAAAGCCGATCCTGTGCAAATGTGAGCTCATTGTCAGCGCATTGCCTGAGGTCAGTTACCATGCTCGAGTAGGTGTGAACATGTCTTTATACGATAATTGTTGTAATTACCTACCGTGCCATTATTATATTTATTGGCGAAGTGTTTAAGTGATTATATAAAAAATAATAAATAACTTGTTTATTACGCCATGGCAAAAACAAACCAGTGTGGTTCAAAGTTGAGTCTGTTTTTATTGTTGCTGCTCCTTATCAATTCATTGATAAGTTTAGCTAAAGCTTCCAATAAAGCAGCATGCTCCGACTTAAGATATTGTAGGATGTGGGTTGTAACCTAGGCAGGCAATTTGTGTAAATAATTTCATCACAACTACTCTGACGAAAACATCGAGAGGAAACGGTATGTGCTAGAACCAACAATTCGAAGACATGTGACATCTGGCGACCCGCACTGGGCCCGCGTAGTAGATTGTAATAGCCCACATCCTGTGGAAAAGAGTCTGAGAGTCTGTTGAAGAGAGGCGGCTTGTATCTCTGTAGCTTGGGGTCTCAAAGCGAACAAAATTAGTCTTGAAAAAAAATCATAGATGGCAGCATAACTAACAATTATGAAATTACACACTGAAAAGCGTTAAACGGTAGATTTTGGCTGAAGTAAGATTAGTAAAAATCAAAACTTCCTTGTTTAATACTGACTTATCGATTTACACTCATAAATCACGTATTTTCAACAAAAAAGATAAATGAAGCCTTTTACTTCAATTCAAACCCATATATTGATAGTGTCTATGTTTATACAGCTATCTGTTAATTTTCTTTAGAGCTCTTTGCAATAGATGGCGTTTTACTCAATTTGGCCTGCTGTAAACACAATCGTTACTAATATTTAAGTTTTAAGGAGAAAATCTAGATTTTAAAGCATTGAATGCTTAGAAGAAACACATTATTTTTAAGTATTATAATGATTAAAACCTAGATTTTCTTCTCCTCGATACCAAAAATATACTATTGCTAAAACTAAAAACACGCCTAGGTCGTATTGTATGGCGAACTTTACGTTAACGATAAGTATTCACATTGTTAAATATGAAGAGGCATTTGCAGCAGCATATGAATTGCTAGCTCACTTACACAAATGAAACTATTCCGCCAACTCGTCTAGATGGCGTTGTAAAACTAGCCTGGCAATTAGTGAGTCGCTGATGCTGCCATCTGTTAAAAAAATGGAGGAAGAGAAATAGCCAGCTCAATAGTCAGACATAACGAGGTCTCATTTCTTTGTATGGGATTGGGTATCTGTACGTAGTATTATATTATCTGTGCCTGCAGTGAGAACATTATAGGCTGTTTGTTTATGCACTATGTGCATGCGCCATGTAAAAGTCATTTTTCATTATCGGACATATCCCCATTGAGGCTAGTGCTAATCTCGTCCAGGGGCCCAAGTCTGCTATTACAATAGTGTCAGAATGGTCGATCATTGATTTCATAATTGTTGATTTAGACAAGTTTGGTAATCTACTAACATAATGGCGTCATTATGACTTTCCAATGGTCAGCCACTGACACTCCATTGAAAGAAATGGTTTAAAGTGGTAATCTCGTACATAATGACAAATGAATGACTGACATAGGCGGTAATCTGCAAAAAATTTGACAGTTCCTTTGATCAGTGACCTACCATTATAACGTCATTGTGCAGTCATTGCTTTTAATTCGTTACGAGTATCGTGTTTGTGGAATATTTATTGAACGGAGATAATGTATTCACTACGAGCAAATATTCTCGAGCTAGCCAATGCAGTGGATGCGAAAGAAGATTGGCGGAATGCAGAAAACGTCGTCGAGCCGGTCGCTTGATCAGAATGAATACGAACCCCTTTATTAATATTCCCGAGGTGGAATTTGTAAAAACGTTTCGCCTTGGAAAGGACTCAGTAAGGGGGTTAATTAAAGAACTCATTCCCCTTCTGGCCAGACCGCGTCGAAACGATAGCATAGCGGCAGAAATGAAGGTGAGAAATCTGAATTTTACATTGATTTATTATTCTATAGCTTTCAACACGAAATAGGTTGAATAATGTTATATTTTTTATTGCAGATTCTAATAGCATTTGCATTTTATGCATCAGGGTCTTACCAAAATTTGATTGGACAGAGTGCCCTCCTCATAATGTTTCACAAATTACGGTGTCAAGATCAATAAGTGAAGTAACAGAGGCACTAAATAAAATATGATTGGTTTGTTTGTATTGCCCGTTGTACAGCACAATTATTTAGTTACTAAAAACTTTTCAGGTTCTATCAGAAATTTGAATTTCCTGGCGTCCTGGGTTGTATTGATGGCACACATTTAAAGCAATATTAAGGCCGCACATACATGAGGAACGGTATTATTACAGAAAGGGCTTCCATTCCCTAAATATTATGATAGTAAGTATTGGTAGAATGTAGAAATGTCTACCTACTGCCCAAATTTTTACTAATAAATTATATAATGTCTGTAATGTAATAATATCTAATTATACATAATATTTAATTTTATTTACAGATTTGTGATGCTGATTTAAATATTTTATGTGTGGATGCAAGCAACCCAGGCTCCGCGCATGATTCCATTGTATGGCAGACTCATCCACTCAATCCCCATTGAAACAAATTACAGAAAATACTAATGAACAAGTATTTTTATTAGGTATTACAATATTTTTTTGATTAATCCTATGACCTTTATCATGTTTATGTGTTAGTGTTTGTTGGAAAAATGATTATAATTTTCAGGTGACAGCGGGTATCCACTAAGGAAAACAATGATGACCCCAATACTCAATACTGTAGATGGGACACCACAACATCATTATTATGTGAAACATGTGACTGCACGCAATACAGTGGAGCGTTGCATCGGCGTATTAAAAGCACGTTTCAGGTAAAGAGCATTTCTTCTAATTGTTTTACATACTCAATAACAGTGACTATTTTTATATTGAATGAATTTAGATGCAATAGTTCTTGTTTAAGTCAAGAACAGTAAGTATAAAAAAGTTAATCTATTAAGACATAGTTAAATTGTATTGTATTGTTGTACAGAAGTAAATTGATCTTTTGCAGGTGTTTGCTTGTGGCACATGCTTTACATTACAGTCCTACCACTGCAGGCAAGATTGTGAATGCATGCTGCATATTGCACAATATTGCAAACATGGCAAGAGCACCGTTGCCCCATGATGAAGTTTATGCAGAAGCACTTGGCTTGCAACAGGTATGTGATTTCTATTCTACTATTTTGGAATATAATGAAGTTGGAATTTTAAATAATACTACTGTGTTAAAAAATCAACATTTTAATTACTCTTTATTTCTCATAAACTAAATATTTATTAAACACTATTAAACATGACTTTCAAGCCAATTGAAAAATTTTACCTTAAATAATAAAAATAATAACAGTCATGTCATTAATCACTAATCAGTCTTTTAATATAGCAGGAAAATAATTATACAGCACCTAGTAATCAAGAACATTGAAGGGTGAATCGGGATCTTCTTGAAGGTCGGTCACTGCAGCAGGCTCTAGTTGACAGTCTGTGGAGAAATGCATAAATTAAATTGGCAGGTATGTAAAGTGAACCCACGTCAATAATCTAGTGAAGAACGAAAATGTTTTAATGATTATTTAACTCTTTGTTACAGATCCACAGTATTGCACAAAATATGATTTAAAATAAATTAATACTCTTTTTATAAACATTGTTTCATTTAATCATCTAACATTACAGCCATTTGGAATCCACTGCTGGACATAGACTCTTCCTATAATAGCTTTCATTTATCTTTTAATAATCTGACTAAATTACCTTTTGCATACATCAGAAAACTTTAGTCTGACTCAGAACCTGGTGACATCATAATTCTGCAGAATTTCTGTAAAAGTAAAATTAACTTTATTTATTTATACTTTAATGTACAGCACAAAAATACACAACAAAAAATAAAGTACACTACACAATATACAATGGGCGGCCATATCGCTTTCCGCCTTTTTTAATTACCTTTTTTGGCACACACTGGCCTATATGGTTCACCATTCTGTCTGTGGTGGAACTCAGTCGATCAATGGCCGCAGCTAAGTTTTTGATGGCCTGAGCATGTTTTAAAGTCGCCTCGGCATTCCTGGCTTCAATAGCTTCCAGCCTTGATTGAGCAACTTCGAGAGCTGCATGGTCTCTATCTATAAAAAAAATATTTTGTTAAACATATTTTGCCCTAGAGTGCGGTGTTAATGGTCAAAACAAATAATTGCAAGATCTTTACCTTCAGCTGTGTAACGCCGTGCAGAACTTTGGCGACGGCGTCGCTTTGGAGGCTGGTCGATGGTGGATGGCCGGCCTTCTAAATTTTCCTGTTCCAAGCTGAAAAATAAACAATTACAATGACATTAGTTTACATGTTATCCTATTTATTTAAACCCATCTGCAGAAAGTTAAAATGAAAAAATGTTACTAGGTATATGCTTCCTACTATGATTCTGCAAGACTGCTAAAAGAAAGTATTGCTTACCTGTTGGACTTATTTCACTCTTCTGTGATTTAATTTTCTTTAACATTTTGCTCATAAATGCATTGTAGAACTAAAAAAAAGTGCAGAAATTACATTTTATATACATATCATCATTTTATAATGCTTAACTAAATAAATTGTATTTAGGTACATACTGTGCGCCACTCTGCCGGCGTTTTAATGGGGCAGTCCACCGATACCGAATTTAAAATTTGGGCGCACTCCATCCAATATCTTTTCGATAAACTTCGCCCTTCATTGGTGCGGCTGCAGTGGCCAAGCGCCAGGTCTTGGTGGTTTTCCAAATAATCAATTAGAGCCGAAATTTGCTCAATTATCACCATTTTAAAGACAATTTAAAAATACAAACATAAATCTAGCACTGAAATTAAAATAAATAAATATCAAAACACCGGCCGCTAGAAATAAAAATATCTATGTCAGTAAGTAGTAATGTCACATTTGACTTTGACAGCTAAACAGATAAAATATTATTGAGTTGTGAGTTTTTTGCTATTTACGAACTTCCTACTACTTCAGATTGCTTAGAACACTAATAAATAATATATATAAATGAAATCGGGCATGAATAAATGTTCAAATTGAGTAGTCGTTTTTGGAAAATCATTTCTACTAACGGGTTTTATTATAATGGCAATACGACAATGCCATTGTAACACAATTCTATTACGAGACCACTGACCGACCAATGATCGACCATTAAGAATTTAGCAGATTACGAACTTTTAGCAAAATGACAATGGGATCGTGTTGGAATGACGAATTTATAAAAATAGCAGACTTGGGCCCCAGGTCATGGGAAAGGGAAGTAGGTACTTACTTAATAAGTTTCTCAAATTTTCGTGTCGCATGAAGACCTCATTAAAATAATTTGAAATTGTACCTACCAAAACCTTCATGTCCAAAAGAATTCTTCCACAGTGAAAAAGTGGATTTAAACTAACGTCAAATACCAAAGAAACCCTAAATTCCTTTAACCGTAAAATCGGACAACACTGTCGCATGCACAAGGAAAATTAAGCCACTATCTTACCACCAAGGAGGTAGAAGTAACTTGTAGAAAACTCCAAAAAGATTTCCACTGAAGGAAAAGTCTCAATAAAATGTCTTAGTTTATGTAGCACGTAAATACGTAGATACGTAGATATTTATCGGCGGGCAAACAACGTGCTTCGTGTTTGGTTCACAAATTATTGTCCCTGTGGCCAGCGATAGTGGCGCCTCCTGGTGGCACGTGATTTATGGAGCTTGCTTGTTAGTTTGGCTAGTGGTATGTTAGGGTATGTTAGGGTTTTCAGATGAGACACACGAGTTAGGGCTTCGCTTGTGACTATTGCACTACTAATTTAACGCCTAAATTCCTTTACTGTTTAATTGATTCATCATATCAGCCGAAAGACGTCCATTGTTGGACATAAGCCTCCTCCAAAAGGGGGGGGATTTGCCATAATCGCCACGCTTGGCAGGCGGGTTGACGATCGCAGTATAAAATGCATAGAGATCGCTGCTGACCATTCTCTAGTAAGTCCCTTAGTCGCCTTCTACGACACCCACGGGAAGAAATGGGATGGTACTATTCTCTTACGTCCGGCACCACACGGAACTTAATTATTAATAATCTAATAAAACAAATTGATTAATAATCTAATAAAACTTTAAAAAACTTTGATTTCCCGCCTCTTCGTTCCAGATAATACATAAGTACATGAATTTCATGATAAAGCAAACAACTGAACAAATTGGATTATGAATGCTGTTGTTTTTTTAGAAAATTCGTTTATTTAAGTATATTTATTTGTGCTTATATTTATATACCTATAATAATAGATACTATATAGTTTATATACTTATAGTTTAAATAGTTTTATGCACTTATTCCTATTTATTCCTCTATTAAAGTATTAAATAAATAAATATTAGGTATAAATGTGAAAGTTTGGATGTCTGTTACTCAATCACGCTAAAACGGCTGAACGGATGTGGATGAAATTTGGCAAACAGATAATTTAAAACCTGAATTAACACAGGATACTTTTTATCCCGGTCGGTAGTATATTCTCGTGGGATAACTTTCGACATCCACGCGGGCGATGCCCCTGGCAAAAGCTAGTGTACCTACTTATAAAAGTAAAAGAAAAACCCCGTTGCAAACTTTTACGAAAAATGAAAGTATGCAGCAAAAAGTACAAAAAATATAAAATTACGGACTACACTGCATGGTTTGGGCACGCTTACCACCCCTATACTTAGTGCTAGGAATCACGCGATTTACAGCCACCGATAGCTTAGCCACGCCTTACATTACAACTTACATGTTCAACCTACACAAGCTATGTTACTGCAACAACACATCCTCCCTATTTAGACTTGACTACAATGTTTATGCAAGTCTTCAATAAAATAAAACAATTAAACGACATCCATTTGATAAACAAGGTTAAACACGTCATAGCACCATATTATTTTTGAACTTGGAACGATGTATTAAAGCGCCATCTAGTTGTTACAACGAAACTAGATACTATGTAACAGGTACCTTTGTATTTGTATGATTCATTGTAGTGTGTGTAACGGGCGCGTCGTCAATACGTATCAACATTTATAGAGCTCCAACTGTCAGCCTCCATAGCTCAGGGGTTAGAGCACTGGTCTTGTAAACCAGGGGTCGAGAGTTCAAATCTCTCTGGGGGCAGGTTTACAAAATGTCTTTTTAATACTATTTTAGTCTCGTGTCTTCGTTTTCAATGTGTAATAGCACTTATTGGAGTTATTTTTGTTTTAACTTTTTTGTAAAATTTTGCTATGTATTCAAGTGTTCGAATTACTCAAATGATAGATTAACAAAAAAAAACATATTGTTTTTTCAATGTTATTATTTTGTTTCAATTGGATTTTGTTGCCTGCTGTTGATGATGTAAAGATTTGCTTGTATACCTAGTAAAGTCAGAGAAATTAATTGTTAAGCAAACTGACCAACCATTCTTCGACAGTTGTATGAAATTACTGTAACGGGCGAAATTGACGCAGGGTTTCAGTTTGCATAACTGTGAATTTCCATGACTACCTAGGTACCTATTTTTTTGTACTGCAAAGCCAAGAGTTGACTGCAACCGCAACGAGACGCAGCGCAACGCATTTTCACACAAAAAAGTGCGGCCCGCATGTAGCATATAAAATTTGTGAAAGTGATGAAGGAGGATTGTTCCAATGCATAACATAACGCCTTGTTTCCCCGATGTGTTGGGCAGAGGTGTACCTATACACACCCCATTTCGCCAGTTATATTAAAATCCCATGTAATAGGGGGCGAGCCTATTGCCATCGGTTGATGGCATAAATCCAGACTCCAGGCTGCTGTTGAGAAATTCCAAATTAACAAACCCAAAAACACTGCACGACCTGGGAATCGAACCCAAGAACTCATATTCAGCAGTAGAGCTAGCGACCACTAGACCAACGATGCAGTTACTACAATGTGAGCAATCACAAGTGTTGCAACGCGTTGTCTTCCAATCTGTTATAGCTTTAAACATATTCTAATATTCCACCTTGTATTTTCCAGCGGACTGGGCGACGGAATGCGTGTCGCGCGCAGAGATCCTGCGACTGATCTACCAGGGCCGGTTCCTGCACAGTTCAGTGACGTTGGGGGCCCTAGGCCTCCCGCTGGGCCGCACCACCGTCATGCATCTCGTGCCGCGCGAGCACTTGCCCGAGCCTAACTCACACGGTACGAGAACACTTCCTTTATTTAACCATCAGGCACTTGAGATATTTCTTGCCATCACGTGAGACATCCGCCGTCCAATATCATCAATTCCAGGAAACCTTTATATTAGAGACAACTTTCCACCTATAAAATAATCCCTACGAAATACACGAAACAGTGCTCTAATATTTACCATCGGAGTGAGCCTTACAAATAAGCTAAATGTGTAGTCCACTTCATCTTAAAAAACCTGTTCCAGCGACTAATTATTGGGCCTCATATTGGTCTCCAACTCACCAGTCCTGTCTTCTATAACTGTATAAAAAAGAAAATACATTTGTAAGAAAATGTAGAACAGTGCTTTTGTTTTGACGACCATTTAACATATTTTCATTTGTTAAGTGTAGTTTGGTACAGGGCCTTAGCACACCTCCGCCGCGAAAATAATGGCGAGAAACTGCTTAACGAATTCCGCTTAGAAACCCTATTACATTATGTCGCGATTCGTGTAGCGGGACATCATGAGAGTAGAGTTAGTTTAATTGTAGCAATATAAGTAAAATGTCGTCGCTTTCGCCTTAGTTAATACAGTATAGATTCGTTTTTCCGAAAAAAACATTAATTTAACAAAACATTATGTTTAGCTGAGTTCGAAAAAAACTTGTTGACGGCCACAGATACGTGTGTAACATACGCAACACCGCAAGAAAAAAGCGGGCTGAGCGCAGAGGTGTAAATAGCTTCCGAGCAGATCGGCATAATCCGGGATGAGATAGGATCATAATGAAATCTGTGCGTTAGAACAGGCATTTTCGCTGCTATGTTTTCGCGGCGGAGATGTGATACCCGCCTCACAGTCCATTAAAATTTGGCTATTTATTAAATTGGTGACAATTTTCATAGTGCAGTAATTAGTGGCCAGGCTATTTTTCCTGCAATACAGAAAAATAGCGCAACCTAACGGTTTGACTAAACTAAGGCTTGTTTTACAGAAGTCCGGTGGTCCTAACGAACCCTTTCCCGTTCCCTACTTCCCTCTTCCTTTTAGTAAGTTCTTGTAATACCTTGTACTACTTACTGTACTCCTCATAAGTAGGCCCAGATTCTAAAAAAATGCCCAAGCTTGATTCATAGTAGACCATTTTTATAGAATAGGGGCCTTAGTTTCAAAATAGTTTAGTGTTAATAGAATGTACTGCCGATACTGATTAAATTTTTCGGAATTTCAAATTGCATCATTTTGGCAGTAGCATTTCCTCAATGGTCTAAACCTTTTTATTGTGTGTATTCCTTGCTAGCATCGCTGCCAGAACATAAACATGCATTACAAAATGTGTTTGTTTTTACAACGTTTTATTTAGTTTGTCATATTAATTTCGGCACTTTTCTTGGAGCTAAATTGTTTCCACGATTACAACAATTAAAAAGCTCATGAACCATCTATGTCCCTGTCTTTTTACTGTATCTCAGCCGACACTGTATCGACAGTGCCTTTAGTATAAAATTAACATTAGAGAGTATTGCAGACTTCAATCTTGTACAAAAAAAAAACTTACACTACTGTTTATTTTCAGATCAACGGCAAAAAAGTAAAGGTGGTTCTAGCAGTTGTTGTTCAGCGTCTTGCTGCATATTGTAATGGCTTCGTATGTGAGGGAGACGCACTTACACGAGCGGCAGTGGGCGCGAGAGAGCGACAGCGTTGCCGGGAGACGGACTCCAATGTGTTCAGTGTAGAAGCCAGGATACCATGTCGCCCAGAACAATCCTTGTGATGTTTTTAAATGAAGTAACTACAAATTAAAAAGTTTGCGTAGCTCACTGATATCTTTTATTGTCAATTTTCGTAGTATTAATTTAATAAAACAATCATGCACAATGTACGAGACTATAAAAGATGTAAACGCACATCGATGGAGGCTTCGTTTGAAAATGTCGCAAGTTGCGGTCGTGAGCGCTGTTACGTTTCGACAGCATTATGGATAGCTTTATAAAACGATACTGTATATCTCACCGCGTAAGTTATAGCTCGTTTTATAGATATCATGCTGCCCAGGTATAACGTTAATGTTAGTAGATATATGGGATAAGGTTCGTCGGTATAAGTAAGCCTATGATTTCATAGTTCCTGGACGTAATAGTTATTTGGCTTCACATCAATATTTTACTTTATCCCGGCTAGCCACGTTAATTTACAAATGTTAGTATTATTATTTAGGCCATCATATATAAAATATTACATTGTGAAGATATTTATCTAAAATGACAAATTATTTAGTGAAGCAACTAAGTGTGTAATTTACCCTGTTTTGCATTGTAAATAGTATAATTGAATTAGGAGACATTTTTTATTACTTTTTGTGATAACTTCTTGCAATATATTTGGAGGTTTTTTTTATGTTCTTATTATAAATTATGCTATTTACTGGGCTAGATGTAGCTTGTATCGGAGCGTAGTGCCGGAACGACACGGCAGGTGGCGCCACTCGCGCCATACATAATGTTTACTCGGAGAAACAATATGTATGTAATGTTCACGACACGGCGACTGGTTCACTCAAGAGTGGTAAATTATAGTAATAAAGCACTAGACTTAATTTGGGAAATTTAAATATGTCTCGCTTATGAAGTCTGTACATGCCTACAATATAATATAGCAGCACTGCACACCCGCTAGTTGGCGGCTCGAGCTCGCCTTTGTTTTGTTATCGTCTAACTATAGTTTGGTCCTCATGTCTTAGCGTTACCACAGTCTGATTACTTTTGTAAATATCGATTAGAGCTTTTTATTATATTTTTTATTTTACATCACAAATTTATCCTCTATTAGTTATTCTTTATTTGGCCTCTTAATGTAGTTATAAAAATATTTCTTTTAGTAAATTGGCTTTTAAGGATTGAGTTGTCATTAAATATTGTTGGGTTTAGCCCTCATTTTTGTTATAAGCAAAAAAAATCTCGAAGTATCTCAAACTTGTGTTCATTCGGACTTTCCATCATGTTTTAAAATGCGAAGTGTTTTATGATAGTACAAATAAAATTATTTACATGTTCAGACATACATTTGAAGGAATCTAAGTACTCAGTGATAACATTAAACTTAACAGTATTAGAGGGAAACTAAAATACATTGACAACGCTGCGTAGTATGTTTAATAAACATGTTGCTTCATTTGTTCCGATACCATAACTTTACAAGATTGACTGAGATGGTTCTTGCCAATTGATAAGGTTCGAGATGATGATGTGTTGACCAAATGTCCCCAGGAATGAATGCAGCAATATGAGTTATTTTGATAAAGATTCAATGCCAGTATGCATGCTTATATTTTGGTTGCTCTGTTTAGTTACTGTATGTATGTATTTTGTTAAGTTGTATAAAATACCTAGTTTATAAATTAAATAAATTAAATTTTAATTTGCATGTTTCTTTTTATTTCGCTTTTTACCTCACCTATAGATGTCGCTGTTTAGATTATTTTGGAAAAGCTGGTGGTGAAAATGCAAGGATACTACTGACCCACTTTACTGACTACTCTGAAGTAACGAGAAATGAATCAAGCATTTTCCGACTTTTAAGAATTATTTATTTTTGTTATAGTTTTCGTTGCATTTTTGAGCTTAAGTTACACACACTATTCATAACATTAATATTAAATAAAAAATAACTGCTTTTGTAAACATCTCAAATATGGATAGTCGGATAATGTAGGTCGATTCGTTCGCGTTAAGGTGATATCTTAGGCCAGATAGTCGATGTCTTCACTGTATTTTTAATATTTCCATAGAATAGTTCATAAAATAATCTGACTAAAAATAATGGGCGTTTTCGTGGCCCGGATTTGATGTCTCTATTCAGTTCAGGAACAGACAAATACCCGAGCAATTTACTGGCTCCATTGAAAATAGGTCCGTAAAGCCTATGTAGCCTAAAGTAAACAAAAAAGACCAACCGAGTCGTGAGCCGACTGTGTCGATATATATACAATTTTTTACTTAGGCTTTGGTAATACGGTGCTATTTTCAATGGAACCAGTAAATTGCTCAGGTATTTTGTCTGAACTAACCCAAAAGTTTAAAAAAGTTTTAGATTTAATTTCTGGTTCATGTAAAATTAAATGCGCACAAATTTTATATACCCAATGCATATTCACTTGGTCCGTATATCTGCGTCTTTTATGAACAACAGGACCGAAAACTAGCCAGACAAGTGTACCTATGGATAGAAATGGTAACATCAATTTTATATGACTGAATAATATGATGTGTTCAATATTCTTTATTTCCTTATGTAATTCTATTTATTTCTATCGGTCGATAGTTTGTCGAATAAATGTACCATCATGTCTAATTATAAAGCGTTTAAAAAAAATTTTTCGACGGAATTGCTCTTTGTATTGAGTTTTATAAGAGACATCAAGCTGAGGCAAACGTGTAAATATTTGACAACTTTTTAATTTAGACAAATTTAGTGTAAATCTAATTTAGCTTGAAGTCTAGGATATCTTACGAAACGTCGAGTGTGTGTTGACAAAGATAATTGTTTGATATTAGACACCTACTTTTAATATAGAAAAACGTTGCAAAAAGAAACAGACAGTTGTGAAATTATTTGGGTATAAAATATAAAGTGGCTCGTACAAGACGTTTGCACGGTAGTTCGTGCATTTCTAAGCTAATTTCTAAATATTCTCAACAATGTTTGTCAGTACACACATCGTCGAAAATTTGTATTAAATAAAAATAATCATAAAAATATTAGATGTCACTGTTTAACAGGTGTTTAACTACGTACGTACATAATCTATATACTTGTTAATATTAATTAATAATTATAACAATGTTGATTAATTGTCATTTCCTTTCAAAGTGTTCTATGGTTGAGTTCACCGAGACGATGCAGATGTTTGTGCAATATTAGATAAATAGCTGTTTACATTAAAATACGCAATTATGTAAGAAACAATAATATTTCTCTCATTGTATTAGTTTTACACATTCCTACATCCTGGTAAAATGTTTAATAAATTAATTAGTAAGTCGAGGTAAAGGCTGGGTGCATAAATATACACGTCACAACGAACGTTTTATAATAATTAAATTATGCAATTAAATTTTAATGGTATACAGATTAATAGTGCCCCTTTGCATTACGTCTTAAGGATGAAATACACTCACCTTCGCACAGAGAAGCTTGAATTATCCTATTATCTTTGTTTCGTGTTTAATCATTTTAAAAAATAACTCCCATAACGAGCTTCAGATTAATCCTCGGTGAACCAACCAGTATTAGATATTTACAGAAGTCTTCATTGTACGCAATGATTTTGAGGGTAGTTGTAAATTCGCTTCAAATTATACGCCATTTTGTTTTGATTACGTGTGACGGCTGCCCGGGTAGATAGTCGGATATGTTTTGTAATAATAATCAATCGACGGTATAGGTTGTACATGTTTGAGCAACTATTGAGTATCAATGGGGTCAAATAAAATTTTAAGAACGTATTTTGAGAATTTTATTCATTTTCCTTATCCTAGTTTCATTTACAGAATGAGTTTTGACTCGACAATAACAATATACACGCTTATCTTAGATACTTCTAAAGTTTTCAAGACTGATGTTTACTTTATCTAGTCGAGGATAAAGTTTCAAATATACAGTAAGATTCTACTATTCCATGAACATCATTTTAACACAACCTTTCATTAAGAACTGTTTTCAGTAAACAGAACAGAAACATAGACCAGCATAGCTATTCACAACCATTCGATAGGCTTCCGTACCGAATCGAACATCTATCAATGTTATTGTAGGAGTCCTAGAAGCAGCGGCGTAGCTAGTCCTAAGGGGCCCTGTATCACGATATGTTATTGGCCCTTTTTACCCGACTGCGGCCAAGCTCAAAAATACTTTTTTACAAATTGAAGAAAACCCTACCTACCATGACTCGGGTGATAAAACGTAGCTGCCATTGTGGCCTTAGTAAGAAAATGCAAGAGCGAATGAAGTGCCCTCGAAAATTGGGGCATCCTAACTCGAACAGGTTCAATTTTCTGTTTAATTTGATTATACTAATGCAAGAACTTATTAAGAATTGTCTTGTCCAGCTTGAAGCCTTTGTAAGACATAATAAAATTACGTGAATTTTCATTAGGTATACGTTAAATTTTCTGTTTGATTTCATTATACTAATGCAAGAGCTTATTAGGAATTGTCTTGTGCAGCTTGAAGCCTTTGTAAGACATAATCAAATTATGTCAATTTTCATTAGGTATTGATTCATTTTGTAGGCCTCTCTCATCAACAAGTATTTGAGGTGTTGAATTTTATTTAAAAAAATGCTTTGCTTAAACGTCGAGGCTCGAGCGGGGCTTGTAGCTTGGGGGCCCCAAATCATTGATACGGCTGATACAGCGATAGCTACTCAATTTTCGGGTTTTGTATTTGTGAACAGCATTCTAGGCTACAACGCTGTTCACAAATACAAAACCCGAAAATTATGTCAGTTTTAGGGCTGATTTTTCTATAGTCAGATAACATTTATCAGAATAATACTTTTGACAGTTTGGCATAGTTTCTATACAAAAGCTGTCAAACCGACATATTTATTCCTCCAGCTCTAAATCAAATAGACGACCGCTATTCTTTCAATGGCTGTTCGTAGTCGGCAGGACGGCAAATCAGATGACCGAAATGTGTCATTTTCGATACGATAGCCCGTCAAATGCTTGTGAATAGCTATGCAAGGACCTATTTTATATAAGTGGCAATATGCCATGATTTTGGTTGCAAAATTGGCACATTTTTACAACAGATGTTATACAGTCAATTATTTTTAATAGGAACATTAAATAATTAACAAAACGTATTAAATAAACTTGTTACATTGACAAATTTTCGTCTAAAACTTTTATAGCCGTTTTACTAATAAGGCCCCAGAATCAACGATAAAAAATACTGTCATACCTTGCATACTAACACCAAACACACCAAGCAACCATCCTCACTTGGTCTCCGGGAACATAAAATACCACTTGAAGATGAACAGGTTTCTATCGAGCTCCATTTCTGCTGTGCTCAGCTGCTTCAGTCTTTTCTCCACACCCTGTAGTATTGCTAACTCGAGCGGGGCTAGTGTTTCTTGCACCTGCAATTTTTATTATGACATGGTTAATCTGGATGTCCGAAGAGCTCGTGGGTAAGTAATAACAGCCGCACGGGTCGATCGATCAGGTTGCCACGGTCGGCCCGTGGATGGTTGACATACCGAGACCTGACACTCCGTGCCTCGGAAAGCATGTTAGCCGTTGGTTCCGACTGTCACTCGTGGATCTTTGACAGTCGTTACGGGTCGTACATCTCACACTTGAGATTAGCAGATGACATCGTCATACTGGCTGAATCGCTGCATGCCTTGCAGCAGATGCTGGACGGCCTAGTTGATTCTTGTCTACGCATTGGTCTCCGGATGAACTTGGACAAAATCCAGGTTATGTTCAACGACCACGTCACTCCTGGACGGATTGCTGTCAATGGCAGTGCTCTCAAAGTTGTTCCACAATACGTTTACCTTGGGCAAACTGCAGTTTGGTAAGAACAACTTTGAGAAGGAGGCTAACAGAAGAATTCAACTGGGCTGGACAGTGTTTAGGCAGGTTCGTCGCGTATTCCGCAGAGCCTAAAGACTAAAGTCTTCAATCTGTGCCTTCCACGTTTCGGCTGGTCCATAAATTCAAGGTCGCTCAGCGAGCTATGGAACGAGCTATGCTCGGAGTATCTCTGAGGGATAGAATCCGGAATGAGTAGATCCGGCAGAGCACCAAAGTTGTCGACATAGCTCACAGAATTAGCAAGCTGAAGTGGCAATGGGCCGGCCACATTAGCCGTAGAACCGATGACCGTGGGGTAGACGTGTTCTTGAGTGGAGACCGCGAATCGGTAAACGTACGGTAGGACGCTCTCAGGCTAGGTGGAGCGACGATGTTCGGCGGGTGGCTGGTAGCAGCTGGATGAGAGTTGACTATAATCGAGCTGATTGGCGTGCATTTGGAGAGGCCTAAGTCCAGCAGTGGACTGCAGTAGGGTGATGATGATGACGGTTCGTCAGAAGCCTTAAAGTCTAGCTACCAGTCTTACCAAGGGGTATGTATTACCCAGTCACTGAGTTGTGGCGGTCAGAAAGGCAGTCGCTCAATGTAAACTATTGGTATACAGCTGCATCCGATTAGACTGGAAGCCGACCTCAATATAGTTGCGAAAAGGCTAGGCACATTCATTAATTAGTTAATCTAGATGTCCAAAAAAGTGGAAATGGCAGCCGTACCCTTAAGGGGAATCTAGTCGCGGGCTCTTAGGTCTTTTCAAAAAAAGATGCGACTTCCATAACCTAAATACACGTAGTAAAGATGAAATTGTGATTCCAAAATTTAGATTAACTAAAACTAGTAAGTCATTTTTAATAAGCAGTATCCGCTTCTATAACAAGTCTGTTACAGAACTTAGCAATGGAAAGTTTAAAACTCACATCAAACGTGTCCTTATCAAAAAAGCATATTATAAGATAAAAGACTACGTTGAAGATAAGGAAATTTGGCATAAATTCCTTCTGCACATGTGGCTTCCCTAGTACCTCATTAGCAGCATAACTATGTGAGCGTCTATTAACTGCTCCCAAATTACAATGTTAATTTTATTAATTTTATTTTTTACGCTTTCTGACATATTCTCGTCATTATTTGACATTATACAACACTTGTAATATCGAGTATTTATTAGTGATTCTCATGGAAATCATATCACTTGGTTTAAATAGGTTGATTTTACTTATGTAGATTCTTTTACATATTGTGAATGAGAGAACGTTGTAGGCCTACAGTTTCTATTCTTTATTTTCATTCCTCTAAGTACCTGGTACTTATTGACAGGCCTGCACTGTCCTCCCATACCTAATATCACTGTAATTTGAAAACATTATAAAAGCCAATTATTTTTAAAAGAGTAACCGTGGAGTTTCTTGCCGGCTCTTCTCCATAGGAAGCGACAAATTGGAACCGTGCACCTAGCTTCTGACGTTTCATAAGTGCCCTTGCAGGTTTATGTGAAATAAAATATTTTGATTTGCTTTGATTTGCTCGAACTCACTGGTGGGCCTCACGTTCTCTCACCAATCATCATGTCCGACAGAGGTAGTATCACTGATGAGCAGTTAGACGCTAGTCTACACGCACGTTATTGAGTGAGATGCAGGATCATTTATAGTTACAGGCGCATAAAAAATTAAGGATGGTCCTTCTAGAAGACTGGGTTTTATCAAAAAAATCACTGCATAAATCAATGACCGATAAAGTTCATTGAAGTTTTCGATATTTGAGCTTTGTCGGTACCGACTTGGTTTTGGAAATTTTACACTTCTTTTATTGTGTATTATAAGACCTTGTTGTGTTTACGCTGTAGATTAGTAACATCAGGCCCTTTATACACACATGTTTTTCTTGTAGTCTCTTTCCCTATAAGCCATTATTTTTTAATGGCTACTCGCAGGTCGTTAGAAAGTCGTCGGCTTCTTAACCAGGCTCTCATGTAGAAGCCTTAATTAAATGAAGCCATAAACCTTATAAACGAAGCCAATACACGTTTACCCCTTTGGGGTGCGGACCTCGGGTTAGGGCGTCTCCGGGCCCTAATCCGAATTTACAGCTAGCTCGAGCAAGGATCGGGGGCGAGTCGACGTGCCATATTTACGCCGGGTGTCGTACTATATCTTACATCGTCAATATTCTGCTGCGGCTCGCCCCGCAGGCGCATGCCGTGCACGATGGTACGCACGCGGCGCTGCTTGTCCACGAGGCGCGCATGCGCGGCGCGCTCGTGTGCGTGGCGACGTAGCACGTTGTGGAGTGACCGGTAACACATCTCTTGCGCTGCGTGGGCCACCTGCAATTAATAATAAATTAAGTTGGAGACATCAATCAACATTGATTTCTTTATAAAAAGTGACCCTCAAGGGGAACCTAGTCGCGGGCTCGAACTCACTGATGGGCCTGGTTAAAAAGCACGCTATCTCACCAGGCATCGTGTCCGACAGAGGTAGTATCAGTAGTGAGCAGATAGAAGCTAGTCTACACGCACAACATTATTGAGTGAGATACAGGATCATTAATAGTAAAACAGGCCCGTAAAAAATTAAGAACAGTCCTTCGGAAGATCGGGTTTTATGAAAAAACCACTGCATAAATCAATGACCAATAAAGTTTATTGAATTTTTAGAAATTTGAGTTTTGTCGGTAGCGTCTTGGTTTTTCAGATTTTACACTTCTTTTATTACTTAAACACGTCCAAAGTTAGGTTAAATTAGCAAGAAAAACGAATCTTTGTTGGCTCCTAACTTTTTAATGGTTTTTTATTGTAGTATTCTGTTTCCGTACAGACAATATTAATAATGAGGCAAAACCATACTACGTTTAATTTTTGATGTACATTGTCGAACTGTGGAGTAATACACTCCCGAAGTTTGTATGGGAAAAATGTGGACTAGGTTCACCTTAAGTACGTATACAAATTAACAGTTAAGTAATTCTAAATAGGCACACTCTAATTAGGAAATTAAAAGCTAGTGATCACATTTGACTAAATTGAATTCTAAATCGGACAGATGACTCTTATGCGCTTATGAAGTAGTAATACATTAGGATGCAACAATTTAGTAAAAATAGCGTGATCGGGAACTTCTATTACAACTTTCGATTTACTACAAATTGTGTAGTGTAGGTAATACGAACTTCAGAAGCAGGGTTGAACAATGGGGTTAAAAACTGAATGCTCATCATAGTTGGCAGCACTGTTGTCCGTCGACAAACCGCCATTTTAAACGAAAACTAAACAAAAATGTATGCGACTTGAAGTGTAGCTCAGTTGAACCACACTCCAAGTCGCATACGCCCGCGTCACTCCACTTTTGGTTAAAAGCGGAGCTTAAGAAAAGGAAAGCGTAGACCACGGGTAAAAAAGCAGCCTTAGAGTAAAATACATTAAATTATGAACGTATTTTTATAGGTTATTTTGTGTTAGTTAAATTGAAGTTAATGTTTTAACCCCCGACGCAAAAAGAGGGGCGTTATAAGTTTGACCGCTATGTGTCTGTATGTTTGTGTGTCTGCCTATAGCACCGTAGCTCTTAAACGGGTGACCCGATTTGGGTGCGGTTTTTTAAATTTTAAAGTAAGTTTTCTAGCGGTGGTTCTTAGACACGTTTCATCGAAACCGGTTCAGCCGTTTGAAAATTAACAGCTCTTTTCTGGTTGATAAAGGGATTTCAATTTCAGCATCTTCCACAGGTCTGATCGAGTCAAAATTTGGAATTTACTACTTCAATGATATTAGACGAACAAAATAACCTTGAACTGATGCTGGAGCATCACCTGAAATTTCCAGGATACCCAAGTTACTCACCAACATACAACGGAAGTATCGTGTTTGGGTTTTTTGAAAAGGTCTCAATGAATAGGTTATAGATAGATAGAGGTAATCAGGACGAGGAATGACGATAAATTAGTAACAAATTTCACTGTGGGAAACATACGTAAAGCTGCGCAGATTTAAGCGAGACATGTGTCGATCGTAGCGTGTTTACTATTATTACATTAAGTTTAAAAAGCAGGAAATAAAAGTTAAATACATATATATTTTTTTAAACTTCCTACCCAAACAAAAACCGACTATGCCCAGCAATAATGAATGTAACTATGCTATTGTAGAAAGGATAACATTTTCATTAGCCGTCCCCCGACGTGACAATGCTTGGATCAAAATATTACCTACATCTTAAAAGGCCAATCATATTTTTTTTTACTTTTGTAGGAACGCTGACACATGCTTATTGTATTGACACAGGAGTTCGCCCATAACCACCGTCCGCTATAGACGCGCATACGATTCTACCACATAAGCACAATTGCCACTTTGGGGAATTTGTCGCTAGATTTAGTGAATTTTGCAACAGCTCAACGATTTTTTCCTTTGCTAAGTCCCTAGATATAAATTTGGTGATTTTTAGCGACTTTCTCAAGACGGCATAGGCGACGATGACCATTCACCATGATAGTGACAGGTCTGCTTGTTTGCCCCTGGTTGTAAAATTGAGTAAGGTATTTTTAATAAAATTATTGACAACACTGACCATTCTCAGTACGACCGATCGTCACATGATGGCGTTAAAATCGTGTTTGGTGCTCTCTCTCTTACGTACTGAATGAGTAATTGGATGTCCCTGTCTGCCATAGGTAGTTAATCAAAGACACGGCAATTCCCCTACAATAACGATCGTCGCAAGATGGCGTTAAAATCGTGATCGGTACTCTCTATCTTACGTACTGAATTAGTAATTTGATATCCCTGTCTGCCATAGATAGTTTATCAAAGATACGGGATTTCCCCTGCAATAACGATACATTATTTTTTCGAGATTTTCATTCATAGTTCATTCGCTGTGTTTAATTGTTGCGTAATGCAAGTCGTGGTGTGAATACGTAAAACTTTTGTGATAATTGTTATACATCGAAAATCAAAATGGAAATTCTTTTGAAAAAGAAGGTCTATAGCCAAAAATATCGCAAAGAGTGGGAAACGATTGAGGAGTTTAAAATGTGGCTTAAACCAGTTGTGACAGATCCTATGAAAGCTCATTGTGCGTATTGCCGGACGGATTTACAAGCAAGAATAAATGATTTGCGAAAACATGCCGAGTCAAAGAAACATAAGGATAAATGTGATAGTATATTTACAAACAGAAGAATTGATTTTTCAGCTGCTCCCAAACCACAACCCAAGACGGATTTAAATGCCTTAAGAGCGGAAGGTAGGCTAGCACTTTTTATAACAGAACATACTGCCATATCTCAAATTGATCATCTTACTGAAACTGTAAAAAAATGTTTTCCTGATTACAAAGAAGCCGCGAATATCAAAATGCACAGAACGAAGTGTACTGAAGTGATTAAAAATGTTTTGGCTCCCCACTTCATTCAAACGCTATTAAATGATATCGGATTACAAAAGTTTAGCATCTTGCTCGATGAATCCACCGATCTTAACGTATCCAAATATTTGGGGGTGGTTTTACGATACTTCAGTCCCGCAAGAAAAACTGTAGTGTCATCTTTTCTGGCTTTGGAACCTCTGGTCGCAGCTGACGCTCGTGGTATTGTAAATGCTTTGCTGAAATGTTTGGAAAGACACAGTATACCACTGAAAAACATGATTGGGTTGGGATGTGATAACGCGTCTGTTATGATCGGTATAAATAATGGCGTACATAAAATTCTTAAAACTGAATACGGATTAACAAATCTGGTTCTTGTCAAATGCGTATGCCATTCACTGCAACTAGCCGTGTCTCATGCTTCCGAAGACACATTGCCGAGAAATATTGAATTTCTTATCAGGGAAACTTACAATTGGTTTTCAACTTCACCTAAACGCAGAGAAGAGTACAAAGAACTGTACCAGTTAATAAATTGTGGCGAGAATCCTTTGAAAATTTTGAGATCTTGTGCAACCCGCTGGCTGTCAGTGGAGCAGGCAGTAACGAGGATTTCGTCGCAGTGGGATGACTTAAAACTACATTTTTCACTTACTAGAGATAAATGTTACACCTCTGACATACTTCACGCAATGTTTTCGGACGAGTCTAATCACCTGTACCTCTGTTATTTGAGAAGCGTTTTAAATGACGTCCAAATAGGAGTTAAAAGTTTTGAAAGCGAAGTTTGTAATCCTGTGGCATTGCTTAGCACTTTGATGACGCTTCTACGCTCTGTTTGCACAAGGATTATGATGCCATACGCTGCAACTACCAATGAAGATTTTTTACGTATTCACATCGAAGACCATCTCAACCCTGCCCCATATTTAGGGTATTTATTTGAAACACAAGCGAGCAAATCAGGACTGCCTGTTGAAATAACAAATGCTATTAGAAAACGGTGCATTGATTTTAACATTAAACTGGTAAAAGAAATTCAGCAGAGGCTACCAAGCAACTTCACTATATTAGAGAAAATGTCTCAGTTCAGTGTTGAAAACACACTTCGACAAGTAAAAGACAACTCAATTACAGAACTAGCTTTTGAAATGGGTGTGGATGCTGAAACAATTGATAAACTTCTGCAGCAATGGCAGACCATTAACTTTGTTAAATGGCAGAATACAAAAAATATTATAAGTTTCTGGGCTGAAGTTCTGGAATACAAAAATGCAGCTGGAATAAATAGTTTCCAAGAATTAGCTGATTTCGCAATCTCAGTGATATCTCTCCCTCACTCCAATGCCGCTGTAGAGAGAATTTTCAGTACTATGAATATCATCAAAAGCAAGTTAAGAAACAAGATGAACATCAGCACTTTGAACAGCATTCTTTTTATTAAAAACAGGCTGAAAGTTATGAATCAACAATGCTACACCTACGAACTCCCAGAAGAAGTAATTGCGGAAATAGGAAAAAATAAAAAGTATTCATTTCAAAATTCTAAAAAAGAAGGTGATACTACTGCCATATTGCCGATGCCGTCAACATCAACATCATCGGTAGCAGAAGGTTCAGTGGACGGGGTGGACGTGATTGACGACGAGTTGTTCCTAATTCTTGATGGTTCTGTGTATTTTTAAACGTTTAATTAAAAATTTAAAAACTTATAATAAAAAAATAACTAATTAAAATACTAACTAAATAACTTCTTACTAAGAACTATTATTACGAATGTTTATGCTTAAAAATTATTAAAAATAAATGAAACATTAACGGTCTTTTTGTTTTAATTTCATGTTTATTACCACTTAATGAAAAACTGCGAAGAGTCATGAGTAATCATGACTGAATAGGATCTAGGGAATTCTAAAGAATTTTTGACATCTTAAATTCTCATAATCTAGCGAGATTCGGTGGTACTTCTAGTGACCTGTCCAAATTGAAAGTGGCAACACTGCTCCATTGTAATACGTTTAAGTAAAAGAAATAATCAACATTCCAGACCGTTTAATTTCTCTCCGTACACACACCTCGAACATTGTACAGGAACGCACAAAAGTGGTGACCCCGACGTGCTAAAAAAAAGTGCGAAAAACAGTATGTGCACGTGACCGAGGCCGAACAATTCGAATCAACTCGACCGCGTTCAATTCCCGTACCACTGGATAAAAAGGAAAGGAAGCAGTGAAAAGAATGTCGAACGAAGAAAAATACAGCCGCAGACGAGAAGATGTCCGGCGAATGCGTCCTCTCACCCGTGTCCATAACCGACAAGATCGAAGATGTTTGGACAAGAGCACCGGAATTATGGTTCATCAAAGCAGTGGCCATTATAAATTCTCAGAAGATATCCGACGACTCCAAATATCGGATTATATTATCCAAACCAAACCTCGAGGTCACAGTACAAGTTGCGGATATCGTTATAGATCTGGTCAAAGAAAAGAAATATGAGACCTTGAAGCGAACATTAAGTTCGGTGTACAAAGAGTCAGCGGAACGACAAATTAAGAAGCTGATTGGAGAAATGGAGCTATGCGATCAACAGCCATCGCAAATCCTTCGAAAAATGCAGGACCTGGCAAGAGGAAAGGTAACCGATGACGCACTCAAAGTAATGTGGAATAATAATTTACCAGCATCAGTACGTGCAGTTTTGGCAGCGACCGATGAGGAAAATATGGAAAAATTGGCGGCGATCGCAGACAAAGTCGCAGAGACCATCACCCCAATTCACAGTATGGCCGGTGTAAAGGAAGAACTAGGGACACAAGACAAGGAAATTTTGGTGATAGTGGAAGTCAATAAATTAAGTGATAGACTACGCAACATTGAGAACGGGTTCAGAAGTCGCTCTCGAAAAGGTAGACCTTTCGGAGAAGAAGGCAGAAGATTCCGGTCCAGATCAACATCAGACTCCAGGTTTAGAAGCAACGAGCAGGCACCAGAAGATGACCCCAACTGGTTATGATTCTATCACTTCGAATTGCGCAACAAAGCAAATAAGTGTGTCTAACTGTGCAACTGGAAGAAAAGAGAAGCCAAGCCAGCGGGAAACTTAAAACGGTGCAGTCAGCGACGGGAGGCTGCGACCACGTACACGTCAATCACCGTCTGTGTGTCAAGGACAGGAAGTCAGGTTTCAACTTTTTAGTAGATAGTGGTGCAAGTGTGTCTGTTTTACCGCACGGAGCTATTTATAAGAAAGATAATGCACATAGTGCATGCTATTAGTTGTACGCCGCGAACGGTACCGAGATTAATACGTACGGTACACACATGTTAGAACTAGACTTAAAACTTAGTCGAGACAAGCATTCCGTTGGTTATTTACGATAGCGGACGTACAGCAACCAATATTAGGGGCTGACTTCTTAGCTTACCATATATTGTTAATTGATTTGATCGGACGAAGGCTAGTCGATCAGGTTACTAACTTCAGTACAAAGGGAAGTCTCACTAGTTCAACTGAGCCCACTGTAAAAACCATTGTTAATAATTGCCACTATTATGAATTGCTGAGTAAGTTCCCAGAATTAACTAAGCCTGTTTCATACAAAGAGACGCCCAGATATAGCGTTTGCCAAAACATAGAGACAACTGGTACTCCAGTGCACGCACGAGCGAAGTCAGTCAGCTACTACCGGACCGGTACGTAAAAGCTGAACACGAATTTAGGATTATGCAGGATTTATAGGCTGACCCATAGCGCTTGGGCAAGCCCCTTGCACGCAGTACCCAAGAAGGGCGACAATACCCAACTAGCAAAATATGTCGTAAAAAAGTCAGCAGCACGTTTCTATTTCAGCTATAGGTGGTGAGACGGATCCTCAATTTGTCGAGTGAAAGATCTGTGCACGTTCTTTCAACGCGAGATTTGGGCGCACTTATCTCTGCTTTAAGTGCTGTAAATATCGTAAGATTATCGTCTGAATAGCCAAATAGTCGAAAGAATATAGAGTAATCGCAATTCGAATGTTACTAGTACTATAATAGACATCAGTATGCCACCATTCCACACATCAGCTTGCTCTAAGTTGGTAGAACCTCTTTCATTCGACTTATTTATAGTACTATAGCAGTGCGGTTGCAGTCACTCGACTTTTTGGTCGTATGAATGCAACCAAGCAGCACTCTTTAGACCGTTTCAATTATCTTAAAACGATAGCGCGTTGCTGTTGCGTTTGTGACAATAAATTAAAGTATTTTGCCATATTATGCCTTACAATTTTACAGCCATAGTGACAATTCGGGAAATATTAAAGTTAGCTCATAGGTCCTACTTTCACATGCATTTTTCGTCTATATTCCTTACATTTTAGTTAATATTTTCATGGGCCATCAGATTTCTTAGTAAATAATGAATCAGAAATAATATTAATTTAATAGTTAAAATCAATTCGCCATTAATAGCAACTCACTTATCATCACAAGGCGTTCACTCTGCTTTTAGCCGAGAAATAGAAATGAGTTTTCCATTTTACGACTTCTAGAAGCGTCATTGCAGTTAGTTTAGGGTTCCTTAACGCAAAATCTTAAATCATTATTTTTTCTATCTTTTACTTTTATTATTATTAGAGCAAATACTGTCAATAATACTACAGAGGAATGTAAAGTGATTTCATTAGATAGGTTTTATTATTAACAGAGTGACTTTTACAAGATATTTTAGTGACAAAGGGAAAAATAGTCAAACGAGTACGTAGTCGATGAAACAAGCAGAAAATCAATTGAAAAACTACCTACCATCCTATTAATTAGAACTTCGAACACTGAACTATCACTGTCTTCAAATTCTGATCTGTTATTGTCACTATCGCTACTATCATTATAATCAGATTTACTATCAAAATCAGAATCGTGATCAGCAGAGATATTTTTAGAACGAGATCACACTTTACTACTTAGTAGACAGTTCATAAATTTCGTAATTAGTAGAAACGTGAATATTTCCTACATAACCCCCACTTATATTACTTGATCGTTCTTCATCTGTGGTTACAGTCAATGTAGATGTTGATTGTTTCAATCCTGTATACATCTTATTTACTTTTCATCGGAAACCTCCAGTTCTTTTTTTTTTTCAACCTGATTTAGTCCATTTTCTCAAAATTAAGCAAATACGGTTATTATTATTACAAAATGACGTTCACAGTGCTGTAAAAGACTTTATTGAACTTTCATACCACTATTCCGCTGTATGATGGCTATCAAATATCTTTAGAGCCCCTTTAGGGCTGTAATAGATAATTTTAAAGCGTTTTCTCAACTACAACAGTTAAGTCGAACGAAAGCCTTGCAGTAAGCTATCATATGACATTAAGTGCTGTGCATTGTGTGCTGTTACTGTAATAATAGTAACAGATATGCTATTTTGTTGAATGAACAGTGTTTACGAGGACTGCACTAAAAGTATCGGGAATGGAATATTTCCACTGTTCCTGTCATATTAAAATCTTTTTAATTGAAAACTCCTTGGTTTAAAAAATCGAATACCATCTATTTATTTAAAAAAAGATTCTCGGTCTTGTCACAAGGTTTTGTCAAACTTGTTTAGTCGTTGAGAAAATGGAATTGACTCGAGAAAATTCAAGAGCGATGATTTATTATGACTTTCGAAGTGGTTTAACACAAAAACAGTGTGTTGACCGGATGATTTCTACATTTGGTGATGAAGCCCCATCCAAAACCACAATTTATCGCTGGTTTGCTTAATTTCAACGTGGACGTGTCAAGCTCAGTGATGATCCCCGTCAAGGTCGTCCAAAAACTGCAGTCAGCTGTTAGGTTAGGTCGTATATCAATTATTGTTAGTCTATTGATGTGTCAGGAAGTCATGCATTCGTGAATTTGTTTATATAAAATGTTTTAGCGACTTATTCTTTAATTTGCACAAATGATCTTGTGTTAAGAATTTATTAGTAGTTTATTATTTTATCACAGTATTTTAGTTGATTTATTAATTGTTGTTAATCACTAATTTGATTAAAGCTTCGGGTACTATGGCGTGAATGCCATGACGGACGCCATTATGGCCTGCCGTTGGGAACAAAACGATTAATATAAATAAATGTGATGTAACACTGAGCGAAGTTGCCAGTGAAAATTGTATTGCGGTGAGTAAAATAAAGGTATAAGTTTGTTACGTTACGTGTTTTATTCCTGGCCAAAACACACAAGAAAACGTTGATGCTGTGCGTAAGCTGATTGAGGAAGATCGACATGTGACATACCGCGAAATTCAGGCAACTTTAGACCTTGGCATGAGTCAAATACAAATAATCTTGCATGAACAATTAGGTGTAAAAAAGTTGTTTTCCCGATGGATACCGCATTCGCTCTGTGAAAAGCAAAAACCGGCTCGCGTTACTTGGTGCGTCAGAACTCTCGAAAGATTCCACGCAGGATCCTCAAATGCTGTATACAACATCGTATCAGGTGACGAATCCTGGATATATGCGTACGAACCCGAAACAAAAAACCAGTCACGAGTTTGGGTGTTCGAAAATGAGTTAAAGCCAACAAAAATTGCTCGTTCACGGAGTGTTGCAAAAAAAATGGTGGCCACGTTTGTCTCCAAAACCGGCCATGTTACGACTATTCCTCTTGAGGGACAAAGAACGGTTAATGCAGAATGGTATGCTAGCATTTGTTTGCCACAGGTCGTTTCTGAACTCCGTAAAGAGAACTGCAACCGCCGCATCATCCTCCATCACGACAATGCGAGTTCTCACACCGCGCACAGAACAAAAGAGGTTTTAGAGCAAGAAAACCGGTAGGTCCCATTTGTTCTATGGAACATGACGTAATAGAACAAATTGAGAAAATATTGTCCCTATTTGTACTATAGAACAGTTTGTACTTTTTCGTCTCAAATTGTTCCATAGAACAAAATAAGTATATAAACTTCTTGAAGCTGATATGTAAACTGGCCACTCGAGAATGATTTGCTGCCACTTGTCTTAGTGACATTGATGATTAGATGGTTACTCACCGACAGAAATTTTAACGGATTTTGAGAGAGCTGCAGTCGCAGGGTACTCACTTCTTTATTGTTGTTTGTTTACAATGATTGGATTGGATCTTTGCTAATCGTAATGGAAATAAACGTAAATTTTGATAGTTTGAATTTTCTGCAACGGGGTCGTGGAAAAGTTTTACAGCATGGTGATAAAGAATATTACCTACAGACAAATTATACTAGAGAAATTTCATTATGGCCCTATGGCGATGTAAAAAAAACATTAACAGGGATAGGTACATATTAGAAAACCAGTCACAGTTAACTGTTGGAGAAATTAGCGTAGAAATGTTTTTGAACAAAACTATTTATTTGTTGACTCATTAAAGAGCACACTGGCCGTTCACAAAATAATTCACAAAAAAAAAGTGAAAATGTCAATACTCGTTTTGAACAAAACTAAAAGAATCTAAATTAAAATGAACAGGCTTGAATTAATCCGTAAATTGTTCTCAAAACAACCAAAGACTTTATATGAAATGGCTTTGACAAGTTTGTTGTCTCAATAACCCGGCGTCAATATTTGAAAATATGTATTTTATGTTAAAACAGTTGCAGTTACCAAAAACAATCTTGATTGATTTATTTTTTTACTCTCTGCAAGATTACAGTGTAATTATGAGTGAAGGGGGGGTATGTCATCCACGGGCCGTTGTCAGAACTGCCTACATCTTCGGTGCATAATCACTATGATGACCCGATGCATAATCACTATGAACCCATCAAAATTTATGTTTTATATTGTAAATTTTGTGCTGGACAACTCTTTCTACAAAATAAGTATTTTCCGGGGACTATTTAATATAAGAATATATTAGCGGTAAGAAGAATTGTTTTTAGTTTGTAGTTACAGAAACACGTATTGTTAAACTGCTGTTTTGGTTTTATTTTTGAAATTAAAAATATTATATAGCGAGCAGTTTCATTTCTTTTTATAGTGAACTGTACCTGGTATTAACGTCAGTGATTAATGTCAGTCACGTCTTATTTAACTCATCATGGAATTACTTGACACTGGCTAAATGCACAAACCGTGTGAAGCCAAAATCAAAAAAAAAAAAAAAAAAAAACTCATCATGGAAGAATTTGGGAAAAGCGATTCCCATTTAGTTCTGTGCATTCACAGACAAATAAAAACAGGAGCAAAAGCTAGTATGTAGTTCTATAGTACAAATAGGGACAATATTTTTTCAATTTGTTCTATTACGTCATGTTCCATAGAACAAATGGGACCTACCGAAGAAAACATAGAATTATTAGACCATCCGCCGTACAGCCCCGATAAAGAATAAATTGCGTGGACAGAGATTTTCATCACCTGAAGAAACTGTGGACGCCTACAAAACGGCCATTTTGGAGACCCCAACTTCCGAATGGAATGGTTGCTTCAATGATTGGTTCCATCGTATGGAAAAATGTGTCAAATTTCGCGGAGAATACTTCGAAAAGCAACAAATACATTTTTAAATAGTAATGTTGTGTCACTTCCTCGATTCCCGAAATTTTCAGTGCCGCCCTCGTACTCCACAATAATGCTGTACTAATGAAATGTCGAAATATTATTACGGTTGCATAAAGGCGATCGAGAGATAACTTTATATAATTATCGTGTAAATGCGATATGAATTTGTCGAGTCCACGTTTACTCAACATGTTTATAGAGCCAAAAAACGATGAGTGCTAAATTGCTAAATAATCTAGAAAGCTGCTTTTATAAGTTTTTTCATTGTCCGAGAGGGCGCTACTAGTAGTTTACTTTGTTTATCAGTCAGTTTTCTTTTTAAAAAAAATAGTGCAAGTGAGAATTAGTCCTTTTTTGTCATACACATACCACGTTCTTCCTTCAGTTCGCGTCTTCTATTGTTATCAGTGAAGAAATAGACTCCCAAGTGAACGTTGTTGTGAAGTGTAAACTAGTGCCTTAAACACATTATAGCTGGCTACTAATCTTATGTTCCGTATTTAATAATCTGTTCTGTACGTCCTGAAGTTAATAGAAAGCGTTTGAACGTACTTTTGTTGCATCTTTGTGGGGTATTGACTGTATAATTAGTTGCGCTTGAATATCGAAATTGCACAGTCACACTCCCTAGCATCTTTTCTGAACTTAACGCCATCTATCTAGCTCACCTAGAACTACTGAGACGGTCTCTCTGCGCAACTGCAAAGGCCGCGCCGTTCAACTGCAATCTACTTTTATCGAGTGGATGCGGATTCGAATAAGTAACTTGCGGCCTAAACTATAGAGGGCGCTGGCAGTTCTTCTTACTTGATTTCGTTCATCTGTGCGTTCCACCTGTTGATGTCTAAGATTGAATAACTGTGAATACTTGAAATATTGCTCTTCGGGTTTGTGAATTTATTAACATGGCTACGTCACCATCGTGGGGATGCTGCCCCAGCGTGAACAAAAAGATAACGAACAGTATTTTACCTGCGTAAGATGTAACTTGAAGTATCACTCGGTTTGCATATTTTTACTGAATATGCCTGCCGCCTCCGATGAATATTGCAAATGGATATGCTCAAGTTGCACTAATCTGATTCCTAACCCTTCAAATAAGGATTGTACGCCTGCTCGCAATGTGTCCACCACTAGGGGTAATAAAAGACCTGCCCTGAATTCGCCACCCGAGAATAAATCATTGTACATGATCATTCGACTTGCGAGAAATTGTGCAAGACGTCATCAAAAAAGAGCTCGCTGCTATGTTACAACAGTTGAATAACTCTATTGTCAGTATTATCAACAAGGAATTGGAGCCAATAGGGAAAGAGGTAAGAGAATTAAGCTTATCACTAAATTTCCATACTAAGCAATTTGAGGACTTCCAAACTGAGCATGGTGCCTTAAAGAATACCGTGAGTGAATAAAAGGAAGAGAATACCTCATTGAAAAGCTCTTACTCAGACGTATGTCAGCGTGTTAATTACCTGGAGCAGCAAGCGCGATCTAACAACCAAGAGATCCAAAGTGTCCCTGAAAATATACAGGAGAACCTATACGCCGTTGTAAAGCAGCTGAGATCTGTAGTCAAATGTGAATTGAAGGATAGCGACATTCTACACTGCACCCGTACTGCTAAGCTCCAAACCGATAGTTCTCGTCGTCGGTCTGTTGTGGTTCAGCTCGTCTCACAGAATCCGTGATCAGCAACTTGCTGCCGTCATAGATTACAACAAAACCAATAAAAACAACAAGCTTAATAGTACAGACATTGGACTTGTTGGTACCAAGTCCCCGATTTATATTGTGGAACATATCGTCATTATCGTCATCCAATAAATCTCTTCACGCTGCGGCAAGGCTGAAGGCAAAAGAAAACGGGTATAAGTACGTTTGGGTGAGAAACGGCAGGATTTTTGTGAGGAAGTCTGATGGCGTAGGACATATTTTGATTAGAATATGGATACTCTAAATAAGATTATGTAATGTTGTAATTTCTTTTTTTATTTTATTTTTTAATCATTATTCATATGCATGCTATACGGAGTAACTTAAAAACAAAATTCAATTGCTTAAAAATATATTACCAAAACTGTCGTGGCCTAAGAACAAAGACCCATGATTTTTATCTTAATTTATGTTGTAACGACTTTGATGTAATTATATTGACAGAGACTTGGCTTAATAGTTCTGTTCTGAGCAGCGAGCTGTTCGACGACAGGTTCGTAGTTTATAGAAGGGATAGGGAAAGTACAACTTTAACTAGCGCTAAAAAAGAAGGAGGAGGAGTTCTGATCGCTATAAAGAAGTCCATCAAGTCTAAACGAGTAAAAGAATGGGAAGTAATTGCGAGGATCTCTGGGTTACTGTGGAACTACCATGGACACGTCTTTGCGCGGTATACTTGCCTCCGCCTATACGTCGCTTTACTTTGGAAAATTTTATGGATTCTTGTAGTGCGGTCTTTGAACAAATAACTGATTGTGACGTCTGTCTCGTGGGTGATTTTAACTTGAGTGGCATCGATTGGAAGTGCCTGGGTTGCCCCGGGAGTGGCGATGGACTTCGCAGTATTAACGAACTTTTAATGGATTTTAAAAACCGAAAATACCCGTCGTGGTTTAGTCGTAAATTGATTAAAATACTAAACGAAAAAAATAAGATTAGAAAGCGTCTCAAGAAGTACAATAACCCATTAGATGCAATAGAGTTAAAACTAATGAGCAACTAATGAAAACTAATGAGCAAACGATGTGAAAATCTCGCATCTACTTGTTACAGGGATTATATGAAACGTCTAGAAGACCAATTGGCTTCTAACCCATAGTTACTTTGGACTTATCTTAAGGCTAAACGAGGAGGTTCAAGTGCCTACCCATTAACCATGACCGATGGAACTACCACTACTTCCGATAAAACAAAAGTGTGTGACCTTTTTGCAAACTATTTCTCGTCTGTTTACAGTCCAGATGATAGTAGAAGTGCTGAATACAACTCCGAATCCTTCCAATTTTTTGAAAATAATAGTCTGTGTCTAACTACCCTAGTTATTTCTTGTGAATCACTTCAAAAAAACTGAAAAGCCTAGATCCAAAAAAAGGGGCTGGGCCGGATGGAACACCACCAATATTTTTAATAACATGTTCATCTGAGCTGGTTTACCCACTTATGTTGATTTATAACAAATCATTGGCGACAGGTATATTTCCTTCAAAATGGAAAATCGCAAAAGTTGTTCCGGTTCACAAATCTGATGAAAATGACGTTGTAATCAACTACAGGCCTATTTCAATTTTATCCTCGGTTGCCAAAGTATTTGAGGCACTAATATGTCCATACATTCAGGACTATTTAAAGATTTTTTTAACCGAACATCAGCACGGTTTTGTTAGGACCCGTTCTACTGGCACTAATCTAGTCCCTTTCACGGAACTTCTTATAAAGGCTATTGATGCAGGCTATCAAGCTGACGTTATTTATACGGATTTCAGCATAGCGTTTGACAAAGTATCCCACAAAATCTTGATGACCAAGTTGCGCGCCTACGGTTTATCTGGATCCTTGCCGTCTGGATCGTTTCCGTTGGATTGGCTGGGTTCGTATTTGACGGATCGATTTTTCTTTGTTTCCAGTCATCCCTGAAATGCGTTTCTTCTGGTGTTCCCTAGGGCTCACATTTAGTTCCAATTTTGTTTATTTATTTTATAAACGATATTCCGGGGTGTTTTCTGCACTCGGACTTTTTTTATATACGCTGATGACTTAAAATTTTTGAGATAATTAAATCTGAAGAAGATTCATTGCATTTGCAAGGTGACCTTGATCGCCTCATTCAATGGTGTAACAGTAATAGGATGGAATTAAATCCCTAAAAATGTAGCCATGTTAAATTCACAAGAAGAAATATCCCAATACGCAGTAGTTACTATATATCCGGACACAAAATAAAGGAAGTTGAGGTGATAAAGGACCTCGGTGTACTATTTGACAAAAGTTAACTTTCACACCACAACTCGACAGTATTATAAAAAGAGCTTCGAGAATGTTGGGGTTCGTCATAAGAAACTGTAAAACCTTTCGTCATAATAGAACCTAAATACTACTCTATAACAGTCTCATTCGTAGCATCCTGGAATATAATAGTGTAGTTTGGCGTCTTCACTACGCGACACATTCATCGCGTCTTGAGCGTGTCCAGAAACGCTTCGCCTGGCACCTCGCATTTTCCAATGGTATCGCCAAAAAAATTAACTCAACAGCAATAGACTTAAGCATTTTAATATGACCGCGCTAGACAGACGTCGACACCTAATTGATGCAATGTTTGCTTTTAAAATATTTAAGCGTACAATAAACAGCCCTAGCTTACTTGCAGCTTTTGAGTTTCGTGCATCTTGTAGAATCCCGCGTAAACTCATCACTCCTCTTTGTGCACCTTTTAGAAGAACCGTCTTGGGAGCCAATTCATCTTTCGCAAGAATGTGTAAGGCAGTCAATGGCTACAGTGACGTTATTGTTCTTCACTTTGATTCTCTTGCAAAACAGAAAGCCATCCTTTATCGTTAACCAAGCAACCCCTAATCGTATATAAAATAACTTTGCCATTGTGATTAATTTTATCTGATATGTTTAAAATTTTTATCAATGTTACCAATTTTATTCAATGAATTTTAATTTTATGTCGATCATTTTTAATCATTTATAATTTAATTATCATACATTTTAATTTTATCTCTTTTTATACACCTGCCACTGTTAATAATTAATTTATCAATTTACTAATTTATTATAACTTTTAATTTTATTTTACCAATGTTTTCAGTGTCATAACTTTATGAATTTTATTATGTATACGTTTTTCACCTATTTTTACTTTCATTATCATTTACAATGTCACCATTTTCAAAAATGTATTTGATTGATTACTGGCGCTTATTACTGAGTAAGTTAGCTTACTTCTCTAATTCATTATTTTATGCATGTGGTGTTTATCTATAAGTAATTGTTGTACTGTAATTTAATTTTAAGAATGTGTTATGTCACTGTATTCAGTGTGAACAATTGTTGGTAAACCTAATAAAAAAAAGGTTTTTGAAATAATAGGATCTTTCATACGAGTGTTTTTCGATCAATAGTCGTGAGAGTAATTGCTTATACGATCTTATTGCTAATTGGATATTAGGCAATGTGGAGGTTATAAGCGTTTAAATGCGATTACTAAACCGGATCGCTACCCTATGCCGCGTCTTCATGATTTCACGTACATTTTGGAAAATAAGAAGATTGTTTCTAAATTAGATATTAACCGTGCATATAATTGCATACCTGTCGCGGAAAATGATATCAGAAATTATCCTTTCAAATGGCATGCGCATAAATTCAATTAAACCAAAATTTGTTATTAGAGCCATCAGGCTGTAATAACAATTGGTTTAATTGAATTTATGCGCATGCCATTTGGTTTACGAAACGCGGCACAAACTTTTCAACGTTTCATGCACCATACCGTTTTGCAAAGTTTAGATTTTTTATTTAATTACGTAGATGACGTCGATTTCTTTTACGACTTTTTAGGGGATCAAGTATCAGTAGAGGGAATCAGACCTCTAGAATAAAAGTTAAAGCCATTTTAGAATTTCCCAAACCGGAAACCATCGAGGAACTAAGAAGATTCTTGGGAATGTTGAATTTCTATAGGACAAGCATTCCTCACTCAGCTGACCATCAGTCAGAGTTAAATAAGTACCTAGGAAATTCAAAACGTAAAGATAAAACTAAAATTAATTGGACAGAATTAGCCGAACGCAACCTTGAGCAATGTAAAGAAGACCTAAAGAAGGCAGCTTTATTATCATACCCAAAGACAGATACCCCGTTAGTACGTTAGTACTAATGACCGACACGTCAGATACTTGCATAGGTGCAGCATTACAGCAATACGTAGATAATAAGTGGAGACATTTAGGATATTATTCAAAAAGTTAAGAGAAGCTCAAACTAAATATAGCGACAGAGAACTATTAGGAATATATTTGGCAATCATTCGCTTTCGTAACATGGTAGAAGGTCAAGAGTTAATTATTTACACTGATCATAAGCCCTTATCTTTCGCATTTAACAAAACAGGTACAAACAGAGAACCCTCACGGAGAGCTAGGCAAATTATGTTCATTAGCGAATGCAGTACAGACATAAGGCATATTAGGGGAAAAAAAACGTGGTAGCAGATACTTTAGCTAGAGTAGCAACAATTTCGTGTCCCACGACGCTTAATTTCGCAGAACTCGCAGCAGCACAGCAAAACGATACCGAGCTAGCAAAATTGCAACGCGAGCCAAATAACAATAACAACAACAACAACGTGGTGTTGAAACAGATAATGTTATTCGACACAAATAATTACGTCCGTTCTTGGCAAAGCAATTTCTACGCTTAGCTTTTGATACAATACATAACTTGAGTGACCCGGGTATTAAGGCGAGTAGGAAACTGATTAATGACTGATATGAATAATGATGTCGGAAACTAGGCTAAAATTTGCATTAAATGTCAAAGAGCGAATATTCTAAGCGTTTCGAACACATTCATATAGACTTCGTAGGGCCTTTGCCAACTTCACCTGAGGGATTTATTTACTGTTTAACAATCATAGATAATTTCACGCGTTGGCTGGCCAACGCGTGAAATTATCTACTACTTCTGCAGTTATTACGATTATTTTATGGGAAATGCCTCTGGAGGCATTTCCCATAAAAGAAATAACTGCAGAAGTAGTAGCTAAAACATTATATGAGGGGTGGATTAGTCGATACGGGTGTCCAGTTAAACTAACAAGCGATCAGGGAAGATAGTTTGAAAGTAATTTGTTCAAAGAATTAATGGCATTCATGGGAATTCAGAAAATACGTACCACCCTCATTCTAATGGAGCAGTAGAACGATGGCATAGATCCTTGAAATCCACGTTAAAAGCACGTTTAGATACCAAATGCTGGGTAGACGAATTAGCAACAGCAATGTTAGGGCTACGCACAACGATGCGGTCCGACACAGGCGTAACCGCAGCACAAATGTTGTACAAAAGCAACATCAGGCTACCAGGTGATTTATACGACACCAGTAGCGGGAAGTCTTACAATGATCATAGTTTTGTAAACAAGTTAAATGATGTAATTGGCGGATTTAAACTATCCAGTAGGGAAAGCAAATCTCTCCACAAGATTTTTGTACACAAAGATTTATACACTAGCGTATATGTAATTATTAGGAATGACGCAGTACGGAAACCATTACAACCTCCTTACGACGGACCATATCGCGTCATCAGTTGAAACGAAAAAGTTGCCGAACAGACAAACTAACGTGTCTATAGATCGATTAAAGCCAGCATACATATTAAAAGACAATGAATCGCCAGCAGAAACATTCGATAAGCAGTTAGTAGATAAAACAGAAAGTAAAACATCCACAAAAACTAAGAAAAAAGTAACGTTTCAAACAAGCGAACCCAGTAGCGATGCATATACTACGAGAACTGGGCGAATAAGCAAACCGTCAATAAAATATCGTTGAAGTAGCATTAACAAAATTAAGGTAAAATACATAAAGCATAAGCGCGAAGCATACAGTTGTACAAAGTAGTGCAATAATAATTGTCGTGAAGTAATACCTCTACTAAATTATTAAACAATGGACAAAGGAAAACGTCATTGTCAACGAAAACTTGTCAAACGTGGCTCAAGTAGACTCAAAATTAAATATAATAGGCATACTCGTGGTGGTGACCATAGTACTGTTGGCCATATTGCTAATTTATGCAGGGAAACGGACGTGCAGCAAGAGCATACGTAAATGGTTAAAGAAGGAAGTGGTGGCAACTTCAATGGTCTTAACAAGTCTTATGGTGGAAACCGTGCAACCTCCGCATACGTAAACAAATCCCACTCTTACACTAGTGATGAACTGCTCAGAAACCATCGGCCGTCGTCAGAGTAAAATAAGTACCTAGGAAATTCAAAACGTAAAGGTAAAACTACAATTAATTGGACAGAATTAGCCGAACGCAACCTTGAACAATGTAAAGAAGACCTAAAGAAGGCATCTTTATTATCATACCCAAAGACAGATACCCCGTTAGTACTAATGACCGACACGTCAGATACTTGCATAGGTGCAGCATTACAGCAATACGTAGATAACAAGTGGAGACATTTAGGATATTATTCAAATAATTAAGAGAAGCTCGAACTAAATATAGCACATACGACAGAGAACTATTAGGAATATATTTGGCAATCATTCGCTTTCGTAACATGGTAGAAGGTCAAGAGTTAATTATTTACACTGATCATAAGCCCTTATCTTTCGCATTTAACAAAACAGGTACAAACAGAGAACCCTCACGGAGAGCTAGGCAAATTATGTTCATTAGCGAATGCAGTACAGACATAAGGCATATTAGGGCAAACGAAAACGTGGTAGCAGATACTTTAGCTAGAGTAGCAACAATTTCGTGTCCCACGACGCTTAATTTCGCAGAACTCGCAGCAGCACAGCAAAACGATACCGAGTATGCAAAATTGCAACGCGAGCCAAATAACAATAACAATAACAACGTGGTGTTGAAACAGATAACGTTATTTGACACAAAGAATTACGTCCGTTCTTGACAAAGGAATTTCGACGCTTAGCTTTTGATACAATACATAACCTGAGTCACCCAGGTATTAAGGCGAGTAGGAAACTGATTAATGACAGACATGAATAAGGATGTCGGAAACTGGGCTAAAACTTGCATTAAATGTCAAAGAGCGAAAATTCTAAAACATACTATTTCGGACTTAGGAACTTTCGAGAGTAGTAAGCGTTTCGAACACATTCATATAGACATCGTAGGGCCTTTGCCAACTTCACCTGAGGGATTTATGTACTGTTTAACTATCATAGATAATTTCACGCGTTGGCCAGAGGCATTTCCCATAAAAGAAATAACTGCAGAAGTAGTAGCTGAAACATTATATGAGGGGTGGATTAGTAGATACGGGTGTCCAGTTAAACTAACAAGCGATCAGGGAAAACGGTTTGAAAGTTATTTGTTCAAAGAATTAATGGCATTAATGGGAATTCAGCAAATACGTGCCACTCCATACCACCCTCAATCTAATGGAACAGTAGAACGATGGCATAGATCCTTGAAATCCACGTTAAAAGCACGTTTAGATATCAAATGCTGGGTAGACGAATTAGCAACAGCAATGTTAGGGCTACGCACAACGATACGGTCCGACACAGGCGTAACCGCAGCACAAATGTTGTACGAAAGCAACATCAGGCTACCAGGTGATTTATACGACACCAGTAGCGCGAAGTCGTACAATGATCACAGTTTTGTAAACAAGTTAAATGATGTAATTGACGGATTTAAACCATCCAGTAGGGAAAGCAAATCTCCCCACAAGATTTTTGTACACAAAGATTTATACACTAGCGTATAGGTATGTATTTATTAGGAATGACGCAGCACGGAAACCATTACAACCTCCTTACGACGGACCATATCGCGTCATCAGTTGAAACGAAAAAGTATATCGTGTACAGTTGCCGAACAGACAAACTAACGTGTCTATAGATCGATTAAAGCCAGCATACATATTAAAAGACAATGAATCGCCAGCAGAAACATTCGATAAGCAGTTAGTAGATAAAACAGAAAGTAAAACATCCACAAAAACTAATAAAAAAGTAACGTTTCAAACAAGCGAACCCAGTAGCGATGCATATACTACGAGAACTGGGCGAATAAGCAAAAGGCCAATGAAATATCGTTGAAGTAGCATTAACAAAATTAAGGTAAAATACATAAAGCATTAGCGCGAAGCATACAGTTGTACAAAGTAGTGCTTTAAGGGCCGTATACACCGCGAGCGCGAGAGAAAATTAGGTATTGAAGCGCTACTCACACAGCAATAGACGCGTGCGCCCCGCTTACGCACACATACATGTCTACATAGTGGTTCGAACGGCGGGAAGCGTGAAGACAAAATTTAAAATATAAGTGGATACTATTTTGTTCTTTTCATTGCATTTATACTTAGTAAGGAAGGATGGGAGAGGGGGTGGTTTATTGCACAGTTTTCTATGTAGGTATCAATTAGCTGTTATATTATGATTTTAAAAAACAAAGTCAAGACTAATTTCTTTCTCTTATTTATTTCTCCACTCACTTGTATCACTCGCTCAAGCATTCGTCCACTTACTCGCCTTCCAATTCGCTCACTGTTTCAAACTAAACGTAAATAGGTGCTAACTTCTGTATTACAATTATTATCAACATTTTGGATTTCGCCAAATGCAGCCCTGAAACAAATCAGATACAATTTTATACCCGTTACTGACAAAAAACATAAGTAGGTATATAGTACAATAGCTAACAATTTATAAACAACAAAAAAACCGGCCCGCAGCTACTGAAAATTTAGTGGGAACGCTCTTCGTTAGTCAAAGATACTGTTTTTGGAAAAATGTAGGTAGGTTCTCACACTCCTATCCTTTTTCGTTTTTTATTCCAATGCCGCGTGCATTTATGTGCTATTCTGGCTGGCAAAAAAGCTCTTGTATTTTGTGCTTTTGGCCGTACTCATATTTTTCTATAAAAAAATCCAATGTAAACGAAACAATAATTATTTTTATGGTTTAGGTTTACGATTACGAGCACACAACATGCATGCACCTAATAAAAAAACCTGTGCGGTCGGGAGACCCGTCAGGAACAAGATTCCTTCTCACGTATCGTATGGTTTAAAATCCATATACAAAATTCTATCAGCCGACATTAGATTTTCATTTTGACTCCACTAGCGGCTTTAGCACCCTCGAAAACTATGAAATCGTCACCTATGGCGAAAAATTTAAAACTTTTCGCAGCTGCCATTTGGATTTACATTTTGACCAAATTCACACTTTCAGAGGTTCAGAGAGTAAAGAAGAAAGTCGCATGGTGGGGGCATACAAGTATGAACGCTTTTTCGCGTGACGATTTCTACTAGTCAACTCCTACCGTAAGCCGCAGAAGTTCGTTCCAATAAACGTTAAAATCTTTAAACATGCGTTTCGAGTTCGGGGTGGCCTATGGCTATCTTCAGGCTGCATCGTCAGATCCTGGACACCGTCTAGATCTGTAGTACTTGTCAAGACAAATCTTACGAGCCTAAACAGGACGAGGTTGTGTTGTATACTTAAAGAGTTTCTATGGCCACCTTTCGACTTCATCATCAGACCCTGGACATCATCTAGATCTACAGTACTTGTAAAGACAAATCTAACGAGCCCAGACACGACAAGGTTATGTTGTATGCTTAAAGAGTTCCTATGGCTACCGGTTGGCTCCATCATCAGACCCTGGATATTATTCCAGATATATAGTACTTGTCGAGACAAATCTTACGAGCCCAAACGCGACTGGGCTATGTTGTGTAGTTAAAGAGATCCTATGGCCACCGGATGGCTTCATCATCAGACCCTGGACACCATCTAGGTCTTTTTCACCACCTAGAACAAATTATGTCACACCAATTACTTGAAAATAAGATTACAATTATGAACCGGAAAGATACCTACCTGCGAACGAAGCAAGCTTGTAATAATAAGAGACGTAAAAATAATAACAAACAAATAATAAATGACACAATATAAAAAATACGTGCAAAAAGATTCGAGCGTAAAAATCTTAAATTTTAGTACTTACCTTGTATAAATTAATTCAATTCAATTCAATTCAAATCTTTATTGCATATCTCATGTGTGTACAAGATCTTAATATTATTTATAAAGTTCACATGGGTTGTCGGGCACAACAATTGAGTAAATTATAAATAGTAGCATGCTTTATTTAATAAGTGTATAGAACGTCATAATTTACAAAACGAGATAGGGATTCGGATATCATTAAAAAACTAGTCAATTAAAAATAAATAATATTATATTTTAGGGTACCATTAAAATTCAATTAAGTAATTTGAAGTAAATACGTAACATAATAATAATACGGTTGTAAATACAAATCCATTGAAAGAAAGAAATTACATAAGAGGAATTAATATTATAATTATGTTACAGATTAAACGTAAACAATAAAATAAAGAATAAGTCAAACATAACGTACAAAAAATAAAATAAAAACAAAAGTCAAATAAAAATAATTAAATTAATGTCTAAATATGAATAAAATAATGGTGAAAGTCATCCCATTTTGATGTCGTCATTTAAAAAATCGTTCAGTGTATAATAGCATTTATCACCTAATAGTTTTCTGAGCCGGTTAATAAATATTTTGTCATTTTGCTCCAATTATTGTTCTGACTCCGGGAGTTCCGACCACTGTGCGGGGAATCTCGTGTACGCACAGGCCACTATTTGCCGCGTATTTTTTACTTGAAAAGCGACGTGCTCCCACCTTGAAGACGTGCGGTCGACTGAGCTCCGCGGTTCGAACTCTGTCATATAGCGGGTAATACGCGTCGCCATAGTAAATTGTATGGAGATTTCGGGCATCAAAATTGAGAAAGTTTGCGAATTTTTTACGCAAAACAGAAGTATTATTATGGAAAACTGAAAAATGTATTGGGTTCACTGTTTTATGTTGTTTTTATTTTTAAGTATAAATTAAATAGGTGCCGTCTTACTTAAGCCTTAAGTTATCAAAATACGGCAGTGCTTTTTACACGTTTTTAGTGATTTTCAATATTTTTTTAACAATCATCTACAAGATTTATCCCCAATCCGATTGTTTCACGGTATAGTACAACTCTTGAGCTAGCCAGATATATTTTTTCGTGGCAATTACTTTAAGTTTTCTATATAAACTTATCGAAATCCCATAACACGATTTCCTAGTGCTGACCCTTAATAATTGTCGTGAAGTAATACCTCTACTAAATTATAAAACAATGGGATCCAGTCAGACAAAAGAAAACGTCATTGTCAACGAAAACTTGTCAAACGTGGCTCAAGTAGACTCAAAATTAAATATAATAGGCATAGTCATGGTGGTGACCATAGTACTGTTGGCCATATTGCTAATTTATGCAGGGAAACGGACGTGCAGCAAGAGCATACGTAAATGGTTAAGGTTAAAGAAGGAGGTGGTGGCAAATTCAATGGTCTTAACAAGTCTTATGGTGGAAACCGTGCAACCTCCGCATACGTAAACAAATCCCAGTCATATACTAGTGATGAACTGCTCAGAAACCATCGGCCGTCGTCCATTCAAATCAAGCCGTGTCGAAATATGTGTAATGGTGTAAGTGCTTCGAAAAATGAGTGAATGTATTTTAATTGGCGTCACCATAACGAATGCTGAGGACCCTAAAGGGTGGCCATTTTTTTATAGCAGAGCATGGCGTTATGGTGACTACCCTTAACTATCCTTATCTTAGGTTTAGAGGAATATCTAGTCGGTACCAGCTGTGAAGTGGTAACCGCATCATGTATAACATAACATAGACGAGTTGACACTCGCATTACTGACATATTTTGAATTAAGTTTTTTTTATTATTGTTATGGAGTGTAATCAACAGATTATTAAAATAAGGACAGGAAAATAAGTTACAAAAAACATTAATATATCACGTGTAAACAAACACTACCGATACCATTTGTAAAAACAGCGTGATAATACAACTTAACACACTTTGCTCTCGACACAGGAGTTCGCCCAAAACCACCGCCCGCCATAGATGCGCATACGATTCTACCACTTAAGCACTCCAACGTAATACGTTTAAGTGAGTAAAATAAATAATCAACATTCCAGAACGTTTAATTTCTCTCCGTACACACACCTCGAACATTGTATGGGAACACACAAAACTTTTTCGGTTTTTGTTTGGGGCGGGGGTTTTTAAATTTTTAATTTATCTTTTATTGGTTAGACTTCAGGCGTACGATAGAAATAACCTGATCGGAGTTGTGAATCAACTCAAGGGTGATCTTCCTGACTGAAAACACTTTGAAAAAAAAAAAAAAACAGATGTTCATTCTAGCATTGATCTAATAAAAAAAAATAACCGGATGACCGAGCTTTGCTCGGTGTTTTTTTGGTTAGACGTTTTCTAAAAATGAAACTTAGCTATCTATTTATCGCTCCGAAATCGCGAAAAATATCAGCTGTTCCCTACATTTTGACAAGATATGCTTACATAAATGTAGGGAACAGCTGATATTTTTTTTCGCGATTTCAGCTTTGGTACCATAGTAAAAGTTGTTCATAATGATGAGTACAATGACCCTTTCAGATATTTCGTGTATGAATAGATACACCTTATATACATAGAATAGCACCATTCCGTTTCTTCCCATGGGTGTCGTAGAAGGCGAATAAGGGACTTACTAGAGAATGGGCAGCAGCGTTCTCTATGCATTTGACCACCATGCTGCGATCGCTAACCCGCCTGCCAAGCTTGGCGATTATGGCAAATCCCACCTTTTGAGGAGGCTTATGTCCACACCACAAGTGCCTGTAGGTTGCTGTTTTCTTCTTTTAACATCTTTGATCAGGTATGTAATTTTAACAGTCAACAGTTGCGAAAGTGGGCATATTAATCAATCATAGGTAAATAAAGTCGTTTGTTTACATAAATTATATGGATAGTGACAGCTATGAGCACATTATTATACCTCAAGTGCTATGAGCTAGGTGTCAAATTCTTTGACCAATGGCGGCAGCGACATCGGAAGTAAGTGGCAGTTTTTATCCTTATTCGAACTACCAACCCATGTCGCTCAAAGTACACAATGGTAATTGGTCGATTTTATGGTCGATAGCAATGAATCTATCTCGGTACAAAAGATATAGTAACAGTTGTTTAGGTACTTAACATTTTCTTTATAGTTTACAAAATAAAATCGTTAACAGAAAATTATTAAGTATATTAACAGGAAAAATTGTTAAGAACATGCAAACTCACGTCATGTAACTTGATGTGATATAAATAGATCGCTTTCGCAAGACCACCGGCCGAAGCTGCTTTCCTCATTGGCTGGAAATATTTCATTTGTATATTAGTTCATTTTACTATCAATATTATATTTTGTTGTTACAGTATTTTTACATGAAAAGGCGACGCGCGGTTTACTTGTGGTAACCAAGTGTATAAACACACACTATGAATGTGTACGTAAAGACAATTAGCTTCAGCAAACAACACACACATACACAATTCCGACTTCGCAAAGGAAAACATCTAAAATATATTATTGAGATAGCTTAGGCAAAAAACAGTCGCATAATGTTAGATTTAGTTCAAAAACAACAAAATAATTTTATAAATTTAATTCAGAGTTTTCAGTTTTTTTTATCTGTTTTTTAACACCATGAATTAGCAGCAGTATAAAGTGTCAACTGTCAACGTCAAAATCACGCTTTGTACTATTATTATTTTTCAACGTAATTTTCATTGAATAATAATAATAATGTTTTGTCAGATAATTTTGTTCAAGGGTGGGCGTAGCTCATGTAAAGGTTGTTTTTTCCCGAAAGCAACCTTATGTTGTACCTGGCAGGCAACGAAATGTCTTTATCACTTTTGAACTAAAAACTATCAGAGAGATCTAGAACAACCATAAGGATAGGCTTTTGTTTGGGAAGAAATCACTCTTGAATTACAGGCGCGGGATTGTTAACACATAAGCGTGGAATAAACGGAATAATTTATAATTACACAGATACGAGTGTTTTATTATTAGACCCCGGCACCATGGGACCTCAGGGTTCCTACAGTACCGAGTGCTTCTGCGCGTATACACACATTCACAGCTTGTTTGTACTCCTGGCAACCACAAGAAAAGCGCGCGTCGCTTCTTGAGATAAAAATAATCTAATACACTGCTATTGTCGGATAAAAAAGCCAGAACAATTTATAATAATGCTACCAACAAATACTTGCATATCTTTACTTGTGTAGAAACTTGATGTTAAAAAATGTAGCCTAATATTTTAGGGATATTAGCAGTGGTAGCGCAGTGGTAACGGCCACGACTTACAAGATGTAGGTCGTAGGTTCGAACCCAGACGGCGCTTTACTTTGTGTTAATTATTTCATCACCACTCTCAAAACGATGAAGGAAAACATCGTGAGGAAATCGGCATGTTATAGAATCAAAAATTCGATCAGATGTGACATCTACCAACCCGCACTGGGCCGCGTGGTGGATTACGGCCCGCTCCCTCTCACAGAGAGGAGGCCTGTGTCCCAGCAGGGAGAAAGTTATTGGTTGATTATGCTATCATATAACATAAGGATAGTGATTACCTGTACACTAATAAAATGTTCCTCTAGCAGTTTGTACGTCAGCTGCTTACATTCCTTGTTCACTAACATCGCGTTCTTTTGTATGTCATCCTCTTCTATGTACTTTCTAGCACGAACTAACCTGTAATAGTTGAGTTTTTACATTGTACTTGTTATGTATCTATACTAATTATTAAACTGAAGGTTTTTTAATGCGCTGATTTCTGTATCAGTTGGATTTGAAAAAATATTTTTACATTTGATAGGCCAATTTTTGAGGAAACATCCATCGGTATCTTACTATACTTCAACTATATCCGGACAACCCTGGTGACTTATCTCTTTTGGTGACTGTACATAGTTAAGTATCCGTCACCTAAATATCCTGGCGGCCTTGGAGCCCAGTCGCTCAGTGACGACGTGCTCCAGCGCGCACAGCACGAGCTGGCGCGCGGCGTGGCGCGCGCGCACGCAATACTGGCCGCTGCCCGCGTCGCCCACGCGACGGACAAAGCCTCCGCCGTTCTCCTCTAAGTACAGACAAAATTAGATTATGTTAAGTTTAAAATTACTGTATGGAAGGCCCACAAGGTGGACCGATAATCTAGTGAAGGCCGTAGGAATCCGCTGGTTGCGAGAAGAACAACACTGGTCGAAGTGGCGCTGCTTAGGGAAAGCATAAGTCCAGCAGTGGATGTCTTTCGGCTGAAATGATAATGTCTCAAATCTTTCGGAATAAAATCTCTAAATGACTGTGAAAACCACATCAAAATTCGTAGCATAGTTTAGAAGAGCTACTCGGTCGCACGACACGAAAAGCGACTTTCATTATTTTATCATATTTATAGATGTAAAACATCTATAGACGCACCTCGGTGGTAAAATCATCTGCCAATGAATTTAAGATTTTTATTTAAAAGTTTCCTCCTCAATCAATTTTTACCATAATTAACCTTTAATGTTCCCACTGCCGGGACACAGGCCTACTCTCTGCGAGAGAGACCGGTCCATAATCCACCATGCGGGCCCGGTGCGGGTTTGAAGATGTATATAGCTTCGAATTTTTGGTTCTAAGACCGGTTTCCTCACGATATTTTCTTTCACAATTTTTCACTACTGTGATGAAATTAAATAGTACAAGTAAAGTGCCTGCCTAGAAGGAACAAACTCACGACCTACAACCGTTAAGCCGGGTACGATACCACTGGGCCAGCACTGCAACCTTTAGAGTATGTTAAATACCAACTTTTACAGATGACTTCCACATACCTAGCACCTTCAGATACTGGTCGACGAACTGATGCAGCATTGGCCTGTCGGTGGCAGCGCTTCGACATCGGTCTCTCAGTTCTATCGCGCACAGGGGACTTGACTCAGCCGCCCACGCTGCTGAGGTTAGGTACATTTTCTCTAGGAGGAAGCGCATTAGTTCTCCAGCTGGAAGATTAAAAAATAATGTTACCTAGTTATACGAATCAGGCGGTCTTCTATAGCCTCTAAAGGTTAATAATAGACAGAAAAGTGAAGTGTCAAGCGATTTTGGATCTCAACTACTATGTTAATAACTATTATATTGGTGAAAATTAATAAAATATGGCTTGGAACCTTTGATTATCGAGTTGCCTTTAGTCGTCTTCTGCAACATCTACAGGGAGAGACAAAAGTGACAATAAAGCAAAGTTACTCACCATTTTCATCGATTCGTCGTGTGATAGCTTTAATCATGATTTCATCTCTAAAGTCCAAGTGGAACCGATCGTAATTCACCCGCCAGTAGACATCTGCCAAAAAGACCACATTTAAACTCATGGAGCGAGTGTAAGTATTTATTTCTATGAGTGCTTACACTCACAGAAATAAATAGTATAAATGTAGTATGGCAGTAGTAAGTATGTATAGATAAAATGACTTTGATTAGTTATTATAATATGTAATTAGGATTGCCTCGTTGGTCTAATAGTCGCAAACGGCACTGCTGAGTATGAGGTCCTCGGTACGATTTCCGGGTCGGGCAAAGTGTAATTGGGTTTTTCTGTTCTCAATAGTAGTCCGGGGTCTGAATTACTACCCAGATAATGCCAATAGGCTCGCCCCATATTACATGGGACTTAAACATAACTGGCGAAATACAGGCGTGATGTTATGTTATGTATAATATTATTTTATAATAACTATTTGAAAATCAATATTAAGCATAGAGCCATCAATCAATGTATAATATAATAAATAGGTTATTCGTTTTATCAACTTTTGTAATTACGCAATTTTTCACATTGCTATTTGATTGATAGATACATACGTACATCTTTAACATTTTTACTTGGATTTAAAAAATATACTAACTATCATTAATATCACTAATACTGCCAGAATTCATAGCTTGCACCAGTGCCAACGTGCCAGTTCTGGACACCAGCATATCTGGCACGATGGTAGCCACGGGCACCAGTGTAGGTATCTCATTGCCCTCCTTGATTTCAGCCACAGGAGCCTGTTGAATGTAGCCGGCCGTCACCAGGCTTATGAACATGTCCTTTAAGGTCACAATTGTTATGTTTTTCTCCTGGAAATGCAAAAGAAATGTACTAGGAAGTGATACCAATGCTACAATAGGGTATTACACCCATTTTTGAAGTGTCTTCATTAGATTGCGAAATGCTAATAAACCACTATAAACAACAAAACTTTTTTATTTAATCGATTAGTGCCATAAAATGCACTTAAATTTTCATATTTCGCGCGTAATTCGACGAAAACGCTGGACACAGTGGACGCCATATTGGTCTATAGGTATGCCGTCAGTTTGCTGTGTTAACACATGCGCTGATATTTTGTATGATAATTGTTTATAATTAAAAAAATGAGTTTTTATTCTACTTATCGTTGGTTTACTGTTCTTGAATGTAAGACATTAATTCAATAAAAATTACTTTGGTTACGAAAATAATAAAACTACAAAGTTGTTCAGTTGATTAGTTTATTCAGCGGTATGACGTAATAACATGGCGGCTACTATTTCATGGTGTTCAAAAACAGATTAAAAAAAACTGAAATCATATAATTGAATTTTAAAATGTATTTTGATATTTCATAAAACTAACATTTTCCGACTGCTTTTTGCCTAAGCTATCTCAATAATATATTTTTTGGTTTTTTCTCATACAGGGTAAGTTTTTATTCAGTGCGCAAATTGTAACTATCAATTCAGCATATCATTTTAGACCTCGCAGCACAGACATTTTTCAGCGGTAATACAAAAAAAATCAGCTGTTCCATACATTTTGACCGCGTAGGTATTGCACTTTTATATGAAACAGCTGATTTTTTTTTTTAAACTGACTTAAAATTTCTGCGCTGGGGGTCTAGAATGATATGCTGAATTCATGGTTACAGTTTGCGCACTGGATAATAACTTACCCTGTATAGAGTAAAATACCCCTATTATCTATCTGCTGCAACAAAAGATATTTTTTACTTGCTAACTAACTTCATCTTTCTGAATGACTACGACCCTGTAGGCGCTTGAGACTTTCTTCTTTAAAATCAGAATTAGGAGGGGGGTCATGTCTTACGTCTATATAATACTAGGACATGTTTAAATATATTCGTGACAATAGCTGTTTCATATTAACGATACAGTAAATAAAAAATAAATGCGGGCCTAAATGCTCGCGCAAAAATAATTGGGGGTTCTAAAGGCTCGTTCAAAAATAATTGGGGAGTTCTAAAGGCTCGCGCAAAAATAATTGGGGATTCTAAAGGCTCGCTCAAAAATAATTGGGGTGTTCTAAAGGTTCGCGCAAAAAATGTTCTCATCGTGGGCGGTGGGAAAAATAAGGTTGAGAACCTATGCAACTTATGAACATAAGCATGTTGGCCTTACACATGTTTTTTTTTTAGTTACTGAATTAGTTTTAGTATAGCTGACTAATAAATTCCAGGTTTTCCATTTATCATTACTGCTCTAACTTTCGCAGACATTCCAACTTACCTTATCATCCTTATACTTCATGGCAATGGTGAACAGCAGTACAGTGGCAGTGCAGGTGGCTTGCTGCAATAACTCTTCCACCAACAGCTCTGCCTCGCTGCCATACTTACTCTTTATCTGCAGGAGATACCTGAAATATGTATGTGTTTATTATAAGCCAGAAACAAGAAATATTTTTGAGTGTGTTACGTGACCTAGAAAAGTGTAACACCGAATAACATGTCCCCGTAAGTTTACTAACACGAATAACTTAACAACGAATGCACGCTACCACATAAAACTTAACGCCGTAGCCATGTGATCTCGAATAACCGAATCTCCAAAAGTAATCGTATATACAACCTAAATGCAAACGGATACCAATAACCTTTCACCTTAAATTAGTTATTTTGTATCAATTTAAAACGTTTGATGCTTCTGTAATGTTTCTACTTATTTTATTTTTAGGCGGCGCTTTATAAAGGATTCCTAAACTTAAATTCGCTGCCTGATCTGGGGTTGTTTTTAAATGTGTTTAATCTCAAATAATGTCTCACAGCATTATGTACAAAAAATGCTAAAAAATTAGGTAAAAATTGTAAAAAAGAAATATTTTTTATGGTACCTGTATCCTTGAATAGGACATCTAATGGGTGAAATTTGGGTGTACTATATATCTCTGCCTTTCCGACTCGTGGTCACACCACATAATCACACCAGTATCACAAACACGATTATTTTTTCTTGTTTATCATACCACTGATTTTTCCACACCATGTATGCGATAATTGCTAGTGCAGTACCTACATATTCTAACAAAGTCGATCTGCTGATCTGCGTTTGCCGACTGTCGTTCTTTGCCGACTATTTAGATTTTTCTACTTTTAGTAATATTTCTACCGCTTTTTCATAATAAGGTACAAAGTGTTTTCATTTCTTAGTAAAAACAAAATAAAATTTATACAAACAAGAAAAGGATGAAACAAGAAAGTACCTTCCCGTGGTTGCATCCCGCTGTACTAACATACAAAACATGAAGTAGCTAGTACTTCTGTGGGGCCAATGACAAAAATCAACAAGGAAAATATAGGACTACGAGTCGGCATGGCATCTCTGCAGGTGGTGGCCTAGTGCTAATGGCTGCGACTTACGAGTTTTAGGTGGTAGGTAAGAACTCAGGCAGGTACATTACTTTGTGTAAATTATTTCATCACTTCAGTTCTCATAAACCGAAACTGGTAAATACCAGTACCAGCACATGTATTCGAATTTTTGGTTTTATGAACTCATAGAACCAAAAATTCGAATACATGTGGCATCTACGCACCCACACTGGGCTCGCATGGTGGATTACAGCCCACTCCCTCTCACAGAGAGGAGCCCTGTTTCCCAGCAGTGGGAACATTATAGGCTGAATATGATACATCTCTACCTATCCCTTGGTGAATACATGCGTATCATGTAATTCAATTTTGTATAGTTACCTAGGATATCTGATGAGCAGTAGCACATTATCAGGAACCAACTTATAATCAGCTATCACTTCATTGGCTGATGGTTCAAATGCGGCCAGGTCAAACTTGAGAAGTGTGCGCAGGCTTTCTATCACCTGAAATTAATTCTTTTCATTTCAAGTAGATAGCTAGACAGTTGGACGGAGTAAGATAGATAAAAATAAAAAGCACTTGGTGACATTTCTGTTGTTATAGTACAGCTGAACAGATTCAACTTGGTATCTGCTTATAATTATGATACTCTGTCTACTTATTTTCAGTTCTTCTAGCAAGTAAATAAGAAAAATAAACCAGCTTGTAGCTTTTACTCGTAGACTGTATCATACTAAATAACATAACCTATTTTTATACTAAGGTCAGTTTGACGCTAAATACCTGTGTTCGTGTAAGGCTGGTCGTCTTCACTATCATGCCGATAGGCTTACTACCAAAAGTAAATAAGTCATCGCCTACTTTCTGCACGATTTCACCAAAATATCGGTGCAAAATTGCAGACACTACACGTCCCAGCTGATGTGACATTTTCTGCTAAAATGAGGCACTGATGGATATAAAATTATTTAAATACCGCTTATCGTAACATTCAAATTTAGATATTAATTTTAAAACATGTTTTTAGCTTTTAAAACTTTAAAATTTAGATAAAGAAAATGTAGGAAGGTGACGTTGTTTTTACAAAACTTCTGTGTTACCAACTCTCAAAAAAAATTCTCCCTAATGATAAAGTAAAAAACCCCAAAAATTGCCACATTTATTTGAAAATTCCCCAAATGGAACTAAACTAAACAAGTAAACAATAACCAACTAAAGGTGTGTTACTATTTACGGAACCGACTCACTGATCCGGATCATTAAAGTGATTCAAAAGATTGGTTCAGTAACAAGCAACGTTTCAAACGCATCATTTGGATCTGAATCATTAGGTACTTTGACGCTTTGACACGTCGCTCTTGAGGCGACGGAGCAGTGAGCGAGCGAGAGTGGGAGACTGGAGACACACAGAGTTAATTAACTACTGACATACTATATTGTAGTCTGTGCTACTGACTCGCGAGTCGCGAGTGAGCGGGCGACACAATTACAATCTATACAAGTCAGAAAGAGGTCCCAAATGAGATGTGTCTCACTCATACAGTCATACTCTCATAGATTTTCTTTGTCGATAGCCAAAACCATGCACGTTAAAATAATCAGACTTCAGACTTCATGTCAAATTTTTAGCGCTCCGTTCCGTTCCAGGACAGTTGATTGTTTTTCTACTTTGCACTTGGAAATATCAAAATAGTTTAAAATTACAGTTTCGATTATTTCAGTTTTATCTATTTCTTCTTTAATGTTTCATTTAGTCCCCAAAAATGACTAAATATTGTAGTAGGTAAGTCTAAAGTCTCTAGAGTCATATCACTCTTTGCAAACGAGTTTTGGCAAGTCAGTCAATTAATTGCAGCTAGTGATGAACATTGAAAGAAAACATCGGTTTTTTTTTTCACTGTAATGCACCGGATAATGGCATCGATGTTATATCGATTTAACAAAAAATACATCGATGTTTTCCATATATCGATTGTATGTGGTTTAGGTGTAAACAAACAGGCATTTAATATAATAATAATAATAATAATTTAGTGAATTATAGGAAAATAATAATAATTTTAAAATGAATTCTGAATCAACCTGAGCAACTTATTCACTTACAAATTGTAAACAAAAATGCATTTGTTTTCTATGAAGCGAGAGATCGGGTCGGTCGGTAGGCCATTTGCATTTGTTTTTTTATGGCTTGGCTGGCATAAGATGGGAGATGTAGCCACCACTTTAACTTTAATTGGATGAAAGACCGTGCGTGTGCCAATGAATAAAGCTTGTAGACTTTATTAAAGAGACAAAAAATATTTAAAAATAAATCTATGAAATAAAATGTATTTTTAGTAGGTTTGCTACGGTAACTTTGATTCGGGGGATGACTTTTATGAAAACTTCCATTTCATATAAAATCACTAATTGCTTATAACGAAACGCAACATGATAGTTTTTTTCTAGGCTAGTAACACTGAAGAACTGGTAAATCCTTTCCTGAGGATATCCAGCGTACCACTACACTAACAATTTAATTTTTTTAAAGTATTTATTTTTCCTGTTGGCAATTGTTTTTTATATTGTATTGCCATTTTAATTGGGGTTACTTTGTAATTACGCAATAAAATAGGGGGTATCAAAGTAACCCTACATCCTACGTGTAACTTTGATCATTCAGTTTTTATTTATTTTCTCAAAATAAAGCAATATTTTTTACGTATTATTACAGGAATCGAGAGTTATAAAAAAAAACAATTACTGAACATTTTTGTATTTTTTTATAACCACAAATTTAAGAGATCTGAACCTTCAAAGTTCAATATTGACTAAAGTAACCCCGGTTTACGGTACTTCGATGCATCGAATAAAAAACATCGATGTATAATCGATGTTGAAGAGTTAACAATGATTGGTTGGGGGGCTTTGGTTTGATTCGATGCATCGATACTATAAATCAAAAGGTAAGACATCGATGTATATTGTCCACCCCTAATTGCAGCGAATCAGGAAAGTTTCCCTTTTGAGTTTCATTCCCTAGGTCAGTAATGTTTTTTAAATATACCTACTCAAAATGAATATAGAAAGTGCTGCTGTAAATATTCTTAAACGCGGTGTGGAATTAGACACGAAGAAAAGGTACACAGAAGCTCTAGTATGTTATCAAGAAGGCCTACAGATATTAGTAGACAAAATAAAAGGTAAGCAACAATAACATCATTGTTTACTTTGTTTAAAAATTGTTAGACTACAAAGATATTCTTTCCACAGGGGAAAGTGATGATTCTAACAAAGCGTATCTTAGAAAAAAAATTGAGGAGTACATGAAAAGAGCAGAGACAATTAAAAAGTTAGTTTTACAACAAAAGGAGGCTGGTCAATTCCATGAACAGGTGCATATAGAGAATAATTCCACGGGACACAGTTATAAAGCCCTATTTGGAAGGTTTTTAGATGAAGAAGTACAATATGTTTCTGTTGAAGACCCCTATATTAGAAGTTTTCACCAGGTGAGTGAAAACTTTATAGTTAAAATGTATTTTTAGAACTTTGTTTTGCCATTTAGAAGCCAAAACTGTATTCTTTATATGAATCCCTCCTTACATTTTTTGTGATATGTTTTAGAATATTAAAAAGTTCTTGATATTTTGTTTTAATGTGGACAATTAGGCATTACCTACCAGACAATGTACTATGTTTTGTAACAACCTCTCACAATGCTTTCTTAATTATTCTTCTTCATGTGGCACAACCGTATGTCAGATCTTGTTGGCCCAAAACTTTGCCACTTCCATGGCGTCATCGGTGGCAGTACAGAGGTCTTTGAGCTTTGAGTGCATGTTTTGGGTCACAGAGGGCATAGGACACTTAGGCATAGGAGAATAGAATTCTTTATTAGTTAATTAGTTATTTAAGAACCCAAGTAATATTTCTGATACTTTATTTTTCAGTGCCAGAATTTCCTTAGGCTGTGTGAACTCTTAGTCCGCTCATGTACAAATCTCCAACTGATCGAGTTGATCACATCTAAGGATGGCAAAACAGAAGGAGACCAACGAGGGTGGTTCACAAACTTGAGTAATGACTTGTCTAAATATAGGATCCAACTGATCGTGAAATTCTCTGAGACTTTACATGATAGGCAGATTACGTAAGTATCTAATGATCCAAGTACCTATCTAGAGTTACACAACTCTTACACAAAACAAAACATGACAGTGGGAACTTTAAGAAAAAGTAGTACCTATGCACAATTATGTTTCCCACTTTACTTGCGTTTCAGAAGATAAATAAAATAAAATGTGTGTACACTGATGAAAACGCAAGTAATTTGGGAAACATAATTATGCATAGGTACTACTTTTGTTAAAGTCACCACTGTCATGTTTTGTTTAAGCTGCCATTACCTTGTTTTTTGATAATATACTGAAACATTTGTTAAAGTAACTTTTGTGCAAACAACACCCTAACTACGTAACACACTATCAATCAGAATCTGAATCATTTTGAAGGATTTTGCTAATCCATTGCTTTATACAGGGTGTTTGGCAGAATGTTACATACGGAAATGGTGGATAGGTGGGGACTCATAACTTTTTTTCTAGCTAACATCTGAATAAAGCACTAATTTTATAAGAATCTGTCTAAAAATTACACTTTAAAGTTAAGAAAGTGGTGAAACAAGAAGAAAATATTTTTTTTTTAATATCCAGGGGGCCAGGGCCACATAAATTAGGGCTGAGTAAGTAGCAGATGACCCCACCTATCCACCATTTTCGTATGTTCAACGTTCTGCCAAGCACCCTGTATGTATGAATATTTGTCTGCTCAAAAATGTAAATAATAAAATGTGTAATTCTAACTTTACACATATGTGTAAACTGTTACTTTTGGAGCTTACACAAGTATGTATTTATTTACACTCTATAACATAATTCTCTGTTGGCTATTTCAGGTTAAGTTCGGGCTGGATAATCAAAATCGGCAGAGGTCTAGACTTCTTCAAGCCCCCAGAGAACAAATTCTGTCTAGGTATCTATGACTTGGATCTAAGGAGTTGCCATGAGACTACTGTAGATATTGTACACTCTAAAAATATCAAACAATCTTACGGATGATATTTATATTTTTTCTTTGTTTACACTTGCGTTATAAGAGAGGAAGAATAATTAATTAATTAAAAATGTTTTTGTAATTATTAAATGTTTTACTCTTTCAATTTAGAATTATTATTGGATATTTTTTTCTTTTGTGAATGACTGATGATGACTAATGTGATTGTGCACCCACAAAGTGAGTCACTGTAGTTTCTACAGTAAGTACAGCGTTTCCGATAAGTGATGTCTAAATGACGAATAAAAATAATACACAGTGGTGCCGATTCTCTTGTCACAAAATTCTGTAAACTAAACTAAAAATCACCAAAATGTTGTTTATTCCTGTCAAACGACGATTTCCCATTCTGAAATTGACTAAAGTCATACCGCGTAGCTATATTTTAGTTTGACTGAGAGATTGCACAGTGTTTTAATTTAGTGAAAATGGTAATTTTGCTATTCTGTTGTTGTCAAATTCATTATTATAATCGACATATAATTTTGATTGTCTACCTAAATCTGACTATTTCAAATCGCGATTAAAAAGGTGTGGAATAAAATGAGTTGTCAAGTACTAAAATTCTCACCAACACGACTTCGGGCGGAAATACCTCTATCTATTTTTCTCTCTAATATCTATTTTTCTTTTCTTTTGCTTATGTCTCGAAAATAGTGTGTCCTATCGTAAAAATAATGAAAATTTCGACCCCCTTTAAAAGACATAGACCTCTACAACTCAAGTAGGTAATAATTTTTCATATTTTCCATACAAAAAAGTAAAAAAATCTATTTAAAACACGTCGAGACTCCCCCCTCCACGTCTCCGGCTCTAAAAAAATCACGGGGTAGGCAAACAAGTACCACGTTGCGAAGCCAAAAAATACCATGTGGAGTCGTAATTGTCAAATTCGATTTTAGTTGTGTCAAATGATTTTTAAATTTAGAGATCTTTTTTGCAGACTATCTTTATGATTCTCATAGCCAAAAGTAAGGAATTTTAGTGATAGTTTAGTAGTAGTAACTAAACTATAGTTCGGTGTACAAGAGAATCGACACCACTCTATGCATAAAATGTAGTTACTAATAGTTTGGGGTATTTCGACAATGGTCTGTGTTTCGGTAATTTTATTTCCTTATCCAAAATAACAACCTTTATAGCTTTTAATTTAGTTACCAAATTGCAAAGTAAAACTATAATAATATTAAAATAATGTTCTTTATTGTTCTCTTAAGTTCACAAACAGTACAAACACAAGGTAACACTTAATAGAGACTGGTGTCCGATGTAGGGCCAAAGGTAACTAATAATCTATTTAAATAATCATGCCATTTATTACTTCTGTAGTTGTTGTCTAAGACAATACCGGTAGTAAACGATAACGCCAATCGAAAAATAGAAGCTCGAATTGGTATAGCATCTTCTCTCTGTGACTTAAGCCTACCTGGGCAAGTCAAGTACCAATTCATTGACAGGACATCCACAAGTTGATTAACGATGTGTTTCTATTAGCGCCATTAGTAAACTGGGACTTCCCACAGTCATCCGTAATTTTATTATCGAGAATTTTGTTCCATAGACTATATTATAACATCTCAATAAAGCCCTCCCTAAATAGCTCCCTTCGGACTGCGCCTGAGTCTAGATGGTAGGTACGTACTAGGTATCCTGTTATGAACAACACACTTCTCCTCCAGACAAATAAAACAAAAAATGAAATCGATAATATACTTTATTATAAACAGAAAACAGGCGGGCGCCGCATATCGCCATTTCTTTACAAACTTTACGAATACATGTTAAGTAGATAGGTATAGTATAGCACTAAAGTTTACACTAAGGTGGTATCAATGCTAATATTAAATTGAGTGTTGTCATGAGTCATGAGTGATGTGTAGTATTTAAAATACAAAAGAAATCCTTCGTAATATAAGACAATACAGATGTAGGCCCAGACTTTAAAAAATATATTTTATTTTTATGTAGTTAGGGGGCATTTTATTTCTAAAGCTATAGGGGTTCTAAGCCATAATCCTCACTAGGGCACCATTCGAATCGCCAGTATCAGCATCAGCCAGAAAAAATGTGCCATAATCTAGACGAGGCCTTTAATAAAAAAAAATCTAGGATTTGTTAGGATTCTGATGTTTAGAAAAAGAATGGCGTTAAAAACAACTATAAAGCTAAGTGTACACGATTAAATACATATACAATGATTAAAGACTAGTAAAAGTAATTTCATGATAGTATGGCCTCGGGACTAAACTATTCAAGATAAATAATAAAACAATTAAGTAAGTAGATATTACGCTATTTACAAAGCTAATAATGTACTTATTGTAGCGTTAAAATGTTATATACAGCTACACTTTTATACCAAGTGGAATGTATGGCAATTTCGTATATATAAAACCATATATTTTATTTAAATTTTGCCAAATAAATGAAATCCTTGTTGGATGTGGTCTAATAATTAAGGTATTTTAAATTAATTTAGTTTATTTAATTTATTTCTTCCGTAGTCGATTATCTTAATCGATTATAGAGCTCAGTAAATCCGATAAATTATAAGAATTTACGCTACCTAATAAAGTAGTCATAGTTAACTCACACTAAAATAATTTTCTACAATTCAGTCTCAGGAGAACTATATTCGAGTTAGGTTAATTTACATTGAACCAAAAAATAAAACTCTAGAATATTTTAGCCACAAGAATCGGAATTATTACTAAGTATGCATAATTATAAATAAAGTATTAAACAGTTACATTTACATTTTAGTTGGTCGAATATTAGAGGTCGCTTGCTCGATTTATCAATCGATAAAATAGAAAATCCGAAAAATTACTCGATTTTTCCGAAAAAATCATCCAGCGAAACCGATTTTATTATCAAATAAAAATCGATTACACAACAATTGAATACAACTAGACATAACTTTCCTTCTTTGCCGAGAACAGCATAAGCGATTCCATGAGATGAGGTCTGATCATGTCATTCACATCTTGTTCATCATCGAAAGCGTCCGGGAAGTGTTTGTGAATGATCCTCAAAGCCTTCAGGCAGTGTATCAGGGTCTGGTCGGGGTTGGTGTCGAGGGGAGGGCGCGTTCGCTGCAGCCTTACCAACTTGGTAAGGAGGGGAACGCCCTCTAGTTGCACGATCTGGTGGGAGACGTCGGGCAGTACTGAAAGCCTGCGGATAAATTGAGATGGTTAGTAAATTTAAAGTGGCCCTTGCCGTTAATCGGAGTAATGAATGGCGGAGAACTGTGTCAGAATTACTTTTGGTGGGCCACTTCTTGAAGGTGCTCGTAATGAGGGTGATGACTCAAAAACTGATTCCTTCTTATCTTACTGTAAAAGATCAAGTAGGTATGCAGCAATGTAGCATATTGCCTCGGCTTCTTAAGAAAGTAACTTTTGGAAAGGTCCATAAGAATCAATTCTATTCTTTTTTCCTGTAAATGTTTACACTCAAAAGCGTTTTTATGTGACTAATTGAAATAAATTATTTCAATTTGAAACTAGTATCGACACTTACCTAGCAATAGCTTCAGCGGCATGGCAGTGCAGCCTGGCCTGCGCGCGCAACTCGGCAGTACGCGCGCAGCTGCCGGGCGTGGTGCGTGCGAAGCACACTAGCGCCACGCTGGAAGACGTGATGGAAGATAGAAGCAGCATGCAGCGTGGGATGCGCGACAGTGAGGCTAGGAGAGAGGCTGTTTGTTCCTGGAAAGAAAAGTTTAGTTACTCCTTGATGTAGAAGGTTACGAATAATAATATTTCTTCGTGTCTTTTTTTCTACTCTATTTTCGTTGTCACCTTTTGCGACAAACACGGGAGTATCACGAATGGAAAAAAAAACTCAAGCGGTGTTTTTAAAAACACACTAGGTAGGGCATTTTGTAAGGTTTTGCAAAGTGGAATATCAATTCCCTCGTCTGTGATGGCGATTCATTAAATTATTTTACAAATGCTTCGACATCGTTTGTTTCTACGACTGTTTTTACGACTGTGTTCTCGTCAAGTTAATTGGACAACCAACCCATTCGTATAGTACTTACTAATTCCATGCCGTTCACTATATTCGACGGAAATGAACGGTTATAAGACGAACGCGGGAACCTGGGAGCCGAAAGCAGGCAGTTATGCCAATTGCCGATACCAATGATGTCAACTTTTCATTGACGGCTAGTACTTCAAAGTTCTACTTACTTGTAAGAACACGGAGATATTCGGTCCCCGTCGTTTGACTGCCTCCAGCAGCCTCTCGACTGTCCGATGCTTGGTGATGACGTCGACGATATCAGAGCCGGTCGTAACGTCATCTTCTTTCTTCTCTAGCTCCAACTCTCGCACTAAGTTGACGAGACATGCGGTGCACAGGAGGAGGAGTTGGCAGCAGTCGGTGCGGGAGAAAATTCCTGGCGAATAGACGTATTTGTTATATTTTTAAGGTTCCGTACCTCAAAAGGTAAAAAAGAAACCCTTATAAGATCACTCTGTTGTCTGTCTGTCCGTGTGTCACCACCGATTGTTTTTGTAAGAACTGCTTTTTGACGCTGACGTGTCCTAATTATTGAGCTAGTAGTCACAAGATAAACCTAATTATTGGTTGTGGTCCTATTACCATGTCATGCATACTTTTAACAATCATACAGCCTAACCCTTTGTAAAATATGGGCATAAGTTAAGTCATAACATAAAAAAAGTTGTTGGTTTACCACTACCAATACCTTTTTTATTTCATGACCTAACTTAACTACTTATAAAGTTACCTCTAATAATCAGACAAAGTTTTTGTTGTTACATTTTTTGTTCAGTATGGGTTTTACATGGTTATTGAAACAGGTAATTGAAGTAGAAATTGGTTTCTTTTTAGAGTCAGTTCTTAGTGGATTCTAAACGTTTTTTTTTCTCTAAATTGGCATATTTTTCTGAAGTTCGTAAAAGCCAAAGAGCCAAAAGATGACTAGAAAACATACAGTGTCTTTTTTCTATCAATAGATGTCACTACACACTCGAACGAAATGTATTATTGCATCGTTTTTTTCAAAACTAGGTCGCGCTGGGCGTCCTTTTTTCTAACATTCATTTTTGCTCTTAAACTTACCGGTAATATTATCGACAATGGTGTTGAGATACAGATGCAGCTGTGTCAGGTCGTAGTGTCCCCTCAGCCACGGCGCCGTGATTTGAGTGAGCACAGTGATCGCTTCTCGCATCTGTGGCTCTGGGTTCGACCGGTCTGATAGGATGTCTGATATTATCTCGATGCCACCTCCCTGGAGAGAAGAAAAGAAAAAAAAAGTGGTGATTAACTGAGTTATGTAGGATATGTAGGTAAATAATGAGTCTTTTCACATTTCAGAGATTTTGTGACAGAATTTGGGTCTTTTCGATGTAATCTACGAAATGAGAGCGGATTACAAAGATTGGTTTGTATCAGGATCTGCAATCTGCAAGATCCTAAAAGAGGAAATGCAAATACTACTCCCATTTCAAAGATTTTAGTAGAACCTGCGAGTATCTACTAAATTATTTAGTGACTGCAATTGGGCATATTTCATTTTCAATATCCAACATTAGATACGAATGTCAGTAATGATCTCAGAAGCTGATAGCGTAAGAATGTTTTTATCAAGATCGTTATATGTAGATAAAACGTCATAAGATTACCTACTACCAGAACAATAACTTTATTAAAAAAAGAACTTGGAATCCTTACCTCTTCAAACTGTTTCACCGCGTCCCCGTTGACGCAGACAGTCGCAAGCGCACGCAGTGACAGCGCCTTTATAGAGCTCTTATTCGACTCAATAATCGCTGTCAACAACGCCCTGGGGACAGCACAGTCCACAAACGGCAACTCAGTGATATTCTTCATGATCTTGATACATTTCTCGTGTAAGGAACTCTCGGTGGCGTCACTTAACATGGCTAAATGGCCTATGGACGTCAAAGTGCTTTTGAGGATCATGTCCGATGGTGGTTCCTCGATTATTGAAACTAAAGTCTGTGGGAGAGGAAATTGGCTTGATATGAAATATAAAATGGCATTGTTAATTTCCAATGTTTTAAAGATGCTGTGAAAAACTGGTAATTCGAGTCAGTACCTGAATGATGTACCTAATTGCAAAAGAATCGATTCTCGCGAGACAAGATTATCGTTTGAAAGCTGGAACTCAGTAGCTTAAACAGAGCGACTGTTATTGCAGAGCCACAATCAAACATACAGATACCTAATACAGGCATGGACATCGAAGTGCAAACTGAAACCATGAATTCAACACATGTTTGGATACAGCATTAACTTTTTGCCAGATACTTAAAAAAAATTGAACGGCAAAACTTATTTAAATTACCGACGACGTTATAATAATAACGCTACCGCAAATGTAGGTTCAGAATAATGTAGATACTTGAATCCAAAGTATTGCACTAACATATTGCGTATGTAGTGGAACCACCCTGTTTATGGGGAATTCAGAATATTCTTCGGATTGGTGATTTCGGATTGTGATTAATCTTGCATGGAACCATGTATATACCATGGTCTATAAATATCCAAAGTCAGTAATGACTTTGGATGTTTACATGGTTGCATTGCAAGATTAATCACAATTTCCAATGCTATTAGGTATCCCCACCACACTTTACTCGATGACCAGTTTCTTAAAAAAAAAATAGTATAAAATTATGACAATCTTCATTTCCTACCTTCATCTGTTGCACAAGCACAGCCTTAGTAGTCTCCAAGAAGATCTCTATCAACGTGTCCAAATGTTTCAGAACCAGACTCCATTCTGTATTGCTCTCGTTCAGTTCCACCTTAACATCTTCTCCTACATCTATCAACTTCTGTAAATACAGCTGTAGGGACTTCTTTATCTTGTCCCATCTCTCCGGGGTTTCTCCCGGTGGCTTCGTATTTAGAGTTATGCTGTGAGCTAGGACGAATTCATTGATATTTGCCACTAATAAGCAGATTTGTTCCTCGCTAGATTTTCCCGATTCGATTTGGCTGTAACGTGAAAGTTTTGCATAATCAAATCACGAATGCGTATATGCTAATTTGGTAATTGTGTAAAGTACGTGTATCCGTAGTTGGTACGGATGTAGAGAAATTAAATGAAAATGGTTATTGTTTTTTTAACTGTGAAAGTTGCAACAGGAAACTACTAGCAATTTATCGATCGACATATTGATTAGATCTTGGTCTGATAACTTAATTCTATGAATTTATTGTATTATCTTTTTGTGACCGGATGGATAATCAATGATAGATCTTAATGTGCTATTGTAGGGTACCTGTCTTAAGTCTATTTTGCAATGACACAACATTATAAATAAAGTTCAGGGAGATATTTATGATTCTTACCGCAAAACATCACTGTACTGGTGCACTATGATCTGCCCATGAGTCTGCACCTTCTTTATATTCCCTGTTATCGTCGCGGAGCTGGCAGAGACCAGTGCTTTCATCTCAGCACCCAGAGGCTTGCTCTGCAGCGTCGTCATGCACTCGTTCTCGCACGAACCGATCAGGTCGCACAACCAGTATTGGACAGGTTCTGGCTTTCTTTCACAGAGCCTTTCTAGGCATGTCTGGTCTATCGACCGCTCCCGGTATAAGATCTCGTCTTTGTTGTTTAGTACTATTCTTGAATGGTATTCGCTGTTGAGCAATATGAAATAATGGGTTAGTAAGTTGAAATATGTTAATCCAGCAGAATTTTATTGAAAAGCAGAGCGATAACATACCACCACCACTTGCTTATAATTATGCGGAAATGCCTACATATAGGTGATGCATTATAGGTAAATGAGATAAGACATATTTAGATATTTAAAAGACTCCGAGAATATCGGATAGGAGGTAGGTTATAAGAAGATCGAAACTATTCGGAACACTTTTAAGCTTGAATGAGCATTGGACGGATTAAGCAATGACATCATAGTTTGCAACTGTTTGCAGTTATTTACTAGTAATAGGACTTCCATTGTGTTTATCGTAAACATGAAAACCATATAGGGTTTTATAGAAAGGGTACCACGCACGGAAGATGTTAGTCAATTAATATTGCGTAAGACAAAGGATTTCAAGTGGTTGACCTTTTAAAATTAGTTGACACTGGATAATGGATATTGAATTTAATGTTACTGCTGTAATAAGGTCAATTATTGTAGACAAAGGGTGCTTAAAAATGTAAAGGTTTTCATTCATTGTTCAGGAAATCGTAAGAACTTAAAAGGTTTTCAAGGAAACATATTATATTACTTAAGAGAAGGGTGTAATCAACTTGATTATCCTTCTCTTTATAGGGTAGGCTAGAAAAAGCGTTTTGCAGGGAGCACTAGTATTTAAAATTCTTGAATTATTAAGTAGTAAGACACTTACTCTTCGATATAGTTTTCAAATAAGTTAACTCTCCGATTAATTTTCCTCTCACTTTTTGGAATGTCCATAAACTCATGTGGAGTCAGCATCTTTGGCGTCGATGTGCATGCCATGTTTAGCTGGACATCCACAAAGTCCATCTCCGCTTTTAACTTCTCTCTTTTAGAATCATGCGTTAAATTTCTATTTGTATCCGTTTCGTAGGGAGTTTTCTGTTTATCTTGGAATTGTGGTGGTGGAGTAACTCTTCCATTCTTGAGGTAATCTTCTTCAGGTTTGTCTTTAGATTTCATGTTTAATTCGGCCTCTGTACCAACTAGCCTTTCGTTGTAATGTGGTATCAGCATTTCTTCGGGATGCGCGACGAGTACCCACGAGTCTTGGTCTTTGGCTCGTGGTAGACCGAGAGAAGGAACTCGACTACCAGCTACATGACCACCAGCGTGACGGTCCACAACTCCAGGCTTTTCCTTCTTAGGAAATATTCTGAATATGTCCTTCGTTCTGTCTCCTTTGGTGGCCATCCGCTGCTTAGCTTTGGGTCCTGGTTTTTTGGTCGGTTTTAAGTGAAGACTGTCCATTATATTCTTACCAAGAATGGCTTTGGTAGGTTTATGCATTTGTTCGTTATCGTAGGAAATATTTTCATTATTTGGTAAACCTTCCTCATCTATGTATCCTAACGAATGATAGCCGTCTTGAATGTCTAGTATTTGTTGGTCTAATCTCTGTGCTTCAAAGTTGAGGGATTTGTTTAGCCTATTTCTTTGGAATTTGGGAGTTGTGGTTATTGGAATAGTATCCTCATTTGACAAACTTCGTGTGTACTCTACTTTTGATGCAGATGATCTCTCAGTCGGTACGTAGGATATGTTTGATATCGGCGTACGGACTCTTGGCTGATTGTGTACTGCTATTTGGTTATTATCCTCCAACTTCAAATATTCTAAACTGTCATCTGATTTGTTCTTACTAGTTTCCAAATCCTTTACTTTAGCTACTTTAATGACTTTCGTGCTATCGCTATCTGTGCTAGATATGAACGACTTCTTTGCCGGATACTTTTTCGAGGGACTTATAACGTTAATGTTTTTAACTGGTACATCTTTGGTATCTTTTTGTATTGCACTTTTGTTTGTTATGTTATTTTCTTTGTTATTTACATTACTCGGAGGAGTAACCTTTATCTCTATTTTGTTTTCGATTTTTAATTTAGGTTTACTGTTTAAGTTATTGTTTAAAATATTATTCGAGTTTTCTTTATTTGCTTTGTCGTTATTTATATTTTTCGGCATTGGATATTTTTCCTCGGTTTTATTTACATTTTCTGTGTCTTTATCTTTCAATAGATCCATGTGTTCCTCGTCTTGATGTATTTCGCAATATTTCTGCAAGTCGTATGGAGTCTGTATGACACTGCTGCTCCGGAGCCGTGGCTTCGGCGTCGGCATACCGATACTGACGTTATCAGGCATAGTGGCATTGTTTGCAACGTTGCTTTGGGATGTGTTTTTAAAGCTGGCAGCTTGTTTCACAGTAATATCTTGATTGTTGTTAGAATCACTGCTACTTGTCGATTTGTTGTTGTCCGTATTCTCTGGAGACTGGTAATACTGTGAAGGCGGCGGGGAGCTATCTGAATCTGAGAATCCGGAATCTTGGCTCTTGTGGCTGCCGGGGCTACCGTGTCGCAGAGGCCATTGGTTCATCTGTACGGGTTGCGCGATGTCATCGGCGCTATTGTTCTGTGGCTCGTCGGGCTGATTGGCTATCCAGTGAGGTAGCTGGGGCTCCCACTCGGGATCGTCTCGAGCGCGATTGTTTCGGTTCCAGTCGGGCTGTGCCACCGGACTTCCTACGCTCGGCGGTGAATCACCCCACCATACCTTGCTGCGTGTTCGTTGAAAATTGGACATCCTGAAAAAGAAAAAAATCAATGAGTCGTGGGAACAGCGTGTCTAAGGTGGTGGGTTTAATGATCGGTGTCCGTGACGTAATGTGTTGGTCCATTACGAGGAGTATCATCAGAGGTGCGTGCCCGGTACGCATGACGGACGGTGCCTTCGAGGCCAAATTATCTCGTATGTAAAGTTTGTTTTGTTTTTGTTTGATAGTCATGGGAATTTGGTACGCCTATTGTGTTGATTGCTTACAATAGTTGAAGAAAAAAGTAGTAAAACACAGTCCAAGGCGGTATGACGCGTGCTTTTGAAATAATAATAGTGGTGGCATATCACGAGAGTCCGCAGGGCCGATCGGCAGATGTTAAAAACCGTTGCTGAGGCTATTGTGCACAGAATGCAAGGGCGTTCACACATCGGCTGTGATTTCTCCCCTTCAGTTCGGCGTACGCATACAAATAATAACAATCTTGCTATTCAGACTTGTGCTGGAGCTTGCTAAGATTTTGTACGTTCTAATGATTCTTTGAATACAACATTTTTCTAACAACATGCTACAAAAGACTATGGTACCTATTTCTTTTTTCAGGGTAAAATCTGAAGCAAATGAGTTAAAGGTACTTATAGACAATTGGTTATTTAAATAAACACCTAACTAAGATATTAATATGTATTTGCATACACGTATAATGGCAAAATGTATCATTGATGGCATTGCGCAACAATATTTATTTATCACCTTTTGAATTTCGGGGATTAAATAGGTGTACGTTTGCTAATGCTATGTTGTAACTACTTTACACAGACATACAACCTACGTCTGTTAAAGTTAGTTGCATTTTTTAATCCCATTGACTAATTTGACACTTGTGTGACATAGGAATTTAACATGAGTTTGACATTACACCTGTCACATTTGTATCAGGCTTTACAAAACGAACAGAGGGGCAATTCTCGTAATTTTAAGAAACGTTCACAGTCTGATCTCAAAAATACCTCGACTTTCCATACATTTTTGACATTTCGTTGTCGCCGAGATGACACTGCGACTAGATTTTGAACGTTTTTAATTACGAGAATTGGCCTTCTGTACTTTCAACAAACGTCTTTACCCATCTGTAAGACCTAGAAGCTCAGTTTTACAATACATTATACTGTGGTAGTAGTTTGCTCAGGAATCTTGTTTCACTTATTCTAACATGTTTATTAATATTTGCGGTAACATTTGTCTAAAACAATGTTTATTTCACTAACTTCTCAGCTAAAGAGTAACTAAAGTATGCCACGGTTTGCGGTTGTCTGACTCAACGGACTATCTGATTCATTGGCCTACTGTACTGTATCAACATAATACATTACTATGTAAATACATATTATATGCCGGCCGGCTATTAGTCAGTCGATAATTGTGTTTACTGATCGATAGTAAACTTAGTTTATCGAATGTCTTTCCGAATCATTGACTTGTTGTATGAAAGTCGAACATTTTTATTTCAAGAATAAGTCCCCGGTCGCACGGACGTAATAATATCGACCGGTAGCACGACTGTTTAGCGCCGAGAGTTGAAAATCGAACACGCTGAGATGATGCAGAGTACAACTCAGCGCTTCACGTTGCCTACGAACAGCATTTCAATTTTATTTATACAGAATAAGTTTTTAACCAGTGCGCAAACTGTAACCATGATTTCAGTATATCATTCTAGATCTGTGGTTAAAAACTCATCCTGTATAAGATAGATTGGGCCAATAGAGACCATGAAGACGCTATAGGTACCTTACCAATGGAATATTATTTAATTGATACCTTGCGTCAATATAGGTAGGTAGGTACAAACCTATCAATGGTACCTATTACCTTACTGCGCAAATTATTAGTCAATCGAAGGAAAACTATACCTACTTGTAATTTTCGAATTTGTTACCTAGTAGTGATGGACAGAGAATAAATACTTACTCGGAGGATAAATACTCGATTTTACTCATTTTTATCCGATGTTTACTAAAAATGATGGATAATATATTGTTTGCGCATTAGCTGATTATTTTAAAATGTTGTTGACTTGTATTGCTATTTGGGCCTTCCAAAATACTATAATATTACATTATTTCGTTCTGATGTCATTTGCTAGGGCTGTAATTGTGTCAGGAGCCCCACTGTCACTAATAGAACATGTTCTTTGGATATAATTTTTTTAGAACCTTTCTTTGTTCAGAGTGTACAGAATCGCCACACACAAGTGAATAACTCCGTGAAGAAATTTTAAAAGTCATGGAAAAATACGGCGAAGAACAGTTTATTGTTGTTGGTGACAACGCTGGAAACTTGCGAAAGGCTTTTCAATTAATTAATTTATTTATTTATTTATTTATTAGGTTCACCAACAATTGTTTACACTGGTATTATGCTAAAGAAAAATCTAATCTAAAAATCTAATCTAATAAAATCAAAATCAAACAGAAACAGAATCAGAATCAGATGTCTAATTAATGACAGATGATGAGCCTTAAACTGCGCAGCACGCATTCTTAATTATCTGGCTCATGGTGCAATGAAATTAAAAGGTTTAAAGCGAGGCTTGCGAGGCTCCAGACCTAAATGAGCTAGCAAGTCTTTTTAACTCCATCACCTAAGAGGGTGCCACGCCCGACGCGTGGAACAGAGGTGTGGTGGTTCTCTTCTTCAAAAAAGGTGACAAAATTTTGCTCAGGAATTATAGACCCATCTCACTTCTGAGCCACGTATACAAGCTGTTATCGAAAGTCGTCACGAACTGTCTCGCCAGAAGATTCGATTTTCGAAAAGGCTAAGGTACCGTGGACCACATCCGTACTTTACGGCAAATTAAACAGAAGACCGAGGAGTACAACCAGCCACTGTGTATGGCATTTATGGACTACTAGAAAGCCTTCGACTACATCGAAATATAGGCAGAACTGCCCAAATTTTGATGGAGTCCATGGCCAGTTAATGGCGCCAGTTAATTCGACATCGTTGCCGAAAGCAACGATGTCGAATTAACTGGCGCTACATCGAAGTGTTAAGATGCTTGTTTGGAGTTGCCTTGATAACTGTCCACATCCAGGATCCGAAAACCAGGCCCTACCAACTGTTCAGAGGAGTGAGACAGAGGATATCACATCATGTGATATCCTCGGAACTGTCCACTGATGCGTTGGTGGAGGTTTTCAAGACGCTGGACTAGACTGGGCAGGTTATCACCGTTAACGGCGAGTACATCTCACACCTTCACTTCGCCGATGACATCATAATAGTGGCAGAGCCGCTGGAACGGTTAAACCAGATGCTGCGTAGCCTGAATTGAACCTCTCGGTGGATTGGCCTCGGCCTGAATTTGAACAAGATGACAGTCATGTACAACTAGCACATCTTGCCGAGTTCAATCCACATGGAAGGGTCACTTCTCGAAGTGGTGAAGAAGTATGTCTACTTAGGGCAAGTCATTCGTCTTGGTAGACACAACTTTGAGAAAGAAGCCGACAGAAGGGTCAAGTTCGGTTGGGCAGCGTTTGAGAAATTTCGTCAAGTCTTCTCGTCGCCCGTCCTGCAATGTCTGAAGACTATGCTCTTCACCCAGTGTGTGCCATTTATAACATACGATGCCAAACAGAAGTGGATACTGACAGTTGGGCTGGTCCACAAATTTAAGGTCGCTCAGCGCGCTATGGAGCGGGCTATGCTCGGAGTTTCTTTGAAGGATAAAATCAGAACTGAAATTATCCAGAAAAAAAAAAACCTGTGTTACCGACATAGGGGGACATTGGGACGGGCTGTTGTGGCACATCGTGGGAGAGGCATAAAGGTGTGGAATAAAATTATTTGTCTTGAACCAAACTTCACACCAACACCAGTGCAAAAACAGTACTGTAAACTTCCAACAGTCAACATGTGAGTAATAATTTTTCATATTTTCCATACAAAAAGTGAAAAATTCCTTATAAAACACGTCGAGGCTGCCCCCTCCCCCCCTGGTTTGCGACTAGAGATGGGTAATCACCAGGGTTGACACCCACTAGTAGGTTAAAACCCAGTTATCACCCGTATCAGTCTACCCATTGGGTGGTTTGGCCGGGTGAAAACAAAATATTTCAGATTTTTCAAATAAACATGTAGCGCGCTACGGCTGGTGTGCGGAGATGGGTAGGGCAAACAAGTACCACGTTGCGAAGCCAAAAGGAAAAACAAAACCACGGCACCAGTGATTGACGTACTATATTCATGATGGAGTGAAATTATAGGTAATATCGGGTTTTGAAATTGTTAAAGTGTTTAATAAAGTACAATACTATCTATATTGTCAGATTTTCATTAATTTCAATCGTTTTATTTGTAAAATTACAAAATTTACGTTACGAAACTTTAGATAGTATTTATCCGCTGTTTTCGATAAATACTCAAGTAAAAACGGATATTTATGAGTACTTATCCGGATAAAATCCCAACACTATTACCTAGTGATCACTTTATGTAATTCCAGGACCTTTACCCTGATACCTGCAATCGACGCTTCCTTTATGTACAGACGCCAGCACATCAAGCTATCCCAAACTGTCAAATTTTCCCCATTGAACATGAACCTTATTATTTTGCAAAAAAGTTGAAAAACGATAAAAAAAATTGACAGATTGGGGTAGCTTGATGTGGTGGCCTCGGTACTTACCTAGATTAATTAATTGAATATAATTTTGACGGGACTATCACTGGTACAGCTGATGTTATATAAGGAGTAACATAGGTACTTTTTATCCGGTAGTACCTACTACAAAGCAGAAAGTATCCCATGGAAACGTACCTACGTTTCCATGGGATACTTTCTGCTTTGTTTCGTCCGACGATACCCGTACCATAGCACACATAAATATTTAATTGAATAAGTACTTTGGTATTCGATGTATAGCTTAGCTGCTAGATTGACTTAATTTCTTTACTAAAGAAAAAAGAAGAAACAGAGTGGGAGTACCTACTATGTGGACTGTCAAAGGTTATGAAATCTTTCTCATTAACTAAGACACAATCTGTGTGTGCTGGCCATATGCATCTTGTTCTTACAATTAGCATATAAGTTCTAATCCTCCATTGCAAAGATCTATGGCGAAATAGTCACATTCTGCAACTAATTATAATAATGAATACAAAGTCGCTAATGATCGACAATTAACACCTATTTGAAATGCGCAATGGGGATTATTTCACGTCAGGCACGTCTTGTGAAACGACAGTAAAAAAACAAGCTACTCCATGGATTCTTTGAATGCTAATCGTCAGTGACTAATTGATTACTAAGTGGTATATTGACAAATTTGACAATCGAAGCAGCAAAATTCCTTGTGTGCAGGTGTAAATAACAATTGAATCACACAAACATCCTGACTAAGATGATTGGTTAGGTCCATTCGGAAACCCAGATCTAGATTAAGCCCCGCTTGGCGTTGAAACCACAAGCCAGTAAATAGACAGAGAGCAAAAAATGCGTTTATTGGCAAGCAGCAAAAAAAACCTTAAAAGTAAACGTAAAACGAAACGCATTAAATATTTTTAGCGGTCAAAACGTAGGACTCCGTAAAACCTCAGAATGTAGTAAAACCCTGTTTTTGTCGCACAGTTAGACGTACATAAAGTACATAATATTATAATACAGAAAAATAAGCTTAGTGTACAAACATCCTAAGGAAAACTTATCTATTCAAAAATATGTATATAAAAATTAAAATAGTATCATGATAAAACAATCGTACAACAGAGCTCGAAAATATTTTAGGTCGAATAATTCTCAAAATTTTGAGCGTAAAATATCATAATAAAATGTATGTAATAATAATATAGCGAATTCAATCAACTAACGGGAAAACCTAAAAATATTCTACTGAAGTTTCAAAATATAAAGGTGTCTCCATTCACTTTTTTATATTCTGTGGGTCTTTTGAAAATGCGGGTTAACGACTACCAACGATATTATTTTATTAGACCCCTACCTACATGTTAGAATAGAATACACAATTTGCTTAAATGTATAGGTACTTACATAAATGCGTTTTATTGTGGATTGGTCTCGCCAGTAGGTCTAACGAACCTGTCTGCTCCTGTGGTCGTTATAGGTGTTAAGGGGATTATTTAAATGGATTCTAGTAGGATTGGTAGCATCGTAAATCTGTGTAATATATCGTAAAGTGACTACCAATCATCGTAGAGTCAACAAGAAAGGCATATTTTTCAAGAATTTTAGGGCAGTCTTATACAGAGAGTATTTTGTTTTTTTTATAAATTGCTGGGCTTGTAGCTAAGTAATGTTAGTGGCACGGGTCGATCGATCAGGTTAAGCTACGCTTCCTGCGGTTGGGTTGATGGGTGACCATCTTTACATACCAAAACCCCTCCGTGGCTCTGAAAGCACGTTAAGCCGTTGGGTCCAGCTGTCATTTGTGGATCTTTGACTGTCGTTACGGGTCGTCAGAACACCGAAAGTCTGACAACCAGTCGCGCTAAGGGGTATCATATTACCAGTTACTGGGTTGTGGAGGTCAGATAGGCAGTCGCTCCATGTAAAATACTGGTATTCAGCTGCATCCGGTTAGACTGGAAGCCGACCCCAATATAGTTGGGAAAAGGCTAGGCAGATGATGATGATGTTTATTAATTCGTATGTTTTTTTAATTGAATGTCGGAGGTAATTGTAACACTTTTATTTCAATAAAATTTCGAGGCACCATAATTGAAACAAAATACAATCGCAAGACAATTTGACACTGAATTTTATCAACCGACCTAAATAGTGACATTATTGGAGCCTTGGAGTTAAAACCGAACCTTCACGACGTACGATAGCTCTGACAGCTTCCTACATTTCTACAGACACGCTTCAATGCTGACAATGGCTGATTCCTTCAATGGTTGTTGACTTTGAATATAATGTTAATTGAGTGTAAAAGGTTTTCGTTATAGGGAAGGGTTTTAAAGGATTTTTAAAGCTACTGTTTGACCTTTGGGACTTTTAGAGTTCCTTTTTTTTCAATTCTTGTCAAAAATTGAGCACAAAACTTTCTACCATTGATTATGCCCATCAATAACTGCAGCAGTTTATCAATTGGTATATCGCAATTGGTATGGCTTTGTATCACAATAAATGTCAATAAAATATTCGACTTTACCGATTTTCTGTGCAACCGATGCGCTGCAAAATTATCATAACACAACATTACGCCTGTACTCCCCAAAACGTTCGGGACCTATTGCCATCAACCAGGCCCACTCCGGTCTGCTACTGAGTAATTCCAGGTGAAAAAACCCCATAAAACTTTTCCCGACCTGGGAATCAAACACCTCATGCTCAACAGTAGCGCTTGCGACCACTAAATCAACGAGGCAGTCTCTATTTTCCATGTAAATAAAACGGCACGGGGCCTAATAGAAGTTGGTTTCTCAACGGGAGGTCTAACAAAAAAACAATAAACGTAAACGTCACAAAAAATGAGGAATCTCCGTCAAGTTTTTTTTAGGAACAGACTGATATAATATTTATAAGTGGAAATGGTCACGGAGAGGCGAAAGCATGACCAGCTATACCGTAGCGTATTGACTGCGCTCCATTACACGCGATGAAGTTTTACGTATCAAAAAATATATATATCGTAAATCATAATTACTCATATTTTATGTTATGTTAGGTATTTTAAAATTATAGTATAGGTTGGGATTTAAGCGGCTTTGGTCTGATACCCAAACTCTCGAGATTGCTGTAAATTATTTTCAATCTTATCAATGAATCAATCTTAACTCAGCACATTAACTATTTTGAATTATATTGCGATGCCGACGATTGGTGATAGGCAGTTTGTTATATTTCGTTTTTAAGAGAATTCTGCAGTTCTTTCCCGAGCGGAAGGTTTTTAAAATCAACAAGCCTTAAAAAAACTTAGTGATAGCTGAATGCGGATTTGCATCAGATCATCTGCTACGCATGCAAGGAAATACATTATAGTTCCTTTCTACAAATCGAAGCCAAGGATAGGTCATACCTTTTAACTTGGTGAATGTAAAACATCAGAATTCCAAACACTTCACTATTCAATTTGAGCAAATGATCTGTGTAGAGTAAATATCTGTAACGCAACCTTGTGTCTATGTGCTGTGGCCTGAGATCTCAACGATTTCACTCACACTTTTGATTTTATGATGCAAATCTCCTACACAAATAGCATTATAGACATGTGCGCTGAGAACGAAGAAATATTACTTTTCAATTTTAAAAATCTCCTTAATTGGAATACGGTACATACTTTTACTGCTCTAACGAGTTCGTATACCCATCTCTTATCTTTCGCACCCACTCGTTATGTGTACAGCTCATAAATTCCGATGTGAAAAATATGCAGGCACGTGCACCTGGTGTAACGGTCGCGTGTCATCTGCTCCCATACGCCACGCTCTGCCGCGCAGTATGGCACGCGCATGCCCGTCCCATGTCCTATCCTGCGGTCCAAATTTTAAATCGAACGGGAATTCTTTTGACACGCCTGTTTTTTGCTCCACTAACGGAATTCAAAGTTCTTCTATTGGTCACAGTGAACGTGATTCGGTTGATGTAGTTTCTATTTTTAAATTATTTTCTACAATGCAATATGGCCTGTTAATTGCAGCGATTGAACAAAAACAATGCGTCTCGATTAGAAACACGATAGGCGACTATTAACGCAATTAAGTGCATTGACATAAAAACGACATGGAATTAATATGCTACTATTATGCAACGTATTGAGTATGATACGAAAAACTAGATTGAAAGGCGTTTTTGTGACACTCACCTGTCAAAATATCAACAAAAGAAAACCGTTATAATTCACACGAATAATCGATACTGCCTGAGCTTCATCCTACAAATTATTGTCACTCCAACCGTCGAAAATGTACCTTACATGTTGAAGCTTAAAGTCTATAATAGCAGTAAAAGAGATAATAATATGTGTTTTCGATGTAGTGATTTGATCTCTATGGTTACGGCCAGGTGTTGGCACTTTTTGTGCGTGTGCGCAAGGGTCGCGATGGCGCCCGTACCGCCCCGGGAAGCGATGCACACCGATCGATATACATAGTGTTTCCTATTCTGCTCATAAATTTAATTTTTAACAACGAAAAAAAAAGTGCCCGTTTTATCTTAAACTACATATTACAAAATCTTGTTATGACATTAATTTACAACGTAACGACAGCGCCAGCAGTAATACTATCAATTAATTAGTTCCACAAAATCATTTGCGCTTTTCGTCAATTATATTTTATAAGCAGTTTATAACTAGTTACCGGTTTAGCTATAAAATTCTAATTTACACTTGAGTAAATAAATAAACTGAAATTCAAACGTTACTTTAACTTTAATTTAATCAAGAGTACATTGTGATAAGTATGAGTCATAAAATTGATAGTTAATTACGTTTGTAATGTTGATACTTTAAATAATACTTTATTTTATTACAAAGGGCCTTGTGACTAGGTAATAACAGCCGCACGGTTCGATCAATCACGTTAAGCTGCGCTTGCCGCGCTTGGTCCGTGGATGGGTGACCTACTTTACATAACAAGACTGCTCCGTGCTTCGGAAACCACGTTAAGCCGTTGGTCGACAGTCGTTACGAATGGTCAGAAGCCCGAATGTCTGACAACCAATCTTATCAAGGGGTATCATATTACCCAATAACTGGGTTGTGGAGGTCAGATAGGTCTTCAGCTGCTTCCGGTTAGACTGGAAGCCAACCCCAAGGTAGTAGGACAAAACCTTAGCAGATGATGATGATAATGATGATTTAACTACAAAGTTACATGCTTGCTTAAATGATTTCAGGGTTAAATACTGCGTTGATAATCGCCTTGGTGACATAATAGAGAAACCTGTCGTATGTCGTCGGGGAATTAGAATCGGATCAGGCTGGCGATCGATGACATCGTTACTTAATGGACATAAAACTGTGTGGTTTTAAAGAGCGTGTTAGATTTAATTTTACGTGTTACGTGCTCCCTTTCACCGGCTTCATAGGGTTCATAACTCATTTGCTGGGCTTGGTATAACCTTCTATAACAAGCTTCCCTCTTCTTTGCTAGATTTACATTTTAATGCGTTTAAACTTTAAAGCGAAAGTAAAATCAAATCTTTGTTCGAAGGCATACTATTCTATCAACGACTACTTAAACGATAATAATTGTTGGTCGCTGTGATTAACTCAAGACAACGTTTATGTTCTTTCACCAGAATTAGCTTAACTACTGACAGGTCATATGAATTATTTCATATCATTGTTTATTTAACTTGACTGCATAAACCATTTCTTTTTTTTTTAATTTTTATTAATTAAATTTTCATTTATCGTTGAATGATGGTTATATGCTACTATTGTATAGAATAAAGTTCTTCCAACATAACAGACAGCTGTGCTGCTGGGGAGTTTGTTGCGCCACTTCTTCTTCCCAGCTAAAGCACTAGGAAGTGGTGAAGGGCGGGCTTTTTGGGGGGACTGTCTTATGTAATTTTGACGTTCAAAAAGTGCTGACTCTCAGCCTAGTTTGAATAAATGACTTTTGATTTTGATTTTGATTTAATTGCAGATCGTGTCAGATTTTTCAACTGTAAGGACAGCTCCTGGGCAGGTTCAGTCGACTCCGTGTGGTTCGTTCTTAAATACCATTTTAGACACAAATCTACCTGGTCCTCGGATGATCTGACTAAGATTATGGCCGGACTTTGAAAGAGACTGATCCCTGACTTTGTTTCGCCATTTCTTGTCAGGGGTAGTCAGATAAGAAATGTCAATTTCATCTAGCTTTTTTTCAAATGACGTGTATAATTTACTTCGGTATCGTATTTACAGAATAAACAATTTCAAGGGAGAATTCGGGCCGTATTTTAATATTTTAAATTTTATTAAAAAAATAGAACATATTTAAATGAAATAATCTGCGAGGACCGGCACTTATTTCTAGATCAAAGAGTTTACTTAATCTAGAAACAAAATCGCAAAAACTTTATAATAAACCTCGATCAACGAAAAATAAAGGTAAATTAGTGAAAGAAACCTTACTTTTTCACCGGCCTCGGTTATCGGCGCGATGGTACCAGGAACTCGATGTCACAAGGACGCAAACAAATGAATAAAACCAACAACATTGACATAAGTAAATAATGGTGAAATGCACATCTTACGACAAAAACTATTCGTAACTAAGTAATTTACTAATGTAGCTCATTAGATTTGCAGCGAAAGATTAAAACAACTTGGTCATCATGCCTGTTCATTAGCAGACAGTTTAAATGTAAATCAGTCCAATTTGAAAGGCGTAACTAGTCGTCTGTTATCTATTATCTATTACGTGATAAATCACTGTGATATTGTTAACAATAACTAATCGCCATTCCACGGGTGTGTGACATTATAATTCATTTTCAGCGTATGATTGTTGCTATTGTTCGGCGTTTGCGCAATGCACACGAATGGTGAATGTGATCTCGCAATATTACTAGTCAATAATTAATTAACTTATTATTCAATAATATAGACGTTATAAATTTTATAACGTTATTTTTTAAATAGGCGAAGATATGTTTTTTACCGAATGCAACCTTATGTAAGTACTGGCAGGCAATGAAATGGCTTTGTCACATTCGAATTGTCAAGAAGATCTAGTCAATCCTTCAAATAATTAAGTAATAAAAATATTAAGTAATCAATCCTTCAAATAATTAGGAATAAGATTTGTTTCGGAAGTAATAAGTTGATTAACAGGCGCGGAGCTGTGAAGGACTAAAACCTGGAATAAACGATATTATTTATATTCATACGCATACATGCGTTTTATTTGTTTAAACCCCGGTACCAAGAACCCTTCAGGTCTTACAGTACGTAGGTACGTAAATATTTCTAGACATTGAACGTTATTACTAAAATTGTTTGCTACAATGAAAATCTTAAAATAAACCTGGATAATATTCCCTTCAACATTTAACAGACATCGTAAAAGTAAAAACATTTTTAACTGTAACACCTTGTGTATAAGATTATTGGCTCGGACCGTACTTAAGGGGTTCCCCAAACGGTTACTTACTAGTTCGAAGACATCTGCTCCTAACTCGATACAGTATAGACTTGGGACTTCCGCTCCCGAACTAAAGCAAAAAATACAAGTGAAAGTATCGAATTTTGATGTATTCGAAAGCAATAAATAAGTTCATCTCTAAAATTCTTTAAGTATGTAAAAAGTTACAGAATTCAGATATATCTTGGTTTTTTCTGTTATTTTTTCAGTATTTTTGGATAAATAATTTCTAATAAATAATACCTTATCGAGTATTTTTTAGATAACAAAAAATACATAGACGATATCCCTTTTGTCTAATATGCCAATTCTGGAGCAATGAATAATGAATTAATACTGAGATGATTACTGAATTTATTTAATTCTATACATAAATTTAAACTCCTTTTAAAGTAATACCACACGACAATGTTGTTCACCTTTTCGATGTTAATAAATAGAAAATCCATTCTAACATCGTATATAGTATAAGATTATTTTAGCATTTGAATGCGCAAAACGCCTATTTAATATTTCAAATGCATACGAATGCATTAAAATTCACGCCAGGCCGTTTTTCTCCGAGAATTCACTGTATGCTTACCTTGTTCAGCAGAATTCGGTAAAAGAACGAACGTTAAAAAACTAAAAAGGTTGGTTTATCAGCACGAGCGGGCACGGTCTGTTAAACCAAAGGGTGTTCATAGGGCACGCGTTGGTGGCATATGGCTGATAACGCTTCGTGCAACTTTACCTTTAAAAAAAGAGCCACGTGCCAGCGGTTAATTTCTTTTTAATTCGGTTTTTTTAACTCAGTCGACTATGAAAATGGTCGGTGTTTTTATTACAGCACTTGTTTTGTTTTAATGTTTTATTATTGAAGAAAATTAGAAAGCAGTCCATATTTTCAAATTGAGTTACAAATTCTACTAAACGAGCTAGGCACGGGATAAAAGCGTGACGCAGATAACAGAAATGTCCGTAACTTTGTAAGTTAAGGCATGAGTAATCTACTTTGCCAGGCTTTGTCAATATCGGTAGCAAGATGATACAACTATGAAGTAAAACCCATAGGTATGTCATTACTCATATCCGTTTAAAGTTAATCAGGATTAACTGGACCGACCTTGCCGTTTGCTCGCCATTGACCTTGTTCTTCGCAATTAATGGATTATAGGTTTGACATTTAGCTTCAACGGCAGGGCAGCTGCGAATTACAGCAGTGCAATTAACAATTTACTTCAGCGGCAGATGTCTTACCGTGTATGGCTAGCCTTACGCTCGCTATTATAACCGTTTGAATTTTTTCAATTTTAGAACGTTGTTATAAATTGCATTTTTTTAAATATTTTAAGACTATTTTTACTTGTGACAACTGTGGCTAGATCATAAATGGAACAAATGGCTGCTGCACAACGCTCACTTAGGTACTTGACGTAAACCTATGGAAAGAAACCAGATGCCTCATATAAAATTCTTTACCTAATAAAGACGACTATATAGGTAAACTCATTTTTAATACCTATGCATTTATGTTTATTACTAATAGTTTTTGAGGGGCTTGTGGCTAAGTAATATTAGGCGCACGGATCGATCGAATCAGGTTAAGCTATGCTTGCCGCAGTTGTTCCGTGGATGTGTGAGCATATTTACATACCAAGACCCCTCCGTGCCTCGGAAAGCACATTATGCCGTTGGTGCCGGCTGTCATTTCTGGATCTTTGACAGTCGTTACAGGTCGTCAGAAACCCGAAAGTCTGACAACCAGTCTTACCAAGGGGTATCGTATGTCCCAGTAACTGGGTTGTGGTGGTCAGATAGGCAGTCGCTCCGTGTAAAAGACTGGTATTCAGCTGCATCCGGTTAGACTGGAAGCCGACCTCAATATAGTTGGGAAATGCTAGGCAGAAGAGGACAATGATGACGTTTTGAACTTACATAATGTCATCGTGACTGTATTTCAGTTTCAGAAAGTTTGTTGATAGTTTGGGAAGAAATATTCTTCTGAAATAGTCTACATTTTTAAGGACCTAGACAAACATCGTTAAGAAACGAAAGACAAAATGACAGATTGTAGAAGGATATCTACGGTGCGATGTTAAAAATGGAGAAACGAAATGTCACTTTGTATTGAATAACCACTGTCTATTCTTCGTAGAAATAGAAAGCGTCATGCTAAGCCTGCAGCAGTGGCGATAGAAAAAGAAATACCAAAGTTTTCATAAATAAACCTTTTTTGTTTCCTATTGACAACAAAACTATTCTCTAATTACAATTTATGTAGATAAGACAAATAGGGCCTGCATAGAACGCATTCCCATACATCTGTCTCCCTTTACCGCATAGGAATGCTCTTTGTCCGATCTCTTCCAAACTGGGAGAGTTAATCATGGAGGTGGAATGTTGAATACACGTGCGTTTTGTTCACAATAATACACCATACTGAAGGAAACTAAGAAGGAACTTCTTTTTAGGGCTCTGTACCTCAAAAGGAAAAAGCTGAACCCTTATAGGATCACTTTGTTGTCCGTTTGTCTCTCTGTCCGTCCGTCTGTCAAGACCCTTTATCTCGGGAACGCGTGGAGGTATCGAGTTGAAATTAAAATTATTTACTCAAGTCGACAGTCCCTTGAAGGTCTCAAATAATCAAATTTCTAAGTTAACGTAAAAAAAGAAACGGCCGTTTACGCCGCAAAAAAAACGTATATGTTGACAGCCTCAAGGGAATAAAACTTTATATGGTACTTTCCGTTGACCTAGAACTATGAAATTTGGCAAGTAATACCGTCTTATGTATTACAAGTACAGGGAAAAATCTGAAAACTATCCATTTGTAATTAAATAATAAAAAAATACTCGATTCCTGAACTATTTATAATTATGTACCACAAATTTGTACGAAACCCTCGGAGGGCTAGTCCGAGTCGCACTTGTCCGGATTTTTTTAAAAGGCTGGACGCTCTATAAGGGAAAGCAATTGAATGTACGAGGTATAAAGTCGTTAATAAGAAGTGTTTATTGCCTATCACTGTTTATGCCATAACGGGCTTAATAACTTACAGTAGTGTTCCTGGTAGTTCCTTCATTCCTCTGCACATAAACAATTGATGATTCGTGGCATGAAAACCTTCTTTGCAGTCGGGTAAAACAGCGATGAATTATTTCTAAAAGTTATTTCCTTGGGTAAGGCCAACGTCAATTGTTGTAGTCTTAAAAATATCTAAAAGTTTAGCAAATTGAACCATAATTATTCTTTTGTATGTGTGTATGTCACTGTACACCTCCTAAACTGGTGGACCGATTTTGATGCAATGTGTGTGTGGGTTCCTGGATCGTTTAGATCTACAATAAAATTGGAACATTAGTAGCACTGCGACCGATTTCTAAGAAGTAGGACAACGTCTGTCCGGTCAGATAGTTTTAGCATCAAATTTCAAAACTATAGCTTATTTTGAAACTGTTGTTTTTGATTTTTTATGACCACCAAGAATAGTGTACCCAGTAATTAGTAATATCTTGATTAAAAAGGACTTTCTTGGAGCTTTCTGACCGTTCTTCTGCATAGAGATTTACGTTTTGAAATGTGCATTTAAATTAGCTTCAACTTTCTGACAAACTGACCGACTTTTTGACCATTCAAAAATGCCTGTAACTGTTTTAATTGAAATAAATTCTTTGAGTTTGAGTTTGGCATCTCCTCAAAAAGTAATAAACTATCATAGTAATTGAATGCTCGACACTAAATCACGAGCATCCGGCAGTCATTAATGAATATCCAAGTTTACCATAACCGACGTGCTCGTGCCCACTTAGTACTTCCTCTACAACTAAAAAATGGCGCTTGACCAGTTTTCTAAACGATACTGCACCGAGTCGCTGATACACATGTTTGACTACATGTCTGATCACATAGTTGCAGGTTTGCTTGTGGATTTAGTAAGGAAAAGTGAAACTAACGTAAGATAATTTGAATTATCGATACCTACCTAATATAAATGGGATAGTAACTCTGTCTATATCTGTAACATCTTCACGCCTAAACCGCTGAACCGATCGTCATGAATTTTGGCAGAGATATAGCCTGGGATATGGAGAAGGACATAGGCTACATTTTTACGCGATAGCCGACATCCATACGGGCGGAAACGCGCGCAAAAGCTTGTCTTAAAATATCAACATAATTAAAAAGCTAAGTCTTAAAATAATAATGTGTTATGTCAAAAGAAAATAATTATAGGACATCAAAAAATTCCTCCGTATAGTTGTTAACAGGAAAAGTGCCCAAAAGGCTGGCAGCATTGCCATACAACGTGGCAATGCTGCCAGCCTTTTGGACAATTTATAAGTACGATAAGGTAAGTAGACTCCCTTGTCACTACTTAAGACTCTCATTTGGTCCGTTGTGACTTTTGCTTAGAATGTGAACTCAAAAATATATGAATTATATTTAGGATGCCGGAAACGATAAGGATAAGAAAAAAATACAAGAAGCCTGTAATATGCGAAAGAGACCAAACATAGATTTCACGGAAAGTAACGTGAAATCAAACACACAATACAAGTAAATTCTAAAGAAATATTCGATAGTAACCATCACAATGATAAGTACAAGAATGTGTTTCGAGAAACATCTGTGTTTGTCTACACATGCCTTAACTTAGTGTGAGTTTGAATAAGGAATTTAATAAACTATTGTTGCCAACAGCTAAAAAGTTAACTTTAGCTTTGAATTACTTATTTGATAGTGATTAAGTAGGTACTATAATGAAGATTTAAAAAAAATGAGCTGCTTGGCTTGATGGCGGGCTTGATGATGAACATCCAAAAATATTTTGTCTAAAAAATATACTCATAAGGCATCATCAAAAATTATGGCGTAATCAAAAACAAAATATCCTGAATTTATTTTTAAGAAAAAAAAATCATAGGTAAGTATTAATTTATTATCAACCAAAATTATTTTCGTAACTCTGCGACTCTTCCAAGATGTTTCTTATTAAAATAAATTACTAATAAAAAGAAGCACTTTGGGACTTTACCTTCATATTTACTCGTCCTAAACACGCATCAATAAATGATAATCACAAACAAAGAATGAAATACAGTATTTCAAAATGGATTCCCATCATATCGATAACAAACATCTCAGTTTATCTAATCATTAGAAGTTGTATCGGCGCGTAGCGAGATGCGATTACAATCACTATCTGAAGACGATTGACAATTTGTAATCAACTACTGTGAATGTTTTTTATACTTGATATGAATACCTTTTTCTCAATATACTCCCATTGCTTGTCAATCAAGACAACGTTTTAAGGAAAAGGTTGCAAAGCAACTTCATTGTAAAATTCCTAACTAGCGAGCGATTCGGCAGTGGTGACGGCCGCGATTTACGAGTTGAGGGTCTGAACTTTGGAAGGAACCCTATGTTACAGAATGGAGTATTCAACCGAGCTCATAAGAATCTATGCCAATTAAGAAATAAGGTTTAAAAATCCCAGAACATGGAACAACAATTTCCCAGAACTCAGAAATTTCCTCAACTGACTTACTAGCACTAATAACGATTATACGAATCGATTTATGACATAAATAGCAATCGAGTAGCAAAACCGAGTGAGCAAGTAACACAATAGTAATTAAGTCGATTCATATCGCTAGGAATGCGGCAAGTGGAGTGTGGTAAAGATCACCTGCTCAGTGCTCGCCAAGCTGTCGACGTGAAATGAATACTAATAGGATTTTATTAAGGCTTAAACCTAGGTAATTTATCTTAGGAATTGACGCTGGAATAGATGCCTTGGTTGTTAAGCTAGCAGTTAAAGCAAAAGTAGCTTCACATTTTGAAGTCCTGGAATGTCAATGCAACTTTATCTCTTTCGATAAATTTTCAGACCATTGGAATCTCGGCGGAGTTCTTAATTTTTAATGCTACATAAATTAAGAGCTAAATTAAATTAGTTTTCTTCAAGAATGTTATCACGAGCTGCTGGAGTCTAGTATTTAGCAACATGCCCAAAGGCCTTCTGGAGTAGCAGTCACCAGGGTCGTCGGATATATTTGAAGTTTAGTAAGAAACCGATGGCTGTGTTCGAATTAAAGTTAATTCGATAAAGGAAGTGTTTGTTTTCTATTAATTTAATTAAATTTTATTCGAAAACATCCCTCAGTTTCTTACTAAATTTCAACTATATCCGGCGACCCTGGTTACTTATGTCTTTAGTGTTCGTACATAGTCCTGTCCATGTCATTCAATCTCCTCTTAACATGCACTCTTTATGTGCTTTGTTGAATTTCAAGTTCAGTTTCAAGAAAACTTGATTTGGGCTGAGAGTCCTTCTTGGTCCTTTACTTCTTCCAAAGTTCATAATGACGTGTCCAGTAGGTATTGGCATTACGGATATACGATGACCATCCGAATGATATGATTCACTTGACAATATCCATACAATTTATAACTCATATCTTTGTCATTCATCGTTTAGTGACAACCAACTCTATTAAATTAAAAGTTAATTAGTGATCTGCGGTCTAAACATTACAATCCTCAGATTGGTTTTGTTTTCGTATGGAATTTAACTGTTTGATTATGTTATCACAACAGCAGATCACACTAACACAGTTCGCTGATAATCCAAGAATAAACTGTTATATTAAAAAATTACTTAATCATTGAAAAGAACTAAAAAGAGTATATGCACTTACATAGTTCGATCATGGCGAGAGGATGAGTAACAAAAGATGGGAGTATGGGACGCCCTAGGAGGACATATACAACGTGACATTTTAGTCGTTTTACAAAGGTGGGCACTGAATGTATCCGACATAAAATACCTATAGGCGCGATTAAAAAATAAATAATGCTTTAGAATTATGAAACACCCTCCCTGTTAATAATATTTACGTATCAGATGGTAGAAGATTTCTACCTACCTACCATAATACCATTATATTTCATTATTCATTCCATCTCCATAACAGGGTGTTCAAAGCTACATCATGCGTCCATATGTCCAAAATACCTTTTTTTTTTTCAAATGATTAGTAGTCATTGGATACATGAATGTTTTCTATGGACAAAAGCTAAATAAGAGTGAGTAGTCCCTTACAGTTTGCGCACTGCTTAAAAAATTATCCTGTATGTAGAAAATAATGATTAAGTAATCTAAATGTTCATTTGTATAATTAGGTGTAGTAATTTCTTGGTTTTTTATTTCTAAAGAGTCAAAAGACATTTTAGCGATTACTAAGACTTGGTCAGTTTGTTCCTACGTAGGTACTTTGTATTATTATGGAATCATCGTAAATAGTTTATATTCTACCAGCAGCTCGTGTGACAAAGGAATGAATCATTTAATAATATACCACAGCATTCACAGCTATTAAGTCATAATATTAGCGTAAATCACAATTACAACTTAACTTGGGGCTGTTATGACAATATTATATTTATAGTAGGTATAGGTGCGTTTGGCTAAGAATTTTCCTCATGAATAAATAACTTGATCAATATTTTCAATGTACTAGTAACCAACGTAAAGTGTCAAGGGCAAATTACGTAAAAACTAGGCGTGGCACAAAATAAAACATAATTAAAAAGGTAGAATAGGGATTCGATGTAAGAAGAAGATACAACAAAGCATAATATAGACAATTTCTACTATAGTTACCTATTTGCAACTTTTAAAACTTGACTTATAAGAAACGGAGGCTCGAAATGTGGGAGTGCTATAGGTCGGTAGGTACACCTCTCTGCCTAAGCTTTCGGGGATTACAGTCGTAATGTTATGTTTGTGTATGCTGTCCCTAAGCAACCAAAATTCAAGCAATATTCCACCCTCGTCCAGAAAAAGTTTTCAACTGCAGAAACTAACTAAATCATCTAAATACACCACTTAAATTGAATTCCTTCAAGAACTCTGGCCAATTAGCCGTTTGATTGGTCAGAGCAAGCTAGCCGTGACACCAGACCATCTGTGACGCCATTTTGTTAAGAACACAAAGGAACTGTCATTAGTTTAGTGTCACTTCTTAAAATAGTAGTCGAATGACCCCTACTCGATTGGCTTTATAGAATCACGAGTCTTTGTGGTTCAACATAGTAGTATCGAAGGTTTTGTAACTTCACGAAGAGCTGAACAAAGTAAGTAGTATTCTCTGAAAATTTACCGTCTAAAATAAGTATAGGGTTTTCATTATCTTCTAGGGCTTTCCCAATACATAGGATATGCATAAACTCACGTTTTTGCTGCTACGATCCTTACATACTCTTTTAGCCTCGCTGCCTGCGTTCATACATCCGAGGCCCTAGTGTGAGTTTCATTTAACTATCTACACCAAGGGCCAATCGGAACGCCGAACGCGCTCATTGCGTTTGGTGTAGATGGTTAAATGAAACCCACTCTAGGGCCTCAGGGCCAATCGGAACGCCGAACGCGCTCACTGCGTTTGGTGTAGATGGTTAAATGAAACTCACACTAGGGCCTCTGTTCATTCACGCACACCGGTTGCGAGTACTACACACCTGACCTCTCTGGAGAACATCACCATTAAGGTGATATTCTGGGCGTGTATGTCCTCCTAGGGTGTCCCCTGAGTCCCCTGAGGCCCGGTGTTTCCACTCACATTTGCTATCTACATTTGTAAATACCTTTTGTTAGCCGCCTTCATTCATCCTGTACACATAACCAAACCATCTAAGCATACTCTTTTCTATTTTTGTCACTACATCTTCTGTTCTACCAATATTGGATGAAAACTAATAAAATTCTTAATTACTTTAGAATTATTATGATGCGTCTTCATTTGAGTAAAAACCGTGACGTGACTCCCACCGTGTGTCACAAATAGCATGCAACTTTTTAAAGCCGAGAAGATAGAACACTGCTTGAAGAAAAACGTTATGATTTATATTATTTGTTCCATAAAAACGTACTCTACAAGCACTCCAAAAGTAATCTTCTAACAGTACTTCTCTAAAACAAAACACAATCGAAAAGGATAGTCGGCCATTTTAGAATCCCGAATGAGTCAGTGTGGAGTCGAATCACGTAGTGTGATGGTCGCCACTGCGTTACGTACAACTTGTATTGTTGCTACTACTTGTGCAGCGTTCCAGGAAGTATCTACTACCTACCTTTATGGATTAGGTACTGTTTGTTTCTAGTAATTAGTGGTTTAGTTTCAAGGGTAGGTACGTTTATTGTGGGGGGTTTTGCTGGGCTTAATTTATGGGAACTGTATATGTAGGCCGCAAAAGGTGATTGAGGTATCGATATTTTTTTTAAAGTCGGCCATTCTATTCTGCAAGATCTTTAAATTAGAGACTTTAACATGTTAGGACAACGATACCCTTTCAATGGACCAATCATCCTCAGCCTAGCTTTTTCCCAACTGTCTTGAGGTCGGCTTGCAGTCTAACCGAATGCAGCTGGATTCAGTTGTTTTTGCGTAAAAGACTAACCATCCATCCATCCATCCTAGAAAACACGAACTCCTGTTCCCAATTAAATACAAGTAGACGACAAAAACAAACCCTCACTCAGCCTAATCACGCAAATCAGGTTTAGATATGCAAACCAAGACAAAACACGATCATTATCCTTATCGTGATTGAATTTCTTAAAGACCTGTTCCATTGCGTGATCCGATGTTACCTCGCCGATTAGCGAATAGCTTTATTAGTTCAATTATCGATGTATACCGTACTATTATGTAATCTCGACAAACAATTGAACAATACCGTGCCGTGGGTGCGTATTTCGTGACTTATGTAAGTAAGTAAGAAATCAATGGATACTTGGATAGATAGTTTTTGCGAACCCATGGTGAGTCGAGCGTGAGTTGAGAGCGTTAATCGAGTAATGAATAAAGATCTGCTTTCAGGTATTGGGAGGTATGAGGAGACTGTGTAATGCTGGTAGTAAGGTGATGGACCAAACTGTTGCGAAATACATTAACCAATACCTGTAGAGTTTGTCTCGAAACTAATAAAGGTGTGAGGACAAATCTCTTCACACTCTAGGTCCGGACCTACGATTGGAGTGAATTCAAAACATTGCATAGGATTGTCTTTCCCAAGCAATAGAGCTAGCTGCCTAATAATTAATAAAGCAACTAAAGGGCAGGCCTCCGGCCAAAAATGAACGGGTTGTTGTACATTCGCCACAAAGTAAATACGCCACGAAAAAAAGTATGTGTAAACTCGCCACAGCTCTATTTTCATTAAGTAAATTCGCCATATTGTTTATTTCCGCACAGACAGCAGAAAAACAAATAATAAGTAGAATACAACGTTATTTATTTATTTTTCATAATCACAGAAATTCACACAAAAATCACAGTTCTACTTACAACTAAAATATACGCTAATATTTGTCTGGTTTTGTTCATTTTTAAGACCGCGTTGTCAAGGACAGCGTGACTTGCGTGGATCGCCAATCCTTATAAACATGTATTGCAAGTGGCTGATTTGCTTTACAACATTACATTAAAAAAAAAAAAATTATAAGAAAAATCATTTAATCACAGTAATAATCACGTTTTTATGTTAATTTAGGTCTACATAAAAAATCACAGTTTTACTTACAACTTAATATATATTTATTGCAATAGGCTGATTTGCCTGCAACATAACGAAAGATAAATAAATTTAATATTATAATTTAAGTACTTCATATCTGATGTAATAAAAAATATATAATAAGTTAGTTTAGTAACTATGTCTAATAATCACAGTAATTCTTTGAAACGATTAAACATACCCATGTAATCATAGACTAAGACCGCTTATGTTACAAGTCTTTAAAATGCTAGGTTATCGTATTTTCATAATTTTAGAAAACATTTTCATTTCGAACGCTAAAAACCAATAACTTTGCTTGCTACCAGTATTTTATGCAAAAATTATGTACCTATGAAGACTTCTGACGAATTTACACATATCTTTTATGCAAGTGGCGAATACACTTTCAATGTATGGAGTGTACAAACTGTGACGAATTTACTTTGTGGCGAATGTACAATAAGCCAAATGAACTACCACACAAAAATCTGCAAAACTATAATGTAACCACAATCTGCCTAGCCTGTTCCCTACTATGTTGGGGTCAGCATCTACTCTAACGCGATGTAGCTGAGTACACTTATTTTGGAGCGACTGCCTACTTGACGTCCACAACTCGCACATCACATATCGTGTTACTGAGTAGTGCGATACCCTTTGGTAAGACTGCTTTGTCGGATTATCGGGATTCTAACGACCCGTAACGACTGTCAAAGATCCACGAATGACAGCCGAGACCAACAGCTTAACGTGCTTTCGAGGCACAGAGGGGTCTTACTATACACTGTGACATTTTAGTCGTCTTACAAAGATGATCCACTCAATGTATCCGTCATAAAATACCTATAGGCGCGCTTAAAACATTGTTACAATTAATTTAGATAACAGGTAAAAAGAAAAATAAATAATGCTTTAGAATTATGCAACACCCTTCCTGTTAATAATGTTTACGTATCAAACGGTAGAAGATATCTACCTACCTACCATTACATTCCATCATTAATTACATCTCCATAACAGGATGTTTCAAACTACGTCATGCGTCTTAGTTAACGATATTTTCATTTTTTAAATTATACATCTATTCAAAACATTTTTTTTTAAATAAATGATTAGTAGTCATTGGATACATGAAGTGGGCTGCCGTTGTAAGACGACTAAAATTTCACGGTGTATAAAGATGGTCAGCCATCCACGGGCCAACCGCGGCAAGAGTAGCTTAACCTGATCGATCGAACAGTGTGGCTGTCATTACCACAAGTTCTTCTATAAACTCTAGAAAGCCCTCATACCCTCATCCATCCTTCCCCATAATTTTGCATAAGAACTTTCATTTTCTAGCTCTATAGGTCTCAAACCTGAAGCTACTTTCAAGTGTTAAACTTGAAAGTAAAAAAACGCTATCAGCTACCTTATAATATTTAGCATAAGCAGTAAGTTCTTCAATTATGCAACGCACAGGCGACACGCAGTCGTGACAGCCCAAGTCGGTGGCATGAAATTGTCATGACACATTGAGGTTGCCAACGTGACAAAGTGACAACTACACAACACCCATGTTCACTTATGCTAAATCTAACGCCTTAACTGAGGTGTAGTTTTTTTTTTGCGTCAATGTGTACTTCTTTTGTTTTGGTTTTTTGGAATGTTCGAGTGAATAATTCTTTGAGGACATAACTAGCTACTCTGCAATTTCCGTTCTGGACATTCTGGATAAGCAGAGAGATATAATCAGCCTATAATGTTCATACTGATGGAATACAGGCCAACCTCTCTGTGAGAGCGAGTGGGCCGTAATCAACCACGCGGGCCCAGTGCGGATCGGTAGATGTCACTTGTCTTCGAATTTTTGGTTCTAGGACATGCCGTTTTTTCACGATTTCTGGACGAAAGTTCCTACCACAATTAATTTTGACTTCATTTTGGTGCAGTGCAGAAGCAGTGCAAAGAGTCAAAGATTGCTTCGTAGTAGGTCTGGATGGTTTTCGTCATTACGCCCTATTCAAAATCAAGTAACGCAATGTTCTAGTCTTGGCAGCCATGTGATAAAAATGAGTCACAAAAGACATTTTACGAGTTCAAGAATCAAGAACAAAGTTTTAAGTTTAGTTTTAAAGTGCGTTCACCTCGTTTCGCTGTAGGACCATTATAAGCTTCGAACAGCGGTTAAAAAAACAAAGATCATTAAGACTAATTCTACCGAGTCATTGTCTCTACGCTATTAGGCAATTAAAAAACAAACACCACAGATTTCGGAGTCTCAATAAAGCTATAAATAAATATAGGCCTCAAGCAATGAAAGTTTTCCTCGTAGAACTAATGGTATAATGTATTCACATTCATAAGAATCGAATTGAAAACCAATTGGCAACGCTTCCTGTTCGAGGTATTGACACCTCCGGTGATCAAGCTGTCATTATTTTTGTATTAGAGAAAAAACTGTCGAGAATGTTGTTATTGTTTGTATTTCTTCCGTTAGATGTTTCTTTGTTTTTCGGTATTAACCTACTACTTAATGTTTTTGCTACGCATCGGCGACTGCGGTCCGTCAAATCGCTTGGCCACAGGATTCTCTTTTACTTTTTAAGTGTGGTATCTGATCTAGTGCTGTTTCTTCAGCTCCTAAAGCTTCACTAGTTTTAGCAGCAACTGTTGTAACGAATATCTAAGCACCAGTTACAATTTTGATAATCAAAAGAATGTGCAGTCCTTCTAACAAAGCTCTTTCCATTGAGTTTTGATTCGCTGCTGTAACCGCAACAGAATAAGAGCAGTACATATTTGGCTTGGCAGCTAGCAACCTGTTTCTTTGTGGATCTTCATGAGCGACTTCTATGCTGCTACTTCCAACACTCTGTAGCAAAAAAAAGCTAAAGTTTTGAACGTCCAAAATTAAACACTATTTTAACATGAGATATGTATCTCTGATGAGTGCCACCACACCATAGTCCATACCATACCACACAAAGCAGAACATTCCGTTAGCAGGCAGATTGGGAACAACATCACTAACCCATTGATTGACATGATGATGACGTAGCCACCCATCCCTATTGCCCTACTAACGTCATAAAATGTCAGTGCCATACCAGCACAATTATTTTATGTCAGTATGGGCCAGTATGCCACACAATGGCACAGATTTCAATGAGACTGAGCTATTGTGACAGATTGTATCTCATCCGGTTAATTTAGCATTTAAATGAGAATTTATACAATTTGGAGTATAACGGAGAACTTATATTGTAGTTAATTAAATGGGGAACAGTTCAATTAAAAAGGAATATGTAAAGGCTGCAGTGGGGAAATTGGTAGGCATTTTAAATTTACTTTTGCTTTTATAGTTTTTACTTGGGATTTCCTTAGATTTGTAAGTCAAGGTCTTTCTTCTTTGTTTAAGTGTTTTCTATTATGTTTAAAAACTTTCAGCTTTTGTATTGAGGAACAAATATTTTTCGTCGAGGACTTTTGTTAGTCTAAAATAGATACCCCATTGGTCAGATAGGCAATCGCTCCATGTAACTTACTCAGTATAGGTATTCAGCTGCATCCGGTTAGACTGGAAGCCGACCTCAACATAATTGTGAAAAGGCTAGGCAGATGATGATGAACAGCTACAGGATACAAATGATCCAGGGGTTGTGACTATTTATGACCTGCATTCTCAAAATCTTATCCGAATCACCTCTCGAGTCAGGAACAAGTTTCAGTCTCAAAATACGCCCAAAAAACACTGAACGTAAAAGTAGTAAGACATGAGTCATTGATGACGCAGCCCATTCATAAGTAAGGTGGTCGAGAATGTCAGATTTGTTCCGAGAACACAGTTGTCTCGGAACTCAAGTTCACCAGGTACATCCTGACTCATGAATTATAAAATGGAATAGTTCGCGTATTTGTGTTGATTGGTAGATTAAATAGCGGCCATTTTGGTTTTTATGAATGAAGATTTGTATAGTTTTTTTTTTAAAGAATGATAGTATTTCTATTTTTGTGACAGAATGTTGTTCGCGAAGTAGTGTTGATTCGTTGTTTCAATAGTGGCCCTTTGATTTATGTATAGTACTGAATGAATTCTAATAAAACCTACTAATTACCTATGAAATAATTAGAGTCTTGACTTAATAGATAGCATTTAAATATTTTTTGTTATTTCTTCAAATAAATATTATTCAAAACCAGTAATTTGATGTTTTATAAACATTTTTTCCTACATAACCTTGTACTAAGTTCAATGTCGAACTAAAATTAAGTAAACCAGTTGGAACTCCCATATTACCAAATAATAAAAACTTGAATAAAAACTGAAGATTTTCATAAAGATAATCTTAGATGAACAACAGCAATTTTAATTTGAAATGTAAATATTTTTCATTTAAATCATCTACCTACACACCTCAATGATACGAAGCTTTAAATTAGAAATGCCAAGTGTGCTTTGTCCATATTCTGCAGTTATCCCTTTCTCATTAGGAATTTTAATTTTCAGTGAGCGAAAATTAGAAATAGCACATAGAAAAAGAAATAAAAAATTAAAGAATCTTATCAAACAAAAATAGTCTGGTATGTTATGCACCTACTAATATGATAAATATTTAAATTACTTAATAGTTTTTAAGCCATAATGACCGATAGATAATCCTTCATTCATCAAGAATATTTGCGTCGAAACGTCCGCCTTAGAACATATTACAGTCGGACGGCGATAAAATTATATCGATTGTAACAAAAATTTAAATATTTAATTGAAATGGCGCCTTTCATAATCATCATTCTTCTGCCCTTATTCCAATTTATTTGTGGTCGGCGCAACATGTCTTTTTCTTCCACACTTCTCTATTAGTCGTCATCTCCGTAGTCACACCCTTTCTAACCATATCATCATTCACACAGTCCATCCATCGTTTCTTTGGTCTCCCCCTACTCTTATAGCCATCGACATTCATACTCAAAACTTACGTTTTCCTCATTTCTCCTTAGCACCATACCATGCCCATACCATGACAACCGATTTCCAAACAACTTTTCAGTTATCGGTGCCACTTTCCGGCTTCCGCTTATGTACTCATTTCTTATTCTATCCCTCCGTGTAACACCACACATCCCTCTTAACATTCTCATCTCATCGGCTACATGCAATTGTCTTTCTTTCATCCCTTCTGTGGCCCAACATTCGGACCCATACAAGAGGGCAGGTCTTACCATGGTTTTATATATCTTCCCCTTAAGTTTAAGGGGAATGTGGGAGTCGCAGATTGTTCCCGTAACCTGCCGCCATTTCATCCATCCACTCTGTGTTAACTCTGTGCTTTACCGCCCGATCTACTCCGCCATCGCTTTACACGAGTGAACCGAGATACCGAAAGTCGGAGCAGACTGGGAGAAGCGCACCATCAAGCGCTATGGCTCCAGAGCTGGAGAGACCGCCGAAATCGCAGAACGTTTATTCAGTTTTGGTTCTGCTGATTTTCAAGCCAACATTCTCCAGGTTCTGTAGCCATTTCTCCAATCTGCTCTGGTTCTCGGATACATCTTCACTGACTAGAACAATGTCATCGGCAAACAGCATGCACCAGGGTGCCTCTTCCTGTATGTCCGACGTCAGAGCGTCCATGATCAATACAAAGAGGTAAGGACTTAAGCCAATCTCTGGTGCAAGCCTATATAGAAATGGCGCCTTTATCGATGAGAATAGAGGAAAGATAGAAATTAGAAAACACAATGTGCTACGATCCCTTTGATTTTCATTGATTCATGAATATTTTTACACACACACTACACACAGATATTCATTGCGTCTTTTGATACTGCTAGTAGAATTGATTAAGTGCTCTGTGGTTTGAAGCACTAGAATTTTTTTTAATGATGCTGAAAAGTCTACGATTTTTATTCTAGGCACAACGAAATTACCAAGTCGCAGGCGCGGTCCGGGCGGGATCCTAGGGGTCATAAACCCCCCCCCCCCCCAAATCAGTAAACGTAAAGCTTAAAATAGTAATTTTTCGATAAAATAATAAATTTTCTTATCATTATGTAGGTAGTCTTTGGCTGTGACCCCCCCAAAGTCTTTGGCTGCGACGGCGCCTCAAGTCGTTACCTTTTTAATTTTAAACCCAAATTCATTTTAGAGTCCTCTTTCCCAGAACTTCCATAAATTCGTTATCATCAATAGTGTCACCAGAATTCCCTTCGACGTAATGCCTTTACAAAATGTACACAGGAAAATACTATTGCTGTAAAGTACAAAATACTTTTCCCAAATAGGGAATCGATCCGGGAAAACCAGTTGCTGCCTTGCCGCGTCATTTCACTAAAATTATTTTCAATTGATGCACAATTATGTGAATCATAAGTGAATACTGGCTGGTTTCTTTAGGTAAAATAGAGCTAAGTATTTACTTATTTTACTAATTACAAATCGAGTTGCTACGGTAACTTAAAAAAGCAAGGAAATCTAACTTTTAGACTTTTTAGTGCATTGAAAGGGGTTGTTGTACATTCGCTACAAAGTAAATTCGCCACGAAAAAGTATATATAAATTCGCCACAGCTCTATATTCATTAAGTAAATTCGCCATATAGTTTATTTCCGCACAGACAGCAGAAAAATCAAATAATAAATAGAATAAAACGTTATTTATTTATTTTTCATAATCACAGAAATTCACACAAAAATCATAGTTCTACTTACAACTAAAATATACGCTAACATTGTCTAGTTTTGTTCGTTTCTAAGGCCGCGTTGTCAAGGACAGCGTGCCCTGAGTGACACACCTAATCCTCATAAACATGTATTGCAAGTGGCTGATTTGCTTGCAACATTACAATTATAAGAAAAATAATAGAAAAATCATTTAATCACAGTAATAATCACGTTTTTTATGTTAATTTATGTCTACATAAAAAATTCCCAGTTTTACTTACCTACCACTAAATATAATTATTCTTATTGCAATAGGGTGATTTGCCTGCAACATTACAATTATAACAAAAACAATAGAAAGATAATTAAATCACAGTAATAATCACGTTTTTTATGTTAATTTAGGTCTACATAAAAAATCACAGTTTTTCTTACAACTAAATATATATTGCAATAGGCTGATTTGCCTGCAACATAACGAAAGATAAATAAGTAAGTTTAATATTATAATTTAAGTACTTCATATCTGATCTAATAAAAAAAAAAATGTATAATAAGCTTCTTTAGTAACTACGTCTAATAATCACAGTAATTCTTTGAAACGATTAAACATACCACTGACTTAAATGTTTTCATAGACTAAGACCGCGTATGTTACAAGCTAGGTATGTTATATTGCTAGGTCATCGTAGTTTCATAATTTTAGAAGTAATTTTCATTTTGAACGCTAAAAACCAATAACTTTGCTTGCTACCAGTATTTCATGCAAAAATTATGTACTTAAGAAGGCTTGTGACGAATTTACACATATTTTTTATGCAAGTGGCGAATACACTTTCAATTTATGGAGTGTACAAAATGTGACGAATATACTTTGTGGCGAATGTACAAAAACCCATTGAAAGCATCGGTAGAATACATTGTGTATAGAAAAAGCATATACGTATAACCAAACCAGCTGCTTATATTTTCACTAAGGCCCTATGCAAATCGATACCAAAAACAAAGACATTTCCTTCCATAATGCAAAGAAAGCACCTTATTAGAAATCTCATAACCAAATGACGTAAGATTTCACTTGCAAGTACTTAAAATATATTTTATCACTTTCTAATGACGCACCGGACAAAGATTCCCACGTCCACCAAACGAAAAAAAGCTCACTACTGTTTTAATAAAAGTAATGACTCCATCAAGAATGGATGTCTTAAATGCCTTTGCGTTAAAAAGGAACAACAATACGTAAAAATATTTATTTAAATGTGCCAAAAAATAGGCTGCTTAAAAAGTTTCCAGTGCTAAATAATTTGACTGAGTGATTCTGCAATGATTGTGAATTTACAGATCGTCTTGTCACTTGATGTCATTTTATTTGTTTAAGCTTTATCAAGTCATTATTTGTGATTTTATTTTAATCTAGGATCCATAATTATCTTGGGAAATCAATGTCCCGTATTTGACAGCAGACTAATAGATTATCTAGGTATGCCACAAAAACCGCTTGTGGCCCACTAAATAAAAATATAACATGCAAGTAAACAATTCATCATAACCCACTTTTAACCTATGTTAGTGTATAGTTTATTGCAAATGTCGAAGAAAGCGTAGAAATCGGATAATATACGTATCTTATTTTATTGAGTAATTCTCTAGCGTGAATAATTACAAACAATAATTTTATTTCGCGTTACCAACGGAGATACTTTTAGCTTCTATCTAAAATCAATTTATTACACCTCATAATAAGAATTATGTAATGTGTTCACGTTTTTAAAATGATGGCAACTTTTATAATTAACCCACATACATACTTAAGATATGCGAATAATTTTCTATTCTAATTTTCTGAATGATTCGGCTGTGTTACCTAAGTGTGGTTATTTCCGATATTTTGGTTCAGTTTCGTTTAAGTATTGATTTAGTTTCTTTTTTTTTTTGTAAAGAAAAATTACCTTAATGCTTACCTTTTGTAGACGCACTTTCGCAGAAAAAGATATCACGTCGCTCGCTGGACCTGTGGAGGAAATGGAAGGGATTAGCGGTTGAATCATCAAGAATTCATGGCGTTAGGTTTCGTTCCGGAATGACGTCACCTGGTTATCTAGTTTATCATCTAAGACGAGCTGAAGTAACTACTTACAAAGTAAGATAAAGTAATATATTTATAAAAAGAAAATAAAACAATAACCGAGAAAAAAAGACTCGAAAAAATGTCAGTTCAAAGGAGTAAGAATGCTTTCAAACATTGTAGCATTTATGTTTAATAAATGATGGACTACAAATTACAAGTCCTTAAATAGAACACCATGTCGAAGAAATCAATTCATACCAATTAAATGATAATTCAAAAGCATACAAAGTTAAATGATAACTGTAACATGACAATGTATAACAGAATTTGTTCCCTGTAGCAAGTTCTAACATTCCTCGTGAGTTTTTGCCACAATTTTTCTTGCCGTGAAATTAATGGACTTTGATTATGGATCGGGACAAATATGTCATGATTTATCGGGACGTCTTTATCACTTGGACTCTGACATCTGACTGATGGGTGTCATATTTGTATCAGAGACAGCATCAGCAAGAAATAGGAACGTTCTCCATGATTTGTGCTATGAGAACTTATTCTTCTTACGATAACTAACAGTTATTACGGAGCTCTCTTTATGGAGAGAGGTACCGTAGATTCAGAGAAGTCTAAAGTACTAATTAATTTGATTTGTAAAGCCAGACATTCGCTAATCAGAAGTTTACAGTAAATGTTCCCAATTTGGAAATAAGCAATCTTCATTTACCATTTTCACGGTAATTGTAGTAAAGTGGTGTAAAGATAAATGCCGATAATATCAATAAACCTCAGTAATACCGATGCTAACCGATAATACTTGGATTTAGAGGATCAAGTGTGCAGTTTACCGCTTCACGTGATATTACCGCCATTAGCTCGCTTGTAATGGCAGCGCGGCCGGTGCGGACAAATGTTTGGCATATTTCACGATGATTTAGCACAGAAAATGTGGAGAGGACTGTGCGTTCGGTGTATTTATATAGTGTATTGACCTGATTCGTGTATTAGTTTTAATTATTACGGCTCAATTAATTGTTCTTGGAAACATATTGCATAGATCTTCTTGATTGGTAACTATAATTGTTGCAGAATAGACCCACTTTCATGTATCGTATACGTCAGAGGAGCATTTAAAATGGTCAGTAAGAAGACATTTAGGTGCTAATTAATAGAGATTATGAATAATTTTATAACCGGATTGGTTCATTAGGACTTAAATCAAAGATAACTCGGTACACACAATAATAATTATTATTATATCGTTTATTTAATGTTTAATGTAGGAAGATAGGTATTATAGTCAATAACCCTAAAATAGGGTTGAGCTACACGGTGACTGACACATACACGCCGTCTGTTGGGACAGGTCAGCTCAAAGCTGCAATGGCTCTTTCTTTAAAAAGCACTTCCAGACATTGCCCTGCATTGTTAGACTCACATAAAATTCAAATTATAAAATGTTTGGACTTTAAAAGAGACCACCTCTGAGTTTGTTTCGGCTTTTCTTCTCAGGGAACAGTCAGCTAGGAGATGCCGCCGCCATCTAGTTTTTAAAATATTGACCAATAAAATATTGACGTGTAAAAGTGTCTTTTAAGATCAACTTACATAAATAAACATTTCATTTCATAAACATTTAACTTCATTTCAGTATGAAGGCTGCCGCACACCGGCTCGGCTAAATTTGTTATATGAAAGTCGCGTCGCGCCAGTCTACGACAGCGTTAAGCCATAACGAGAAGACGGCCGTAAAACAGATAATTGATACAATTAAAACAAATTGGCAAATGTAAACACTTATGTAATAAACTTGCAAATACAAAGCGTTGTGTAATAGGTAATCCTCGTATCGAGTACATCGTTTTTTCGTCTTTGTACTTTCTACATACAAATTGGTAAATATTTATTTAGATTATCCAATAGTTTTAATACACAATTCGTATACTTTTGCGGTTGTTAGCGAGGCACTTAAATTACAAGACTTCGTTCGCGTGTGTTTTTTTTTAAATACCAGGACAATGTCCAGGATGAAAAGTAGCCTATGTCCTTCTCTACTTCTCTAGGTAGTGGTACATCAGTATTCCGTAACTAACGATGTACTTATTTCAAAACGATATAATCAGTGGTAAGGCAGTCGTATAGCTTTCAGCCAGGAATTATGGTTTTGGTCCAACCACCAATACCTATGTTATTGTAAACGACGCGTTGGCTAGGATGCACTATCTTAGATTCTAAAAGCCCGGTTCAAAATCAATCACAGCCATTTATTCAAACAAGGCTGAGAGTCATAAATTTTTGAACGTCAAAATTACATTTAGAGTCCCCCAAAACGCCCTTCATCACTTCTTAGCGCTTTAGCTGGGAAGAAGAAGTGGCGCAATAAACTCCACAGCAACACAGCTGTCTGTTACGTTGGAAGAACTTGATTTAATACAATTGTAGGTTAGTAATTAAACAACTTAAATTCAGTGGTACAACACCGAAAGTCAAAAATATTGTGCACGATAAAATTCCGCGGCGAAATTTCGTAATCGTCTTACCTAACTAAACCTTACCATTATTTAAGCTATGTGCAGACGAAATACAAATATTTTTACCGTACACCGTCGCTATAATGACTATTTTAATGCAGTTGATTGTATGTAAAGTTGGAATGGGCGTGTCTAGTTATTTCGTTACTTGCCTGACTCACTGACAGCCCGGTGACAATACACGACGCATTATATATTCATAACTGACTATGCTATACTTGTTAACTTGTTATGCAGTGGATTGGCTCCATTGTGAGAGGAACTGGGTTTTAAAAGGAATAGGAGCAAGTTTGAATGATGTGGAGCCGAGATGTATAAACGTTACTTAGTCCCTACTTGCTTTAGCTAACATTAAGGCTCCCACAGAAAAGCTAAACGTGACGGTGCTACTCGATGTTGGTAAAACGACTTCCATGAATCTTTTACAGAAATTGTTCTACTAAATTTTCGAGTTGTAGCGTCGCGCCTGTCTGCGTGAGCCTTTATTACTGTCGCTGTCGCACAACTGTCATACTGCAAATGCAAGAAAAAGACTGGAACATGTATAAGTCACAGGCTAAGTAACGTTTAAAGATTTCGGCCATAAGGTCTGAAATAAACTCTAAATAGTAGCTTTCGACAAAGCTACTTTCCTATCTTTTTAGAACGCAATAATGAATTAATTTGGTTTTCATCGCTAACCCATTTCTGTCCAGAAAATGGGTACCACGTAGTTATGTACTCCAAACACATTTTTCTGAGCCACACTACTTATTAGCAGCACCTTCTTAGTTTCAATCTCATTAGTCTAGTTTATGTCTCCTTATCTCCACCGGATGGGCATCGTCGATAACTCAGTAGCCATAAAGCCATGTAGCCATATAGCCATGTAGTCATTGGCCAGGCCACACACAACAGCTTACCTGTATCGTAAACGTTGGCTCGACGAAATATAATATAGCTCATGTTACGAATGGGAGTTAAAGCTCTTGTTATACCGGGTAGGGTACATAAATGATCAGAAGATTAACTTTGTGAGAAACTTAGCCAAAGGCATATCATGCTGATTCTGAGTCCAGGTACGACGAAAGTGACATGGAAGAGGTGGAATTGAACGGTAAGAAACCGCTTAAGCTACGATAGAAGACTTATAAAATTTGCCCAAATACGCATCTTTTCTCAATCTTAAATAATCAAGTAGTAGAAAGTTATTAAAGAGGCTGAAACTTGGGATTGTAGCGTCAAAAGATATAGGACATACTCAAATATCAACCAGTGATTTGATGATCTTATGACTGCTGCTTCAGTGAGCGTAGTTCGCGCAACTGAATCTTGAGCCAAAGATGTTTGAACTTTTTGCCATCGATACGCTAAAAACAACCAGTGATACGCTACCAATTGATAGCTAGCCACTCTAGCCAGAGTGATCTTGTTGCCTTACCTCACCGAGGCGCCATGGCAGCGCAGCCAGGTCGTGTCGCCAACAAAATGGGTGACTGCGTATCCAAACTTTTATTTAGTTGCCAGCGCGACCTGGTGATGTCGCTATGGCGTCTCAGTGTGGTATGCCTTTAAGGTGCTATTCTGAAAGCAAATCTTGAAATTAGCGCCTCATCGATACATCCGTATGAAGTTAAGCGAATCAAAGGCTTAACTAAAGTCACAAATCATCAGACAGCTTAGGCAAAGTGATGTTTCTCGCAACTAAACTACTCTAACTTCCCTACAACATGGACCAGCGATAAAATATCATAATTCTTCATACATTGCTTCTCCGCTTACTTATCAGATTTAATTTATAGTGTGGAGTCGGCAAAACATCTCGTTTAATAAGTCATGATCACGAATAAGGCGCGAACCAGGAGACTGTTGGCAATTGTTTATGTATCGTAATACGAGATCAGCGGTTCGACACCGGTTGAAGACTTATATGGAAGGGAGAATAAAGTGATAAAATATTATTAGGTTGTATTGTGAGGAATAGGAGAGGTTTTTGCAACGTTAGATGGTACCTACTGATAAAACACTTTTTTTCATTCTATATTATTTTTTAGGCTCAATCAACTCAGCCTTTTGCAGTCCACTGCTGGACATAGGCCTCTCCCAAGTTGCGCCACAATACCCTGTCCTCCGCCTTCCACATCTAGTCTGTCCCAGCCACTTTCTTAAGGTTGATGATGGTCCATCTAGCTGGGAGTATCCCACGCTACGCTTGCCGATACGCAGTCTCCACTGCAATCGGCCATCATTCCTTTGATAGACATCGCCAGCCCACTGCCACTTCAGGTTGCGTACAAGCTTTTATTTTTTTAGGCTACTTATCTTGAACCAGAAATCACCGATCCATAAAGTAATCAGGACTCGTTCTCATAATTTAGGGACTAATTTAGGTAGCGGAGAATTTTTTGCATTTATGGTAAAGTCGATTCAAATTCTGGTTAACTTATAATGTCCATTTTTGTTGGATAATCTGGCTTTTCAGTAGGTATCGGTATGTTTTGTGATTACTTTTACCTTTAAAAATAACCACTAATGTTATGAAAGTGTTAGTAACAGTTCAATTAAAAATATAAGATTCCAAGTCGATAAAAAAGTTATACTTAATAATAAAGTTACGCAATTTAGTGGCCCGTTAAATAAAATTCTTGTTTTAAATGTAACGGAATATATCAAAAACCTGTCCTTATCGTTCACAGTCATAAACTATACATAAAATAAAATGAGAGTTTGGACAATACGAGCAACTTCCGGATACTCTTGATTTCATCTCATTCAGATATATTAGCAGAGTACTCAGGATCTGCTTGCTTCGTTTTTAACCTGCGGCGTGGTTACGTAAGACATAACATTCATTGCGTTATTTACGCAGATACATTTTTCCGCAGAGAAAGTTTAGTAGAGAGAAGTAACTAAACCATACAGGATAAGTTTTTATCCAGTGCGCAAACTGTAACCATGAATTCAGCATATCATTCTAGACCCCCAGCGCAAATATTTCGTCGGTAATACAAAAAGTTATCAGCTGTTCCATACATTTTGACCTCGTAGGTATTGCACTTTTCTATGAAACAGCTGATTTTATTTTTGTAAAACCGACGTAAAATTTCTGCGCTAGGGGTCTAGAATGATATGCTGAATTCATGGTTACAGTTTGCGCACTGGATAAAAACTCACCTGTATAAGCAAACAACGAAAAAATATATATAGAATTTTGTTGGTAGGACTTAGTGGTAGCTACTGAATTGATATTATTATTATTATGTATATTGATAGGTGCCGTGCCTCGGAAAGCACGATAAGACGTTGCTCCCGGCTGTCATTTTTGGATCTTTGACAGTCGTTACGGGTCGTCAGAAGCCCGAAAATTACAGAACCAGTCTTACCAAGAGGTATCGTGTTATCGTATACTCTGGGTTGAGTGTGGGGGTCAGATATGCAGTCGCTCCATCTAAAATACTGGTATTCAGCTGCATCAGGCTAGACTAGAAGTGGGCTCCAACGTACTTGGGAAAAGTCTAGGCAGATGACGATATTGATTATGTAGACCTACCCATAGACACGTATCTAGACAAAGCTAGAGGTTGGCTAGATAGGTACATGGCGGCTCAGTGGCCTAAGTAGGGTGGGGCAGCAAGGGCAAGAGTCCTGGTCGCCTATCGAAGGGGGGCGCAAAAATTCGCCAATTAATAAATAAATTTAAAAAAAAACATCTATAAACCATTTTATACTGTTACCGACCTATAATCTAAGAAATCTGAAGACCTACTTGAATATATTGTGCAGTACGACGATGAAAGCGTATTTCCAAATGTGCCAGTTCTATTCAAATTCTCTTAAAATTGCAGCATTGCAAGCGATTTTTTGCTAGTTGAAATTAATACCTTCGTTTTTGAAGGCTGTAATTGGTTAAGAAAGGATATGCGACCTAGCATTGCTCAGTGTAGACCGAGAAGATAATTTACGAAGTGGCGCAAATGTGATGCGTGCCCTAGGCGCTATTTTCTATTAGTACGTCCCTGTGGCGGCTACATGCCGCAAATTTTCTTGCAAAGGAAGAAAGTTGGAAGGAACATTCAATTTTTTTTTTGAGAGCAAAACCAATCTGTTTGTTTCACATAACGCTAGAAATAAAGTTCTTTATAACTAGGTAGGTATACATAAACATGTTGTGTAACATCTTTTTTATGATTCTTACTCGGCTCGTCGAAAGAACCTGTTGCAAGATGCTACCATCAGCACATCGCCTAAAATGTCGACGACGTCAAGACATCTGACAATCGTAACGTATCTATTTAAAAATATAATCCATTCTTTATAATATACGTAGATTACTTTACATGGAAGGAAATGGTTAAGATCTTAATGGTATAAAAACTAAATTTTGTCTTTGAAAAATATACGAAGTGCTATCCTTTCAAAGATGGGAGCAAAATATTATTTTGTGAGAGAAAACTGTTTATTTTACAGCGAAACTATGTACTGACTACTGACCAAATTCCGATGAAAGACGAACGATAGCTAGCGAATTCGAATCAGTAGTTGAATCTTTGGGTTCAGAGTATGCACATCACATCATCATAGGTGATTTCAACACTAACCTCCTTGCCCACAACTCCCCTCGGTCCCGTAAGCTCATCCACCTGGTCGAGTCAGGTAGTCTGCACGTGTTACCACTGAAACCTACTCATCGTAACACTGTCGGCGATGACACCTGGCTCGACCTGATCCTTACCTCGAATCCTTCCCTCGTTTCCTCCCACGGTCAACATGACGCTCCTGGCTTTTCTCATCACGACATGATTTTCCTTTCATATATCCTGAAACCTCCCAAACCTAAGCCCAAGGTTCTGTACAGGCGTTGTTTTGCGCGGATGAATATCGTGAAGCTCAAGGAAGATGCGTCTGTGGTCGATTGGGAGCCTATGATGGAAGCCACTTCAGTTGACGACAAGGTTGCCATCTTCAACGATGTCGTAGTCAAACTGTATGACATCCATGCTCCCGTCAAAAAGGTTAAGTTAAAACGCCCACCTGCACCTTGGATGACTACAGGTATACAAATGGCAATGCGACGTAGGGACCGCGCTTTCCGTAAATTTAAAAGGGATCGTACTGACGAGAATTGGGCAATGTTCAAGGCTGCAAGGAATCGATGTAATCAGATGATACGCAATGCTAAACGCCACCACATTCTTGATACTATCCATTCTTCCTCTTCTGCCGATATTTGGAAATTCCTTGGAACTCTTGGTATCGGCAAACCGCGACATTTAGATCTTCCCACTTCAATTGACTTAGACGATCTCAACCGCCATCTCTCCACTGTTCCTACCATGGATCGTCTAACCAAGCAACAAACTCTTTCTCTAATCTCTGGTCTAACGCGTCCTCATATTAATCCTTTTAGTTTCATTCCAGTCGAACCGGGAGCGATCAGAAAAATCATTATCTCCATCAGATCGAAAGCAGTAGGATGTGACAATATCACCCGTGATATGATCATAACTATTCTGGATCATCTCCTACCCTCGATTACCCACATTATAAATTTTTCCTTATACACCGGAGTATTCCCTTCCCTGTGGCGCAAAGCCTATGTTCGCCCACTACCTAAGGTTTCTAATCCCTCTCTCCCTTCCGACTTCCGTCCAATTTCTATACTTCCCTTCTTATCCAAAGTGCTTGAGGCCTGTGTCCACAAACAATTCTCCAACTTTGTTCATCTTAACTCCATAATTAGTCCCCTTCAATCTGGGTTTAGGCCTGGGCACAGCACTGTTTCCGCCCTCCTTAAGGTGACTGGCGATATAAGGGCAGGAATGGAAGACACCAAAGTTACTGCTCTAGTATTGGTCGATTTCTCGAATGCATTTAATACCGTCAGTCACGACATCCTGTTGGCCATTCTATCATATGTTATGGTCTCTCCCGAAGCACTGGAATGGTTCTCCTCTTACCTTCAGGAACGTCAGCAGTCCGTTCATGTTGGAAATTCTTCCTCTTGCTGGTGTGATTTGGAAACTTGCGTTCCTCAAGGCGGTATACTTTCTCCTCTTCTGTTTTCTATTTTTATTAATCTCATAACTTCCGAACTTCAGTGTGCGTATCATCTGTATGCAGATGACTTGCAGTTGTACTCTCAAGGAAAGGTTGATGAATTACCAGATGCTATCGACAAATTAAATAGGGACTTGAGAGCCATAAAAACCTGGGCTGACAGATTTGGTGTAGCTGTAAACCCTACGAAGTGTCAGGCGATCGTCATTGGCAGCCCGCACAGTATTAGCAAGGTGGGTGGCACAATCTTGCCACCAGTACTCTTCAATGGCACGATCGTTCCTTTTAGCACTGACGTGAAGGACCTAGGCCTGCATATTGATAGTTCTCTGAAATGGCATACTCAAGTCGCTAGGGTAAGCCAGAAGGTTACTGGAACGCTGCGGGCTCTGTACCGATTGAAAAATTTACTACCATCGAGTACGAAGACAATGCTTGTGCAGTCCTTAATTTTCCCCATCATCGACTATGGTGATGTGTGCTACTATGACCTGAATGCAGATCTCCTCGATAAACTTGACCGTCTCCTCAATAACTGCATTCGATTTGTTTTCAATCTGCGTAAATACGATCATGTCTCTGCGCATCGGTCCCTTCTTAAGTGGTTACCCATACGGCAGCGCAGAGAGCAAAGGGCACTGACCACCTTGTTCTCATTTCTTGATTCTCCCTCTTCCCCTATTTATCTAGCTCCCCACTTTCAGTACATTTGCGCTAACCACAATAAAAATCTACGCTCATCGCATAATCGTCTTCTCCAATGCCCCACTCACCACACAGACTTCATTCACTCTTCCTTTTTCGTCCAATCTATCTCTCTGTGGAATGCGCTCCCCCAAGAAATCAGAATGGCAACCAACCGATTGACCTTCAAAATCAAAGTTCGCGAGCATATACGCAAGAAGTTGGCAGTATCATTACAACGATAATGTTCTCTCATTGTTTGTCTCATTTGTTTTAAAGTAAATTCGTTTATTTATGTATATTTATTTATGCTTATATTTATATATGGATAGGCATATAATTATGTATATATTTTTTATTGCACCTACCACTGTTTGTCTCTGCATCACCCAAAGGTCGACTGGTAGAAAATGCCTATGGCATTAAGTCCGCCTCTGTACATGTTTGTGCTTAAAGTATAAATAAATAAATAAATAGCTCATTGCTTATAAAAGAATCTAAAGGTAGTATTTTCTAAATTAAAACAAAGAAACCTTAACGAAATTAACGTATTAACGTACGAAGGTATTTTCAAAAACGAAATTAACGTATTTACATAAACGAAAAAAGCTAAACAAGAGTGGTCAGATTACGAAACGAAAGCTCATTAATAGATTATTGGAATCGAATTACTGAAATCCACTTAAAGTTTAATTACTTAATTCAAATAATAAACGAACCCCTAATACAATTTGTACCAAAGTTAACAAAACTATTTAGAAATGTTTTTGACCGCTAAAGCTTTTAACAACTTTACGATTTACAATTTACCTTTCCTTATCTTTTCTTTTAACCCAAAGACAACACATGATAACTGAGACTCCCATATGAGAGCCATTAACTAACCTTCCAACGATTTCTACGACATTTCTTGGCGGCATTTTAAACATAAACTCTCGCTAAGGTTCGCCCCTAAGTTACTACTAAAGTAAGTTTTCTCTTAACTTAATTGTCAGTGTCAGTGTCATGGTTAAATAACTTGAATGTTTTGGAACATAACGGGTGGACTTTCAAGAAATTAATGAGTGCTCTGAATTTAAAGTATAAGTAGAAATATAAATTCTACAACCTACTTTACTTTGTATTTAAAAAAAAAATCGTGGTTTGGATTTTATCTCGATTGACAGCAATAGAAAAATAACTGGCGAAATGTGGGGATACAATAGGTACACCTCTGCCAAACCCTTCGGGGAAAGAAGGCGTGTTGTTATGATGTGAATATTCCATTATCTAGAATAAAAAGAAATAGGTTCGATAAGTATTAGGTATCAGTAACAGAATTCTTTCGACTGATAAATTCTATCATGAGTAAACATTCGGTTATCAAAAGCAAACATGGCCTAAAATACTTTTGCTTTTTTCCCAAAATATGTATCTTATCTGATTATGAACTAGAACTAGTTGTGATGACCTAAATTTCGATCATATGATTGAGTTTAAAAAGGGTTTTTTTTGAGTGAATCGTGAGTCTTAGGGTCAGCCGGTCTATACTGTAAAAGTCACACCGTGAGAACTTGCGTGAAGTGAGCTGTCAATCTCACTGTGTAATTATAACAGTAAATTACAATAATGAATTACAGTACAGCAGCGCAGTTTCTGACATGAAAATTGTTGAAAAAATAATGTGAAAATACCATTATTTTATAATTATTTAAATTAAATTACACCACAGTAAGCTTCCTTCCAATACCCTTTGTTTTATTCTGCTAGAAATTTGCATTTTGTGTGGCTTCTCGGCTCCCGTGGTGTACGGCGTGCATTGCTAATCTACTAACTATATTATATGAAACCCTACTATTTCTACTATGCAGCCTATTGCACAACTGCGTATATCTATTAAATTTACACCGTTGAAAATTTAATCATGTGTGCTTTATATTTTGTTGTGTATCTTGTACTGTAAAATGGTTACCACATATAGGTACCTACGTGGTTTATGTATTTTATGACTACTGCTGCAGCTGGTATAGTTTTTCTGTGTATCAATTAGTGAGGTACCGACTAGTCGGCCATATTTGTAGTCGGTGACTAATCGGCGACTAATCGGCTAAAACCGCCGACTATTCGGCCCATTTTTTACTCGTAGATATTAATATACTTAATAATTTAAAAGACCGTGATTGAAATGAAAATATTTTTTAATATTAGAATCAGTTTTACAGTTTACTTTCAGTGCATTCTAGAATAGGATAGGAAGGAATATAGGAACCCTTCATTTGGTCCATTAATTAATTGGGCTTCGATCCAGAAATTAAATACCTATAGTCAAAATATTTAATACTTCTAACAAAAAAGAAGCAACTATAGCAAACAATTGGCAATAAGTAGTTTTGCCATTTTGAACTTGGCCGATTAATCGGCCGACTAGTCGGCCATTTTGCAGCCGACTAGTCGGCCAAAGTCATAGTCGGACTATCTCTAGTATCAATGGATATGGGTAACGAATGTGATGATATGCTACGAAAAGAATATTTAAGGGGCAAGCGTCAGGGTAACCATTTAATTCTATTGCATGACTATTTTACGAAAAAGTCATTTAATGGACTTAAATGAACGTAGAAGGTTGCATTGATGATTTTAATTATTATAATTTAAACATTATTTCAATGATTTATTATTGATTGAGCTAGTTGACGTTCGCTCGTAGTTGACATCGACTATGAACGAGATTAAGTGGGTTACTGTGATAGTAAAACGAAATAAGAAATGGAGTTGACTAGTCAATCAAATTTTGTTTAACATAAAGCCTGGCATTGACCTGCCAATTGCAAAGAAAATTCGCGGGCTACTTCGGAATCCACCTTAACTCATCCGCCTTAAAGACATAGTAATACATAGTTTAGATACTAAAAATAAAATAAATAATTAGCTTTTCTCTGCGGCTTCGGCCGCGTAGAGATCGGAAATTATCCCACGGGGAAGTACTACCGCGATATGAAGTCACCTATGTCCTAGTGCTAACCCAGGTCATAGTATACCTGCATGCCACACATGGAAATACGTTCAGTTGCAGCCAGAAGAAAGAAGCAACACAAAGGAGTTAAGGAGTGAAAAGGTGACTGACATACAGACCGAGTTACTTTCACATTCATTATATAAGTACCTATGGAATTATGGATGGCATGTGTTTACTGTTTACAGCCAGTTTGATTCTATTAGACCGCCTAACGTTAATTATAAACTATAACCCTACATAATCATGAAAATAATAACTATTAAAATCAAATTAGATGTGTGTGTATTTATTTATTATCAGTAACGGGAAAATCAAAGTTACAGTAATTGTAAACACCCGTGTGAGTTTCCTTCCACCAGTTGAAAAAAAGAACATCGTAAAATTGTTAGTACTTAGTTGTGTTTATTTCTTTGGCTTAATGATAGAAGTTTTCATCGCCATGTGCTTAGCCTTTGCTCAACAATTTGTAGGGTCGGCTTCCAGTCTAACCGGATGCGGAAGCTGAATATCAGAATTTTACGTTGAGCGACTGCCTATCTGATCTCCACAACTCAGGTACTGGGTAAAACTATACCCCTTGGTAACATTGGTTGTCATACTTTCAGGTTTCTGAAGACCCGTAACGACAGTCAAAGATCCACGAATGCCAGCCGGGCCAAAGGTTTAACGTGCTTTCCGAGGGGTCTCGGTACATAAAGATGGTGGTGACCATCCACAAACCGACCACGGCAAGGAAGGCTAAGGCAGAAGTGTACCTATGCCTAGTACAGCTACATTTCGCCAGTTATAGTAGTAGGAGAGGGCGAGCCTATTGCCACCACTCGGGCCCAAATGTCTAAGGGAAAAACCCGAAACACTTTGCCCGATCTAGGAATCGAACGCAGGGTCTTATTTTGAGCAGTAGCGCTGGTGACCACTATACCAACGAGGTAGCTCAGTACGCCGTACGTAAATATAATTAAATAGGTACCCTCATATTATAAAGTTGATTAAATTAAATCCTTCGGTAGGAATGTGTAAAACGAAGTAAACAGACAATAATATGTAATTAGTAATTAATTTTCCTTATATTTCAACTATTATTAGCTCAGCATTGTCTTCTGAGAACCACACATCATGCCTAGAGTTTCATTTAAATGTTTTTATACGTTTAATTACTGCCACAGGTTTTTGTTACTTGAGCAATATATTAAATGCTTCCATCTTGTCGTTCAAAATATTGTTTTTTAACAATTTGCTAGATTTCTAAAATTCTTAATGCAGTAATAGGTTTAATAATTGCAACAAGTATGTATGATTCAAGATTATCGGAATTAAATAGGTGTAGGTCACCTACTGCTACGGTTAGGTACTGCTAATAGGCTTTTTGATTGTCCGATTCACAGAATAAATAATAGTGCACTAATGAATACAACGTTTATTTGTGACACCTTTAGCTGAACAGTAGGGAGGAATGCTTTTATATTATTTTGGTTAGATTAGGGAGGGTCCTACATAATGTAAGTAGGTAACTGGAAATACGACATATTTGTCGAAAAAAAGACAATTGACTCATTTTCACGGCAGGTGCTGTGTAAGAAGCAGAAAACTGTTTAAAAAAAAAAATTGTCAGATTGTCGCCTGTCGGATTTATCGAATAGGCCTCAGGGTGTATGGTGTTTGGTTGGTGCACACTATAAGCATAGCCCAAGAACAACATTTTGAACAAACCCAGCCCCAATCTCCATAGTTTCATAATCTAACACAGACACATTTCTTCAGCCCACTTTAGCCTAATATGGATTATCCGTGACCGTATTACGTGAAGTGTGCGATCGACAGGAAGCCGTGTCGACTTCGACATGTTCTCGGTCACACAACGGTCGCCCGATAAATGCCACGACTTACATCCGAAGTAATCCGAACCACCACATTATTAAAAAGTTTGCTTGTCATACCTACATGATTTGTATAACGTATTTTCGGTTAGATGCTACAAGAGCCAGGGGTGCGGGTTGTTCGAAAGAGGGGGTTTTAGTCAGTAAAAGTCTGACACGCTCCCCTGCTCCACCCAGAGCGGGAGAAGTTATTTGATGATTTCCCACTCTCAAAGAAAAAAAAAAGCTATAAGAGTGGGATACGTACGGAGTTAAGGTGGAATCACCACGGTAGCCCGCGCAATTCTTACGTTTTTTTGCAATTTTCAGGTCAGTGCAAGGTTCTATGTTGATTTAAAAATGTTAGAGCTTAACTTCATTTAATTCGATTGACTATTTCATGAACTAAAATAATTTACAAAATCAAAAAAGACAGTCGGTCCTAAAAAGGGAACTTTAATTTAAAAAGATGGAAACTTTTTGCCTCAGGGCTGTATGAGATTGCTTATTCAGTCTAATAGTCATCCTTTTAAACCAAGTTTCTTGTTTCCATATTTTTTGAATTAAAGTTCACTTTTTAGGCCGTCGGGTTTTTTGATTTTGTAATTATTTTTTTTTATTTCACAGTTTTCAGTTAATATATTTCTTATTGACGTTAATGAGACCTATTTATGAAACCCTTTATTTTGATACCCCACTCAATAGGTTATGTGATTTTTTTTAATACAATATGGCGCCAAAAATCGACCATTTTTTTTCAATTTTGGTATACCCAGAGTCACTCTCACTCTCACAATTAAGCAGATTCTAACGGCATCTCTCAAGCTGAAATCGATCAAGCCAGAGCGTGCCAAAGAAATACGCGGGCTACCCTGGAGCTTTTACCTAACGTAGTAAAAAAAACATGTTTTGATCAGCACATGACCACAGATATGACAGGGCATTTGTCTAACACTTTTGGACACTACAAGACAATTTTTACAGCTTATGTAACCTGTAAACTGCAGAAACAAGCGTTGTACACAGACTAATCGTTTCTTTATTTCATAGGAGTTTCCGAGTTTTCCTGAAGCGAGCGGTCATATTCCTTGGGGTAGGTTCCCCGCAAGGTTCGAAGGAGTACGACCTATATAAGCCCTAGCGATCGGGAACTGGTGACGGGGTGAGGTCTTGGTGGATCATCGTCCTTAGCTAGGACTCGACACGTGGGCGGTCTAAGAACAAGTTCGGCAGTACGACTGAACAACAAAAAACCCTATTAAGGAAGTCTCTGCTTTCCCTAATCTTTCTCCTCCAAATCGGATGGCAAACCGCAGTCATCTGATCACCAATCTTGTTTTGCTATCGCATGCGAATACAAGAAGAATATGACGACAAACTTTTTAATGGAAGCATCAATCGAGTCAACTTCCAACAACCACTAGTACTGATGTTAATTACTGACTAATAATGAAGAACTTCACCATCTGGCATGGCAACAATCGTCGTTCTTGCAAACAGTTTTAAATATGAAAGAGAACCATGCATAAGCCTTTTGGGTGTTGCAACATCCTTTGTTGGTAGTATTTTTCCATCTCTTCTCAAGTTCTAAGTAAACGTAACATAACACATAAATAAATAAATAATGTGACATTAGTTTTATTGTGCTTAGATAATCTTCTAATAAATCCGTACATTTGACAGACGGAAGTAAATAAATCCTATAATTTATTTTACTTTCAAAATCTCGATATTTGACGATATTCTTTTATAAAAACCGACTTGGGATCGTACTATGTGTAGCTGGTTATTTTAATTTATTTTGACAAGCTAATTATGAAACTATGGAAATTATTATTTGGACTAGTTTTGTTACATAACTTAGTTGTGGATAGGGGCACTAATTGAGACGTGAACATACTAAGCATGTTAATATCACTTAACACATGTAAATTATATGCTAATGTTCGTAAATCGTAACACTTTGGATGATCTAGCATTTGTTCGTGACTCCGTCCGTGTAGACAAAAATTCTTGTAAATGCCTTAGGATGTAATTTTCGAGGGAGAGATGCTGCGGGGTTGAAATTACTAGATGATTAGTCGAAGAATTTCGAATCATTTATCAGTAATGTAATGAATACGATAGATAGATTTTGTTGAGGCCTAAAAAATTCTAGGTAGGTAAGTATGAAAAGTTTATCTTCTTTTTTCTTGCTCTGACTGAGGTCTTACCGTCAAACGAGGTCAATTGGGACAGAACTTTAAAAAGCATTTTAAGATTAAAATAATATAACTTGTTGCCAAAATGGTGGTTCTTGTAGTCACTGTATTCGAATGCCTTTGTTGGCAACAAACTATCATTATTTCAACGTTAAAATTAATTTTAAAGTTTTGTCCCAATTCACGCCGGGGTGAATAGGGATGCACCCTATTCATCCCGTTGGTAAATTTGTAGTTACCAAAAGGTATACCTATGTATTAAGATTGGATGAAAAAGACGGAGGTAAATAAGTAATTTCGCAGTTACCGATAGTTTTTACGTTACAAAAAAAAAACAAATCACGACAAAAACACCGACTCACCGATATTTATACCAAATTCGATTGAATTGGATTGAATTGGTGGACTCTCGGAGATTGGTTTTAGGGCAACCGATCTATGCGTATACCGTGTTACCTATCTAGTATTTCAGTATGACAAACGATGTTGCTTGTGTGATAAACTGATAGACATCTGTAACTCACTGTTATTGAATTAATGATGTTTTTAGGATGCAATATTTATAGTTTTCATTAGTAAAGTACAAGATACAACAACAAATTAACAAGCCTGTAATACCCAAAGTACCTACCTGTGGTATACCCAGATTTCGCCAGTTCAAGTCCCATATAATAGGGGGTAAGCCTATTGCCATCAACCGAGCACAATTCCAGACTCCGGGCTGCTACTTAGAAATTCCTTATAGAAAAAACCCAGTAACATAACACTGCCCGACCTGGGAATCGAACCACTCGGCCATTATTAGTTACAAAAGCTTTAAAAACGCAATGTACCTATCAATGGTATCAGCCACACAGCCATAAATAAGTAAATGTGTTATTCGCCGTAGGTTCAGTCAAACTGTCAAAGACTACAATAGTATACTGGCAACTTGGCAAGGTTCAGTAGTGGAAAGATAGGCGCGCGTGGGCGCGTGCTTTCCTGGGTACGATTGAAAACGGTTTGATCAATGTTATAGCAAAAATCACTGTCAGTAATTGATTAAAATTCATCCCTATGACAGGACAGGGCATATTTTGGGCGTACAGAAACTGTACCTTTTCCCTCTCTTCAGTTTTAAACAATCATGTAATCTGGTCGAAGCTAATTTAAAATTAGTAAAGGGAATCATCGATTTATAGAAGAAGATGAAGCATGTTTTACATTGCACTAAGCTAAGTAACTGTATTATGTGGCTTTACGGGCAGATATCGACGTCGCATATTATTGTAAGTTATTTATTTGCAAAACATCCTACTTGCTACGCACTGGTTTTACCACTCATACAGTGAATTACTTTGACATAAAATTCCCATTTTCCTTTTTTTCCTGGATATTCTACTTCGTTACGTGCGTACGTAAGTTTGTGGCTAACATTCTTGATGAATGATTCATTTTGTTTTTTTGTGACGCATAAAGTCAACAAAAAGTTAGTGATAAAAAGTTTTTAAGTCTCACTGTAAGTAGGTACTTGACTTGTGAGCATAGGAATTATTGATTTGAGTTGAGTAAATTTAATAATCAGTATATAATCACGCAATTGTAATGACATTAAACGCACTTACATTGGTTCTGGGAAATGAATTTACTCTTAAAAATCGCCGCACCATATTCACACCACCTGCATAACTACAGGAATGTCATGGTAGTTCTTAGTTGTAAAAAAGTTTTATAAACTATTTTTATCTGTTCAAAAGCTATAATTGTCAATGTTAAATCATTCACACGCGGTTATCTAATTAATTGATATTTAAAATATTTCCAAACTTACCTCCAAATTCTCAATAATAACTCGCAAAGGTAAATCACAATAAATCCAGTTCAAAAATTACACAAAACGTTCATTACATAAACAAAACAATATTCATAAAATTTCTCTCGTAGGTACAATAAATTCACACTGTTTTGTTTCAAGTTTTAATGCACTAGCGCGGGAATGCTCGCAAGTTAGCATTATTCGCGGCGCATTGTCGTGATCGTGCACTACTGTCGCACATTCCGCACGACTCCACCTCAGCAATTACGTTCGACGAATACAAAACAAGCTTGGCGCGCCGCTTTGCTATGCGTGATGGATTGGCTGGTTGACTCATCTGCCGTGACTGCGTAGTATACCAACATGTATGAGATAAAGAGCCATCTAGTGGCAAATATTTATACTACGAAACTATAATGCCATCTAGCTATAGAATTGTACACTAAGATGGCAGTTACTGTTCTCGAAGTAGTAAAACTACCTACTTGCCAACAGTAGATTTCGGGGTAACAGAATTCAATAAAACCGACGAGAATGCCAATCTTGTTTGTTTGACAAGTTCCGGTTTTTATTAACGGTCATTTGTTTAATCACAGAATTTACTAAGTTCCAGTGTTGCCAGACGTACGAGAAATCTCGTACCGTTACGAGATTTACAGTCTCTGTACGAGATACGAGAATAATAACAATCTCGTACACTTTTGTACGAGATTTTATCAATCTTCACTGGTTGTGCCAAAAATATATCAAAAAGTAAATTATGTCCACCGATCAGTCCCATTATCATCATCATCCACCGATCGACTCAGACATCACTAGATTCATTACCACGTCCCTAAATGAACTAACTTAGTCCTGTCTTGATGTTTTTGTTTTTGTGTGGGAAATCCCCGCTGTGTTGTTGCTGTCCTTAGTGCACTAATGTTTACATCGATAAGTGGGGTGGGCAATGGTGCCGATTCTCTTGTCACAAAATTCTCTAAACTAAACTAAAAATCACCAAAATTTAGTTTTTTTTTTTTTTTTTTTTTTGATTTTGGCTTCACACGATTTGTGCATTTAGCCAGTGTCAAGTAATTTTTATTTTAGATCAAGTAAATGGCCCGATATCGGGCACGAAGTTATAAAACAGTCATAGTCGTCTTTAGTCAGTCAAGTCAAATCAAAGTTATTGTAAAGCGGTAGTAACTTTACAACAACCTAATAGGAGTTTTTGGGGGGAACACGAAAAGTCCACGTTAGTCATTTATTTTCACCTTCACTACACTTGTGCACTCACACGTAACTAAATTGAATAATTCACTATCAAAATTATACAATTCAATGCGCTATTTCACTAAATTCCATGAAAATGAAAATTCGTGCGACATGTTCCAACGCGATCCCGCCAAAAACTCCAAAATTTAGTTTATTCCTGTTATCGACGTTTTCCCGTTCTGAAATTGACTAAAGTGACACAACATAACTACATTTTAGGTTGACAGCACTAAGATTCCACTGAGTTTTTAATTTAGTGAAAATGGTAATTTTGCTATTCTGTTGTTGTCAATTTCATTATTCTATTCAACATAAAATTTTGATTTTCTAACTAAATCTGACTATTTTTAATCGCGATTAAAAAGGTGTGGAATAAAATTAGTTGTTATGAACTAAAAATTCACACCGACACCTCGACTTCGGGCGCAAATACAGTACTGCATTATTTTTTTCTTTTCTTTTGCTTATATCTTGAAAATGGTGTGTCCTATCGTAAAAATAATACAATTTTTGACCTCCTTTAGACCCATAGACCTCTAAAACTAACATGTAGGTAATAATTTTTCATATTTTCCATACAAAAAGTAAAAAAATCCATGTAAAACACGTCGAGGCTGCCCCCATCTGCGCGACTTCGGCTCTAAAAAAATCAGGGGGTAGGGCAAACAAGTACCACGTTGCGAAGTCAAAAATACCACGTGGAGTCGAGACTGTCAAATTCGATTTCAGTTGTCAAAATTATTTTTAAATTTTGAGATCTTTTTTTGCAGAATAGCTTTATGATTCTCATAAGCAAAAGTAAGGAATTTTAGTGATAGTTTAGTTAGTTTAGTTCGGTGTACAAGAGAATCGGCACCAATGTATTTTTACTCATTACTAATTCAAAATGAATGAAAATGTTTCTCCATAATGTATTATAGACATAAGTAAAATTATTTGTAGAATTATTATGAATACATTGTTTCATTTCACATCCCCAAGCGCAACTCGCAGTAGTAAATAGTCTAAAATTATGGCTTTTATGTGTTTTTTTTTTCAAATCTTTACCTGTACGAGATTTTGTACTGAAAGTTCGAGATATTTGGCATCCCTGATATGAGAAAAATAGTCTGGCAACCCTGCTGAGTTCTCCGACAAACATTTCGTTCATTCAGTCTTTCCCTGTCAAAATGGCTGCCCCGCAGGAGGTGCGTGAGGATTTGCGCTCTGTAATTATCAAATTTTATTAGTACTTTCTTTACCAAACTTTATAAATTGATTTGATTCTCATTCCGTTTCTGTTTACCTGTGTTTCAGGCGCGCCGTGAACCTATCCAGGCTGTCCAAGTATTCGGCCGCAAGGTTAGTAGTGTTTCTTACTTCCACGTGTTTGTACCGATTTCTAAGTGGTTACTTTAGTTATTTAGGCCATGTTTTCACCCCGTTATCTGTGTGTGGTATGGAATTAGTGGTAAAACTATTGAAATACAAATTTTCCATCCGCATCAATGTGGTATCTTTTGTGGGGACCACCGACATATCTGGATGCATCAGATTTTCCGTTGGCTCAGCTATCCCAGGGAGCCAATCTCTTTGATCTACAAAAATATTAGAGCGTGGACCGTATTTCTTAAATACTTACAGCCAAGTCGGTTTGTTGCAACTACTATTAGTGACCAACATAACCTCACAAAAAATATGTATTTTTCAGACAGTAATTTACTCAGTAGCAAGTCTGTATCTTCACCATTCAGAATTGGGCTTGGAACATGCACAATTTATAGAGACCATTATGCTGAATATTTGTTTAGAGACTTCTTCATAATACATTTTGTTTTAGAAAACTGCCACGGCTGTGGCTTACTGTAAACGTGGGCACGGAGTCTTGCGCGTGAACGGTCGCCCGCTTGACCTGGTAGAGCCCCGTCTGCTGCAATACAAACTGCAGGAGCCCATCCTACTGCTCGGCAAGGTCAGAATTATTGATGTTTGAACGCTCTGTTTGCTGTCTTCACTGTGTGAATTTCACTTATTCATCACTAACTTTAATGTTCTGTTAGCATAACAGTCGTAACATACTTAAAATAGCATTTTTTTTCATCCAAATTCAGTTGATATAAGTAATATTGTTATCTATCACAATATTCTGATCACTTTATGGTCCGTGAGTCGTCTTAGGGGCGGAGTTTTTGCTTATATTTGAATATTCATGCATGTTTCGTAAACAGATTTACTACCAATAAAACTTGATTACTTTTCTAGTTTTTAGTCAATTATGTGAGAAAATTCAGCAATTCCAAAAAAAACATATTGTACCTCGGGCTTCAGTTTTCATTTATGACTATTAATTAAAAAAGAAAAATTACGTAGTCATGGCATTTCCTATTTGATCTAACACAATCTTTTTGACCATTGTTCACAGTTATTCATTTTGTTTGCATGTTTCATATTCTTTAGTTTGCTCATGTTTGTTGTAAAGTAATACTAGATTGCATCCTAACTTTGCATTGATTCTTTTAGTTAGTTGTTTTTTATAACATTTTAAATTTTGTGATTTCTCGACAAATTAAACTCTTTACTAACATGGTACCAGAAGTCATAAAAAAAATAATTACTGAGGCTACTGAGTCAGACCAGTGAGTTAAAGATATCCTTTTAACTTTTTAATGATGATTACACTTATTCCGAACCTGAGCATCTACGGATGTGTAGTAAAGATCCAATCTGAGCACCATTTCAATCATAAACTTCATACATTTCTCCAGATTACATGGTACTAATAAGATATTATATTTGTACAGGAGAAATTCTCCGGTGTTGACATCAGAGTCACCGTTAAGGGAGGTGGTCACGTCGCCCAGGTGTACGCTATCAGACAAGCTATCTCTAAGGCACTCATTGCTTTCTACCAGAAATGTAAGTATAATTATATGGCTATTATATTAAATTTTGTGATACTGACAAAATAGGCTACTTTGTCAAATATTTTGGCCGTTTTCAGTATCAGAAAACATGAAATGTTACCCTTCTTCCAAAGCTGTGTTGCCCAAATGTAACTCAGTCATTTCAGGGAGGGTAGATTAACGGTGACATTTACCAAGCAGCAATGTATCTCAATAACTTGCTAGTTTGAAATGTACACAACATTTATTTTTAACTAACCAACCAACTAATGATTTATTTGATGATAAAATAATTGATCCATTAATATTATGTCAACGATTCTTTTTCTTGTTAACAATTGCAATTCTTTTGCCATTTAAAAAGATGTCAACTTTTATCAACAAGTTGGTGTTGGATTTTCCTCAAATAAAATAATTATATAGAATGCAGTATTTTCAACAATTTCTTATTTCATCACAGATGTAGATGAGGCATCAAAGAAGGAAATCAAGGACATCCTCGTCCAATACGATAGGAGTTTGCTGGTCGCCGACCCTCGTCGCTGCGAGCCCAAGAAGTTTGGTGGTCCAGGCGCGCGCGCACGCTACCAGAAATCTTACCGTTAATTCCATCTTTGGTATCACGGGATGGTATTGCATTGCTGTGGACCCAGGAATGCGATATCATTGCGTGTTTTCAAAAATAAAAAAAGTATAAAAAGTTTTTTGTTTTATTTTTGTATGATGTTGGTACACAGTCCATTATTATTACTTCACAACACAACTTTTAAAACATTTCTTAAGTTGCCTACTGTCTGTTATACCTTGCAGATAAACTGAATCACTTGCTTTGATCAACTAAATAGATAGTACCCAGATCAGCGAGACGTACAGAAAAGAGACTGAAATAAAGGTACATTATCTATGGAAACACTTCATGTCATGACAGTCGAGTATACTACGCAAACGGGCAGGTGACGTAATCGTGACTGCGTTGAGCACCGATTTGTCGACGGATTAGACATGACTTAGCTAGGTACCTATCTAACATAAATTATCTCAGTTATGCGTTTTAAACGAATCATGATTTTGTAGATAATCGTGTATGCTTTGTGGCCGTGGAGTAGAAAGTTTGTTGTCAGTGTGATTCTTTCAAAAAGTCAGGTAGTCGCAACCGACGCACAGTGGAACGAATGTATGGGAGCGGTTGGACGTAGACATGTCCGAAAAATAAGAGTAAAATTATGACAAACTAATGATGCCATCTTATTCGATTACTTAATGCCTTCATAAATTGTGGTGATGAATTTCTTCATAACTCCCATATTTCGGGAGTAATTTGAGAAAATGTGAAATTTTACTATGAAAATGAGTGTATCGAGCTCTCTCCCTCCTGATTCCGGGCTTGTTTCAAGTAGCGGTCTCTAATATCGTAATGCTATTACTAAGAGCTATATTTAATACTAAGACACATAGTGCGCCAAATGTGCACTTTCTGGGATAAAAGGAAATGAAAATTTAAAAAAAAAAACGTTTTTTCCCCATTTGTATTTACTTTAAACCGCAGACAGACTTATTAAGAGGTCTATAAATATATTATATATATATACAGAAATATATATTAACAAAAATATTCACAAGAACTGATGAGAGTATGACTTTTAAGTAAGTTGATAATAAATTACCTAGTTTCATTAAAAGTACAATAAATAATTAAGATGTAAGCTCTAATTTACTAAGTTACACATTTTAAAACAATAACATCATTTAATTATCTTCGTCATCATCATCATCATCAATTAATTCAAATTCAGAATCGATGTCCGCTAAATCATTTATGTTAACAAATTCGATATCACTTTTCTCAGAATCCGTAAGCTCATAAAATTCCTTAAAAGAAGATTTTTTTACAAACTTATTTCCTTTTGGACGGATACTTGTAACAAGTGGATCAGAAGACAGTAAAAGATTGTGCATAATATCTTCATTGCATGAGATACTGCTATGCTTTCGAGAATGCCCCTCTCTATATTTTCTAAAATCTTTATTTCTAGCCTCAGATGCCTCTTCGGATAGAAAACCAATGGGCACAATTGACATGTTCTGAACTATGTCTGGCCCATGCATTAAAATTTTATGAAGTGAAGAAGGCATATAATACCATGGGTATAACTCCACGTAAAGCTTAGCAGTATCAAAGCAGAACTCTCGGAATTTAGTTACGTTGATCTTCTCTCCTGATGAAATACACTGCAAGATCACACAGATTTTTCTTAAAAGCATAGCATCTATTCCGGTCAGTTCAGCAGATTTAGTGTAGTTTTCAAAAAATCTCCTTGCCGAGTTGCCATTGTTGGTGGATCCACTGCCTTGTTTCACAACATCGAGAAGTAAGCCCGTTTCTCTTCTTACAGCCTCTTGAACTCTTTTCTTCCTGTCATCAACTTGCCTTTTTGCTATATCACCCCTTACTTGCCATGATTTTATGTCTAATTTGTAGGAAATGTGTAATAAGCATTCCATTGAGCGAATCCAAGCGTGAAGGGTGCTTAAGCTATATTTATACATGTCCTCGTTTGCGTGTTTATCTTTGATTAACTCTAAATTATTCATTTCTTTAGGACAAGCCTTGCATATGTCACACACTGAAGCTGCTGTATTGGATATAATGGAATGAATTTTACCATCAATCATTGTCAACAGCAGTTGGTGTTTGACACTAATTCCATCAGTGATGGTGGATGGAGTTAAGGCTTCAATCTCTGCTTCGATTTCAGCCATCTCTCTCTGCACATTTTCTTTGGTTTCCTTTATAAACTTAAACAATATTGGCCGGCAAAATGAAGTGGAAGATGGTCGCTCGTTTTCCCAAATTGTTACACCTTTTGAGACGAGCCGCAGTGGTACAAGACTAATCATAAAATTACTAGCAAGATCGATTTGCTCATCTTCACTCGTCCTTTGATGATAAATGCTTTGGCTAGATGATCCGTCAAAACCCCATTTGCTGGTCAATACGAGCTGTTGATTGGGATCAACAGGGGTTTCTAACGACCTAATAAGTCTTCTTGAGGTTAAATCCATCAAGGCTTGTAATTTGATTTTTGCAGAGCTCTCTGTAACTGTGAGATCTTCTTTGGCCGGATAGCACTTAATTTTTTCTTTAACCAACATGTAGTAACTCGGGTATTGAAGAGCTCCTTCTTGAGTGTTGAAATCCCGAAGAGTGTTATAGCGCCATTTCGATAAGTTCATCGATACATAAAGAGCCAATGCCTTCAAAGGGGATATTTCCCGTACCTGAATTGATTTACCTTCAATGAAGGCTTTGATTTTTGAGGCCTCTTCTGGATTCTCCGTCAAGTATTTCATAACATAAGCTGTATCGCTTTGTCCTGCCTTTTGAAGCGCCCTTTCGGCCGAAAACATAATTTCAGCGCTGCTACTGCTGCATGAAAGACTATCTTCAGTGCGTCTTCTTTTTTGCCGGTTACTAAGGTCCTCAAAAGATTTACGAGGACTAGGATGTGTACAAGTTGAAGCATCAGATTTAGCAGGAGAAATTATGGGCTCGATGACGTCACTTATATTTTCTGTAGAAGGTTCCATATTTTCATTCTGTAATTCCGGCCATTGAATTGCAGCCTGTAGCCAAATCTCATGTTTCTTCCGAAACTTATCTGTGCTTCTTCCAGACTGTGTCCATTTTGCATAAATGCGGTAGCAAAATCGACGACACCAGTCTTTTAAACTTGTTTCAGCACTTTCACATAACTGAACACAACTGTTATCTTTTAAAACACTGAACAAATAGTTAAAGTCGCGTAAATCTTTATGTGCGCGTGCGCATAAAGCAACGTGAATATCAAGATTTGTATTAAAATTTGGAAAATACATTGCGAGATTAGCTTGGATACAACGAGGTGTAAATCAACACTGATTTTAAAGTTACTAATAGTGACCTATTTATATAAAATCCAGGTATCCCAGGTATCCTTTGTTAAATATTGCAAGGTAATTAGTTATTGTGATAATTAGTAAATGATGCATGCTAAATTAGTGTATTAAGAGCCATTTAGTAATTAAATAATAGCAATGTTCTTATCAGTAATCATTAGTGCATCAGTTTTATATGTAAACCTTAAGTCCCTAATTATATATCCTAATTAGCTTATATCTTCTCTAATTGGCTGCTCAGAAATGTTATTGTAATAAGGTAAACCTTTAGAAAAACGGTTTTAATCAACAAAATAAACAAAAAATAAAAAAATTGTGTTATAAAATAAACATCACTCTTTATCCCAGAAAGTGCACATTTGGCGCACTATGTGTCTTAGTATTAAATATAGCTCTTAGTATTAGCATTATGATATTAGAGACCGCTACTTGAAACAAGCCCGGAATCAGGAGGGAGAGAGCTCGATACACTCATTTTCATAGTAAAATTTCACATTTTCTCAAATTACTCCCGAAATATGGGAGTTATGAAGAAATTCATCACCACAAGTTATGAAGGCATTAAGTAATCGAATAAGATGGCATCATTAGTTTGGCATAATTTTACTCTTTTTTTTCGGACATGTCTACGTCCAACCGCTCCCATACATTCGTTCCACTGTGCGACGTGCTTGTAAGACCTGTGGGATAATTGTGTAGCACGTTAACAGTAGGAATGGCTTACATTTTGACAGTTCTATTTTTTTTTTTTTTTTTTTTTCATATGGGCATCTCGTAGTTGACCTTGAGAGGCCGTAACTACTTAACCGGGCTTTCCTGCGGGGACTTTTAGTTTTTAGGCTGAGAGCCTCCAGCCAGGGCTTACAAACTAAAATTTAAAACCTACAGCAACTGCGCACTGAGGGCACCCCCTGCGGGGTACGAGCCTCGGCTCAGGGAGTCACTTTTAGGGAGGGCAGCAAGTGGGGACAGGCTGGATCAATAATTTCTTTATTATTAATCATGGGGATTTTAACTCTACTTGCTCAGCTTCGGCGCGGGCTGGCACTTCTGCGGGCAAGGGACGGTTGGGGGAGGAATCGTTTACTCGGGGTCTTCGCGAGGCGCGAGGACCTCGGCGGCGAGGTCGGAAACATTGACAGTTCTACAACAATCATTGCGTTAAATAGGCTGTTGAGTAGGTAGACAACATTTTCGAACATGTAAAGCAATGGATGGACCACGACCTTCGAAAAGATTCAGATTGTTATTAGTGATCGCAATAGCGGTATTGGTGTATGAACGTAAGCGAAGCACAAGGAGTAAGAAGATATGTATGTAGGTGGTGTTCTGTAGTTTCTGCCTACTCATTGAATGAGAAGAAGGCGTAGGTAAGTTTAGGCGCCTATGTAGATATGTGTGTAAGTTCAGCAGAAGACTACAATGGACTTCTGTGCTTTATTATTGGCGAAATGGATGTTTAATTAAACATCTCGGCCACTAACCTTTCACAGTTATTTTATCTCTGAATGCAACCTTATTTATAACAACGAGAATAAAGATCACTTTGATTTTGACGGAGAAAGAAGAACAGAGAGGTAAAAAGAGGTAGTGAGTTTGTATGTAGGGTAATCTTCGCGTGCGTTACCCTGGCAAAATGTGCGGACTTGTGCTTTAGTGACACCTCTCTCAGACTACAACAAATAGTTATTGTATCATGAGGAGCAATTTGTTTACTAATTGCAAAATTTGTTTGAATTGTAGTTTTAAAGTAATTTGAGAAAAAAAAAGATTTGGCTGGAGTTACGGTTTCAAACGTTACCCTGGAAAAATCGTTTTCAAAAATTCGCTTCAGCCCGTAACCAAATACATGAATAGATAGCTTTTGTTGCGTAGTAAATATTTGTAAATAGCAAAATTTGTGTTATGGTTCATCAGTTATTTAAGATTTTGCTGCGGTAACGTTTTGGGATTTCCCACATCTCGATAACGCCTCAACGCAGAAGTCTTAAAAATATTAAAATTATTCATGAACATTCGTTTCTGTTAATTTCAGCTCTCAATTACAGCTTTAATGAAAGATATATCAAAAACAAGAATATTTCAGCAATCCTCTAATAAGCCGACCAAATCGAAAAGGTCACGTAAAAGCGACCGTATCATACAGAAGCGCAACCATCTTAAATAAACGGGATATTATGGATGTTTTGTTAGTACAGTTGCATACACAAGTTTTGCTGGTCAGGTTAGTAAAAATAATAAAATGGTCATGATTAATCATTTTTATTTGAAAATCAGTCTCATACAAATTATAAGTGTTGTATACAACTAAAGGTAAGTAATACAACGCGTAGAGCTGTTGCATCGCACGCAGCGATGCGCGCTGCTCTGACTAGTATCGAGAATGTTAAAAAAGTTAGCGTGACGTTGCGTTGTGGTATCAAAATAAAACATTAGGTTTGAGCAAACAGAAACAACAAATATTTAAATATATACAATAATTTAATTGATTTTAAATCAGACTATAAATTATTTACTGAGATAATTACCTACCTTTATAAAGTTACTTTGACTTTAAATAATCATGATCCATCAAATTGTTTAAAAATTTTATACGCCATTTATGAGCATGATTTTAATTTATGAAATAGAAAACTGGTTGAAATTGTGTAATACAGACAACTTGAGGGGTTACCACATACTGACGCTGTGTGTACCAACACAGCGTCAGTATATGGTAACCCCTCAAGTTTTAAAATGTTACTCTGCTACAAGATTGAATTTGTTACGAATAATCTACAGAATACTTCAAAAAGGGTTTATTGTTTCGAATTGAATTCGAACCATCGCGATCGCATCACTGATCGTCGTCAATTCGTCATATTCATACTGTTTGACGAACTAGCCAGCGAACCCATAAGAGATGCGATGAAATTGTTATCCACTATCGTCGGAGTCACTTTATCTCTGACTAATCGTTAGATTTTGTTATTTGAGGGTACGCACCAATTTAATTTACTTATGTTTTCTTTATAAAATGAATCCGTACCCTCAAGTTATAACTAAAACGTTTGATGTATACGTTCACTTAAAACTTTAAAACGTCTGTATGCAGATTCCAGAGACTACATGACAGATCACGTGACATTTCGTTAGTTTATGTCAATCTAGCGCTTCCTAATAAATCGTTTGCGTTAAAAGGATGTCACTTGTATAGGGACCCGTTTGTGTCAATTAGCAAAATATGTATAATATTAAGTAATCTGTAAATTATCATATCAAATTGTAAACTCATTGTAGTAAAATACGATCATGGTTTTGTTAAATAATAGCAATAATAAATATTATGAAATAATTATAAAAGTATTACATTTTTCTTGATTTCATTTCAATTCTATAAAAGTTGCATGACAAAAGCACATTTCTTGCCCAAGATTCGAACCTCCAATCTTAAGCACGGCAAGCGGTCTTGTAACCTCCGGTCTAATTAGAAGTTGAATAACTCCTCATAAATGTCAACCATATTCACCAAAACAATGCAGTCATTATAATAAAATGTTGTTGGAAAATACAAAAATAACTTGTGCCTAGCACGGATTTGAACGCACATGTCTTTTGGGGGAACCATTTAGTGAAGCTGTGTGTACAGTAGCGGTCAGAAGTGGACTACCAAACTCAAAAAGCAATAGACACTTGGGTTTAACTTACGACCTTCTTATAATAAGTCATTTCTATACGATAGACACACACTCCCATACGTTTATAAATTATTGTATTTCATAAATTCAATCGTTAAAGTAAATGGCATGATAGCTTAGCGGTTACCGTACTTGGGTTAGCGCGTTTGTACGTAGCAAGTCGCGTGTTCGAATGCCACACGCGGTAATGGTTTTTTTATTGTTTTAAAAATCGCTTTTGACTGTAGTTTCTTGTCCTGTTTTTCTTGAACAAGACGAACTATAATTATCCTCACAGAAACCTAAATAAATTTAAATGATATTATGGTGCAGTTAACTTACGACTCATTTACCGCGACTAAATAGAACGGTGTTGGTTGATATTGTGTGCTAGTGACGTGTGTTTAGTCTATTAGCGGTGTTCTAGTTCATTTTAAAATGTAAGCAAATTTGAATACAGAAATGAATGTGAATATTATTGCGCTGCCTAAAAGCGGACTTAATAAGTATATCACAAATATCTGATGAAACCGGACTGAGTGTGAGTATAATGGTTTAATTATTTTATTAAACATTTATCTAATTAAAGTATAACTGCTGTTCCTTATAGTAATTTTTTTAAACGTTTTATAAATATCATAAGGTCTAAATAGAAGAAAAATATAAAATTTTAAAGAAAATTTATTTCCTAGATTATTGAACGATGAAAATAACATTATACTTACTTAATATTTATGTGAAATTTCTATTTTAAATAATTTTGTTTCAGAAGGTTTGCATGATTGAAAACCAGCTCAAAAACCATATTTAACGGAAAAACATTAACATTAAATTATAAATTACAAATATTTATAGATTTTAATAATTTTCAAATAATATTGTGTCATATCCATATTATGGATTATTTTGAGGTTTAGTTTCAATCTTCTATTCGTAATGAAAATGAATACATAAGCTATAACCTCAAAAAGTCCTATTAAATACGATTTGTTAACTTTGAGGTTTGAGATAGAACGAACTCACTCGCAGTAGAATAAGTAGTATTACTGAGTCATTACATTGTATTGTGACAACGCGTCTGCATTTGTTATATCTAAGTGGGTAGATTTGCATAGATTATTGTGGTTTCTTTAGAGTACCCACACCCAGTAGTAATTACAGCACAATATTATTATATTACTAAGATACAATATTTTAAGCCTGATTATAATTCACCAATTAGCTACTTTACTTCAATATATACATTGTTCTCTATGAGAAAATAAACTGTTTTAACACGAAGTTATTATTAGTTATGTTTATACTTCATAAAATTATAACGAATAAATATTTTGTAATTGTTTATTAGACATTTTATTCTTGAACCTTTATTTAAATAAAAATATAAGTATAAAAAAAATATTACATTATTCTCGTTTATTAATTAATCGAATAATACAAGAACAGATGAAGATTATTGTTGAAAAGAAAAATAAAAGTCTCAAGTCTAGATTTGAACCCAGACCTATGGAGTTTCTTAATCCAAGAAGATACCTTATGAGCTATCGGAACTTGGTATGAGAACGTGAATTTTAGCAATAGTATGAACCGACCAAGGTCATATGTAATTACCTGCTCTGTGCGACGGTATGTTTTTTTGTTTCATTCGACGCCAGTGTGTGAGTTCTGAGGTGTGCGTTCTGTGTCGATACATCACTAATACACACAGCTGTAGGTACGGCCTGGACCGCGAGTTTATAGCAACATAACCCTTAGTATGCTAGTGCATTTATGGCTCCTTACTGTACCTGCCCTTGAAAATATTAAAAAATCGACTTCACGAATATCGTTTTTCTGCTTAACTGTACAAAGTATCGTATACTAAGCTGCTAATTTGCGAAGATTACCCGTACGTACGGTACGGTCGCTTTTACGTGACCTTTTCAATTTGGCCGGTTTATTAGAGAATTGCTGATATATTCTTTTTTAAATGTAACTTTAATTAAAGCAGTAACTGAGAGCTGAAATGAACAGAAACGAATGTTCATGAATCATTTTAATTTGTTTAAAGTATGGCATGTTTCTTAATGTTATGGGAACTGAGTATTCGATCGCTAAAGTACGACCAGTGTAAAATTAATCATATTTGTTTTTATGTTCTTATCGTCTAAAGTTACAAAATCTAAAATTCCTGACATTATAAGCGTCTGCGATAGGTAAGTATTTTTAACCGACTTCCAAAAGGAGGAGGTTCTCAATTCGTCGGAACCTTTTTTTTTATTTTTTTATGTATGTTCCCCGATTACTCGAAGATGGCTGGACCGATTTCGATTATTATTTTTTTGTTTGTAAGGGTTATACTTCCCAGGTGGTCCCATGATCATCAAGTCAGGATCTGATGATGGGATCCTGGAGAAATAGAGAGAACTCTTCAAATTTTATAGGCCCATTTGAAGCGATTTGGGTAGTTTTTGGAAGAGTACTTTCTCGGAGTGGTCCCATTTCAATTTGGTGAAGGTCTGATGAAGAACTTCGGAGATAGGCAACGGAACTCCTCAATAAATGATAGCAAATGGACTGTTATTGCAGAAATCTCATGTCTGTCTATTGTTTACATCAGTTCATAACATAACATCACGCCGGGACGCTGTGAAGGGGTAAGCACATGTGAACCACTAAAAAGTGAAAAATAAAAACTTAAAAAAGTTTTTTTACTTTGGTTTTTAAAGCGTGTTTTTTAGTTTTTTTAAACTATTATTTCTCAAATAACTATAAAACTACAATTCAAACAAATTTTGATACTAGTAAACAAATTGCTCTTCACGATACACTAATTTATTTATTATAGTGTCACCTCTCTAAAGCACACTTTAGAGAGGTGAGACTATAACAAATAAATTAGTGTACCGTGAAGAGCAATTTGTTTACACTGCCCAATCTGTTGTGCTGAGTTGTGACTCAGCACAACAGATTGGGCAGTGTAACGCACACGTAATCTTCGGAACTCCCTGACCCGGTTCCGAAAACATTTTCATTAATGGGAACTCTACAGTATTGCCGAGTCCGAACGAAATCGCGTGTTGAAGTTAGTGTTCTATATGGCAAAAAATTGACAGCTGATTTCCCCAAATGTTGCAAACGCTGTAGATAAATAAATCAGTAAAAAGCAAAAGGGAAAAATAAAAATACTCCTTTGATGCAACAAGATTTTATTACACTATAAAAATTTCGTTCACAATCCAATCTGTCTTTAATAAGTCATAAACTTGAAAAATTAAATGCAATATATAACGTACGACTAAACGATTCCAGACAATTTAGTTTTCACAATTTATATTTTTAAATCAAACTTCCGTAAAAATAAATATGGCTGAAAACATTGATACGTATACAAAATATCAATGGCTGATAAAGAAAAAACATTAGGGCGATTACATCTAGAGATTGCAATTAATATTTATTTAAATTAGCACAAAACTTAAATTTAATGTTAGAAGTTAATGTCTTTCAATAATTGCCTATCATTAATATGTATTTTTTTATTTATTTTTAACCCGTAACGCCCCACTACATGAACAGGCCTTTCCTTTTTTAAAGGTCGTAATTCTTAAGCAATTTAAGAAACGGACAGCAATGAAAGTAAAACGGACTTTATTAAAACCGTAGCTGAATAAATCAACTGGTTGAGTAGCCCATTCATGTTTACCTGGGACGTTTTCCGGGACTCCCCATTTACTTATTTAAATTATATAATAAATTTATAAAATAATGATGTATAGAATACTCCTGATATACAGATCTTAATGAGATTATTAGATTACACTTAATTATTATTTTTATTATAGGCATTGCATTACATCTAGTGTTACTAGTTAGTAAATATTTTGGCACCATTTTAGTCATATAAAACCAAAGGTTTTCTGCCTCTAATAGCTTCAAAAACTTAAGTACCTATTCAGGTTCAAAAATACCTTAATTTGTTCGATGTACGCGTACGAGCGGCAAACCTATTACAGTAAAATGGGGCTAAAGATTCAGGGGCGAATTGGGACATAACTTAAAAGTTTCGTACCAATTCACCCTATGCATCCTTATTGTACTCATTTTGCCATAGGTTGTTAAAACACCGCACCGTACAGGCATTTAAAAATCATGACTTCATTAATACTGAATTTCGTGTAATAGTAATATTAATTTATAATTGTCGTCATGTCGTAAAATAATATTTTATTTCTAAAGTTCGTTATACCAAAGTGAATTATGCGTCACACGATGATGGCGTGTTTTGAATAGGCTACCTATTATGCATATTATTTATTTCATATTTATCCCTAAAACAACATTGAACTCTAGCGACTTAAAATAAGTGGTTATGGGCGAAAAAAAAAAAACAAAAAATCAACAGCAAAAATTTACGGAAAATAGGCAAGTCAACGTTCTGTAGAATTTAATTACACTGTCGGTAATATAATTATACAATAATGTAATAACCAATTATAACTATATTAGATATGCATGTGTGCGATTTTTTTGCGAATTATGTGCGTTTAATCAACTGTCTTAACCTTAAAGAATATCTAAATTTTATTTAGTCAAGGATTGGGCAGTGTGATTTATAAAATCTACTCCAGTCACGGTAAGTTTTACTAGAAAATTTTAATTTTTGTAACTCCAAATAATATCTAAGTCAGCCTCAGACGCATCTTTAAAATAAATGTCTTTAATTTAGCAGAAATATTCGTGTATTTCATCCGAGTCAGTGATTGCGGGTTTGGTCGCTGGCCCAGTGTGGGCACTGGGCTCGCGTGGTCGATTACGGCCCACGGCCAGTACTGAATCAGAGTAAGAAAGGGGGCGATATGGGACTAACGGGCAGAAAGAGAGAAAAACAAGAACTGTAATAGTAATAAACTAGACTGGGCAATATCACAGGGAAATACATGGTCTAACAAAACGATAAAATGGATAAAAAATTGAGTCCACAGATATTTCTGAAAAATGTAATAAAAACATTAGCGTACCCAGGATTGTGATACAAGACTCCCTGAAATTGGTACTGTTGTTTAGCAGAATTTGAGACTATTTGAGTCAAATTATCTTGCACAACAGAGATTCAATCCTAGCTACGCATTTTCACAGTACTGCCCAATCAGCTTTCAACTAAAAAAACCTGCAATCAATTTTCTCCGTTCTTCTTCTCCACTTTTTCGTCATGATGGTCTTCAAATTTGGCTCCCATTCGCTTGAGGGCTATGACAGCAGATACTGCCTTGGCCCACCGTTTCTTGATGACATATCTCTTGAGTTTGGATTTCGTAACGTGAAGCTCTGTGCAAAGTGCTGATTGGATCAGCCAGGGGTGCGTCAGAGTTGATGACGCTGATAGACGATCGCTGTGGAAGGTTGATTTAGATGATGTCATATTTATTTATGCGTGGGGAAAATTATTCATATAATTTACTACCTGCACACCGCAGTTTCATCCGCATGGAGATTGGGATTGGGATAACCTGCATTTTTCTGGCATGTTTTAAAGTTGTCTTTGGAATGACTGTTCCGATTACAAAAAAAACATCTATTGAAATTAAGCGACACTATTCCTGAGTGATTTATGATACTTTTTATGTCAGAATTATGCACGTTTCCTGTGGGAATCCGAATAAAATTGTGGGGTAAAGCTAGTCATTCAAATGTTTAAGTAGTAAAACAACAGATTTTTAATAAAGCCTTATATTTTAACAACATACGTATCGCAATAACAATAAATTACATTTAAGTTATATAAAAGTACAGATAAGGAACAATCATAATTTAAGTTTATATATCCCTACTTTTCAAAACATGTCGTATTTACAAAAAAAAAAAAAAAAATATAAATTACCAAAATGTGTTCAATATGTTGATATAATTTGTTCTCAGTCTTGAATCTAAATCTGTTTGTAAAATTTTGAAGACTAGATTTTTATTATTGTCATTTTAACTGCCTTTTTAAGACTTAGCGCATATAAACGACCTTCTTATATTATTAAAAAAAACATGATTAAGAAACTACTTAAGTACCTACTTTTGTCAATTCCAAACGATGCTTACTGGATTAAAAATGTACCACTATTTGCATTATCAGAGTCTATTTATTTCAATTTTGTTTAAATACTCGTAGTTCTAGCTCGTGTATTTATGTCCCAATTAACCCTATAGTTACGACCCCTTTGCGTATGAGACCTAAGGTAAAAAATTACGTAACACAACCCTGTCCTTAAAATCCGTGATGTTCCGAGATTGACTCGTGTATATGCGCTAGGCTAGAACATTAACTAATCTCATATCGTACTTTGGTAACATAGTGTCATGGCACTTATTCTTTCAACCGGAATCATTTCGCTACATTACTCGTCACTTTCTTCCTTTGCGCCTTCTCATCCGAAGTCTGTCTTTGGAAGAATGCGTGTAGACTTGACATGGAGCTTTGCCCCAGCTGGTTGGAGGGTGACCACTCGAGGGATATCGACTGGTGCCTGCCTCCGTTTGAGGTTCCTCCAGCCGATCTTTCTGCCTCCACTTCCTCAGACTCTCCCCATTTTTCTAAAAGATGTAAAAGGAGGTCTTTCGTCCGATGGGCATTGTTTTCGTCACCCCTCCGGTAAGGCATCTGTCTACCGTTCTCAGAACCATTCACTAGTTTGTCTATTTTCTCCCTTCGTCTGTCAAATTCTTGGAAGAAAGTGTTCCGAACTTCGACTGGCTGGTCTGGGACATCTCGACTCATATTCGTCACTCGTTTCGACCTGTTTGATTTTGCCCACGGCATTTTACTCGTCATTGGTTTCTCTGGTTCTCTCTCTGTTAAGAATGATGACGATATCTTGGTCGTTGACTTTGACGTGAACAGTCTCTTCTCCTTGCTTGACGCGTCACCATTAGTTATTAGCTTCGTATGCCTTGTTTCCTTCTTGTAACCGTTCGGTAGTTTCTCTTCTTTGGTCGACTTAGTTTCCGTAACGTTCTTGTCTAGTTCCTGCATGCTGTTATTGTTTGCGAGATCAGTGTTCATTGTGGAGAGCATGTATAAGTGGTCGGATAGTTTCTTTATTTCTTCCGCTAAGTTTTTCCTGACAAGGACGTCTTGTTTCTTGTGTAAGAAGCAGGTGCTGTCGGAGGCTCGCCTTTCGACGGGGTTGTATTTGGGCGCGGATAAGAAGCTGTGTTCTCTTAGCGGGGGTGGGTCCAGGTCGTCTTCATCGAATACTACGTCGGGGGAGCTGCTGAGGGAGCTTCTGGGTGACGGTGAACATCCTCCGATGGAAGAGCGTTCACAGTTTCCGTTCGTGAGGCTGGTGATTTCGTGTGCTTGGTTGTCGAATACGTATGGTGAGTTAGGGTGTTCGCTCCAACGCTCGACGAAGAGCCGCAGGTTGTCCTTGGCTACGTCAAGTGGGTTCTTGAGCTCAGGGCGAACAGGTGGCGGTGCATGTGGCGGGAGGTGCGGGGGTGGAGGCCTGCGCTGTAGCCACGCGTGCCGGAGGCACTCGGTGGCACCCGGCCGCGACCTGCGACAAAGACCCTTGTTACTAGCGCCCAACACCGACACAACAGTTAAGGGGGTGGCGGCTCTAGCTTTACGGGACGGACATAGACAAGTGGTTGGTAGCACCCAGCTACGCCAATGTAGGATGCAAGAGGAAATGCGTGCAAAAGAGGAAGGAGTTTCGGAAGGATTAATAAGTTAACTTGCAGATTGGACAGATTGTGCCAGGATTTGGGCAAAATTTTGAAGGAACAGTTAGGTGGTCTACACATTAATTCTAATCTACAACTAATAAGTAACTAGTATGTACAGGGTTAGGGAGTTATTGTATGAGTTAGATCATTCTTTCTATATCGTGCAATGTTTTATGTGGAGTTAGTTACTAGTGTTGGATAAAACGAGTAACAAGGGTTCTTTATCGTCAGGCTGGTGTATACACAGCTTTAGAAAATCCGCGATTATTTTGAGATCATACCGGGCTTGAAGGTTGCTAGGATTTTTAAGGCATATTTCGAAGATAAAGGTTTTATTGACACGCATTTTGAACTAAGGTTCTTAAAGAAGAGTAAACTTCATCATTTGTACAGGCAAACTTTAAGTCCCAAACCTTTTGCAAATCGTATTAGAACTCATGTTTTCTTACCATCGTCATCATCTAAAATATCAAGCCAAGTAACAGGAGGCTTTCAAGGATAAGGAAAAAACGTTCCAAGGAATTAAACCATTCCTAGCTATTCACAACATTCAAATGTTTCTTTGCAAAAAGTTCAGACTCTATAGAGCTTAAAGCCCTAGAAATATCACAACAAATATTAATCAGGCAATACACTTACTCTTTGTCCTTAACGAGGAGTTTCTGAATGAAGTCCTTAGCATCGTCAGAGATCTCGGTGAAGGCCTCATCGTCGTAGTCGTATTTAGCGACGGTGACGTTAGCCATTGTTTCTATGTCTGTCTCGCCCATGAACGGTGATAAACCTGAAAGGCTGGAAAGAGATGACAGATGTTTGAATAATGCTTCTTCAGTTTTAGTTGCATTATGGTCTGTGTTGGTTTGGTAAAGCTTTTTAGGAAAATTTTGCTTTGAAGCGGTCGAATCTGGATATGGTTTTGTACTCATCATAAGCCAACTGTTTTATCTGCGTGATTATTGAAGTAAACAATATAAAATAGTATATGTACAGGTTTTCTAGTCTTTAAAGTTTCAAAAGATCTCTCGTTTTCTTTAACAGACTATTGAGCCAACAAATTATTGAAAATAAGTCTTAAGACCATCATTTAACAAATAGCTAATATTCATCACCAAAACGAAGGATATACTTACAGCACATAACATATGACTCCCACAGACCACATATCAGTCCCGTAGCCAATCTGATCGAAGTTCACAACTTCTGGTGCCACGAACTCGGGAGTTCCGAACAAGACTTGGAGTTTCTTCTCAGGGTCGTAGAACCTGGCCAGACCGAAGTCAATGATCTTGATACGATTGCCTTGCTTTGTTAGGCAGAGGATGTTTTCTGGCTGCAAGAGAAAAGAAGAATTGGGACAAATGTAAATAAGGTTCGTTTTGGCTGGTTCAACTTTTGAAAGACTAATTAAAGCGGGGGACAGTCACAAAGTTTACGTAGTTTTGGACCCGAACGGAGGTCTTATATTTCCCGAAACAAATATTATATTATACCTTCACAAAAAATATGCCAATTTATTTTGTGATTTTGTTTTTTGGAATACAATTTACAGTAGGTAAATATTTTTTTTGTATTTATAATTATATTTAATTTAAATTATTTAGGCATAGGCAGATTAGGATTATTTTAATATATTAAAATATAATTCATTAATGCATTTTGATGTAAATAACGAACTAGGAATTATATATTTTTTTTTCATAAAAGGAATGTATTTCCTTAACGTCTTTAATGCAAAATAATATTATTAATTAAATGTCACGGTCCACGGACAACGGTAGGCGTTTCGAACCGACATACTATCGAACTAATAAATTACCCAACTAATGAGCATCCGCTGTAGGGCTTTTCGCACAAACGTTACATCGCACCAATAAAGCATCGATGGAACAAAACATCGTACAACAGAATTATCGACAAACCGTGTTCGATATAATTTCGAAATCAAGTAGGGGGAACCCGCTGATTATCCTCCTGCCGTAATACATTTGTTAACATATACCTACACTTGCATGCATAAATAAACTCACGCCTTTTTCTCAAGGGGCGTTATCATAATTATTATAGAACGTATGATTTGATACAGGCGCGAGAGACAGAGATGGAATACGGTTATGGTAGGTAAGTACCTAGGTGCCTAGGTAAGAATGAAGTGGTGTATTGTAGGTGTATATCAATCGTAATTATTAACATGTGCCAACCATTTTAATACACACTCACACGAATGTCGTATGTAGGTAAACAAGGCACTTCAAAGTAAATAAAGCATAAAATTATCATCGAATGCTAGTGAACCACTACCGGGTCCAAAAATTTAAAAACATAAAATATAAAATACATATTTCTGCAACGTTTCCGACTGAAGACAGAAATACGGATTCGAAATTCGAAAGCGACAGCTTCAAATAAACTCTGAACTGGCCCGGTAATCATAAAAGTCGCGCGCTTTTTTCCGCCATTTTGATTTATTAGTTGGAAGCGGACCAAGATGGCGGGACCGCAACAGCTGAACAATGTAATCGTTTCTTTATTTACTTTATTATTTGTACAAACAGAGTTACGTCTGTATTTATTGTTAGAGTCAAGGGTGTAGCGATTTCGCATTTTCTTAAGTCTATAATAATTACAGTTTTAGTAATTCATCTGTGGCTGTGTCATATCAAACCTTTTAGCTTTTGTGATCTTCTCATACGAAGTTTCCTTTGTAAAATTTGATCTAACTGGCAGGCTACACTCTGTTTAAAAAGTCTTGTCGTTGGTAGTTTTTTCTCTAATTTCTATTAGTGTTAGCAGATGACGAAATATCGTAAGATTCTAAGCAAATGACATCATTGCACTATTCAGGACCTTAGTCAAACGAATAGAAAAACTCCTCTCCATTACACATGCAATTATTTATATACGTCACTTTTTTAAACGTTTAGAAGATCACTTATAGACGACTCGTTAAGTGGTTTTATTTTTAGCTCTTACACTGTATTAACTGTACCGATATTATTAATTATTTCTTTGAATTATTTACAAAGACTGTAAAGTTCAGTCTAGTTTCTGTTCGGCTCTCATGTCTGAGAACCATAATCCAAAGGATGTCTCCCTTTTGAGGTATGAGATAAACGGTTTCAGTGTTACTACAATATGTCAGAGATACTGTTTCAATTCTAATGATTTAAGTCAACACCTATGATGCCGCCTTTCGCAAATTACAATAATGACTAAATCTCCGGATGATTTAACATGTTTATTTAAGCCAAAACCATGAATTTCGGCACCATTGTGTCCCAAAAACCCATTCAATTAAATCTCTTGACAAATCTGTGGTGCTATTCTGCAAAAATCTCACCGTGATAACTTAGTGATATGTTTAAAGTGAACTGTCATTAGACTCATAGTGTCAATCACTAGCATCGATTCCAATCTGTCAGCTCACTTCACGTAAGTTTTCACGGTAATATTTTTACAGAATAGCACTTCTGATGTGTAGTGATGTTGTCTTTTTAATAACATGAGATTCAATAGCAGTGATACTAACATCAACTGCTCCTAGAAATACCTATTTCTAGACTCGCACTTATCACTTAACTACGTTGATTTCTTAATTAAGACCCGGATAAAGTTCTTGGACCAGTCCCAAATCTCAACGTACCTTCATGTCCAGATGCAAGATGTTCTGTCGGTGCACGAACTCGATGCCTTCGCATATCTGTCGCATGAACACCGTGCATGCTCGCTCCGTCAGCACGAAGTCTTCGTCTATGACACGTTCGAACAGTTCTCCACCGGTTATACTGGAAATAATGGAGAAAACATGATACAATTTTCACACTTATGATTATGCCATGACGTGTGTGCCAGCATCACGATCGGTAGTGTTTATGGGTGTCCAAAGTTACCTACCTATATACTGTACGAGCCTCTTTTAAAACTCAAAAAGATAAAGACTTGGAATTTCGGGCCCATTTACTATGAAGAAATCATAAATGCGGTAGAAGAGACAATCACTGCAAAACAAGAGTACACTGAATTCCAAACCAGAATAACTGCGTCAGATGCAGATGCAGTAGCATCAGTTTACAAAGTAATTTATTGAAATTACTGGTGTTATAGATACAATACGAGTGTCAGAATCCCATGCATGAACTAAACAATGGACCACCTACGTCATTCCGACGCAACAACCCCGAATATCCGCGTGAACATAATTACAATCGTGTGGACGGACAAACAGAACCGACGCTATTACTGCTATTAGTCCGCGTTGATAACCCCAGGCTCGTAAAACGGTCACAAAATCTGGTTTATAGCATCACTAGGTGAAGAACATGGTGATGTCTGGATTTGGGCGAAAATTGATTGACGTTGGCGAGTCAACAGATGTGGGTCCAACGTACCCCAAAATGGGGCAGGTTTGGACCCACCTTTTTCCTTTTGTCCTTTGGCGATAACCCCAGAATTATAGGGGATCATTAATTCATTCGAGCAGTGGTTTCGACCACTGCTCTCAAAACGGTGAAGGAAAACATTGTGTGGAAACATGCATGTCCTATAATCAAAACAGATATGTGACATCGACTAACCCACACTGGGCCCGTGTGGTAGATTACAGAACTGTGTCCCAGCAGTGGGAGCGTTTTAGGATAATACTTATACTATCATTCAGGCGTTAATTCAAGCAAGATTAACATTTCAAATAATCGCATGAAGATCTGGCCCAATGCAGCTAAAATCTGAGGGCGTACTGAATTATATGGTACCTACATGATGGGGAAATCGGCCGTCGTTTTCTGGAAGGTTTTCTGTAGGTACATTAGTCAGTCACTCTACACGAGTCATTTCTGGACCTCTCCCAATTTGATGACACTACCCGGTTTTCCGCCTTCCTCATTATTGAAACCCAAAGATAGGTCTTCCAAATCAGTAGTCCTTTAGTTCTTGGAATGCACGTTGAAACTCGGTTCTCCGCTAAAGGAAGCGGCATATTCATGCACTATCAATTCTAAGTGCATTTGTTATCACAAGGCCAGAATGGCCGGCACCTAAGCTTTAGAATTCAAACTATTTGTGAATCATCCAACCTGTACATTATTATCAGCTTCCTCCTTAAAATTATGTAATTTCAAAATAAACTATTTCTTGTTGTTTACAACAAGGAAAAACAACCCATACCTACGCATATGACCAAAACACGCCTCTTGAAAACAGACGTAACACAAGAAAATAGGATTTTTTTGTATATATAGAAAAACTACAAATTGCACGACCGAAGCGTGCTTTGGGTAAGGTTGCCAAAAAAATAAGATGATTGAATTAGCATCGACGTGTGCGTTGGCGCCAAAATAAACTTAAATAGCGGTGTTGAAGGTTGATGTCAGGCCGTTTATTTCGTGTTTATCGATGTACTGGCTTTAAAAACGTTATATGTTCCTGAGGAGCATAAAATGCTGTGATATTTTCGATTCGGCTGGTTAGCTTTAAAACGACAAGGCCCAGAATGCGATCGATGCAGACCTTTCTACGGTCACCAACCCCAAGTAGGAGCATTATCTCTTTTTAGGAGATATCACAAGAACCCCGACATTTCAAACTTCAAATCCAGAATGACCATTAAATCGCCCTAAGCTGCCTTAATGCATTCTTGAAACCGCATTCCTGAACCGAAACCAGTCTGTAATCTTCCTTTACTTGGCTGTTAACGTTTTTACTTAAAAATGGAGTTTCGAAGTTCCGTATAGGTCGTCACGACGCTATTTCGACCGCGTCTTTAGCATACACGTGCACGAATACGTTAATAGTGCTTTAGAAATGTCTCGGAAAGGTTGGCGAAGCGGCGACTAACTGTTCTTTATTTTAGCGATGACTGTATCTCTTTGTGTGCGAGCTGTTAAAGAGACGGGATTTTTTGCTTTCAAGGTGGTTGTCCCGTCCTGCTATATTAAGGTTTAAGGATCCAGAGGTTTTTGCTCGGTTCTTAAAGTATAAGTTTGAATTCCGGAGCGACGGGCACTTATAAATAAACTGTTATCGATACATTTTGAAAAGGATTTTGATATCCCCACAGCAACAGTCTTTGAAGACTTCAAAAGCAAGCTTGTTTTGCATTGATTCCTGAAAACTCACTTTAATTTATACCAAGGTATATCTAACGTTAGGTACCTAGTTTGTTTTGTTTACCAATACAACGTAAGTCATTTAAACAATAACCGTAAACGCGAAATTAGCGATAAAACTGTTTTGAAGCGTATAAACAGCTTGACTGTGGCATACTTTCGCTCAAGTCCTGGTTAGAACTTTTTGAAATACAATATTGGTTCACGCCTTCATGGCTCTTTAGAGGTCAATGTTTTATAGCTACTGTGTTTAACGACGATCAGACGAAAGCTGGAGAAATCTTTAAAATTGTAAAAACTTTACATATGCATTCGAAAAGACATAAAAACTGCATACGATGAAGACATTAGGTTTAAATTGGACAAGGCTTCGTTCAAAGGTTTTAAATTCCGTTTTATTTGCAGAAGCACGTCCGATACGAATTTCGGAATAAAATTCAAAATACTGAACAATAGTTTTACTGCAATGGCGTTACTAGGTCAGGAGAACATATTTAATTTTATTCGCAATTTATATATTACGCTGGATGATTCAACTCGCTTATAACGCATATATCGAAGGATGTAGGTAAGTCTGTTTGGTTTAAAATGAATAAAGCTGGTGCGTAATCGGAAACGTAAGACAATACGATAAACGATCGATCCATACCCAGGATCCTCCAAAATCAATGCTGCACAAACAGTCTGTCGGTCATGTTAGTCAGGCATACTAGGTCCACTGAGTGTGAAACGTGATGTGGGTTAGACTGAGTCAATACTGTCGACAGACTCAGTGGAAACAATGATGGCAAATACACTCACGACAAAACGAGTCTCATAGTCAAAGTTCTTTAATGTTCTGAAATAACTGTTTCGACACAGGAGTTTTGTCTGTGATAGATAAAACTGTTTGGTTTCTAGTATGCGCAGTCTTGTGTTAGGTAAGAATGCTTGATCTATTGTTCATAAATCGTGCTATGGCATCATCTTTTTATAGAATGCACGGTCTCTTGTCGTGGGTGTCAATGGCTATAACAAGACTTAGAAAGGATTATTCCAAACCTGACCCGAAATCCTAACCCGGTCGCGGGTTTGGTTAGGAACTTGAAAAAATTCATAATATTTGTTCCGAACGTAACCTTCTTCCTTACCTGACCCGACGCATCATTCCTATCATAACCCGAATTGCGATATAGATATGTATTCATCTCCCCTCTTTCTTAAAATAAAAAGCTAGCCTAACCTAACCCGCGACCAGGTTAGGATTTCGGGTCAGGTTAGGAATAATCCCTTAGAAACTATATCAGTTGATAAGTGAAGGAATTAATTTGTATTAGTACTATCGTCATCATCAGGAAGGTACAAAATCCAGCCGTCTTGAACAAAGAATTCTAGAGTCCGATAATATAACTCCATAGTCTCAGTAGTTCTTTCGTAGATTTTTGACAGTCGTTACGGGTAGTCAGAAGCCCAAAAGTCTGACAAGGAGTATCATGTTACCCAGTAACTGAGTTGTGGATGTCAGATAGGAAGTCACCCCATGTAAAATACTGGTATTCAGCTGCATCCGGCGACTAGGCAGATTGATTGAGTTTCAAATATTTGGAAAATCTTTATTTTTCTCTTGATGATACGAGACTGGAAATCTTCTATACATACAGATAAATAAAATTGGAGTGTCTGTTTGTAATATTAAAATAACCGCTTTTTACTAAATGCAGGTACATTACCAAAATAACATATTTTTCAATTTTCGTCTGTCTGTCTGTTTGTTCCGGCTAATCTATGAAACGGGTGGACCGTTTTAACGGGACTTTCACATGTAATAAGGAGTAACTTAGGCTACTTTTATTTTAGAAATGTTATTTATTTTTATTAATATACAACGTGTAACGGAAAGGGTATATTCATACCAAGGGCACGACTTTTTTGGATGATATCAAGCGATATTGGAAGGGTTTTTTAATCATATCTCTACAAGTTTGGAAGTTATGAAAATTTCTAATACATTGATACCAGAACAAATTGAAACAAACATATCACCCGGAAGAGATATATTTTGATATTGGCAAGTAACGTGGAAAGTTATTGACCTACGTAGTGCGGTGACACGTTTGTTATGATTTGAATTTAAGAAACATATGAAACCGAAAATTTGGTATCAATTCTTAGAGTATTTTTTTTGAGCTGATACTATGTACAGTGATTCTATACCAGCTGTTATCTTTAGTACGGATTAGTAAGGATAGCAATAGGGTTTCTGTTACACCCTGTATATACTTAATATAAAAAAAATATAAAAAATAACTATTGCGCGCGGACGAAGTCGCGGGCACAGCTAGTCTCAATTATATTTCAGTCAGCCATGCATTCATTCGCGTACTTCAGTCAGTAACAAATGGCTGAACCATTTATTTGGAGTGCCCAATAGATTGACAGGTTTCTAACAAACTGTTCAAATATCTAAATAGAGTAGTTCTCTATTTACTGACTGAGAGTTAGCTAGGTTACTGCACGTGGATCTGAATGGAGCCAACGTAAATAGTATGGGGACTTTAATAGATGCTTGCTTATCTGGAGAGTATGATTGGAGCTGCATAGATATCTTTGCTTGATAGGTTGGTGTGTGGTCGTTCAAGCATTCATGGTTATAGCTCATAATAGGGTATTTTACTCTATATGAGAAAAAATCTGAAAATATATTATTGAGATAGCTTAGGCAAAATGCAGTCGGAAAATGTTCATGAAATATCAAAATAAATTTTAAAATACAGTTTAAAGATTTCAGTTTTTTTAATCTGTTTTTGAACACCGTGAAATAGTAGCAGCCATGTTATTACGTCATACGGCATGTCAACTGAGCAACTTTGTGCCCACTTTTATTATTTTCGTAACCAAAGTAATTTTTATTTAAATAACATTTTGCATTCTGGAACAGCAAATCAACGTTAAGTAGAAAAATAACTCAGTTTTTTAATTATAAACAATTGTCTTATAAAATATCAGTGCATTTGTTTTTAGCAAACTGACGTCATACCCACAGAGCAATATGACGTCCACTGCGTCAACCGTTTTCGTCAAATTACGCGCGAAATTTGAAAATGTAAAATTTAAATGCATTTTTATGGCACTAATCGATTAAATAAAAAAAATGTGTTTTTTGTAGTGGTTTATTAGCACTCTAGAATCTAATTAAGACACTTTTCCAAATGAGTGTAATACCCTATTCCAGCAAGAATCTTATGGCAAGATTTGCCTGACCATCTTTAGGTTTTTAGTTGCATTTGATTGCAGAGCATATTTTTAATTGTAGAGTTTCAAACAGTTTTACAAGTCATCCTCAACAGTTATTGGAAGTATTTTCAAAAGTGTTTATATGGATAGAGGAGCCATGTCCCATATTTAAATCACTACAAATACATATTTAGCAGAAAATTAGTCGACTTTGTAGGTCCGATCCTGGAATTTGTAGCCATTTTATTATCGTCTACCATTTTAGTCACATCGAAAAACGTCGAAATAATTTACTTAAATTATTTTATGAATAAAGTAATCTGGCCAATAAGATCGTCCAGAAAGCTGTAACCCGTCGAAATAAATTTATTTAACAACGACATTAATTATTATTTACGTGTTACGATCCGGCTGTGATTTGTACAAGTGCTTTTCATTCCAATTTGTGCAGACAGTGTGAAGGAATGTGGTCTGATGCCAAAATAAACGAATGAGAAGATATGTCCAAAAATTTTATGACTGCTCTTTGTACAGAGAGTTGTAAAGATGTATTTTATAGACTTTTTTATTGAACATCTTTGATTATCTGACAAGATTTAAGGTAAAATGTGCCTCGTAAAGGACGTAAATGTTTATCTACCCACCCGGCGAGACCGGCAAAATTCCTTCCTTGACCCATAACTGCATCTAAAAATATACACATTCCTGAGACGCTACTAACTTTTTTTCTTGTTGGGACGACCCTGACTCGCCTATCTGCGAGTTATGAAGCATCAACGTCGGATTTTTCCATTTACCAATACGTTATGTTTACTTCTCTCGCTTTAACGTCATCTGCTCATTTAAAATTAGAATGTTTGAATGGGGAGGAACGTGAACAGCTGACTCTGAGCAACATATTTTTATTTTTCGCGATAACGTCACTGTTACGGTAGTCGTGTAATAAATTTTCGAATTTATGCCTTGCTTCGTGTAGTTTTGACGTAAGTAGGAGCGTCGGTAGTTCGGATAACTCGGATAACACGGATATGTAAACAGTTTAAAACTGCTGTATATATAAACAATATTGCATGATAGTCGGTTTTTACTGTACGTCACTAAAAGGCAACTAATGTACGAAGGTATAAACAAAGTTAACGGCTTTAGACGACGATCGATCAATGTTGTAATATCAATATCTGTGTTTACACTGATAGTTTTAGCGATGGTTTTCTAGAGATAGGATCGAAAGCTAACCTACTTTGTCATGTTAGACTGCTTAATTTTGGAAATATGTATTACCTCATAATGTATTTCATGAAAATCATACTAATATATGTGTGTAGATTGCAGTTATATGATCTCTTTTTTATTATCTACTGTGCCTGCGGCTTTGCCCACGTGAGTTTCGGAAATTTTCCTACGGGAACGTGATATCGGGGCAAAAAGCCTATGTTATTCCTCATAGCATTAGCTATCTGCCAGTGAAAATCCCGTCAAAATCGGTACAGCCGTATCAGAGATTAGCCGTTACAAACAAACACACAGACAGTAAGACAAAATTAACAAAATAAGTATGTTACTTTGTTATAAGTTCCGTATGTTATACGTATAACTATGTATACGTATTCCGTATGGTATACGGAATAACTTTGAAATAAAAAAAAGCAATGCCGCTATTTTGACATGTTTAACAATCACTTCAATTTTATTTATTGGTAGGTGTATGTATAGAAGTATAGAAGATTTATGAACCTAACTGAGTCAAAACCAAAACAACTTTAATAATTACTTTGAAAATCATGTTTCTTGTAGAGATGGGCTTAAACGTTAAAAAAAAATAACACTGCTAAATACTAATGCTAACAATAATTAACACTTGAAATTAGCAGTTACTTTTAGCAACTGTTAAATTTAATCACAGACAGATTGTTAACATAATTAATTCTCATTTCCTTCATACTTTTCACAGGCTTAGCACTGTCAACTTCTTCTGTTGGCGTATTTACAATGAGAATCAATTTATTTGTAACGATTTCTTTTTTATAGCATTTTTTTTGTATCAATAATTTTTAATCATCGTTTTTTTATGTATTTTTTTCTTATAACTACTTATGTACAAAATTACAAACTATGCCCTTTATAAAACATAAATGCCCAGTAACGGCCATGAAAGCATAATTTCTCGCCGAAGTCCAATTGTCAGTCGTAATGCAGATTGTTTCAAGTTCTTTAGAAGAAGAAGTCATAAAGACTTCTTGCACTTCTGTTCTACACTGTTCGTTCATTGTTGGTAAAAGTGTATTTGAAAGATATTTTCTTTATCTTCATTACTAATACGAATACTAGACTCGAGTCAGTTGGACTCGCATAATAGAATCGAGTCAGCGAGTACAAGATCGATTCTTCCTGACTCGAGTACCGGAATCGAGTCCGGAGTACTCGAATAGAAAATAAATTGGTATTCAAGTAGGCGAGTCCAAAACAGGAATCGAGTCTGACTCGAGTCAAACCGTACTGGGCACATCGCTACCTATTACCTAGATAACAAACAAGTAAATATTATACTTCGTAACGAAGATCAGTCTTTTTTGAACACTAGTTAAATGTAACATTTCCGAATTCAGCATTTAGCAGTTAATTAAATGTTGTGAGTGCATGTTTGTGGGTTGACTGTTAAATTTAACCACTATCTCAGAATTTATTTAACAGGTGTTGACACTAAAAAAATTTAACAGTGTTAATTTAGCAGCTTATTAATTTTAGACCCATCTCTAGTTTCTTGAAATTATTAAATGTTCACAGATCATTGCTTGAACATTAACTTCAGCCTCAAAAATACAAGATATACTTGTGCTGTGTTCTCTACGAGCCAAAACTGAAAAAAGTTTCTCATGAATATGATTAAGAAAATGATCTTTTTAGAAGAAAACAATATCCTTGGCGTAAACATAATGGTTTTGTAAGGAGTCAGTCAGCCAAAAGTCACATGATTTAAATAAGAATAATACAGTTATTTAAGTGTTGCTTCGTCTTTATTGTTAATCATTTTCCGTGAATGCGTCCACTTGAAACAGGGTTGCCAACTTTTAAAAATAAAATTTATCTTTGTTTGGCCAAAAACTAAATTATTTAATTAGTGCCTATTATAAATTGTGTTTGGTCACATGTTTGATGTGAAGATAGACATTTGGCAGAACATCTGAGGAGACAGAAAGATTTAGGCAGGGTGAGGAATGTAAGAGACATGTCAACACGAGAGTACTACGAACGATTGGCAGATTTGCTCGATGTTTGAATTAGGGTTGGAGGGAAATTAAAAAGAACAATAAATGGCTCAAAAACTATTCAGAAACGCTTTGTTTTTTTTTTTAAAATAGATTAGTAATAAATACTTAGTAATAATAGAAACAAGAAATCTTGAGTAGAGTACTCACAATACAATAACCGTATCGCAGGAAACTATAATAAGTAAGTACTAAGTAAATGTTCACGTTAAGATAACTTATGTAAAATAATTTTCCCATTGAGAAAACCTCCTTGTGAATCAGTGGAATATCATCTTCAATTTCCTAACATAGGTGAGCTTTTGCATGTGTCGATAAACTTATGGTCACTTTGACAGTTCAGAAGGTAGGTAAGTACTTTCTTTTCCAAAAGAAGAAGGCCAACTTACAATTAAAGTTCTACAAGGACCTCTTGGCCTTTGAATTACATTGACAGGGAGGCGTTGTTGGTTACATTTGTGAACTTGTACAAAAAAATCAAGATTTTCCACGTGCCTAATGATCCTTGTACTGATAAAGGCTTAACATAACATTTGTTATAGACTGGTGCCGGAAAAAGGCACAGAATTACTGTTTTACGCGTATATAAATGTGTAGTTATAAAATAAATTGTGATTGTACTTGAGGCTAAGTAACAGCTGTGGTATGTGTATGATGGGTGACCATCATTACATACCAAGACCCCTCCGTACCTCGGAAAGCACGTTAAGCTGTTGGTCCAGGCTGTCGTTCGTCGATCTTTGACAGTCGTTACGGGTCGTCGGATACCCGAAAGTCTAACGACTAGTCTTACCTAGAGGCATCGGATTACCCAGTAACTGGGTTGTGTAGGTCAAATCCGAAGTCGCTCTATGTAAAATACCGGTACTGAGCTGCATCCGGTTAGACTGGAAGCAGACCGTAACATAATTTGGAAAAAGGCTAGGCAGATGATGTTTGTGGGTGTACTATAGCTACTCCTCTGCTTAACCCTTCGGGGGATACAGGCGTGTTGTTATGTTAAAAAGAAATTACCGATGACAGCTAGCAGCCCTGTCAACTTTGATAGAATGGCGTCTCGTGGCCGAGCGCCAACTATGCGCCGTAACTTCTGACGTAGTTTGACGCCACGACTCATTCTGTATCTGTGGAGTGGCCGTCGCCATTTACGGGTTACGCTTTGGCGCGCTTTTATATGAGGATATGCGTCACATTGGAAGACAAAGACGGTATTCAAGATAGGTTCATTGAGGGTTTGGATCCAAACTTGAAGACAGAGAGGCCTTATACTCTCTGAGTACAAAACAACTCTTTTATTAGCTTTTTTTTTATTTTGAGAGCTATCGTTTTTCTTAGTCAGGGCCGAATTCAGTGCTATTAGGGTGGGTGTATTATTTGCAATCGATTTTTTAAGTTTTTGTTTTTGGAACTCCGGCTTGCGATAGGAGTTCACTGTTAGAAATCATCAACCTGAAAAAGCTTTCATTCCTTCTCTATGTCTGTTTCTTACTTTAAACGTTTGTGCGAGTAACGCGACTGACTGACGGGGGCCTCCCGACCACACACGTTTAACTGTCTTCAAACACGGAAGTGGATAAGTGTAAGGTTTCCAAAGTGTTAAAAGAAACACCCAATAAAATCAATATTATAATTACCCATAAGGTACACATCCGGAACAATCTGAAGATTACCAACTTGTTTAAAAAATTGATAGGCATCACATTTGTATTTTCCTACCGCAACAATCCATATTTGGGTATCTTGACACGACCTATGACTGTACAGTGTACGGTGCGATTCTCGCACTCATCGCGGTTAACCGCAGAACAGGCGATAAGAAAACCACCTCATGTTTGCTTAACTGTACATTTGTGTTACTTTCCAATAGTAAAGTAATACTACACAGTTTCTTGTGACTCATCACTTGACTGACTTTCACCTTTTTGACATGTCACTGATCTGATTAACGTATGTATTTGTATGTGCAAAAAGTTTGCACCTCGAATGAAAGCATTTGACATAATTGTGTTCTCCTGCTGTATTTATGTTTGTGATTTCACTGGTGGGTGAGTTCCAACAAACTCATTTTGGAAATGCCAAAGTAATTAGCATCAAATGAGGGGCAGCCTAATGTCATCAATTAAGTAACAATGTACTTTAGTCATGCTACACATATTTAAAGTATCATTAAAATATAATTATGACGAACAGCCGCCTTCTAATTTTACATTATTTCGATAAATAGAACAGACGCAATATTATAGATGAGTTCGTATCAAACTATTTACTATCAGTATGACATATAAAAGTGAAAATTCCGTAATTAATGTGTAACGGGCGTTGTCGCACCTGTCAGCACTCGGTCTGTCAACGACCTATCTAATTACACCTGGATTGCTCATAATTCCTATTTATAGGAGGAGACTTCGTCAAGTAAAGGAAGGAAGTTTCCTTAATTATAAGAACTCCGTCGTAGTGAAAAAAAAATCTAATTAAAAGCGATGACAGCGAGCTCTAACAAAAATAATGATGTTTTTTTTACGTTGTTTATTAAATATCCATTGTCTTTAGACTAAAGTTTGCTCACCAATCATGTCAGTATTGAATTCTACCAACGAAGCATTTTGGGTGCATATTTTTAGGCACATTAGCGTGCCCTTCAGGCATTTTAAAACAAAGACATCATCTGATTTCAGTGCTAATAGATGCTTCCATTAATCTACAAACTGACAAGCAGAAAAAATAAAACATTGTGCGAAAAAGTTGGGAGTGACAGCAAATGGTGATAAATAATGCAAACTTAAGATCATTTAGCGGAATGATAAATGGAAACAAATGGCCTAGAATTCCGGCACGTCAATATTACGGTCGTCCTTAACCCACATCTGTGGAGTCACACATAACCTGATATTGTCCAGCTTTTGCCAGAATGACTCAACTCGCGAAACTACCGTTTGAATGAACTGGCAAAATCGAAATGCAGCGAGCATCTTTGTACAAACTACAAATGAATCGCTAGCTCCTATGTCGTGTGTATGATAAATAACTATTACAAAAATAAATTCCTGTGCGAAGCTAGTGGACGGTGAACGATACAAATAAACTGGTATGACGGAAGCTTCTGAATCGTCGACTCCTCCACTAGTTTTTCCGCAAGTGCCGGGTTGTTTGATGCTGTGATTATTTAGGTATTTGCGCATAGTATTTATATAAAAGAAAGGTCGTTGAATAAAATTAGATAAACCCGCATCTGGTATGTCCCACGCTATATGGACTGCCGTGGGTAGATTTCTTGGCATTGTTGACTTTCGCAATGATCAAATGACTGCAGTTACAACTAATTAGAATATTTTGAGTATAATTTTAAATTTCACATCCGCTGGTCTATGAATAAAAATGAAATGCTGCACGCAAGACATTATTTTCGGAGGCTGACCAAAATCTAGATAATATAGGTTCTTACCTATTCCTTATGTATTCCTATAAATTTTAATAAAGGCATTTAGAGTTTACTTTTCTGTCATTTACATCATCTTTCCTAATATTTGAGTGCATGATTTCATTCATGCAATCAAATGACTCGTTGAAGTGCTGGCAGTCAACATTCTCCTCTTATCATACCGGTATTACTTTCAACTTGAATAGTACTTACAGTTCGAGCACCACACACATGTATTTCCCCCATTCGTAGGCATCATAAAGCTGTATGAGTCTCGGGTGTCGCAGCCTCCTCATCACGTCCACTTCTCGTTCTACGTTCCTTCTTTCATCCCGTCTGCTAACGGACACTAGTTTGGCTGCAAGCTCTAGCCCAGTGCTTCTCTCTCGGCAGAGGTATACGGTACCGAATTTTCCTCTGAAAAAGAAAATGTTAGCGAGAATTAGTAAATTTGCAATAAATAAATTTGCGTGAATTTGCAAGAAATAGACTCAGCGGTTACAAATGTCTCAAACTTATTTTAAGAGGAAGAAATATAAAAGCTGCACTCAGGTTCAATTTGGTGAGAATTGTAAAATTAACTCCAAATGGTATTGATTTAAGAATAATAAAGCACAATGTTCATATTCATTCTTCTCGATTTTCTCTAAGCATCCAAAGATCAACACTGAACCCAATCAGATTTGCCTGAATGTCAGTTACAACACAAAAGCATCGCGAAGATTTATGAAAGAGAACAGCCTCGACAAAGTGCCTTTAATAGATTCGAGATCAGCGTTCGAATGCGCGTAGCGTAAGAAAATGAATTACGTATACGTCTTTTCATAAAGGAAGCCATTACAATGGTGAGATTAATTCCATGGCAAACGAAACCCTTTCAGATAGAGAAATGTTGCGTAACGAACATCATACATTAAGTTCTACGGATTCAAGTCGATAAGTGAACGTTAATAGACTATTAATTGAATCGTATATAGCTTTGGTTTAATTATTGTTTCCACCTGCTATATCATGAGTCATGTAACGAGGGAACCTTTATAGGTACGCGTTTAGACTGTCGATTCCGAAATTAAATTTAGTAGGATCTAATTATAAGACGATTACGAATGGTATTGGCATTGTCTTCGTGTGAATGTGCCATGTTTCATATTTAAAACAAGGTATTTTATTTTAGTGTTTCGTGGAGAACGACCTAGGAAATTCATGCAATGATTAATAAAACGAGGTAGGCGTTTAGAATATATAGCCATGGACACATCTGATTTTAAGGAAGGATAATGGCAAATGAAAGGGATAAATTATTAGCCTACTATATTTAGGCATTTAGACTACTATATGATTCATCCTCAGCTTACATTTTGTGAATCATGATTCGATTTGGTATCCTGCCTTCTTAAAAATCACAGACAAATTGGTACTCGATAATAAAATTGTATTGATATCTTAAAGTCAACACCTCAACAACCCACATTCGTACAGTAAAGTAGGTATCTACAGTTATTAGTTTTGTATACTTTCTACTTACTACATGTAAATTGACATGTCCAACAAATACAATTGCGATAGCTTATCGTCATAATCATTGTTTAAACACATTTTATGTGTTCAACAAACACTTATTGTAGTCTGAGTAATACATTTGATACACTCACCTGCCGATCTCGGAGAGCATTTCGTAAAATTCGTTGACATCTGTGCTTCTTTTGATTGAGACATCGCGACACGGGAAAGGTGGCTCGATCTCTGCATAAATAAACAATAAGTCAATATTAATAAATTGGAAGTAAATCAGAAGAGTGGTACGGAGGTATGGTTGATTGCCACTAGCGTTGGAGTTCCACAGGGAAGATATTAGAGCCAATGCAAGACTAATTTTCGTGTAAGAGTCCTTTTGTAAATGATTGCGAACAAAGAGCTTCAGGTCCACTATCTTAGAGACATGAAAATCTATTTGGCCCCGTAGTTTAGGTCCCGTAGGTCTACCCTGACCTCTTCAGTAACAATATTTTGATTGAAGAGAGTGGAGAGAGAGAAGAGTGGTGGTCCGTGAAGTTTCTGGCTCGTTCTTCTCTATAGGAATCTACTACGCTTAGAAATGTCTACAGCTACATATTTATGACTAACCGAACCCTTGACAATTTTAAAGTGCCTACAATTGGTTTATTTGAAACAAATACTTTGAGTTTTAGTTTCAGTTTTTCAGTGCCGTGTTTGGAATTAAAAGGTATAAGGCCAAGCAAAGCTATACAGGGCTCAGACTACTGCACGAAATCCCACGATCCATCCTGTTTGATTTGTTGGTCCCCTTCTCCCTTGTATTGGCTGACATCTAGGATAGCTAAGCTTGCTCCAGCAAAAAGATAGGTATCATCATCATCTACCGTAATCCAGATTGCTTACTTGTAATCAACATTAGAATCAGTAGTATTCCTGTCTACGGGCTCTACTGACCTTTTAGCTACTTTATCTATTATCTCATTGGAACACGTGTTTATGCACACTTTGAATCACCGATGACACGATGCTGTATGTTTCCCTTTTGATATTATGACATGGTCACATGGCACGACGATGTATGATTTGTTACTGATATTGACGTTTTGCTTCCGTTCTTTGATCGAATGACTGGGAAATTAGCTTTGGTTACTTTGGTTTTGGACTATACTTTATTGTCCGTTGTTGTAGAGTCTTGTTGTTTTTCTTGCGGATATCGCGATGATATCGCGTATCGGTAATTAACCTGATTAGAACGTTGTACCCTGTATGATAAACAGATAAAGCTGCTCATTACTGAAATAACTAATTTAATATCACCGTGATAAAGAACATACAAAATTACGGACCTAGGTGTGTAGTGTATACATACATTTAGATAAATATCGAGTTAAATTCAACACAGGTGTGTGTCTTTGTAGCTATCCTACAAGCCAATCTGTATGCTTAGCATTAGCTTTGACTGTTACTATGGCAGTCACGTCAACGAATATTTTAAATGGAGAAACGGGGTTCGAGCACTTCTCGTGTCGCCGACTAGGCTTTATCGCTGTTGCAAGCAAAATCTACGCTAGCGTAAATATTGTAGTGACATTTACACTGTAGATAAGATACTAGATTGTAAAATCACTTCATCACCTCCGTAATGTCATAGGTCCTATCTGTAACTCAATTTATCACCCTGTAAATTAAGTGTGACATTACGACGTCATTGCTCCATCACGATGCAATGTGTTTCATCGAACCAATAAATTACCATCTACAAATAGCAAAATTGGCAAAAAAAAACTGTCTTCAACACATTTGTCAGTTTAATTTATTACTTTTCTCGATACTTCTATAGCGACAAAAAAAAACAATGATAAACTTAGTAGTGCACCCACTAATGTGTCATGCATCTTTTTGGCAGTAAGTCAAGACGTAAAAAACGTGTGTCGAGCACGACATTGCGATTTTTGGAGTGCCTACCTATTGTTTAGCTGACTAGTAGGTGTTCAACGTTTTTTGCTGTATCTTGTTTACATATTTTTGTATCCGCCATGAGTTTGGCTTGTTTAGTTTATTTTCAATGGTAATCAACCTAATTTCGTATGTTAATTTTGTTATTTGGTAAAGTTCTGTAGGCTTTGTTTGGATAGGCTGGTCAATTTATAGTTTTGTTGCCAATTGACAAGTTTAATTTTGTTGGTTTCAGTTTTACCATTATTGTACCTACCTAGTAATTTTGTAATTAGGTAACGCCATGGGAAAATACAAAATTACATATGTACAGAGTTGTGAATTTTGTGTGGTTGCATAATTCGCTTACAATTTCATTTCTTATTCATTACCTACCTAATTGTGCTCGTATTATTCATCATTTACATTTATCTGCTGCAATGAATTATTTTGCACAATCTCTAAAACCATTTTCACCATGTACCCATTTTTCTATGCACCCATTGCCCTCCCCAAATCCGCCCCTGTAGTAATAATAATAGTAGGCACACAATAGTACTAATATAGTTCAACCTTACTACGTTGGACAGTGCACGGGGTGAACGGCCCACAGACGCCTATGACGCGAGCATCCACCTTTACAGCAAGCCGTTGATTAGTCATCGATGTTATATAGGCAGATCTACACGGATTATTTATTTATTGAACTTTATGCAACGAATTGCATAGGCTGGCTTTTTGGCCGAATAACTCCAGTTTAATACATCATCATCATCACGCCTTGTTTCCCCGAATGGCTGGACAGAGGCGTATTGTATTTTTCGTATATTGTTGTATCTATTAAATGTATGTACATACATTTCTCCAGTTATTTTTAAGACCCATGTAATAGGGGGCGAGCCTATTGCCGTCCACCGGGCACAAATCCAGGCTCCGGGCTGCTATTGAGAAATTCCAGATCCAAAACCGAATAAGTAACACTTTGTCTCACCTGGGAATCTAGGCCAAGAACCCACTGCTCAGCAGTAGCGCTTGCGATCAGTAGAACAACGAGGCAGTTTAATACAATTACAAACAAATGCCAAGGTAACCGACATGGCCTGAAGAATTGCCAAACTTGAGTGGCAGTGGGCAGGGCACATTGCACGCAGAACAGATGGCCGATGGGGCCGAAGAAATAGCGTTAGACGGCCTCCTACAAGATGAACCGATGACCGCTGGATGCGAGAAGTACAGAACCGGTGAAAGTGGCGCTGCTTGGGGCAGGCCTATGTCCAGCAGTGGACGTCTTTCGGCTGAAATGATGATGATGATGATGATGACAAACAAATAATACATACAACTCACGCTTTCTTCCCATGACGGTAGGCAGAGAAAACGACAGATACTTACTCCCTTTGCTTCGTTAACGTCAAATCTAGATGGCTTTCCGAGCTTTAATTAAACTATAAAGTTTACTCCATTATTAGTGGTTTCCTAGTAATAAAACTCAAATAGCTTTCATCTTCGTTCCCTCTTACAGATAGATTGACACTGAGGATGAAAAATGATACTGAGCTGCGAAAACTTTATCCGAGTTACATAAGGGTATACACGACCACATCGCAACGACCAAAAGTGGTTACATGTCGCTCAACAAAAACAAATCAAATGATCAACGCAACTTTGTGTGCGTGATGTGGCCGGCTGCTAGTGCGCGGTCTTGCTGGTGGTTGAGTTGTGGCTGCGACGTGGTCTTGATGCGGTCGGTATCGCTCAGACTGTTGATTTTGACGGGCGGTCTGCGGAAGCTTTAAACTATTCATATGCAAACAAATTAACACCCGTCCACGTATTGTCGTTGTGGTACGTGTGATCGGGCCCTAAGTGTGTCAAAGTAAAAATCACAGATAGTCGTCAGTACCTACTTAATTGGAAATGGCCGCTACATTTTCTCTACGCGTCAAGGGTGGTGGCGATGACATTGCAGGTGCCATAATTATGTTAAGTAAAAGTCGTAGGTAAAATATATTCAGATGCATATTTGGGTAAGTTAAGATCTTCAACCAAACCATTAAAAATGTTTAAAATGGATGCAATCTCATCTCGGCAACAATTAGTGCCAAAAACTTGTCTGAAATGTATGTAAAATAGTGTAGTGACAGATTAAGACCGTTTTGAATGCGAACGTTCTTAAAAATACGGGAATTATCGCTTTAGTTAGATCATTGTCTACGTGTTGTCTCTCAAAACGGTGAAGGAAAACATCGTGAGGAAACCGGCACATCCTAGCACCAAAAAAAGATAAATTCAATGGGTTACTGATCTCAACATTCGGAGACAACATATGTCCTCCAAGATCATATGATTTAAGGCCGCTTGATATTTTTTTGTAGGGTTATGTGTAATCACTGGTGTATGCAATTAAGCTAAGTACTGTCAAAGACCTAAGGAGTACCATCACATGCGTCATCAGTGAGATAGAGGTGTGATTATGTCAAAAAGTGATGGAGACGTGATGAACCTCTTGTATTTAAGCCACCATACGAAGCCGAGGTGGTCATATACATGCTACGGTATTCCAAATCAAATGCCAAAAAGTAAATCTTCAACAAAGAATATATCATCTAATTGTTAACAATCAATGTGTTTTATTTCAATTTAAATATAGATACTCGGTCCCTATTGAGAAACCCTGTACTTACTGTAAAATTGGACACCATGAAAAAGAATATAACTTTTATAGCAATTTTCGCTACCAGTCTACGAAGCTATGAAAACATGAGACATCTACCAACCCGCGCTAGGCCCGCGTGGTGCAGAGAGGAGGCCTGTACGTGTGGAGTGCAGTGGGAACATTATCGGCTAATATACTATGCTCATGTTGCTTGTTGTAGTAAATAAGAAACTGAAGTGTGTTTTCCGAGGTCTTAAAGTTAATGGCTACCATAAACGAAGCCGATGTTTTATGGGTTTGCCATAAATGAAATTGTTTTTGGTAAAGGCAAAAAAACTAGGTTTGTTTTGTTTATTGTGGTTTCCTAATTCAGAATTGTTTATGGTCAGCAAATTGATTGAGCAGCGATCATCAGCCTCTGAAGAAACCTTGAAGAGGAATCCCTACTCCAAATTACAGCTGAAATTTTGATCATGTTCTAATATTAACTATCCTGATACTTCCAGTAAGACACTAGGACCAAGAAATTGAAGAAGAAAAAAAAAAAAGGAGGACCAAAGGGTTCTAGGGTATAGGCCAGGCAGTGGGTGAAGTCTGGCTGATGATGATGACCAAGCAATGGGGAAGGTAACTGTCAAAATGGTGCTTTCGTAGCTGGTTCCAACACATATCTACATGTAGATAATAATATAAGGTGTGTGGTGGTTTTATTTTATTTTTGCGAACATAACGCGTTTTTGAGTTCCTCAATACTCAAAAATTTGAGTCCAACATTTACCGATAGACACTGTAGTTAAAAGATTACTCAATTTACTCATGAAGAGCCGTAGGGACCTAGCTACATAAATGTTCACGCCATCTACAATTAGCTTTACCCGAATTTCCCATTGAATATTCCAGCTACAACATGCGTCATCTAGTCCAATGACAAAATGACAGTTAAAAACGTAACAATTAATAACACTATTGCGTCGTTTTAGTTTTAAAAATAAAAAGGTTATGAATGGGTGCGCGGGCGCCGAACGGGCAAAGATCTGTCGACCTTCTGCCTAACATGTTCCCGGTTGGATACTTGACTAGATTGGCACGTGTTCCTATAATACATAAAATCATAGTGTTTTATTGCTAACTGAAATTGAATTGTCGCTACAGTGTAATAATGTTATTTTGTGCTATGGCTCACTGAGAATAAATTAAGGTTTTTTTTTTCACAGAATATTGTGTGTGAAGTTGTCTGCTTTAATTTTATTACCTACTAACATTCCATAACAACACACCTTGTTTTCCTGTAGGGCTGAATTAATAGAGGTGTACCTATAGTACTCCAACAATTCGCCAGTTATGTTTAAATCCGGTCGCGAGCCTAATAGTAATATATGTCAATGTTTGTTTGTTTAAATGTTTCGCTCAATTCAATCACGCAAAAACGACTGAACGGATTTGGATGAAAGTTGGCACACAGATAGTTTATAACGTGGATTAACACATAGGATACTTTTTATCACGTTAGCACGTTCCCGTGGGACAATTTTCTACCTCCACGCGGGCGAAGCCGCTGGCAAAGCTAGCTAACTTGCAAATAATTCATAACTTGCCCTTAAATAGTCCTATAAAAAGCTTGAAATAGGCGAACGAGAGCTTTCAGCATGATTTTACCGGTAGCTATTTACCAGTAGCTACCGGAAAAATCATGCTGGTCGGCAAATTTATAGATACATACATAAAGGCAAAGTAGATAGGTGTATACCTATCTACTTTGCCTTTAGTTATATTTTGCTATAGATAGGTGTATACCTATCTACTTTGCCTTTAGTTATTACATTAGGTACCCGGTAGGGTAGTTTCATTATTTCTAAGAGGAGAATAAATATGTATACAAGTTTAAATCATGTCGTTCTAAAAACTGTCTCGCTCTCAGCGAGTTAAGGCTTCTTCAAACAGCCGCGACGCGACAGGGCGACGCGACACTTGTAGAACCGATAGAAATTGTTCTACGAGTGTCGCGACGCGACCGTCGCGTCGCGATAGTCTGCACGAGCCTTTATAAATTATACTGAATCGCGAATTCTGCTATTAAAATAGATTTAGTATCTGCCTTGTGCCTGGCATTGTTTAAAAAATTATTAATAGCAAAATCGATGCAGCAAGTAGGCCAATCCGTCTGTATGTATTTGTTATGCAAATTGTATTTGTGTGTACTTTAAAAAGGTAAAGGTAGGGTAGGCTTTTAGGTATTTACAAGGCAGATGTGAGTGGAAACGCCGGGAGGGACGCCCTAGGATAACATAATTAGCGTGACCTTATTGGTGATGTTCTTCAGAAAGGTCGGGTGCGTAGTACTTGCCATCGGCGTGCGTGTATGACCAGATGTATGAACATAACCGAGTTCCGTAGTTTTCGCATATCCCCATGGGAAGAAGGGTTTGACTGTATGTATGCACGGCTACACATCAAGCTATACAAATCCAGCATAACCTGATCTCGCATTGTATAGGATTTCCGTACAGTGCGAGATCAGCGTATAAATGATTTAGATATTTAAAATTGACTACCATCAGTATCACCCTGATCATTTAAATCAATAATGTCAATCGAACAATTTACTGACTCGGTTAAAAATAAATAAAAAATATTTTCTAATATTTTAGTTTGATTTTTAAAGCGTGTTGTTTAGATTTTTTTTCTATTTTTTAGTTCTGGTAACTACAAAAGCGTGTTTTTTGTAACTTAATGGAACAAATTTATAAAATTATTGAATTGTCATCGGTCCTCGATGAGTCTACAAAGTTTAAATGTAATCTGACCGTTTGAAGTGGGTCAAAATCAAGTCCAAAGGACTCGGTTACAAACATGCTTACAAACAAATAGGTATACAGGTGAAGCTAATAAAGTAATAAGAGAGAGATTTTTTAGGGTTCCATAGCCAAGTGGCAAAAACGGCTCCTCCCTTATAATTTCGTCATGTCCGTGTCTGTCTTGCCGACCGTCCTGATATTAAACAGCCAGTTTGTCAGTATTTTTTATTTGTTATCGTTTTGTGGAACTTACGTAGACAGTTTCCTTACAAAGTCTGCTGACCTTTCATAATATCAGGCGAAACGATTGTTATCATTTCATGACGTTGAAAAATTCAATTGTTTCCGCCATGTGCGGCCTCATTATGAATTTATTTCAATTCGATTCCAATATTAGGTTCAGGAAAATGAAATTTTAAATTAAATCAATTGTGTTTTTAAATCTAATGTGTTGATAAATATATGAATATATTGTAGACAGTCAGATGTATTGCTTTTTTGTGGCCATATTTACTTACCTTTTTTATACATAAAGTGCTGAATACATATTATATTTTTTCAAAATTTGTGGTAGGTAGGTTAGTCCCGATTGTCACTATAGTAAATCTTTAACAGTCGTTATGGGAGTCAGAAAGAAGCCCAAGTCTGAGAAATAGTTCTACCAAGGGGTATCGTGTTACCCAGAAACTCGGGTTAATGATATTGAGGTCAGATAGGCAGTCGGTCCATGTAAAGTATCACCTGGTATTCAGCTGGATCCGTTTAGACTGGTTTAGACAGATTGATTGACATAATATATAAAAATGAATTAGTAATCCGGCTACCGATTCTAACTTAATAAAAAATAATAATAATGCGGACCCATCACGTCTTTTTAGTTTCGCCATTTCATTAAACAGGCTCTGAATTTTATTTCCTTCTACATAAAACGTAAGTGCGTATATATTTTCTGTGGCCTGAAAAATGCGATAGCGTGAAAATGTGTTTTCGTCTTCAATGTCATTCAACCTTTCACAATAAACTTGTCGTCAAACATATGCATTTACAGTGTGTCTATACAGGGCGAAATTAATTTAGCTGGCAATATTTTACCCACGTCTTGGGTATCGAACTGTCGATATCGAAAACTACCTAATGGAGCAAAAAAAAAAAAAACAACAAAGAAAATATATCATTCGATGTGCGAAGGTCAATGCCTGTAATCGATCAGCTGTTTTTGTAATTTTTCGTGAAACAGATATTTTTAACGAATTGCCGAAATTAAAACAACAATCGTTAGGTTGCCTTAATGTATGTACATGTCAGTGTCATTTAAAGTTTTGAAAAAAGGAGGAACGATGAATATTTTTTTGGTTTGTTTTTTAATGAATTCATTAGTTTTCGACATTGATAGTCGATACGCAACACGTGATTAAATTATTGCCAGCAAATTTAATGTGACCCTGTAGATATGTGGAGAGTAGGTACTAACGTAGGTGACATGACTTTTGAGAATATAATATTTAAGTTACTTCTACAGCATACTAATTCTATTTACATAAGTAAGTAAGTACCGAGTTATGGGCGAATTTAGCCATTTATTTCAGCAGACATTACCGTAAAACAGCTGTTCGAAAGCGAAAACACATTAAACTGCTTCTTGGCAACTCAAAAGTATAAAAGCCAACTTCAATTAGGTAGGGAATGGCACTTAGGAATGTGTTGTGAACTTAATTAAAAGCCATAACATAACATCACACCTTGTTTCCCCGAAGGGATGGGCAGAGGTGTACTCCCACATTTCGCCATTTATGTTTAATTCCCATGTAAAAGGGGGCAAGCCTATCGCCATCAACCAGCACAAATCCAGATTCCGGACTGCTACTGAGTAATTCCAGAGTGTAAAACCCAATCACACTTTGCCCGACCTGGGATTCGAACGCAGGACCTTACGTTCAGTAGTAGCGCTTACGACCCCTAGATCAACGAGGTAGTCGAAAGACATTCATAAAAAATAAACAAAATATGTTGGTTCAAAATCATCAAGGGTCTGCACTTTTCGAATGGAGTATTCCCGTTTGAGCACCAATTTTTAGAGGACCAATACATTGAGCACCAAGGAATTCCCATACCTTTGGTGCTCAGTGCATAGGTGCTCAAACGGGAATACTTCCAAATTAGTGGTATTCCCGAGTAACAAAAATATTAAAATTAAAATGTCAATTCAGACACAGTGTCCGAATATATTGTGTCCCGTCGTCAGCAACTCTAGGAAAACCGGGACCCACGCTACAGCCCTCAAAAAACTAACTTCGCTGCTTCCTTATGATTTTATGATACAAAACAAGATCCTTTTGGCCCAACATACTCAATTGCACAAACAAACGTTGCGAGAATAATTAAAGAAGTTTCAAATACATAAACCAAGCTCAGCAGACCACAATGCTTTTACAAGTAAAAAAAAGTTAACATCCACAGGATGTATGCGTCATACCAAGAATGCTTAATGATTAAGCCTGTGGTATGTACTTTGCCTGGATGCCTAGGGATGTTGGTCGTTGTTTTGTGCTTAGAGCTCAATAATTGAACCTGACATACCTTGTCCTGTCGTCGGAATTCCGTGATATCCGAATCGGAATTCCGGACGTTCTTGTGACCGAGCTACAGAAATGCTTTGATTGGCTATAGCCTGTATTTGTAGGATCTGATTTGTTGTACCTATTGGGGACTTGGTTTAGGTTATTTTGTATATCTTGGAATACGTCATGTATTCCAGATGATACCCTGAAGGGTTAAACTGAGGTGTACCTATATATACCCAAATTTTTCCATTGCTATCAACTGGGCACGCACCACCATTCTTTGCTCGACTTTTAAATCCCTAGGTTGGGATCCCTTGGTCCTAGGATCGCTTGCGATCTCTACACTAGGCAGTATTTTTGTTTCGAAGATTTTGATATATGTATGAACTTAGTTTAAATCTAATCAAATATGTCCGTGCCTCGGAAAGCACGTTAAGCCGTAAGTCATTTTTGGATCTTTGATTATCTATATGAGTCGTCAGAAGCCCGAAACTCTGAGGACCCAGTCATATCAAGCGTTATAGAATTACCCAGTAACTGGTGGTTGTTGAGGTGGGATAGGCAGTCGCCCCATGTAATATTCTGGTATGTAGCTGCATCTGATTAGATTGAAAGCCGACACCAACATCGTTGGGGAAGAGTAAAATACCCTACTTGTTCCTGTTACAGAAACAAATGGACATAAAAGAAGTTAAAATATTTCAGGTGAATTTATGGATGCAAAAAAATCAGCTGCATCCGATCCCTACATAGTTCTCTAGGCAGATGAATTTATGGGCTCAATTTATTCATGTCCCTATGTAGTAAGGCGGAAAGAAGAAGAATCTATCTGACGTCATCACCGTCAATAATCGTCATAAGAACGACAGAATTGTCTCCACGAGTCATTTGCATGTATTACCGACATGACGACTATAGTGTCATCGAGCGCACGATTCCAAATATTCGGCCCAGTCTAAAATAAAGACGGATTCCACTCGCCTGCCAAATATTGTGTTTGTTTACTTTATTTTTATTCGACCGTCAGTTTAGCTAACTACTCGCAACGATAATAATTACCTTTAGATTTAACCTAGATTTGAGGAATTAATAGAATGCGCGTTAAGTGCTAAGAGTAATTGATGTTGACATAGTATTTTTGCGATTTTTATTTTACACTGAATTTAGTCAGTTTAATGTTTCGTTCACACATAGTAATTTCGTTGAGGCTGTGGGAGGTTATATCTTTTATAATCGAGCAGATACTATATACCTGAAACCAGTTGTGTGGTGGTACACACGGCTACACATCAAGCTATACTTTCCAGTATAAGCTGATGTCGCATTGTATAGGATTTCCGTACAGTGCGAGATCAGCATAAACTGGAAATGTATAGCTTGAGGTGTAGCCGTGAGTACAAAGAAAGAATGTGCATTCTACACCCTTTGAAGTCATTGCGTAACACACTAACTGTAGGAATGTATTTCATTTTGTCAGTTCAACAACATTCATTACGTTATTTACGTTGTTGAGCGGACAATTTTTTTGAACAAATAAAGCAATGGATTAACAATATCCTTCAAAATGTATGCAGCATCTAGTGTATTAGGCAATAAAGGTGCTGGCTGAGTACGGTTTGGTGATTTTCAGACCGAACTACATTTTTTTCAATTCATCATCATTGTCATTGGCTTGATTGTACCACCCGCTGCTGAGTATAAGCCTCTGAGCCATGCTTCCCTGCAGGCTTAGCATGACGCTTTCTATTTCTACGAAGAATAGACAGTGCTTTTTCTATACAAAGTGACATTTCGTTTCTCCATTTTTGACATCGCACCGTAGATATCCTTCTACAATTTTTCATGTTGTCTTTCGTTTCTAACGATTTTTGTCTAGGTCCTTTTGTATGTAGGCTATTTCAGACAAATATTTCTTCCCAAGCTCAAAATCACACTGACAACAAACTTTCTACTCGACGGCCACAAAGTATGTACGATTATCTACAAAATCATGAATCGTTTAGAACGCATCACTGTGATAAATAATTAATAGAAAAACACAGCTATCTTCTCCTATTGTACATCATTTAGTTAACAGTCATGTCTATTCTTCCGTCGACACATCGGTGCTCGTGCTAAGCCTGCTGGTGTATGCGAGTATCTTTCTTTCAATAGGATATTTTACTCTATCCGAGAAAAAAATCTAAAAATATATTATTGAAATGCAGTCGGAAAATGTTAGTTTTAGTTCATGAAACAACAAAATAAATTTTAAAATACAATTTAAAGATTTCAGTTTCATTAATCTGTTTTTGAACACTATGAATAAGTAGCCGCCATGTTATTACGTCATACGGCATATCAACTGAGCAACTTTGTACTTTTATTATTTTCGTAACCAAAGTAATTTTGATTTAAAAACATTTTGCATTCAGGCACAGAAAACCAACGATAAGTAGAAAAATAACTCATTTTTTAAATTATGAACGACTGTCTTATAAAATATCCGCGCATTTGTTTTTAGCAAACTGACGTCATACCCACAGAGCAATATGGCGTCTACTGCGCCCAGCCTTTTCGTCAAATTACGCGCAAAATTTGAAAATTTAAAATTTAAATGCATTTTTATGGCACTTATCGATGAAATGAAAATATTGTGTTTTTTAGTGATTTATTAACACTATAGAATCTAATGAAGACACTTTTCAAAAATGAGTGTTATACCCTATTCTATGATCAGCATTTCATATCTCACTGCTGGGACACAGCACAGACCTCCTTTCGGTGAGAGAGAGTGAATTATCTACCACGCCTGCCCAGTGCGGGTTGGTAGATATCACAATAATTATGTCTTCCAATTTTTGGTTCTAGAACGTGCCGGTTTGCTCACGATGTTTTCCTTCACTGTTTTGAGGAGCAGTGGTGGAGCACCTGTAGGTGCTAATTATCGTATTTGTGAACAACAAAGAATCAGCAGAACGAATCTCTGTGACGTCATACTTTCGGAATTCAAAACCGTTATTCGTGGTGTTTTATCAGTTGAAATGGCAATTACCGTGTCTGCTCAGCCTTAAAGTAAAAAGCAATAAAGGGAAGTACTTAAATAATACATTACCTCCGACCGGATCCGTTTCGTCAACGTGGATCATGGCTGATGATCTGAAACAATATATAAGAATTTCAGTTTCATTCACAATTAAAATAGTCATGAAAACAAATACGTCTGTTGAAAACTGGTGCAGAATTAATTAATGCACAAATAAAGGATGGTACTCCAACAAATAATGTAGGTATAAAGGGTTCCATAGACCGGCGCGAAGCTGCACCGCAAGTTTTCATAGAAATTATTCCATTAAAGTCGCCTTGTGGTTAAGTAATAACTGCCGTAAGGGTCGGTCGATCAGGTTAAGCTACGCTTATCGCGGTTGGTCAGTGGATGGGTGACCATCTTTACATACCAAGACTCTGTCGTGTCTCGGAAAGCACGTTAAGCGGTTGGTACCGGCTGTCATTCGTGGATCTTTGACAGTCGTAACGGGTCGTCAGAAGCCTGAAAGTCTGACAACCAGTCATACCAAGGCGTATCGTATTATGTATCCAGTAACTCGGTTGTGGAGGTCAGATAGGCAGTCGCTCCATGTAAAATACTGGTATTCAGCTGCATCCGGTTAGACTGGAAGCCGACCTCAACAGAGTAGGGAAAAGGGTAGGCAGGTGAAGTTCCATTAAAGTCGCGTCACGCCTGTGTGCGGGAGCTTTAAAACGTTCAACGAGCAATTTAGAAATTATTTATGACACCATTCGTCTCGTTTTAATTTGTCCCAAGTACTTACATCGGAGATTGTACTTTTGAAAAACAAATGAAATGACGGCCGTGAACCTTTGACGTTGTAGGTAAGTACAGCTTTTTATTTTGGAATTGTTTTGTTATTATTTTTAAACTGTCTGTCTCTTTGCTTAGTTATTCCGGCTAAATGCCAAAGGGGCTTAAACGTGTATTGAGCGTATAGTAAAAATAGTAAGCCAATTTTTAAAAGAGTTGTTTCTTTTTTGTGAGAATTGCAAAAAAAATGGTCATGTTTACAAATTATCCCACTATGTTTTGCATTGCAGTGTCTGAAACTAGAATAAAAATATCGCGATCATCTTCGGGCAGATGTGACAACAGAAAATTTCAACTTCAGTTTTTGTCATTCTTTAAATTCAAACTTTGACTGGTTGAGGTACTTGTTTCATTGTTATGTAAGCATACCATGTAACCGAAGGCCAATTCCCGTAGTTAAAAATGTTTGAAATCTAATCACAATCTCGTCTCAGCGGCCATTAATCTCAAAAATTTTGGGAAATTTACATGTATTTTTAACAGATTGAGACTTAATAATACGAGAACTACCCCATAGTTTGCAATGGGAACTAACATTGCAGCCAAAGAGTTTAGACCGTTTACTTTAACTGTAGCCTAAGTAGGCGGCTATATGATTAGTTGATTACATTCGCGCACAATAAAATAAAACCAGTTGTCACCACAAATAGTCCCTCCATCTTGACAATTTGTCTATTTCGTGTCGTGGAACAGATGACTACATTCTGCAGTCCAGCCGTGCACTCGGAATGATTCGGGATTTGGGTCGTCTATTTACGAACTAACATTTGTGGCCCATTATTATATCGTGTCGATCGCACGGACACAAGAGTATTTCATATTTTAAATTACGCTGTTCGAATTTCGAAACGATTGCTTTTCTTTGTCATGTCAGTGTTGGCAAATATGACAAATGAGAAGTATGAGTTATCGAAAATTAATGGATGGAAAAATTGGTGTTCACGTGTGGCAAGAATTCGTGTACTAAGAGCGTCTAGGCGTTATTTTTGTAGGTACTTCTCATCCTGATTTTATTTCCCCATGAAACCGTAGCTCTACAGTAAATTTTCAAAGTTTTCATCATGGGTGTCGTTTTCAACACCCATGATGAAAACTTTACTTTACTTTTAGTACACGAATTCTTGCCACACGTGAACACCAATTTTTCCATCCATTAATTTATTTAGAAAATTTTCGCAGCAGCCATCTTTGATTTTTATTATAACCTCACTATTGGCTGCAGCACCCTCGAAAACCAAGAAAACTATCTCATTAACTCGGTCTCTTACTTTTATAATAAGAATCATCTCAATATCGCATGGAGGGGGTACAACGCTTTTTCGTCACAACACTTTTTTTACATTTCCCCTACTTCAAGCTGCGTCAAAGAACTTCGTTCCAAAAATTATGATTTATGTATTCAGTTCAAAACTTAAAAAAATGTCTTTTGGGATAGGTAATAACAGGGAAGCTCCCATAACAACGGAAAATATTTTGAACACTCCTTTGTTATGTCACTTCTGGGACAAATAACTGAAGGGAACAGGTTTTTGCTTTTAGAACTGAAAATAACGAGAAATATTCTGAAATAGACAGCTATTTGTAAAATGGACTTGAAACCTTTTCATTACGAAAATCTCTTTTATCTCACTATCTGACGTGAATTCAAAAATCACTACACAATAGCATTTTTCTTTTAATGAAAATGCGCTCAAAAATTTACATTCAGCCAGTTTTCCGATCGTAAACAAGCTCATGGGGCGTAAAAAAAACATTGAAAAGAAAAATCAAACATTCTTTTTTTAAATGGGACAAGGTTGGCGTAATGAGGGATTTTTGGCGTTCCGACCTATTTGTGTTGAAGACTGAGTAATTAATTAAAACTATTGTTTTACTTTATTTTGGATTGAAATGTTGTAAAGACACAAAATAATTAAAATATCAGCTGTTTCTCAACTAGCTGGCTGATTTTGTGGCGTTGTGTTTGTGATTGTGCCTTACGTTCTATCGCAGAGATTATTCATTAAACTTCCTTGCAATAAATTGCAGTAGACTTGTGCCTTTATGACCCTAAGTCCTAATGAACTACATATTAAATGCCACCCTCTTTTCGTAACTTTTTTCAAAATGTAACTCTGCTAAACAAATGAGCGATTGTTGGCAATAATTCCTACATTCCCATAAAATAGGATAATCTTTGAGATATTTGCCACATGTTTTAGTATGGTGAATACTAGAACATCTCAAAGATTCGTTTCAATAATATCTGGCTAGGGACATTAGTATAGGAAGCTTATGTCATGGGAAATGACGTCCTATAGAGGAGTTCGTCATTGTTTTAAGTAGGTGCCTAACTTTTGAGCGTGATTAGGGGCTTGTGGCTAAAAACAGCCTTACGGGTTGATCGAAGAATAATCTTGGTTGCCGAGGTCGATCCGAGGATGGGTGACCATCCATCCTACATATCGAGACCCTTCCGTGCATCGGAAAGCACTTACAGCCCTTTGTCCCGGCTGGCGTTCACACCATCGTGACGGCTAGTCAGAAGCCCGAAAGTCTGACAACCAGTCTTATACTAACATGTCATAGCAAGGGGTGTCGTGTTGGGGTCGTGAAGGGGTGTTGTGTAGGTCAGATAGGTAGTCGATCTATGTAAAATCCTGGTACTCAGTTGCATCCAGTTATACTGGGAGCCCTGCCCAACATATGTCATGGAAAAGCCTAGAAAGATGATGTTGAGTTGAGCGTAATTAGTGAGTAGTTGAGTATCTACTAGTGGCGAAATCACCATATATCACGATTCCTACCGGCTTCCCTTCGGTGATTCGCATCTCTACCGCTTTTGAAAAATGGCACGTCAATAGTGTCGTCAATAGTCGATTTTTTTAAACGGGCTTCGCTTCGGCTTGTCTTTTGGAAAAATTGACACCTCGCCGCTGGTATCTACCCAATCTGATCCAGTCTAAGCTGCAGATCATTTAGAAATACATATTGCTCACTCAATTCAACTTCCCTGCATTTCCCAATTACATATAATTAGGTAAACTTTTTTTAACTAAACCCACTTCCAAGATATTTCTGACAAAAATAAAACATTTTACTTATATGTTATACTAAAATAGCTTCAGTTGTATGGTTGTTAAAGTTAATTTTAGCTTGTATGTAGGTGTTGCCTAATTAGTTAGATTAACACATATTCCACGTGAGGAAAGGAGGCCGATGTTCAGATAAGGTTTTGCACACTTCGCTTGATTTATGCTTGACTGCATGTTTATTTTAAATAATCAGGTTAAATTGTTTTTAAATGCTTCTATTCTAAGTTTTATGCACGTACAGTACACGTTTTACAAGACGGCATTTTTTTAAATAACCACAATAAGTACTTACCCACTTTAAAAATTATTTCTTCCTTTTTAGCAGTTCAATTTTAGGCAACTAGACTAAATAATGTGTAAGCAGGCAAAGTTCTTCGAAGTGACTAAAGCCGGATTTCACCAATTAAACTGAACCCGATCAGCACATCTAAACTGTGTTCAACAGCTGTCAGTGTCATCGTTATGTGCGTTCAGTTCCATTGGTGAAATTGGCACTGAGTAGGTACTTATTTAGATGAAGTTAGTATGACGTTTGCATATTACGTAAGTATTATTCCTGAAAATACCATGATCTAATTTTAAAAAGTAATGTGAGTAATACTAATAGGATACTATCCCCCTTATTGATAAACGAGTCTAATCTCGTCTCGACTATACATTTTTGACGTGTAAACATCTCTTAACTTTAAGCAACGGTTATAAATATAGGGTAAATCTTTAAATCAGCTTTAAATCTATTAATGGTACAGACGCCAGCACATCAAGCTACCCCAATCTGTCAAATTTCTTTGATAGATTTTCAACTTTATAACTTAAACATATGGTTCATGTTCAATTGGGAAAATTTGACAGTTTGGGATAGCTTGATGTGCTGGCGTCTGTACCTAAAAGTGTTGCAAACTTCCAGTTTTGTCAAATTATACAGACGGTTATATCATTGACGGATACTGAAACATTGCATTTATAGTACCTATGAGTACCTACCTTTTAGCCGCCAATGGCTACAGACACGATAAGTATAAAAATGATACGTTCTCGGACTACACAATTAATTTACAATTCGTTTCTAGTAATTAAGCACTTATATCAGTTAAGTTATTAATAGAATGATTACCAGAGGGTGTTTTACCCACGCTGCTTACTTTTAGGTCTTTAATCTGTATTGATTTATCATCATTATCATTGGCAGGCTTGCTCTACCAACTATCGAGTACCTGTAGGCCTCCTTTCTTTTGTGCCATGCTTCCCTAGTCTATGCGAGTCTCATCCAGCGCCCTAATTGCGTAACTCACTGTCAACCAGAATCTGAATCACTTTGTTAATATATAATGCCATTAGCCCACAGGAGTTCCCTGCGATCTTCTGTAGGTCGTCCACCCACTTGGCCATTGGTCTGCCAACGTCCTTCTACCGTTACTCTATTGATTACCGTAGATTTAACCAACGCCTTCATTCGTTTTGTATTTTCTTTCTTTGCTTCTGTCTGCCCCGATTGCTGTCGGGCACTGCACCTTTGATTACAGTAGTAGAACGGACTAAATATTTTAAAGAAACAAAAGATTGACTTTTGTTTCTTTAAAATATTTATATATTTCTTTTTTGCCACTTTTAATATCAAAACTACCGAATTAACAAGCTGGTATTTCTTTTAACATTATCATCACTACTTAATATGTATTCATACCAACTGTCGACCGTTTTGTTTGCGTACCTTCGAAAACCCAGGTTTTACGATACACGAAATATTTATACACAATTAAAAGTCTTGTTTATAAGTAAATAAGGATTATATTCGTGTGTCAAGTTAATAAGATGGTGTAACTTAAGTGACAGCGGGTATGTGTCGGGTCTCAAAACGATTCTGCACACAGCTTTCGCGCCTCAAGGTGAAATTCTTTTGAGCTGTTTTATACAACGAATTCTATAAAAAATATACATAGGTTTAATGTTTAAACGACTTATAGTTCATTTAATATTTTATGCATGTTAAAATGACAAAAATAAATGGACGAAAAGATGAGACGTGTTAGTAAATAAGTATGTACCTATGTATTTTCTTTGCTCTTTTATTTTTGACGCTGACGGTACCAGAGTGTTTAACACATTCCATGCCCAGCACCCAGCATATGGGTCGAAAAATAGTTGGTTCGTGTGCCCACAACTTGCATCCGAGTCGACGCAATAAGTAGCTATTGATGATTCTGTTCATGCCCAGGACCCGACTAGCGAGACTACTTATAGCGACGACTCGGATGCGAGTTGTGGGCACACAAACGAATTATTTTTATTTTTCTTGCTTGGCATCGAATGTGTTAAGTATGTATTTAATTATAACTGACTAAGCATAAAACCCAGCTCAAAGAGGAGGTGCAGTACATTCACACTCGTGGCTTGAGTTTATTTAGACATTTACATTTCAGAGTTTCTCTGGCAGACAGTGATCAAAAACAAGATAAAAATACATATAGTTATTATTAAGGTTTTATGAAACAAATTAAAATAACTAAAGTGTGCAGGCAACATTGAGCAAAAAACGGGGTTTATTTATAAACGATGATTAAAGTTAAGATACTTACGCTTAAACGTAAAAAAATTCACTAATCATGACTTAAGTATTAGTAACGTTTATAAATAAAGGGGAAAATGCCTGCCTGTATACCTACTTGGTAATTGTTTTAATTGACTAATTCAACGATTACTTACATCTGCCTGTTAGTTTTCCTGAACGTAGCTATTGGACTCATTTTTAGAAAAGTTGTCTTTAATTCATTAGATCTTGTGCAGCACTACTGTAGAATCAAAATAAAACCTTCAACCTGATAAACAGGAACGTAAAATGTTATTGAGAACACACTGGTGAAACACACACTGGCTTCTGTGAATTATTCGAAATTGGAACACATTGTTTTAAATTTTCCACTATTAGTCCGTTTACCGCTGTCTTTTAATTTTTTAATTGGCTCTTTGTAATGAATACTGTTTATCCTTATGACAAAATTAACGAGTGTACTATTATTAAACTTTCAGGTTAATTCACTTCTGCTGTGTAGTTAAGGTTCTTTGTACTTTGATTAATTCAATTTTTGTCACAAATCGGTAAAATTAATCATCGTTAATGTATACGTTTGTCTAATTTCAGTTAATTACAGTCGTATTCAATTTTGAATTTTCCACTCAACTGTTTCGTAATTTAGAAAATTATAACACATCACTAAAATTACCGTCAATCCGCCATAGTAGTCATTAGATTTAGAACCACAGAATATATAAAACTTATTTTTTCTTCAATTGAATATGCACTGGACATTTCATTAAGGAAGTGACAAAGGCTAACTGAATTGATCGAAGATTGTCTTGTGAGATACATACGTCGAAGAATTAATTGGCATCATACATGGAACGCCTTTGGTATGGACGCCATTGTTTAGGGAACTAGCCAATTTTATTGCTCATAGCACGAGACATTAAATAACATATTTTCATCTATAGAGAGTGCTGTGTGATTTAGCCATTATTTATTTAGATGGATGGCTACAATTAATATTCTTGACTTATAACGTAGGGGCGCGTAGAATCAGAAAAATTTAGTTGAGGCCGTGTTAAATTAGTTGAAAAGCAATTCATATTTTTTAACCGGCTGCAAAAAGGAGGTTATCAATTCGATATGTTTTTTTATGTATGTTCGGGCATACCTGCGTCATATTTAGACCAATTCGCAAAATTCTTTTTTTGTTCGAAAGAGAGAGTGCCAATATGAGTTGCCTAGTTTTTTTATGTTACTTCATATTGCATGGTATTGTGTGACCGTATCTCTGGCAACAGGTTGCTACATGCTGCCATTGCTCTAAATTGCTGGATGTAGTCATGACGTCATAATTTTCGAGGATGGAGCAATTTTAGTTGCTCGTGTAAGCGCACCTTTATACTTTGGCATGCACGATATACGTAGGTATACCGAGTCTTTCTGCTGCATGTATGGGTGTAAATATTATATTCTGTGACGCTTACTGTTCCTTGGTAGGTGGTATAGACTAGCACTAGATTATGACAAAGTCACACCCTTTGAAGTTGGTTTTTGAAAAGTGTGGTGTACAAATAAGAGTGATACAACCTAAGTATTTTTTTAAAGAATTCAATTACCTACATAACGAGGAATTTACTTACATACAGCTGCATATACATTTTCTCAGTGTTTATAAAAACATCATCTGACAAACTAAACAAAGTGTCGTAAAAACAAAACCAAAATACTTTGACTTTTGCATGTGAGTTAATCGTGATTCGTGTTTAACAATTTATTGGTAGTAAGTTCAGACGCCAGCACATTAAGCTATCCCAAACTGTAAAATTTTCCCAAACCATAATATTTTGTAATAAAGTTCAAAAACTATGGAAGAAATTTGACAGATTGGGGTAGCTTGATCTGCTGGCGTCTGTACTTTCTTGCTTCTGCAATTATTTTCAATTTCAAAGGAAACTTGTTTTATTTTTAGGTAAGTATCTCTAGAAATCTAACGTCAGAGAAACTGCAGACATTTTTTATAAATATGCATTTATTCAATTAAATTAGTGAAAACAGAAAACAAAATAAAATAAACACGTGCAACGAAAACTTTTTAAAATAAAATTTATAGAATGAAAAAAAAACAACCATAAACAGATTCAATGCTAATGAAGTTTCTCAAGGAAAAAATAATAATAAAAAGAGGTTGCACAAACACGTGTGATATTCAGTTCGAAAATTAAATTAATTTGAATCGGTCGACGAGCAAGACCCGCCAGTTCGACGCGACACGCCGATAGGAGAATGCTCTTGGGTTCGTCGACCGGAATTAACTTTCCAAACTTGTTTCTGATAAAAGGCTCACACGAAACACGTTACATATGTGCCCGCGACCAACAGAAATGTCTTACGATACACAGAATTTGTTAAAACTGTCTTTGTTGCAATAAAAACCTCATTTGGTTAAAAATTCTTGACAGTGATCGAGATACACGTTTCGTAGGTACTGCAAAAGATAGGTGTGCCATGTACCTATAGCGCTTTATCACTTGCCAACATTATGTCATTTTCCTTAAATAATACAAAAAGCAGACTTGAAAACAATAAATATTTGATGTCTGGAGGTTAAACAACCGAGAGAGGAGCGTCAAATTCTTCACAATATTTGTTAAAGCGGAAAACTCAGGATATTTCAAACCCTGAACATTATTGTGTGGGTGACAAAGTATACAACATTGTTTGTTTAGTCTTTAGATCCATTATAAAGATGATCGAAATAGTTCATTTGTATCAAATACTTGCCAAGAATGCGAATAAAGATTTAATTAACTGCGGAAGTCTGAAACAATATAACCGGTTGGAAAAGGGACACTAAAATGTTTGGAGAATAAAAGTAGAATATACATATTATTTTCATGACTGTCATAGTTATACGTTTTCATTTCAAATTCATACATACATGTTTTGGCTTCATCGATGAGCTTTTTAAGGACCAACTGGACCTTTTCGGGGCGACATAGTCTAACGCTCTAACCACAGAATAAGCAAGCTGAAGACGCAATGGGCGGGCCATAATATTAGTCGTAGAATCGATGACCGTTGCGGTATGACCGATCGAATCGAAGACCGTCTTCTTGAGTGGAGACCGCAAATCGGTAATCGTGAGGTAGGACTCCGTCAGACTAGGTGGAGCGACGATATTCGCAGGGTAACTGCATGAAAGTTGCCGAGAACTAAATTGAATGATGTGCAATTGTAGAGCCCTATGTGCAGCAGTGGACTGCCTTAGGCTTGATGATGATGATGATACCACAATCAGTAACCACAATCTGCAGTCAATTTACACCACAAAAATTAAACAAAACCCAAGTTTCCCTGATCCAAAATGTAACAAAAAACATCCTTCTCATTGCAAGGACAGTCGGCGATAGGTATTTAGCAAACGTGCACAACAATAGACGGGCTGATATGGCGTGCTACCATGTATGGTACAACAGAGTATTGCGCACACGCTTATGGCGCGTTTGATGACGGTACAGCTTGGAAGACCAAGGAATCTTCCAGTAATAAATTGAGCAGTTATTCAACAGCAGATGGAGCAAGCAGAAGATTCTTCTTGGCAAAGTGGACTTAGACGGAGAAGAAAGTAAAGTTAATTCTAAAGACGCAATAGAATCCAAACTCACATTCACAGTCACAACCATAAGCAAATTTTGCTACGTTTTTTGAATTTGAATTGCGAATCATATTTATATTAGACTACAGATTGACACTGAATTACAAATTACAAAAACCGAAAAAAAATGAATTTCGCGCGTTACGTTAGTACTTCCTCTTTAAGAAAAAGGAATTTGTACTTATGTGCATAGCAATACTGGCTTGTAGTATGGTCCCACCGTGGGGAAAAACTACTTCTCATACAGAAAAGGAAGTGAAGGCACAAGCATTATCTTTACACAGGTATCAATCTCTAAGGTTAATGACATTATGTTAAAAGAACAAGAAAAATATTAACCAAAGACAATACAAGATAAATAACGTCAGAATCATTTGAACGGATTTTCCCCAGAAGAAGAGAGCACTGATCAGTCATTTGACATTAAAGTTCGTGGATCTAATAAACTCGGTGACTTTCACTCGCAAATATGCAAAAATCACATAATGATTTCACCTAGCATCTGACACCTCCATCTTTAATCAACCATAGACGGCTCAGCGGATATTTGTACTGCTTTAAGAAAAGAGGATAGCACGGTAGTTTATTAGGAGATCGATTATAAGACCAGTAAACTTTCCGTCTTACTAATTCTGATTCTGAAGTTTGTGGACCAGGAGCAATAATCGGTTGTTATAGATGCACAATACAGTCTATACAGTCAGCTTTTTTGACATGCGTAATCCTAGTGTAGGCCCCTGAAAAATACTGTTTTAAAGCATACAAGATTTGACAAATTCCGCAATCCAGCGATAGATTTCAGCGAGTCAGAAACTCTTGAAACAGATGACAAAAGGAGTCTCGTCTATCAAGATAGTACTCGTTATAATTCCGCAAAATCTAGGTAGCAATGTGCAGCGTAGTGCGGTGTCAGTGAGTCGAGCCACGCGAGGCCGCGCCAGCCAGACAGGCTATTTCCGACACGACGAGACGTTGCAAAAAATCACACATTCATACTAACCCGTGGCTAAAATTATATGTCTATGTTAAGTGGAAGTGGAACTAATCAATAAACTGGTCAGTTAGCGTTTAGAGAAAATTGTGAGTCATTCGAATGGATTATTAAAGTGCAATGGCGGCCTAGATACTACAGTTTGGTTGATTGTTGGTTTTTAATAATTTATTGGTTGGTTTCTGTTTGCTTTTGATTTGAATTAAATCATTTGCAGGCACTATGTCAAATAGTCGGTCATTCAGAACGATGAAGCTAGTTTCAATCATTAGGCTATTTACATTTAGTATCCCACTTCTGAACATAGGGCTCTTCATTCGCATCCTATTTAATTTGATCCTCGGCTAATCTCACAACATATCATCAAGACCTATGTCATTTGCTCCCTTCGTCAGTTTTCTGACGCTGGAGTTTCTTGCCCGGTCTTTTCCGAAAGGATTTACTTCGCTTTGGAATGGGCTATGGCTAGCTTCATCTTTTTGTCTGACCGAGACCTTGAAAATTCAGAAGTGTCTGTAATTGGTTCACTTAAAATAAATGCTTTGAGTCTCGATTTCTAAGATGTCGAGGCGCATTTCCCGTAAATCGTACGAAAGTTTTTATCTGAGCTAAACTGAATCTGATATCGGCGCTTCAGATAATTGATTCTTAGTTTGGTGACTAGCTAGATTAGGTTTTAGGAGTCTCTCAAAGCAAGGCTTTCATGTTTATAAGAAGCGCCTACTGCTGAGTGTGCGAATCTGCATTCTGCTATGATATTGTCATGATCTTTACACATATACTACGTCAGGAACCATATAACCCTTAGTTAATTTAATATGACGCATACCATATACCAGGCATGTTTTTGTAGTAGAAGATATAATTACAAAACTGGCCTTCAGAACATAAATATTGTTCGAAAGGAAAAACCAACAAGGAATTTGTTTGTTTATGTAACTTTTACGAGTATTTCAATGTTAAGAACAGAGAGCGTTGTTTTGTTAGTAAACAATGATATTGAAATAAATGGCGCCTTGAGATTCGAGATAAAGGGAAAATAACGTGGATACATATTTTACAATAATATTTCCTTTGTTGTCTTGGGAGTATACAAATAATCTATGTTAGGCAAAAGTTTTGACAGCCAATGAGGAGCCATTATAGGGGCGTGGATAACTAGATGCTTCGCTTACGAATACAATGGAATATTTCACTTAGTTACCAGTCTTACGGTACAGACCACTATTCGGCGAACGTTGTATAGGAAGATTTTGAAGTTGTGTGTAATTATGCCTTCTTTCATGGCCTACCGTGGATTTTCTACTATTAATATATAAGTAATGAAATCGTAACGACGAATGTTGGCCGTCTGTGTGTTTGTCTGTCTAGATGTATGTTCCAGATTAGCGCAAAAACGGATGAACGGATTTGGATCAAATTTTGCACACTTAGGAGTTTATAACCTGTATGGTACCTTTAATCCCGATAGTACGTTCCCGTAAATTATTTATAATGTTACACTATGTTTTCCGTCACCTTGTGATTAACTAAGGTTTAATTAAAGTATGCAGTTTTAGTATGTAGTTATGGTTCACGTATTATTATTTAGATTATACCTAAAAGTAGTTTTTGTGAAGCAAAAATTATGCGGACGGCGAAGTATAAAATTCGGCACAGTTAAAACTTATATATGCAAGAGTGCAGAAAGCTAAGCTAAAATTTAAACGGATTTTAATGGATTATGGTCGAATTTCGACCAGTGGGCGACCACTAATAAATATAAAACTAGTAAGTATATTTATATGGGGACATAATTGCTGACCAGCTGTGTTCTGAGGTAGCGATATATCGAATAACATGTGAAAAACGATACCTAGGAGTACCTATGTTGTGGTCGTTTTCTAGTCTGATATATCAAAATAGTTTATGCTAAGTCGTGTTTATTTGTGCTGGCTGTAACCACAGAATATACCTAGCAACTTGGTTGAACATGTATTATTATTTAAATATATATAGATTACTTATACGTCTTACTCACTACTGGTGAGCATGAGGTCCTGAATGTGGATGGCATTGGAACGGAATTGGGCTGGACACATCTGTCGCATGTCAGACGACCAATGAGCCAAACTTACGACCCACTGGGCCCTTCTTGGAGCGAGAGTGCATGTATAGCCGTCACTTCCTTCTGCGATACATTAATGCTCGAGAAGAGGGAGGCGGCGCACGTGAGGGAGAGGCAGTATATGCGCCCTCATGGCCCTAGTCGCCGCAGGAGACGCCCTGGGCGTCGGAAATCCCAGGCTGATTCCCGGCCACCGTAGGCACGGGCTTGCGGAGGGCGAGTAATGGGTAGCTCGCTGTCCGGTAAGGACCAAGCCCGGGTAGACGGCGCGTTGTGTTCCACGCGCGCCTCAAAGAGATGTCAGCAGCAACTGACGGGGCCCGCAAGGGTCGATGCCTGCCAGGGGTGCGGGTTGTTCAAAAGAGATACCGCGGCCCCTGGCACACAGGCAATTGAGGGAACACGGGTGGGTTTTAGTCAGTAAAAGTCTGACACGCCCTCCCGCTCCACCCAGAGCGGGAGAAGTTATTTTATGATTTCCCATCCAAAAAAAAATAAAAAATAACCATAGCTTATGTATGATGCTAGCCCACCATAGTTTATGTATAATGCTAGTCCATGATAGAGAAGCATGGAAGTTATCATGCTGCGCCGACCCCAATTGAAACCATGACTGGGAGGATGCTGACCCAGCGGAGTAGTTACGTAACACACTATCAGTAGCAATGGCTTTCATTTTGACAGTTCAAGAACAATCATTGCGTTATATTTAAGTTGTTGAGCGGACAATTTTTTCGAATCAATTTAATATCCTTTAAAATTATTCAGATTGAGATTGATAGTGAGTTACGAAATTAGGGTGCTGATCATTCAGCTTTAAAGTTTTTCGATATTGAATAAGAATCTGTTTGACCATCTCATAACGAGTGGTACCCTAAGCGCGTAGGCATGTGGATCATCATCATCAGCCTAGAATATGTCTACTGGTGGGACACAAGCCTCCTCTCGGTGAGAAGGAATGGGCCGTAACCCACCACGCGAGCCCAGTGCGGTTTGTAGATGTCACATGTCTTCAAATTTTTGGTTTTAGGACAGGCCGGTTTCCTCGCGATGTTTTTTCCTTCACCGTTTTGAGCGCAGCGGTGATGAAATAATTTACACAAAGAATTATGTGGATAATTCCACATAATTCTTTGCTAATGAAAGGTTACGTATGCTTAGCATCCATCGCAGTTTCTAAATAGCATCCTAGGCTATTGTTTTAAAGAATAACTTTCCAAACAATAGTCGTTCCGTGCGTAGCATCTTTCGATCATCTTTTGTTCCAATATAACAATACTTCTCCGAATGGGACGCTGAAGGCTATACTAGAATGTGTCCTATGTAGATACAGGTCATTTCTCATTTTCATAATGGTAATGTTATTGGTTTTATGTGCATGGAAGTTTTTATTTGTATTCCGTGTGGTCTTCGCTGCATAATCGACCAACGTTTCCTGTTGTTTGAACAGCATAATCAACTTTAAATGTCGTCACTGCTGGGACACAGGCATCATCTCTGTGAGAGGGTGTCGGCCGTAATCCGCCACGCGGGCCCAGTGCGGGTTGGTAAGTGTCACATGTCTTCGAATTTTCGGTTCCAGGACATGCCGGTTCCCTCAAGATGTTTTCCTTCACCGTCTCCTTCTTCGTTTCTGTAAACCTGTAAGGGTTAGGTAGGTATACCCAAATTTCACCAGTTTTGCTTAAGTCCCATCTAGGTAATATTGAGCCTATTGCCCTCAACCGGGCCCGTTTCCAAACTCCTATTACTGAGAAATTTCAACCTAACTAAATAAGACTTTGCCCGACCTGGAAATTGAACCGAGGTCCTCATGGTCAACAGACTTCTAGCCCCAACGAGGCAGGAAAACGGTTTAATTACAATATTAATGGAAAACAAAACACTGCATGCAGGTAGTTCATTTCTTTTAGGCGTAGGTAGGTGATTAAGAATGTGGAAACATTTCCTCTAAAGATAAGGCTTAGCCTGCTATGCGGTTACCCTTTTCCTTCATTCCGTGTTTACTGATGGAAGTAACAATAAACAGCTGGCATACATTCCTCATCCTCACTCTACGTGTTTTTGAGAAGACATCAGCGGGGTTATTCCTACTGTAAATTATTGTGGTAGGAATCAGTCGGGATTTCATTTTGACAGTTCAACAACATTTATTGCGTTATTTACGTTGTTGAGCGGACAAATTTTACAAACATACGAAGCAATGTATTAGTAATTTTCTCCAAAATGATTCAAATTCTTATCAATGGGGTGCTGATCCGGAAGAAAAATTGTACTCTTTTTTTGTGTGTTGTTGTCACTGTGGCATCTTTACTTTCCATGAGCAAGTTTACCAATAAGAACTGTATTAAAATATCTCTCGATTACTAAAAATTTGTGGCGAATAGTAGATTATTCTATTTCTGTATCGCTTCGATATTGAAAGGCGGCAACAGATTTTTACACGCTTTATATTAGCTTCACTTGTATGTTTGTTTGTAACCGACTCCTTAGGGCGCGATTTTGACCCACTTCAAACGGTCAGATTTCATTTAAACTTTGTTGACTTTTCAAGAACTAAAAAAAATACAAAAAAATATTTAAAATCACGCTTTTGTAGTTAGCAGAATTAAAAAATAGTAAATAAATAATAGTTTAAGAAACTAAAAAAGTAGAAAATAATTTAATTCTATTAAAAAGCGTGGGGTGCTTGATTTAATTGATTATAAAAATACCTCAAAAAGCAGCCCACGCTTTTTCTACTTTTTTAGTTTGGTTTTTAAAGCGTGTTTTTAAGTTTTTTAAACTATTATTTATTCGTTATCGGGAGAAATTTAAGTACAATACTCATGGGTAAAGCTGCTCATGGAAAGTAAAGATGCCACAGTTGACCGGTAGTGAAGCAAATGGCTTCACTACATATTAAAAAAAAAGTCCCCCGCCGCGTCTCTCTGTTCGCAGTAAACTCAAAAACTACTGAACGGATTTTCATGCGGTTTTCACCAATAGACAGACTGATTCATGAGGAAGGTTTTGGTGTATAATTTTTTAAGGTTTTGTTTAAATTGGTTCACGCGAGCGAATTCGCTGGCTAAATAAAGTTAGTTGGTTATAAAACGACGGAAAGGCTAATTTAATTAATATCTGTGAAAATATTAGGTCTTTATATGAGACGAAATCGCCAAGCCAATTCTGGACATAACCGTAATATATAAATACTAGCTTCTGCCCGCGACTTCGTTCGCGTCAAATTTCTTGCTCCCCGACCCACCCCGTCGCTCGCCTCGCCTGTCCGTGCGAGTACTTCGTATTCGTGACTTTTTCTCTTCGCTCGGCTCCTAAGGGTCTTAGCTTGATGTTATATAGCCTATATCCTTTCTCGATAAATGGGCTATCCAACACTAAAAGAATATTCCAATTCGAACCAGCAGTTCCTGAGATTAGCGTGTTCAACCAAACAAACAAACAAACTCTTCAGCTTTATAATATTAAATAAATATTATATTATGTATATAAGTATAAATATTTTTCAAACACAAATTTAAAAAGTAGTTCGCTGAGCAGAACCGTTCCGTAAGGAGCCAACCACGCGTCTGAGCCGCGCGGCATGGTATCTCGCAGAGCTAAACTGGGGCCACAGTCCTTACCCCTCATGACTGCCTGCCCTTGCACATCATAAATGCGCGCGCAGTGCTTGATCATTATTTCGCTGCAATGTTATTTTAAAACTGCGATATCTCCTAAGATATTCATTGAAATCGAATGATGTTAACGGCACTTTTGTTTTAAATTAAATACTTGTGATGAATAACGTATTTATTTGGATGAGGATTAATATCATGTTTAAAAAAACACCTTCGCAAATAATGCATTATTTTTTTAACAAATTCCTTTAGCATAAAAAGGGTTAAAGTGAGCCAGCCTTAAAAGATAGACATATATTGTCGCGGACTTTTTTTTAGAATTTTTAAAGGGGAATAGGTAATACATGGTTTTTGCAAAACATTAACCGTTTACGTGCGCACGCAGCGGGAGCTCTTAAAAGGAAAAAATCCCCCGATTTTGAAACATTCTTCAATAGTGCTCCGCTCCTATTAGTCTTAGCGTATATATAGTGATGTATAGTCTTCCTCGATCAATGGGCTATCTAACGCTGAAAGAATTTTTCAAGTCGGACCAGTAGTTGCTGAGATTAGCGCGTTCAAGCAAACAAACAAACAAGCTCTTCAGCTTTATGAAATAAATAATAATATATAAGTAACTATACATTGAAATAAAGATGATGATGATGGGTCAACGGATAATCCAAAACTACGATTAAGCTACGGTTAGTTTTTTAAACTCGGTTTATTATTTGACAGGTGGATTGTTGTAAAGCAAACACAAACGACTTGAAATGTTAGATTAGTCACTGGGATTAAAAACTTTGAAGCACAACATTTAGTTACTTAAGTACCTATCTTTAAAACCCCTTACGAACAAAAAAAAAGAATTTTGCAAATCCGTCTATACAGAGTAAGTTTTTATCCAGTGCGCAAACTGTAACCATGATTTCAGCATACCATTCTAGACCCCAGCGTAGAAATTTTTCGTAGGTTATACAAAAAATTTTCTACGCTGGGGGCTAGAATGATATGCTGAATTCATGGTTACAATTTGCGCACTGGATAAAAACTTATCCTGTATATGACGGAGTTATGAACGAACATACTTAAATTAAAATAAAAAATTGACATGTCGATTGATAACCTCCTTCTTTTAGAAGTCGGTTAAAAATATATAATAGCGCGACAGCAGACAGGGGAGAATGGAAAGAGAAGACGTGTTAAACAAACCCTTAGTAATATGGTACAAGGGCGGCAAGATGTTTTTTTATTCTGGAAATTCCCTACCCTATCATTCAATATAAGTCCTAAAACAAAAGATATCTCATAAAAAATGCCGGACCTGTCTACTTAAATATTGAACGATAATATTAGAAGAGACGCAGAAATTGATTGCTCAACCACTAGCAATCAGCTATCACGATTTATCAGTACAAAATTCCGATACGGTAACGTGTTTCAATCTACCTAGTTATTGTTTTATCGATGGTATACCTACCTAACTACTTATAACTTCGCAATGTATTAAGTATCTAATCATGTCTGCTGCACTAATTATCTCTTTTGCCTTCAAATAAAGAAGATAATGAGTTAAATAAACACGATTATGTATACGTTTTAGGTAACAATATTAGTTACGTTTATTTCGTTGTGTATAAAATTGAAATTGAATGAATAAAAAAGGCAATCCGAAAGATTTAGACGGTAATTTATGACAAGCACGCGGCAACATAAGAGAGTAAAGCGGGAATTAATCAAAATGACATGGCAAAATAAAAAAAAAGAAACTAGAAGGAACACAAGACATGTAAATGGCACCATTCAAAAGTAAAGAGGGAATAAGTGCAACAGACAAAACTATTTCATAAAGGAGGTTCACTTCGTGATTAGATTAACATTTAGACTTTCAAAGAATTGAACGTCTAACCTTGCTATCAAAATGTAAAAGTAACAACAGACTTCAAAAGATCCTCGTTGCGATTGCAACAGCGAAGGTCTGAGTTCCAAAACTTCATTCTTTAGTTTGCATATCGTCACATCTCCACAAAGTAGGTCTTAAGTAAACGTGTGAGTTAAACGTGGCCATTTCTCGCGTGTCGTATGAACCTACGTACGCAAAAACTCCTTAAATGCCTACTTGACTACTTCTAGCCTCTAGCCTTTTGCCTGTATTAGTAAAACCTCATTTTATGGAGATCAGTGCATTGTGCACTTAGAATGCACGCATATCGTATGTGAAAATCAAACCAGTTTCTAGCAGGTGACCTAATGAATGCAACTTTCTTGGAATTATTAGCAGACTTTCCGGATTAGATAGCTTTCAACTTTTGAACTGTTTCTTTAGTATGTGACTGTTCACGAGTGTAATTTTCCGTGTGCATAGTTGGAGTCAAAGCTATACAACGAGATTGTAATCTTTAAAAGTTTTGTATCGGTGCCTCAGACGATGAGAAAGTTTTTGGCCACGTTAAGTGTCATACAAGTTGTAGTGGAAAAAAGCTGCACTTTTTAAGATGTAGACTGTCAACTGTTTGGCCAGAATTAGACTTTCTCTCTTCAAAGTTTGGTCTAAGATGCCTTGCAGAAAATCCTGAACTTTTCAAAGTTTATGCATGCAACAGGTCAAGCACATAGTTCTTCAAATAGCTTTGAAACGTAGGTATCTATTTTTACTTAATAAATAATGGAAATTTTAAAACATAAAACTTAAAAAACAAAAACTCACCTTTATTGCCTCCGAAAAACAAATTCACATTACAATCGAAAGCATCCAAAGAAATATCCTTTTTGGAATTAGAAAATCCACACGAAGCGCATACACCAGTTAATATGGCATTCACACAGTATTAATACAGTATCGTCACTTTACACAATGTTGAAAACAAAATGGGATATTTAAAAGTCGTTTTTCTGTAATTTTCAATTGCATATGACGTCCGCTCAGTGCGAACGGTTGCTCGCGACTGAACGGACAGAACCTCGATGGCGGGCAACGTTTCTAATTTTACCGTGCCAGTAACACGAGATAAAGCCGGTCTTTATTGAGACTTTTTTATTTTATATTATACGAAAGGAAAATCGACGATTAAATAAATGAATCAGAGATACTAATGGGCTGCGTCAGTCAGAAACTGATCATCTGAATCTGTGTTGTTCTCAGGCGTTAACAAACAGACCTTTAATTATGTATGGTACCCATTAAACCAAACGGTAGACCGTATTCAAGTTTGGCAAGAGTTCCAAAATTTCGAGACTACATTATAATGAACTAAATGAAGTTTGGCATTCAATGACATTGGCACTCGTATCTGATCTATCCATTCTTCCTGCATATTCATTTTATTTATTTTGTATTTTTGTATTTTTTTATTCGTAGGTATAGTCTTAATACAATTTCGTTTATTTGTATCATTAAACCAGAGATGGTTTGTATTGATACTCACATTCACTAAATCGATAACACCGCTTAATCACTAATGGGTTAAATCGCTAATAATTAAATAATGTAGGGATGTACATCCAAAATAATTTTCACGTAACTACGATAGCCGTAAACATCTATCAGTAAGTACCCTACCTCATTGAGTCACATGCAATGTTTATAGAATTTGCTCAAAAAATAACGGTTCTAGTCAATCTCAAGATTCCAGGTTGCTTTTTATTTTTGTTCAGGGATTTTTTTTTTAGACTTAGTTACTTATGTGTTAATATAATAGTATTTTTTTATTTTTGGTTATAGTTTTTAAGGTTTATTTCGGTTTTCATAGACATGGGTATTTCATTCATTATGGTGGGAATTATAAATTTTACTTTTCGCTTGCCATAATAATTTCTAACCTGAGGTATTGTGAATTTATTTTGGGTGATAAATATTACTAATATTAAAGTAATATTAGTTAGTTATTAGTAATATTAAATCTGGCGAATAGTGGTTGTACACAGTACGATGTTACTTAGTATTTACGCCTTACATTATATTACAGAAAAAAACTTCAGCACATGAGCACCATGTTGGATGTTCCATTCCTTTACGAGTTTCAGACTCAGACCTAAGAAAGACATGTTGTCCACCATATTAAACGGTAAGCAAGTAGTAATTAGTTTTTTTACATGAACATGTTAAAATAAACGGATCCAGTGTTACAAGGTGATCGCGGGTGTGTCTTGATGACACTACACACGGCACTTGCGGACAGCGAGCCAACGCAACAGGTTGATCCATATACACATGTGACCTGGCACACACCAGGTGAGAACCGCCGTGGTCATGCTGAGGAGAACAATGACATTGTCATTGTTCTCCTCAGCAGAAGCAACAGCAAGCTGGTTGCAACAGAAGCAACCAGCTTGGCTTGCGTCAATTCGACAGGTAAATCATTGACGTTGCTAAAAATAGTGTTGGGCCCAAGACGCTACCTTCAGGAACGCCGAAGTTGGTTTCAAAGAGATTACTATACATAAAAAGTTGATTTGCGACTTGGATCCTTTGCTTGCATGTCGACAGATATGAGTAAAACCATGAAAGCAGGAACCCATGTAGGTGTTCTTAGTTAGTTCTTGAGCATCATTGATCTCGAAACTGTGTCAAACGCTTTGGCTAGATCTGTACAAGAATACACCAAGACACTTTACCTTTTATCTTGCTCTTCGACTATGGTGTCAGTTTGAAAAGTAATTTTCGTTCTCTCTAGATTTGCCAAACAGCTTAACACTGCAGCAGGTCACAGTTTAGATAACTTATTTATTTTTATCATAAGGTTGTGAGTTCAAACCCATCTGATGCACTATCAAGTTCGATATTGTAAACCATTCCAGCAATAGCATTTTGGTTTTACAAAAGGCATATTTACTTATCATAGATAATATAACTATAGTCTTATGGTGAAAGCGCTGGGGAAGCCCGTGTAACACGGTCCCGTGAATCTTAAATCCAGCGAACTCCTACGACTGTCATCAAAGGGCCTAGACAAAGTGACATTCTAATAACGTTATCGATGATGGAATAGCCATAACTGTATTGAGTTAAGTCAGTCTTGTTGAAAGTCTTTATAGAAATACGAAACGCTTTGAAAGTGCATAGCCACTTGAGGCTCTCTGTTCATCAGTTCACCTGGAAAACCCAATACCCACATGAAAACTGAATTTTAACGTTAAAATATTAAAATAACTCAAAACCGCAAAACTTACAATATGTCGGTTGGTAGTATTCCTTGACGCACTACACGGTCGTGTGACACAGACATTAGTCACCCGGCCTTAGGTGCTAATATATTATATACTACGTAGTCGTTCCGAATTTAATTATATAAACATTACAATAACATTATCTGGTATTTTGTAAACTTCCATGACTATTATCGAGCCTAACAACACAGAACTGAGTCTTGGAAAAAAACATTACAATTCTTTTTGGCTTTGTGGCAGTAGGGTAAAAAAGAAACTATTGTAATAATTAAGGAAAGCTAAACTTTCTAATGTAGCCTAAACTAATCTATACAAATAAGTATTTTTAACCGACTTCCAAAAGGAGGAGGTTCTCAATTCGTTGGAACCATTTTTTTTTTAATGTATGTTCCCCGATTACTCGAAGATGGCTGGACCGATTTGGATTTTTTTTTGTTTGAAAGGGTTATACTTCCCAGGTGGTCCCATGATCATCAAGTCAGGATCGGATGATGGGATCCTGGAGAAATAGAGAGAACTCTTCAAATTTTATAGGCACATTTGAAGCGATTTGGGCAGTTTTTGGAAGAGTACATTCTCGGAGTGGTCCCATTTCAATTTAGTGAAGATCTGATGAAGAACTTCGGAGATAGACAATGGAACTCCTCAATAAATGATAGCAAATGGACTGGAATTGCGGAAATCTCATGTCTGTCTATTGTTTACATCAGTTCATAACATAACATCACGCCGGGACCACTATAAAAACTTAAAAAATAAAAACAACTGTGAAAAATAAAAACTTTTTCAAAAAAAAAAAACAACCGACTTCCAAAAAACACACTAAAATGTGAAAAATAACTTTAATTTCGGAAGGCGGTGACCTTGGATATGTATTTTAATTTTTTGTCACCGCCTTCCGAAATTAAAGTTATTTTATATAGAGGTAAAGTTTGTGAGGTTGTAGGGGGTAATGTCTACTGAAAAAGGATCTACTGAACTGATTTTGAAAATTATTTTACCGATAGAAAGCCACGTTATTTGTGAGTGTCATAAGTTATATATTAACCTGAAAAATTAAAAGACTTTTTCGTGATAGTCTGATTTGCAAAGTAAGTTGGAGAAAAAACGGTCGAACGAAAACGTTTCTTACGAACGGTGTCTTAACGATGCAGAGAGATATTAATTATGATGAAGATGATTGAGTTTTAGAGAAAAGTTGTAGAGTTTGATAATGCCTACCAAAAAATCAGCGACAGCATATGTCTAACTTTTATATTTAAGTCACAAAAAGTAGTTATTATATTTTAAAAAAATCGTTAGGTCATGTTTATCGGTCATATTATCAACAATTATGAATTCTTATCAAAATAAGTAAATTTATCAAGTGTTTAAAACAAAAGACTTTTCCCATTTACTGCATATAATTAACATATTATTCTCTAATAATCAACTCACATCATCATTATAGCATAGCCTTTTCCCAACTTTGTTGGGGTCGGCTTCCAGTCTAACCGGATGCAGCTGAATATCAGTATTTTACATGGAGCGGCTTCGTATCTGACCTCCATAAAACAGTTACTGGGTAACACGATGCCCCATGGTAAGACTGGTTGTCAGACTTTCGGGTTTCTCACGACCCGTAACGATTGTCTACAAATGACAGCCGGGACCAACGGTTCAACGTGCTTTCCGGAGCGGTCTTTTTGGTATGTTAAGATGGTCACCCATCCACGGACCGGCCGCGGCAAGCGTCTGATCGATCGGTCCGTGTAGCTGTTAATTACTAATCCACAAGCTACACGCATAAGCCGACCCCGACATAATTGGGGAAAGGCTAGGCAGATATGATGAAGCCACGTGCATATAAAAAAAAAAAAAATATTAGTTGAAAAAACAAAAAAAAAACACGCTTTAAAAACCAAACTAAAAAGTAGAAAATAATTTAATTCTATTAAAAAGCGTGGGGTGCTTGATATTAATTGAATATAAAAATACCTCAAAAAGCACCCCACCCTTTTTAATAGAATTAAATTATTTTCTACTTTTTAGTTTGGTTTTTAAAGCGTGTTTTTTTAGTTTTTTTTTTTTAACTATTACTTATTTTCTATTTTTTAGTTTGGCTTATTCCACTTTTCCCCGTTGGATGATCCCCATTGATGGGGATTAGTGAACTTTTTGTTCACTATTCCCCGTTGACCCAAAATTTTTATTTAATGGGGATAAGTGAACTAAAAAGTTCAATAATCCCCATTAGGTAGGTACGTTAAAAAAATAAAATATATGAATCATGTTACATTTATTAATTAAAAATATAACTTTCTTATACCTAATAAAATCACAGATTGTACAATTATTAATTTAAAATAAAAAATATAACTTTCTTATACCTAATAAAGTCACAGATTGTTACAATCATTAATTTAAAATTGTAGCATGAAAATATTTCTTTCTTATACCTTGTAAAATCAAAGATTACAATCACTTAAGTGTACCTGATGATGATAATAGCAAGGAGTTTAGAAATTACATGCTCAGACAATGGCTACAAGATGATTTTATTAAAACGTGGTGTGTATTTGGACAGACTCATCGCACTACGAATTTAGTCGAAGCATGGAATAATAAAATAAAAAAGCGTGTGAAAATAAAGAAACCCAACATTATGAAGCTCCTCACAGCGTTGGCTGAAGATGCATCGTATTACGAAGTTCTTGCATTGGGGGTTTCTGAAAATAAAGGTATAGCGGAAAAAACAAAAAAAAGCATCAATCGCGATAATTATATACAGGAGGTCCAAATGGAACTCATTAATAATGAAATTACGATTGGGCACTGTTTAGAAAAACTTAAGTGAGTGTAATCTTTGATTTTACAAGGTATAAGAAAGAAATATTTTCATGCTACAATTTTAAATTAATGATTGTAACAATCTGTGACTTTATTAGGTATAAGAAAGTTATATTTTTTATTTTAAATTAATAATTGTACAATCTGTGATTTTACTAGGTATAAGAAAGTTATATTTTTTATTTTAAATTAATAATTGTACAATCTGTGATTTTATTAGGTATAAGAAAGTTATATTTTTAATTAATAAATGTAACATGATTCATATATTTTATTTTTTTAACGTACCTACCTAATGGGGATTATTGAACTTTTTAGTTCACTTATCCCCATTAAATAAAAATTTTGGGTCAACGGGGAATAGTGAACAAAAAGTTCACTAATCCCCATCAATGGGGATCATCCAACGGGGAAAAGTGGAATAAGCCTTTAGTTTTGCTAACTACAAAAGCGTGTTTTTTTATATATTTTTTTAAATTATTGAATTGTCATAGGTCCTCGATAAGTCTACAAAGTTTAAATGAAATCTGACCGTTTAAAGTGGGTCAAAATAGCGTCCAAAGGCGTCGGTTACATACAAACAAACAAACATACAAGTGAAGCTAATATAAAGCGTGTAAAATTGTCTCAGTCACTCGATGAACATTTATAACCCAATATCAGCTCTGCCCGACCCAGGATTCGAAACGACACTAACTGGGTAAATGCGTAATACACAGTGGCAATGCCTTTCATTTTGACATTTCAACAACATTAATTGCGTTATTTACATTGTAGAGCAAACATATTTTTCAAACATGAAGCTATGAATAATACAAAATCCGTGTTTATTAGGTATGCGGATTGTGATTGTAAGTTTTTTACGCAATTATTGTGCTAAGCCACACGTTTAGAAGTCGTGCTTCGCTTTGTGACCACTGCACGAACAGTAATTAAGAAATGGCAATGGGCTCAGCCTTATTATATGGGATGGAACATTAAACACTGCCAAAATGTGATTACAGGTAGGAGGTACACCTCTCTTGTGCGTAACTCGCGGAAAACATGCGTGGAGTTGTGTTATTTCAAAAAAAAAATTAGGTATGTTGGTTTATACCTACGTGTAACTTTAGTATTATTCCATAGTGGCAATTATTTATTAATAAACCAACGGGTTCGGAGTCCCATGTTCCATAATCGGTTATACATAAAAGAGTTGCCAAAATACCGGCTGACTGTTTTTTTCCGGGAACCTTGATATGCAAAGTAATTAAATAATTTAACAAATAATATTGAAAAGATTTGTAGTAAACTGTTTGGTAATTAAATTAGTTAATTATACTTTCATGTCGTGATGGCGTGGTGCAGTGGTTAAAGGCGCGACGCAACTCACGTAGAACAATTTCTATGAAAACATCATGGAAATTGTTCTACAAGTGTCGCGTCGCGCCTATTTGAAGAAGCCTTAAGGCCTCGCCTTTCATTCCCTAGGTTGTGTTGTGGGTGGGTACAAATACGGGATAAAAGTATGAGTTTACCTTGGACATTACTGATGTCGGAGAAGGATAACATCGTGAGGAAACCTAGACATGGTTGACTTCGTCAAATTTCACGCGCAGGAATTTCAACACTCAGCGTGGAACCTAGCATTGAGAATCCAATAGTTTTACTGTTCGATTTTCAAATCTCGGTACTAAGCAAGCAGTGCTCTGAAAAGTTAGTACGCGAAAAAATCCCGCTGCGTTACGTCGACTTATGTTGAGCAAGCGTGATGATCAATGCTCATTGAGTCACGCTTGCTCAAGATGGAGAGAGCAGGCATGAGCATTGCTCATGCCTTCTCTGTATGAAAAGAGGCCTGTACCCTACAGTGGTATAATCTTCTTCTTTTTCTTCATGTGGCTGGCACGACAGTTATTCTGTTAGCCCAATACTTTGCGATTTCCACTGCGAGGTCAGTTTGGCTGCATGCTTCGGTACACAGAGAGCAGCATAGGAAGTGAGGTGGAGCATAGTTTGTGACACAGCTCCACATCCTCACTCTGCTGCCATTCCGTCGAGGTAGACCCACTTTACGAGGTTCGATTTACACCTTCCCACTCGGGTTCGGAGACGATTCAGGGACTTCCAAGTGGACTGCGAAAGTTTACACCCTGCATGAAGATGCTCGGTTAGTGGTAGATAGTTGCCTGCCAAACTTTACAATGGGCGTCGACCGGGATACGCGGGAAGAGACGCTGTTAATTTTAAGAAGCCGTGTCAAGTTTTTAGCAGTTGCGTTAGTAGTTGAGCGTCATATAGTGGGTGTCTATAAAGTATCAGACTTTCTGTTTGTGTTTCTCCACTGCTATTGCAACTTCTCTCCGGACTTGTGGAGCTGCAATACCATGTGCGGGATAGTACATGTGTGGTATATTCATTTATTTATTTATCATTTGATGTTCGATCAGGCACGAGAGCGTACCGAACGGTTGTGAATAGGTATGCAGGTGTTTAAAATGCATGTCATGTCAAATCATGCATGAGGTTGTGAGTTCAAAATGGAACAAGTAATAATGTGAAATTTTCATAATATACTTTATGTTCTCTGACTTTCTAAATGCATAGGTATTGAAAACGAGCATAATTCATTTAAAACTAATAAAAAAAGTTACGTTTTTGTTTCACGTATTCATATTTAGATAGGTTTGGCTGAAATCGCCAAACCAGCCTGAGTGTTTAATTTCATTTTGCCACCTTGCATTTAATATGGAAGTAGGTTAAAACTAGTTCTGCTAGAATGTACTTTTATTATTAATTAATTATTAAGATGTTAAAAAGTTTATAATGTAATGCTCAAACTGCTACAGCAAGCAAAATGAAAGTCTGAAATCGCTAATCCCCCTACAAGCATGTTGATCTTAGGCCCGAAGGCGCCCGAAGGTCAGAGAGCTTACACGCAGAAAAAATAGGCACTGCAAACAACCGCTACTACTTAATGACCTGCTCTTCGCCATCTTGCGCCAGTCCAAGTGACCCTTGTTGTTACTATGGATTGGTACAGCGGCCCGCACATCAAGCTACCCCAATCTGTCTCTTTGATAGATTTTCAACTTTATTTCTTTGGGTTCATGTTCAGTTTGGAAAATTTGACAGTTTGGGGTGGCCTGATGTGCTGGCGTCTGTACATACAAGTTGTTCTATTCCATTCTTCCCTGCCATTTAAAACCTTGTAGTACCTCTTTACCATAAGAAGTAATCATACAGTAACCAAACAGTTCTTTCAAGCTGTTTTAACCGTAGAAAGGTACAATGCATGAACGCAGCCGAAATGGATATCATGGTCAAAATTTATTGGATGTCAAACGTCAAAGTGACATTTCGTACACGGTGTTCAAGGAAATCCGGCGACCTTTTCTAAATTAAATGTGTAAATAAACAATATAATACCTAAAAATACGTAATACTTAACCGATAAACATGGCCTAATAACACCTGCAAGGACGTAAAGCAATTCAAGTAATTAGAAACGATGTTTCCCTCTTATTAGTTCTATAGAGAAGTCGTTTGTGTGTAAATCATAATAAAAAGTAAGTACTTACTAGTGAATTAAATAAACGTTTAATTAAAATGATCAAGGTTCTATGGTCAGTGAATTGAGTGGTCTGCAAACTGCCGTTGTAAAAATTATCTAGCACCAATTTACCATACCCTGTTAGTGAGTGTGTCACAATATACTTCATGTAATTAATTTTTCTAATCAGATGTGAAATTTAATCACTTGTACACGGCTCCATTCAATTACCAGAATGTGAGCGAATGTGTGATAAAGAATTAGTTGTTCAAAAATAATTGATTTGTACTTTGAATTGGTAATTATAGTGTTTAAAAATATATTTACAGGTAAAAAACAGCTTATTCAAAATAATTATGAAACTGAAATGAACCAATGCAAACATGAAGTTAAAGAATCTGTTATACTGCCTGTTTTTTCGGCCGTGGTTGGGAGTGCCTTTTGGGATAGGTATAGCGGTGTCCATAGTCTATTACTGGTGGCTGATATCTAGGATAAGCGTGCTGGAAACACAGAACAAAGTCTTCAAGACACAATTGAGACTGTCACAGAGTGTCATGAAACAAATGTCCGTTGATTCTGTGTCGACTTATGAAGTTCCTGTGGTAAGTAGACAAGGATTCTTTAGTGATGTTGTGTTGAAAGTTAATAATAAAAATGTGGATTTAAAGAGAGAAGCATTATTTTGGAATAATTAAATGACACATTAATACCTAGTACTTAATACCAATATTATGAATGTGAAAGTTAGCATCTTTGTTACCCAATCACGATAAAATGCTTACATGGATTTGGATGAAATTTGGCACACAGATAGCTTATAACCTGGAGTAATATATATAATACTATTTATCCTGATTGTATGTTCCCATGGGATCATTTTTGACAATCACGCAGGCAAAGCCTCTGGCAAAAGCTTGTACTCATTTACTATGGTCCAAATACTGAGGGGATAATATCTGTGAGTCATGGTTGAAAAAAAGAACTTGTACATAATTAGTGTTAACAAAACTAAAACTTAACCAAGTCCAGAATAAATAATTTGATTTTCATGTTGAGTCTATTGGCTGACTTTCTGTTTGTTGTTGGTTTATTGGCTAGTGCTAGCTCACATATGGCAAATCATTTCATTTAATGATTTATGTTTTATAATGTTAATAACTTTGCATGCTATTGTATAGAATCAAGTTCTTCTAACCTAACAGACAGCTGTGCCGCTGGGGAGTTTGAGGCACCACTGCTTCCCAGCAAAAGCACTCGAACTTGTGAATGGTGACTGTCTTATTTTATTTTTACCTTCAAAAAGTGCAGATTCTCAGCTTAATTTGAATATCTTCTCTTCATCTTTTTATCATGTTTGATTTTGTACAGAAACTAAATGATAACCAGTCTTTACAAATATATAAAGCAAGAATTTCAAACTGCTTATCCCCAGATACCAGATGCGGTGGGTACTCTATGCGAGACGGTCCACATAGCTTTAGTGTGCATGGGCAAGTGTACGCGTCAGATCACTCCCATGCTGAAGTCTTTGATGCATCACCGACAGAACCCTATTCACTTCCATTTTGTAGTAGATAGCAGTTCTCATAGAACGGTCAACAAGCTGTTTGATACTTGGGATTTGCCTGATGGTAAGTAGTACAGTTTCTTTTTGTCATAATGATGTTGTTTTTGTTTGTTATAAACTTATAAGACTCAAATAATTTAAAGAAAAATCTGTTTTCATTTCTTTAACTTATCACTTCATCTAGTCTCTGCAAAAAGAGGCAGGGTTGTTGTTTTCATCTGTGTCTTGTCACTGCGGCTAGATGATGCAAAGCTATCGTAACCATTTGCGACTTGTTGTTACGACATACTTCTTGCAGAAAGCGATCATTTTCTTTAAGTATTCGAGATAGCTGTGCTCTGGTGCGCGCGCGCTCATAGTTGCACTGACATTCATGTTTTTCTATTTCTCTTACTAGGTTGTTGAAGTCTTCCTCTGCAGGCAAATGTCTCCCTTACGTACAGACGCCAGCACATCAAGCAATCTGTCAAATTTATTTGATAGATTTCAAACTTTATTACAAAGGAATAAGGTTCATGTTCAACTGGAGAAATTCTACTGTTTGGGGTAACTTGATATGCTGGCGTCTGTACATGGGCAACTAAAATTGTGCACTGCTAATTTCAATATAATCTTGCCACCGTGCACCGTCGTAAATTGCTTGGCGAGTTTGGTTATGAGAGTGTATCCCATATAGCGCTTTTTGGTACCTGTTACGAAACAATTCGACATTGATTTATTCTAGTAACATTTTTTGGTCGGTGAGTCGACCTAGTTCCGTCGCTACGACTAGAAATGGGGAACAGTCGACACAGTAACATTTGGTTTTAAAGTTACGTTACTGTGCGGTAACTACAGAGTACTTTGTACAGACGCCAGCACATCAAGCTACTCCAATCTGTCAAATTTCTTTGATAGATTTCAAACTTTATCACAAATGAGTAAGGTTCATGTCCAATTGGGAAAATTTGACAGTTTGGGGTAGCTTGATGTGCTGGCGTCTGTACTATACATACTGAAACAGAGAACAATTTTGTTCCGTGAAACGAGTCATTTGCGTTCCTGAAGAAACTAGCGCCATCTGATATTCATAGTTGGAACAACCTTTGGATAGGACCCAAAGCCGATAAGGCCATAGCTATATATAGGTATATAGGGATTTTTAACTGTACTAGGCAGTAGGTAATGCTCATTTCAAGGATTGATAAATGAAATACAATTTGGTGAATCATGTTTTTATTACTATGAAACTAAGTAATCCTGACGTAGTGGCCACCAATGACCGACAAGAACCAATAACCGACACATTTTTTTTTGTGATCCAAGAAAATAAGAGTAGGAAACCGATTTCTCAATAAGGCAACACTCTGCCATAGACAGCACGCTTTTGACTGCCACCCATTGACATTCGAGCGAAATCTGCCATTTAGTTTGAAAATGGCGGTATTAGAACTGTGTACAGCTAGAGATCTGGTAAAAATTTTCGTAGTATAATGTATTTAAATTCCTGACTATTGGCTTTAATTGAATTCGCCTTTAGTGATAGTGCCAGCTATGAAACCCGAAAAATATAGACAGAAACACAAAATAGTTATTTTATTTAATGCTAAATAGTAATTACCAATATTTTATTTTTGCATTGTAGTTTCTACAATGCTTGTAGAAATGTTCACCAACTGCTGATGTGATTCAGGAGCTACAATAAAATGTATACAAACATAAGTAATGCCTCATGGTAAGAAAATTATATTTGTAATCAGTATAATTATTACATTTATTCAAATATTCAATTGCAAACCTGCCAAGTGCATTGCACCAAAACTTTTACACTTTACCTTATTTAATGTGCTATGATAGAGGCAATATGATAATATTATTCTGATACAATCCTAGAAGAATAATTAAAAAAATATAAGGCAATAAATACTTGTAGAAGTTTATGGAACTGGCTGGTTTACAAGTCCTTGCAATGGTTTTTTCCAACACATGATAACTTTGGTTGTGATACTAGATTGAAACCTGAAAAAATTATAAAGGAATAACTGCATCAATAATTTCGGCAATTTTTAACTAAACTTGCAATTAACAAATCTTAGGAATTTTCACTAAAACTAATCTAACTTAAAGCATGTATTAGAATTATCCTTAAACTGACCGTTTATGCATCAAATCTTAAGTTTATTTTCATACGCCAGGAAAAAATTCTACAACTTATATAGCAATTAGTTGTACTTAGCTTTCATTATTTGAATAATGAATATGAATATTTATGAAGACATTAAAAAAACAAAGGTTGTTTTTATCATCTGTAAGAACATTTGTGTGGAATTTTATTACAGTAATTTAAAATCCCAAAGCCAATGACAAACTGCTCCATATAATTTTTTTGTTGACTAAAAAAATTGTGCATGTTGCATAAAAATAGTTAAATAGAAAAAAATATAGTCGTGAGGCAGTCTCCACTTTCTGTCTCTGTTCTCCGAAGTTTAGGCAAATATAGTCAGCCTATTCCGATCACTGGTAATAATTGATAAAAAAATAATAAATTGTTATACTGTGCGGTCAATGTAATTAAAACCTTTAAGAATGATCCTTTTCGTGGTGAACAATAGAACTGAAGACAGTTAAAAATATACCATTTTAGTAGTAATGTGCTATCGGAGCTTCGCATTGTTGACAAGTTGCGATTTTGTTTAGCGCCATCTATTCGAATTAAAATGAACATTGCTTCAGAGCTGCCATCTCAATTCTTTAATTGGAATAAAGCTCATCGATTATAATCCAACAAAATAAAAATAAAACACATTTTAACTTATTTTGTACAGGGGTTACATACACTCCGTAATTTTGTATCATTATACATGGGTATAATGATACAAAATCATGGAGTGTATGTAGCATGTGTGTGTGTGTGCAGTTTTTTGTACTAAGATTGAGCACCCTGGTGGTAACATTGTTCTTAGTCTACAACCACTTCTCAGAAATCATTTGTTCGTTCAATCGTTCGCTTTTCGCTCTGCGACGTAAAGTTAAAAAATAATAAGAAGAAAATATCATGCAGCCATCACTGTTTGACAAGGTAAATTGTTATTAATATATTAATTGGTTTTTATTGTTCAAATATAAATGGGAAAAAATTTAATTGTGCAATTTGTTCAAATAGTTTGAAATTTATCAATGCGCCTCTATATAATTGTAATTTAACCTGTGTGGTACAATGTAAACACTAGTTTTTACTAACAAGTTTTTCCAATTTTTACATTTCCGGAGCTTGGAAGCTTTTGCTATAATAGATTTAATACTAACTATATGATATGGAACCAAAAATGAACCATAAAATTGGTAAATAATTAAAAAATGTCTTTTTATTTAGAGAAAATATTTTTGTCACAACTGGTTAGGAAGTTACTAGATTGTGTCGACATATTATGTCGACGTGAAACTAGAAGTAGTTATAAAGTTACCGAATTCACAAAATGGTTTATTGTTTCCAGCGATTTTCAAATGTTCGGACGATGAGGCCATTTATGGCGTCAGCGTTTGCTGCAGCTTTTGTAATTGTTTTGGTTATGTTTGTATGTTTTCTATATTTTTGATAATTTGTGTTAATGAAAAAGATAAGATTTAACCGATTGTTTGAGTGAGAATAACAAAAAAAAAAAGTTTTCATTTATGTTTTACGTTACGGGGACTCCCTCAATAGCATGGATGAGTAGTCATTACAGAATGTTCCATATATTTTGCGGAATACCCTTGCGTTCTACAACTCGATATTATAAGGGGTTTCCCGCCAATATTTTATTTGTTTTTACTTTCCTAATTTTGTTAATGCTGGAATAAAAACCAATTTGAGAGTTGCAAACCATAGATTAAGTAAGTTTACCTTTGACATCACGAAAAAAATTTTTTTTTATTTCTTCCAGTTCGTAAAGAAGTAATGTTGCATAAATATTTATATGGGAAGAATTAAATGGTAGCTCAGAAAAATTACATTTGTTTTTTATATTCCTTCCAACGATTTGTATGTTTCCCTGATCAAAAGTTGCGAATTTCATTTCTACGATATTATTATCGGTAGTTAAAAACCATTTGTCTTTAAACATTCTGTCACCGAAAAGTGCTGTATGGGATATCAATGTGTTGCCAGGTGTCCCGATTTGCGCGGGACGTCCCGATTTTCAGGGGTCTGGGGACGCGTCCCGATTTGTACCTGATCGGGACGCTAAATGTCCCGATTAATCAAAAAATGAAAAAAAAATCATTAAAAAAATGTATATTATAAATGTGTATTTATAACACGACTGAAAGAGTGCAATATTGATACTAAACACCTTACTAGTTACTGTGCAGATGATGCAAATGTAAACTTTGGCTGCCGCAATTCAGTTTTTCAATGCAACATGATAATGAAAACATTTTATCAGTGGGATGTCCTGCACACATTTTACACAATAGTGTAAAGCATGGGCTGAGTAAGATTAATTTTGATTTAGAGAATTTTATTCTAAAGCTTCATAACCATTTTTCATATTATGCAAAACGAGTTGACTCTTTGAAAGATTTTTACGTAATTCACGAAGCTGAATTTGCTCCCGTCCTGCAACATGTGAAGACAAGATGGTTGTCACTTCTACCTGCCGTGGAACATGCTACTAAATCTTTCGATATCCTGAAAGATTATTTTATATCATTGGGAGAAGACGAATGTTCCAGTGCGCTGTGGCAATTTTTTAATTCTGACGAAACTGAACCTTGTTTGACATTTTATCAAAATGCACTGAAAGTCTTACAGGATGCAGTGATATGTTTTGAAAACGAAACATTGCTGTGTTTTGAAAGTCACAAAATAATGCTAGAAGTTAGTGAAAAATTGAGGCAGAGAATTGAAGATGAATTTATGAGATTTACGTGTAGTAACTTGATTAAAAAGTTGCCTGCTGATAAAGTGACTAAAATAAAAAAGGACTGTGGTGCGTGGTACAAATATGTTCTTCATTACATAGAAACTAAATATGATCTCAAGAATAGCAGATTGGACTTATTTAAACCATTTTCTCTCCAGGATGATTCATTTACTTACACGTCAATCGTTAACATTATTGAAAATCTAAAAATTGATACGTTTTTCGACATGGATCAACTTTGTAAAATCAAAGAATTAGTGAAGGCAGCAGTGCAAAACAAAGACTTAACGCCGCCGCCGCTACAAAAACGGCACAACATTTTTAAAGACAATCAAGATTTAGTAAATGTTCAAAAATTATTTTCTTTTATGGCTTCAATTCCAGTATCAAACGCAACAACAGAAAGGGTATTTTCCCAGGCTAACTTAATTTGGTCTGAGAGGCGAAACCGTTTGACACTCGAGCATGTGAAAGCAGAAATTCAAATTAAAACCAACTTTAATATGACATGCAATGAATTTTATAACTATGTTATAAAAAACAAGGCCATTATAAATGCGGCAAAGTCCAATAAAAAATATAATTTTAATACAAATAATTTACGTTAATACTTAGGTACTTCATTCTTCTGAAGTGCGTCAATTACATTGAAAGTACGATTTTATTTTATAATTTCTACTAGTCTAGCATGACTGATTACTTGTTATGTAAGATTAAATAGACTTAAAACCCCTTGTTTTTTTTTGTTTACTGTCCCGATCTGCAACCCTAAATCCCGATTTTTTTGACCTCATGTACCGATTTACAACAAATCGGACCTGGCAACACTAGATGTCATATATAGATATAACAGGAAAGGTTCACGCTTCGGTAATCTTCGTTCTTCGAATATGCACGAACGTTGCGCCACCGAGGCAATGCTTCTATAGCAGCAAAGGCTGTGAAATAGGCAATTGCAGGTCGAGTATGAGTTTGAAGGCCGAGCCGGTTATTACTGCCGGGTATTTTTGACAGTTATTATTGCATTTTCAGGATTCATAACTGTTTCTTCTACATCTAAGACATGCCTGGATTCGGAAGAGTTTTTGGTCTTTGGACATATTTTGCCCACGCTGACGATCATTATTAATCGGCCAGAACCCATATTTTATCATTTTAATCATCAGAAACGATATAATTATAATGTAAACATTAAGATAAACATTGGCGGCAACACGATGACAGGTCTAACTAAACAGTTTCTTTTTTTGACTACACCGTGGCTCTCGTGTCGATTTGTGCTGCCACCTATAGTTCGTGCAAGTTCCCTATATGAGATCTCATCATCGCGCATTTGTATTTCTTTAGATAGCGGATGATTGTCGAAGCGGATACTTTTTCTGGGATATCGGTACTGTAGCTACATGAGATATTTTAAATAGACTTCGAACCCAAGTCGGCCGAAGCAAAAACAATCTCCACAGATAAGGGGTTCACGGACGGCTCAGACCACAAGTGCGTATATGGCACCTCCCCACAGACCCACCTTCCATCCTGCGCCGCAATTTGCATGCCCCTGTCACCTGTGCAATTGATGATCTTATGACTGCGTCAGTGAGCGTAGTTTGCGCAGCTGAATTTTGGGCCAAATATGTTTGAACTTTTGGCGGCTAAGCAGAATAAGATGAAATATTTTAACTCAATAACAATCGTGTTGTTACAGCTGCTATGAGATAATGTATGAGCGCTAGTTAATCTTTTGTGGAATTTAGCGCAGCGTAGCGACAGTCAGCTTTAAACAATACTAAGGCCTATTGGTTGAAATCAGAATCTTTTTCCAGTAAAATACACATGCTACAATGCAGAAGAGTATCTGACACAAGTACGATGGATCCCGAACAGCCATTACTCCGGTATCTATGCGCTAGTCAAGTTGCTGTTCCCTGACATCCTGCCTGATACATTGAGTCAGGCTATCGTGCTGGACTCGGATCTCACCTTCCTGTGTGACGTCGCTGAACTGTGGGCCTTGTTCAGAAATATGACGGATGATCAGGTAAGGTTATTTTAAATATTTACTGATGAGGAAGACAGATTGAGCCGGATTATCTATAAGGCAGTGTAGCCAACTGCCTAGGGATCCCGCATCGGCTATGGGCCGTCACACTGAGAAAAAAAAATGGTTTCTGAAAAAACAAAAGCGCCCCGACATGGCTAATTCGGCCCTGAAGACAGAGGTGAGTAGTTCGGAAACACGTCCCATGGGAGCGAGCCGATCGACAATAACGTAATAAGAAATAAACTTTCCCTGATCTAAAGATTAATTATTTATTGATGTAAAAATCCACACATTTTAATATCAATTCTTTACTCCTATTGTTCAAATAATGCTGTTGATATACTCAAACAATAATATTTAGAAGAACGAAATTGGAGATTTGGTTGGGACATAGCTGAATTACAAACTTCAACCTGTAATACTGTGTGTACAACCTTTTCTAACAATGTGTATTGTGTCTAAACTAAAGCATAGTTTACCATGTTGCCCACAGTTTATAGGCGTAGTGGAAAACGAAAGCAGTTGGTACCTAAACAAGGCGAAGCGCTGGCCAGCCCTCGGTAGAGGTTACAACACAGGAGTCATGCTGTTAGGTACTATATTTAAATCTATACTCTATACAAATAAGTCGTCATCATTTGCCGAGCCTTTTCCTTGGCTTCCAGTCTAAATGACAGTTCAACAACATTCATTGTCTTATTTACGTGGTGGAGAAGATATTTTTTTCGAACATATGGAGCAATGGATTAGCAACATCGTTCAAAATGATTCAGATTCTGGTTGATTAGTGTAGTACGCCATTAGGGTGCGGGTCTGTTAATTTTTTTAATTTTTCTTATTAAATACTTTTTATTTTAAATGGGCTCATGACCAAGTCAGAACAGCCACAAGGTTGGATCGATCAGGTCATCCATCCGTGCCTCGGAAAGCACGTTAAGGCGTTGGTCCCGACTGTCGTTTGTGGATCTTTGACAGTCGATACGGGGCGTCAGAAGCCAGAAAGTCTAACAATCAATTTCACCAAGGGGTACCGTGTTACCCAGTAACTGGGTTGTGGAGATCAAATCCGGTCCGAGAGGGGTTCTAGGGTCCCCCCCCCAAAGCCGTAAACGTAAAGCTTAAAATAGTAATTTTTCGAAAATATAATATATTTTCTTATTAATATGTAGGTAGTCTTTGTATGTGACACGCAAAGTCCTTGGCTGCGACCGAGCCTGCGCTCCACTTACAATACTGGTATTCAGCTGCATCCGGTTAGACTGGAAGCCGACTCCAATATAGTTGCGAAAAAAGGCTAAGCAGATGATGAAACCGGTATGTCCTAGAACCAAAAATTGGAAGCCATGTGACATCTACCAACCCGCACTGGGCCAGCGTGGTGGACTACGGCCCGCTCCCTCACAGAGAGGGGCCTCTCTCAAACAGTAGTGGAAACATTATAGGCATGATAGATGATACGTAGACGATGAAATACATTTTATTTTATTATTATGTCAATAAATTTTATATTTATTTTGTTTATTGCTTTAAATAAAGATATAAATTATATTATATTAGTGTATAAAACGTTATAAAAACATGTAAGTATTATATTAAATTATATTTATTGTTATTAGACCTCAAGAAGATCCGTACAACCACAGACTGGACAAGACTATGGCATGATGCTGTTCACAATAACATAGGCAGACTCAAACAGACCACGCTAGCGGACCAGGACGTTATCAATGCTATCATTAAGAACCAGCCTCGCTACGTGTACAATATGAGCTGTCAGTACAACGTGCAAATGTCTACGCAGACGCTAGCTAAGAATTGTTATGGAGAAGATAGGAATAATGTTAAGGTATGTATTATGATATAGGAGTTTTTTGTTAGACTTTGCTCCTCTTGTTACAAAAAGAATTCTAACCTTCCAGTCGATTTTTGTATTTTGAGCTTTATTTCGAATGTTTTAAAGTTCCTAATTCTAAGGGCCAGCGTCTCGAACGAAAATTGTCACAAAATCTAACTTTAGACGGAAAAGAGAAAATAAATTACATCACATAGCATCACGCCTTGTTTCCCCTTAGGGTTAGGCAGACCTTTAGGTACCTATCCATATTGGCGAAATGTCATGTGTACATGGGTTATAGGGGGCGAGCCTATTGCCAGCAACCGGGCACAAATCCAGACTCCGGGCTGCTACTAAGAAATCCCAGATAGAAAAACAGTAACACTTTGCCCGACCTGGGAATCGAACCCAGGCCCTCATGCATTATAATAAGATAAGATACGATAGTAATTTATTTGCCCAAATATGAGTACAAGACATACAACACAAATTGTCAGCATGCAAGAGATGTACTACATCATGTAACTGCCCAAACCCTAAGACTGACACTGAGATTCCGTATTGTGATTGTAATTTCCAGGTCATTCATTGGAATTCTCCGCTGAAACATCACATAAATACTCGCGACGCAAGTTTCTTCCGTGACATACACCAGTCGTATGTGAACTTCGACGGGTACCTGCTGCGGGAGAAACTACACCGGTGCTCCTTTATAGAGCACTTCACTATGAAAGTTAGTAAACAGGGTTTTTAGTGGCAGTCCCTTAATCTCTTGACTCTTTTTTGTCGACAGGTCTCTAAAACTCCCTTTTTTAAGAATTTAGTCTTTAAATCCCTTTTTTCAGGAATGCTGCCGCTAGGTAAGCATGTGTGGACCCAGTGATGAATTATTGAGGGCACAAATATTGTAAATTTTGAGGGGCTTTTTTATTTTAATAAAGTAATAAAAACGCTTTATTTCTCTTTATCAAGAGTAATTGTCGTTATTCGCGCCATGTAAACGTCACCATATTTTTCTCTTCTTTTCCAATTCTCCTTTGCCGAAACGCCAATGTCTCCCGCGCTCCGGCTCGAGACCACTATTCTATACAGATTTTTTTCCCCTCGGACCCTCCAACTCTTTCATAAACAATTCACATCAAAAATATTGCTTCATCATTTCAGCCGAAAGACGTCTACTGCTGGATATAGGCGTCTCCAAAACTTTGGTTCTTGCCATTTTTTGGGGGAATTTGCCATAATCGCCACTCTTGGCAGGCCGGTTGGCGATCGCAGTATGGTGGTAAAATGCATAGAGAACGCTGGTGGCCATTCTCTAGTAATTCCCTTAGTCGTCTCCTACGACACCTACGCGAAGAAATGGGATGGGGCTATTCTTTACGTCCTGCACCACACGGAACTCCTGCACTACACGGAACAACAAACGTGTTGCTTAAAATATTCCTAATCTGAGAATATTGTTTTTTCAGTGAAGTTTTATTTCATTTTGAGTGTTGGACAAATCATTTTTATGATTTCTTTTCATTAAATTTCCAAAAATAACTGAAATATCACCAAAACAGATATCTGAGAATATCTGCAAAAATTTGCGCCAAGTAAACGTCAAATGCACTCTTTTTGATTCTATTAAATCATTAAGATCACAAAAATATTTGAAATCGCATAAATTTGCCATGAACAGTCATAGCAATATCAAATCAATTGAAAAAAAAAATGCTTATCGAAACACCAAAATACTGTCAAGTACCAATTTGGCTTTTTCAATTTATACTGATGGTGTTACAACTGACAACCAGTCTTACCAAGGGGTATCGTATGACCCAAAAACTGGGTTGTGCAGGTCAGATAGGCAGTCGCTTCATGTGTAATACTGGTATTCAGCTGCATCCGGTTAGACTGGAAGTCGACCCCAACATAGGAAAAGGCTAGACAGATGATGATGTAGATGGTGTTACAATAATCCATTATTCTCTCTATCTACAGGTAAACCAATCGGACCTCTGCGTCAGTTTCCGCGCAGCACAGAAGGTGAAGCTCCGCACGCACCTCTACTACATGGAATACAGCCACGTAGACGTGGACAGCTTCGACGTGACTCTCGCGCTGCAGCTTTCCATGGACCGGCTGCAGTTCCTCGAGAGACTCGTCAACTACTGGGAAGGTACGTCCTAGTAACAACTGTAAATAACACTTTGTTTAGAAACGAGTCTTTGAGAGACTGCGTATCAGCAACCGTTGCGTGAGACAACCACGCAGATGGACCGACCTTAAACAGGTGACTGGGACAGAGTGGATGCATAAAGTGGAGAACTAGGAGTTGTGGTGCATATAGAAGACTTCGATCAGCTGAATGGTTTGATAAAAGTTAAAAACTGGGCGTAGAAGTTAATAGCCCGTTTTTGACGCAGTTAGAGCGGTAGCCTTGCTTCTACAGGATAGGTTTTTATCCAGTGCGCAAACTGTAACCATCAATTCAGCATATCATTCTAGACCCACCCAGTGTAGAAATTTATACAAAAAAAAATCAGCTGTTCATACATTTTGACCGCCTAGGTTTTGCACTATGAAACAGCTGATTTTTTTTTGTATAACCGACAAAAAATGTTTATGCTGGGGATCTAGAATGATAGGCTGAATTCATGGTTACAGTTTGCGCACTGGATAAAAACTTATCCTGTATATGGCTTATAGTTAATTTTTTGAGTTCCGTACCCAAAGGTTGCCAACGGGATCTTTGTATTACTAAGCCTCTCTGTCCGTCCATCTGTCTTTAAGCGGGCTATTTTCCATGAACCCTAATTGGTAGACGGTTGAAATTTTCACGGTGTCTATTTCTGTCGCCGCTGTGATGTCAAATAATAAGAGTAAAATAAAGTTAAATATTAAAGGGGTCTTCATACAAGAAACATGTTTTTATTTTTGGTACAGTGGTACGGAACCCTTGTTGTGGGAGTCTGACTTGCAGATGAACGATTTTTTATCATCACCATTCTCCTGCCCTTATCCCAATTTATTTGGGGTCAGCTCAACATTTTTTTTCTTTTAGTTAAAATGTTATATCATTATTAAATGATGCAATCAGTTCACAAATATGTCTCGACTCAGCCCTTGTACTCTGGACTATCTCATTAATTTAAGTTAATTTAATTTGACAGGCCCACTGAGTGTTGCCATATACTTATCAGACTGCGAAGTAACAAGACTGTGGAACTTTATCGGAGACTGGTCCGACACTCTTAGAGATAGGAAGAATATCGGATATCATCTGGTGTTTAAACATGACAAGGTAAGCTAAATATGTTTTTATTTAAATGGGTTTCCTATTCCATAAACGTAAACAAATGCACATGAAAATACACTTTGAAAGGTCTTTTTAAAAAATTATATTTGAATCCGGCCGGCCCAGGAAGAGGCGGCGAGACGATCTTGACGCGTATTGAAAGGGTTGGATCGAGTTGGCCCTAGAAAAAGATGCCTGAAAGGATTTGGGGTAGTCTTTGCTCAGCAGTGGGGAGAGTAATTAGTAAAAAGTTAATTAATATAAATTAATTAGTAACAGTAATTATTAAAAATAAACTAGAGTTTTATGTAATTCTAAGGCTCAATAATATTAAGCCTTAGAATTACTAGAATTAACTACTAGGGCTTAAATAGGGGATGAAAGTTTGTTATTTTTACTGATGCGAATTCCCAGCGGGCGCACCGCTTCTATTTACAGAAAAAAAAAAACTAACTGCTGCCCGCGACTACATCTCCGAACCAGGATGTAAAGTATGTTCTTCTCCAGGTCATGGTCTACTCATGTGTCAAATTTCATTCAAATCCGTTCAGCCGTTTTAGCGTGAAAGCGTAACAAACAAACTAGCATGCGCATTTATAATTTCAAGTATGGATACATGAACGAAATAAAACTACTGGAATAGTTTGTTTACAATATTGCGCCCTTATCGTTCGAGCCAGACTCCTATAGAAAATTATTAATGCAGTGTGAGAAAGAGATTGCGCTACTCATTTTGTATAGCTCTATCTCTTTCTCGCATTATGACAGCTACAGGATGTTGTAAATGTTGTTGTTGTTATACAGGTGCACTACCCAGTGAACTACCTCCGTAACGTAGCGCTGGAGAACGTGAACACGCCGTACGTGTTTCTAATGGACGTCGACTTCGTGCCCATGGCAGGCCTTTACGACCATCTGCGGAGCGCCATTCAGCTCGTCAATCCTTATCCACAGAAAAAGGTATAGCCATGTAGTCTGATGAAACAAATATCAATCTTAATGTTGTAAAATTATGTTAATTTCAGAAATACTGGTTCAGTAACAGTTTAGCAACGCTCTTATTTCGTGGCGGCAAGAGCGGTTTTCGTAGTTGCAAGTGTTACACATCACAGTTTGTGCTTCGTAACATTTTGTTTGAACCTTAAACTACGTGATTGGGGGTATAAAAAAAATTTGTACGACTCTCGTCTCAACGAACTGCTTTTAGAAAACCGTAAATACAGATTCAGAGTTCTTAATAAGTCAATAGTCTATATAGTTTGGCTTCTAATTTCACCTCTATAGTCCCATTTTAGAGCTATACAAAATAACCTGGAAAATGTAATTACTTCTCATAGTAGGACTTAAGACTATACAGACTGAGGGATTTGATCATAATTTTTGAAGGGAAAACTTCTTTAGGCGCGTCGAGCACTTATTGGGTGAACAAAAATCATGGAAGTCGCGTCATCGACACCGAACGCTTTCCAGCGAGCACACGCACGGATGAGTCACGCGTTGATGTCTTTTACACATAATTGTTCAAGTTTTCACTTCTGTCGGCACTCCCGGAGTGCCACTGTTTTTTTTTCGCTCTTACAATGTTAGAAGTTGTATTTATGTTTTGAGCAGTGCCTAGTGGTAGCAGCGTTTGAGACCACCCGTTACCGCACGTCCGTCCCGCGCAGCAAGGCGGCGCTACTGGCGCGGCTGACCAGCTCCACCCGCGGCCACGCGGCCGACGTGCAGCCCTTCCGCGCGCGCGAGTGGCCGCGCGGACACCGCGCCACCAACTACTCGCGCTGGGCCAACGCCGCCGCGCCCTACGAGGTACTGCAACATTTATCTTGGCTGACACTATAGATATAAGAAAGAACGAGAAATCTTGAGAAAAAATATTTAGAGGTCCTGAAAATAAAATAAATAAATATCGATATGTCCAGAAAGTATTTTATGATAAATAAACAAAGTGTAGCTAAAACATTTATTAGGTAAATAAAAAATAAAAAAATCAATATAAAACTATCCTTTTGGCTTAGGCTGACATCTTTTCAAGTCTTCAAACTGGGTTAAAACGGTTGACAAATTGAAGAATAAACTATAATAGCAATTTATTCGTTGGGCAACCAGAATTCAAATCAGTAGAAGAAAATTCGATTATCCCAATTGTGATATCTTTCAAAAAGGTTAAGTGTGTAGTAGTCCGTAACCTTTGTGTGTTTTCGTATTTTTCTTTCTTACTTTACAAACATGAATGAAGCAAAGAAAGTGCAAGACACATTATTTACATCTTTCTTGTTGTAAATAATAATTTTTTCTTCCTTCTCTTCAGTTCTCTTTCTTAATTAAACGAATTTTACTACCATCTGAAGAAAAAACTTTATTTATATACCTTTGAATGTATGAAAAAAAATACAGTTTCCAGCGAGTTGTTGAGGTCTGAGTACTTATCATTGGAATTTAGATATTGCGGTTGTGTTGGCTCTTGGAGGGGGCCGTGGGAAAATACCGTGTTGAGAAGATTGGCCAGCTGGACTCTGCGTTACCGAATGCCAGCAGTTACCAGGGTGCACCGGGCGTTTTATTATGAACTGCCGCTCGGGAACGCTCTTCTCGTGGAAAAGAGCGTCCCCGAGGAGAGTCGAGAAGAGTCTCCTCGTCGAGAAGAGTCCTCCCGTCTCTCTTGTGGAGCCACATCGCAAACTATGCCCCACCTCTTGTTGTGCTCTCTTTGCAATAACACCTGCGCTATGGAAGACCTTTGCAAGGCCAACGATAACGCTGTTGAAGTAGCAGAATTCTGGTCGAAGCTTGTTTAAAACTAACAATTGGAATCATCGACACGACGAAGATGAAGCGAGTTTTTGGGGAAATAGGAGAATGGATTACAGCAAGCCATTCTCCAAAAAATAGAAACAAAACTAAAATTCTTTTGTTAATATTTCAGGTCGAGTGGCAGTCGGACTACGAGCCGTATTTAGTGGTTCACAGATCAGTGCCCAAGTACGATACGAGATTCTCTGGCTTTGGCTGGAATAAGGTGAGTTATTATAACCATTATTATTCTAAACTATATTGTCTATGGCAAGCTTGAGCCCAATGTATAGAAGCTTCTCTATTCAGTAAATCCGCTTTGTAATCTTATTTGAGATCTTTTCATGACGTCGGTTTTTTTTCTATTCATACATATTTATACATTCTACTATGTAATATCAGTAGGATGGTAGGAAGTAGGTTCTACTTTCTACTATCCTACTAATATTATAAATGTCAGAATTCTGCAAAAGGTATAAACTAGATTAACACAGTACTTTTTATCTCGGTAGTACGTTCCCGTAGGATAATTTCAGACTTCCATGCGAGCGAAGCCGCGGGCATATTTTCATAACTTTTGTTGTCTTTGCAAAATACCCACCGGTCATCATTTGTCAACATTGCTCAACAATTTCAACGTTATATTCCCGTGTTCAACAATTTCAACGCTATATTCCCGTGCTCAATAATTTCAACGTTATATTACCGTGCTCAACAATTTCAACGTTACATTCCCGTGCTCAACAATTTCAACGTTATATTCCCGTGCTCAACCCTTTCAACGTTATATTCCCGTGCTCAACACTTTCAACGTTATATTCCCGTGCTCAACAATTTCAACATTATATTCCCGTGCTCAACACTTTCAACGTTATATTCCCGTGCTCAATAATTTCAACGTTATATTACCGTGCTCAAAACTTTCAACGTTATATTCCCGTGCTCAACAATTTCAACATTATATTCCCGTGCTCAACACTTTCAACGTTATATTCCCGTGCTCAATAATTTCAACGTTATATTACCGTGCTCAAAACTTTCAACGTTATATCGTGCTCAACACTTTCAACATTATATTCCCGTGCTCAACACTTTCAACGTTATATTCCCGTGCTCAACAATTTCAACATTATATTCCCGTGATCAACAATTTCAACGTTATATTCCCGCAGGTGTCTCACAGCGTGGAGCTCCGTGCGCAGGGCTACCGCTGCGTGGTACTGCCGGGCGCGTTCGTGCTGCACACGCCGCACGCGCCCTCGCAGGACATCACCGCCTTCCGCGCAGACCCGCACTATCGCATGTGAGTGCCTACAGCCCTACCATAATCTTTTGCAGGACCCCAGACATGATTCTGGTCAAAACTTCACAGTTCCTCTGTGTGGTTTTAGTCGGTAAAAGTCCGACATAAGCCTCCGCAGATAGACAGTATCCATGAGGATAACTCGATAGAAATTGAAACATAGGGTCCAGTACACATTTGGTGCGGAGAAGGTACGAAATTGCTTGACCCTTTACTTTTCGTTTTATACCTATTGAGTGGCTAGGTACACCCTCAACATGTAGTTCCCTCGCAAATATTTTCTTTTTTGTCAGTCTCCGAACTAGCTAACATTGAGAGGTAACCACTGCAATTGTAAAACGTTCAACAACGAAAACCAGAGGAAACCGTTATCCAGAGAATAAATGCGTTTCAAGACGTACATGAAAAAATGTGTGTCTTTCCACAGAGCAGTCAAAAATATTTACCTTTTCTCTTTTTAGTGAGAAAAATAAAAGCCAACTTAGAAAAGTATATTACAAGGCCATATTGTTCCACTGAAGGGCAAAGATACAACGTTCAACTTGTCTTTATCTGAAACTGCAGAAAAATTACTGAAATTAAAATCTTCTTTCGCCATCCCTGGTCCACTACTGATGTAAACTCTAACAATCAAATAATAAAGTCCTTTATCCCTATTTCAGCTGCCTAGCCTTACTGAAACAGGAATTCATGGAAGATCTCAAGAGAAAGTATAACGTAACGTTTGAAGAGCCGTCTAAACCCGACCCTGTATACTTGGCACAAGCTAAGAGTATCATATTCAACCAAGCTGGAGACCAGGAGGTAAACTGACTCTTGTAATTTATTTTACACTATTTTAGTCTTTATTAAACATTAATTAAGGGCTGATTTTACCAAAGTCTTTTATCCGAATGTAACGTCTGTCAGTTTCGCTACTATGGCTGTCAAAGGATCTTTTGGCGCGTGGCCTAAATTAGTACTAATCCGACATCTTGTTTTTTCAATACATTTCACAATATTGCACAAATGTCTAACAACACCGTCATGGCCCTGTCATTCGAGCCTCAACAGATACCAGGTACAAATTACGGGCTGGGCTGATTTTATCAGTATTTTCAGTATTCAATCCGTGGAATAAAACGACAGTTTTTGTATGGAAAAACTATCAACACTTCTAATAACATTGCTGCGAGATTTTCTCGTGCACTGGATTTTCAACGCATTGCTTACTGCCAAGAGTTGAAAATCGAACAGTGTGTTATATTGCCGCGTTGTGATGCACTTTGTTTGATTCGAAATGCTCGGCTCGAACACCGAGAGGGCAATATTCAGTGCGTGATTAAATCCCGCCGCAATACTTTTACGCACACACGTACGTCGACTATCATATTATAGACTTGGTAAAAAGTTTGGTTTAATTAGCCCTAAACCGCGAAAAAAATAAATTTAAATAGATAAATGGTAAAAATGCCCCAAAAGTTCTAATAGAGTAGGTATTTTTATTTATTAATAAGTTATCAGATTGTACAAGCACATTGGACAGGGACCCCCAAACTAGGCAATTTCTTGTATCTTGGGGGTTGTTGCTTATTAAACTTGCGAAAGCTTGTATTAGGTATTCGTTGAAGATATTGTTAGGATAATTATATTGAAGTGTTTAAGCACCTCCGAATGAGTTCCAATTAACTTGACTGACGGGTAATTTATCTGGTGGATAGTGCTTATCCAAGGATAGAAACTGGGCCTAAGAATTTTCAATTAATTCGGGTACGAACCTACCCGAAAAAAAGAGTACCATTTCTTATGTTTTGCGAGTATTCTCATACAACGCCATACGGATGTTATTGCTTAACAAATATCATCTTTGCACACATTGGAATAAGGAGTCGCTTTATTCGACTTTATTTAATCGAGTACAGTGTTGAGATTTGTTTGGCAATGATAAGGTGGTCTGCGCTATGCCAGATCTTACAAAAAGTAAAGCCATAATGCAGCCGGTTTCGAAGACATTCGTAATTTATGCAAGTCATCCATTTTATATAACTATAATGTCGTCAAATGTTGTGAATTAATTAATTTTTAATGCGTAACGTAACTAATTATTTGTAAGAATATTGTGTTATATTTTTAAGAAGTAAAACCAGCCAGTTGTAAACGTTACTTTGCACATGATGAAATGGAATTATGCTTATTTTCCGTAAGTAGATCTTACACGTTTACATTTTATTATAACTTAACTTGTTGTATACCAGTGTCATTGGATATCAAGCCGATCGAGGATAAAGCCATTTTCTTAATTTTTTTTTGTTAGGAGGCTAGTTTAACCGCGTTCGAATTTTTCGCAAAATATTATTTTTGTGATTAAATTCCAATGAATTTATCTCATTTTTACATTCCTTTTGCATTTTTATTATATTATTTTGAAAGTCTACGCTATACTCGATGATACAATATAAAAATGTGCCACTCTCTTTTTAAAACGTATAAATATACACATCTTGTACTGATCTCAAATACGAATTTAATGGCTATAAAATAAGTTATTACTAGAGATCGGATAATCGGATGCATATTTACATAAACTTAATTTTTTAGTTATGAAAGTTTGGAGAGAGGCTGCTTAAAAAATATTTTTTGATAAAAAAATCCCGGGATGCCAGGAACACCGGGAATGCATAACTAGTCAGGTGTATAGTATGGAAGCGACCTCTAAATTATAAGGATTGCGTAGCTATTCAGACACATATTTATTTAAAATTGATCGCGATGCAAATATGTGTAAGTGGGGGTAGTGTGTGTTAGTTAAAACATTTTTTTACGTTAAATGAAGAATTTTTCATTACAAAAGCGCGTTCCATATTAGCCAACATCGCAACTTTAGGTGAATATGCATCTGAATATCCGATCTCTGGTTATTTCTAGATGAAAGACTATGCACATTACACTGTCAAAGAAGATTTCGCATTTTTTGACAAAGAAATATTTCTTTACCCTCTTACTAATAAACACAGAATAAAGTTATTCCAAGTTTATACCTATGAAAATATATGGTTGTACGTGGTATAACTTTATTCCGTGTTTATTAGTAAGAGGGTAATCCTTTAAGCAAACAAGTGAACATATTTTAATTGAAACGGTTTTTTGTATTTGATACTTCTAATTAAAAAAACAAGGGTTCTAGGTTCACTCTCATTTTGAAAAACCAATAAAGGGATTCGTCCAATCCATTAATGGTTATTTTTGATTGGCAGCATCAGCCGGGGAATGACGTAAATAGATGCATACTCTTATTTTATCACCCGTGTTGTATATATATTTTAAAAAGATACTTAGATTTTTATTTTACTATTAAATTCCTGTTATTTAATTTGTTACTTGCAAAACCAAAGAAAAGTGAATATGTATGTTTAAATATGCAATTTGGTTTAACCACTTTTGTAATCAAGCTAACATTTTAAGCACTGACTTAGCAAGATAAAAATATTCGTTGTAAAAAATATTTGTAGTTGACACATGCAAGTTCCCAATGTTAATAGATGTTTATTTTGAAAAGCCATTGTACTACGTGTAAGGAACAAGATATTTTATATTTTTCTATAGCTACTTAATTACTTTTTATATCATATTAGCCGCATTTTATTTGTGACGAGCAAAAATTTAAGGTTTTTCTTTTAGAAAATGCTTTTACATTTTATGAAATTTCGCAATTAGGTACATCACTCTTGTTTATTCGTCGAAGGTATCCAATAAACATAATAACTTACCTTTTTGGTTTAATTATTTTTTCGCCAAAGATTGTATTACTTTTGAGTATTTTAATTAGGTAATTTAAATGGTACTTGACAACGTTGTACGTACAGCCATTGCAAAAACATTGGCAAATTAATGTATTAAGAGTTAAATATTTTTACGTAATAATTGAATATTGCAAAAATAAAAAAATATACATAGAAAAGTGTTTTATTTATTAAATCTAAAAGACATTACGGATACGCACAAATTATCATTCATGTCCCATTAACATAAGTTTTATTAGCTTTCTTAAGATCCATACATGCCCATAATCAACCAATAATGTTCCAACAACTGGTAGCTAGTCCTCTTTTCTGTGAGAGGGAGTGGGCCGTAATACACCACGAGGGTCCAGTGCGGTTTGGGGGATGTCACATGTCTTCGATTTTTTCCGGTTTCATCACGACCTTTTTCTTCATCGTTTTGAGAGCAGTGGTTATGAAATAATTTACACAAAGTATGCATGCATGGGATCAAATCCACGACCCTCGGCAAGTCGCGACCGTTACCAGTGGGCCACCACTGCTGTATTGTATGTTCGTAGGATCAATAACTTTCAATGCCAACCATCTTCGACTCGGCATTGGTAAACAAATTATTGCTATTAGGATTCTCTTTGGTCGTCAACAGCCAAAGCAAGACGACAATCTGGAAATCCATGTCTTGTATATCCTTCTTCAAAATTGACACCGCCTTCTTTGCTGTTACCAGGGGAGAATTGTCATTCATTGAAGAGCCCTTAGATTCTGTTCTCTGCTTAATATTTTCTACTTTAGCTGTTAATTCATTTAGTACTTCTTGTCTCTCTGTCACTCCTACACTCACATCTTTATATTCATATGTGACTTTGTTTAATTCGTCTAACAAAGATCCGTATTCTCGAACCAACGGCTCGAATTGTTCGTTCAAAATGTTCTCTCTAGCTGATATCTTGTCCATAACAGAACTAATGTTGCCATGTAGCTTATTTAGTTGGGAACCTGTTGTTTTGAATCTCTCGAACAGTTCATCTCTGTACGTCCTCATTTGAGCATGTCTTGCTCTCCAATCGCGACCGTCGGCAGAGATCTTTAACCTCAAAGCGGGCGCTACTCTTTCTAATTCTAACTTCCATGCCTCCCAATCGTGGACCTTTTTAACTGAGCTAGTTTCTTTTTCTTCTGCATCAAACTCTTGTTCGGATTCTCCGGAATATATTGCCATTTCTTCCTCGACTTTATCTAGCAATATTTCAGTCTCATCTTCAACCTGGTCTACATCGTCGGCAGCCTCTTCAGGCTCAGGGATATCCACAACTGGCTGCTGCCATTCAAACTCCTCTGCCTTCAAAGCTTCGTCAGCTAAAACGTTCAATATGTAGCACACTTGTTCGCCGTAGCCTTGTTTTAGTTTGTGCGACGAGAAATCAACGGCGATCTCTTTTTCTCTTAAAATATCAAGGATGGTAGCAGTAATACTGTTAGGATCATCCTCCTCGTTGGGCTGTTCGAATTCTTTGCCAGTTTTCCTAATAAGCCACGCGGCAGTGGATGCAAACACATAGAATTGCTCACCAGGGTTCGTGCCAGTAATAAAATAGTACCTACTCATAGGTTTCATTTTGATTTGCGAACGTAACTCGGTGTCAATTTTTAGTAAGCGTAGTTTGTCCATTAGTTTTAAATCCATTTTTCTTATTCTTTTATTGAACTTATGAAAATACGACGCACTTACAAATGATTTAGTACATTTCCACTGCCAATGGGACAGGTTTATGTTTGGCACTCATTACCATAGCAACGCGGTTTACGTTGCCATACATAAAAATACTAGCTGCCCTGGCAGGCCCCGGCGAACTTCGTACCGCCTCTTCGAAGTACCAGGTTGCAGCGGCGAGTTGTCAATTTTTCTAAGAGAGAAGCCGAAGCGAAGTCGGCTTTAACTTACTGACTTATCAATAAAGAATACCAAGTCATTCCAAGATCGAACACAGCCGATGAAATAAACGCTCCTACCACAACATTCATAAAAATTAAACAGAAAAGTTTTAGATATCTTTATATTATTTTAATTAAATTACATAGTTTTGAAATTAAAACAAGAGGAAAATTAGGTGAAAAACATAATAAAAAGAAAAAAAATGTGTTAAATGTCTAAAAGAAATGTGTTAAATGTCTTTATCGTGTGGTCGAGGCCTATTTGATGGACAGGGCCGTCATCTACCCTGGTCACCATGGAGAGTGGAACCGGCGAAAGATGTCGTGCGGTGTCCTACAAGGATCGGTCCTGGGGCCACATCTGTGGGACATCGGGTACGATTGGGTGCTGCGCGCCGACCTCCCTAGCGGCGTCAGCGTAGTTTTGCTACGCTGACCGGTCCGGTCCGCACGATCTCCGGTGAGGCGGCGGGCCTTCTTGCCGGATTGCCGCCGTGGGATCTGGAGGCAAAGGTCCTCGCGACAACTTGGGAGTGGCGCGAGGAGGATAAACGCCGGGGCGTAACTCCGCTGCCGCGGGAAATCGCGGCACAGCGGACAGAGCTCCAGCGGGATCTCATGGCGACGTAAAAAGTGCGATTGCAGCAACCCAGTGTTGGGCACGCCACGATTACGGCGGTAAGTCCGCTCTTTGAGGAGTGGTTTGAAAGGCGGCATAGCGTCCTCACCTTCCGCGTGACGCAGGTCCTCACCGAACACGGTTGTTTCGGGAGGTTCCTGTTTCGAATAGGGAGGGAGGAAACGCACGGGTGTTTCCATTGCGAAGATCGCCCTAACGACACGGTGGAGCATACGGTGGAGGTCTGCCCGGCTTGGGCGGAGCACAGCCGTGTCCTCATGGAGGCGATCGGCGGCGGCGAACTCTCGCGTCCGGCCCTGGTCCAGGCCATGGTACGGAGCGAGAGTACTTGGCTAGCAATCGCTTCCTTCAGCGAAACAGTGATGCTCGCGAAGAGGGAGGCGGCGCACGTGAGGGAGATGCAGTACATGCGCCCCTACGGCCGTAGCCTTCGCAGGAGACGCCCTGGGACTCGGGAATCCCAGTCTGATTGCCGGCCACCGTAGGCGCGGGCTTGCGGACGGCGAGTGATGGGTAGCTCGCTGTCCGGTAATCACCAAGCCCGGGTCGACGGCACGTTGTGTTCCACGCGCGCCTCAAAAAGATGTCAGCAACAACTGATGGGGCCTGCAAGGGCAGATGCCTGCCTGGGGTGCGGGCTGTTCGAAAGAGATACCGCGGCCCCTGGCACACAGGCAACTGAGGGAACACGGGTGGGTTTTAGTCAGTAAAAGTTTGACACTCCCTCCTGCTCCACCCAGAGCGGGAGAAGTCATTTGATGATTTTCCACACAAAAAAAATACACTACTTAGTAACGAGTCATTCCAAGATCGAACACAGGCGATCAAATAAACGCTTCTACCACGATATTCATAAAAATGAAACAAAAAAGTTTTAGAAATTATTATATTATTTTAATTAAATTACATAGTTTTTAAATGAAAACAAGTGGAAAATTAGGCGAAAAACATAATAAAAACAAAAAAAATGTGTTAAATGTCTAAAAGAAAAAACAATAAAATGTTACAAGTAATTATATTAATTTGTATTTATTGTTGTCATGTTACACTAAACACAATATATTATTTTATTTCTATCTAAAGTTATTTCAATGGTGGGATTATTCATGGATTCCAAATAATGGTATGTAAATTTTTATAATTGTTTAAAGTAGTTGGTTATTAGTAGAACCATTCAAGTCAAATCGAATGAAACAGGCAAGCTCTTATTAATAATGTAGTAAATCACAGATATTTCTGTTATTTTTTTATCTCCATAGTAAAGTTTACTTAATTAGTACCTATTCATACAAAAATATTGAAAATCAGTTAACACTATTTTGTACATAAAATATAGCAACTATTTTGCATACTTACATACAATATAAAACTTACAAATGCAAACTCTACTAAGTAATATAAATCTAATTATTCCTAATGTTCATATTCAATAAACCATTTCCCAAAACTGTATTATTTTGAAAAATAATTTATTCTAATAAACTATAGCGCGGCAACATTATTCCGTTGATATTTCAAATCTCGAACTTGTTCGCTGGTCCTTTTAACCATTTCCAATTTGTTAATTGGTTTGCTGTCACCGCGGCCATATTGGATTACCGTAACCTAATTGATTTCTGTCTCCCCACCATACGGACGGGCTTGTGACCTGTTCACTGCCTGGTCATAAGGAGTACCATACGGATATTGGTCTTGACTATCCACCACGTTCACGGGCTCCGTTGGTTCAGGAGTATCTTCCGTCGTATCTTTCTTGTAGGGTATGCTCTCATCGTCCGAGTTTATTCGGAGAGACTCTTCAGGGTCCAGTGGTCTGGGAAGAGGATGGAATGATGTTATTTAATGTGATTAAGAGCTTAGTAAAAGAGGTTTTATAACAGAAGAAGGCCTCCTCTTTATCAGGAGTGGGCCGTAATCCACACCCCGCGGGCCCAGTCCGCAACGGTGCACTGCACATGACTTTTGAAAGTTTGATTGTAGGACGATTTTAGGTTTTCTTACTATGTTTGCTTTCGTGGCTTAAAACCGCGAAAGCAAACATCAGTGGTAACGAAATAAATGGCACAATGTAAAGTAAATGTCTGCCTAGGTTTGAAAAACCCGAAGTCGATGACGAAATTGTAAGTTGGTGTCACCACAAATGCTCACTGAGACATTTTCCGTCTTCGCTTAGCTCCGTGTACTGCGATTTCTCCTTGGTTTTCTCTACCATAAAATAGAGAATGTGTGGACAAGAACGAATTATATGTACTTATGTGCAAAATCTAAGAAAATGATTTTGCCATAATGACTGAAGTTCGTTTTTTTGCAAACCCAGATATTAATGTGGCAGGTGTAATTTCAAAGTCATGTTAAACTCTTATATTAAAAAAGTAAACCCAAAATACTTGAAATGTGAGATTAGTCTCTGGGATAAAAAAACGAACTCGTAGATTTCAAAGTTTCACTTACTTAATAGTCAAGAAGGCGTTATCCTCCTTTTCCTCGGCCTTCCTGCGCAGGAGTAACCTCCAGGCGATGCAGATGAGTACGATGATGATGGGCACCATCACGGCGCTGATGATACCCCATGTCGCGCCCAGGGTACGGGACGAGTACTCCTGTTTGCCTAGGGTTTGGAAGAATAGGTCAGTTTTATGGTTTTTGGATCAAAGAAACGATGGATGGATTTGTGATAGATGATATGTCTAGAAAGGTGACTAATGAGATGACGACTAATAGAGAAGTATGGACGAAAAGGCATGTAGCGCAATATATCTTTTAAGGAGAGAATTGTGATGATTGTGGACAAGTTTGGAAAGAGGACAATGTGATTGTCAATGTACTAAAGTAATTATAATCGGGACGGACAGTTAGTTTCAATTGGGTGTAGTAAATGATTGGTCCCTAAAAGTCTAATCAAAGCAATTTGTTGACTGTCAAACTCATATCAATTGATATGAGCGGCTCTTGTTATTTTGGTCAGCAGTTAACATCAGTTTAACAGTCTGTTCTATTAGCTATTTTTTGTGTAGTTTAGCTTTTTAGAATAGTTGTGAGTGTAAATAATTTTGAATGTAAGACTATGACCGCTCTGGGAAAATACTCCTACATGAGTAATTTCTTTTAGTTGCTTATTATGATAATGTTATTACAAAAGTAGGTCAAATGGTGCTAATCCACAGTTTACTGCTTACCAACGAAAAACAAAACACCTGGCCCTTATAACGCAATTTATCAACAAACAACGATACGTTATCAAAGCCCTAAAAGATATCACACTAATGCAAATAAAAAAATAAATGATAAACGTACCTGTTCATATGACCTGGTTTTTTTATGTACACTAGATAAGAAAGCAAGTAATAACCATAGACATTAGGAAGTAGGAAAATAATAACTCATCACAATTCAGAGAAAATTTCTATTCATCATCGTCAACGTCATTCCTTGCTTTCTTACCTAAAACAATATCACGTGGAAGTTATTCTACCGAAATGGGAACAGAAATTTCCTCCTCATGTGACTCCATTACGTTTAAAATAAGTTTATTCAAAAATTAATAGAATTTACAAACATACAACAACAACGATGGGAAACTCACGAAAGTCCACTAAAACCTAAATTAAAGTAAACATTAAGTGCAAAAAATACTAGCATAAGGTGCCACATAATACGTATCCTATCTATACTTAAGCTACTCCTGAAAATGTCATTTGTAAATGGGCAGTGAATTGTTCACCTTGTTCTTCGATCGAGACTGTTTTCTTGATCGAAGACTTCCTTACTTTTCTAAGTTTGTCAGACCATGGTAGAGCGAGGGCTCATGGTTGGTACTTCCATGTTAGGTGGGTCTATAAGTGTCTCCATAGATTTTCCCTTTTGCGGTGGCATAGTAAAAGTTTGTATGGAATCTGCAGGAGCACTTTTGGGAGGATCTGGCAAACCAGGGTTATTGAAAGTATTCCTAGGACTGTTGTCTGAGGTAGGACTAATCGGTGGAGAGTATATTTCGGAATATGTTGGGGAATATGTGGACGGAATAGGGCTATATTGGCCTTCGTACTTTGGAACGTATGGGTCCTCAGAATCTTTCGTCGAATATCCTGAGTCACTAGGCAATGCCCTACGACCTAATTGACGAGGTCTGCTTACGTATTCAATGTCTTTTGCAGGTCGAGTTAGAGTTGAATCGCGGTTGGATTCAGTGTCCGAAGGAGAGGTTATAGAAAGTAAGTCTTCTTCGGACAGATCCCATAGTTTTTCAGGGAATTCTACGTCGGGGGCGTTCGGGATAGGTTCGTTGGTTCGGTATGTCTTGTCGTAAGCCCTACGCTTTTTAGGATTTGACTTATCAGATTTGTTGGAGTCGCTCTTGTTTGAATCTGGGTAGCCTATGCCTGAACTGTCGCCATCTGCGGGCATAGGTGGGGGCGGGGGGGCAGCCCTAGTAATAGGAGCCGCCCTTGTAATTGGGGTCTCCTCAGTAGGAGTGTCGGGTAATTGAGGTTTTTTATCAGAGGAAGTGCTACGTAAAGTGGAAGATTTCATGGTATCCGTGAGGTTTCCCATTGATGCTGTTCTTAGGTTTAGTCTGGATGCAGATTTTGAGCGCGGTATGTCTTCGAAATGGAATCCCTCTTTGCCTTCGGATCTGGGTTTATACCAGCACCAGAACCACAGGAGGCAGATCAACAGGCCTAACGGTAGAATAACTGCCAGAATGATGCCCCACGTCATAAACAGAGCGCGTTGAGAGTACTCTTGGTTACCTGGATATTATAAAATTTTGTGTCACTGAATGTGTCTGTGAGAAAATCAATAGGTACAGTAGGCGAATGTTGATATGGCCCAGGGTGCTTAAAAAACAAACTTTGTAGAAAGATCTTCGTCCCAGTATTTTAAGAGTTCTTTTTTTTAAAAGATTCTGAATTTGAATTTAGAATCTTTTATTACATAAAAAAGAGATATGATTCCTTTGTGACATGCTCTTTATAAAACTCAATGTTCCATATTTAACGTTCGGGTACTGTTACTGCAAAACCAACATTTTAAAGGTGAGCTTGTTTTTACTATGAGTTATGATTTACGCCATTATATTCAACATTTAACATAATTCGAAGACCACCCTGTATTCGAAGATACACCCCGATTACAGTTTTGGTTTAAAAGCATAATACAATGACCAAAACTTTTTTTTCTTAAAGATATAAGAAAATCGTCTTTACTCTAGCATTACTGTGTGCATTTAAAATTGAGATTTAATTTTCTTTGGCTCAATCGGTGGTAGGTATAGCAAAATACATAATAAACAAAACCGTATCAAAAGTTACTGAAATCGATTCAATAGCCAATTATGAAGTAACTAAGTACTTTCAGGACTTACGTTATAATGGTACACCATAAATAAACGTTGTTTAAAGTTGAGAGTCGTTTAATCGTCAAAAATGTATGCTTAACAGTCGATTATCATTACTTTACTTTAAGCAACGTTTATAAATAAATCCCTTCATGCAATAGTTATATCTATAGGTGAGCATGAAGCGAAGTCACTCTTCAACATTGAATATTAAAGTATTGTTTGAAAACACACAGAAACTTAAATTCCTACAACATTTATTCACTGATTCACTCATCTAATGACTTTATTATTTCAAATGTAATTTAACTGACAAAAAACTACAAAGCAGGTACTTACGTAAACACTCCGTGTATCCATAATCCGGTAGGTTCCACCGTCCGTCGTCCTCGCACACACGCCGCTTGTCTCCGATCAGAATGAAGTCTTGGTTACACTCGAAGTTCACCTGTCAAAGGACAATACATTTGTAAATCCCATTAGCAATAATACGGTTGAAAAGACTGTATGTTTGTTACTAAAATTGTTTAAAACTTTAAGTCGGAATTAAGTGGGTCAGTTAACATAATCAGCCCATAACGTTCCCACTGCTGGAACACAAGCCTCCTCTCTGGGAGAGGTAGTGGCTCGTAATCCACCACGAGGGCCCAGTTCGGGTCGGTGGACGTCACATGTCTGCGTCTGTTTGGATTCCAACCTACGACCTACATCTCGTAAGTCGCGGCCGATAACACTGGGCTACCACTACTCACAAAATGGTGGATAGAAGAGATGCTCACAAAAAGCTTGGCTAAGTAACAACAACAAGTAGATACGTACTTTACAATTAATTATCTAAGTATCAATACAAGTACTTTTTTCCCGCTCTGGCTAGAGCAGGAGGGCGTGTCAGACTTTTACTGGCTAAAACCCACCCGTGTTCCTTCAGTTGCCTGTGTGCCAGGGGCCACGGTAACTCTTTCGAACAACCCGCACCCCTGGCAGTCGAATACAACCATTGATATTTAATTAATTAATTGTAAACTATCAGGGAAAAAGTCGCGGTAATAGCTAGTATATGCTACACAATAGATGGTACATAAGGAAATTGAAATGTATTAATGAATGATTTACAAAGTTTCCTCGACCTATGACGAATAGCGGTTTTGTGAGTGAACCATGGGTGACAATTTGTATTCATGTCATTCCGAAACGATGTTGGAATACATCATCTTTTAGCCCTTCACCTACTTTTAAAGTGTTTGGCAGTTGAAATTAAATATTTCTGTAAGTATTTTTTATGTAAGTATCTACATTTTATAAAAAGTGGGTTAGTTTAATTGGCTTTATAGTAGTTGCCTACTTATGTGTTAATTTTTCTTAACAAATCTGTACCTAAAATTATCACTATCTTAGGAACAAGACAAGAAAGAAAAAAATGCTTTCTTAAATGGCTTCAAGTTTATTTTTTATGGGAAGAAGACTTTTTATTTAGAATAACATATTATGTAATTATTTGCTTTAAAACATGGTAAATTAAGGTCTTATTAATAGAATCATGATCTTACATCAAACAGACAGACTGACATTCAAATTTTTAACATGTTAAATGTAAAAATCTATGAAAAGAGCGTCCATCGTTTAAGTATCTAAACATCAATGTAAGTGAGAAAGTATCGACTTACTCTGGTTCCAGGTGTGAAGAAGAAGTTACTCTTTCTCCCGAAGCGCGGTGTCTCCAGAATGCCGCAACTAATGACCCTTCGAGCGTTCGTCTCCTTTATATTGGTCTAAAAATAAAACAGTCTGTTAACACTGATATCTCATACGAAATATTTTCAAATATTTATGGATAAATTGGGATCCTCCATACCCAGTAACTGGGTTGTGGAGATCAGATAGGCAGTCCCTTCATGTAAGTTAGGCTGAGGTTAGACTGGAAGCCAACCCCGACATAATTGGAAAAAGGGTACAGATGATGAACACATCCCTAGCAAAGCCAACAAAATTAACGTTGGTCCTTTCCTCCAAATATATTAAGACTCACAAAACTTATTATATCAAAATATGATATAAAATATCGAATCACTACTTAGAAATGGCCAATCTTTTTAGTAAAACAATTACTTAATTATGGACATTAAAAAAAAATCAAAACCACATTGACGTAAGTACCTAATAATAGGAGCTAAAGCTGAAATATGACAAAACTACCCTAAACCAACTAGAAATCAAATACCCTCAGTACACAAGAATTATGAATGGATTATAGTTAGCGACTAAAGTGTGTAACTTTGCCATGGTCCGTCCTATGAGGGGCCTTGGCAGATGCAGTATAATTAAAAGAACAATGGGCTGACTAGACGCATCCTACTGCACGCGAGACTCGAAGACTAGGCGTAGTTTAAAAGGTGTAGGCATGGAATAGAAAAGATACAAATATTTTGGTGTATTGCATGTATGCCCCAAATTATTTTTTTAGCAGTCCTTCCGTGATTCCTTCGAATGAATACAGAACAAATTTGTTTAATCAAATCATAGGGCCTATTAGATAACTGCAAGCTAATTGCATTAGGGACACTCTTATCAATCTGAATCAGTTCGAAGGAAACAGAAAACTGGATTAGTCCATTGCTTCATATGTTAGAAAAAATTGTCCGCTCAATAACGTACACAATGCAATGAATTTCGTTGAACTGCCAAAATGAAAGTCATTCCCAACTGTAAAATTGTCTTACGCAATTACCCTGCTAAATGCAAAAATAAGTCAGAAACCCGCTTTTTTCGTTCGCGGATCTGGAGAGTACCTAATTGACAAAAACTTGACTAATAAGACCAGAAATGGTGAATAAAGGATAATGCTAGGTAGGTCAGAAAAAAAAGCGAAACTACATCTCGGGATAAGGCCATATGAATTTTCAGATCCCAGACTAAGTACCAATATTATTAAATGTCGTTTTCAGTGTAACCATGGCATTTCGATTTATGACGCATTTTGCTTTATTCCAAGTGTGGGAAATCATTAATTTGTTTTATGTATGACAGGTTGACAATCAAGGCTTATTATTATTGACTTAATAGCTCTCATGAATCATGAATTAATCATTCCGTTTCGCGTTTATACACATACAAAGTGACATCGTTTGACTAACCCGACTGCTGTGAAACCCAAAGAGAGGGTAATGTTTTGTAATGTAAGTTTGCTTTCAAAACTTAGTTGGTTTAAAAATTAAAAAGTAATACTCACAATTGAAGACAAATAATTCTTGGTAAATTCCGCCATGTCCCTATTCAGGGTCATTCCGTAATCGTATCGACATTGGTACGAGTCCTGGCAAATCTCGATGGCTCTCGCAACGTCCTGCGACCGGTTGGCCGGCAGGAAGTCGGCCGGCTCTCGAATGAAGTTCGGAATGAACTGGTTGTCGTTGTAGTAGGCTGCAGTTCTGCCGTACTCGCGGTAGAACATGGCTACTCCTATGTCTCGTTGTTCTCGGTCGGTTAGTTGCCCTAAAAGTGGGAAGAATGTTTAACTTGCTTACGGATTACGTAATGGGTATTATTATCGTAATTTTTGGTTCTACGACATACGGGTTTTCGTCACGATATTTTCGTTGACCGTTGTGACAGCAGTCGTGATGAAATTAATTACAAAAAGTATATTACCTATCTGGGTTCTAACCTTAGACCTACAACTCGTAAGTCACGGCCGTTACGCCCCCTGCTCCTACTACAGATACCTAAATGCAGTATTTCTTAGTTTACAGATAAACTACGTGTCAAAATCTTATAAACAATGATCCTGATGATGCAGAGTTCAGGATTCCGTTCATTATCGTCATCAGCCTGTTTCAGATCACTGCTGTACATAGGTCTCTCACGTCTTTCAACTCCAGCCTTTAAAACTGTACAAATGTCGTCGTTCCATCTTGCCTGAGGGCGTCCTTCCCTACACCGAAAGTTTAATGACCTTCTACGGCTATAATGGCTGGCCCATTGCCGTTTCGGGCCCATTCCAAACGAGCAGTGGTGGGTCAGTGATGTCGGCCCCGGCCTACGAGTTGTAAGTCGTGAGTTCGTACCTACACGGGCAGGCACTTACTTTGTGTATTTAATTTAATCACCACTATGGTCCTAGTGTGAGTTTCATTTAACCAATTCGATCAAACGGTTCGAGCGCGTTCGGCGCTCCCATTGGTCCGTCACCAATTCAGAACCAATCGAAGCACCAAACGCGATCGATGCGTTTGATCGACATGGTAAAATGAAACTCACACTAAGGCCTCTGCTCTCTGAACGGTGAAGGAAAAGCTCATGAAAAGGCGACATGTCTAAGAACCAAAAATTCGAAGACGTGACATCTTCAAACCCGCACTAGGCCCGCGTGGTGGATTATGGCCCACTCACTCTCACAGAGAGGAGGCCTGTGTTCCAGCTGTGGGAATATTGTGATTGCCATTTCAGCTAGTTCCGTTGGTCTGAAAACATTTGTGTGTAGCTAGAACTTACAGTATTGAGCGAATTCCCTGTGCGCAGTCTGGAAGTTGTTGAGGTCGATGTTGGACCGCGTGCCGTCTGGTCGCGTGAAGTCGTCGTTCACGTCCAGCGACCAGTTGCCGAACAGTCCTCGCGTTTGATTCTACGACGAAAATGCCCATTTAAAAAAAATGTCTCTTGTTATTACCAGAGACACGTAGGTGATATGGGATTGATGGGTGATTTTACATACTAAGACCCCTCCCTCGGAAACCACGTTAAGCCGTTGGTCCCGGCTGCCATTTGTGGTTTTTGACAGTCGTTACGGGTTGTCAGAAGCCCAACAACAACCAGTCTTACCAATGATGGTCTTTCTTCCCCTACTCTTATAGCCCTAGCCATTCATTCTCAAAATTTTCCTCACGACATTTTCCTCATTCCTCTGTATCACCAGCGCACATTATGATAACCAAATTCCACACAACTTTTCGGTTACAGATGCCACTTCCAGACTTCCTCTTATGTACTCATTTCTTTTTCTGTGCACCCGATCGTATTGTCATTATTTTTTAGTTTGGGCCCCGGGTTATGCTGATGTCCGTCTGTAAGTGATACGGAGTAGGTAACGTCTGTAACTTCAGCAGAAACTGCGGACTTCGTGCTTAAGGAGTCGGTCGCCTGAAGCGACAACAGAATACCACAACGCTTGGCCGCAGACGTTTTACTTACTTGGTGGTTCAGATACATTCGTAAGAAAGTCAATTCGGAAGGAAAGTAGGTCTTCTATTTAAGGCTATCAAAAGCTGAACTAAAGTTAGTTATACGATTGAGATCTTGCTATAGAATAGTCTAGAATAAAAGGAAGTCTTATTTACAATCTTGCTACTGTTTTAAGCCACAAGGTAAAATTCAAAGGTCCTCGAAAGCTATTCCAATTAAATTGGCTAGTATGATCAAAAGTTTCACCATAAAGATTCAGTAGATAAACATTTAACATTTTTTAAACTGTAGCCCTCTGAAATTAAACGTTCTTGATTTTTTCGTGTTGCTGGGTTTTTTAAAACTACATATATACAAAATTACGCCTTTTTATAGTGGCGATAGGCAGAAATTACAGTAAGCTACCTGGTACGATCCTTACATACTTACTTCTTTTGCATCCTTTTCCTTTTTAAAACAAATTTGTTTATTAAAAAAGGGAAGGGTCTAATTAAACGGAATTAAAATATCCTTTTACACAATTAAATACCCTACACTTACCATATAATTCCAAGGCAGGTACACTCTAGTAGACATAAAGCCCTTGTTCTCCACCACCTCAATGCCGGCGCCCGAAGAGAACATGATCACGATCTCCGACTGGTTCAGCAGGTACATCGGTTGGTATACTGTCACACCTGGTTGTTAAAATAGGATAAATTAAGTGAAGAAGTAAGTACAAGACAAGGGTAGGCAGAAGATGTGAAACAGTAAGGCAGCTGAAGGGTCATATTGATACTGAAGAGGATTCCATTCAGTATTGATGACCGGAAAAATAATAACTTTGATCACTTGCATTGTGTGGGACCCCCAGGTCACCAGACCTAGATGGAACGGCGACCTGGGGGCTAAAAAAAGGTGTCTGGGAAATACTGGATGCGAATGTCGGTGGATAGAGTGTTGTGGCGCAGCCTAGGAGAGGCATAGGTTCGCTGCCGGACAAAGGTCCAGCAACGAACTGCGATAGGCTGAGCTGATTGATTGACTGACTTGCATTGAAAGTTTAAGTATTTTTTAGGAATTATGGTAGGGAGGGGAAATGATTTTAATGAAAATATTTCTTTCTTAGCGCTTGACGAAAACTTCGTTTCACAATGGTGCGGTAAATGAAAAAAAAAAACTAAAAAACTAAAACTTTTTAAACTACCCCATTGTTAAATTTACTTTAAGAGTTTAAATTATGGGTAACCAATATGTGTGCATGGGTTTGCAAACAGTCTACGATAGTATACCTGGGAAGTATTGCACCCTAAGGGCGGGCCTGTCGAAGTAAACTCTCTTGTTGTCAGCAAACACATCCAGTCGGTATCTCCATTGAGCATGTTGTGGACGAAGACGTACCTGAAAGGAATACGAATTATTAGATATCTGACGACTAGAAGTTATACCAGCAATAAAATATTGGTCACAATGTAATGACATACTTGGTTTCAGTAAAAAAAATCCAACTATGTAGGACATCGTATCTGTCTTTCATAGCAGTATGACTGTATCACTTCCCAAAATTCGCATAATAACACCCGGGTGCTGTAGTTCGTGCTGATACGAGATCAGTAGGTACCTACGTCTATTCTGTAAATATCTCACCGTGAAGGTCAAGTGACTTTGAAGTGAGCTGTCATTCCATAAGATTAAAAAATAAAATAATTACAGACTGGTCTTTTGTAATATATAAGTCTCTCAGATTCTTCGTAGGACCTTTTAGCCAGTCACTCACAGCGTTCCTGTATTGCTGTTGGGCAAAGTTACTCTGTGAGCAAATATTTAGCTTGGGATTGACATAATTGACAGCTCACTTCACCTAAGCTTTCACATTGATATTTTTAGAGAATAGATTTCATTTTCTATTACTATACTCTAAAATCAGAACAAAACTTTTTGTGTCTTACCTCGATTGGCACGGAGTTATTGGAAGCAGCGACGACAGACGTAAGATGCGTAGCGTTGACACGTCCGTGAATGTTGCGCGCTACTTGCTCAAACCTGCCCTGAACGTCCAGCTTCAACTGCGGGTGGTCCACTCTTACCAATACGTATTCACCTGAGGAGGAATTAGTTGTTGTTATAAATGTATGATTTGCTACTGCCTTTGAACTTTTAGCAGACGTTTCTGACAGTGTGCTTAGCAGTTAGCAAAAGCTAACTGCAAATAGAGACCAACCTCAAGATACCACTTAAGTGTGTCCGGCAGCCTACAGACAGAAACCTATTGTCATACAACAAAATAGCTCATCGTTGAAACCAGAAGATGAACAGAGAAAAACTAAAACCTCACCTTTTCCGTTGAAGGTATACTGTAGGTCGTCAAAGGTAACGATGTGTGGGTCTCCAAATATTCCGGCCACACCAGGCGACTGGTACGCCACGCAGTCTTGCGAGGGTCGACGCTCAAACCTGTTAGGATGAACAAATTATTATTACTCACCTACTTATTTTAAAATATAATTTTCAGAAATACCAAGTTAATTCCTTTCAACTTTTATGTCACTGGGGAAGTTTGAAAGTAGAGCTAGTTACAGATAACTTAAAAGGTTTGGCTTGGTAAGGGCATGTGATGAAGAGGGAAGAAATGCATGTGAATAAAAGGGAATATAAATGTTGATGAATGCAGAGGGAGAGGAAGGCCCAAGAAAAGATGGATGGATTGAGTGAGGAATGATATGAAAGAGAAGAGAGTGAATGAACCTCTTAGCACTGTAATTTGAAAACATCGTAAAAGCCAATTATTTTTTAAAGAATGACCGTGGAGTTTCTTGCCGGCTCTTCTCCAAAGGACAAATTGGAACTGCCGCACCTAGCTTCTGACGTTTCATAACTGCCCATGGAGGTTTAGGTGTTTCTTTTGTGATAATGTGGCGGCTGACAGCCATAGGGGAGAATTTATGAAGAAAACGTGTTGTACCGACCCCAAGTAGCAAGACAGCAGGAAGATGATGTTGAAAGACTAAGAAAAAACTATGGAAAGAAATGTTAGTAATTTAGTATTGTACAGACCTGAATGTTTCACAGCCAACAGCCTGTTCTTCTTGCCACATGCAGCACTGGTAGAATGGAATCATGTCGTGGAACCAATGAGACAGCGAAGGTACCTAGGAAAGAAAAACGTATTTGTAATTTTCAATAATCTTACCGACAATAGAACCTCCAGATCCGGATCCAGACCTCAAGATTTCAATGAGACTAAGTTAGAAAACCGTAAATGGTCTTTAATCAGTGGCTATTCTACACTTGCAGCTTGTGAGTGTAGTATACGCAGAAAACCTAGAACGTCCTGTGCGTACAATACAATAATAGTTTAAGGATGTTGTTGAAATCGTCAACACGGGTTCCCGCAAACATCTGCAGAGCGCTGCAGAAGCGCGAAAGCCCGTGTTGACAATTTTCATAGAATTAAGAGGAAGAGAACAGCGTCAATCATGGGTAGTTGGCGCGGAAGCTCCACAGCATCCTGAACACATTATTTGACAAAGTCGACAGACCCTTTATAAGGCATTGGGTACGAAGGCACGTGCCAACGTGTTTGGGCCACGTAATTACTAGTTGTTTTTGTTTGTTATTAACATGGATTTTAAGTAATTGTTAGTAATACTTTAAGGATTGTCAGACCCAACTTGAAAATAAGAATATACATATAAAGTATATATAAAGGGCACTTGATGGGGTTTACCTTATTAGCCTCGTTGTAGGGAGTGAATCCGAAATCGTGGGACCTCAAGGGTCGGGATCCCCACATCTGATCGTACGACAACATCAGGAATCCGTTCTTGTCGTAGCAACATTGTTGCCCAGAACCTTCCGCGCTGTGGAAAATAAAGTTAATTAAGAATGTGACTAAAATTTACAAAAAATCATGTGTTGATTTCTAAAAATAGTCTAAAGAAAGAAAGAAGTATTTATTGGGACTCGTACAGGAAGATAGTTAAACGAACTTAATATTACAATACAAACATAAAAAAATATATTGGCTGATTTATTAAACGCACGTTATGGCTAAGTTATGTCTTCATTAGTCCATTCAAAGTGTATTTTATAGCGAAAGACAGACTTTAAAAGTTAAGTTTCGTTTGAAAATTCGAAGGCATGACATGAATTAAACAAATATTTTAATTTAAGTAAGATTTTTTAAATTCTAATTACCTTGCTGCTCCACTCCTGACACAATGCACACTGCCCCAGTGGTACCTACAGGTAGGGTTCGTGTCTTTGTCACAAGCCATGTCTGGCATGAACCGACCCTTATCCAACAACGCATGCTCCAACGTACAAGGACAGACCCATACTTGGGAAGCGAAATTCTTCAGGAAACGGTCCGTTCGAAGCCAGTTGTTGCAAAGGGCATTGGGCCAACGTTGCCCGTGGATCCTTTCCCATTGCGGGGCGAAGTACCAGCCCAAGGGGATGGGTCGACTCCAGAGTACTCTGTGAAGAGAAAATGTGGTTGCATGAAGGAGGCATCTAGAATAATATCGAATTCTAGATCGATCACCAAATATTTCCATTTTGTTTAAATAAAAAAGTAATCATCCTAATAGTAGGATTATAAATGTGAAAATTATAAATGTGAAAATTTGTGAGGATGTTTGGATGTTTGTTACTCAATCACGCAAAAACAGCTGAACGGACTTGGATGAAATTTGGCACACAGATAGTTTATAACCTGTATTAACATATAGGATACTTTTTATCTCGTGGAATAATTTACGACTACACGCGGGCGAAGCCACTGGCATAAGCTAGTATCCAATATTTCTCAGTGGCAGCTCGGCATCTACACATGGGCGGAGTTGGAGGGCGAGCCTATCGCCCAGTTGATGGCAATAGGCTCGTCCTCTAGTACATGGAACTTAAACACGACTGGCGAAATGTGGGTGTACAAACTATTGGTACACCTCTGTATAACGCTTGTGCTTCGGGTCTGCTTAGCTCTAGCAGTTTCAATCGAGCAGTGTGTTTTTCGAAGCGCTGAGATGCACTCTGTGAAATTCTTAATGCTCGGTTCAACGCCGACTCTTGTGCGCGATCCTTGATATTTTTACTACCGTGCGACCTGGTCTTAGTTGTTTTTTTTTCATTTAGCCTAGCTCAAAGGCCTCCTCGATTCCAACTCTTGCAATACGCGTCTAGGTAGTCACGCCACTTTTTCTTGGGCCGGCCTCGTCGGCGCCATCCATCCTCAGGCACCCACTGTGTGGAGACTATTATCCAGCGGTCACCGTGCATGCGGCTGGCGAGACCCACTAAGTCCCATTTTAGCCTGGCCTTACGTTATGTGTGGATTATCCAAGGCGAACTGTGAGTGTACTATAAATATACCTGTTCCTAAGCAATCGGGAAAACAAGACCTGATTTTATATTTATATTGTTAAAAAAAAACTACTCACGGTGATATCGGAACATTTTTAAACACTTCAGGTGTAGTAAGATTGATCTGCAGGAAACCGAACTGCATGTCATTGTGCAAGAAGTTATCTCTGTTCCTAAAGTTTTGAGGATTGATCACATATTCTCCTGTGTTAGACACTCCTACTTCAATCATGTCTATGTATTCAAGTTGCGGTCTGATGGTGATTTCCTTGTAGCCCCACAAGCTGATCTGCAGTTGAACGTTGAGGTTCGTCGTCAAGTTGAAGCGGTCCCAAGTTATCCTGACCTCTGGTGGATACCTCTCGTGGACTGAATTGTCAGTGAAGAAGATTTTCTCTGTTGCTGTTGCAGGTGTTTCTGGGGGCATCAAGAGATTGTGAAACATGAGGCTTACTGAATTTTAGAGATGTGTAATCTGATCTATTTATTAATACTTGAAGCAAAACTTTTTAAGAAAATTACGCGGACGGAAGAGTAGATATGAAATTTGGCACAGTTGAAGTTTAGTCGTTTAAGGAGAAGTGAGAGTGCAGATGGCTAATATTTTTTTACCACTAGGCGACCACTAGTATTCGTTATACAGGGTGTGTAGAGTATACTATTTTATAGCACATGTGGCTTAAACCCACACTTAGATCACGCTTTCATATGTAAAAATGGACTACTTAAGTCACAGAAAAGCGTGACTTAAATGCGGGTTTAGCTCACACGGTGCTATAAAACATTTAAATTTGTAAGCTGGTGCTAGGTTAATAATTTTGTTAATTATTGTACTAATCAAGTAACTCTTGAAGAAAGCAACATATATTTTCAAACTTATATTTGTAGGACTAGAAGGCCACAACTGCAAAAGTTAATCACTATTCCAGATTCATGTTTTTGTTGTAATATACAAAAAACAACATTCACTTACCAACAAAGTACTTTCCCTTCCATTTATAAGGCTCATTGTTGATTGCGATCTCGAACCTCGCGTACCCATTATGCCAGAACCTGGGCTGAACACAGATGGCCCTGTTGACATCAACCACGGCTCCTATGACGGATTCCGTGTCGAAACGACAAGTGATCCGGTCGTCAGGGTTGAAGCAGGGACCAGTGATGTTGACGATGGTACCTCCCAACATGTTACCGCTTTCAGGAGCGAACATTAAAGGGAGATTTGCTCCATCTGGTGGTTAGAAAAGGATTTTGTTTAATAGAAGTTTGCGTAACCTAAAACTAATACATAAAACGTGGCTGTTAATATGACACAAAGCGTTTAAAAAAGGTCGGCTTTGAAGAGCGAGGTCTCTGCCCCAGTTTTTCCTGTTCTCTTTCTACAACTTGAAGTGCCTTTAACGCCCGCACAATCAGCCTAGAATGTTCCCATTGTTGGGACACAAGCCTTCTCTCTGAGAGAGGGAGTGGGCTATAATCCACCACGCGGGCCCAGTGCGGGTTGGTGGGTTTCACATGTCTTCGAATTTTAAGTTCGGGAACGTGCCGTTTTCCTCGCGATATTATCTTTCACCGACGACTTGTAAGTCGGGGTTGATAACACTGGGCGCCCACTGTTTTTAAACGTCCAGATGCTGTTTGCTGGAGATTTCTACCAATTTAATTGGCAGTTTACTTGTTTTTTTTGTAAACACCTTCCAGTAAACTTAAACAACTAAGGAATAAATGCCGACGGTCTTTTATCAATTACTGCACAAACATCAGTCAGAAACTCACCAATATCCTTGTTACAAGTCCCCATGAGTATTTTCTCATCTATCCTGAATATATGTCGTCCTGGAAAGCCGTTGGCCCATCCTCTGCCCGTCAGATCTCGAAGTACAGACGCTTGTGAATATGGCTTGTATTCGTAGCTTTGAGTTCCATTACCAGCGTTGAAACCAATCTGCAAGCGATCGTATGATAATTTAGAATTGATATGTCATTATAGTATTTGTTTAGTAATGCAATATTTTGTTGTTACCTATATCTGTATTTTAGGATAACAGATTTCGTACGACTAATTTAAATCTAGTTTTACATCAAGACTTTAATGACTGGGTTTCTAGGTAAAATACAGGCTCAGTAGTTTCCCACAACAGTCGTAAGGCTACACTTAATTTGTGGACAGCCGAACCACATATGCCAGAAGCACGAACGCATTGCCATTTCAGGGACATAGCTGGAATGTCTCACGAGATTGTAATCACACTAGCACCCAATACCTTTCAATACCTTTCAATCGACGAGCTGTTTCACTTGTAGTGCTACTACTACAAGAACATACTAAAAGTTAGTAGGTAAGTACTGTTACTTACATAAGCTGGCACACCACCTTCTCCCGTGGTGGTGTCACCGCCAGCTTCAGTATGCGAGCTCCAGTTGATCTCCAAGTAATTGAAGATCGCGTACGTGAATACTTCGTCAGTTGCCAATACCATTTGGAAAGTGTTCGTCTGAAATATTAAAATGTGGATAAGTTTTATTAGGGAAGACAGTCCAGAAAAAACGTGTTTATTTAGAAGATCTTTATTTTTTCTTTGTATAATCAAAGTAACAAATAGAAACTCACCATGAACAGCGAGTTGTCAATGCCCCCAGCAAAGGACATGTTCTTCCAGGTAATCGTAATCGCATGCTTCGGGAAGAAGGTCTCAGAACCGATGACGCCCTGACGGATGTCCCAGGTGACACGCTCCCTCACCTCAACGCCAAGCTGGTCTGTGCGAGTCTAGATGAAAGTAAAAGTTATATATCAAAGAGAAGAGCTAGACATGACTCCTATGACTATGACTATGTAGAGAAGAAAACACGGTTGAAGTTTGAACTACAACTAAGAGGTTCAACTTTCGACTGATTTATTTGAAATGAATGGCTAGAGTTTGGATTAGGAAAGCAGGAGAAAGATGATGATCATGTTAAAAGAAGAAGTACAAAATTATGCCAAGAGCAAATACAGCTAAAGATTCTAATACAGAAATTAATGAAAATCTGTAAAGTTTCGTAGCTAATGCAAATATAGGTGTACGTGCCCGTGCTATTTTTAAAGGTCTTATGGTGAATAGTGTGATAAAAGATATTAAAGATTCTACGATATTTACCTGCAAATCCCTGTCCATCCTAAAATAGACTCCGGGTCTCCTCTGATCAGGGTCCTCCTGACGCTGGCTACCGATACGGCACTTGCTGAAGAAGATACCGATGAACGAGGGGTCATTGAGATCTGGCCAGTCCCTCACAGGGAAGGATAGCGGGTACGTGTAGTGATCTGGCGGGTCGCTGAAGTAGATGTAGCCGTTCATTGATAGCTGGAGAGTGGAAAAAATATTAAGTTGCAGCATTTTTTAGCAACCACCTAAACAAAATACTTGCACGGTAAATTAATAAGATTTTATTTAGTCTTCTATTGTAGCAATATTACCAGCTTGCTTTACCTAAAGACGTAACTAAAGAGAAAAATAGCCAAGCCTTCTGACTAGTAACTACGCTGAATATTTTGAAATTAGCTGAGAAGGTTGGTTTAAATATGCATGTTACTGCTTTAAATCTTTCTGTAAAATCAAGATTATAAATATTATTATGCACATCTACTCACCCTGGTATAATTAAACCTAAACCCAAAGAACGGCAGCTGAAAGTTGAAGTTCTTATGGATCTGAGGAGTGGACGTGTGGATGTCCCTCTGGTAGTCTCCGATGCCCTCGTTTCCCCCCTGGTCGTAGAACCAATACATGAAGTTCCCTCTAATCTGGGCCAGCCTCGCAGTGGTAATGACGTAAGGCTGTCCATTATTCTGATAGCTCGTGTCGGGGAGGACTCGGCCGTCGATGTGGGCTAGAAAAAAATTCAGGATTTTTACTATTAGGTACATCTCTCACAGGGTGGGCCACTGACTTAAGCCATATTTACATAGTAATATGAACACAAACAACACACTTGTGTTGAGTCATGTCCTGATGCCGTCTAACGCACTGTTAGTCAATCAAAGGTCGTTGTGAGTTGACGTAGTCCTGAACAGATCCGTTTGATTAGTGTATCCCGCGTCACGACACGACCCAGTAATGGGACGATGGCTTTAGTGAAGGTGGAGGGGTTAAATTGGTCTATCGGGGTAGCGGTCGTTAGTGGCTATGCTTGGGAGAGCGATTTCATGCGGTAGATGGCTGAGACAATGGTGATGATGAAGTACTGAATTTGAAACTAGAATACAGCACCCTATTTGCTTAACACACTATCAGTCACAATCTGAATCATTTTGAGGATATCGCTAATCTATTGCTTTGAATGTTCGAAACATTTTGTCTGCTATTATCATCGTAAATAACGCAATGAATTATTGTGAGCTGTTAAAATGAAAGCCATTCTACTGGTCTAACACACTAGTTATTAATTAATGCTAACTACTCCGCAGACTCTACGTTTAGGTAAAGTTCAATGAAATGGTTGTCAAACTAGTGGAACAAGAATTTTGCTCTTTTGTCCTTCTGTTTTTGCCTTATCTGTCAGTTTTTTTGTCTTTTATAATTTGAAGAGATAGCAAATATCTTAAAATTGCAAAGCAATTGCATCAAAATTGTTAGTTTCACGGTTCGCCTTTTTAATGTCATACCGACCATCGTTTTCTACATCGAACTATTCAAGTTTTTTATTAAAACAAAAAATGATTAGTCGATCAATAATTTGTGAAATGTTCAAGCAAGCGTTCGTCGTTTGGTATCGACACTAGGCCCCGATAGTGATAAGCTATCAGTTGATATCGGACAAACGATTCCTAGTACAAAAGCTGATGTCATTTTAGCACCTTGCAACGCCTCTTTGTTTCACCACTTTCGGTAAACAATTTTAGTTTTTATGCATCATGTTGTTTGTGTTAAATTATAATCTCTATACTAAGAACCTACTTGGATCGATGGGCCGATCGAAGGTTAAGCTACGCTCACCGCAGTTGGTTTGTGGATCGGTGACCATCACATTACATATCGAGACCCCTCCGTACCTCGGAAAGCACGTTAACTTTCTGGTTCCGGCTGTCATTTGTAGATCTTTGACAGTCGTTACGGGTAGACAAAAGCCCAAAAGTCTGACAATCAGTCTTATGATAGGTACCTATTGTGTAACTTGGCTGTGGAGGTATGGTTGGCAGTAGCTCCATATGTGTATGACACTGGTATTCAGTTGCATCCGGTTAGAATGGAAGCCGACCCCAACATAATTATGTTATTGTTATGGGAAAAAGCTAGGCACATTGATTTGATTAAGGACCTATTCCTTATATTATCAATATCGTTTCGCAGCGTAAGACAAGATTCCTAGAGTGTAGCTTGTTGTCATTTACTCAGGACGCGGTTCCTGTAATGCTGTCCTTAGATATACAGGATAAGTTTTTAACCAGTGCGCAAACTATAACCATGAATTCAGCATATCATTCTAGACCCCCCAGCGCAGAAGAGAATGTCGTCGGTTATACAAAAATAAATCAGCTGTTTCATAGAAAAGTGCAATACCTACGTGGTCAAAATGTATGGAACAGCTGATATTTTTTGTGATGTGTGCTGATGTTGAATTCATGTTTACAGTTTGCGCTTTTTTTAAAACTTGTCCTGTATACAGTCCTTCCATTCCACAGTTATTTTCCCGCTGATTTTGCATCACTGTCAAAATCACAGTGATCGTTATTTTCGTTATTATAAGGTTGCTAAAAAAATCGCCAAACCATATGTACCTTATAACTATTAACCAAAGAAATGACTTTAGATAAATGATACTTTATTTGGAAACCTGGACCACTACTGTAGATTCTTTAGTACAGGTAATATCGACAGTGATTGGTGTTATTCTACCTATTTTATCATCATCTGCCTAGCCTTTTGCTACACAATATATAGCAATAAAAAGTAAAATAAAAAACAAATGAAAAATGTAAAGTGTGATAATTTGTCAACTTTTTTTTGATGAAACAAGTTAAACTCCAGAAAACACTTGTGTGTTTTTATTTCCTATGTTGCGTTAAATTATCCACAGACCGATTTCAGCAAGCGTAGCTTAACCTCCGATCGACATGTGTGGCTGTTATTATTTAGCCAGCCGATCCTATCTTAACCATCACGATAAAAGTAATGGCAATGCTGCACTCGAATTTTCCAAGTTTTCAACCGGAAATAACTACTTTATGTCTTGATTACTTTAGCTTCATTAGTAAGCATCTGTAGATCGTCATTCATTCGGCCTGACTCATAACAATTAGCAAGAATAGCTATCAAACTGAGTGTCTAGTTTGTTTGATTTAGATAAGCCATGTATTTTTGTTCCATAGTCTCATACTTCTCGTTTTTGGTAATTTACTTTAACAATAATTGTTTTGTTAATGCAACTGTAGTGTGTCTATAACATTGTTCCGAAAGTTACCTTAATCTTTGTACTCCTTCCTTACGTTCTTATAATTTTTGAATTCAAGAATCCTTGAATTAAGGATCATCCCAGTAACAAACATAAATTATATAATTATCATTGTACAATCATTAAAGTGCGCATACTTAGATAATGCTATGATAAAATAGTGAGCACAAGAATCATTAGACATTTGGTAAGAAAGCAGTTGAATTGATGACGATGAAAGGAGATACTTGCTTTACTAAACGAATACCTAATATTATGATGAAAAAGATTTGATATTTTGTACGTTTGTTTGTTACACTTTCACGCTGAAACGGCTGTATTTGTATGAAATTTGGCACATAATAGAATAATTTTCATCCCGATATTTCCACGGGATCGAGACTTATACGAGTGAAACTGGGGCGCAGCTGGTTCAATATAATTAAATTTATATCAATACTAAGGCTTAAACAATTTATTTCTGGGCGTGGTAGCAACTGTGCCAAATAAAGAACGTGTAACTGATAAATAATTGTCGAAGAAGGCATCCGTAGATAACTAATCTAGATAAGTAATTGCACAAACAGGAATATGTGATAACCGCTGAAGAAACTTAACTCAGTTTTGGATTATGACATGTTTGGCATTCCCTTCATGACATAATTATGCATAAAGATGAGTTTTATGAGATACATTTCATGGACCATCAAATGTTAAGGATGGTTTTATGCATTTTAAAGAGCAAAAGTAAGGTAAGCTATCGGCGTGAGAGCATAATACAGAGCAGCATATCTGAGCTCCTAACCTTTAGAGATGTCTCCGATATTATTTCTCATTTAAAAATCATCAATACTGATTTTAAAATAATTTCTTTATACACTGACAGTCACAAACTCATCAATGCCTAAATACACTGCTATGAATGTCGCGAACTAAGAAAGATTTCGCATGATAATTTATAGGATAACCCAGGTGGACAAGTTCGACACATGATTACTAAATAACTAATGATAATTTCACTAAGCCGTCCCGCGATCATTTCAGCACTCATAATTGAAGTGACATGATCTTATAATCAACGAAAAATCATTGATGAATTTGTCATTGTTCCTATCATCGAAATATTTTTGTCATTGTCATGCAGTCATTGATACAGCCCATCTGTACCAACCACTATAACTGAAAGCCATAGAATGCAGACGATGTTGCTGAATCATTAAAAGAGCAAAGTATGACTGAATCAAGTTCGTCAGTGGTAGAAAGCGTAACGAAAATATCGTCATCTACATTCTCCTGGCCTTATCCCAATTTATTTGTGGTCGGCGCAACATGTCTTTTTCGTACACACTTCTCTATTAGTCGTCATCTGGGTAGTACCTTTTTAACCATATCATCATTCACACAGTCCATCCATAGTTTGTCAAACTTTCCTCACGACCATTTCCTCATTCCTCCGTATCACATACCCATACCATGACAACCGATTTCCATACAAATTTTCAGTTACCGGTGTCACTTTTAAACTTTCGCTTATATTATTCTTTCCATTCGTGTAACACCACATATCCCTCTTCACATTCTCACAACATTTAAAACTATGCTAGTTACTAAGTTCGTCGTTGACTATGTTTCAGCATACGCTATATTTGACCCAAAAACGTAATCCTCTGACAACACTGCGATGAAATCATTTTATTCTAACCATTGTAGGTTATGAAACTGTCTCGGTATGTTCTGAGATCGTGTTGAATATTTTTGTCTTGTGTAAGACCCATGTCTCATAGGAGTAGGGGAAGACCAAAAAAACTATGGATGGACTGTATGAATGATGACATGGTTAGAAAGGGAGTGTCTACCGAGACTACGATTAATAAAGAAGTATTTCACATAAACCTACATGGGCACTTATATAACGTCAGAAGCTAGGTGCGCGGTTACAATAAATTGGTCGTTACATACGGAGAAGAGGGGCCGAAATATCACGGTTACACTTAAAAAACAATTATTTACAATGTTTTCAAATTACAGTGTTAATAGGTATGGGAGGACAATGAAGGCCTAATAAATTGGTATACCTAAAGACACGATAATGATGAAGACCCATGTTTGAAAATTTTAAACCTTTTGGAGCTCCCGCTCGATTAGAGGAGACCTGTGCCAGCAGTGGGGACATTATAGGCTAATTATGCGTATGCTTGCCAAGGAATAGAATATTTTTAGAAGATTTTTTGTTTCGGAGCTCTAGCCGGTGATTTTGAAAGCTACAAAAAAACTGGTGCAGCCTGGGCCATAACTATCGAGATCATTCTCAAAAATACTCATAAAATCGAAGCATTGATTACAGGCACTTGGGAATTTTTATGGCGTCGGTTAGTATATTTATAAGTAAGAAAGTTGAAGCTAGTTGGCATTTCCAAAGCGTAGATGCTATGGAGCAGAACGAGCAAGGAACTCCATGGTCTGCAAGTATAAAATCAAAGAATCCTCATCCGACGCTAATTTAAGTTGTAGTTAAATTAAGTTGTTAGTCCCACACGGTTAAGTGCGTAAATAATTTTGGTTTGCTGGTAACTGCATGACGTGAGTAATCCTAGTAAACCATTTTTAGACATCCATCAACAATTTGAATTCAATAACGAGTTTAAACAAAGGCTTTGTTCCAAAGTAAGGCTTTTTTAGCTTTATGATCGTTGTAATTATTGGTGTTTTGGGATTCACCTGCATCCGGTTAGACTGTAAGCCGACTCAACATAGTTGCGAAAAGGTTAGGCAGATGCATGATCGTTATAATTACCATACCTAGACAGTGACTGGAAAGTTTACCCAGATTCCGTTAAGGTAAAGATCACATCGATAATAATTGGTTTTGGCTACAGATGTATGAATGACTTATATAGGTATACTGGCTTTTGCCCGCGACTTCGTTCGCGTCAAACTTCTTGCTCCCCGACCCACCCCGTCGCTCGCCTCGCCTGCTCGTGCGAGTACTTCGTATTCGTGAGTTTTTCTCTTTGCTCGGCTCTTAAGGGTCTTAGCTTTTTCGATAAATGGGCTATCCAACACTAAAAAAATATTCCTATTCGAACTAGTAGTTCCCGAGATTAGCGCGTTCAACCAAACAAACAAACAAATAAGTATAGATATTTTGGAGAAAAACAAATTTAAAAAGTAGTTCGCTGAGCACAACCGTTCCGTAAGGAGCCAACCACGCGGCCCAGCCGCGTGGCATGCTATCTCGCAGAGCTAACTGGGACCACTGCCCTTCCCCCTCATGACTACCCGCCAGCCTTGCACATCATAAATGCGCGCGCAGTACTTGATCATTATTTTGCTGCGATGTTATTATGAAACTGCGATATCTCCTAAGACATTCATTGAAATCGAATGATGTGAAGGGCAATGTTGCTTAAAATTATATACTTGTGATGAATAACGTATTTATTTGGATAAGGATTACTCGTAATATCATGTTTATGAAAACACCTTCGCAAATAATGCATTATTTTAGAATAAATTTGGTAGGTAAGCATAAAAAAGGTTATATAGTGACCCAACCTTAAAAGATAGACATGCTGTTGCGGACTTTTTTTTTAGAACTTTTAAAGGGAAACAATTCTGTCACACATGATTTTTGCGAAACTTTAACCGTTTACGCAGCGCACGCAGCGGAAGCTCTCAAAAGGAAAAACCACCCGATTTTGAAACATTCTTCATTGTTGTTCCGCTCCTATTAGTCTTAGCGTGATGATATATAGCCTATAGCCTTCCTCGGGGATATCTCACACTGAAAGAATTATTCAAATCGGGCCAGTAATTCCTGAGATTAGCGCGTTCAAGCAAACAAACAAACAAACAATTCAGCTTTATAATATTAATTAAATTAAATTATATTATATATAACATAAAATATAAAATAATATTTAATATATTATAAAATAATATATGTATAGAAGTATATATTAGTATAGATACACTGCTCTATTGCATAAAAAAGGAAACTTCAGTGGAAACTTGAGTGCAACGAGATTGAAGTGAGTTGTCATTCCACCTGATGCTAGGGATAAAACTTAGGTGAATTGAGCTGTTAATAGTGTCAACTATGGAAGACTCAATTCACCTGAGATTTATATGGTGAGATTTTATAGAATAGATCGGCAGATATAACAATTCGCTTAAATGATTTGCATGTGCACTGAGAGAATCCTAAAATGCATTTTTGAACGTGACACATCAGGATGTTTTTCTTTAGCATAAGCTTTATTACGTCATGAATTCTAAATATCACTATTATTCATTCAATCCTACGAAAAGTACTTCAAACAGTATAATACGGGGCCCTAGAGCAAACACGAACCGCACTTGACCGGCTTTTTTATCTCCTGATAAACTGCGTAGGCCTTATCTGTAGTTCTGTACTTAATTGGTATAACCCAACGTATTCTAGAAGTAGTCTGTGTTAACATTTTTGTAAAAAAGTGATGCATTTCTTTATTTTGTCGAGTAATACTATGCAAGGTGCGGCCCTTATCATAGATTACTACATCATTTATTTGATTATATTAAATGAGTAATGTACCTTTATGTTCTTTTTAAAGTAGGTTCTAGTATTAGTTTAACAAAATGGCATGTTTGTAATTAATGTTCCTTCATTAATGTTATTTGATTCATCAAAGACACACTGATTATGTCGTAATTACTTGATTGAGTTTGTTCTATTATATATTTTACGAGATCAGGGTAGTTCATTGTATACTTTGTCGCCAAGTTGCACAGCCTTTGTATCATCATATACTGAATGGAATGCGTCACGCCACATTTATGTACATTATGATTAATGGTTACTCATCTTGTGTCATGTGAATCATACTTAAAACTACGCAATAGCTAAGAGATTACAGGGCATAAATATATTTCTATGCTTAACATTTGAGAACAGCAAGGTTCTATTTACGCACCTAATTCAAAATTCCTTATCTCATCTCTTAAACATTGTCAAACATTTGGCAATGTTTGTCATGCGTCCCTTCTGTGTCATCTATGAAAACTATGTAGGCCAACGTTTGGGCAAACATACCAACGTACTATACCATTGATTTAGTATCAGTAGACAAAGCGAGGTCATGATTATCTTGGGTTTTTGTTTTACAATCTTTGATACCTTACCTTGTGTTGTTACATGTTTTTACTTTGTTAATCATGAAAGTCTCCATGTTTTTGGTAATTTCTTACAATACAATGAATAATTTATTTGTAAAGTTACTTACCGTATTCATTATTCGTGATTTGAGTGGTGACTGGAGACAGTAGCTGTTTTTCACTCTGTATCGCCTCATTATTGGCGTTGAAATCAACAGCATCTAGAGCTAAAGGCTGCTCTCCCACTAGTCCATCGCTTAACTGGTACTTCCCACTCCTTTCATGTAATCCATCCGTAGCGCTTAAAATCTCCACAGGACTCGCATCCTCAATCTCATCTTCCTTTACTTCAGTCTTTTCTGTAGACGTTCCTAATAATGTCGCGTCATCACTTATGATATTGTCCTCAACAACATTATTTGTGATATTGTTTTCTACAGTACTGTCTTGTCCATATGCACTAACAACTACGAGTGCTATTAAAGCTAGAACCTTAACACCCATTTTCAAACTTTCTAAATGTTCATCACATAATTTTTTATCAGTTTTGACGACAACAGGTGGCTCGCTATTGTGCTGGTCGACTAGAGTGCTGGAACATTGTGTGCCCGATGATATGGTTATTATCTTTAAGAGATATGATAAGATAGCAAATAGGAACGTTAGGTGTGCCAAATTCTTTGTCCTAATCGTAGCCCTCGTATGTAGGGCTTTGCTATAATGGTGATAATTTGAGGCAAATTAAAGGTGTTTGGATAACTGTTGAAGCTTTATATTTTATCTTGGTTAAACATGTCGTAGGGTTTTGGTTAATAATGAATCAAGAAAAACAGATAAATTATTAACTAATCGTTAACCGACAAAATAGGAAATTTAGGGTGAACCTATTTCTCTATACGGCCACTGCCACACTATCGCAATGACTAGGTAGAGAATTAGTTCTTCAATAAATGGGAAAATATGATTGACTTGACATTGACGTCTTTTGATATCAACTAAAAAGCAATTTATAGCAGAATGAATAACTACAAAACTTCACCCACACAAGTTCTCGGGCACACAAAATCACTAACAATAATGGCTTATATAATGTAATGTAGCAGAGCTACATTTATTTGATTCTAGGTTTAATCAATGACCTTAGACCTTGGCCCCAGTGTTTATGTAAGTATTATTTAAAATTTATATATAAATAATATCGTCCTACATGTTTCAAATTTATTTCTTTTGATTTTTTTGTTATTACATGATAAAACTAATTAGATCGCTGCTCTTTTTTAAAACTGTGGCATTTGACCTGCTCTAAGATAATTTTAATGATTAGCATGTGTAATTTAATCTCACTGTTAAAAGTTGCCAATTCTTACGAAAACCAATAAGGATGCTGTCACTTAGTCTAGCTTTCGTAAAGAAGCCGACGGCACCAGGATAAGTGGTTACTGACGAAGAAGAATCCCAAAAGTCGAAATGACTCAGGGGCTTCTTTTCTCTGTTAGTTTTAATGTTGGTGTACTTTACTTTTTTTGGCAGTTCGAGTACTTTATGCTGACTACGCAATCAAACCAAATCTTCTTTCTTTGGTTGTACGTCGAGTCGTTGATCCCAAATTCTGAGTTGAGCTACACAATTACTGACAAATGCTTCCACCGACTGGACCGGTCTACTCAAATGTGTGGTTCTCACCTTAACCGCTAAAGCCCCGGCCGAAACGACTTCCGGCAAATACTACAAAGTGAAAAATAACTTTAATTGCGGAAGTCGGTGACTTTGGATATCTATTTTAATTTTTTGTCACCGCCTTCCGAAATTAAAGTTATTTTTCACTTTGTAGTGTTTTTCCGGAAGTCTGCTGTTTTTTTTTAAGTTTTTCCCTTCTACTATTATTACACGCGTTGTCTACATCTCTGTTATCTTCTCTCCTATCGCAGGTGTGCTGGAAGAGATTTCTGTAGAAATAAGCATACCCTATGTACGTATTTTTCTGTTCCTTTTTTCTTGTCTGTTTATATGTGTGTGCATAAATGGGTAAATAAATAAGTAAATCATAATTTTCACCTTTTAGTTATAGTACACACTAATTCTAAATTTCATCACCCTCGGGGTCAAAACAATACGATATAGCAGCAATGCGATAGCAGCAATCGCGGTTGATTTGTTGTTTTTTGAAGAGTTCCGTTGTCTGTCTCCGAAACGCATCATCAGATCCATATGAAATTTATATGGGTGCCATTTCGGTTCGGAATAAACCCCTTTCGAACAAAAACGAATTTTACAAATCCGTCTTTAAATGACGGAGTTATGCCCGAACACATACATAAGAAAAAAAAAATATATATAAACATGTCGAATTGATAACCTCCTTCTTTTTGAAGTCGGTTAAGAATCATTTCAGGCACTAATCTGAATTGTTTTCACATGATCTGTCCAAGATCATGTCTGAACTGAACTAAATTGGCCTTTGAGTTTGTTTCGCCATTGCGAACGTAAAACTCTAAAAACTGTAGCCTATGTCCTTCTCCATATCTCTGCCAAATTTCATTACAATCGGTTAAGCGGTTTAGGCGTGAAAGCGTGACAGACGAACAGACAAAATAACTTTCGAATTTATAATATTAGTAAGGTAGTAGGAACATTAGTAGGGATAAACCAATTACAGGCACTTTTGTATTGTCAACGGCTCGTTGACAATGAGAGATAAACCTAGTTGCCCATACCATTGCTTCTCAGGGGTAGATAGGAAATTTCGAGTCCTTCAAACTTTTTTTGTATTATGACGTGTGAAAGTGATTTCAATACCCTTTTTACAGAATAAACAATGTCTTTTAATTTAATTACTTGTACTACACCGGCGCCATTCAAACCAGATGCCCGGAACATAGCAACCGCGCTTTTTGACAGAGATAGGTACATAATAGTAGTTTGGTTTTGGTTCGAAGGTTATTGCGCCCGCACCGGTGTGTTACAGGCACATGATCATTTTAGCTTAGACTATGGGCTGGGAAAACACATACGATTTCTCTGGTAATGCAGATGTCCAGAGAAAGCGGTACCCAATTACATTCCATTAGATGGGTCGCCAAGCACGCTGTTGGTCAAGACTGTCATTTCTGGAGCTTTGACAGTCGTTACGGGTCGTCAGAAGCTTGAAAGTCTGAAAAACCAGGCCTACCAAGGGCTATCGAATTACCCAGAAGCTGGGTTGTGTAGGTCAGATAGGCAGTCGCTCCATTTAAAATACTGGTATTGAGCTGCATCCGGTGAGACTGGAAGCGGAACCCAACATAGTTAGGAAAAGGCTAGGCAGATGATGATGGGTCGCGAAAAAAAACCATTCACAATTTACGTTAGACTGAATTTCTACATTGTTATCAAAGTGTTCAGTAATCGACGTACGTACCTAAGTAACCGTATGTAGGTACCTGTTTTATCAACTGATAACGTTTGTTTTCTCGCTATTTACTTACCTTATTCACCGATCGCCTACTGGGCGTGGTGATTCATGATTTCAGTATTTTTCAGCAGAACTTCCTTTACGGAAATAATGTTTGATTTGTCATACCGGATGTTGTGTATTGTCTTTGTATTTCCTATGAAATTGGTAATGAATGAACTTGATAGAGTAGATATTGGATAGAGCTTCGATTTCAACAGTAGCGTAAATTATTGTATGATGAATAATAGATTGCGAAATCATTTTGTTATTTTTATATTTGCTAACGATAATACCAGAACGAAGAAGGAACCTGTATTAGTTTTACTTTTTTATCATTATCAATCTATAGCACTCGGCCTCTCTCATCCAGCTGCTATATGCTTGCGACGATCGTCGTTCCAAGACAAAGAGCGTTTTACTTTACGTTTACCGTTGCGCGATCATCTCCACCAAAGAATACCCATCCTATTCCAAAACTCATCGGTGCTAATATCATATCGTCATCAATTCAGTCGAAAAACGTCCACAGCTCTAAGTACCTACATATGAACTCAAACTCAAACTCAAAGAATTTATTTCAAATAAACCAATTACAGGCACTTTTGAATTGTCAAGGTCAGTGAGTTAGAAAGATGAAGCTAGTTGCTTATTCCAAAGCGTTAGGTTTAGGTACCTATGGAAAAAGCAGCCAAAATTTCCATGGACACTCTTTTAAAATCATGGTATTGTTACAAAAAGTTGGTTACATCATTATGTTGAAATTATCAGTGTGAGAACGATGTAAAAAGACGTGCACATTAAAGCGTCCGTAATTAAAACAAAAATAAAATAACAATTCAGAAATTTAAATAAACCGTGGGGGCTAAGAGACGACCAGTTCCTACTGGCAGCGCCCGTTCACGAACATAACGTATGGATCAGCACCATTGAGCTCAACCATTTTGAAGGGAACTTAATGATCCCACACACACGCCACCACCAGCGAGACATTTGAGTGAGCTCTCTCAGCTGCCAGGGCACATTTAAGTCAATGAAAGACGTACCTTGTAAATGTTAGCTTTATAGTAGGAACATAGTGCTCACACATATCCTATGCAATTATACAATACTAGAAGTTTGAATTTATATGCAAAGACATCTAATTTTTACAGTCTTCAGCAGCTCCAACAATGTTTTCAAATGTTATTCAATTTAGTTTAAGCTATCTTGTGGAGCAGGAGAAGCAGCGTTTAGCCAAGCATTTTTGTGAGCGATGTAATCCCTCAACTTATAATAAGCATGACTGCATAGTGTGCGTTTTATACAAGATTTAATATTTCGTTTCATTCAGTTGGAGTATGTAGGGAGGTATTTTATTGTAACATTTTAAACAGTACCCTATGCAGGATGAGTCTACTTTAGCCAGTCTGAAACCTGGTTAAACTAATTGGCCCCTATTTCTAGTCCCAACGATGTGTCTTTCACCTCTTTTACTGAAAAGATTAACAATTTTGCTGACGTACATGATGTTCTCATAGATATATTGATAAGGTACCGTCATGATATTAATGTTTTAGAAAAGTTTCCTTAGAGAATCTCGCCTACGGACGCCATATATTACTCTGATGGCTCTTTTCTGCAGAATAAAAATAGACTCGATATCTGCAGCCCGTCCCCATAGTAAAATACCGTAAGACATGATATTATGGAAGTAACTGAAATAAACTAGCCTCGCGGTTTCTACATTAGTGAATTGGCGGATTTTTCTTACAGCATATGCTGCTGAACTTAGCCGTCCTACAAGAGCTGTTAAATGAGGACTCTACCCTAGCCTTCAGTCGATCGTAATCCCTCGGAAAACAGTTTTATCAACGAATTCTAGTTTTTCTTTATTCAATACTATGTCACAATCAGTACTTTTAACATTTGGTAAAGCAAATCTTATGCATTTAGTTTTTCCCATTTAATACTAAATTATTAGTAGTGAACCAATTTTGTACCAGCAGTAGGGCGTTATTTACGTCGTCAAGATTCTGTAAGTCTATTTATTTTAAAATTTAAGGATGTATCGTCAGCAAATAACACCATATGTGGTTGTTTTTTTAATAAATGGGGTAGGTCATTAATATATATTAAAAAGTGGAAAGGACCTAATATTAAGCCTTGTGGAACACTTATTTTTTATTTTTAAACCAAGTAAATTGACTCCATTTACGTGAACTTTTTGGTGTCTATCATTTAAATAAGATTTTACTAGATTGAGCGCAAGTTTACCTAGTTCGTAATGTTTAAGTTTTAAGAGCAAGGTTTCGTGATTAACGCAATCAAATGCCTTGAAGAGGTCACAAAAGATTCCAATGGCATCCTGGGCCTCCTCCCAAGCTGTAAATATGCGTTTTAATAAGGTAACACCGCCGTCAGTAGTACAACGTCCTTTGGTGAAACCATATTGCTGATCGTGTAAGATTTTGTTGGTGTTAAAATGATTAAGCATTTGATTGAACATTATCTTTTCGAACGCCTTGCTGAATACTGGCAGCACGGATACTGGTCTATAATTGTTGGCGCCTTTGCTATCCCCAGATTTGAATAGAGGTATAACCTAACTATATTGCATTAAATCCGGGAAGACTCCTTGATCTACACACCAATTAAATATCAAAGCTGAGTATGGTGCTATGGTCTCGATTATGGATGTACAAACTTTATAGACACTCCCCATAGATCTTCGGATAGTTTGATTTTGATTTGCCGAGAATATTTTAAAACTATCATAGGGTTTATGTGCTTAAATTGAAATTCAACAGGGCAGCCTGGAACGTTTGCTATAAATCAATTGTGACATTGAGGGACGAATTTAAAGCTTCCGTCGTTATAAATGGCATATTAGTAAAGAAGTTTACAAATTCTTGAGCTACTTCTGTGTTAGAGCCTATGGCACCACGCGAAGTCTCCAATGTATAATCCGTATTTTTTATATTTTTCCTACTAGTTTCGTTATTTATAACTTGCCAAACTGTTTTTATTTTATTCTCTGGTGATTTGATCTTGTTGCTAATGTACAAGGCTTTAGCTAACTTGCAGGTATTTCTATAAATTTTAGAATATGTAGCAACGTACTTGTTGAAAGTGTCCGTGTTAATGTAAGGCTCAAGGCCATACAGCTCAAACAGTCTTTCCCTACTCAATACCTCTACTAGCCCAGTCACTAAATACAAAATGCCTCTTCCAAGCTCCGCCACTTCAACCGGTTCTGTGCTTCCCGCAAGCGGGGGAATCCTGCAGCCTTTACCACCTCATGTGTGCACTTTATTGGAGGCCTTCCAACTCTACGTCTTTCGGTACGTGGTTGTCACTACAGAACCCTTCGGCCCTCTTCGGTCATCTGTCCTGCGAGCAATGTGCCCTGTCCACTGTCACTTAAGTTCGGCAATTCAACTGGCTAATATCATCATCATCATCATCATAATTTCAGCCGATAGACGTCTACTGCTGGACATAGGCCTCCCCCAAAAAAATGTGGGGTTTGCCATAATCGCCACGCTTGGCAGGCGGGTTAGTGATCGCAGTATGGTGGTAAAATGCTTAGAGAACGCTGCTGCCCATTCTCTAGTAAGTCAATTAGTAGCCTTCTACGACACCCCCGACACTGGCTAATATGGCCGGCCTCAAAAGACACTTGAACTTCTACTGCCAATCAAACTTTTACAGTACTTTCAGTTAAATAACTGAAAATACTGTCACTGATAGCAGCAACCCAACAGCAACTTTACTGTAACAAGAATAAAGACTGGAATTTTGACAGACTTGTCAGTAACCGACCATGGCAACGTTATGACGCCGAGAATAAAAATCACTGTAATGTTGACAGACTTGTCAGTGGCAGCAACCTTATAATTTAGACAATAAGGATCACTGTGATGTTGACAGTGATGAAAAATCAGAGGGGAAATAAATGAAAGGACTAGGAAGTGTCCAGCCAGCCAGCAGTGTAGTGTGGCCTACAGCCAATGGCTAGGTATCTGTCAGATGTTGCTAAACCATGAACTGTCAAGAGTAACGTGCGATACCGACCATTTACGTAAAAAAATCTGCAAAATAAGGTAACTTTGGCAATAAAAACCGCATCTTCTGCATGGGCATGTTTTTGTGGCGTCCAGAAGGCGTTTGTTTTGAGATGGTTTTGGATGTTATGCAGATTCTATTCATGTTTTGGCCATTAGAAAACTATTAATTACTACGTAGTTAAAAACCTAAGTCTTATCTTGCAATTTTAGGTATATGGTTTGAAAGTTTAAACTAAACGAGAATTAAAAGCGTTTTTTTACAGTGAGTGTACCCAACATTAACTGCCAAAAAACGCTTAAATAAATTAAAGTATTAGGTAAACATAACCTAAACTGAAACGCCTTGATATTAGTAAAAGCGTTTCACATTACCGCAATATCAAAGAACCATCAGGCGCATTCGCAAACATGGAATACGTTGATAAAATTGTAATACTTCCAGGCGCTGGATTATCTTTGATAGATAGATCAATCAATCAATCTGCCTAACTTTTTCACAACTATATTGGGGTTGGCTTCCAGTCTAACCTTATACAGCTGCGTACCAGTATTTTACGTGGAGTGCCTGTACAGCTGACCTTCGCAACTGCGTTGCTGGGTAATATGAAACTCCTTGTTAAGACTGATTGTTAGACTTTCGGGCTTCTGACGACCCCTACGACTGCTAATGATCTACGAACGGCAGCCGGGACCAACGGCATAACGTGCTTCCCGGGCACGGTATCTCGGCTATGGATGGTCACCCATCCATGGAATGATCTCGGCAAGGGTTTGCTAAACCCTAAAAATTGACTTGTGTGTTTGTTATTATTTAGCCCGAGCCCCTCCACCACCAAAAATAAAAACACCAGAAAAGGAGAATTTTCAGGGTGACCTCAATTGAGTGCCATGGAAGAGCCCTATTTTCGGCAGTGGATTGCTCCCTGTATTATGCTGATGATGATGATGGCCTCTCAAAACAAGTCTACTTTAGAAAATATTTTATTTTATTTTTTGTTATATCTCTTAACTTGGATAAATTCGAAGTAAAGTTGATGTTGTACACAGAAATATTGCTGGTAGCAACCAGCAATATTTCTGTGTACCTACATACACAAGTTACAATAGTAGGTAAGTACGTGGAACTCACCTTGCTTACCACAGTTGATAAATTACGTCAAACCACAGAATACATAAGGTCACACGTCAAGGGGGAGGGACAAAGAAAGTCACCTTCGGGACGTCACATGCATTAAATTTAAAATACGATCACGATTTTTTAGATATTACAAACTATCAATATAACTGTAAGGATTGATTCAAAATTGCAAAATATGTGACGTCACACCAGATGAGTGACCTTGGTGGTCTTCCAAATAAGACCATCTGTGAGAAGGGCAGAGCCAAAAATTATGAAATTCATGTGCTGAAATTTTATGGATGGCCTTGATTGGTTGGTGGCTTTGGCCTTTGGTGGTTGGTCTTGATAAACCCTGATGAGTAAAATGTAATTAAAAATACCTAGGTAGTCTAGAGAGAAACACTACTCTTACAGTACTCATTATCGGCCCCGAATAGGTATAAACACAGCACTCGAAACAAGAGCCCTTTGTGAGGCCGAGTGCAAAACAAATCAGGCACACGGCCCTACAGTCGCAAATTCACCGTACGTAAAATTGTTTATGGGTATGACACTTTCTATATGTTCACTTTCCATTGCGTATCAAGTAAAGACGTAATGGCATAAGAAGGCGATGATTGCAAAGTTTTGCGAAATAATTTTATTGTTGTTATGAAGTTAGTGTTCAAATGTTTTATGTATTTTATTTATCTGTGTATTTTATTGCAATGAATGCGTTCCAAAATGTTGTGTTGCTGAAGAGTATGTTTTTGGTTCTGTATGTTGGAAACTGTTTAACACTGTGCCACGAAACGCCCTCAAACTCAAACTTAAAGCATTTATTTCAAATAAACCAATTACAGGCACTTTTGAACGGTCAAGGTCGGTGAGTTAAAAAGATGAAGCTAGTTGCCCATTCCAAAGCGCAGGTACCCATGGAGAAGAACGGGCAAGAAACTTCATGGACACTCTTTGCAATCATGATATTGTTACAAAAAGTTGGTTACATCATTATGTGAAATTATCAATGTGAGAACGATATAAAGACGTGAACATTAACGCGTCCGTAACTAAAACAAAAATAAAATAACAATTCAGAAATTAAAATAAGCCGTGGGAGCTAAGAGATGACAAAGTCCCTACTGGCGGCGCCCGTTCACGAACATGACGTATGGATTAGCACAACCATTTAAAGGGAAGTTAATGATCCAACACACACGCCACCAGTCCACCACCAGCAAGACATTTGACCGAGCATGAGATACTCTCAGCTGCCAGGGCACATTCAAGTCAATGAAAGACGTACCCTCTAAATGTTAGCTTTATAGTAAGAACATAGTGCTCACACATATCATAAGCAATTATACAATACTAGAAGTTTGAATTTATACAATGCAAAGATATCTAGCTTTTATAGTCTTCAGCAGCTCCAACAACCTTTTCAAATGTTATTCAATTTAGTTCAAGCTACCTTGTGGAGCGAAGTTTTGTCAGCGATGTAATCCCCCAACTTTTAATAAGCATGGCCGCATAGTGTGCGTTTTATACAAGATTTAGGGCGTTATTTACATCGTCAAGATTCGTTGCATGTCTATTTATTTTAAAAATTAAGGATGTATCGTTAGCAAATAACACCATATGTGGTTGTTTTTTTAATAATTGGGGTAGGTCATTAATATATACTAAAAAGTGGAAAGGACCTAAAATAAACCAAGTAAATTGACACCATTTATATGAACTTTTGCTGTCTATCATTTAGATAAGAGTTTACTAGACTGAGCACAAGTTTACCTAGTCCGTAATGCTCAAGTTTTAAGAGGAAGGTTTCGTGATTAACGCAATCAAATGCCTTGGAGAGGTCACAAAAGATTCCAATGGCATCCTGGCCCCCTCCCAAGCTTTAAATATGCGTTTTAATAAGGTAACACCGGCGTCAGTCGTACAACGTCCTTTGGTGAAACCATATTGCTGATCGTGTAAGATTTTGTTGGTGTTGAAATGATTAAGCATTTGATTGAGCATTATCTTTTCGAACACCTTGCTGAATACCGGCAGCACGGATACTGGTCGGTCGGTTGGCGTCTTTGCTGTCCCCAGATTTGAATATGTAAAAATATACGCAAAACGTAATAACAATACAACTTATAATGTGTCTGGTTCAGTGATTTTCAACGGACCAAGAATGTAAATAAATAATAATAATTAGGTATGCCTAGTCTAAAGATTACCTAATCTATTAATACTGCCATATAACCTATGAGTGAAACTACTATGGGTAAATGTGTGGACCGATGACCTTGTGAAGGCCGCAGGAATCTGGTGGATGCGGGAAGCACAGAACCGGTCCGACTAGCGGAACTTAGGGGAGGCCTATGTCCAGCAGTGGACGTCTTTTGGCTGAAAAGATGATGAAAGATCATTATCATTCTATGTGAAAATGATAAATGATTTTATTTCCATGAATGAAGTGATGAAGCCAACTGGAATTAAGGAGAAATGTTCCTCGTCAGATATTTCAGACGTGATTTGATTATTTTATTCTTCAAAACGAAATTGGTATCATTCAGCAGGATATGATCCTAACTTTCACAAATCCTTGTAACGTTCAGTTTGTTTTTAATTTTTTAAATGATTGTCTCTGCTGAAACACAAATGATAAAAATCAGTTTATTTTTTGTAAAATTTTCTAACTAAATAGGATGTAAGATATTAGTAATGGTTATGGTTAGTGGTGGTGGTGGTGGTGGTGGTCCCTAAGTAAGTATCTAAGTACTTACTTAGGGATGAAGAAAAACAAAAACTGTTAAGTAAATGCTAATGGGCCATTACATTACAAAGATGATTCTGAAAAGTGAGTCCACGAAAAAGATTTTTTTGAATATTATCTCACGACCATATAATTTTAAATGAAGTTCAGACTGTTCTGTTCTAGTGTGCTGTGGATATCCGACCGTTTCCATCAAAACGAAATTTTGAATTTAGTGAGACATTATTATATCACCTAAACAGAAAGAAAGAGAAAAATCACTTATTAACTAAAGTTAAAAAGTGATATTTGCAAAAATGAGACATTGGACTAGATGATTCTAATGTTGAGTGCTGGAATTAATTTTTAAAGAACGAACCTAGAAAAAACGTACTTAATAATAATAATATGATTCGGTCTCGCAAACTAGTTATAGACAGAAGTTACTTGAAAGTCATTTATGTTTTCAAGCCCATCAAACTATACTCTGAAACCAAACAAGTTAAAAAGACCATCTTACCTGCATGCCTCCGTTCGGCCTAATTTCCGACATTATTACCTGCATCCAAAAGAAAATAAACAATCGGTCATGTTTCCGAACAGCGCGTCTCTAAAATAACGATAACAATAGCCGGCTGCAATATAAGCGCATTACTACTGCAGCGTTCCCGCCAACACGACGCATTCCATTTTCGAAGATTTGAATTTTGTGTTTTATTTTTCAATTTCGAAATCAAGATGCCTTGCGGAGGTTGCGGTGACAGTGAGTGTTTTTCTTTTCTTGTTTTTGTCTAATATATCTATGGTTAATTTAATGTTTTTTTTTCCGAAAATGTTTTTCGTGAATTTTCCCGAAGAATATGTCTGACCTACTACAAGTTTTATTTAAGTAGACTATTAAATACTTATCGATGGCCCGATGCTCAGAGGCCCTAGTGCGAGTTTCATTTAACTTTCTACACCAAACGCAGTGAGCGCGTTTGGCGCTCCGATTGGTCACCAATCCAGGGCCAATCGGAACGCCGAACCCGCTCACTGTTTGGTGTAGATGGTTAAATGAAACTCACACTAGGGCCTCTGATTTTAATATTTAGGTAAGTACGTAAAATAAAGATTGTACCTACTATTGTCTTTGCGAAGAAATTTTTAAACTCGCTTGACTAAATACAATCTAGCGCCTAAAGCTCGTTTTGTATCTATTACTATTTTTTTTAATAAGTCCCGTATTTTCTGATCTGAATAAACGTTTGTATAGAAGTATAATGAGTTCGTGCGCACGTTAAAATGTCGCGGCGCGCGCAAAGGACTTTCAACGTACTGCTCAGCGCCAAAAGTTGAAAATTGAACAGTGTGCTTTTTCAACGTGGTGGGATCTTCAATCTCTGTTGGATTTTCTTTGCTCGGTTGAACACCGAGAGTTGAAAAAAGTGTAACAAAATGTTGAACTTTATTTCGGATTTTCAACTACGACTAACGACTATCACCAAACAATGTTTTTCATTTAAATGCTCTCAAATGTTATTCAGCTTCTTTCGTTGTGCCTATTATTTTTTAACATTATTACTGACTGTTAGTCTGTTCTGTCTTTAACGACACAGAGATAAGATACTGAGCGATAATGGATAATAAAAAAATAAATTTAGTGTTACCACGCAATGGTTTTTCATCGTGACTTAGTGTTACAACAAGAGCGTCTTATTGGATAAGTGATTATTACGAATTATTGATCGTAATGTTAAGTAATACAATGATTTTGTTGTTTTACAAAAGAATGCGTTTCATTTAGGTAGGTTACATACTGGCTATTTATGACATACTTACTTATGATTGGTGTAGAGGACACAAGTACGCCAGCTTAGGGCCTGTGTCCACTGGCGGTACGGACGTCAAGAGATTTTTACGCGACGAATAGAAATATAACTCAAAGGCTTCTCCAAACAGGCGCGATACTACAGCACAAATTGTTCTACGTGAGTCGCGACTCACGTAGAACAATTTCTATGAAAACTTCATGGAAATTGATCTACAGAGTCGCGTCGCGTAGTCGTGTTTTTTTTTTCAATCAAATATCTATTTTATTATCATACTATTAAGGTTTCTTCCGACAGGCGCGACGCAACACTTGTAGATCATTTTTTATGATGTTTTTATAGAGTATTAGAGTCGCGTCGCGCCTATCTGTGGGAGCCTTAGCATCAAAGGCTAACACCAACTCACTAGATTCGTCGCTATTCAAATCGATCAACAAAAAAAGTTATTTTCAAGATAAATTTCAACAATCTCTTGTTTCCGATGTTATCGTTCGTTCTCAGTTCGTTTAGAAACTCTGCGAACCTTGATTTAACTGATATTTAACTAATTAACAGTAGGTAAGTATGCAATTACTCAAACTAAATTAAGCCTTGTTTTTATTAACACTAGGAAGCACGTAAATGAACGCTTCAATATAATTGCACTGTCTAACAGTGCCATTATGTTGAGGTGTTAATTATATCGGGATCTCTTATTTAGGCTTTCATTTAGGTGTCACTTAGGATTAGTGAATATACTAATTAGAACCGTTCTACAAACACGTTATCTTCTATTTTTCTCTATGTCAATGGTGCCGATGTCGACAATTCTGCCAATGAAAACGTGCGAAGGACACATTTTAATGCCGTGAAAATTTGGTACACATTTTTGGTAGTGTTGTGTGGGTCACTATGGAAGCTTATTGACGAACACGGCGGCACTGCTGTGGGTGCCGTTGCCGTATACCATACAACTGGGTGGTTTGCCTTTTGAGCTTGTGGCCCACTTCTGCGGTGCGGTTAGCGCGTCGTACCGTAAAAGAAAAGTACCGTCAATTGCGTAACACACTATTGGTCATAATCTGAATAATTTTGAAGGATATTGCTAATCCATTGCTTCTTTACTTTTGAAAAAATTATCTGCTCAACAACGTAGATAACACAACTACTGTTGTTGAACTGCCGAAATGAAAACCTCTGTCACTGTTGTTGTGTTACACAATTACCCCACTGGCCTAAGTAGTACCTACCTACCAACATTCCTAGCAGTGTCAGAATACCTACTGAAAATCAATTGTAGGCGTTCACGCATATTGACCTCAGCACGGATTTTATATGTATGTTGTAGTGGAGGAGATATTTGTGATCCTCCGCAAAGACATTCACCACCACACACACGCACGAGTTCTTATTACAAAACATAGTTTTGCTTTGACGTGGTTTCATACATCGAGTCAGATTTTTTCCAAAAAGAACGTTACATTAATTACAATAGAGTCGTGCTTTGTCATGTTATGCCAAAATGACAACATAGTCTGGCATCAATTTGTCAGTTTTGGAGAACTTACAATAGGGAGCCGAAATAAAGTACGATATTCAATAATAGTTTTAAAAACTAAAAAAACACGCTTAATACCAAACTAAAAGAGAAACTGGAAGAGATCGCGGAAAGCGATAAGGCCGCCCGGCCCATTGTATATTTTCAGTGTTAATATTTTTTTGTCATGTATTTTCTGGTGTACAATAAAGCATATATAAATAAATAAATAAATAAATAAAAATGTAGAAAATAATAATTTAAAAAATAAAGTGATTAATAAGTGAGCACGCTTTTTTTACTTTAAAATTGTCATTTAGGTATTAATCCCTCTATCCTTATTTTTGATATTTTTTAATGTTATTTTCTACTTTTTTAGTTTTATTTTTAAAGCTTGTTTTTTTTGTGTTTCAAAACTATTATTTATTTTCTATTTTATAGTTCGGCTAGCTATGGTTTTTTAGTTATTTCAAATTTTTTTGCCCAACATAATGGAACAAATTTATAAAATTATTGCATCGTCACAGGTCAATCAATCCGTCATTTTGAAGGGGATGAAAATCACGTTCAAAGATTCCGTTACTTATATACACACCAAGCTAATAAAAGCGTGTTTAAAATGTCTCCATAACTTAAGGGGAAAGTGGCCTGGCTAGCCCACGAAATTCAAAATGACGTTTTTAGCAATTTGCAGGTCAATGTTACGACATGCGATGCAGAGACAATCATAAGACTCGCAAACTTTTTTTTCGTAACGTTGATCCAACGTGTGTTCCACTTATGAATGCCAGTAGACTTTACTTTTACCATCGCCTAGTGAATAGGAATGCCTACTTCGTTTTTGCCTAGCAGCAGTGCAGCGAATAAGTTAATTAACGCTTGCGCCCCGGCTGCTGGTACGGTATCGTACCAATAAGTAGTTTAATATAGGCAACACGAACGTCATCTCCAAAGGGGCATGAAGTCAATCCGAATGTTGCTGCATTACGTAATGCTGGGTGCAGATTGGTGAAACGTAACATGAAATGTAACACACATTGCAACAGATTCGTATAGTTATTGTGTTGCATTGCATAAGTTTGGTGAAGCTCATTCGCGTTACGGGACTGTGTTCTATTGGGTCGGTATGCACGGGCACCTTCGTTTTAAGAGAAATTTAAGCGGTTTTGCAATTTGCAGGTCAGGCTGTATGATGAACAGAATATGATTATCGGCCGTAATATGCACGTATGTATTTACAAAATTTACAGAAAGACTATTTCATGAAAAATTTATTCAATGGGATGTTGTATTGATAATTTTAATTATTATAATTCTGTGAAGCCATATTGGTTACGGTCGCGAATCATATGATCATATTTTAACCTGAAAATTACAAAAAAAAAAAAACGTAAGAAATCTTGAATTCGGCAGCCAACTTAAGCATATACTCGCTAAAGAACAAATAAGAAACAGTTTTCCCAAGCTAATAGGTACAATTTCGGACGCCGAAGCCATAAGACACAATTTTTTTTTAAATAAGTAACATCATAACATCACGCCTGTATTCCCCGAAGATTTAGGCAGAGGTGTACCTTAAGAAACTTAAATAGAAAAAACAAAACGGCTCATCGTAAAAATCATATCAATCTAGCTTAGCAGATACTAGACCCACGAAGCAGTCAAGTACCTACTTATACCTATAGGTAAATATTATTGTCAGTAAAAGTTGAAGATTGTCGTCTAAAACCAATAAAGACAAAGAACCTCGAGATAAGAAACTGCACTTCAGTGTATTTCCATTTTCAGTTCAACAATCGTGCAGTTATGTGAACACAATAGGACGTAACTAATTTTAACTACGGAGGTAATTATGTTCGGTCTGCATTTGTTTAAGCTAGATTTATAAGCACATTTTCTTTTTCAGATTGCAAATGCACAACCAGCCAGTGCTGTACATCATGCAAGTGCGATGCATCTTGCAGCTGCACCTGCAAACGAGCCACGACTACCGCAGACACTGCGAAGACAGCTAAAAACTAAAAAAATAGACGTACACCATCATTGAAAAAAAAAAAAACAAAAAAAAAAACATGCAACATTCAATAGTCTATGGACACGTACGGATTCGAAAATGTCGTATACCTATATTTCAAACAATCGTTCTTAATTCAAAAATTATGCTGAAATGCACTTAAAATTAAAGTCACGGTGACTTTGTTTTGCGATGTTTTAATTATAATAAATAAATAGGTGTATGATGGAAAACATGTGAATAAACACTAATTAAAATGCAAAATTAATTATGTATGTTTCGTTTCGGTAATTTTTTGCATAGGTATTCATATTGAAGTGTCGCGGTATTGTTTCTTCAAATATTTGCATCATTATTCAATTATATGTCCGTTTTTTTAATAATTGTATCCATTTCTTTTTATCATCTATATTTTCATCATTGTTTTCTTTTTCATTTGCTAATCAATATTTTCGAGATTGTATTTTCATTAAAAACTGTTTTTATTTTATAATTTCACTTCTATATCATTGTTTAAATAAAATAAAAATGTCATTACCATAATTTGTACTTTTATTCACCCAATACCATTCATCTTACACCTTAGGTACAATAGATTGTAAAACAATTTAATTTGAATGCAAGTTAATATCTTCTCCTGATTGTTCAATCGAGTTCTATGTTTTACTTCATACACGAATCTGAAAAAGAAATAATATTATTTGATTTATTTTAAACTAGATTAAGTACTGCCTCGTTGGTCTAGTGGTCACAAGCGCTACTGCCGAGCTTGAGGTACTGGGGTCAATTCTGAAGTCGGTAAAGTGTTAGGAATTCATCAGAAGCTGCCTGTAGTCTGGCTTGTGTCCGGTTGAGGGCAATATGTACACGTCTGCATAACTCTTTGAGGATTACAAGCTTAATGTTGTTCTGTAAATAAGATTACTAGGTAACTGACTTGTTCTCATTGATATACCCAAGTGTATAGTAACTACTGACCTCTTTAGAACTTTGAGTCTAAACTTACCTTCCTATTAACTTCATTTGAATTGAGTTTCCCTTTATTAAACATGGAAGATTAGGTATATAGGTCGGAAATGAAATGACCATAAAATGCAACAATAAATACTAAACATCTGGATGACCGACCTTTGCTCGGTTCTTTTTGGTTTGACGTTTTCTAAAAATGAATCCTAGCTAGATCGATTTATCGCCCCCGAAACCGCCTACTTACTAAATTTCATGAAAATCGTTGGACCTATTAACCTCATTTGAATTTAGTTTCCCTTTATTAAACATGGAAGATTAGGTATATAGGTCGGAAATGAAATGACCATAAAATGCAACAATAAATACTAAATATCTGGATGACCGACCTTTGCTCGGTTCTTTTTGGTTTGACGTTTTCTAAAAATGAAACCTAGCTAGATCGATTTATCGCCCCCGAAACCGCCTACTTACAAAATTTCATGAAAATCGTTGGACCTATTAACCTCATTTGAATTGAATTTCCCTTTATTAAACATGGAAGATTAGGTATATAGGTCGGAAATGAAATGACCATAAAATGCAACAATAAATACTAAATATCTGGATGACCGACCTTTGCTCGGTTCTTTTTGGTTTGACGTTTTCTAAAAATGAATCCTAGCTAGATCGATTTATCGCCCCCGAAACCCCTACATACTAAATTTCATAAAAATCGTTAGAGTCGATTCCGAAATTCAGATTATGGATATACATATAAACAAGATTTGCTCGTTTAGGGGTATTATAGATACATAGGTACAGGTCGGAAATAGCCATAAACGAGAAGAATAAAAACTAATACATACATACATATAAACAAAATAAACTGTATTAGGAGAAATAACGATTGGTGGAGGAAAACACGAATCTGCCAAATCAGCACTGGGAAGTTTCTGCCAATTTCTGACGGATATGTTCACAATGCGCCTGATCAGAAGGCTAAAAGTCACCCAAAGGGCAATGGACTGGGTTATGCTTGGAGTTTCTCTACGTGATCGAATCAGGAATAAAAAGATCTGCAGGAGAACCAAGGTAACCGACATAACCCGTAGAATTGCCAAACTTAAGTGGCAGTGGGCAGGGTACATTGCTCGCAGAACAGATGGCCGATGTGGCCGAAAGGTTCTGAAGAGGTAACTGCGTACCGGAAGACGTAGAGTTGGAAGGCCTCCCACAAGGTGGACCGATGACCTTGTGAAGGCCGTAAGCATCCGCTGGATGCGGGAAGCACAGAACCGGTCCAAATGGTGGAGCTTGGTGGAGTCCTATGTCCAGCAGTGGACGTATTTGGGCTTAAAGTGATGATGTTAACTTGCTTTCACTTTAAAAGAAAACCTCCAGTACGTATGCCATCCCGATGTGGTATTTTTCGTAGACATTTTTGACAACCGGCCTCTCTTATAAAATACCCTTCGCCAATGATTGTTACTAGACTACTGTATAATATGGGACATTGGAGCCACGACATGGTTGGTACTCACGATCAATATAGATGTCGTGACAGTCGCAGCCTGGTACGCAGTCCACACTCCATGGGGCTTCTGGCTTCAAATCTGAAAGTAAATAAATAGCTGTTTTCCATAAATAACATTCCTGTTTTCGAGGCTACGAAAATGAAGTATCTAATCACGTGTAGATTAAGCGATCATCCTCTGATTGGATTCCGCCAGAGTAGGGTAATTTTTTTTTTTTTTAAGTTAAACTTTTTTAATGAAAATATTGATATAAATAATGTAAAAATAAAATCGTGGGGTACGCCCCACGTATTGTAAATATGTAAATAGCATAAGAGCGGTTGACTGTTGATAGAAATTTCACGCGCCCTTCGATTTATTCGATTTTTTTGTCTGATCAATGCCCTAGATTGATGAGGAAAGGGGTGTGATGACTGGTACCTAGGACCTACCGAATTATTTTTTAACCTTTAATACATTATCTACATCATTATTTTCATTAAAGCCTTTTAACTTTAAAAAAATCTTATTTTATTTTCAAGTTTTTAGTTTTTATTTCATAACTTAACATTTCTCATTCTATTTAGTTATTTTTCATCGTGTACAGTATTTTAATAGTCAAGCCCTTTTATTTGATACCCCTATTGAGAAAAAATATGTAATCCATTTTGTAGCGGCGGCCATCTTGGATTTACAAGGATACTGATTTAATTAAATTGTATTGTTATCAAAACTGAAGGTGTGTATCAAATATCAGAGAGGCAACTTTCGTAATTTTAAGAACGTTCACAGTCTGATCGCAGTGTGAATCTGTCAAAAATACCTCGATTTTCCATACATTTTTGACATCTGATTGTCGCTGAGATGAGACTGCGACTAGATTTTGAATATTTTTAGTTACGAGAATTGGCCTTCTGATGTATCTGCCAACAGGAAGGGAGTAACATTTCAAGTAATAAAGACCAAAAAAACAAACAGGGCAAGCTAAATATAACTGTTCAAAAATGAAACCGATTCTTTCTACGAGACAAAACCGCTTATAATCCATTGCACTAATTACCTATTAGTATACACAAACATATCTGTGGAACTAAAATCGGAAAAGGAAGAAGTCTGAGCTGATACTAAATATAACTTATCGTAGCTTAAACGATTAGGGGGCTAAGACGTGAATTGAATATGGTTATATAAAGTAGAAAAGAAAATCGACCGTCGAAAATCAAATGAAACAGAGACTTACCCGTGCGACCATGATATATCTTCATTTTAACAAATATTTAAAACAATATCTTTAAAATGTTACGTGTAACTGTCGACACAGCTACTGTGACTATGAAACACAATGCATCTCAGTATGCTGCACAAGGGCAGATTGGAAAAAAGCAGCTTTAATAAAAACTGTTCTGGCAAATGGCATTAATAGATCAACAAAAGAAAACTAATGAGACGTAACGACTCTAATTGGTGGCGATTACGATACGCAATATGGTACGGAGAGTGTGGTATTGGAGATGAAATGAGCAAAATTTAGATAGACCAGGGATTTACATTTACCATACCCCTAAAGATACTGTTGAATTTTGTAAGCTGATCAATGAATGATCAAAGAGAATATTGCCGTAATATTTACTCAAGTTACGATAAAAGCAAAGGGTTAAGAAAATAAGATAAAGATTGAAAACAATTTAATACTCTTTATATGTACACCATAAAAAATACAAATATAAATGTAGAAATGTTACATAAAATGACAGAAAGGGCGGTCTTATCGCTGCGCGCTGCTTTTAAAGCTATCATTTATGGAGAGCGCGTCAAGTTCAAATTTTCTTACCAAGAAAAAAATCAAAAAAAAAAAAAAAAAAAATCAAAAGTCATTTATTCAAATTAGGCTGAGAATCAGCACTTTTCGAACGTCAAAGTACATGAGACAGTCCCCCAAAACGCCCACCCTTCACCACTTCCTAGTGCTTTAGCTGGGAAGAAGAAGTAGCGGAACAAACTCCCCAGCAGCACAGCTGTCTGTTTAGTCGGATAGACTTGATTCTATACATACACAGGCAAAGTAATCAACATTACGAGACACAGAACTTAAAAAATTGTCATTTATGTCAGCTAGCCATGCCAATATACCAACAAATAAAGTGAAAAATTAACTCAAGCACAAAAAATAAAAAGTAAACAAAGCGTATACCAAAATAAAAGTCTCCTGGTATAAATGGCGTGATAGCTTACATAAGCAATGCTGGATTATGTTTACAAATGATAACCTAGGACCATCGACGTAAAATAAATAAACAAGTAGGTAATTATTAGCAACAATAACAAAATCATGGTCAGCAAGACGACCAGTCACCACAAGCAGCACCCGTTCACGAGCATAACGCAAAGATCAGCCATTACCCCCCTCGCCATATTTGAGGGAAAGAGGTAACCCGATCCCCAACGCTACCGCAAGCAGTGACATCTACGGGAGCATGACGAACTTGCTGCCGGTTACTCAGGCAAGAATAGAATTATCAATTGTCGAGGTCGCTAGCTAACCATAATGCCATACAACTCCTCATAAAAAAAAAAAAATTGTTATGAGTAGAACATGTCAATAACTATTACTTAGTCAATAAAAATATATATATCAATAATTATATGAACCCATATAACCTGTCTCTAGGTACAATTCTGGAGAAAGAACATAAACATTGTCTTGAGTTAATCACAGCGACCAACTATTTTTGTCATTTAAATAGTCGTTGATGGAATAGTAAGCCTTTAAACACAGGTTGGACTTTATTTGAGCTTTAAACGCATCAAAAGGCAAATCTAGCAAAGCAGAGGGAAGCTTGTTATAAAAGTTTATACCAAGCCCAACAAATGAATTATGAACCTTATGAAGCCGGTGAAAAGGAGCACGTAGTTTGTCCTTATTTCTAGTGTTTACGGTGTGAATATCACTGTTTTTAGTGTACAAGTGTATATTTTGTCTAATATATAAGATATTGGCAAAAATGAATTGTGATGCTACCGTGAGAATACCAATTTCTTTAAAAAAGTCCCTCAACGAAACTCTGGCACCTAGCTGGTAAATTGCTCGAACAGCACGTTTTTGAAGCACAAATATATTTTGAATATCAGCAGCTTTGCCCCATAGCAAAATACCGTAGGACATAACGCTGTGAAAATAACTAAAGTAGACTAACCGAGCTGTATCGACGTCAGTGTATTGTCTTATTTTTCTGACGGCGTAGGCAGCTGAACTGAGCCTTCCTGCTAGGCTTGATATGTGTAATCCCCACTGAAGTTTGGCATCTACAGTTATGCCCAGAAAAACGGCCGAGTCTACAGTCTCAAGCACCTCTTTATTTAAGACAATGTTGGGACCCAGATTTCTAACATTCGGTAAGGCAAACTTTACACATTTAGTTTTCTTGGCATTGAGAACTAGGTTATTTGCCGTAAACCAATCCGTAACCATTGAGAGTGCACTGTTTACGTCGTCAAAATCTTGTCTATTCCTGTCTACTTTAAAAATAAGAGAAGTATCATCTGCAAACAGTACAACATCACAAATATCCTTTAAATAAAATGGTAAGTCATTGATATACACTAAAAACAAGAATGGGCCGAGTATTGAGCCTTGAGGCACACCTAATTGAACTGGTAGCCCGGACGATTTTACTCCATTAACTTCTACACATTGCAACCTATTATGTAAATAAGAATTTATTACGTTTAAAGCTTCGTTATGGACACCGTAATAAAGCAGCTTGCGCAAGAGCGTCTCATGGTGCACGCAATCAAAGGCTTTGGAGAGATCACAGAAGACTCCAATAGCATTCTGCGATTTCTCCCATGCGTTAAATATGTGTTTCATCAGAGCAACACCCGCATCTGTAGTCGAACGACCTTTTGTAAAACCATATTGCTCATTATGAAGGAGGCTATTTAAATTAAAATGCCTTAGCAACTGCTTGAGTATCAACTTTTCGAATATTTTGCTAAATGCAGGTAAGATAGAAATAGGCCTGAAATTACGAATGTCATTTTTATTACCTGATTTAAATAATGGTATGACTTTACTACACTTCATGAGGTCAGGAAAAGTCCCTGAATCAACACATTTATTGAAAGTGACAGCTAGATAGGGGGCTACGGTGTCTATTATATTACTTAAAAGCTTAATGGAAATACCCCAGAAATCACCAGTGTTTTTAAACTTAAGTGTGTTAAAAACATTAACTACATCACGAGACGTTACATGTTCGAATCTGAATAGGTCGCTACATTTAGGCACACTACTATGCAAAAGGTTTTCAGCTTTAGACGGGGACGAATTTAGGGAGCAAGTCGTAGTTACAGGTATGTTGGTAAAAAACTCATTAAATGCCTGTGCTACGTCAGCTTCCTTATGAACTAATTGGCTGTCGACCATAATCTCAAGTTGTTTTTCTTGTTTAACTGATTTACCCGTTTCATTGTTAATGATTTTCCAAGTGGTTTTTACTTTGTTATTAGAATTTTTAATTGTACTGATTAAAAATTTCGATTTTGCAAAAGCACTAATCTTTTTAAATAATTTTGAATAGTTTTTGACATACTCTAGGAAAGGAGTATCAAACCTGTATTTTTTCAAACCATATAACTCGTATAGTCTCGATCTACTTTTGTAAATACCTGGAGTAGCCCATTGGTTAAAGCCAACAGAGGTGCCATTAATGTTAATGGTTTTGGTCTTGAAAGCAGATTGGTACTCTTTTTGCACAACATCAAAAAGGGCTCCATAAATTTCATTAGGATTCTCGTGTTGTGCTATGGAGGGTGTAATTCTACGAGCTATATTATTTTTAAACTTGTTGCAACGACTAGCTGTATATGGCCTGCATTCAAACGTATGCGACTTTTTATATAATGGCATTGGGAAGCTAGCTAATAAACCACAGTGGTCAGATGTTAAGTCCGTTAACACTAATTTATGTTTGGCATCACAATCACTAAATATATTATCAAGACATGTTGACGAAGATGCCGTGATCCGAGTAGGTTCAAAAAACAAGTTAATTAAATTAAAAGATCTGAACAGATTGAGAAGTCTAATACTTAATGGAGTAACATCTAAAATATTTATATTAAAATCTCCACATAAAATTATACTTTTTTTACTTGATTTTAACTTATTGAGTGAATCCTCCATTACCGATTCAAAACGAATGAAATCCCCAGAGGGGGGTCGATAAACGCAAATTATAACGTATCGCTCGAGTTCAACACAAGACAACTCAATAGTGCGCTCAATAGAAAGATTAACTAAATCTAAACGTTGTTTACATTTCAACTTGTTTGAAACAAGAGGTCTAAACAACCCTCTACTCTTTACCTCTTCATATAATCCCCAGTGGGTTGTATTGATGATTTTAAGGATTATAATTCATTATAATTTATAATTGGCAATTCATTATTGGCAAGCCATATTTGTTAACGTCGCGAATCATATTTTAATCGACATACAGCCTGACACTGAATTGCAAAACACATAAAAACATTAAAATACCGGGCTACCTTAGAGCATCTTCCATAAGATACATAGATTAAGGGAGAAGGTGTGTAATAGGTAGGATTTTTTTTAGGGCGGGAAATCATCTTACAAGTTCTCCCGCTGAGTGGAGCGGGAGGGCGTGTCAGACTTTTACTGACTAAAACCCACCCGTGTTCCTTCAGTTGCCTGTGTGCCAAGGGCCACGGTATCTCTTTCGAACAACCCGCACCCCTGGCATTCATATGTAGGATCAGAGTCGAAACGACAATAACCTAGATTGCTTTAAACTAGCAAGAATAACTTTGCAAAAGAACTGTGGCTCTGTAGTAGTAGAATATTCTTTAATTCATCATCATCATCACTTCAGCCGAAAAACGTCCACTGCTGGACACATTGGCCTCCCCCAACCTCCGCCACTTCGACGGTTCTGTGCCTCCCACATCCAGCGAATTCCTGCGGTCTTCACAAGGTCATCAGTACACCTTGTGGGAGGCCTTCCAACTCTACGTCTTCCGGTACGCGATCGTCACTCCAGAACCTTCCGACCCATCGGCCATCGGTTCTGCGAACAATGTGCCCAATTCTTCGGGCTATGTCAGTTACCTTGGTTTTTCTCTTGGTTGCTCTCTTGATTCTCTAATTAATCATATCATTCAATAAGTTTTGTTTTAATAATGTCCCTATGGAAACAATTGACAAGTAAACAACTTTTTCTAAACACATAAAGTACATCATCGAATATAACCTTATAAATCCAAAAAATCTCCGAGGTCTCATCAACCTCGCTATTGTTCGTGGTTTTTACACATTTATTGAGTTTTGTATATAAACCTGCGCCGATTGCTACAGAAGCATAGTCAACCACTGTCTCTGCAATTCTTCAGTCAGACAACCAAATAACTTAACTCACCAAGATGCCTGCTCCTTCGGAACCCTGCAAAGGTATGTAGTATGTAGTGTCATTTCGGTTATGTTAGCACCAACAAAATGTTTATAAAATTGTCATTTGATTGGATATGTATTAGAATAAAATGATAGAATAAACATGGAATGTTTTAAATTAGGTAAATCGTTCTAGTTTTCTTTAAGTGCTAAAAGGACGATAATTATTGAAATCTTCCTATGTTTAGATTCGTAATCTTCATGTTTAGCTGATCTTACTATAGCATAATCAGCTTATACCATTCCCGCTGCTGGGACACAGGACTCATCTCTCTTCTAGAGAGAGGGCTGTAATCTACCACGAGGGCCCTGTGTGGGTTAGGATAGTCACATGTACTCAGATTTCTCGTTCTACACGTTTCCTCACGATGTTTTCATTCACCGTTTTGAGAGCAGTGGTGATGAAATTATTTACATGAAGTAAATGTCTGGCTGGGTTCAAACCCACGATTTATAACTCGTAAGTCTGGGCCGTAACCACAGGGCCACCACTGCTTTCTTTCTCTGATCTTACTGCAGAAATAGTTCAATTAACATATTTCTCCCTCTCTCTGTGTATTCCATTATATGTGTAGTCGGTGCTTTTCAATTAGCCTTTATCTTAGATCTTAGTATAGTGATATCTTCATTCATCCATTCACCTCTTTTCTTGTTCCGGAATATCAGTAATGTTTGTTATTTTTCCATCTAGACTCCTGCAAAGATGCTGATTGCTGCAAGGACAACAACTGCGAGACCAACTGCTCTGAGTGCTCCTCCTCTGGTATTTCTTTCTTTATATTGTTTTATCCGTAAATATCTTTTTTTTTCAAAATTATTATAGTACGTTTTCTATCATAAATAACACGGTTATTGATTTGAGAATTTGGAGTTCGGAACTGGTCAAACTTAGGTGTATGTCAATTGAAACTTTGCAAAAAACGAGATATATTTTGAATTTTGCGGACTACATTAGAGGATTAACCTTATATTAAGTAATGCTGGGGTAGAGTTTCATGAGTTTATCAGAGAGAGGCACCAGTGTTGCCACCGAAATCCATATTTTTGCAACATACTTAAAATTTCACTGAATGACTTTTTCATGAAATAATAATTCAATGGGATTATATGAGCTAGGAGAGTTGTATTGATGATTTTAATGATTATAAATCTGTAAATCCATATATGTTTCGGTAGCGAATCATATTTTAATCAACATACAACCTGACACTGACCTGTAAAATGGAAAAGGTAAGAAAATTTAAACCGCGGGCTACCTTAGCGCATCCTCTTGAACATCAAATTCTCAATTGAGAAACCTCCACCCTAATTGCGTAACAATCACCCTAATTACGTAACACCTGCACCCTAATTATGTAACATCTGCACCATAATTGCGTAACACCTGCACCCTAATTGCCTACCATCTGCACCCTAATTGCGTAACACCTGCACCCTAATTGCGTAACACCTGCTCCCTAATTGTATAACACCTGCACCCTAATTGCGTAACTATTAATCAGAATCTGAATCATATTCAAATCAAATCAAAATATTTTATTTCACATAAACCTGCATGGGCACTTGAAGCACTGCATGGCTATTGAAGGTTATTGCTAATCCATTCTATCATATGTTCGAAAAAATTGTCTGCTAGCAACGCAAAACAACGCCATGAATGTTGTGGAACTGTCAAATTGAAAGCGATTCTTACTGACAGTGTATTGCGCAATTACCCCTCTGGTCATACTTGTCATAATCTCATATGTATTTTTTCCTTTCCAGGGGGCTGCTGCTAAACAACGTGTACCTGATACAACAATGTATTACGTTAATTAAAATTATTTTGTCGTCCAAATTTCGGTTCCAATGTATTCAATAAAAATTATGGTTTAGATACTTACGTTTTTGATCTTTCACCTTTTCACCAATGTGGCACTTAGATAGACAGTTAATTCAATTATATATTACCGATGCGTTACCGGCTCTCAATATTGGCAAGATAAATAACAGGTAATTGGTTGTCGTGTTAGTAGTCACGTACCATCCAGTGACGCGCGGCAGCATGGGTCTTCCCTGTTCTTAGGGCACTGCGTTATGTACTGTTAGGTAGCTACATTAATGGTTTATGCTGTTTTTGAGATTTCTAATATTCTTGTATGACGCGTCTATTTATAACACTTTTGTAATTGGTACCTAATAAACCTAGATAATAAGGAACTGTCCTAAAAATTTTCAGATTCTGAAGAGTCAACCAAACATTGTAGACCTAGACAACAACGAGAGCACCCTCCGTCATGACATGCCCATTACTAGAGTCACATGGAAGGGTGCTGCCATGGGGTTGTGGTACATTCGCCACTATGTAAATTCACCACGAATAAAAGTATGTGTGAACTCGCCACAGCTCTATTTTCATGAAGTAAATTCGCCATATTGTTTATTTCCGCACAGACAGCAGAAAAATCAAACAATAAGTAGAATAAAACGTTATTTATTTATTTTTCATAATCACAGAATTTCACACGAAAATCATAGTTTTACTTACAACTAAAATATACCCTAATATGGTCTGGTGTTGTTCGTTTTTAAGGCCGCGTTGTCAAGGACAGCGTGACCTGTGTGACTCGCGTAATCCTTATAAAAATGTATTGCAAGTGGCTGATTTACTTACAACATTACAATTATAAGAAAAATAATTTAATCTCAGTAATAATCACGATTTGTTTAAATGTTAATTTACGTCTACATAAAAAATCACAGTTTTATTACAACTAAATATATTCTTATTGCAATAGGGTGATTTGCCTGCAACATTACAATTATAACCAAAACAAAAGAAAGACAATTAAATCACAGTTATAATCACGTTTTTTTAATGTTAATTTACGTCTACATAAAAAACACAGTTTTACTTACAACGAAATATATATTTATTGCATTAGGCTGATTTGCCTGCAACATAGAAAGATAAATAAGTTTAATATTATACTTTATGTACTTCATATCTAATAAAAACATTAAAAAAATATATGAATAAGCTACTTGTAACTACCTATGTCTAATTATCAGAGTAATTCTTTGAAACGATTCAACATACCACTGACTTAAATGTAACCATAGACTAAGGCCGCGTATGTTACAAGTCTTTGTTGCAATGCTAGGTTTTCGTCATTTTATAATTTTTAGAAATCATTTTCATTTCGAACGCTAAAAACCAATAACTTTGCTTGCTATCAGTATTTTATGCAAAAATTATGTACCTGTGAAGACTTGTGACGAATTTACACAGATTTTTTATGCAAATGGCGAATATACTTTCAATGTATGGAGTGTACATAATGTGACGAATTTACTTTGTGGCGAATGTACAATAAATCCTGCCATGCTGCTTAGAATAATCAGCCCATACTGTTCCCACTGTTGGGACGGAGAAAAATCTGAGGCACTCTTTAGTCGATAACTACTACAGAGTGCCTCAGATTTTTCTTTCAGCTTTGCAACCTCTTCATATTCATACAAAAACAAATAAGTACAATGAAATATTTAAAAAAACCGGCCAAGTGCGAGTAGGACTCACGCACCGAGGGTTCCGTATAAACCTGTAACCATATAAGTAAAAGTTGTGAATTTCAATTTCATACCTCAACGCGTTCATCAGGAAAGGGCTAGTAAGTTTAATAAAATATGTTCTTCCACACATTCCAAATGCAAATGTAAGTTGGTACGCACAATATTGAGTGATTTACAATGTTATTTTAATATCATGGACTTTGTATAGGTTTTCCCATAATAATAAAATGTCACAATATGTATTGATATACACTATGACATTTTAGTCGTCTTTCAAAGGTGATCCACTCAATGTATCCGTCATAAAATACCTCTAGGCGCGATTAAAACATTGTTACCATTAATTAAGATATTAAGTACAAAGAAAAATAAATAATGCTTTAGAATTATGCAACACCCTCCCTGTTAATAATGTTTACGTATCAAACGGTAGAAGATATCTACCTACCTACCATTACCTTCTATCATTAATCCCACCTCCATAAAAGGGTGTTTCAAACTACGTCATGCGTCTCAATGAATGATATTTAAGTTTTTGAATTATGCAAATGTTCAAAAATATAATTTTTTTTTTGTTTATATGATTAGTAGTCATTGGATACATGAAGTGGGCTGCCGTTGTAAGACGACTAAAATGTCACGGTGTATAAGTGCAGGCGCTAGCATGCAGCTGCAACCATCTTCGCAAGAAAGGAGAATCCCACCGCTCGGACAACACGCTCAGGATCCCGTTCGAGCTAACCCTACAGCGACGTAGATGCGATGCACTCCTTTTCCGGATTATTCCGTAGAAGTCATCAGTAGTAGCATCAGCCAACATCGCCGATGAGCTACGAAACCGGGGCCGCCCCAACAGAATTCTAAACGCGTTGTTGTACTGAACACGAAGCGCGTTGTACGCCTGTAGAGTGAAGTTGATCCACAGGCTGCACGTGTAAAAAGTCTGGCAGTATGCCTTGAACAAGGTTATTTTTACCTGTGAAGAACAACGTGCAAACCTGCGTGCCAACATGTTGCACCGGACAGACAACGCCCCTCTCCCTCTCGATGTCCGCATTATCGGACAGATCATCAGAGACCCAGTGACCCAAATACTTGAATCGATGTACTCTATTCAAATGTGACCCGCAGAGAGTGACAGGTGGTCCAGTTAGGTAGCTTTTAGTACCAGCTTTGAAGATCATGTATTCACTCTTCTTTGGGTTATATCTGAGCCCATGGGCCTCCGCGTAGGTCTCACAAATATTCAAAAGCCTGCGCATCGCAGAAATAGACGGGCTCAGCAACACCATGTCATCCGCGTAACTTATGTTGTTTATACACACCCCATTAATGGAACAACCGATCTTAGTGCTGCTGAGCTCCTCGATCAATTGGTTCATATACAGGTTGAAGAGACGCGGGGAGGTTATTCCCCCCTGCCTCATCCCACAGTCCAACCCGTTTATGTCCGAATGCAACCCTGCAGCTGACATTATTTTGCTGGCGACTATACCAATATTCAAATAGTGCTATAATCTCATGTGACAACTACGTCTCGCATCGCAACTTACGCCACAACTTGTCATAATTTACTGTATCGAATGCTTTTGACTGATCTAAGTAGCAAGCATATATAGGCGTATTCATGTCTGTGTAGTACTGAACAGTTTGCTTGAGACAGAGGATAACACTCTCAGTTGAAAGGCCAGGCCTAAAGTCACATTGGGCGTCGTTCAGAAGTAGGTGCTCTTCCAACTGTTGGTCAAGCAAACTATCCAGTGCCTTACTTATGACTGTTGCTAGCGAGATGGGTCTATAATTTGAAATGTCAGAAATTCTTCTGACGTTTCACCAGTTTTATTTTTAACAATAGGAACTACTACGGAGTACATTAAGTAGGCAAGTAACTGTGACCCACACATAAATTGTAGAACAAAGCGAGAACTCTCGGTAGTTGTAAAATATACTTATTTGTTACAACCAATTTTATTATAAAACTAACTGTGCCCGTGGCTTCGCCTGCGTGGATGACAGAAATTATGTTGTGGGAACGTGCTACCGGGTCAAAAAGTATCTAAAGCTAACTGCCGGTGAAAGTCCCGTCAAAATCGGTTCGGCCGTTTCGGAGATTAGCCGGAACAAGCAGACAGAAAAAAAAATATTTTGCTTATGTAACTTACATATATTTCTTAGGTACAAATGCATTTAGTTAAAAAGCTGTTATTACATTAAAACAGACACTTTATAGTAACTGATAGTTGAGGTTGGCACTGACACAGGAGTGGGGTGTTCGGCACAAACAAAGGCCTATGTATACCTAGCAGAGAGTTAAGTCTGGCCATGGCCACTGCAGAAATATTTCGTCGGTAATACAAAAAAACGGGGGTCTTGAATGGTATGCTGAATTTATGGTTACAGTTTGCGCACTGAATAAAAACTTATCCTGTATGGGAGCATCACCATTATTGCATAAAACACTATCAATCGCAATCTGAAAAAAAAAGGATTAGTAATTTCCTACACAATTAGTGAAGGAAATTGCCGAGGGCTGAAAATCCAGTGCGCCATGTCTAAAGATGTGGATGTCTAAAGTAATGATCCTTACCTACGTGTCGTGCTCTTAGTAAGTTTCAGAAGCAGTAGGTATGTAATTTAATTTTGACTGACTAATTAATTAAAAAACGTTACTAAGTATATTCTTCGGGTTTGGAACTTACGGTTTGGGTTCTTTGAAAGGTTCACATTCAAGTTTTTTTAACACTACTTAGTTAAGGATAATTGGACATTTAACTAAAGGCACCTGCCCCACCGCTGGCGATGACACGAGAAGCGAGTGGATCTACAACTTCCTCTCAAAATGGTGAAAGAAAACATCATAAGGAAAGCCGCATGTCCTAGACCCAAAAAATTCGAAGACATGTGACAGCCACTTAACATGCGCTGGGCCCGCGTGGTGGACTGTAGTCCACTCCTTCTCACAGAGAAGAGACATGTGTGCAGTGGAAACATGATGGACGTTGCTGAAACTGCTAAAATCGTAGCCAAGTTCTGGGCTAACTGAATTTATATTGCTATCGACACGCTAAGAAGAAAAAGTGGAAACATTAACGGCTGATGACGAGTAGATCTAGTGACTAATAAATAATAGATTAAAAAATCTAAGAAATACGCTTTAAAAACGCAACTAAAAAGCAGAAAATAGTTTTTAAAGCGTGTTTTTTAGATTTTTTATCTATTATTTATTTTCTATTTTTTAGTTCTGCTAACTACAAAACGTGATTTCGTGATCGGTTCTCGATAGTCTACAAAGTTTAAATGAAATCTGACCGTTAGAAGTGGATCAAAATCAAGTCCAAAAAAGTCGGTTACAAAAAAACATACAAACATACAGGTGAAGCTAATAAAAACCGTATAAAAACGAGTACTCGCTGGTATGCATATGTACAAAGCGTGGGTCTCTCAGCTCAGCGATTGTTATGCGCGCTAAGCTAAGGTCGCTGTGTGAGTAGGAGTACTCTCCTTGATAGCTCGTTGTCGCAGCGACAAATGAGTATAGCTCGCCTGTGGTGTTAACAGAAAGCGATCAACTATTAATATCTGTATCCCTTTTACTCACACGGGACCGACTTACCTTATCTTTTGTACGTTTCTTGAGCGAGAATATCGTTGATAGCTAGTCGCTTTTTCGTTCGGTGTGGGACAGGTGCCTAAAAGCAGGTCATTAGCTGCGACTGTTAAGAAGAAGTGGCTAATCATTATAATCTTTCCAAGAAATCTTGAAACTTGAATAACACTACCAAAAAATGCGGTCGTTAGGACCAAAATGCAGAAGTATACTAACTACTTAGGTAGGTACTAAAGGATAAAGGATTCCAGTCTGAAGAGCCGTCATAGAGCTATCATCAAAACAATAATTTATTGCTGTGTAGATCTATGGACTTTATGGACTAGGGATTGTTTGCTGTTTAAGGATGTAGCCGCCCTTCTGATATTAGCTCTGGTTTAAGAGCGTTCATCGCGCGCGGGCTGGCAACGTGGAATAGCGATTGGTATTTCGTAGTATGTATATGTGTGTATTTATGTGTGTATAAAATCTTATTATACCAGGGTTACAAGTTAAGTCGACCTAGATCCTTTAAGAGGTTGTAGTTTCCATCATTCCTGACTGATTTCGATATGAAACATCGTACCCCAAACTTAACCTTTTTCAAGATATTGGACACAATGGATTTTTTTTAAATTGCCGATTTTTTGTATTGCCTTTAATTCATTTGTCTTTGCGATGTTTGTGTAGTGACAAGCATGCTCTATTATTGTAAATACTAAAATTGCAATTAAATGAACAAACGGGGTCGTAGTAGACGATTGATAGTTATTAATTGAAATAAATTCATAATAAATATTACTTTATTTCCGAAATATAAAAAAAGTAACAGTTATACTGCAGATGTGCTTAAAAATTTCTACGTTTTATTAGCTATCTAACAAGGTATCACGAGCTAAGGTTTTATCAAAATTCTTAGAAAAATCTTTGATGAAAGGCTCTCAGGCATTAATAACTATAATTCGTTGAGTTCCTAGTTGCGCCTATTCCCCTCTTTGAGGAGTGGATTGAGAGGCGCCACGGCATCCTCCCTTTCCGCCTGGTGCAGGTCCTCACCGGACAGAGCTGTTTCGGGAGGTTCCTGTTTTGCATAAAGCGGGAGGAAACGCCCGGGTGTTTCATCTGCGAAGATCGTTCTGAGGACACGGTGGAGCATACGGTGGAGGTCAGCATGGCTTGGGCGGGGTACCACCGTGTCCTTGTGGAGGCGATCGGCGGCGGCGATCTTTCGCGTAGGGCCCTGGTCCAGGCTATGGTACGGAGCAAGAGTGTATGGGTAGCCGTCACCTCCTTCTGCGAAGCAGTAATGCTCGAAAAGAGGGAGGCGGTGCACGTGAGGGAGAGGCAGTATTTGCGCCCTCAGGGCCCTAGCCTCCGCAGGCTGGGCGTTAGGAATCCCAGGCAAGTAATGGGTAGCTCATTGTCCGGTAAGGACCAAGCCCGGGGCGACAGCGCGTTATGTTCCACGTGCGCCTCAAAGAGATATCAGCACCAACTGAAGGGGCCGATGCCTGTCAGGGGTGCGGGTTGTTCGAAAGAGATACCGTGGCCCTTGGCACACAGGCAACTGAGGGAACACGGGTGGGTTTTAGTCAGTAAAAGTCAGACACGCTCTCCTGCTTCACCCAGAGCGGGAGAAGTTATTTGATGATTTCCCACCCTCAAAAAATAAAAAAAACCTGTATATATATAAATATAATGAGTTTGTACGCTTTTAAACAGTTATTTTGGTATTTACTCATAAAAATCGTCATATTGCAATTACTAATACCCCAGACAGTCTGTGATTCTGGATTGAGTTAGCAATACGAGTATTTGTATAGCCCGTGGGCTGACACAAATGGAGGAGGAATACTTAGAAATCACTACCACCCAAAATTGACTGGTGCAAAATGCCTAATGAATTATGTCCGCCTTTGTACCTTCTTTGTGTGCGAAAAGTTGAAAAAAATAATAAATAAAGTTTTGTAACAAAAAAAAAACACAAAAATAACTTCAACAGGACATTTATATGAGACAGTAGAAAAACACGAGCGTGACAAAGAAGACTACAGTGAAGGTGATGGGGAAGCAGGTCTCCAGGAAGTTACTGGCGCGCGTGAAGAGGGAGGGGCGACGGCCGCGCCTGTCTCGGTCCATGGTGAAGTAACGGTGTTAGCAGCAGCCACCTGGAAGGAGGAAAACATGAGCATTATTGTATCAGCCTTCACTATATAAGTTTTTAAAATAAATTCCTGACCAAAAGAAGAAAACAGTAGTGAACATTGGTTTTTCATAAGTACCTACAGGAAGTTTTTGACCTACATAGTGCGGTGACACATTTGTTATGATTTGAATTTAAGAAACATATGAAACCGAAAATTTGTTATCATCTCTTAGAGTATTTTATTTTGAGCTGAAACTACGTATAGTGATTCTATACCAGCTGTTATCTTTAGTGCTTAAGGATAGGTTCTGTTACACCCTGTAAAATACGAAGAATATTAATATAGATATATCAACAATTATCAATAATATTAAATTTAAAAAATTGGTCAATAATCATGCGATTAAAAATAAATAGTATAGATTCAGTCAGTATCTTCAGAACGATTTATCATTTAAAAATTCATTAACATTATAACAGGCTTTTTCTGTCAGTATTTTTTTCAATATTTTCTTAAACTGGTCTGTATATTGCATGTTAAGTGCAGCCCATTTACCAATCACAAAGATTGCTAAGAGGAAATATAACTATGTCGGACTAGGTTCCAGAGCTTCATTTTCCTTTTATAAAACACTATGTCTGCCATTTTATCGATTGTATTCATATTTTAGCATTCGGAAAAACAGTTGGAATACTTAAGAGAACGATGTGCTAAAGTAGCCCGCAAAATTCAAACTTCTTTAGGCGTTTTGCAAAATGCAGGTCAGTACCTACCTAACTAAAAGTACTAACCTAACCTATCTGGTTGTATGTTGACCGTAACAAATATGGCTTTACAGAATTATAATCATTAAAATTATCAGTATAACCGTCCAAGTTCGTAAAATCAAATTGAAAGTCTTTTTCATGAAATAGTAACCCAATGAGATTACTTGAACTTAGATCCCCTTTTTACAAAATATGGATTTTCTTTAGGTATGCTTTAAACCATCGACCCTGTTTTTGAAATAAGTACCTAACTGGAATCGAAATACAGCTCCTTTTACAAAACTAACAACTTAGTCCAGTGCTAAATTGTAATTTTTTTAAGAACTTTACCCAAATAGACGAAAAGTTAATGCAAAAACTGACTTAGAGTTTTAGGCTAGAACTAAAGATAGATCGCGTTTTGAAATAAGACCGAGAGGGTTCTATAGATGATTTTAATGATTACAATACTGTAATTATACGCAGGTACGTGGTCGTGAACCATATTTTGTTCAACATCAACAACCTGACACTGTCCTGCATTTTGCGGGCTACCCTGGCGCCTCAGAATACAGAAAGTCCCCCTAATGTACGTACTATAAATGTTTATTTTAATAATCGCAGTTGCCAATATTATAGGTTTACCTTTAGATGTGCAGTCGTCGCAGCCCTTTTCTTTGCACGCGCAGTTGTCTGCACAAGCACCACCCTTGCAGGACTCTGGAAATAATCATTGGAAAGCTGTATACAGGATAAAATTGTAACCATGAATTCAGCTTATGACTCTAGATGCTAGGGGTAGCGTAGAAATTTATAGTCGGTTACCAAAAACTAATCTGCGGTTCCATACGTTTTAACCGCGTAGGTGTTGCAATTTTCTATGATACAGCAGATGTTTTTTCTGTACAACCGTAAAACAAATTCTACGCTAAAATTGTTATCCTGTATAGACATGGTTTTTGACAAAAACACACTGCACTTATTGGTATAGTTTTTAGTAAGAAACTAACCCGATAGTAATTATAATTGTCCGTTTCAGAAATTGTAATGGCGGTGATCCATTTAATTACTTTTCATTTAAAACTATAAATACAATTTTACGAAAATTACAAGTCAAAATTTTAACATTTCACTACCTACTCTAGAGCACTATTCAAGAGCAAATCAAAGAAATAACTAACGTTTATAAATGTTTAGTTCCTGTTTATAAACTGTCAGAAAGACCTTCAGTCAAGGAAAATCAAATACAAAATAAAGGTACTTGTAAGTATAATTTGTATGCATTAACATTAACAGAACTCAACCACGATTGGTGGAAACAGCCTGTGAGTTTTAGGAAGACGTTTAAAGTAGTTATTACATTATCCAATTTGTAAAAATTCTAATTAGGAACAGTCTGATTAGGAAGTTAAAAGCTAGTGATCACACTAGACTAAATTGAATTCTAAATCTGACAGACGACTCTCAGCCGTGGAGTAGATTACATTGGGTTGCAACCATTTAGGAAGTAGTGCGGTGGGGACCTTCCAATCGGTATAATAGGAACCAACTGTTCTATCTCCGACTACATGTTTCGTTTTCCTAATTAGATTTCCTAGAAATTGAAAAGGCGCTTAAGCTCTTTTACTGACATAGGTCTTTTATACCTTGCTAAGTATTTTTATCCTCCTTAAGTGGTTTTAATCTAAGTAATGCAGTCGATAATTTTGGTGCACGGTAAACCTCTTGTGATCATGAGTTTATGTTAGCACCAAATTAAATGTATGTGTAGATACAATTGAATAAATGAATAATAGGTAGGTATAACATGTTGCCAAAACTCTGTCCGATTCGTGAGGGTGCTATTAAGTATCGTGTTAAGAGTATATTCATGTGGTACTCTTAAGAAGTTAAAAAAAAATACCACAAAATTTATGAAATGGCGATTTTTACCTAATTATGGGTATGTACGAGTACATAGAACACGGGCGTCCCTCTTGTAGAGGGTGTCTACAAGTCATAACTTACGACCTCGGTTGAAAATTTGCTAATTTATAATGAAAATGGTGGTCATCTTGGTACTAAAACAGCGAATTTTTGTATGACTATAGCCATTTAAAAATTCACTGTTTCGTTTCAGATGCTTTAGTACCTTTTCGTAATGTTGCTGAAGTACGTTTGTGCCTCTTTCGGATCGGACAGGGTTTTCGTAACACATTGTTTATGCCGTACTTCTACTCATTTAGTTAGGCGATTCAAAAAATCTACAGTTGTGGACGTCAGGTTGGTCACAACCCTTTTCTTATGAGAAAGGAAAACCCTCGGGGGCAAGGGGACCTAGCCCTATTATATAATTTGTAGGCCAATTGATGTGCAGAGCAAGTCAAGGTGACTGTTATATGTAGCTGCATCGCACATAATACAAAACACTTAACCCAATTTTCTGTTTGATTGACTCATAACTGAACAACTGCTAGTGGCTAAGCAATAATATCTTCAGGGTTCGATAGATCTGGTTAAATTTTGCTTGCCGCGGTTGGTCGGTGGATGGGTCACCATCTTTACATATCAAGACCCCTCCGTGCCTCGAAAAACACGTTAAGATGTTGATCCCGGCTGTCCTTCGTGGATCTTTGACAGTCGTTACGGGTCGTCAAAGGCCCGAAAGTCTGACAATCAGTCTTACTAACGGGTATCGTATTACCCAGTAACTGGTTTGTGGGGGTCGGAAGGCAGACGCTCCATATAAAATATTGGTATTTAGCTGCATCTAGTTAGACTGGAAGGCGCCTAACATAAATGGAAATAGGCTAGGCAGATGATGATGGCCCAGACCGGTACCACCAAGACATTGAAGCTCAAACTAAGGAAGATGACAAAAATGATGACTTACATCATAACAATGTTAATATTCTCTTACCTTTGCATGGTTCACACGGAGCAGGCATGTTGATCGGTGTTGTTGCAGTTTCACGTCAAACTATGCACCATCCTAGAAGTCGGCCATGTTTTATACCGCACAACCATCGCAAAAACTGACAACATCTGGAGCAAGGCTGACGAAAAACTGATAGCTATTATAATACTGAAATTGCTCGATACAATAGAGGCATTACTGAAGATAAAAAAGAAATATTGAATTTGAAAATAGAACTTGGTGGGAACATTAAATTAAATTTCGCTGTAGGTGCATACGATTTTGCTACACTATTGTCTAAATTTCTTTTTCACTTCTCCATTCGCAGTTTTGCTGCAAGCAATTTTTTAAGAAATACGCAAATTACGCGTAGGTACTCAAATTATAATTACTAGTGGTCAAAATTGGAACTAGTAAAAAAATAGCTTTCTGCACACCTCCGCATTAACTGCGAAATGTCAGACTCTTCCGTCCGCGTAATTTTCGTAAAAAGTGGTACATAAAAAGATTTTGCTTCACGTATCAATATATAGATATCGAATGTATTTACTGTGTGTACTTAAAAACGTAATAAAATAAATAAATAAATGTTTGACATATGGTTTTTCCTCAAAGAAAGTAACTGTGGGGTGTGTCGTTGATAGTTTTTCTTCGATTTCGTCGATATTTTTTGCCCTAAATAAAGATGTCTGGCACTCATACATGATAGGTATATGCTAGAGTGCACCGCTTGCAAATATGATGTTTTAACTTGTCCATCCCAAGGTCTTGAAGATATTGCAGAAAGTGATAAGGCCGCCCACTGTATGTTTTTAGTGTTAATTGTTTTTTTTTTTTGGCAATGGCACCTCTCTGATTAACCTAGGTGGTGGTTTGACCAACCTTACCTGTAATTGCCTCAATAAATTAAGGTCTCCAGCCAGGGCAAAGCGATGTCATGTTGTTAAATTATATTCACCATCGTTTCACTTTTTACAGAGGTCTTCCAAAACATACAAATATTGTTTTACTGTAGAAGTCTCACGTGCATAAGACCTTTCTATTGCTCTATCTATTATTATCAAAAATTCAAGGAACGTATTAAATTCACTCCAAAGATTAACGTTCTGTTTCGATAGGTGCTTGTTTATTTGACAGTTTTCTAATTAATGTTAGTATGGCAAATAATTCTAACTCAATTGAAAATGTAGTACCATTCTAGGCCAATCATTAACGTTTGTACATCGTTTGGAACCTTTGGTTCTGAAATTATTTAAAAGCCACAAAAAGATAGGAGTATCTACTGAATAAGTGAATATATAAAGTCAAAGTCAAATTCAAAGCATTTATTTCAAATAGGCACTTAAAAGGCACTTTTGAACGTCAACATTTACATTGAAATAGAATTGATTCTAGTCGCCTCTTCCAAAATGTAGTTTCGTATGGAGAAGAATGGGCAAGAAACTCCACCGATACTCTTTTAAAATGTTTTGACTACAATATTTAACATACATTCATTGTATAATTATGTGTGAAAACGATGCATCCAGAATCCTATTTTGGTATGGTAATTTTATACCATACCAAAATAGGTAAAAAGAATCAAATTGAAGCAATTACAGATAAATTAATTTTATGATAGATACATGGTGCTCACATATTTACAAACATAGTAAAAGTAAGTATACAACTTTCCTAGAATATTAACCAGTATGTAATCAGTCAGTGTCTGAGTTAAAGTAATCACTGAGTGTAATCAATGTCATAAATATAATTAATTACATAATTCAATTAGCGACCAGTTTGATTTTGTCTAGACTCTAGATTGTCCTATGGAGCAGGACCAGCATGTTTTCAAGCATGATACGGTACTGAAATTCTCTTTCATTTGAAAATATTCTCAACAGAGCGGAGTTAGGTAGATAAAAGAGATTTTTAAGGCTACAATTCCAAATCTCAGGAAGTCATAGAATTGAGTATGATACTATTATCATACTCAATTCTATGACTTCCTGAGATTTGGAAACGTTGCCGTTCAGTAGTTTTGTCATTAAAATTCAGCCTATAATTTCCCCACAGCTGGGACACAGGTGCCTCCCGGTGAGAGAGAGTGGGCTGTAATCTACCACGTAAGCCCAGTGTGGGTCGGTAGAAGTCACATGTCATCGAATTTTTGGTTCTAGGACATGCCTACTCACGATGATTACCTTCACCGTTTTGAGAGCAATGTTAGCCATGCTTATTATAAGTTGGGGGATTACTTCGCTGACAAAAATTCTTGGCTAAACGCTGCTTGTCCTGCTCCACAAGGTAGCTTAAACTAAATTGAATAGCATTTGAAAACATTGTTGGAGCTGCTGAAGATTGTAAAAGCTTTTTGCATTGCATTGTATAAATTCAAACTTTTAGTATTGTATAATTGCATAGCATATGTGTGAGCACTATGTTCGTAATATAAAGCTAACATATAGGGTACGTCTTTCATTGACTTGAATGTGCCTTGGCAGCTGAGAGTGTGCCATGCTCGCTCAAATGTGTCGCTGGTGGTGGCGTGTGTGTTGGATTATTAAGATCCCTTCAAAATGGTAGAGCTGAATGGTAGTGATCTATACGTCATGTTCGTGAATGGGCGCCGCCAGTAGAGGGACTGGTCATCTCTTAGCTTTTAATGTGCACGTCTTTTTACAACGTTCTCACATTGATAATTTCAACATAATGGTGTAACCAACTTTTTGTAACAATAACATGATTTAAAAGAGTGTCCATGGAGTTTGTTGCCCGTTCTTCTCCATAGGTACCTGCGCTTTGGAATAGGCAACTAGCTTCATCTTTCTAACTCACCGACATTGACAATTCAAAAGTGACTGTAATTAGTTTATTTGAAATAAATGCTTTGAGTTTGAGTTTGAGTGGTGATGAAATTATTGACACATAGTAGAGCGACTGCCTGGGTTCGAACGAAGACTCGTAAGTTGCGGCCGATACATGCTACTGGGCCACCACTACTCGAAGGAGGTTCACAAAGAGCTTTATTTGTAAAATATCAGGGAAAAAGTCGCGGTTAGAGCTAGTGTATAAACACAATAGATGATACAAAGGAGTACACAAATTAAAGCGCCTGTGTGAGGTCGAACCTACGACCCATAACTCGTAAGTCGCGACCGTTACCTTTGGGCCGCAACTGCTCGCCACAGTTTTTTGATAAAAACACTCAAACAGTTTTTTTTACCAATTACAACTTCAACATTTTCCATTTCCATCCATTCAAGCATCAAACTCAGCCACTGAAGCAAGTCTTTAACAGTTTACTTTTTTATCCGATTAAACTAATAAAAAATAGGTAAGAAAAGTCCATCAATTGGAGGGTTCCGCACGACCACACCGGCTGAACATCGAGGAAGCTTCACCAAGGCTCTTCTTGCTCCCGAAGCAACCTTGCCTGCGAACAGTACACCTATATTTAGGAGATTAAAATTATTTTGATATCATTCACACCCAGGAAACAGTGCATTGCAGTAATGGCGACACAAACGATCACCCAAACTGTGGAAGGTGGGTGTCTAGATTTGGATATTAATTTGTTTGAAGTTTAGTAATAGTGTGTTTTGTTATTAAGTTAATTTCATGGCTTAAGAATTTCCTCTAAATTTATCTATGTTGCTTATCACTAAGTAGTTCTGAATTCTGATGTTATTAACTTCTTTAGTTATGATTTCATAGCGCCTCTTATTGTTTTAAAAGCAAAGTGATTTATAGAATAATAATGCACAGATTTGTAGGCGTTTTAAAATCGCTCGACTTAGATATATCATTAAACTTAAACTTGTGTGACATGAATTGAATCCTTTAAGCTTCTTGAGAGCAAGCCCAAGCCCCCCAGTGCCCTCTTCACAAAGGCCCGACTTCGTGAGGAAACCGGCATGTACTAGAACCAAAAATTCGAAGACATGTGACATCCACCATCCTGCATTGGGTCCGCGTAGTGGATTACGACCCACTCTCCCTTTCGCAGAGAGGCCTGAGTCCCAACAGTATAGGCTGATTTTGTGTGTATCTTCTATTTAGCGTTTTTTTAAAGGCTCGTGGCTAAGTAGTACCAGCCGCACGGATCGATCAAAGCTTACTTAAGTAGGTTCGCGGATGGATGATCCATTACACATCGAGAAAACCTCTGTGCCTCAGAAAGCACGTTAAGCCATTAGCCCGGCTGTCATTCGTAGATCTTTGACAGTCGTTACGGGTAGTCAGAAGCTCAAAAGTCGACAACCAGTCTTACCAAGGGGTATCGTGTTACTCAGTAACCGTGTTGTGGACGTCAGATAAGCTGTCGCTCCATTTAAAATTCTTATATCTAGCTGATTTCGCTTAGACTGGAAGCCAGCTAGGCAGATTGATTCTATTATAAGTGTTTTCAATTAATCATTCTATCCATTTCAGAATTCCTGCCAGAAACCCAGATCAAGCAAATCATGTCTCCAAAGACCAAACAGAATCTGCCGCCGAAGACCAAACAGGAACCGCAGGCCCTCGGCTGCCCTGTCGACTGTCCCTGCAAGACCAAGAAAGAAAGTCCTTATGAGAAGCCCATGCGACTGCTGTTCAACGCCATAGGGATCCTTGTGGCTCTCATAGCTACATACCTGATCGTCACCACAGACTCCAATATTTACATCATCTTTTGGGTTTGCTATTCTATCCTAAGACGGTTGTCTAAATCTAGATTGTCTGTATCCAGCTCACGTGCCAAATCTGACTAGCTGTTTTTTATTCGCATTGTATTTATTTCTAGGCTAACCAACTATTTATTTGTTTATTTAATTTGAAACCACTGAGCATGCAAAGTATTCAATAAACTGTTTTTTGTTTATGTTTCTTTGTTTTTGTTTGTTATTGTCGTGTTTGTTTTTTTTTTAATTAACAGTGTTGTTGCCTTAGAAAAGTATGAGATGGAGCATAGTAATAACAGCTGCATGGGTCTATTGATCAGATTAAGCTACGCTTGCCGCGGTTGTTACGTAGATGGGTGATCATCTTTACATACCAAGGGTTATTCCACTAATCCCCACTGACAATCCCCATTACGAGCTCTATAAGACATTAATGGGGATTTGTGGACAATAAGTTCACAAATCCCTATCGGTTTAATAAAAATCTTTTTTCAAAAAAAATAAACAACCGACTTCCAAAAAAACACTAAAAAGTGAAAAATAACTTTAATTTCGGAAGTCGGTGACTTTGGATATGTATTTTAATTTTTTGTCACCGCCTTCCGAAATTAAAGTTATTTTTCACTTTTTAGTGTTTTTTTGGAAGTCGGTTGTTTATTTTTTTTGAAAAAAGATTTTTATTTTTCACTTTTTAGTGGTTCACATGTGCTTACCCCTTCACAGCGTACCGGCGTGACGTTATGTTATTAACTGGTGTAAACAATTGACAGACATGAGATTTCAGCAATCCCTGTCCATTTGCTATCATTTATTGAGGAGTTCCGTTGCCTATCTCCGAAGTTCTTCATCAGATCTTCACCAAATTGAAATGGAACCACTCCGAGAAAGTACTCTTCCAAAAACTACACAAATTGCTTCAAGTGTGCCTATAAAATTTGAAGAGTTCTCTCTATTTCTCCAGGATCCCATCATCAGATCCTGACTTGATGATCATGGGACCACCTGGGAAGTATACCCATTCAAACAAAAAAAAAATTTTCCAAATCGGTCCAGCCATCTTCGAGTAATCGGGGAACATACATAAAAAAAAAAAAAAAAAAAAAAAAAAAAAAAAAAAAAAGGTTCCGACGAATTGAGAACCTCCTCCTTTTGGAAGTCGGTTAAAAATAAAATACAAACAACATAATAATGTAAGAATGACGAAGAGTTTATTTCTTACGAAGGTAAGGAGTCATTGATATTTTTTATAATCCTATTTATTTATTTATTTATTAGTAATTATTCAGACAACCATTGATCCTTTACATTTAGGTACATTTGTATAGTTAGTATGAACTTAAAAACTATGTTAGTACCTAATAACTAATAGAGACAGTCCTCTGTGTGAGGCTCCACACCGGTGGGCTGTCTATCTTACTGCCTATAACTTCCAGGATGCTGTTACTGCTCCCACGCAATCTGCTTAGCAGTGAGGCTGTCTTTTTGCGCCAGGTGGCATCAAAGCCGTCGGCGACTCGGCGAACATTGTTTAACGCACTGCAGAAGCACGGCAGACGTAACAGTGCCCTGTAGGCATTGTTAAACTGGATGCGCAAACAAGTTCAAGTAATAGCTAAATGAATAGCCTCAGTGTCAAATATTGGGTTGGTTTTATATTGCCTCTCAGAGCCGTGACGACGATAAAAGCGAGGAGTTCAGAAATTACATGCCCAAACAACTGTTACAAAAAAACTTTATAACAATATGGTGTACATTTGGTCAGAACCACCGTACCTAATTTAGCACCGTTTGGTTGAAGCATGGAACCAAAAAATTTCAGTCAAGTCATCCCAAACATATGAAGCTCACTTCGTAGGCTGAAGATGCATCGTACTATGAAGTACGATGCGTTAGTAGTAGTGCGGATTTCTGAATGTAGAGAAGTTATTGTAGAAAGATCAGTGAAAAGTATATAATAATCGCGACAACTATATCCAAATGGAAGTTATTAATGGCAAAATTACGATTGGGCCCCGCTTAGAAAAACTTAGGTGGTTCCACAATTTTTTATATTGACACATTACTATTAGGGTATTACACCCATTTTTGAAAAGTGTCATAATTAGATTCTAAAATGCTAAAAAACAACAAAAAAATACAATTTTTTAATTGATTCTTTAAAGTGTCATAAAATGCATTAAAATTTTACATTTTCATATTTCGCGCGTAATTTGACGAAAACGCTGGACGCAGTAGACGCCATATTGCTCTGTGGGTATGACGTCAGTTTTCTGTGTAAACAAATGCGTTGATATTTTGTATGATAATTGTTTATAATTTAAAAAAATGAGTTATTATTCTACTTATCGTTGGTTTGGTGTAATTGAATGTAAGATATTATTTAAAAAAAAATACTTTGATTACGAAAATTATAAAAGTACAAAGTTGTTCAGTTGATTAGTTAAAACAGCGGAATGACGTAAAAATATGGCGGCTACTATTTCATGGTGTTCAAAAACAGTTAAAAAAACTGAAAACTTTGAATTGAATTAAAAATTTATTTGTGTTTTATGAACTAAAACCAACATTTTCCGACTGGTTTTTTGCCTAAGCTATCTCCATAACTTATTTTTAGATTTATTCTCATATGTAGTAAAACACCCTACTATATATAACAGTTGTAGGTATTACCTACTGCTCTGCATTGCGCGGATATATTGTTTTAACTGTTTCAATTTTGAATCAAGAATTGTAAAAACATGTGATTTTATTAATGACCGTAAAACTAGGATTTCATTCCTTTGTAAGGAATTGTAAAAATCTGTGATTTTATGAATGACTGTTTTCTTGAATGATATTTTTTTTTTAAATATTATAAAACAAAGTCTTAAAAATTACTGAACGGATTTTCATGCGCTTTCACCAATAGACAGAGTGATTCACGAGGAACGTTAGGTGTATTATTAGTTCATGTTTTGTGTAAATGGATTAACGCTGGCGAAGCCGCTGGCGAAAGCTAGTTATTAATCATTCTAAAGTTCTGTGATTTTATTCAACTCCACTTAACAAAAGGTTAACAATATTTCTAATATAATTAATCACAAAGTAACCGTAAAGTAATTTCAAAGTTGATGTCTAAAAGATTATGGGGTTTACTTGTAAACGTTGCTTAAAGTTAAGTAATGATTAGTGACTGTTTAATCATACATTTTTAGCATCACTTTATATTTTATAGTAAACCGGCGTGCTGGTTGGCGCCTCAATGTAGGCACCCACACCCCGGTGCCCCGTATAGGGCCACGGACTGCAAGACGCCCCCGCGTAGAGCCTCCGGCAGGAGGCGTTTGGCCCCCTAGATTGGGCAGCAGCCCCGGTCGGCTCCAGTCTGGGAGCCAAACGTCGGAAATGCTCCGCGAAGTTCCACCGGCTGTCGAGAACGAGTTCCAGGACTTCATCGTCGCCGATGTAAATCCCTCCTGCCGTTATCTGGGAACCCGTCGGTGGCGCATTCCGAGGACCATGAAAACACATGGCCTTGGACTTGTGCAAGGCCACCTCGAGTCCCAGTTGCTGGATGCTATTGACGATTGTCGCAACCCCTGTGTCGCTAAGTCGGCCGCCGCCTGGTACGACCTCCCTTGCGCCAGGACCAGCGTGTCGTCAGCGTAGCAAACTACGCGTATGACACTATCGGGCAAAGTGTTATTGGGATTTTTGAATAGGAATTTCTTAGTAACAGCCCGGAGTTTCGAAGTGGCGGTGTGATACTCTCGTGTCTCGAAAAGCACGTTAAACCGTTGGTCTTGCGCCTGATCTCTCTCCGGTCGTGTGTGATTCCCGTCCCATCAGATTATGAGAGTGACGGAAGAGTGAGTGCTCCTGTGTCTGCGCACACACTTTTGCACTATAGGTAATATTTCCCGAGCCGAAGGCTAGTCACCGTTGAGATTGGCTGCCATGGCCGAAATAGGTCCAGCCGTATTTGATGCATATTTTGTGTGTATGTTGATTTGTTCCCTGGATCGTTTATACTCGCAGTTGGACCCGATAGGTGGCGCTGCGATCCAGTTCTAGGATACAGGACAACGTCCGTAATGTCAGCTAGTGATGTATATTTATGCTCGGCCTTCCCATTTTGAGAATACAGTCTTGATGTTATAAAAGACAATACTTAATTAAAGTCCCTTTGTGCCTACAGCCTAGCTCTTTTCTGTAGCCTGCTTGATATGGAAGGAACTGGAGGTTAAAGAGGTCTCACTCCTCCAATACCCGGTCATATTTGCTTCATTCCTTTGCGCAGTCCATGACGGTTTAATCAATTTCCATCATCTTAGATTTGCCGAAATTGGACACTACAAGATTGGGTTGTTTCCTAAAACGACTATAGCAAAACTACTTACTCTTGCAACTGGCTCAAGGACCTCTTGAAAGACGCGGTTGATGATGGGAGGCTGTGATGATTAAGGCAGGAACCTAGCATTGTTGCTTCGAGAGCTAAAGGCGTTGTGTAGACGTTTGGCTGCACAGCTGACAAGCCTGGAAGTATCCAACATGATTATGGAAAAGCACTAGTGGCTATACAGTATGTTAGGTTAGACGAGGGACATACTTTAGGGGGGTGTGGTACTCATGAAAATATACATCTTCTAATATGGAGTGGACATATTTTGTCCAGTTGTGCGAACATATATTTATAGAGCGGCTGGTTTTATTTTCGCGATTTCAGTGTTGGTCCATTTCATTAAAAGTTTTTCATTTACATGAGTTTTTACTACACTCCTTTAAGGGGAACCCAGTCGCGGGCTCGAACTCACTGATGGGCCTGGCTAAAAAGCACGCTGTCTCACCAGGTATCGTGTCCGACAGAGGTAGTATCAATAATGAGCAGTTAGAAGCTATTCTACACGCACAACATTATTGAGTGAGATGCAGGATCATTTACAGTACAACAGGCGCGTAAAAAATTAAGAACAGTCCTTCGGAAGATCGGGTTTTATGAAAAAATCACAGCATAAATCAATGACCAATAATGTTTATTGAACTTTTCGATATTTGAGCTTTGTCGGTACCGAATTGGTTTTTCAGATTTCACACTTCTTTTGTTACTTAAACACGCTCAAAGTTAGGTTAAATTAACAAGAAAAACGAATATTTGTTGGCTCCTAACTTTTGAATGGCTTTTTATTTTAGTATTCTGTTTCCGTACAGACAATATTAATAATGAGGCAAAACCATACCATGTTTAATTTTTGATGTGCATTGTTGAACAGTGGAGTAATACACTCCCGAAGTTTGTATGGGAAAAATGTGGACTAGGTTCACCTTAAAGTATGTCCCTCGTTTAACTTAACACACTGTATAGACTTTCCTGGTGCCTTGTATTGTTATTTCTGCAAACTGACTGCCAAAGGGCAATCCAAACTCAAACTCAAAGTATTATTTAAAAACCATTGTATTCTAAACTGCGTAAACAAAAATCTCATCGAACACACGGTGATGGTCTAAAATACTACAAAAAAATGCCAGGTTTGATGTAAGAGTATATTTTTGGAACGAAATGCTTGCTGGCAGGAGCAGGTAAATTTATATAAATCGTTACGTAACGAAAATTGTAGAAATTGTCATGTATCGAAAAAGCGTGATTATACCATGCAACTTTTTTATTTAATGTAATAGAGAGTGACGGAGAGAGAAATAGGCTTCATGGCTTTTAAGGGTAGAAGTCAACAATGAGGTCAAAATTAAAATCCAAGATGGCAGCTGCGAAAATATTAAAATTTTTCGTCATTGCATACGGAACTTCGTTCTTGACGGGGGTCCGCCCGAACCCACACGTTTTTTTTTGTTACAGCATCTGTTGAATGTCGTACGCTCCTGACTCACATATAACATTAGGTTCAATCAACGTAAGTATGATAAAAATAAACTTATGCATATCGAATATAGACTTCGAAATAAATTTTCCGATTTCTATCTACAATTTTATTTATTTTATAAATTACAAGTTCTTTTCACTTAAATACAGCACACAATAAGACCTTTGGTGTATATCTAAGTATGCCATGAACTGAGATTTGATCAATATTAGGAATGTCTGAAACCTTTTCTGAAGTTTTCCAATATTTTTTTAATTTAGTTTTCCAAATTGTAGATAGCTTGCACGTGGATGACCACGTGCAAGCTATATCTACAATTTGGAAAACTAAATAAAAAAAATGTAATAATGGAGTATCCTGTTCCATTAATAAATTTTTTGATAGCAAACCTTTATTTCTTTCGTTTTGAATGCCTACTTATCATATGTTGATACCTATTCTTGGTTTTTGCATCAATTAGTGTCGCTAGCAAGTTCACTGATCTGAAATTAACACTCGACAGTATTTTTTGCGACAAATACAATTTTGGCGCAAATTCGAGATCGTAGATTATATACCACAGAGCACGATTGTTTTTTTTTGCGTGTTATAAAAACTTTTTGCTAGGTACTTGGAGTAGATTTTATCTGTTTTTGTTATCTTTTATCGAAGACATTGTGTCTTGAGTTTGGCAATGAACTATTGAGTCGAGGCGACTTATTGTGGTCTGGTTTTTGAATTATAGATTTAGATACACCTATTGACGTTACTTTGAGTTTGAACAAGTGAACTTTTGTTCCTCTAAACGCTATAATATTCTTTGACTTGCCATTGCCAGCGGCTTCGCCCGCGTGGAGGTCGGGAAACATCCCATCTCACAGGAACGTACTACTGGGATAAAAAGACACTTATGTTTTAATCCAAGTTATAAAATATCTTGTGCCTTGTTTTATCCAAATCTGTTCAGTAGTTTTTGCGTAAAATAGTAACAAACATCCATCCATCTTCACAAACTTTTACATTTATAATATTAGTAGGATAATATTATGGATGATGACGACCATGGGTTACTTCTCATGGGTGCATCATGGGTTACTTTCCTCACAACCTACTTAAAATTTATTCTTTACTTAAATTGCACATAATTAGTGTTTGAAAAAATATTCTCTCTTTTTTTTCCGGCGGGCAAATTATACGCGTCTCTACGCATTCTTCAGCTACGAAGCTTTGCCCCTCAGACTATTAATAAACATTTCATTGGATCAAACTATCATCATTCTAGTCCACTGCGCCATTCAAGTGGTTGATTTAATTAATAGTTATAAAGGGACCCTCCGTACATTGTGAGGCGGAGCGTGACTCGTGACTCGAACTCACGACGCTTTGTAGATATACCTAGGTAGATCTGTTTCAGTCGACATTCACACGGACGTATTAAAATCACGGCGAGATTTTTCGCGCACCAGATTTTCAATTCTCGGTGTTGAAGCGAGCATTATTTGCAATTTTTTTTTGGCTCTCCAAGCAACGTAAATACCGCAACGAATGCTGTTGAATTGTCAAAATGGAAGCCATTATACTATTAATGTAACACACATTATACATACTGTTGGTATGTCACGCAATTCCCCGAAGGTTCGTATGCTAACCTGCCAGGATATTACTAATAATAAGCAAGTACCTATTCTTTCACTCCTTTCTTACTCTGCAATCTACACCGTGACATTTTAGTCGTCTTACAAAGGTGGTCCACTCAATTTATCCATCATAAAATACCTCTAGGCGCTATTAAAACATTGTTACCATTAATTAAGCTAATAGGTACAAAGAAAAATAAATAATGCTTTAGAATTATGAAACACCCACCCTGTTAATAATGTTTACGTATCAAACGGTAGAAGATATCTAGCTACCTACTATTACATTCTATCATTAATTCCATCTCCATAACAGGATGTTTCAAACTACGTCATGCGTCTTTGTGTGAAGGATATTCTAATTTTTTTACTATGCAAATGATCAAAAATATGTATATTTTTTTAATAAATGATAAGTAGTCATTGGATACATGAAGTGGGCTGCCGTTATAAGACGACTAAAATGTCACGGTGTATATGTACCATCATCAAGGTGCTACAAATAGCAAAAGTAGAAGCAATACAATGGCACTTATTTTTTCTGAAGGACATCTCGCAGATCAACCTTGAAGGTGGTCGGCTGATTAACCGGGCTATGGGTGCCTTATAATCATAAAGAAAGAACGTAAAAAAAATATATTTGACTCAAATACACAAAAACACTATTACAAACACTATTCACACAAAAATACTTAAAACAGTATTGTGTTCCTCACGGCTGCATCAAATAGGTCCAGTTCAGCATAAATGCCAGACAGAATAGACCTCAAGCTATGGTATAAAGCACACTTTTAAATGTGTTCCAAGTCATCATTGTCAACGTCATCCACCTAATTTAAATCCAAAAATAACCTACTCATCTTTAAAACATGTAGCCCGTCTCACAATTATATGCTAAGTATCTATGTATGTTCCTACTTATCGTTAAACCTGTAGCTACATGCAGGGATACAATGCAGGTGTAGAATAAAGAATATAAAAATAAATAATACATCTACCTACTCATTAAAAGAAACACCTGTCGATAACATTTCACCACTGGACCCTGAATATCGTCATATTTTTTGTGATAAAAGTACTTACTACCGCGTACAGAAAAAACAACTTGTGATCAGTGTAGAAATAACCAGTCATTAAGAAAACAAGTAAAAAAACGTAAACGTATAATTTAAAATTTGGAGCGCAGATGAAACTTGTACTTACCTAGTTACCTACCTATTAAAATAAAAACAAGAAACTCATTATTATAAGCTATATCATTATAAGATTAATATATAGTAGTTGATTTTTGGTTAGCAACAAAAGTTACAAAATAGAACGCTCTAAAACCACGACGATGTAGACAAGAATATTATTTTAAAGAGTTTCACCAAAGTGAGGAAACGAATTATAATAACTACAAATAACTATTTATTACTGACTAATAATGTTAAAATATTGACATAATTTAATGTAAAGCTAAAGTGCGTATTACGCTTTCCAATTTGTAGGAAATCGGAAGATGTAATAGCAGTTAGAACAGTTGGATCTGATTTAGTGAGATTGGAAGGTACCGACCGCACGCACTCCTTTTGTCAAATTGTTGAATCCCAACCCAACTAGCAAAAAGATCATATAAGTAATTACTCTCACGACTATGGATCGTTTTAACGGAGTTCTAAAAAGACGAGGTTCGATGTTCGTAAAATAATTTCTAGCATCTATGCCCATGTTAGTCCATGACAGCACTGTAGAATGTAGATACAATCAGAGCTGGCCGACCGCTTTACCCGCAACAATTAGCGGCTAGCGTCTAATGAGCGCTTGCGCATACGACACGACGCTTCCTAGTTTTCTCTGGAGGAATGTGATAACACAGGACAGTGTTATTAGTGCTACCTCCTAATGACTTTGTATCATTTAGATATATATCTTACAGATACGGGATATCGTGAGCAGTGGGATGATACAGACTGCCAGTAACAGTAACGGAGAGTTATTGAAAAGAGTAATAACACAATGTATATAAATCAAACGCTTTAGTGGAGTCATTATAAGAATTAGAAACAAATCAGAAGGTATAACTAAACAGTTTAGTTGGACAAGAACATTTTTGTGCATCATAAATGCGGATATGAGAGGTAGATTTAGATTTCAACTAGAAGCTTATTCAACAGACAGCTGAGGGTAGACAAACTACAGGCAATGTTTCAGTTACAAGTTTTCTCAAGATTAGAAAGCTTATCCAATTGAATTACAAGCTAGATAATGCGAACAAATGAGTAACAGTGATAAAACATTAGTAAGTGTCTACTTCACACTTTAACAATCGTAAATAATCAACCATCACAAAACAATGGAACGAAACGTTTAATGGATTTATGATAGATGATAATAATGGAATACTTATTGAGAGTATGCTAATAGCAATATAAGGATGGAAGAAAAAGACATGATGAGCAATTGAGCAGACCCCAAATCAATTGGGTTAAAGGGCAGGAAGATGTTGTATCAAACATAACTCTAAAACGTCACGTCACATCCACAAAAGCAAAAGCAATTTCGCTTCAAGAAACTTAACCAGAATTCATAATCTTTATCGCCAACTTAAAAACCTGCCTAAATCTGGGCCCAAATTAGTTCAACAACAAAACAAAAACATAGCGTTGTAAAATAAACCATTAGGAGTTTGATACTTGCTATAAAGTGAGTGATTCACTGCTAGCGCGCAGGTCGACGACTTCGGTAGACTTCGTGTCGTTCCGCTAAAACCGCAGATCTATTCTTTGTTTATAAGTATAGATCTTGATGTCTATCTGATTCCTAGATGCTTTGTTTAGATTGTGTTGCTTGCAAATGAGTCAGTTTTCTTATTATATGAGGTTCTGAAACAACAATTTGAAGTTTTCTTTGTCTTTTTGGGTACATGTCGTTCCATTTTAATATCGTCTCTGATCGTTTAGGTAGGTAAATCTTGGTCAGATGGCCGCTTCATGTGATAGAAAACCTCTACAAATAACAGTTTTCATTCATAGTCATCTTCATTATTCTCCTGCCGTTTTTTTAATTTATTTGAGGCCGGTTCAACATGTATTTTTCTTCCATACTTCTCTATTAGTCGTCATCTACGTAGTCACCCCCTTTCTACCCATATCATCTTTCATACAATCCATCCATCGTTTCTTTGGTCTCCTTCTACTCTTATAGCTGTTTGCACGAAAACGTCAAATGACTACCTACTTGAGAATCGTGACTCCTAGGATATGCTTATAAAAATGATTCATTTTAGCTCCATTAAGTCAGAACCGTGAAATAAGACCGTGATTTGATTTCCTTCGTCGATATTATGACTTAAAAACAAATAAACAAACTTATAATGAACCTGCATGTTCCGACTAACGACTAAACCAGTTCTGTTAAGTATTTTTGGAAGGACCCAGTTCAGAATTTAAGATAAAAAAGCAACAAATTATGCTAAATGCGAAAAAATTTTTAGCCTTCAAGCGTCCAGACGGGTAATGAACTAATGATGCAAAAACTGCAGGATATTTCTAATGCTGGTTCTTTTCACACGGGAAAGATACAAGTTTTATTTTATTTCTATAATAGAGGTTCCATTTAAGGAAGCATCCGCTTGAGTTAAGTTTTTACTGACAGTTTCCGATCCAGACAGAGCAGGTGGAGACGAACCCACTTACACAGGAGTATAATATGCGTACTTATATTTTTATATTATACTAGTGACCCACCCCGGCTTCGCACAGGTAGTAGAGCATATTATGCCTTCATGTTTGTCGTGTCATCGGTGATTTTAAAATTAAATTATAGAAATCAAACATCATCTTCCTCATGAATCACTCTGTCTATTGGTGAAAATCGCATGCAAATCCGTTCAGTATTTGTGTTTATCGCGTACAGACAGACGCGGCAGAGGACTTTGTTTTATAAAATGTAGTGATTATCTATTTATTACAGCATGGAAGACGTACAGCTTTAAAAGCTGAACATGTTAAAAGAAAGAATTTTAAATTTTATTGAGGAATCTACGGAGTTACCCAATATTTTGAATATTCCATTACAAAAATCACTTACAACAATTGAGTCTTATATGATTTCGAGTTTCCCATACGCAGCTACGTATTGCGCATAAGTTCCAGCAAATTCTCGCTATGCGCCAAGAAATTGTCAGTCGTTTTTGGCAAATTATCCTTACTGCGCCAAATCTCTAAAGTCTAGACGAAAGGGGACATTTTACTATTCCATATCATATAAAGCTTTCTAAAAAGGAATTTATAGCCCCGTAACTTATGCGCTTACATTATCAGAATTCAGAACCCAAAGTGGAAAATGTTTCACCAGTTTTCAAAGCTATAGTTAGTTTACCGGTAGCTATTTGTTACTTATAATAAAATTACTCTCATTACTTGCTTTAACGAGTACCATTTCACTTAGCTCAATCACTTTATACAGAGAATGCTTCGGCTACTCAGTCTAACGACCTCTCCATCATCAGTTATAATTGTCATGTATCATCAAAAATATTGCCGATCGGAATATTTAACAAAATTTTCTGCTGTTTGTGTATGGCGGCCATTTTGGAAGAATGTAATCACAGAGTACATTATTATAAATGTAATTTTGACGTTCGAAAAGTGCTGATTAATTTTCAGCCTAATTTGAATAAATGGCTTTTGATACTGATTTTTTATTTTATTTTATCAGTAACTATTTCTACTGCAAAATCATTTAATTTTACGCAGTGCAAGCTTTCGTTTTCAAGCACTTGCACTTTGTATGCCAGTTAAGTACCTACCTATACAATTTGTTCACAAGGCGTGCTAGCCTCTGCGAGAGTCAATTTATCTATACAAACGAACGGCTATCTCAAAGACCCTTGGTACAAACCAACCGGCACCCTATAAATTGCGTACGTACCACACTATTAATCAAAATCTGAATCATTTTTAAGGTTATTGCTGATCCATTGCTACATATGTTCGAAAAATATATCTGCTCAGCAACGTAAATAACGCAATGAATATTGCGTTAATACTTACTTACTAACTCAAAAAATTGCTGAACGTTTTTGCTTGCAATTGTCGAGTTTCACAGTGCTTATAGGAAAGCTTTGAAAGCATGCTACAGATCCAATCGTGCCGGAGCGAACCGGTCGGACGGCTGTCCGGACCGGCCTGTTTTTGTTTACGATCCAATCATTTATTGTAGCTATACCTGCACAGCACGCCATGGCATAAATAACTATCTTATTTTAGGATAGGAGATAGGGTGGATGCTTTTTTGATAATGTTGAATGGACTTTTGATTTTGATTGATGTTTTTCACGAAGTATTGGAATTTAAATGGGTTATAAGAAATGTGGGCAGAGAATGGGGGACCTCTTGATAAATAAAATTAGAGGTGACCGTTTTGATAAATTGAAGACATCACATATGAATGAATATGATGTTTGTCCTTATAATATTTTAGAATCTATTTATTGATGATTTCATCGTGTACATAACTACTTAAGTCGAAGAAATAAGATTAACGCCCTTATTTATAGACGTTGCTTAAAGGTAAGTAGTGAAATAACGACTGTTTAACCGTACATTGTTTTACGTTTAAACATCTCTTAATTTTATGCAACGTTTATAAAATAATAAGAGTGTTCATGTTTAGACTGCAAAACTACAATTTATGTCGAAGTGGTAGATATCTACCTGGCGGTTAGGGTACCACCGGACACGGTTGTTTCGGGAGGTTCCTGCTTCGGATAAGGCGGGAGGCAACGCCCGGGTGTTACTATTGCGTAGATCGCCCGGAGGATACGGTGGAGCATACGGCGGAGATCTGCACGGCCTGGGCGGAGCAACACCGCGTCCTCGTGGAGGCGATCGGCGACGGCCCGTGTCCAGGCCATGGTATGGAGCGAGAGTGCATGGGAAGCCGTAGCCCCCTTCTGCGAAACAGTAATGCTCGCGAAAAGAGAGGCGGCGCACATAATATAGACGCAATCTATACACCCTCATGGCCCTAGTCGCCGCAGGAGCCGCCCTGGGCGTTGAGATTCCCAGGTTGTTTCCTAGCCCCCGTAGACGCGGGCTTGCGGACGGTCAGTAACGGGTAGCTCGCCGTCCGTTAAGGACCAAGCCCTGGTCGACGGCGCGTTGTGTGCCACGCGTGCCTCAAAGAGATGTCAGCACCAACTGGTGGGGTCCGCAAGGGCCAATACCTGCCAGGGGTGCGGGTTATTCGAAAGAGATACCGGGCCCCTATCACACAGGCTACTGAAGGAACACGGGTGGGTTTTAGTCAATAAAAATCTGACACGCCAAATAACCTCTCCCGTTCCGCCCAAAGCTAAGGTTATTTGATGAATTCGGAACCAAACAAAAAAAAAGGGTACCAGACTGACAATCTGACATCCTGAATATTTCCAAACATACATACCTATTCAACTGTAATAACACAGTAATAAGACAATCTTATCTACAAGTGCAAAACACAGTATCATCTTACATGCATACAGAAACAATCTTAAAGGCAATCAATCAAAATCCGACGCAACGTTAACTATATCTGCATCAATCATTCAATAAAGCGAGATTACGTTGACAATCAGTACACTGTCTCCGTGCCTACCGTAGAACGATGCGATCCCCACCCGAGGCGCTCAGTTATTGACCCGTTGAGCTCTCGGCGGCTGAACACGTAGCCACAGACTGCGCGCGCACCCTACCGCTCACATCCCCAGCTAGCTTAGTCTAGCTTAGACCAGCCACGAGATGCCTGCACCCTGCGACTCTTGCAAAGGTAAGAAATTGAACAAATTTTTTGTATTTGGAACGTTTCGTCGTCTTCTGTCCTCTCCGTGTCGTGGTTTGTCTTTTCTCCACGTGCTTCTTTTGTTTTGTTTTGCCGGCTGGACTGGGCCCAATTGGGGACGGGTTCGCGAATGACGCAGTTAGTGGGCTTTATTGGATGTAATTTGAGATGGTCTAGATTAGGGTACTATATGTATACCCAGATTCTCTGCGGTAAAAAGAAATTGTGGGTACGTTTAGGAAGGGTTTTCTGGAGTTTTGTTTTATGTCGTTTAAGCGTATCGCGTAATAAGATGTATGAAAATTATAATTACGTACTTATTCAAGTGTCGTCATGTTTATTAAACATTCTACCATATTCATTTTGCTATCGAAAGTATTCCGACCTGTATGTATAATATGAACCGATGCATATGTCCAGTGAGATATTTTTATGGTTGAAAATTCGTATAAAATATAGAGAAGCCTTTTTGGAGAATATTAATAAGAAATCATAGTAGGTAAGTTACTATCAAAAGTTACTTCGCTATTGTGAGAAATTATACCGCTGTGACGTAGGTACCTTACACAAAGTTCCGCAGGTAACAAGACAAGTAGCTATTAGCTACATAACTATAATTCAATCATTATTCCACTTATATGGAAAGTTTAGAAGCATAGTTCAATATAGCCTGGTGTTGTGCGGAACATTATATTTCTTGTAACTCTAAGAAAATTAAAACGATATTCATTTCAGCTACGAAAAAGTACCTGAGTTCCGCTCCTTCTTAGAGTAATCGGTTAGCAAACACTAACCTCATCTAGTTTTAAAATTTAATTATTTCTTTCAAAAGTATAAAAGGGTTTTTTCAAACCCAATTCACGGAAAAACTTAAAATATTTTATGTCATAAGTGAAACAAATAGCTTATTCGGAATTCATCATGTGTTCCAGTACAAAATTAAATAATAAATGTACTACCTGGCAAGTCGCCCGGGGAGATAGGACCGGGATAGGGCCTCTTTTAGATTGCGCATTGCTTCTAAATATCTAATTTGAGTAGTTAGTAGTTACAGTGTGTACACGAATGAAGAATTTAAAAAGGAAAACTTTTCGTACACTATTAATAATACCAGCCAATTATTGCCCCATTGCAGGGCACAGGCCTATTCTCGGCGTATTAGTCGATTCGCAAAATTTAATTTAAATTCCAAAAATAAAGTAAATATTTTACTTACTAGGTTATTGGAGGAAATCGAACTAATTCAAAACGTACTAATTATATAATATGTATTTCTGGAGTTGTCGATTCGGCCGGATCGCCTTCAGAAATAATGTATTATTTAAAAATGGCGATTCGTTCGTTTCGGGCCCGTAAATTCGTGGGAATTTACTAATAAGGCCTATTATCATAAAGAGTGAAAGAACGTACAATCATTGATCGCTTGCTCAAGTCGGGTTGGCCATTATGCCCATTATAAATGCTGGACATAATAATATCTCTTAAAATCAAAAGTGAACTACTACGCGGCACGCCTTCTCATTGGTTAAATTAAAAAATAATTTACAAAATCAAAAAACCCCGACTGCCTAAAAATTGGCATAAAACGAGAAGAAAGACCTTTATTGGCTTTATGCCTCCGACTGTATGAGTTTGCTTATAGTAATCAGTCTAATAGTGATCCTTTTAAAACAAGTTTCTTGTTTCCACCTTTTTTTAATTAAAGTTCACTTTTTAGGCAGTCGGTTTTTTTATTTTGTAAATGTTTTTCACAGTTTTTAGTTAATATAATTATTTTTGACGCTATTGAGAACTATTTATGAAACAATTTTGAAGACACAATATGGTGCCAAATATCGGCACCTCTCAAGCTGAAATCGATCAAGCCGTTTAGGCTACAGAGCGTGCCAAAGAAATATGCATACCTACATACACTCGAAAAACAAAAACCCCCTTCTGGCGCAGTCGGGTAATTAAGGTTTCAATTTACCATTTATCAACATGTACCTAACTAGCTCGGTAGTTGAGTTCTAACAGGGATTGTAGGTACATTCGTTAAACCAAGAGATTAATCAGTTCCATTCCCAGTAACTCGGCTGTCGGCACAGAAAGTTCATTCAATTGTAGATTGTACGTAGATCAGTTCCCACGTACGCGAGGTATCTAAAGTTGAATGTACTTACGTGGGTAAGTACTGTGGTAGGTATCTACTGTTATATATCTATTTTGTGGGACCATTAAATTAGAATTGTTCACGTTTTATGAACTCAATCGTTACTATTGAATTGTGTATGAAAAGAGATTCAACGTCTGTAACTAAGTAGGTGCCTACAAAGTTAACAAATTAGAGAATTAAGTTGGAGCAAATTAGGAATAATACACTGGTTCAGACCAAAAATTCAACATCCACAAGAGGTTTCTTTAAGACAACTCGTATTTACTTTTTACATCTAAATAAGTATCACCTGCCTTAAGAGTTTTTTTTTTGTATTTATGAATATAATTACATCGATATTGTAAACCCTATGTAGCTATCATCAAAAGCCGTCTCTCTTTTAGAAAGCCTGTTACCTATAGTTAACTCATTAATTATCTAAGTAACAGGAGATAAAACGACAAGACAATCTTAATTGGAAGTTAGATAGCAAGCATCGATTTGGGAAATTCAATCACGATTTTGCTCCACCAATTACGTATGCTGTAGCATATATAAGTCTTGTTTACAGGATTCTGGTCTTAAATAATTTGCAACTGAATAAATCTTTAGGTCCTCTATCAATTTTTAGTTACTTACTCGTTGTTTTTGCCAAGGATGTCTATAACTCAGTCAGCCATGTTTTGTGCGTGTGTGGTGACCATAGGCTGTAAAACTAAATGAATCTTTTGAATCAACAATTCAAATACACCGACCAAACCTGCATGGTGGATTCCGACTCATTAAATTGCACAGAGAGGAGGCCTCCCAGTGTGAGAACGTTATAGGCTGATTGTTTTATTATTAGTTATGGAGAAAGTTGCTGTGAAGACTGTTTGCCGGGCATCTCCCGGCAACCAGTTATGATAGCAAGTTTCTCCAAGCTGATCTGTCAACCTTTTCTTCTCTTCGGTCGAAAGAGTGTTGGCAGATCACCTGGCAGATGGCATTAACCAACATAGGACCGTGTGAGACCTGGATGAGCTTCCCACAGGTCAAAACAAAAGCTTACCATCAATGATGATAAAACCTTATCATGATAGTAAAATGATCATATTGTTACAGACACGTGCGGTGGCGGAGCGGCCGCGTGCGGTGCTAACTGCACCTGCGGCCCCAGCTGCGCTTGCGGCGATGGCAAATCCTCTGGTCAGTATAATCATCCATTTATCATCATCGTTCTCCTGCCCCTATCCCAATTTATTTGGGGTCGACGCAACATGTCTTCTTCTTCCAAACTTCTCTATTAGTCGTCATGTCAGTAGTCACCCCTTTCTAGCCATACCATCTGGCACACAGTCCATCCAAAAATTTTCGGTCTCCCCCTGCTCTTATAATAGCCATCTGCATTCATACTCAAAACTCTCCTAACGAAACATGACAACCGATTTCCACACATGTAGAACAATGCTCACAACCTGGCCTGGTACATTGAAGTGTGGGCTGCCCTTCAGAGACGTGTGAGTTGCGAGGTAGCTAAGCAGAGAGGCTAAGCTAAGAAACTTTGTGTTTATCCCCAGAGCTAAGTTGTGTACTATAAACCCTTAACCACCAGAGCTAAGTCTAGCTTCGCTATGAAAATCATACACATCCATCGCATCTTAGTACATACGTGTAGTGGCATCTACACTGCCTCATGCAAACTACGCATCACACTGACGTCACGCAAAAACCTGCATCGCGCAAGTAGAGTTTACAGCGCAACTAGAATAAGTACAACGTCCCGTCTACGAACATCACAGCGCGCTGGTAAAATTTTGTGTGGTATATGCCACTGCATCATGTATCTAGTAGAAATGCAGCCATAGAAATAGACTGTCACGTGAGTATGGGTGAAAGGTGGTACCTCATGTACTCTTATTTGATACTTCATGTCTACCATCATGAGGGAAACGGCGCATCTACGTCTTGAGGTTTAAATAACCTCTTTTTACATGTATCTGTAGGAGTAATAAAGTAAGTAAATCGAATATTGCAAGAGGCACCGTTCTTTAATAGACCAGTGTTGGATCTTAGGACGTTTAAGAAGATTAACGTCACTCTATCAGAGCCTTTCTGACGCCACAAACGAATGTCTTCAGTTTGTTGTTTTTTTTTTTTAATGTAGAACTTTTTAACTTTTTTTTCAACTTACCATCAAGATAATAATTACTTAAGTAATACATAAATGAGCTGCCTATAACTTTGTTTTTTCACAGGTGGGAAGCCATGCTGCCAGGGAGGAGGCAAAAAGTGAAATTCAAACTTCAAATTCTAAACTCCCTTTTCCCAAATGATGCTCTATTTTAAAAATTATATAATCTTTATTATATCGTAGATTAAATAGCCGTGTAACTCATATTACAATTATAATGTAGTTGTCTTTATTCATATTTAAAATATAACCGTCGAGGAGAAATATTGTGTCGTCATGAAATAAAATTAGTTTAAGGAAATGATAGTATTACAATGATTATAGCTTATTTAGGGTAGTTCATATTCGTCTCTGCTTATGTATTGCTAAGTGTAGTAAATAATGATTGTCATATTCAGTGTTTAGCTTCGTTTCATTAAAGGGATTATCCTTAGTACTTGTAATACTCATTCGTTTATTAAGAGAATTGGGCACGCACACACACACTATGAATCTGTGTAGTGTATCTAGTAAATAAGTAAAGAAATGTTTGTGTTTTATTTAACCTTACCCCTTGAAACCTAAGCATACGGTCTTATTATAAAACAAGGTTTTTCTCCACGTCTGATTTCATCCATCGAGCCTGTTTTTGAAATAACGACCTTACAGATACCGAAATACAATTATTTATTGCAAAACTGTTAATTTGGTCCGGTGCTAAGTTGTCATTTAGAACTTTACCCAAATCAAAATGCAAAAAATGGCTCAGAGCTTCAGCTAGAACTAAAGTTAGACCGCGTTTTTTAATAAAACTGTTAGTGTTTCTACAAATAAAGAACAGCACCTTTATTGCATACACGCTATCAATCACAATCTGGATCATTTTGAAGGATATTGCGAATTCATTGCCTCATATGTTCGAAAAATGAGTCTGCTCACCGATTTAAATAACGCAATGTATGTTGAACTATCAAAACGAAAGCCATTCCTTCTGTTAGATTGTTACGCAAAAACGAAGCTCTACATAGCCGCACTTTTTTTTAAACCTGATAAGTCATATTAGGTACCAGCCGCATACCTAGATACTTACCTACTGGTAATTAACCTTTTAACCGCCCGATTTCATATCAGTTGTAGTTATAGATGGGTAGTGGGTTAAAACCCATTCTTCCCAATTGGGTTATAACCCTTTGGGTTTTAACCCGATTTTAACCCATATTCACCCATTTTACTGGGTAAAAATGGGTATTGTCAAATGTACATTAGTGGGAAGTACAGTCCACTACCAGCTTGTCAAAAATAACAGCCTGAACACAAAATCGTATAGTATATATCGCTCACCTAGTAAAATATTGGCACATCTGCAAAAAATGCGAAACTGAGTTTATACGGCAAAAGTGTTTAAAAGTGCATAATTTATGAAGTGGTAAAACGGCGCAACGCTAGTTTCCATATTCATCGAGAGAGGGCGTTAGTGTCATTGTACCACTATTGTTGTTTCTCCTCGCATACGCGTAAAACAACGGCTCATTGGTCAGTTGTGCTGGGCTTTCCGCGAGGTGCAGAACTGCATTGATGTAAGTGACAGTTGTGACATTTCGTAATTTAAATTAATAAGTAAAAAAATGGGATAGAGTTACTGTTAAACAGCCGTAATGCAATAATTAGTATTCTTGTAATACCGCTATTTAGTTTTAGATGTAAAAAAAGGATTTTGAAACTTTTCCAAATGCTTTTTTTATTCCTACAACGGTTACAACATCAAATTCAGTATTAGAATTGCAATTAATGATTAATATTCACTAGTTAGATATTTCCAGTAATATTGGCAAATTAATCAAAACAGATAAATATTTTACAGCTATTTGCGACGTTGCCAACTTTTAGGATTAACGCTCTTAAACTATTGGATCGATTGAGTAAAACTTGATTTGAATCTGGATTTTGGTTATTATCTTAACCTAAAACAGTACATGAAATATTTCGACATGGGAATCATGTTTTGGAAGGACATGGCTAGAGACAGAAACAAGATCAAGAAAGCGGCTAGCGATATCTACAAAAAATCAGAAACTGATAGCAGCGAGAACTCAGAAGACGACTATGAAAACAACAACACAGTACACATCGCAGCAACGGCATACAAAAGAGCTAAGAAAACAGTTGAACCTACCCAAGAAGCTCGACCTGAATTAACATGCCGGCGACGTCGTGAAAAGATAGCCCTCCTATAAATAAATACCACCCGTCTCTCCACTAGTCCAATGCTTACTCAAGGATGCATATCCGGTAGGCTCGCAATCCTTTACTATCCTAAGGGCACGTCTACCTGACCATTACCGCGCCCCCCGGTCTACTTCTTGATATGCATTGGCCTCTGTAACACCATGAAGCATGAGGCTCCAGGGGCTAGTATAATCTTGGGGCTCATTCGATTAATCGAGTCTGGTCAAGCCACGCTGGGATCGGTGCATTACATATCTTCATAAATACCTACGTTACTTACAGTGCAATTAAATACCTATTAAGTGCTAGTGTTTATTATAAGGAGAGTTACTTTTTATTTTATGGTATTATCACATTTTTATTTCGTTTTTTATAATGATGTTGATTATTTTTCTAAGTGACCTTAGACAAACATAGGATAATATTGTGATAAAAATGTTGTAACTTTAAGAACATGTTCCATGTATGTTTCTTACAAAATAAAACGATTATTTTCCATCGACCTGTTCTTTTATTTCTTGACTTTCACTCAGGGTCCTGCAAGCATCTAGGTGCATAATTGACATTTTTGGAAATTGTTCAAAGTGACAACGGCACAAATGCATGACTCTTCCACTTCGTTGATCTCTAAGAAGTATATCCTGAGAACCTGAAGTTGAAATTTTCATGCCTGAATATCTATTGACGTCTATACTAGTAACCAAACCAATAAAATCTGTAAACAAACGTAAAATGAACCCATAAATTACTTGCGAACATTTATGAAATCTTTGATCCCCGTTTCTGTAAAATGTGAAAAAAGTAGATGTGCCAATATATTACTAGGTGAGCGATATTTAGTATTTATTAGAAAAATTACAACAAATTAGTAACCGTACGTAATCATCATCGTTAATTGTTTCGGAAATACGGTTACAATCCAAAAAATTGAAATTGTTAATGCCGGTCGTAGACGGTTCTGGGCTATTTGTACGTGGCGGCGTGGTTTGGTTATTATATCTCCGGGATTTTATATGTCATCATCAGCCTACAGCAGTCCACTGCTGGGCATAGACCTCTCCAATTGCACGCCATTCAGCTCTCTTCTCAGCAACTCTCATCCAGCTGGTAGCCACCCGGCGAAGATCGTCGCTCCACCTAGCCTGAGAGCGTCCTACCTTACGTTTGCCGATTCTATATGTATTGGTGGTGAATCAAGCACGCAGTCCTCAGAGTTATCACTTAAAACGTCCACGTGCTTGTGCAACAAATTCCAATTTTATGTTATATATGTCAGTTTTGCTGCCCTTTCCGTCGTGAGTCTATTTCTTTATTACTATGTACCTATATAATTTGTCCTACTTTCCATAGCGTCGATTTCTTAACTTTCTTCAAGTTCAGCTCCTACTACGGACTCCTATGGACTTGGGGGTCTAATAAGTACGCTCCAAAGTGAGCCATCTAGTCCAATGTCCTATTTTTGCAAAAAGCACTTTTTAACTATATCGTATGTATTTCTTTTCTGTCTAAGCGAATGATTTGGATGTCACTTAATTCAAAGTTTCATTAACGTAACAATGGTCGTATATCCATAATACACTAGAGCCAACCAGTCTGAACATTGGATTTCTGTGAGTATGAACGTCTTTTAAGAGACGAAAAGATATCTGTATGTTTTATGTACTTGCACTATCTCCTATCATCGTAGCAAACTTATTTGTTTCATACTATAATGGTGCCAATCCTCTTGTCACAAATACCTCTAAACTACCCAAAAAATCACCAACATTTTATCTATTCCTGTCAAACTAATCTTTCCCATTCTGAAATTGACTAAAGTGATACAACTTAACTATATTTTAGTTTGACAGCACTAAGTTGGCCCTGATTTATAAATTTAGTGAAAATGGCAATTTAACTATTCTGAATTTGACGTTTTTTACCTAAAATTTTGATTAATCTAACTAAACCTAACTATTTTAGATCGCGATTAAAAAGGTGTGGAATAAAAGTAGTTATCATGAACTAAAATTCACACCAACACCTCGACTTCGGGTATAAATACAGTATTGTAGCTTTTTTAAGGACCATACCCCTCTCCCTTTCAGTCCTGCCACCCCGCATACTGGTCATAGTGCGCTACATATATAAATATAACAAATCTGAATTTGGTTTTCACTGGGCCAAACCATTCCGTGCGTAGAATAAAACGGGTGATAACTGGGTTTTAACCCACTAATAGGTTTTAACCCGGGTAATTACTCATCTCTAGTTGTAGTGCTCCCAGCGCCCGGCACAGTGAATCGAAAAATATTTACCTGCAACAAAGAGGGATGTGCAGTACTGAACTTTTTACAAAAGATTAAACGAGCTTTGGTATTTTGGTCGTAAACATACGACCCTGCCGAAATGGTCCCGAAAATATTTGTCGGATTAATCCGACGTAAGTGGTTAAAAGGTTAAATAGATGTCTACCTTGTGATGTACCAACAGCTAGTTCCTTGTCAGTTCAAGATACCCCATTCTACTTCCTGTCGATGTTCTGCCGAGTAGCTATTAATTTCGTCAATGATTTTTTGCTGGAACTTTCCTGGAAATGCAAAAAATCGCTGCTGGATTTTTTTGCGCACTTGTACTTCAAGAGTTGAAAATCGAACAGAGTACGTAGCAACGCAGTGCATTGAAGATGCGATTTTATAACGTCAATGGGAACGTGGGTTTAAGCATTTCCAAGAAGGTGTCCGTTACCCAGGCCAGATGTTGTCGAAAATGGTCATTTGAATCTTATAGATAATTAGTTTTGCGGCTTCTGTAATTGTTGCGCACATTTTTAAATTTGTTGCGCTTATAGTTTTTTAATTATTTCACAAAAACATTTCCTGCTGGGGTAACGTTATCCCAGCCAGACCTTTTTCTTTCTAATGGGAATATTTAAATAATTACTAGCTATAAAATTAGTTGTCTAGATGAAGTAAATGTTGTGCCTTATTTTGTATTTGTTCTTTCATCGGTTGCGAAGTTATTCGAGATTTTGCTGGGGTAACGTTTTTGGTTTTGCTAGATCTTTGAAATGGTTAAGCGGATTCTTATCATATTTTGTACATGGCTTCTTGGGAATTAGTTTAAATTTGTTCTGCAATAAAAAAACCAAAATAATACATAGCTTAAAGGTTATTTCATTAAATAGAAAAACACTTCAATTGGTCCCAGCACTCTCAATAAGAGCTCTAAAGACTTACTTTAAACGTTATTTTAAAGCTTGTAACTGCCTTCAAATGTACGTGAAGTTTCATTAGTATCCTGTAAGTATTTAACAAGTTATGATGATATTGCGTTCTTCACGAGCACGGTCTTGATGCGCGCGGTGTTATTTGGCCACTGGATTGGATATATGAACTGAATGTTATGTCAATTATTAGTTTTTTAGTTCAGTTGTATATCAGTAAAATTTCAGCTCAGTACATTGGATAATTAATGAGATAATACGATTAAAGTCATTAGGAAGTGAATGACCGTGGTAACCCGACCAAGTTTAGGTGGTTACGAAAAAGCGAAAACGCAGCACATTATACTATCTTTTGAAATGTTTAGTATAATACACCTTACAATTTCGGTACAGACGCGCTGTTAAATACATTAATAATATAATAATATCTGTACTATGAAAACATTATTATTATCTTCCAGTTGCACAAACTTATCAAAAATCACTGATATAACATGTCGTTCGGTGGGACGCGGAAGGGGTGGGGTGAAGGGGCGCATTGTTTGCATATCGCACTAAACATGCTCCGTAATCACATAATTCATCTTGTAGAGTGCGCATGCGTTTCGGCAGTTCCGTTTCCTGTTTTTGCAATGAGAGCTAATGTAAAATAATAAGTGTGGCGAATTACTGCTAATGTGGAGTGCTTCTTTTGATGATCATAGTTATGGTGCAGGCTGCCTTGATGAATTCACGAACAAGGTAAGCTTGTATAATGTAACTACAGAAATAGTAGCAAAATTATTATTAATATGTACATGTTGTTAGGTACTTATCTAAAACTGTATTTATTTAAGGCTTAAATATTTAAATTTAGGAACTTATTATTTTCTTTTCTTTCGTACTTAATTATTACCTAGACTGGAATTCTCAACAATGATAACGACATATTTATCCTTCGCTACATAGTACCTATAAAACAAAGTCGCTTCCCGTTTGTCTGTCCCTGTTTGCTTAGATCTTTAAAACTACGCAACGGATTCTGAAGCAGTTTTTTTAATAGATAGATTGATTCAAGTGGAAGGTTTTTGTGTAGGTATAGGTATATTGTCAAAATATGACTTGAAACTTGATTAATGAAATTCATGACTTAGCGACCGATTTTTATCGTTATCAATGTCGGGAGTCGGGACTACCGCAACAGGTAGGTATTTATTTATTTCCACAAACTCCTTGGACACGTAGACTTTAAGAAATCCATAATTACCTTGTTGCGACACTCGCGTTGATATAAACTCGCAAATAGTTGACGATTCGAGTTTCAAATATGTAGGTAGCAAAACTACAATTGAAACCCCATTAAGGATTTAGACAAAAAAAATGTACTCTTTGTTTTTATTGTAGGCATAAACAGAATGGCAACATAGCAATAGCCGTGGGCCGCGATGATGGACGCGGTGATGGCGACATAATACCTACGTATGAGTGTGGTGGCGACTATGGCTGCATGGTGAAGGTATAAAAAATATCGTTTGACGTTCTCCTCTACGTCTGTAAAACTCTCAATCTACGGTGAGTACATACTTATATCAAGCTAGGTATATATATAAATAACATGACCACACTATGAAAAATGTTATATAACATGTTATGTTATATAGTTTGTATACACGCACCGTAAGTTTAGTGTTAACTGAAAAAAACCATTGTATATTATTTATTGTCTGTGATCATTACACAGTCCAATATGTGTATATTTAAATAAAAACTGTAACTGTGTACTGTGTATACTGAAATCTATAATTTAATTAAAAAATAATAGAAAATTTCAAAAAAGCAAAATTACTATCTGTAATTTTAATCTGTGATTATTTTTAAGTATAAGTTTAATAATACTTTAAAAGTTCAATTGAAATGATTATATTACCTGTCAATAAAAATTATTTAATAATCACGTAGTTTTTTTTAAACTTGTGTACATGTCTGTACTAAATTTGTAACACTATCCTACATATTTTAGAAGGTACCATAATGTTTTGCGTTTTCGCTTTTTCGTAACCACCTAAACTTGGTCGGGTTACCACGGTCATTCACTTCCTGATGACTTTAATCGTATTATCTCATTAATTATCCAATGTACTGAGCTGAAATTTTACTGATATACAACTGAACTAAAAAACTAATAATTGACATAACATTCAGTTCATATATCCAATCCAGTGGCCAAATAACACCGCGCGCATCAAGACCGTGCTCGTGAAGAACTCAATATCATCATAACTTGTTAAATACTTACAGGATACTAATGAAACTTCACGTACATTTGAAGGCAGTTACAAGCTTTAAAATAACGTTTAAAGTAAGTCTTTAGAGCTCTTATTGAGAGTGCTGGGACCAATTGAAGTGTTTTTCTATTTAATGAAATAACCTTTAAGCTATGTATTATTTTGGGTTTTTTATTGCAGAACAAATTTAAACTAATTCCCAAGAAGCCATGTACAAAATATGATAAGAATCCGCTTAACCATTTCAAAGATCTAGCAAAACCAAAAACGTTACCCCAGCAAAATCTCGAATAACTTCGCAACCGATGAAAGAACAAATACAAAATAAGGCACAACATTTACTTCATCTAGACAACTAATTTTATAGCTAGTAATTATTTAAATATTCCCATTAGAAAGAAAAAGGTCTGGCTGGGATAACGTTACCCCAGCAGGAAATGTTTTTGTGAAATAATTAAAAAACTATAAGCGCAACAAATTTAAAAATGTGCGCAACAATTACAGAAGCCGCAAAACTAATTATCTATAAGATTCAAATGACCATTTTCGACAACATCTGGCCTGGGTAACGCACACTCCAAGAAGTTGGTACCAGTTAAATATCATTGACGATATTAGTAACATGTGTCATGTGTTCAATGATATGATGGACTATGCAGCCTAGACTCGCCACAATATGTTGAGATGACTTGTGGAACCCTCAACACGGGTTACCAAACAGCAACCCTTTATTATATCTAATGATACAATGACACTCCTTTTCCAGGGCTGTCGAAATAAAAGACGTAGTTTCATTAAAACATATTTTTATTTCATACGACAATATATGTATATGAATATAATAATTATATCATGGAAGCAATTAATGGGACTTGTTGTTTCAAGATTATTATAAATCACACTTAATTTCTATTTGTATCCCAAATAATTAGGAGTCTCTCTTAAATCCTACAGTTGCATACAACAGCAATACAAAATATCTAGGTAAGTAGTCACTTAACAATGCAAAATCATATTATAAGAAAAACTTAATGAAAAAGATATAAAATGAGTCCTCATTCAAAATTCAGTCTCACATCAGCAGCCAAATTCCTCGTTACCTGACTACGAAGCCGAAAACGAAGCTCACGGAAAATGATTGTTGATGTCGCTACAAAAAAAATCATTCACGCTCGTTGTAGAAAAATGTAGTTAGAACTTCTTCGTAATAAAAATGAACAAATACAGGCAACACTGTTGCGGTAAGCAAATTAATATTTTTATAAAAAGCGTAATAAACTACAACTACGAAGTTTGTACAAATAACAGCTTTGATACTTGCTACTTTGTAAACTTGCATAATTCAATCTTTTATATCTATACTATATTTTTAAAACTACGTTCCACAAAATAGTTTTAGGTACCTAGTTCGGTACATAACATGTACCTAAAATAAAATCAGTATATTATAAACACTTGGATATATTTATTAAACTCTCTTCAACCGACTGAATAAATAGACCTCGTTATACAATATAGTTTCAATTTCATACAATTTCAATCCATACAACAACATTGAAAAATATATTTCTTAACATTACAATAACAGACTGTAACAAATGCACTTTGTTTTCAATTCCACAGTTACACATTACAATAAAAAATCGAACCATTTTATTAGTAACAAAATATTATCAACATGGCAACCCTGAATTTAACGTCAAATCAAATTTTACACTCACTCTAACTTACAAGCTACAATACGGTGGAATTTTAGTGGCTCCACTAATTAAGAATAAAATCAGCTCAGATATTTTAATCATGTTTTCGCAATTATTTCTCTTACAATCAAACAATATCTTCGAAACTACAAATCTTCTTTTATATTTAGGAAGACTGAACATTCTTCCGATTCATAACCATAAAGCCCCTGAAGTACCACCGTATATAATAACATAGTTGATCACAAGTAAAACGATCACTGAGAAATCATGAGCTGACTTCTACACACTATTAGAAAAAATTGCCAACTGGCATAATATAACATTCATCCGAAGTGGATTACATCCACCTTTATGGTTGGCATACTATCGCACCTGGAACACATCTATTTTACGGCTGGCAACACCCATGGTCACTGACAGCCGCCTATGGCGAGCCAGCATCGGCCATGTCGGCTGGCTCAATTTTAAACTACCATCTTTCCTTGATGGCCAGAATTCACTCTTTGGTGACTGGCTCCTGCCTACAGCTGCATTCTTTTCAAAGAGTTTTAAGTAAATGTTGTGCTGTTTAGCGAGCGAGCGTGCTCATCAGTTCATTGGTAGAAGTTTCTTCTACCCGAACTTTATGGTTTTGAAAGTTTGTATTCTAAAAGCATCGGGCACTGATTGATAGCATTTTACAGCCTTGCTTAGTCAATTGGCATTTATTTTGGGCATCTGGCACATATCTACAGCAGCTGGCATTCTGGTATGGGCGGCAGGCAGCTGTGGCAGGCGGCTGTCACCTAAGGCATTAGTTCCTCTTCACTGTCTTCATCTGAATCGTATACGGGCGCTCCGTTCCTCATTTGGATGACTGACTTCTTTCTATGGCGTTGCTCCTTCTGGTCTTTGCTCAGATCTCTGTAAATAAATGAGTTAGGTTTAGTGTAATTGTGTTAGGAGTATGAATCTGGGGGGTTAGGTGTTGTGTTGTATGCTATATGAGCGCTTTATATGCTCATCATTAGCTGAAACTTAAGTTTTTGTTCGGTCTTTTAGATAGCGAGGTGATCATCCAGTTTGAAAGTCTATAATAGCTGTGATCGGTAAACAGACTGGCTCACCTATCTGGAAATGACGCTACACTACGAGTCAACGATCACTAGCTATACATGATTTTCCGGTTGCCTATTAAACTGGTCTCGTTTTGATTTGCTTCGCGGCAAAAGGCGACAAAATCAATATGGCTGAAATCGACGCGTTTGATCATAGTGCACTACAGTACTGCATCAAATTGAACCTATTCAACATCCCAAAGGAAGGAAGCCCTCTTCTCTACACGTTACTATAGACAGTGCTAACTATACAGTATGCCAGGTACATCGATGCGCGAAGTGTAACGTTCCATGAATTCAACACAGTCATGTTTCTAGACATCCGAGCGTAGAGATGTTTCGTGGGTTATTAAAAAAAAATCTGCTGTTTCAGAGAAAAGTGCAACCTACGAGGTAAAAATGTATGGAAGAGTATTTTTTGTTCAATAACCGTTCAGAATCATGTACTGATTACTGAATACATGATTACGTCGATGTCCCTGCCACCCGTAAAGCTATCAAAATGGGCTCCATCCCCAGATGGTCGACGATTCATCAACAATAAAAACTAACCTGCCATTAAAAAGAGGACGTAACGCACTCTTGAGGCTGGTGAACAGATACGGGTACAGTCGCTCCTGACTGGCCAGCAGGTCACGAGCACTCTCCAGGGGTTCTGACAGTGACGCAGCCAGGGACTTGTCTTGAAGGTCTTCGCGGGCAGGTAGGACTGTTCGCTTGTCTGAGGAGCAGCAGGCTTCGGATACTGTACGATCTAAGATGTTGTCTTTGCTGGAAGAAGAAAAATGTTTCAGTAAAATATGTGCTGATAAGGGACACACAGGCTGGCTCGGTTCCTATAAACAGAAACGTATCGTTTTGCTTCCCAATGCCTTTTATGGCCAAACTGGGCAAATAAATAGATTCGTAAAATCGTAAGCCAATTTTCTCTGTCATAGCTACTTCCTTATGGGAGGGTCTACATGCAAGGTCTTTGCTTTATTCATGGTAAAGATCGAAAGGCTTCATTTTAACCATTATCAGTTCGTAAATTATAGGACAATTTTATTACATTTCTTCGCAACACTTTTGAAATCCGTTACTCCCAACAAAATTGTTCTATGCTTCTGTCGACTACGTACCACAGCCGGTACCTACAATTATAGTCTTGCGGGTTTTGTCAGAGAAAATGCTGCAATGTCTTGTAGCTAATGTAATAACGGCCCTTTACTCATATTACGCCGCTTAGCAGTACTGCCACATGGCATATTATTTAAACTTTATACTCTGTATTTACTGCGATCACTTCATTAAAATGAAATGGAGCTGAACAAAGAGTGGTGTCTATATTCTATAGTCCTTACCTATTATCCTCGCTGTCATCACTATGTGCAGAGCTATCAGGCGGCGAGAGTGTGACGTCACAGGGCACGCGGAAGTCGGGTAGGCTGCGCGCGCACGCGAACGCGGCCAGGCCGCGCTCGCGCACGTAGATGAACGGCCTTATGATACGGATATCGTGGTCACTGGAACAACAGAGATGATTATAGTAGGTATTCCCAAGAAAAAGCTCTTATTCCTCTTAGACCTGTGACCCATTAGCGTTTTTCATTTCTAATGAGCACGATTTAGTGATGTGTGGGAGTTCCAAGACAAACTAAATCAATGTCAACAGATACTAAACATTAGGGGGATTATTTATAAACGATACATAAAAGAACGATGCTTTGAAGAGTGCGTTCTAACGTCAAAATTGTGTGATTAAATATTTGCTAATCATTACTTATCTTTAAGCAACGTTTATAAATAAAGGGGTAGGTGCACGGTTCCCATGACAAACCTTCAATCTCTTTTTTGCGTCGTTCGTTTCGTAATAAGAAGATAAGAATCCTGTTATTTCCATCCCCTAATATCATTAGTCAAAATTAGGGCTGTACCCTAATTTTGTTTTTACAGCTGACCAATGTTCATTGTAACAGTTTTCAAAAGGGTGCTAATGTATCTATGTGCTTTTTCTCAAACATGCCTGGAAATATTGTCATTATTTACGAAAAAAGAACAGGCGAAGCATCGAATTCACGGACAAAGAAAATCAAATCCATTGCAGGAGCGTTTTTTTAATTTGGAACATTACAACGCTCCAGCAGTGTTGTATGAAACGGCGTGTTGGGGTTATTAAATACTCTTTGATTGGATCTCTTTTATCATTCTTGGCATACCAAAAGTAAGTCTCTTTGCTTAATACAAATTGGTACAAATTACGTTCACGTGGTTGTATAGCCATAAATGCGTTTACCTTTCGGCACAGATGATAAATAGAAATTTGGCGGGAAAGCTGAAAATTCGTCTTGACTTGTTATTTTCATACTTATTAAATATAAATTTAATATTAAAAATGAGTTCCAACGGTTCAGACAGTGAAATGAAGATTGATTGTACTCCACCAGATTTAAGATCAGAAGCCAAATTGGCAATGGAAAACCTGCTTCCAGCGAAGTCAAAAGAAAAATTCATGGAAGTTGATAAAAAATTATGATTTGGAAAAACGAGAAAAAAGTGAACATTTTCTCCGAAACAGTATTTTTGGCGTATTTTAATGAGATTGCTAAAACTAAAAAGCCATGCCAAGCCAAGCCAAAAGCTAAAAGTAAAAAAAAATTACTGGCGAAAACATAAAGTATGTTTTATTTCCCTGCATTCTTTTGAGAAAAGCACTATATATGCCTCGGGGGAAATGGCAATTGCCGGTCTCGTATTAGTGAAGTCCTCGCCTAAGGCTCGGCCTTCAAACTCATACTCGACCCGTAATTGCCTATTTCACGGCCTTTGCAATAATGTACTATTGAGAAAATTCACTTACCGCAGCGTATAATGTGGTTTCAAGGTCCTCAGAGTGCCAGCATGCATGGCAGCTGCTACGAACGCCGTAGCGGCTCGGTCCAGATGCTGTGCAAGCGCCGCTACGCCGTAGCCGTGCGCTACGGCTGAGGAGATGGCGCGCTTGCGAATGCTACGACGCGACCAGCGCGTAGCCTCGGCTGCTAAACTCCACGGACTTGTGCAAATCGCATCTGTGGAAGAAGTAGGTAGAGAATAAAATTAATAAAGACAGTGATCAGTAAAAGGCTGGAGTCTCCTATTAAACTGTATCGGTGAAATCGAGAGACAATTTTTAAGGTGCATTGTGCATTCTCAAAAAACCATCATACGCGGCCTGATCTTGATAGGAAGATGGAATATGCAGCTGATGACGTTACAGTCCGTACAAGACTCACGACAATAAGGCTTCTTTAAAAACTGGTCACACAGATCTTTCTTATCGGCATGTGACAGGTTCCTCCTCCTCCTTCGGTCTTTTAGGTTCTTCGACGGTAGACGCGTTAATGTAGGACGTTAAAAACTATGAGATCACTAACAGATACACAAAATGTAACTTACGATCTGCCTCATCCTCTTCAAACTTGTCTTCGTAAATGAACTTGATGCCGAGGGTTCTGCAGTAAGCCATCAGGTGCAACGGGTCCACTTGTGAACGCGCCTCGTGCACAAATAGTGCACCTGAAAGGGAAAAGTGATCATTAGTAACAGTTCAACAGTTAAAAGTCTACTTCTCAGACTTGGGAGTGATAGACAAATTCTCTTTTCGACGGCAATATTGTAATCTAAGTAGTTATGTCCACAGAAAATTACCATATCCACGCACATTGCACCCATTATAAAAACAGGTATGGAACCAAATTCCTTTTGGAAACGGGCAAGATATTTATGTCAAAATAATGCGATAATTGATATTCTTACCAATACTGAAGTGTATGCCTTTAGCTCTGGAGTAGAGCTGGTACTGATGCAAGGTGTGAAGCAAAGCGATAGAACTGCTTCCCCCTGAGAGGCAGATCAGCACCTTGTCTCCAGGACGAACCATGTTGTACTCGTGGATGGCCTGTAAATAAAAGCTTTGGATGAGGAACAGCTGTTTATCGCAAGGTATACTCGAAAGATAATTGATGAAGATGTTTGGAAGAAAAAGAGTGCATGAAGAGCAGAACTGAATCCTAATAAATTAGGATACGGGCAAGGTCTTCATGATAATGATCGAAAGATTATTCTCAAACCTCCAATTTGTTTTAAGCCGCTTCTCATTTCGAGTGAAATAGCGAATTGTTTACAAATTTTAATCACTTAGTTTTACAGATTTTATATTAATACTGATTGCTTCCAAAAAACCTAGATGTTTAGTTGAGTTAGGAAATTATAAAATATGTTTTTAACTACCATAAACTAAGTTTTATAAAGCACTTACCGTAAATTGATCAACTACAATATTTCGTTTTCTTTTTTTATGTAGGTATTGGAAGTCGATGCTTTTATCCAACCTCCTGACTCTAATCTCAAAGTTGAATACTGTACGTACCTCAACAGTGGGTTTCCACACGGCTCTCGGAGGACAGTGCCAGTTGCTGTCATCATCCAGGGTCAGGTCTGTGAGTGACGCGTCACTGCATGCGCTGCTGTCTTCGTGTTCTTCTCGTTCTTCTTCCCAATGAGGTTTGAAGGTAGGGCATTCTTCACTGTGAAATATATGTTTCTTTAGGAAATTATTTAACGAGGTCTCAGAGTGCAGGTGTTCTGAGGAGTTTCTATTAGATGGTGTTAAACGATCGTGAGAGAATGTTGCCATTATTACTTTAGCATTGCATTTCATTATTTTAAACAAATGGATATCGCCCTTTCGACTATATCTTCGCACGTTAACGCTCGTGCTCTTGGCAAAATAATAAAATGAATTCCTCAAAAAAGCAGAGACTCAGTGCAAGATTTGATTAGGTAGCTCATACATACCAAACGTCGGCAACACTAATTTCACTTCGTGTGTTATACATTGGTTAGCATGACCTAACATTTTTAATAATATATGTAGCCAGGTTCCCTTAAATGACAAATTCTCAGGGGCCTCATCAATGTCATGAGTAAAACAAAGCATAATAAGCTTCAGTACTAAGTGAATCAACTAACCTCCTATTATAAAACCGTTCATCAAGGGTCCTCTGGTCGGTGCCATACCCGCTGGAGCGAGAGCTTCTGTCAGAACCGCTCGACGACGCGTTGGAGGAGCGACTGCAACGCTTTGAGTCAACCACTGTAGTTGTGGCTCTAGAACAATAGGTTAGGCCATAAGTTAGTATGGAAGAGGGGGTTTTTTAGTTGTATGGTGAAGAAAAGAGTAGTTTTGGGATAGGGCCTCATGCCTAACTACAAAGAACTGGCTGCCATCATAACAGTGAAATTCGTAAAACTAGATGAAAATCAAGTAAAAGCTAGCTGTAGAATCGTCATAAGTTTTTGTGAGTGAGTCCGAATTAAACTCATCAACGTAACTCACTCAAGTCATAAACCTACCAATCGACACACCACAGTACTCGAATGCCATTCTCGCCACACTAAGAAGGCCGCTTAGGGCTCCCTAGTGGAACGCACCGAGTCTTCTCTTAAACTTGTGCCATTCCGAGGAACAAAATTACGGATTAATAATCCATTTGGATAATAGATAATGGCAGCATTTTCTCACGAGCAGTTTTGAGCAGTGAATTTACTTGTTGAAATATGTGATGATGAAACAGAATATTGAATTTCATCGTACTGTATCTTACCAGGACAATGTTCTATCTGGTTCTGTCATCAAGTGCATTGACATAGTTATACGAACGATGTGATATGAACAGAATGGCAAGTGACGATCTGACCTTCGGATCAATCAAATAAAGTGACAACAGCATCGATGCTAATATTGCAACAGCATCGGTGCTAATATTGCGGACAAGATTGTTTTGTTGTTCCCAAAGTATGAGAAATTCTTAGTAAAAGTGAAATAATATGATCACAAATAGAAGAAAAAAGCTCATTAATTTAAAACAGTTTTTAAAGAAATTGCGGCCAATAAGAGCAACTTTCACCCGTATTAAAAGTAACAACTGGGTGTCAAAATGAAATATTGCTTTAGTGGTATATAAGATGCTTGAGCGACATGCTTTGATATTTGATTTATTGCCAAAATTTTACCCTTGGACGTCGTTTGAATTTAAACTAGTAGTAAATGGTTTAATGACCATCTAACTGCCGTTCCGAGAAATGCAATGACATTATTTCAAATTGAAATGGAAACCATGTTTTAATTATATGAGTTTGTCTATTTTAAAAGAACTAAACTCTCGTCAACTTGGCGAGATCATCCAGAAGTCATTTTTCCATCAATGGATTCTGAATGACCACTCCACTGTGGTATTTTAGTAAGCTTACGTACAGCCGTGGATGTATTTTGGCTGACATGGTGATCTAGAAGTAGCTAAACTTATGTGGTTGCTACTGAACCGACTGTTCGAAGCATGGAACATCTCAACTCTCAAGATGACAAATATTACTCGCCGATATTGAATCACTTAATATAGATGTTGGTTAGGCTAGGAGTGATTTATTTCATCCAGGAATGTATATAAATACATAAGCTTGTCTTTGTAATATATGTAACACACTAACATACATTTAAGTGGATTTTGCTGAGTAAGGAATTTTTTTATTTATTGAAGTAGGTAAAATTAAGTATGATGATCGTGAAAAAATGTATTTATACTTTACCACCGCCATAGCTTTTTAACAGTATGTAAATTCTAGGAAATAGTAAAAGGTATCGTTTTTATGTCTAGCTATTAAACCATGACATCATTTCATTTAGCACTAAAGCGAGTCCACTTTAAACTAAATAAAGAACTTACCTATTCTGTCTTTCAGGGTCTTCGGCAAATACGACTCGGCCTTGGTCCGAGCTGTCGTACCTCTTGGTCTGTCTCACATGGTCTCCAGAGCAGACTGGTACACCTTCGATGATGTCGGGAACCTCGCTTTTCTCATGCTTCTGGCATATCCGCAGTCTGCCTTGACACTTTCTGGTCTTGTTGATTGAATCTGCAAGTTAGTTAGCAAATATTAAAGGTACTTTTTTGTGCTAAGCTGGATTTCTAGGTCAAACTATATAGTACTTATATTTTCAATTAGGTTTCCAATCAGTTGCATTTTTGTTGAAAACTTTTTGCTCATGTGATTATTCAACGTACATTATATATCTAATTCGCAAGTAACACAATAACGTACTTAGCATAATTCCGAAGCTTCCGTGTTTGTCAAAAGCTAGTCAAAATCAGCTAGGTACCAGAAATGAAGAATATCTTCATCAATCATATTAACATCTATTGACATTGAATTGTTCGGTGTCGACGACTTGAAAAATCGTGTATAGTTTATTGTCACCACTTAAGAGACTGATTGTGTCCGGGTTCATTCAGAAAAATTGAGAAACAAACAACTGTAAACTCACCGAATTCCAAAAATGCGTCCGTTTCTGTGAAACTCATGTTGATGCCACTGTCTTGGGAACTCACTGAAGGATTTTGGCACCAGTTTTTCTTGGTGCCACAGTGTTTGCAAGCGACGTCAGTACAACTCGCTTCGTCGTCCGACAATTTGTTTGAACTCAAAGATTTGGGAAGAATCGGAGAGTTCTGCGTGGTAACTACTTGGATGATGGTGTCGGGTGTCGAAGTCTCACTTGAATTGAAGGAGATACTGTTTGGTCCTGAGGCCTCGTGCGATGGTGTGCCATGTGCTGACTTTGGCGAATTTGTTGTGGGAGAACGCTTGCAGTAACGAGTGTCATCTTCGTCGTACTGAGGTAATAAGATCGGACTAGTGGGACACTTTCTCAAACTAGCGGTCGACTTTTTGAGATCCAATCCCAATTCTGGCCCAGAACCGATTCTTTGCCTTCCAGTTTGCGGCGGAGAACTCTTACGGGAACACGACCCAGTGTAATCTGGTGAAATCATCTCATCAACTTGGTTGACCATCTCGCGAATTTCATGTTTCACTTCCGAAGCCATTTCTCTCGACATACCCATTAGGTACTCGGCTACGTCTATGACTGATACTGAATTCTTATCGTTCTGACTAGAATTAATTGAGTTCATGCTAAGATTCGACTGTTCGAGCGAGTCTGAATTCTCTAAGATATCGTCTACTTTAGATATGACCTCACGGATTTCTGACTTTATTTCTGTTGCAATTTCTCTGGTCATTTCTTTGACATAGGCCTGGATATCCTCTGAGGTTTGAGAGTTCAATGAAGTAGTTGGTGATGTTCGGCCTACTTGGCTGCAGTCAGATATTGATGTACTGCTCTGTGTACTGTAGAGGAAAGCCTTTTCGGGTGAGATCATTGGGTCGTCTAACGACTGCAGGTCTGTTTGACTGCCACAGTTACAAAAGCCTGATTTCTCTATGACATTGTTCGGGCTGGTCTCTTTCAAGCCCAAGTTCAATTTTGTTTGTGCGCTTAATGCTGCTGGTGGACTGTCAGAACCCAAACTATAGCATCTTGATCTGATTAGCAGCGGTTGTCTGTTTTGAGGTATCAAGCGTAAAGGTGATACAGACTCCCCAACAGCAAATTGCACCGGAAGTGGCGTCTCTGATTCTTCCTTATGCGTTTCCCGTAGACTTGATTCTCTCGAATAGAACTTTTGTTTCTGTTTCAATCTAAATATATGGCAGTCATCAATGGCTGAAAGACTGAAATGTCTCGGCGAAGATCCCAAAATAGGCGATGAAGTAATGGAAGATCTATTCAGATTTAGGCTCTTTCTTGCTCCCGTGTACCCTGATGGGTCAAATGGCACAATGTGTTTGACATTGCCCGATCGACCTAGAAGAAGCTCGTGGGCTTCTTTGGGCAGCATAAACCATCTCAGATAGTCAATGCGTGGGTTAAAACTGACTTCTGGCTCAGCTGTTGAGCATTTCATCGCCAGTTTTCTCGCTCTGTTGAATAAATTCCTCGCTGTTTGCAGAGTTTCGGTGTATGTTTGAGGGAATATGCCTGGACCTGGAATTAAAAACAAATGCAATGATAAACAAAGTCATTAATGTGATAGTGTTTAGACGTGAACGTCTAAATAAAAGTGTAAACTGACCAGAAACTCTTCTCTCGTGTGTCGTCACCTTTCCGTCATGGAACCTCAGAGAGTGCAATGACTTTCTGTCTCTCAGTACTGCGCAGGTATGATGTCTCCACTGCCCAGATTCAGGGTTCACGACGTATTGTGGCAGTATCTTCCAGCCTTCTGTGGCGACCATCTTCAAGGCTTCTAGAACGAATGCCAGCTCACCATCTGTCGTAAAGAAGGGAAGAGACACTCTGCAAAACCCAGGTCTTAAGTGTTCATTGTAGATGGGTACTTCTGGCGCCTTCACATCACTCATTTTTCTCACCCGCGCGACTTCTTTTTGCCTGTAAGATAAATTCCATTGATAAATACCAACGTACTGATATTTTACGAGCGCGCAAATTATTTGGCCTTGACAAACAATCGAAAATACAGTCGACGTGCAAGATATTTTATCATTTCGTATGCTTATAAATTAATTCATTGGAGATATACCAACGATCGGTTGGTGCTGAATTTAAATAACGTAGTTACATATTTCCGTTTTTAAACCTTTGTTATTTTACGACAAGTGCTAATAGATAACACGATTATTGAAACCATTCATAACGTTCTTTCCAAGTGAGTTTAAACCAGATACGCTTGTCACCACCTTGTTTATCAGTATTACTTATTTTTTTTATAATAATTCCCACAATCAATTGAACCTTAAATTTCTATTGGAGCCTTAATTTTATAGTTACTACAGTATACTCACGCTTTGACATCTAATAGTTTCTCATATTCTCTCAGTAGTTGGTCGTCAATCCCAAGGATATCAGACCCGTAGTTCAAGTTGCTAGAGAGTCCTCCTCTTGCTTGGATCCCAAAGACATCATTCAGGACTGCACAGATGAAGTTGTGGTGTAGGAACGTTCCTCTTGGGTGTTTCACCATCAGAGAGAAGATGGGAAGCCTCCTCACAGTTGGAGATACGTTCCCCAGAAGAATCAGCTCCGGAATATTCCTTATGTGAGAGATAACTTGCCTGGAACAAAAGACGTTCAGAATCAGCACACAAATATTTCGATTCTATCGGATGCACAAATTGTAGGCGTTTAAATGCATTGTCCTAATAATTCCCAGCTTCTGTTGACGCAAGCCATTTGTAAATACACTTAAACATAAATTGAATTATATCGGTCTTAACAAGGCCTTTGTCGTCGTTTCATATAATGGAATTCCCGAAATTTTAGAGACCGAATTTACTTAGAGCTACTAAAGTTTCATTAGAGTTATGATGAAATATTTCTGGATGAATATTGATACAATATATAGAAATATATCTGTTTATTGATGAATATCTGAATTGTCTGAATATTGATACATTTTTTTTTTTTATTATTGTTGGATAATCTGACCTACATCCGGTTAGACTAGAAGCCGACTCCAGCACAGTAAGACAAAGCTAGAGTCTAGACAGATGATGATGATACATCTGACCAGAATGTATTCAGTATGACACCTTCTAGAAATACACATGATATAAACACGTGACAATAGCAAGCCATAAATCTCAGAGTTATTAAAACAATCTGCGTAATACTAGCATCATTCATCACTCATGCTAAATGATTTAATCAATTCATGTTACACCTAACGTGGTTATAAGGTTCCGTTCAGCCATCGACTATCATATAAAAATCACTTATACAAGCTATACGTTAATTATATCTGCATAAGCCGCCAATTAACACATAAATTGCCATGCCAAGGCCTCGCTGGGACCGCAGCAATAAAAGGTAGAAATCAATACAGCAACTGTAGTAGATTTCGCTGTTAACATGCTGAGTTTATGACAAATAAATAAAGGACGGTTCTTAATGTACTATTTTGGTCATCATGCTGATTTAGTATGTTAACAAAATAGAAGTCTACTACTAAACCAACTCTTTTCTCTTTCAGATCTCTTTCAGACGAGTTTTCTTTTTTTAGATCATTGGATAGATAATATTTTTTGTCTATTATGATGTCCTTCTTGATAAGCATGAGGGCCTGGGTTCGATTCCCAGGTCAGTCATAGTGTTATTGGGGTTTTCTTTCTGTATATGTTATAGTATGGTCTATAGACCACACAAGTCACAAGTCTAAAATATACAGTCAATATATTGACTGTATATTTAAGACTTGTTATTTTGCTTGTCTCAAATTCTTTATAATCAATAATATTATCAACCTTCACATCTGCTGAACCAAGCTAAAGATTTATATGTTTACAAAATGTCGTTACTACTGACACACTGATTTTACGACTTACCAACTGATAAGCATACGGATATACAGTGATGATTCTATTTTGTCAATACCTATTTCTTGTTGTGTTGATGTTAAATGGTGACTGTCTGTTGTTCTACAAATAAGGCAAATTGTGTCCAATTATTCAGTTTGTAGCTATATTATCAACCGCTTGTGAAGCTATACATATACATATGTACCTATTAGGAGACATTTTTCATTTCACCTTTTTAAAGCATAATAAGAATCTGCTCAAGATTTCTACGTTCGTTTTGTAGTTGAATTATAAAGCTTAATATTGTTCAGCAAAGACGTCTTAGGGTTGAATTATTCGAGCCAAAGATTCTGAGCCAAATCTAAAACCAAAGGCTATAAACATAACATAAGCTATTCAAAAGCTATATACCTATTCTATTTTCATCCTTCTACGTTCTTACAATTACATAGACTTTAACGACACTGAGCAGGAAATAAGTACCGATACCAACAGTATTGATGAGCTATTGACGGCAAACGGAAGTACACCGGCAAGACTAACCTGACGCGAATGAATACAGCTCATTGTTGGTGCACTATATTTAGAATAAGTCGTCAGCCTTGAACTCAACGAACTATCACCTCGATTTGTATTCAAAATGGTTGATATATAACATGTGTGGTTGTAACCAAGGAGACGTTTTATCTATTGTTTGTATAAATTTCAAGTTTCGCTTATTTAATTTTGACTTAATAAAACCAACAGTATGAGTAATAATGACAATAAAAGCTATTGAAAAGACCATACATAAGCCAATGATATAATACATGACTTCATTGTCACACGTATTCATTACGAACCACAATGAAACGTGCAAACTTTCTGATCTACAGAGCATAAGGTCAAACGACAGATAATTTGTCAATTTCATGACGACCATTCAAAAACAAAAGAAAGTAATACGAGAATGGTAAATATGGGTCATTTTATGGACAATATGACAGTCAATTCAGTTGCCAATATATGTGGGGCAGTAATTGAAACTGGCCGAAACTAGGACACGTGCACGTCCTATAATAGAACAAATGATCGTGACACTGGATCTTTGTAAGTTAACTGCGACGACAAATATGATAAAGCCAATTATGAATCAAATTATGAAGGGGAGGGAAGTATTCATAGAAAATCTTACGACACAAAATTTACTATCATATCAGCAAATTACAAATGGGATATTTGATTTAAAACATCCCGGGCTACGAAATCTTAAAAAAATAATTTTTATCGTACAATTTCATAAAAGTTTCATAAATTACGGCCATAAAACTATCGAAATCTTCTGCAATATAGGTACTTCGTCTAAAAAAGAACATTTCAAACTGGGAAATTGAGGTCGATGAAGACATAAAACTATCTTTGGAATATTCAACTGGATACGGATCCCGAGACTACCATATATAGCTAATGTTTGGACTCTTGCCAAGCGCTTAATGGCTAAACTTTAAGACCCTAACTAAAACACGTTCTGTAGTTAGATATTATCACTATTATTTGTGATATTAAGTTCCATTAATAACAATATTTCTGTGAGACCAAGCACTGAAGTTAATTCTCTATCACTTTACAATTATTAAAAAAAATGTTCAAATGACAGTCTAGCTTTGAGTCACCTTCACCACATGCTCAATCTTTTCCATCTCCAATATCATATTTTCCATCAACCATTTTAAACTACAGTGTTCTTTGTTCAGATTTTCCCGTTTACGTAAGCTTAAAAGAAATGTCAAGTAGTATTTTTCTGAACAAACAGTTGAAGTCGGAGGCTCTCAAGAGGTTTCTTTATTGAATTTGTTCGGAACAGATGACGCGTTTGGACAAAGGCTGAGCTGACGCACCCCACACTGCATTAACTGCATTTGTATTCAAATCGGGCTGGAAATAGGGCATTATGTATGCTTCTACACATTTAAATAAGCTCATCTATTGCATATTGAAATGCTTATCGTGTGATGATAGAGGTAGGCAATGCAACGTAAATTACCATTTGGTAAGACATCAAATGATTTTCGTTCATGGAGACTGAACTTAGGAGTCTCTTAAAGCTGAATTTTTTTCTTAAACTTAACTTCTACCTGGGAGAAATAAGAAAAACTTACACAATTCCTGCTACGGTGATGAACCTACTAAATGTCTTCAATACACAGGGCGGCATCAACGCGCAAACTGAAACCATGAATTCAGGACTTTTTTTTGTAACCGACTAAATTTTCATCGACTAAACTCATCTCTGTGTGGTTCAGAATCATGTAAGAACTGAGTTCAAGGTTACAGGTCGATGTCCATGTCTCTGGCCACCTTGCGTAAGGCTTGCTAAGTGCCGGAGGAAGCAGCATCTTTAACTTTCCTGACTTGGTTTACATCATACAGTAAGCATACACAGTAATCTCCAGTTTTATTTACGTTACCATGACCGCCAACCAAAATTAACTTCATTCAGGCTCCGCGAAATAAAACACGGCAATATTTCAGTTTAACAACGCCAGGACGTAAACAATTGGCCCACATCGACTTTACCAATGAAACAGTAGGTGCGTTGCGGATGGCCTCGCACGAGCCAATAAACTTAGCATTTACGATGTTACCGGGATAGGGTTGCCTCCGCAAGTAGTTGCAACCAGGGCTGGAAATACCGGTATTTTTGGGATCTGGTACCTTTGGTCTTGGTGTGATACCGGTACCAAACGTAGTACCCGTACTATTTTTACTAGTACCAGACGTGGTACCTGTACCATTGGTTTTTCTATTCAGTATCAGTATTGCACCGGTACAAAAGAAATATTTCCGTAAATTGCAGTGAGAAAACAGATAATTATAGTGAGTAAAAATTATAGTTAATAGATATTAGAAAAATAACTTCCAGGGTGCCGTACGTTAACCGTACGCGGTTCGTCCCGGTACCCGTCTGGAACCGGTACCCAGGTACCGAAATGGCACGAACCGCTAAACACCGATACAGAACCTTTGGTATCGGTTCCAAACCCAACTTGCAACTTTAGCGACCCCTGTCGGTGAAGGCGAGAATTTATTGTTCTTAATTATCGGGTTAAATGGGCAACTTCCTTGTCCATTCACGATTTATGGGCTATTTTCACTGTTAGATGGAGCGAATAGATATGTCTCTGGGCGGTCAATTTTTGGTTGTCTTTCGCATTGGTTATTGTTTCATCTTCTTCCGTCTTGCCTAATATAGGCAAGACGGAAGAAGATGAAACAATCATAATATATGTAACACATTTACCAGCCTACGTGTTGATGTGTCACAATGAAAATGTTCGAGTTGTTGTGAGTGTGTTGTTTGAATTACTCGATGAACATGTTCGATCTGGTATTTTTGCATGTGTATTCCGGATGAAATTTTATTAAATTTGGGAATCACATTTACCAAGTTAAATTTTAAAAAATAAGCTAGATGGAGTTGACATTTCCTATCTGACTATGATGATAAAGGCTCCCACAGATAGGCGCGACTCTAGCAGAACAATGTTTATGAAAACTCCATCTCCTTATAAAATGAAAAAAGATACTGGCCCACTGTATATGACCGATTTAAGTTCCATTTTCTGTCACATTTTTTATCTAAAAATATAAAAAAAATTTTTTATGAAAATTGCCGTCTGCAAACTTGCAACCCTGTACGGGTTCCAGGGCTCACCGAGTACGGGCCCGCTGAGCCAGCTACATATACGGAGGAGCTTTCATTTAGCTACATAAACCTTGTTACCAGCGTTTCGGTGTAAGCTTACCTAGCCGTGCCGGAGCCAGAGAAGATAGTGCACCTTTAATGTTATGAGATAATAATGTTTTATGATCTTGTTTTCTTCCGGACTTAATAAAGAAAAGTATATTTTTGAACAAACCTTTTCTTAGTTTCTACCCAAGTCATCTCTAACAAACGATTCCTTAGTAGCCACTAAGGAATCGTTTGTTAGAGATGACTTGGGTTACGGCTTGGTACTGCTGTTCCTATAGAAGTATTAGAAATTAAGGGTTTATGTGATATTAAAAACAATGATGACACCACCATTGTGAATGCCTCATTGGTCTAGTGTTCACAAGCTCTACTGATGAACATGATGTCCCGGGTTCGATTCCCAGGTCGGGCAAAATATTATTGGGTTTTCTATTTAGAATATCTCAGTAGCAGTCCGGAGTCTGAATTTGTGCCCGGTTGATGGCAATAGGGTCGCCCCCTATTACATGGGACTTAAACTTAACTGACTAAAATGTGGGTGGAAATAGATATACCTCTCCTCGCCTTACCTGGGGAAATAAGTCGTGAATTTATGTTATGTGTCCACCATCATCTCCCTAGCCTTTTCCCAAATATGTTGATGTCAGCTTCCAGACTTATTGGATGCAGCTGAATACCAGTATTTTACATGGAGAGACTGCCTATCTGACCCCCGCAACCTCCACAACAAATTGTGATATTTAGAACCATCAGAATAAAAAATGATAAAAGTTTAGTGATAAACTAAGTTTAACTGAAAATATATTCTGAGGATTGATGGCGTAACTTCGTAAGTGAATATTCGTAGGTATCATACACACCCGAATTAATTTGTATTTTATTATCACCAAACTATCACAGCATCATAACCATGACGCTGTCCACCACGATAACATAAACTTGGAGTTACTATTGTGGAACTTGACAGATGTTTTCACTCTAGAGTTCAGAGGGTCTATTCTGCAAAAGCTCGCCGTGAATTCTGATGTGAACTTGAAATCAGCTGTCATTCCAACTGATGCTAAAGATTCACACTGATAACAGCTCACTTCACCTGAGTTTTCATGTTGAGATTTTATAGAATATCATCAACTCGTCATCTGCCTAGCCTATTCCCAACAATTTTTGGGATTGTGTCTCCAAAATCTGAACTGGTGCGGTTCTTTATGGGTCTTAGGACGTTTTAGAGGATTTATGACAGTTTAGTAGAATCTACAGTTTGATGTTATTTATTTTCTAATTTCTGGGTTTAAGATTGTTTATTTTTCCTTTTCCCAACTATGTTGGGGTCGGCTCCCATTCTAAATGAATGCAACTGGGAGCGACTGCCCATCTGACGTCAACAACCCAGTTACTGGGTGACACTATAACCCCTTCGTGACACTGGTTGCCAGAGTTTCGTGTTTCTGAAGGATTTTCAGAATATATCGGCTGTTATTCGCTGTTCCTGCATATTTTTCAAAACTTTTGACAAGGCTCATAAATATCTCGGTTCTCACAGTTACCGCCTACAGTTTCCGCGATTATATCAGCTGATACACTCACGCGTGTCTATTTCTTGATCAACGCGGAAGATATCTTCACATTTTAAAGATTTATTGCGACAGTATTTATTTTGATCTTGCTACAGAATGTTAGGGTAAAACCAGGGTTATAGTTGCATATTATATTAATCTATCGAAAGACTCTTCCACTACCATTTCTATGTTTTGTGCGATTGCATGGGACGGCAAAATGCGATCAAAGTTTTTGCGGGGTAGATGTCCTGTTTTTCGACGGGACATCTTCCTATACGAAATTTATAAGGATTAGGCAATATGTCACTGCCCATTCCGATAAACGAGATTTCTCGTTCGAGACTTTTCGTTGTGAAAACCGGAAAGCGCCCTTCGTTGGCGCGACAACGTTCAGGTTTACCAAACAAAAATTGGCATATGCACGCGACGACCATATTTAAATAGGACACGGCCTTAGAGAGGATGGTTTATTTGGTAGTGCACAATATTAGATCCATAATGGACTCACGGTCAAACTGGTAGGAACTAGTATAAGGACTATAAATTACAAGAAACATTGGGAAAAGGTCTTGGTTAACAGTAACAAATCAGATTTTGCAAAAATCAATTTTGCGACATCCTAATAATTATGTATTTTAACATTATTGTACACCACGACCAAAAATGTATGAATTCCGTAGGTTTTTATTGTGATAGTAATCTACGTGAATATGACTGCTCACAGCAAAAACAACCAACTTGAATGATTGTTCTAGTGAAAAATTAGTAAAAATTATTGATTTTGACAAAGTTTAAGCATCAGTAGCATAAAAAAGTATCTAAACACAACTGAATTCACAATTCACATTTCTGAATATATGTAGTAATAGTATGTATATATATATATATCCATATTTCCAAAGAATAGTACACCATTGAAATGATGACACCATACCATCAAAATTGATTTGTTTTGGAGTATTTTGTACGATGTATTTACCATATATTAGGCGTTCACGCTGGTATGCCATCAAACACATGTAATTATTGACGTCAGCAGCACTCGATCACATAATGTCACGATAATGGGAATGAAACCAACACCATACAAGCATACATTACGTCATCGTTGGCTCACAGCTCAGCCCCTTGTATTCACTACCCTTGATGTACTTATCTATAGGATTACTACGAGGGGAGAGGATGAATTTGTTTGCTCGCAATTTTGCTGTGTATGTGATACGATGTGCCTACACGAAGTTTTAATTTAAATCTACTATTTGCTCTATATTATTTGATCTCGTGCTGTCTCAACTCATTCATTCTACTTTGCACGATTGTTTAGTGTTAAGGTGCGTCCGTGCCTCTGAAAGAACGTGAAGCTGTTGGACCTGGCTGTCATTCGTGGATTTTCGACAGTCGTTACGGGGCGTCAGAAGCCCAAAGGTTTAACAACGAGTCTTACCACCGGGTATGGTATTACCCAGTAGCTGGGTTATGGAGGTCGGATAGGCAGTCGCTCCATCTAAAATACTGGTATTCAGCTGCATCCGGTTTGACCGACCCTAACAATAACAGCTGGGAAAAGGTAGGGTAGATGATGGTCTATTGCTCAAGATCCTTTAAAACACAGTCACATCACAAAGAAAACGTGCAATTTTGTTCGCAGCAGTTACAATTACAAAACAGTTGTTAATGTTATAAAAATAAACGGTAACGAGCGTGCGCCGGCGCCGTGCAAGTTAAACACGCCGCGGAACAAACAGACAAACAATTTTATTGTACACGCTTCCAGTTATGAGTGTCAGTTACGATGCCTTTGGCATTGCACGCAAAAATTATATACGTAAAATTAAAGTCAGGGTTGATGATATCGTCAAAGACGCGGGAAACACCTGGATGAGTGACTCATGGAACCGGGAAGTATGGCAGAAAAAAGGCAAGGGATGAAATAATGACGATGATGATGATGATAAAAGGCTCAGAACGAATGAGACATCTGTAACGCTTAACACGGGATTTTTGTGGCTGCATACAGGATACGTTTTTATCCAGTAAGCATATTGTAACCATGAATTCAGCGTAAAATTTCTGCGCTAGGGGGTCTAGAATGATATATTGAATTCATGGTTACAGTTTGCGCACTGGATAAAAACTTACCCTATATAAAGGCTGGCAGGGACATCGACGTGCAAACTGTAATCATGAATTCAGCATATAATTCCAGACGTAATTTTTTTGTCGGTTATTAAAAGAAATTGCTGTTCCATACATTTTGACCGCGTAGGTATAGGACTTTTCTATGAAAAAAGCAGTGTTTTTACCATTTTTGTGTTTTAAATAACTAGGTACGTCAATTAGTAAGGTTCCAGAAAAAATAAACACATCTTTATCTTTTAGTTTTTTTCCATTGCATTTAAATCTGGGTGGTGAACTTGGTGAAGCAATTGCAGTTTTTGACATTGGAATGTCCAAAAACGGTGCATAATTTGTTTTTGTTTACTACGTTACTGCTTCTGCATCCGACAATGTGAAATATTGTAATATTCACAAAAATAAGTAGACGTAAAGATCCCAGAAACATACTTTTTTATGTAGTATCATGTTAAACGTAGCGGAAACTATTAATTAACATGTTGTTTGCAACCATGCTTAAAATGCATGTGTTCGTATTTCCTTAAGGACCGAACTTTGAACTTCGCTACGATAAAACACCGCAAACTATGATAATCACAATAATATAATTTAAATAATATGTATTCACTTTTATTGTAATCCAACGTATATATGGATTGTATAGAGATCCCATAGATTTCCTGGCTTCTGTATCCTAATTTCGTATCACACTATCCATCAAAAGTTCAATCTATTTGAAGGATATTGCTTACCATTGCTTCATAAGATCGAAAATGTTATCTGCCCAACAACGTAAATAACGCAATAATTGTTCTTAAACTGTCAAAATGAAAGCCATTCCTACTTCTGGGGTTTTTTTTTTGATGGTGGGAAATCATCAAATAACTTCTCCCGCTGGATGGAGCAGGAGGGCGTGTCAGACTTTTACTGACTAAAACCCACCCGTGTTCCTGTGCCTCTGTGCCAGGTGCCACGGTATCTCTTTCGAACAACCCGCACCCCTGGTAGGCATCGGCCCTTGCGGACCGCACCAGTTGATGACCGCTCTTTGAGGCGGGCGTGGAACACAACACGCCCTCGACCCGAGTTTGGTCCTTACCGGACAGCGAGCTACCCATTACCCGCCGTCCGAAAGCCCGCGGTGGCCGGGAAGCGGCCTGGGTTTCCCAGCGCCCAGGGCCTTCTGCGGCGAAAAGGGCTGTGAGGGCGCATATACTGCCTCTCCCTCACGTGCATCGCCTCCCTCTTCGCGAGCATTACTGCTTCGCAGAAGGAGGTGATGGCTACCCATGCACTCCCGCTCCGTATCATGGCCTGGTCCAGGGCCAAATGCGAGAGATCACTGCCGCCGATCGCCTCCACAACAACACGGCGGTGCTCCGCCCCAAGCCGGGCAGGCCTCCACCGTAAGCTCCAACGTGTCCTCAGGGCGATTTACGCAGTCTACTTTTGGGTTAAACGCAATTAACCCTCCGAACTAGCTAACTAAATAACACAGGTCATTCTAGCTCAGAAGTCAGAATCGAGAATGTCACAGGTCATTCTAGCCCAAAAGCCAGGAAACCTAAACAATAAAGCAAACAAAAGAGACGTGAGTTTATTTTGTTTATTGGCCGAATATCATTAATATAGGGACCTAGTAAGAAATAAAGCTTACTTTCTATCCCACGAAAATATACTAATTTTATTATCAACACAGTCTGGAAGCGATCGTATTATACAACACAGTTCACCGTCCTCAAATTGGTCAAACTTTATAGCATTCGACTCATTACAAATCAGAATGGCGTCTCCGTTCTAATAACACGCCGTTTTACTATGAATTATATTAGATAACTAGCCAATATGATGTGAATCATAAAATTCTACTTTTATTTTTATTGTCTCATGTCTTCATTTTCTTTTGATATGCGAAATTACTATGTCATCATATAATTCTTTCGTGTGATCCGATATCTGCTGTGACCGTGTTCAAAAGTCATTGAACGGGATATTTCAGTAATTTCTGGGGCAAAATTAAAGTGTATTGCCATTTCAATATAATTGTGAAATATAGGAAGTTTTTTAATGTCCATCCCGATGAAGTAAGATGGCTTTTATTGGAGTGAACATTTAATTTCTTGTAATTACTTTTCACTAGTAAGATCCACCGCCTATGGTGTCACCCCTTTAAAAAAACATTAAGATCAACAAACATACATTTATATATGTAATTGACCCAGGATTTTTTATGTAGGACAAAACACAGTGGGCCAAGCGAAGAATAAATATTTTTTTATGGTGTTCTTAATAAAGAGTCTTCTATGTACCTATCTATTCCTTCATCATAAAGCTATCCGGGTTTCGGGACATCATTCTATAAGAAGCGCTCGTTTGATCTATAGAGATCCACTTAGTTCTAGTATTCATAGAAACGACTAAACATTAATCAATACAGCGAAATCCTGATCAGGTTGAGCCGCTTGGCTTCACAAAGGGTCTAACCATCCGATGCGGTTAATAATTGATGGAATTAAGATATAACGACCACGGAAGCATGGTACAACAGGTGGCCTATAATCAGTGTTCCCACAGCTGTGACACCGGGCTCCTCTCTGTGAAAGGGAATGGGCCGCGTAACCAACCATGTGGGCCTAGTTCGGGTTGGAAGATATCACATGTCTTTGAATTTTTGGTCCTAGGACATGCCAGTTTCCTCACGATGTTTTCCTTCACCGTTTTTGAGAGCAATAGTAATTAAATAAATGATATGCTCAGCACTGGGTGAAACATAACTTGTAATGACAATGATAATGAGATATACGGCTGATGTGTGCATTCACGAGACAGGGAACGCTCTTGATTATCAGTAAATATCTATACTCCATAGGTTTAGGTAGTTAAATAAAAGTAAACAAATCGTAAAAAGGGGTTTTTAGAGTTGACACTTTCTTTCTTAAAAATACGGTGTATCAAAATCATATTTATTTTCGATTAATACGATAGTTTCCTCTTTTACTGATAAATATTATACTTTATTATTTATTCTTAAACTACTTTTCCTAGATGTAACTACTTGAGCATGATTTTTTTGTGAGATTAATTACAATAATATAATATTTTTTAATGTGCCTATTGTAAAGAGCCCAAAATGACTTTAGGGTCATTTTGGGCTCTTTACAATAGGCAAGGCCTTTTAGAAAATATAACGAATTTGCTAAATTGAAAAGTACAACTGTGTGTGATGTAGTGTGGCAACTGAAGACTGAAGTGACAGGTATTACGTTTAGTCGGTTAACCAGACTTTGACAGCTCAACCATCTCTCAACCATCGACATTTACGATTTTGCGAGTGCGTTTCGATTTTGTTAAATTGTTTTATTATAGCTAGGAAAATAATTGATGATACAACGGAACGATCTATTAATAATGTGACAGATAGTTCATCAGATTCTGATTCAGATTCCGAATAGACCCTATTATAGACTGTAAATAATATGATCTTAACATTTTAAATAAAAGGTTTCGCATCTATGGTTTTTTTTTGTTTACCTTTATTTAACTACCTAAACCTATGGTTTTACTCTACACGAGACCATAATTTGACCTCTACAACCTACAGGTTAACTTTTTGCAGTAAGATGTTATCATCAGTCATGCACGTGGATTGACTATCAAGGAACAAAGATGACATTGTCAGATTTCTCAGTAAAATGACCCTAAACTGTACTGTGTGGTTACGTCATGCAACTGGGGATGGGTGACCTTAAGATGTTAGGAAGCTATTTAGATGTATGGATTAGAACATTGATGACAGATTAGCTATTGTTGCTAAATTCAATCATTAACAAACGTTTGAAGATTAAAATATATCACTGAAACTTTTGAAAGTCGACATTATTTTCTACGTAGGTATATTGTAGGATGCGTTAAAGGTGTTGACTACTGAGATGCAGACTAAGAGTAGGATGGAAGAAAAAGATATGTTGCGCCAACCCAAAATACATTGGGATAATGGCTGGAGAATGATGCTTAGCTAAAGTTTAAGCTAAAGCAATGCCTATGCTTCGATTGTTGGCAAAGATAATTGTCGTTTCAAAATAAAATCATATTAACATACGTATACTATGTATGGCACGGTGAGAATAAACATAGTGAAATAGTATAATAGTAGTCTTTTTTCTATTTAAGAAGTTAAGAATAACGCATAATGGATAATATATTACAGGAACATTGCATTGGTGGGTAGTACTTCTAAATTAAACATTAACGACCCCCAAACGGGTAATTACGGCGATTTAGATGACCTTCCTCCGATTAGTAATCCGGAAACCGGAAACTACTGGACCAGCAATAGACTTGAAAATAAGACTAACTTCTAGAAATAAACATAGCACTATTATCCTTAACAATAAAACTAAAAAGAGACCGGAAATATTCAGGAAAGGAGAAATAAAATGTGCAGATATATACAGCAATGACGCAGTTAAGTTCAAAGGTGGCAATAATGCAAAGTTACGACAATGCCAGCCTATCCTTGGGCAATGAAGTCATACGGGTCTACTGAATGAATTGTTCGCGAAATTGTTATTCTTGTGTGGTCTGTAGGATGATTATTAAATTGTGAATTCTTTCGACCACAGCTACTGTAATTTTTCTGTTTGTGGTGTGTGCATGGGCTTATTAATATCTAGTTACTGTAATAAGCTACGGTTTTAACCTCTACTCAGTATTCATTCATCATTCATTCAATAACTTCATTTTACTAACTCTTGATTATGTTTTGACATAGAATAGAGTGACACAAAATGTGCTATACATATTATAAATCAATTTTTACCATTGCTATTTCTCATTGAACTATCAAGAATCAACGAACTAAAGGTTCTCTCCTTTCCATTAACATTACGAATACGCACGCTCGCCACATAGCAACTTGTTCTATTTCAGGCGTCAGTTCCTCTGACCCATTTACCGGCTTTCGAGGGCAGTGCTGCAATGACCCGGATTCAATGCCCGTGCCACGCTCGTATGTGGACATTTGCGGAAATGCGAATTCGAGACGATAGCCTTGCGCAATTATGTTGCTTTTATTATGTTTTGTTTGATTTTCCTTGGATAAAGCTAACATTAGTATTTGTATGCATAATAGTGTCGGTATGCAATTAATGATGACAAACATCATTAATTTTGCACGTGATTAGATTACATAATCAGCCTATAACGTTGCCACTGCTGGGACACACGCCTCTTCTCTGTGAAAGGGAGTCAACGTGACATCCTCAATCCGAACTAGGCCCGCGTGGTGGATCACAGCCCGTCATTCACCACGCGGGCACAGTTCGGGTTGAGCGTGTCACATGACTTCGAATTTTTGGTTCTAAAACATGCCGGTTTCCTCATGATGTTTTCCTTCACCGCTTTGAAAACAGTGGTGATGTAATAGATTAAACAAGGTAATGTGCCTGCCCGGGTTCGAACCCACGACTTACGACAGGTACTGGGCCACCCACTGGGCCACCCACACATACATACACAAAGTGGTACATATACAAAAAAAAGCAAAAAATAAGAGATCTGTTGGTATTAGACCCAACGTTAAAGGTAAGTAAAGACACAGATACAATATTAGCCAAAGCAGAACCAACTGAAGTCATTAGCACGGATACACATAAGCCCAGTAAAAATGACACAACAGCGCTTACAAACATAAATACTGATACGCCCAAATTACCTCAATAGGGGGTCATAATAATAATAGCCTCTAATCATCCGCAGTATTAGATGGATTCTCAGAACGGGGTTGGGTTAAATTATCGGTAAGTGTTCAGTCAATTGGTTCTTCCCATCGGAAAGCGTTCAATGTCGAGTTAGGAAGCGAAGTATTTAGTCATCCGGCAACGCTTCCTCTGATGTTCTCAGGAAAATGAGCTATATATGAGAATCGGTTTATTTATTCACATATACATGAAGAGATACGTCATGGGATATTGCATCGGTATTATATGTTTAAGTCATGGCTTCTGCGTTCTTTATTGGAATATTTTATTATTTTGTTTACTTATTATTAGTTAACTTAAAAAATCTAGTACCTGGTGCTGAATTGCTCAATGACAAAAAAAACAACTATCATGGCGACAGCAGTACCAGGTATAATTTGCATGCCAATGTCATTCCGCCATACAATCGATATACTGCAACATCCAACACCTAAAGACGAATGGGTCACATTAAAATTGAGAAGGCGCCAAGCGCAGAAAAAAGCAGTGCCGACTTGTACTGCAAACAAATCGTTTTGGCGAGGGGACTCTGCGCCAACATTGTACACATTCATTCAATGAGTCTTTTAAAACGGGACATGTTTATTTAAAATCGTATTACATGTGAGTTTTATATTAAAACTAAGAATCTTCGTTTTTTTCTCCGTCTCCGTCTCATTTTTGCCCGAAACTATATCTCAAAATCCTAATTAAAAACAATTCTTTGCATAAATCAGCTTTTTCAGATCAAGGCGGTTGTAAGGAAGATACTAGAGGTAAAATAAATACAACTATTGTGTAACCCAATGTTTTACAATTATTATGAAACAATCATAATGAAAATATCTTTCATAAAGCCTTTTATAATGACAATGTTGTTTAGAAAACATTGTTTTATTCCTATTCAATGCGGAAGAAAAAAATGTCTTGTCTATGTATAAAATATCACAGACAAAGCAATAGATATCGCCAACAGATAATAACATGAATTAATATCACATTAATGTTATACAACAAGCAGTCACATTCATCAAGCACTTGAAACTTCAAAAGAAACACTATTAAATATATTTTAAATGTTAAATGATGTACTATTCATATAATCGCGAATCGAACAGAACATTATTGTTCGCATATCAGATACTTGCGTCATCAGGGATATATGTATTACTTTTTATCTTAATAGCTACAGAAAAGTTTTCCACAAGGAGCTATCTTGGGGCCAATACTGTTTAATGTTTAGAAGATCGAATTACAATTGTGGTGTGATCGTCATTAGAAGTTAAGGTAAAAACATTTCCTTGTAAATTTTTTGATCGATAGTTCTCGGAAGGAGATTCGCTACACGATAAGAAGGACTAGACATTTATGATATAGGTACATAAACTACAAAGCTCATGAATTTTCTCTCTGTGTTTCTTAAACTTGTAATGCATGATTGTGAAATTATACTGAAATAATTTGCAATGTATATTCGATTCCCGGAAACCGCTGCTAAATAAAAACTGCGGTAAAGCAACTAGATCAGCTTATAACGGGAACAGTGCCAAACTAGACGGCTGCAGTAAAGTCAATTTGTCTTCAAAATTGTACGTCCCTGTGAGGAACATTACGAAATAAATTTGGCATGAAGAACACAAAAATAGGGACGTTTAAGGCTCTCTATTTCCCGACTTGCGAGTTGCCAAGCCAACATATCAGTAGCCCTTGGAACTACAGATATCCCAACAGTTTTGGCTTCAGACTAAAGATTGAGACAAGATAGCAAACAATCATTAGGTATGACAAAATTTAAAATCAGTATCTTTAGTTTGGATAAGGCTATTCGTGGAAACTAATAACATAAGCCTTCGTTCACTCTTACGGAATAATTAATATCAACAATAGTTCACCTCACAAAAGATCCAACAATTAAGAAACTTCCACGTAATTCGCAGTATTCCTACATAAATGCAACATCATAATTAGTTATACTCTGCCAGCAACTCTGCATGGATGACGCACGGGCTTGAGTTGAGACTCGGCGCCTTCCGCACTCATGAAATAACTACTGGAGAAACTATCCGACATTTCAGTGTATGATCGAAAGTTTTGATTAACCTGTAGATAATCGATGGCGTCAGGGATGGGATTGTGGAGACTGGTAAAGTCACAGGGAGACGTAAGCCAGCAGGGAATGATGTTGGTTTGTGGACAATGGCAGTTGTAGTCCAGCTGACAGAAACTGACCACAGATTACAAAAGATGACAAAGATTATTGTTGGAAAGAAAACTAAACAGTAGATTTTTGACATTAATTAAGGTCCTTTTTAGGGTTCCGAAGCCAAATGGCAAAAATAACCCAAACTCAAACTCAAATCATTTATTTCAAATAAACCAACTACAGGCACTTTTGAATTGTTAAGGTCCGTGAGTTAGAAAGATGAAGCTACTTGCCCATTCCAAAGCGTAGTATACCACACCACCATACCCCTATACCTACATTACATATGTCATAAATATTGAGCAGTCTTATAGTACAAAATAGTTTGTTTTCGAATAACCGTTATCCAAATCAACATCTTTTTTGAAGAATTTTTCTTGACATTGCGAATCTTCAAACAAATCTATGGCTTCCCACATATGTGACACATAAAATGATAGTTCAAAATCTTCCGTTGTAACAATCATTTGAATAATAATACCATCAATATTTTATAATGTATGTAAATGTATACAGATGGATAAACAAACAACCCTATCAAATTATGAAATGATAAATGTTCTATACAATGAATATTGGCACATTGTAAGTATACAATAGGTACTATTCTTGAGCTATTCATTGAGGCGCTTTGTGGTTAAGATGCAAGTAGAAAACTCCATTAGGTACTTTCCAAATAGCATTGTTAGTAGCAAGAGCAGCTATAGAATTATTATTAATCACAATGATGAATGCAACAGCATTATGTGCACTGACTATAAGATGAAACAGTAATGCATCATTTTATTGTGTTCTTACTGCGAGTCTGCGACCACCAAGCTTTTTCCAAAACCAAACAAGACTATTGTTAATGAGGTCTAAGTTCAGTTATAATTTATTCATTATTTTTTCAGGTTTACCAAGATTATGAATGAAAGAATCAAATTAACACTACACTAGAACGTGTTCCCTAGAAGTTTGGATACACGCCACAAAAACAGTGTTAAAGCCATCAAAACAAATATTGTATAATAATATTTTATGAATGAATAATCGGGTCGCTGACAAATTGTTAGAGTTTTTGCATCCGGCATCCAATATGTACAGCTTTATATTTGTAAGATATTTTTGTTCAGTATTTACAAAAATAGGAAGATGGCAGGATGAGCTGAACAACACAAACGACCAGTGGTCCATAATATTAGCCCTGGATCGCAAGCACTGGAAGTAATGGGGAAAGGCTTTTGCCCAGCAGTGGGATGATTTAGGCTAACTATAACAGAACTTACGAAAATATCTACAGTTTTTGTTTTTTATTCCACAACAGTCACTGAATTCACGCAAAGAGTTTAACAAGTCTGATCAAAGGACGTAATAGAATTATTATAGAAATCCCCAAAGAAGTAAATTGAGTTTGTAGATAAAAGCTATGTCAACTTGGGACAATTACAGTCGATCTTATAACGAAGGTACAGATAAAGTTAGACAAAGCACTAATTGTGGTCCTGTCATTGTACAGACGGACAAGTCTTTGTCCTTTGTCCCGGGGGCTTTGAACTCACGAATTTGTAGACATGTATAATGTGTATTGTCTTCAACAAACATAATAGCTATATAAAACTTTATAGGAATAACTTTGAAGATTATCGTGAATATACAATAAACAATCACGAGTATAGGATTTTCTTAGCAGCTTGGAGTCTGTATTTGAGTCCGGTTATCCTCTTTTTAAGATGTGAGTGCACTTTCATATGAAATTTGGTTTATGAATGTAGCATATAGTATTTCAGAGATCTCATCTATTGCTCTATTTTTTATTTCACTGGGAGCCCTTGTCAGTAAGAAAACTCCCAGTTACAGACAAAATTTTCCAACAAATATTTTCATAAAGAAATGTGAAGCGACCTGCATCCGCCAAAGCGGCGTCAGTCTTGCTCAGTCGTCTGGCTATCTAGTAGGGGCCCGTCCCCTGTTAGAGTGACCAGTGAAATGACTGAATGTAGAATTATGTACTAGACGAATATATACATATATATAAGCCTTGGTGACCCTCCTTCCATTCTAAGAAGCCTTCAATTTGAAATAGTTTCATAGCAGAATAATCGCCACTCAGAGGAATTACTTAAGAATGCAGTTTTATTTATTAAAGCATTGTTTATAACCTGTTTGTCGCATATTTTATAATTAATCTTGTGTTATATTATTTCCATGTTGCTCTGGGAATGAAGAAATAAATATATTCCTGTATAAAGGTATGCATAGGTAACTACAATGCTAGGCTATTTGTAATTCTACAAGCACTTTGAATTTCATGATCACATTTCTCATTTAACAAGTAATCAATATTTAAGACCTTTTAATAAAAGTCTCAGGTTACCTATAAACAGGCACAGAATTTCAGTAAGCCCTATCTCAATTATCTTTATTTTGACAGTCAACGAAGACAAACCTAGCCGTTCTCAAAAGAGTCGTCGAAAATTGTTGTAGAAACCTCATTACATGAAACCGATTCCCGAAGGGACGCTTCATCACATAAATATAAAATCTAATAACAGTAATAACTCTCAAAAAGGATCTCTTTCGCAAATATTCCGTTTAAACATTAACTAAACATTAATAAAACTAAAAAATAAAGCTGAGAGTCAGTAAACAAACATCTGTATAATAAATAAGCCCCTGTTTGCGTCTGCGTAAACAAAATTATATGTGAGCTGACACTATGAACCTGGATGCACAGTTATTTTCCATTGCCTTGTCTCGCTATATTCGAAAACTTAAAAACAAACATGGCGACCGTAATGGCGGTACGACATTTCCAAAATTAAATTTTAAAATATTCGTGTTGTCCACGAACCTTTTACTGAAAAGTTTTTTGGCAGAACTATGTTTGGTACTTTTATTGTAAGCACACTGTTCGGAACAGATTCTTTATTTCAATTTTAGCGTGCAATTTTGATTGTTAACGTTTTTGTTCGCCAAAAGTTTATTTAAATCCTGCAATAGTTTTGCAGTGTTTTCATTTGAAAATCATGACATCGCTCTATATTTTTAGCACAAGAATAATCTATTAAAAATATTATGTGCGTACTATGTAGTTTCTATTTTTTGATAAGGTATTCTTAACTATCCTAATCACAAAGTCTTTGAACAATGTTGATATTGCAAGTTGGCGAGCGAGTTAGCGAAGCGAAATGAACTTGTTATTGAAGTGACACGTGCTTAGATTACCGAGTGTGCTTCAACGCTTCAAGAAAAGTCCTTGGCGTGGAAATAATTCTATTTTTAGAAATAATTTGATGTAAGAATAAAGGCAGTAAGGCAGGCTTCACTTATATTGTGATTCTGAAAAATGCGACGATAAAGTTGAAAAAATATTTTGAATTGACTATGATTATTTTTCAAAGACTAGACAAAGATAAAAAAAAAATTGGTAGCTAACCTGCTTTGCTCTACGTTGTTATAATATAAGTATTCGAACCCTAAACTTACGTGAGACATTATAGTTCCGTTAGTCAGACGACGAACAGAGTATATTACTAGTATTATGGTTTGAACTAATGTGTATGATGATAAAAAAAATAATCCTACTTAGCATCGAGACACGTAATTGCGATTACAGTTATAATTCGGCCAATGTAACAGTTATTTATTTACTTATTAATTTTTTGCTACCTAAATAATAGATATAAAAACTACCGTACTAAAAGATAATAATTAGTTGAACCGAAAACTGTTCCTATTGGATTATTCTTAGCGGTTCTTCTGATTTTTAATCTACTTACATGATAAAAAACAGGATGTCTGTGAAAAAAATATAACTTCATAACTTACTTGCTAATGTTATCCTGTCTCTCAACGATGGTCTGAAGACCAACGGCATCTCTTAACTGCATCACGAGAGCTGCTCTGACACCTTCTGTTGACTTCAACTCTTCAATCCTCTCGCTCAAAACCTGAGGGAAGAAACAAGATTTTTATAGGAAGAAGTTCTAAAAGCTAATAATTAATAATTACGGTATTAACAAGATAACAATAAAAAAGAAAGATTCATCAATCTTCTTGTACCTAATGTTCAAGAAGTAAAAATATTATCTTGATCTCCAACTAAAGAAAGTAATTTATAAACAATTTACCCGTAATTTAGAAGTACTAGCAACATAGAATACAAGAAAATCTGTTAACACTATAACGATTTCACAAATTTAACTTGAACAAATTGCAAATAGGCAAAGTTAGTAAACACGTTGAGAAGGATTTAATATTCAATGAAAATCCTCTCAGAGCAACAGACACTGCAAGAAAGTTTTCATCATGAGCTCATCCATATTTAACTCATTCAATTTCGCTCCTGTGTTCATCTTGTTTTAGGTACGTTTAAGACCTTAGCGTGGATAAAAGTTTCTTTATCCACGGAATTGTTTCTGAAACTGGAATCAAGATTACCTACTTTTACAAACGTTTATTATGTTGCCTATTTCAGAACGTTTTCCTCTCTTTACTTATTTATTTTATTTTATTTTATTCGAGAAAGTTGCCGCAACAATACGAAACTGAAGGCCATTTACAAGTTTCCACAGATAAACACTTAACTTAAACAACAGCAAAAAGGTCGGTAGGTATAAAATAACTACGTATGACATAACTTAGACTTAAGCTTATTTGTCGGAAAATATATTACTTCGAAATATCTAGTAAAGGTTAGACATTATGAACAAGTATATAAAGTAACAAAGGGAAGAGCTCACTGGGCATCAAAGAATTCGCCCGCATCGCTGTCAGTGGGAAAAGTGCCCAAAAGGCTGGCAGCGTTGCCACGTTGGATGGCAACGCTGATTCTTTGACCTAAGAATAGGCCAGCCCTTTGGTCACGTGAAGAGTCGACCAACCGCTTGGCGATGTCCCGAAATACTCGATGAGCACTCGGACCCCACGGTGCTAGTGTTTCAACCCCAAACGGCTCAAACATATAGCTCCCAATAAGGTTATTAGATTTGCGCCGTTTGAGCCTGCAGCAGCCGCACCAGCATAGCCCGCCGTGCTCAGAAGATGGGATGGCGCGAGGGTGTCGACACAGGTAGCATCCCACACCAATGGCCTGCCCAACTTCCAAGGCATTATTGTCATTGGTTATTCCGTCTAGCCTCTTCCCACCATCGCGTGCCAAGCCATTGGGTTCTAAGACAGCTGGCAGCGGTGACAAGAGCCCGACGGATGATGTCATTAATGCCGGCGTGCCGTGCCAGCTGACCAGCGCCCTTGCTGCAAGCAAGGCCCTGGTGTCCGAGGCAATCAACTGCTTCACCGCACTAACAGCGATGTGGAGCCACGCAAGGCGCACCCCAACGTAGACTTATAGTGAACCGGAAGGTAGAGTCACCCAACATAGTACCTATGTTAGGTGACGGTAGCGCCTGAAGCCATGGGCTCGACTCCCATTCTCCCACAGCCAGTAGGCGAGCGCGCTCAGCAGTATTGGTGGACGTATTAATGAGATTATTCCGTACCAACCTGCAGAGCGACTCATCCCACTGTCTCTGGGAAGATGGGTTCACGGGCTGAACCGTATATGGACAAGCCGCCTTCTAGGCGTTCATGGCATCGGTCAGACACTTCGAAGTTAGTGTTTCCAAATTTAATTGTTCTAGTACGTACCTCAACATCCTCAGAATATATCGGAGTATCACTGAACACATTCTTCTTCACAATTACAACACTGGGTCCCTGGACTCCTCCAACAAACTTCTCACAATTGAAGAACAGCGCATCTTTCTTCACCATCTCCTCATCAACTCCTGGGAAGGTAGGATTCATGTCTACTGCAGAAGATGGCGCCACCAGCGTATAGTCCCAGAAAGACCAGGCTCCATACTGGTGGAGGAGCAGAGTGGTGGCTACGTCATCAGCTAAGACCCCCGTAAGCTTGGAAGCCGCCGGGAAGAAACCGATCATTCTATGTCCTGAACTGGAGTTCTGCTGCAATCTCTGTTCGAGGTTGTTCAAGTCTATGTAACCTTCTTTTGTTTCTGGGATTTTTATGACCTGTAACAATGAAAAGAAAACTTCATTAAAAAAGATTCAAATCATTCCAAAACCAATATCCTTTCTACAATTGACTGCTGTCTAAAACAACCAACCAAGAAGTAAGAAAGGAGCTCGAGAAATAACTCAACACAAGTTAAGTGTAGCTATAAAGCAATCATCCACACCTTGATTTAAATTCAAACACAGATATGTAAATTATGACAACAGTGCTAGCTTTCTACCAAGATAATAATACTAGTAAGTTTGTAAATTATTGGCGAAATAAACAGTTTATTGAACAAGGTACATAAAGATGTCTGGCTCTTAGCAATATACGAGGAATCTATTCTAAACAATGAATCTATTAGAATTGATTATTGATTGTTTTAAAGCTGAATTGAAACAAAGTAAGTAGTTATTTAGTCAATTATTTCCAACGTTAGGTATGCTACCCACGTCGTCGCGTCGTGAAAATCTACCACGGAAAGCACCGAAGTAATTCTAAGGCTTCGCAACCAATTTAGTGTAATTTAATCAAATTAGGTTTGATTGTTACTATTTCTAGCTTCTCCTATCCCGATATAAACCCATGACACCTAACTATTTCTGGAAATATACAGAATAGGATTCATGTTTATCTGAATTATAATCAAAATCAGAATGTTTTCTTGTTGGTATTAAATCTACATTAACAACAAGGCTGGCTTACTGCAGCTATAATTACTGCCCACTTTCGTCCATATATGCCATAAACATTGACATTCCTTCATACCTGCATACTATGAAATTATTAACTCAGTATAATAAAATGCGGCCAACTTCACCATTTTGGAGGTCAAAGTTCTAACTACTAATATTACCAAACGCTTGTTAAATTTCACCGGACTGTTAACACAATTACAAGTTTTCGAAAGAATTAAAAAAAGAACTGGGTCGAGAAGTTCCGTGAATAAAATACTCAAGAACATTCGTCCTACAAATGACCTCACAGTGATAGTAATAGAAACAATTTAAAAAGGTTGGAATTGAAATCCCTTATTGTAGATTTTGCTTGTTCGGCTGCCAGATTAAACATAATAAAGGTGATATTATTTATTCCTGTTGTATCATTGTTTCTTCTGATATCTACCAATTTTTGTAAAATACGCACGTAATCCAAACAGAAGAATTCCTAGAACTTCTCTGTTTATTGACGAACTAAAAATTGATAAGCTAAAAACTGTAATACCGGTTTCATAAAACTTGAGAAATTCTCTTCAAAATTTCTAAGAACTACGTTTTATTCAACAGACACAAAGTTAGTTTGCTCCGAACCTAATGGTTTACCAAAATCTTTCGAATAACTAGTTTTTGCAAGCGGCTTCGACTGCATAGAAGTCGGAAATTATCCCTCAGAACGCATTACCGGGACAAAACTATCTTTAAGTGTTAATCCAGGGTATAACCTATCTGTTTGCCAAATTCCGTCTTAATCCGTTCAGCCGTTTTTTCGTGATTGAATTACAAACATCCAAACATGAAAAGGGATTACAGAAAATTGTATTCAATGCAAAACGCGATAAGGTTATAGTTAAAAGATAGCGTGCCACGAACAAACCTCATTAATAAGACGCAAATGACGATAGAGCGTCCAACCACTTAAAGTAGTTCATTACAGCACTTATAAGATTAAGGACGATGCTAATACGAACTGATGCCATGGATTAATCATGGAACTCAAACAGTCGAGGGACATAGCTCTAATAGCAATAGCTCATACACTACCTAAAGTAGCTATAGCAGCTAAGTGGTGATGCATTTATAGAGCTTACACGAGTAACGACACGATTAAAAACGTCCGGCGCACCCAATTTGCTGACTTATTGTATAAATGTTAGGAACTATTAAGATTTATGTTATACTCATACACTGTTTGGGGGGAGGGCTGGTAATCTGTATGACAGGTTTTCCTAGTGCAGATACCAGTCTCTCACAAAGGATTTATTTAGATATTGTAATCTTCATATATTTAAGGCGCTTTTGTGAAAGAGAAAACAAATGTTTATTTATTAAAAAATTAAAAAATAAAATGTTTATTTATATTATAGTATAATTGTGCTGAAATGGAAGGAGAGTGTGAAGAACTTAGAACATATTCCTCAGAGTTAAGCTTGCTATTTTATAACAAACAGATAACAAGACACAAGAGTTACTATACTGAGATCTTCGGAAAAGATGAAAGGGACTTACTAAAAACGTTTGGCAGAGGTATGTGATGTCATAAAGTTGTTAGTAGTGGAAAATACCAGGAATTAGCTACCGAAATACCAAGCTGCGTAGGATAGTCATCTTTCTCGACCAAACAAGTCTGCCAAATCTCAATTATCAATTTCCTTTTGCGTATCAAAGAAATGCAGGTGAAGGCCGCAGGAATCCGTTGGATGCAAGAAGCACAGAACCTGTCGAAGTGTAGTACTTGAGGGTGGCCTATCAAATATCATTTATTTCAAGCAATTATTAAACCAGTATGGGTTTAATAATTGCTTGAAATAAATGATATACAGACACATACTCATAATAACATAAGATAGAATATTAAAATAAAAAAATATTATGACTAAAAATATATATGATAAATCTTCTGCCTCTCTTGCAAGATGGACGACACGGTACACAGCTTTTACAATTTAATTCCTACTCAGGGTTACCCTTGTGTAGAATGACACGCTGAGCTTACTTAGCAGCGCGGAAAAGCCGGCAACGTCGCTCTCGGCGAACATGTCAGTCGCACTACAGTACACACTATTTTTAAAGCACTAGGAAGTGGTGAAGGGTGGGCATTTTGGGGGACTGTCTCATGTACTTTGACGTTCGAAAAGTGCTGATTCTCAGCCTAATTTGAATAAATGACCTTTGATTTTGATTTTGATTTTGATTTTACACCCGGCTACACCGCCAGGGAAAATTCATCATAGCCCAGTAAGCATTATTATACTGTACACGGATAGTGTTATACGCACTCCTGGTGTACCGGTACCAAAGTTGGCTGGTGTATAACGACTGACAAAAGGCCCTGAACAGCGTCACCTTAACTATATTAGAGCAGTGATAAAAACGTCTAGCTAGCATATTGCTTCTACAAGCGATGCTGCGTCTCTGTCGTTCCAAATCATCAAGATCCGACAAATTTTTTGTTACAATATGCCCGGGATATTTAAATTTTGTGACTATTTTTAAATTAGTTCCACCTAAATTAATAGGGAGTATTACATCAGGGCCTTTCTTAAATTTAAAAATCATAACTTCCGTTTTATTTACATTTACTACATTCAGCAGTAAAAGTCTTTCGGCTAAAATGATGATAATCAAAGAAATTCGGAAAAGTAACAACAGTACGAATCCTTTAAAAAGAACAATAAAGATAATGGTACCTAAGCACATTATTACAAACTTTTATTTAACTTGTAATGTATGTAACTATGGATCTTCGGGTGGACTCTTGCAACTCAATTTTGAAGCAGATATTTTTAACCGATTTGGCTGAAATTTTGCATGCATATGTATGTATATCGCGTGAAAGTGAAATATTATTATAACATGGAGCTGATCTGATGCTGGAGCTGGAAGTTAGCTCTACGAACTCCGCAATAGAACGGCACAACCCCATTGAGTTTGGGCTCGTTTGATTCGTATTGACGAGTACTTTGATCTTATATGTTAACCAGGGTCTGATGCTGGAGCTGAAAGGTGGCCATAGGAACTCTGCAGTAAAACGACACAACCGCATCGAGTTTGGGCTCGTTTGATTCGTATTGACGAGTACTTTGATCCTATTTAGTAACCAGGGTCTTATGCTAGAGCTGGGAGATGGCCATAGGTACATAACACTTTAAGTGCTCAAAATAACACATAAGCGTGGGTTCTACTAATTATTACGAGCTACTTATCGGAAAAACGCTGCTACGAACTACAACGTAGTAAATCCTGCATCATAAATACTTAAAAGTTAAAAAGAAAATTAAAAGAAAAAAACATTTTTTTAAAACAAGCTTTTATTATTACTTGTCAATAAAACGAACTAAAAAGTTATAAGATTATTTTTAACTTTTTAGTTCGTTTCATCAAATTGACGGTTAGAAATAGGTGTAACATGCCAATAAATGTTCTTTATATCTCCTGCCATCAAATGTAACACGCTTTTATTTAAATAATTGAGATTAAATTATTTTTAACTTTTTAGTTCTTTTTATATAAATAAAACAATATGCTATTATAAACAAGATACGTATGCGAAAAGAGCCATAACCGTAAGTTATAACTTATAACAAAACAAACCATTAAACTTGAAACGACTAAAGTTAACAAGCAAACAATCTTGCTTCTCAGAATTCGCGAAGAAAAAAATGACTAAACAAAATGGAAACGTTGATATAGGAGCTCCGTCACTAGCGGATATGGGTGAAAATCCCATTAATACTACGGTACAAATCTTTAAAATTATAAAAGAAAGAAAAAAAATTATTAAGTTCCACGCATCCAAAATCCATCAATAAAATGGCTGACTTAAAAGGAGGAGGCAATCATATCAATTCGCGTGGATTGCCTGGATGAGTATGTTAAATTCGTAAACGGCAGACAAATTATACTCCTCCAGCTTCAATTCAATACCATCTTCAACCCGAACATGATAATAATTACCACGAAACAGCTTTAGCAAGTTAGCAGTAGGTACCGTTCAGAATTTCAATGAAGTTGCGAACGTTCAAATCTCAATCTTAGTAAGTTTTCCTCAAAGATGTTTAAGTGAAATGAACTAAATACTCCATGGCGAAACATGCTGTTATTTGAAAAAGAAAAGGTTACACTAATTTCAAAATGACAAATCTTGTCAGATCGTTATCGTGCACAAGTCAATTCATTCATTCATTGACATAATATGTCATGAGTTCATGACAGTAAAAAGTAAAGTCGAGTCCATTTTTCAGCATTGCCTTTATACTTGATTATCAAAATTATCATCCTACATAATAAGTAAATATTGTCACGAAAATGGCGACCACACTAGCAATTGAAACACTAAAAAAACAGGAAGCAAAATACTACCAAAACAACGCATAGCCATATAAATTCCCGGCACGTACCCAGAATTCACCAAAAATGCGGCAGTACATACAAGTATGATGTCATTGTTGGGCCTCGCTGTAAACAAGGTGCGTTAAGGACCCGTAAACACGCTAGGTACTACGACGCAAACCCTCTATGCCCATGGCATGACGTCATCTATCACTGAAGTAAGTATGTTGCAGACGTGATATTAACGCACCGATCGAACGCACCGGCTTCACCGGCTTTAGCCATTCAGTCGCTTTTTGGAAGCTAGATATAGCAACTGAACGCTACATACCGCCCACATTCGGATTCGAATCACAGTGGCAACGATTTATAACTGCGGAACACAGCTCGATACTCAATCGTTTTACCGCACTCAAGTGCTGGGTAATCTCATCAGCTGAAGTTTTTCTAGAAAACCGGTAGGAATAAGGCGTGCGAATTTAACAGCGTTATTTATGAAAGTAATTTGTTCCTAGAGAGCGTTTTTGATACCACCTGAAAGTCTACCCTCGCTGCCATTATTATCATGGCAGTCGCCGTCCCTCTAGCATGCCGTAGCTTAATGGTCTATTTTGCCTAAGTATATTTCATTGAACATGAAGAGTTACCATAGCCCGGTAGTATTGATCAAGTCGCAAAATCGCAAATCGCTGATACTAAAAGTATCGTGTCAGCTAAGGCCCTTAGTGAAGTACCCTCACAAGGACAAAAGAAGGGACACTTTGTAAAGAACGTTATTGTTTACTTTTGTATGCTAGTGTTACAGTGTATGTTACGAATGAATGAAATGAGGAAAGAAGGGTGCTAGATAGAATATAATAAAGAACAGGAAATGACCTAAGGAACCACAGTCTTGATACTAACGGGTTTCCGGAGTATTGTTAGGGTTTGCTCTGTGCATTTGTAAGCGGAGAGATCGCATTCGTCTTATAATATGTAGCAAAGTAAATATAAGGAATCAAATAATAGATACAGACGTTGCTTTAATAGCTTGAGACAAAGTTGTACTGAAAAATGTATGTATCTGTGATTTAATTTTCACTTCCAAGCTGAAACGCAGCGAAGCCGACGCTACTAATATAAATGTCTTTTAACTAATGATGCTCATTTAAAACTTTAAATAAAGCATCATATACTTTGTGAAATAACAGTAAAAGAAAATTTAATTGCGTAACAAATTACAACACAACTTTCTCGACGTTCAGACGTTTTGAAATATCTTCTCAAGCAAGATTTTCCTTTGTAACTTTTATTATTTTTTCGGATGCTTGGTAAGAAATGTAATGGTAACAAAATATTTCAATTACAAATTCAAGAAATAACTATGTTGAACATTATGTGAGTCTTATGTCATTTCTATAATATTTAGCTTACAAACCAAGCAATTTATCAGCTTCCAAAGAATGTAGTAAGAAAACTCGAACGAAAAACAAATTTGCAAACTCGAAAATCTATCACGTTTGATTCCGCTATACAACACAAACAATCGTGATTAATATTAGAAATACAATTTCGGAAATATTCTCAGAAAAAAACTGTTTTACAAAGGCCCATTGTGTAAAACATCAGCTGCTGTTGAGAATCCTTAACGAAGGCTTGGTCATCTTCATACGGAACATGATGAAGCAAAGCTGATAGAGAAAGAAACAAAGATATTCAGACAATAAACTGGGCAGAAATTACTAGATGAGCACAGCCGCAACAATGTTCTAAATACAGTGGAAATAATAACAATGTCATGTGAACTATGGTAGTAAACAGTATAGGCACTAAAATATCAAAACAACGCTTTGTAAACATTGTACGATGATGCTAATAAATAACATCAACTGTATCGTTCGTAATAAAATGATCACGTTGGCAAACAATACGTCGGTTTACTTGACCACTGTCAGAAATGTGACATTAATAAACATAAAAGTTTTACGACTGTTGATTATTATAAAATAATTGCAAGCATATAACATGAAGATGACGACTTTTATATAATTATTATGGAAATTATGAGGAATTAGTCATTTGTTTATCTTGGGAAGGTGTCAGAGACGTTTAACCAGACGGTTGTGGTGAGATTGTAAATATAGAAAATTTCATTATAAACAAGAAAACCGTTCTAAGAAAGTGCTGAGTATGTCTTAGCATAGAATTTGTACGCTATCCAAGTTAACAGTGTTGCTGAAGAATCCATTGTTACTTTTAATAATTTAGTCTCTGAAGTATTAGACTGCTAATTTCAAACCAACATCAATTAATTGGAAAAATATTTTCTCAGAAATAAACAGGAAGTCAATTAACAGAAAAATCATCTGCTTCATATTAAAATATACAACATCGTTAATGTATTTTCATACATGAACGTCGACATATCGATGTTAAAATAAAAATTGACAAATCACTTCCTTGACATGACGAGTTTCTAACGTGATAATAAGCGTGAAGGACCAATCAGGGGATAAAACTAATACTACTATTAATAACGCTACTCTGAGTCGCATAGCAGATTAGTAGCAAGAGACATTTAATAACATAGATGACAAAGACATCAAAAAATATTAAGTACGTAAAAAAGAGAAATACTCGATGAAAAATATAAGAAAAGCTAAATGACTATGGGTTACAGGCTGGAAAGAAATATGACTTGAAAGTCTGACTTGAACTTGACAGTACCACTAAAAAAAGTACATGAAAGACAAAGTAATGCAAGAGATCCTTCCGAAATATACATACATTAATACTTATTATTGAATGTAAATGATATCGCCGTATTCATATATATGTTGTGGACCAACTAATAAATAGGGGCATTTTACATAATGCTCCCTATTTTTTTTATTTTTTTATTAATTAATTTATTTTATTTAATAATAACAAGCTACTTAGGACGAAATAATTATAATTTGAACTTCCTTATTTATCACATTGCCTCGTCATAATAAATATTGCCGTGTGGTCTTTGGGCAATCTGATAATACATGGCATGGTTTCTGTCAAGGCTCCGGCGCTGCGGAGCTTCGTCTTGCTGGCCGAGCGTTACAACCACCTGCTCCTCAACTCGCGGGCCGCCTCGCTCCTCCGCGCCTACGTGATTCTAAATTACACTCTAGGGGTAGGGAAGACAAGACTGCGTGGAGTCGGATTTACAGCGATTCGTTTCTGTCACTAAAACCTAATTTTTAGCAAATGTTTTTGGACTAACAATTTTTTTTATTAATGAACATTCGGAATAATACACATTATAAAATACAATACTTAGGACATCTGACTTTATTTTATACAAAATTAGGAGATTAAATTATTATAGTACTCAATATTATGATAGAATAGTTTAAGAACATGCAGCATAAACCATGCATGCAGCAAGCATGCAACATACATGCAGCATGCAAGCGAGCATGCAACATGCAGCAGGCATGGTTTCTGTCACCGGTTTTAATTGTGCTGCCCCATAGGTGACTAGCATTTAAAAAAATGCCCGGTCGATTTGCTTATTTCAATAGTTGTTATCACACTGCCCTCTCATATTGGGCATATTTAAACTGCCCGGGCATTTTTTATAATGTCCTAATAATCACTTGGTCCATAACATATATATAAATATATATACATCATACAAGTAAAAGCAAAAGTTGATCCAGGGATGAAGTGGGATCGACAGTATCGACAGTATGTATACCCCCTACCCACGGACGATTTATAAGTCAAACAAGAAATATGGGTTCGAGCTATTCAAGTAGGTATTCAGGTAGAAACATGAATTTTAGTACTTTCGATACGAGTACAGTAACACGTATCATCGCTAACATTAGGTTCTAAATCTAACATGTCGGTAATCATGCGACCACTTTGTTATATAGAGACTATGAGTGATCTTTTGGAAGAGCTTTGGAAGAAGCAGTCGTTTCATGTGTTAAATATTTCACTTGTCATCCTTTGTTTTTATTATATAGTTTGAAGTAATTATATTTTTCCGTGTGGTACCGTACGTAAAAGAATTGAACTATCCCATTTCTTCCCGTGGGTGTCGTAGATGGCGACTAAGGGACTTACTAGAGAATGGGCAGCAGCGTTCTCTATACATTCTACCACCATACTGCAATCGCCAACCCGCCTGTCAAGCGTGGCGATTATGGCAAATCCCTCCCTTTTGGGGGAGGGTTATGTCCAGCAGTGGACGTCTTTCGGCTAATATGATGATGATGATGATGATGATGATGAATTATATTGTTCATCACAAGTATAAAGTGGTTTCAATGAATAGTTGGTGGTCTAAATATTGATCAATACGAAAAAATGATAGCTAATACAGAACCTATAAACAATAGGGTTTCTGATAGTGAAGTTCAAGCTAATTCAAAAACATAAAGCCGTTAATCAAAATGGAAAAAAAAATGTTTTTGAAAATCATCGTACAGACGCCAGCACATCAACCTACTACAATCTGTCAAATTTCTTTAATAGGTTTTCAACTTTATCATTGAAGCATAAGGTTCAAATTTGATTGAGAAAATTTGACAGTTTCGGGTAGGTTGACCTGCTGGCGTCTGTACAAACCGTAAGTTTACATTACAAAAAGAACTGAACCACTAAATATAGTAGAAACATTCCTACAATACTTTGTTTTCTAACTTCATTTACCACAAATTGACCTTCTAAGACTCAAGGGACAGACCTTGCAACCAGCTGCTTAACTACGGGCTTAGCTTTCTAGGTCTCCCAGGCTCAAGAAATAGTACAAGGGCAGAAACGAACGTCGCAAATGCAGGTCACGTGGGCATACAACGGAAGTCATACTTTTGTTGAGAAAATGAAGGAATTTGCCGATCGTAAGCGCAGTTCGACGAGTGTGTTTATGCGTTTTGCATAATACTGAAGTGGTGATTAAGCTGTGTGTGTGCGTTTTAACCGTTCGATTTAGAAATTTAGTCGACCTAAATACGGACGTATTGGCGGCGGATTTTTTCGCGCACTAGTTCTTTAACTGCTAGCGCCGAGAGTTGAAAATCGAACAATGTGTTTTTCGACACACTGACATGCACTCTGTTGGATTCTCAATGCTCAGTTCGACACAGACAGTTAAAAATCCAGTGCGCGAAAAGATCCCGCCGCGATTTTCATTACGTCCGTGTGAACGTCGACTAACTCCTTCGATAACACTACTTCCTAGTGCCTACAGCTAGGGTGTACCTAAACTTATGGTTTTTAATCCTGGAGCAGGCACAAACTACTACTGCTTTACAAGCTCCGTCTGCTTCGCTGACATTAGAATCGTCGTATACTCTAATGATTGAAGCTGCTTCTTGTAAAGTACACTTGACATAGTAATGATATCTACGTGGATCCTCTATGAATCAATAGTTACTCCTCGCTGTTAATTTCTGAGTCCTCTCAAAAAGTTTAAATTCACCGGGTCCATACTATAATACTCCACCAACATAAACACATCGCTGCCAAATATTCCAAATAACAGTCGTGAGTTCGTGACATTCAAATGCAATATCGTTGCTTATAAACGACCAAATACGCAGCATACAAAAACAAATGAAATATTCCATAAAATAACTGTTCCGTGGATTATTTACACAGCGCGTCGCGGCGGCGCCCGTATTTGACGGCCGTATATTTTCATTGTATTCAAAAAATATAAAACGGCATGCTTCGGTTACGTAACTCAAGGGCGCGCGTTATCGGTGCTCGGCCTTACTACCCGTAATGCGTTTAGTTGCAACCGATATGCACCGACTACTGGTTATTATTATGCATAGTGGTTGACTTTAGTAGCCGTATGTCACGTCGCCGTGATGTATACGAGTGGAAATGTCAGGCGTTTTACAATTATGTTGAGGAGTTAAGTGTGGAATAAATTATTATTTACGGGTTGAAATGTTTATCTTTGCAGTTGTAAGAGCAGTTTCTATTTTATTTCTAAATCCTCCTGCAATCATCTCTTACATACATCGAGGGGATTATCTGTGCATACAATACACCCAAGGCAAAATGAAACTATGTATACCCAGCAAAACAAACGATTAACTAGTACAACCGCGGGGCATACTTTCTCTTTAGTTTGAAAATTCAACTCTCATTTTTCGTTACATTTTCTTGAAGACAGATAGCTGTCCCATTAAATCTCTGATTCACGGGATTGTGGGATGTAGTTAGTACCTTGCATAATCAGCCTTTAATGTTCGCAATGTTCAGACACAGGCCTCCTCTCTGTGAGAGGGAGCGAGCCGAAATCCACCACGCGGGCCCAGTGCCGGTTGGTAGATGTCACATCTCTTTGAATTTTTGGTTCTAGGACACGCCGGTTTCCTCATAATGTTTTCCTTTACCGTTTTGAGAGCAGTGAAGATGAAATCATTTACACAAAGCAACCCGCCTGTCTGGCTTCGAGCCTACGACCTACCATGCGACCAAGCCGATACCACTGGACCATTAGTTACTTTTCTCTAGTTAGTACCTACGTAAAACCATCTCTTCATTTTGCCAGTTGTTTAACATGGACAAATCCCTCCTACAGACATCACTTGGTGAACTTCAACTCTACAATTCGTTTGACATGGTGCAAAATTGCCCATCACAGTGCAATTGTATTTTCAATTGGCCACACGTGAAGACCTCGTGGTCATACTTGCACGTTCCTTTGATTGATACAAAATTAATATTGACAGATCACATAACATTATTCGAAAAACAAAGTTAACATAACAACATCACGCCTTGTTTCCTCGAATGGTCGAGCAGAGGCATACCTATAGTACACCCACATTACGCCAGTTATGTTCAAGTCTCATGTAAGGGGGCGAGCCTATTACCATCAGCCGGGCACAAATACAGGTTCCGGGCTGCTACTGAGGAATTCCAGTTGGAAAAACCCTATTAGGAGTGAGACGTATTTATCGTAACATAACAGGTAAATATAATAGGCTAAATTTAACAGGTATCTGACGATAACAGACTGTAACTGTGCCAGACAAACTGAAATAACAGCTACAGTGTTCCTCGAATAATAAAATCACTTAGGCACGACAGTCACAAGCTTTTCTCTATTCATGCTTATGACAGTTACCTTAGTTAGAATGAGATAAAAACACTCTGACACCCTGTTACGTCGTCTCAAGCTCTTTCCTTTTCAAGCTTAGGTGTTGCACCTTGGTTAGAAAGAGAAGTACCTACTTTGTATACATAGAACAGGAGCAGGCGGAACAGATATGCGATTTTACCTGTTACAACCCACTCCTATTCCGACATATGAAATAGCAGAATTGTTATTTACGTGGAACAGGAACAGGCGGAATAGATATGCGATTTTACCTGTTACAACCCACTCCTAAGCCCTATAACACTTTGCCCGACCCGGGGACCTTGTGTTCAGCAGTAGCGCTTGCGACCACGAGACCTACGAAGCAGTCAGAAACAAAGTTACCCACCCGTTAAACGTGCCCAAATATATGTTTTTTTTTTAATTAAAGAAAACCTCCTCTTAACGCTGTCAGTTTGTAAGTGTGTAGTTTGTGTTAATAATTAAATCTTAACATGTAACACATTACGGCAATCCGTCGGTCGGTAGCACATTCAATTGGCACCAAGTACCTACCACGTGATATCTGACATGCGAATGAATGCATATGGCAACTGCATAACGCAATATGACCGTGGAATCTACGGTTTAAAACGTGTCAACTTCTTGACATTGTACAAGTAATGGCTCGTTAATTATGTTAAATTAATGTTTAAAAATACATAGTATATAAATAATGAGCTTTTGCCAGTGGTTTCGCCCCCATGGAGGTCGAAAAATTTCCTATGGAAACGTACTCCCGGGACAAAAAGTATTCTATTTTAACACATAGAATACTGTTTGTCGAAAAATTTCCTTTCCAAAAGGAGATTTTTCGACCTCCATGGGTGCGAAACCTCTGGCAGAAGCTCCAGGTTATACACTCCAGGTTAGGCTTCCAGGTTATAAACTCTCTGTGTGCCAAATTTCATTCAAATCTGTTCCGCCGTTCTTGCGTGATTGAGGGACAAACATCCACACAAACAAACTTTAACATTTATAATAATTATAGTAGGATGTTTATTTTCGTAAATTTTCTTGCGATCAATACGTTCCTAACCTTATGGCAACCCTCTGTTGCGACAATCGTCGATAGGATCCGGCAACTGGGACTCGAAGTGGCCTTGCACAAGTCCGAGGCCATGTGGTTTCATGGTCCTCGGAATGCGCCACTGTCGGGTTCCCAGATAACGGTGGGAGGGGTTCACATCGGCGTCGAGTCGACGATGAAGTACCTAGGACTCGTCCTCGACAGCCGGTGGAACTTCGCGGAGCATTTCCAACGTTTGGCTCCCAGACTGGAGCTGACCGGGGCTGCCTTGAAGCGGCTCCTGCTCAATCTAGGGGGGCCCGCAAGGACCGATGCCTGCCAGGGATGCGGGTTGTTCGAAAGAGATACCGAGGCCCCTGGCACACAGGCAACTGAGGGAACACGGGTGGGTTTTAGTCAGTAGTAGTCTGACACGCCCTTCTGCTCCACCCACAGCGGCAGAAGTCATTTGATGATTGCCCACCCGGAAAAAAAACCTTATGGCAACCCTCTCCTTCTAGACTCCTCTTTGAAGAGACTATGCCCAGCTGTGTACAATTTAGTTATTTACTGGGTCGTGGCTAAATAATGACAGCCACACAGGTCGATCGAAGGTTAAGCTACGCTTGCCACGGTCGGTTCGTGGATGGGTGACCATCCACTAACCATTACATATGAAGACCCCTCCGTGCCTCCGAAAGCATGTTAATCCGTTGATCCCTGCTGTCATTCGTAGATTTTTGACAGTTAGATGCCCGAAAGTCTGACAACCCATCTTAACAAGGTCTTATCAGATACCTACACAGCCGCTCCATGTAAAATGCTGGTATCTGCATTTTGTTAGACTGGAAGCCGAGCCCAACACAGTTGGGTAAAGGCTAGGCAGCCATCTACCTACTATATATACCTACACTATATATAACTATACTATACTATACTATACCTACTACCTCACAAATACTTGACTGCCCCAGAAACCTATTGAGGCCCTACATAAAGTTAGGAGTGCCATTTTTATGGACGAATCAAAACAATAAAGCATTTCGACTAATTTAATGAATTTTCCAAAAACTTTGCGAATAACGTCCAGACCAGCCGTCAATTGTTTTATTGTTCCCTGGGTTTTAACTTCGAGAATATTCTAGACTGTTTTAACATGGCGCAATTAAACTTTTAGTTGGTTTTATGATTTATTATTGTAGTGTGTCTGACTTTTATGACTAAAAAATGTGCTTAATTAACATCACGCTTTGTTTCCCCGAACGATGGGGCAGAGGTGTACTATACACCCACATTTCGCCAGATATGTTCAAGTCCCATGTAATAGGGGGTGAGCCTATTGCCATCAACCTGGCGCAAATCCAGACTACAGGCTGCTATTGAGAAATTCCAAATAGAAGAACACAATATATAATATTTTTGACGTTCAAAAAGTGCTGACTCTCAGCCTAGTTGGAAAAAATACATTTTGATTTTGGATATAAAACTTTGCGCGACCTGGGAATCTATCCCAAGACCTCATGTTCAGCAGTACCACTTGTAATTACTAGACGAACGAATCTGCCGAAAAATGTATCCCTCGACAATACGTACTTTTGACAAAGTTTCTGCCATTACTACAAATCACCATGGGATTTTCTATCAATAGACTTTCAAGACCTCTTCTTAAAGTGTTTCTAACCTAACTTAACACGATTCCCTTTGGTAAGACTGGTTGCCAGACTTTTGCGCTTCTGATTACCCGAAACGACTGTCAAGGATCTACGTATACGGACCAACGAATTAACGTGCTTACCCATTTATACTGTAGAAATTAAAATGTTGTCTTACCTTAGTACCGTACTCTCTCCACGGCGAGATCTGCCTCTCCGTCTCTCGAGAGGACACGAACAGCACCACCCTGTCTGGTCGCAGGGCTCTGAGGAACCGCACCAGGGTGGCTCCCACCACCGCCACATCTTCAGGGCAGGCCCCCACCAGGCTCCGAATTATTGACTTAGATTCTGATCTGTGGGTAGAAAGAGAAAAATTAGACTGCAATTCTCTCAAACAGGTTAAATGGTTTTAGTGACATTGTTTCGGTATTTTCGAAGAAAATATTCTGCAGTTAAAAATTTTACAAGACGTCTGATTCTATAATTGTGCAAATTAATTTTTAAGGAAAAGTAAGAAGTTCTACATATCACAGTATTTTTTACGATATGATCATCTTTCTACCCCTGGCCTCAAATACCCCAATTTGAAGGCAAATTGGGGTATTTGAGGCCAGGACTGTATGTAGGTGTACTCCTTTAGTACATCTACATCAGTCGTCATATTAGTTTTCGCCCTCTCTCTAACTTTAATCATCTTTCCGTCGTGATTTGTTTAGTTTGACCAAAAATCACGTAAAGTTTTCAAGTGTTTAGTTCGTGCTTTTCATTTCATATTTACCTTCTTAAATATAAAGATCTCTGTCGTAACAAAAGAGGTCTGGAAAATTCTTCACATTTACAGTCGTTAACAAGACGACTTGATTTTGTATTTAAAACAATCATTCCATGTTCCACCTGTCTATTGATTATTGTGATCGACTAGACAATAGCTTAGGATAATGAGACTGACACCTGTTTTGTCTGCGATGAAGCGGAGACATGACTACCGTTGAGATTGGCGACTGACTCATGCAGTGCTGCGGTGACAGATAAAAGATGATATGAGGGAATTGTATAGTGTATTTGCAATATTATCTTTACCAGCAACTATTTTAATTTAAACCAGGGGCCCAAGTCTGCTATTTTTATAAATTCGTCATTCGAACACGATCCCATTGTCATTTTGCTAAAAGTTCGTAATCTGGTAAATTCATAATGGTCGATCATTGGTCGGCCAATGGTCTCGTATTATGTTATAATGGCATTGTCGTATTGCCATTACTATAAAACCCGTTCGTAGAAATGATTTTCCAAAAACGACTACTAAATTTGAACATTTATTCATGCCCGATTTCATTTATATATTTTTTTACATATTATTTATTAGTTTATTAGTGTTAAATTTCAGCAGATTACCGCCTAAGTCAGTCATTCATTTGTCATTACGTAAAAGATTACCAATAAATGCCATTTCTTTCAATGGAGTGTCAGTGGCTGACCATTGGAAAGTCATAATGACATTAGTAGATTACCAAACTTGTCAAAATAAACAATTAAGAAATCAATGATAGACCATTCTGACACTATTGTAATTAGCAGACTTGAGGCCCTGCTCGAGTGCTGTTCATAGTTCTCTAAAGGCAATGCAATAATCTACAATGTGTGTACCATTGAACTAATCACAACAATTGACAACAAAAAGAAAGAAATAACTCGTTCTAAACCATACTATTACGCCAATTAAGTGCCCTACAGCTTCGGAGGGTATTAAGCCCAAATTTCTACGCCAAAAGTTGAGAGTGCTCACCCTTGCCATTTTACATATTTGAAGGGTGACTACTCACCATAACAGGGGGTTTACTCTCACCCGAAGTTACGGACGTTTCATACTACGGAGGATTACTTCGACGCCCAAACTAAGAATGTATGACATCATGACTTGATAGCTGTTCTTACTCTCGATAAATATATGCATATTCGAAAAACTTAACTCATTACTTAAAACATTATTCGGGAGTAGGATACTTTGGGACGGACCCGTAACTTCGTTGACGTAATTTCAGAGTAGTCCTCCAGCTTCAGAAAAACTGACCCATAGTATTTATTATCCAGGATTGCATTGAATAGTCCAAAATAATATAGTTACCTGTACAGCTCACTCTGCCCCGAAGTGTAAGTCAGTCCGGTACACCTGGTAGCATGTGTGGGCAGGACATCACTGGCTATGTAATCTTCCACCGATCGCAGCGCGCGACCAGACCCGTTGTAGTCGCAGTACACCACTGTAGGACAAAGAGAGAGTATTTAGTTAAGTTACATGATAAAGTTCCGTGAATGTTCCGTGTGGTGCTGGACGTAAAAGAATAGCACCATCCCATTTCTTCCCGTGGGTGTCGTAGAAGGCGACTAAAGGACTTAACAGAGAATGGGCAGCAGTGTTCTCTATGCATTTGACCACCATACTTCGATCGCCAACCCGCCTGCCAAGCGTGGCGATTATGGCAAATCCCCCCTTTTGGGGGAGGCTTATGTCCGGCAGTGGACGTCTTTCGACTGATATGATGATTGCTAATCTATTGCTTCATTTGCTCGATTTTTTCTGCTCAATAACGTAAATGACGAAATATACAGGGTGTACGGGAAACGCTTCTGAAAATGAATGGTACTGTGGCCATAAAAAAATCTAGGTTTTTTTTACTATTTTCACCTAATTTTTAAAGCATTTTTTGTACACTATGCTGTGAGAACGGTTAAAATGAACCATTATTTGAGATTAAACACATCGCTTCTCGGAAGGATATTATTGCGAATCCCGGAGGGATTCAAAATCATTCATAAATTCTGATTGATAGTGAGTTACGGACTTATAATTCCGTAAAACACTATCAGCAGAATCAGTTTTCTGCCAGCCAGTATGTTCACATTGGCAAACAACCTTCATACAACTCAGATACCATTGGTGTGAACCACTCCTAGCTCACAATTTAGTTGATAAGGTTAACTGGAATAGGTACTAGTAATTAACACGCTACATGTATAGTCGTAACTCAGCAGGTACGACGCAATTATTTCAATTCGTGTAATCTTTTTGTACCTGTTCTTTTCACGTAAATAAAATGTATTTCTGTGTATTTGTTAATTAAAATTATGAAATACTTTATTTTAATTCGTACCCAAACATGATTATCTAACGCTAGTTTTACTATTTAGAAAATAAATAAATGCATGTTATAGTCTTGGGGCTAGGTGTAGGCTTGGGCTGTTAATTCTTGTGTTAATTAACAGTCGCTAAATATTTAATTTTAATTATTATCAGTATCACATTACAAACACCTATAAGGATAAAATATGGGTAGGTCCTACTTAAATAAAATGAATTACTATTTATTTTATCACATTTTGATCCATATCAACCTGACGCTAGGGCTCGTGGCTAAGTAATATCAGCCGCACGGGTCGATCGATCAAGTTAAGGTACACTTTCCGGGGTTGTTGCTATGTTGGGTGACCATCTTTAATACAAAGGCCCTTCCGTGCCTCTGAAAGCACTAAGCCGTCGTTGGTCGCGGTCGTCATTCGTGGATCATTGGATGGTCAGAAGCCCGAAAGTCAGGCAACCAGTCTTACCAAGGCGTATCGTATTACCCAGTAACTGGATTGTGTAGGTCAGATAGGCAGTCACTCCATGTAAAATAGGTATCCAGCTGCATTCAGTCAGACTAAGCCAATCCCAACACAGTTGGGAAAATTCTAGGCAGATTGTTATAACTTATTTCATAGCTTGTTTCGCGTTTGCGTGTAACTTAAGCTCTGTTTCGCTGTTTGCTTACGAAGTTACGACGTAATTATATCTTAGCTTAGAGTAAGGAAAACTACTCAATGGTGCTAATGATACTGTAAACATTGATTAAAATACAGAACAGAAACATATTAGCATAGCATATATATCGAAATCCGTATGAACTGCAATTTATCTCAACGTAATTATGATAAGTATATAACCATTAACCTATATTATTAGTATAATCTATAATTAACCATGTAGGGATAAATTTTCCTGGCTTATTAGTCGATTCACAGAAAATTTACTTGCCGTTAATTTATTTGTGAGCGAAGAGCGAATCGACATCTCATTAAATTCAAAACACCAACTGTTTAATGCGTATTTCTGAAGTTATGGATTCGCCCACAAATAAATTAACTTAGTGCGAGTCGCCTACAGAAAATAATATATTATTTAAAAGTGTTGGTTAGCCCATTCGGCGTGTAAAAACGTGCGAATCGACTAATAAGCCTTTCGTTCAATGACAGAAAACACGCACATACCTATTTGCATGGTATTTCACAATAATTTAGAACAGCATAAATACACTTTGGCGGCTTTTAATGAATTACAAAAGGTGGTAATTAATTGTAGCGTGCAAAATATAATTATGTGCAGAAACACAGAACATGATAAACGATTGTATGATAGTACTGCAAAAGTTTTAATTAAAAAGCTCGAGTGTTTAATTGTAAAGTGTTTTAATATATTCTTCAGGACTCGAATTTATATGAGTTTCAGTAAAAGTCACGGGGTCACAGGGCTCTTTCATAATGTCTGTAATAGGCATATAAATCTCTAGGTAACTTTGGAGACAGAACTTATTCGGCAAGCTTGAAATATATCTCGAGGTCGCCTTAAACACTTTATTTTACAAGATATTATTCGCAAACTAAAATCAAATAAAGAATAACCACGTTCTAGGTATGTACGTACTAAGCTGATCAAATACCTACTCATATAATCCAAGGAAAATATCTGACAATCAAATATCGTCATATATAGGTTAATATGTGAACCAGAACCGATCCTTATAATTTTACAAAAACCTTATTTTTTATTATTTATTTATTTATATTTACATATGGTAAGTAGGTATAACTTATAATTATAAACTAAGCCCCACAAAACCGTAGTAGTGGTTTGACTGTACCCATATTTTTTGCAATAATCAAGCCTCTCCCTTCTTATGTGAATTCCCGAAATCGCCCGGTTGAGCCCAAACAGGGGGTCATCGACCTTAACTGCCAATGTCAGACGTCCTGTCATGGCCCACAAAGACATAGCTTTGTTACCGATACCATCGATAACAGGGTCCAATGAATGCTAATTCGTTGAGTTAGTTGATGTAAGTATTTGAATTATACGAGTATATATTTGTTAATATAAAAATACATAACACATAAAAATGTGGGTGTCAATTTGTCTACTTGGTAATGGCTAGTAATAATAATATATATATTGTAAATAATTGTTAATAGGTACAACCTTTTTCATTTTGTAACAGAAAATTGTCGGTGGCCTGTCGTGGAAATCAATTGTCCACCATTTTATGTTATTTAAAGTGGTTTTCAGGCTGAAAACTTTGAATGCAAGATATTCAATAGTAGAATAATATGATGACTGTCTTTAGTCGTGTAGTACAGAACTAACTTGTCAGCAATTATATTTTAATTAAAGTTGCCCTTCAATTCTGAGCGAAAACACGACACGAGCCAAATGAAACCGACCATACCTTATCACATATTATTAGACAATACAGATAACTGTATCATTAGGCCAACGCCAGACACTGGTCAATGCAAACGAATAATTAAATAATAATAAACAATATAACACATAATATAACTACAGTAATGCGATAAACTGCGACCCATTTTGCGGCCTGTTTTCAATTACACCGAGATAACAATGTGACGTTTTAAGGAAAATACCTATCGTTTTAAAAACAATAGGACGAGGATAAAAAACGATTGCCGTTGTAATTAATTTGAATGAAGAACAATGGCTAAGATAAATGTCAGTAGTTTATTGACATCAATATAAAAAACAGTTGCAGGTTGCAGTTGTAAAGCATTTGAAATAAGAACAATGGTGAAGATAGTTTGGTGACGTCAAGAAAAAGTTACTAACACACACGCACACCTTCCCACTTGGGTTCGGAGACGGTTCAGGGACTTCCAAGTATTCCATGCTATTCTTATTTTGAAATATGAAAATTTGAATTAAGAATTGTGAAAAGGCTTTCGCAGGCGAGCTCCTAATCAAAACGAGCTACGAAAATCTATTAAAGGTTTAGTTTTGCATTCGGATTCATTGTTTCGCAACTTGAATAAAAAGTATGAACCAATAAACAAAAATTGTAATCTAAACAAACAGTTTGAACTGAATGAAAATGAATCATAAAGGACAAAGGAAACCAAACTTTTTTTTGGCACAATGATAGGTGAATAAAGATTGTGGAAAAAAAATACTTTCATTTAGACAAGATTGTAATTACGTTTGTCATGATGACTGTGTATTCTTGTCCTGGGTTTTGCTAGATCCCCATGAATAAGCATTGCTAATAAATATGATGAGATTCCAGAAATGCCATTGTTACAAGGCCTTGCCAAAAGGTCCAGTCAGTTCCATGGAAAACTATAGAGCCTTTTTGAAGTGAAACTTCTTGCGGCGATTCAATAATTGGACGAGAATTTGTGAATAGTGCGCGTGACGTATAGACATATTTTTTTACATGAGAGAGAAGAAAGATATAACTCACTCTGTCTCTCACAGTCAGTCCCTCATAGTCTTTATTTTTTAAGAAGTTCATTTCTATCACGTGTGCGATGCACTCGATGTTTTTATGTGTATTCCTTTCATTTGTAGGTACGTTGAATTAAAACTAGTGCCTTGTTTATTAAATTTTCCTGCCAATATCATGGCCAAATATGTCACTGCGCTAACAAAGTACCATTTTCTGTACCTACCACATTTAGAGCAAATCAATGATTTTGACTATCTTTGTTCCTCCGCTTCTAGAGGCCCTCTTTGTACCTAAGTCAGATATTTTGCAGTTTAATAACTCAGAAGTTACATATCAAATCAGACGGTAATTATCACATATCAATAAATGATTTTCAATAATCGATTATCGATCATTTTCCGAAAACTAATTACCTATTATTACTAATAAACAGTGGCAAACGTAAACACAACTTCACAATGGATAGCAAAAACATATCGAAGTCGTGTGTCCATTGTTTTATAGACTAGCAATTCTCTTTCTCAACAACTTGACTTTAAAAGGCACTAACACACGCACATTTTATTTTATACGAACTTTTTCCTGCGCCTTTGCCCCGGGAAGTCGGAAATTATCCCTCGGGAAAGTGGTCTGCCTTTGTGCCAAATTTCATCAAAAGCCGTTCCGCCGTTCAGGTGTGAAATGATGACAAACACGCAGAGTACTTTCGCATTTAGGTATAATACAATTTTCTTATTAGGTACTGTTAGATAAATATAAGTAAAGCTGCAAGGGCTCTTTCTTAAAAAGCCCTTCCAGACATGGCCCTGCATTGTTAGACTCACATAATTTTTTATTTAATTATTTAATAATTTTTGGAAGAAATCATGACATCTGAGTTTGTTTCGGCATTTCTTGTCAAGCAAGGAAATGCCGGCGCCATCTAGTTTTGAAAATATTGACCAATAAAATATTGGCATGTAAAAGTGTCATAAAAAATCTACTTACATAAATAAACATTTCATTTCATTTCATAATAATAAATATGTATGTATAAGGGCAGGGTGACGAAGGTGTTAAGTACATCATCGTCACCGTACCCTTACCCCATTAAGATGGGTTAAGCACACTCATCGTTTGCGATAGCTTCCTTATTCAGGTATTACAAATTTAGGTACGAGTAATCGTATTATCCCTAACAACAAAATATTGTTTACCTGATCGAAATGGTATAAAACTCTATGGTAGGCAATGTAATTTATAACGATTGTTAGATTGTGTAACCTTCACTGTTACGCATGAAGACTTGATTAGCGCAGATCTGTGATATGAACATACTCAATGTATGATTTCTGCAATAAGGATTTTAATATGACCATCAGATATGGTTTTAAGGCTGTCTAATTTATGAGTTTGGCCAGAAAACCACCGGTTGGCAACCCTCTAGGAGGTGTCAACAAAATGCTGGCGTTTGAACATTTTGCTAGTTTTAAGACGTGAATTATTTATGAGTTTGAGCAGAAAATCACCAGAGGGCGATCTCTAGGAGATGTCAGTAAAATGCTGGTGTTTGAACATTTTGCTCCCAAAATAGTCACAGTCATTTATTGGTAAGGTAATGGGCTTATTATAGTTATGTAATAACAACCGCACGGATCGATCGATAAGCTACGGTTGCTGCGGTTGGGCCGTGGATGGGTGACCATCTTTACATACCAAGATCCCGGCGTGCCTCGGAAATGGTCCCGGGTGTCATTCGTGGATCTTTGACAGTGGTTACGGGTCCTCAGAAACCCGAAAGTCTGACAACCAGGCTTACCAAGGGGTATCGTGTTACCCAGTAACTGGGTTGTGGAGGCCAGATAGGCAGTCGCTCCATGTAAAATACTGGTATTCAGCTGCATACGGTTAGACTGGAAGCCGACCCCAACATAGATGGAAAAAGACTAGGCAGTTGATGATTTATTGGTAAGGGATTCAACAAGTCATCAATAAAAAATATTTAAAACATGATGTGGAATCTGTCAATAACCTAATTAAAAATAATACAAATAAACAAGAGTCATAGTTTAATTATTATTTAAATCATACGTGAAATTATAATCAACCAAAACTAGCAAGCAAGTAGCAAGTAAGTAGGTAAGCTAGTACTAGGTGCTAGTAGCAAGGTCATCGATTCAGTACCTACATGATTCTGAACACAGCTGCGTTAAAAAATGTGAATGGATTTTATTTTTACTGCACTTTTCTCCTGGCTAGAATCACCCTGCATAAGAAATGTTAAAAAGACAGTTAAATAATTTACTAAGCAAGTAAATTGTAACAAAATTTGTCAAATGAGTAAGTAGAACGCATGCTGGAAACTATAAACAACTATTCAATTAATTTTATCGATCAAGAGAATACCAATACGAACCGTTGATATCTCGATTCGAGCGTCAAAACTTAACCTACGTGAAGGAGCCGTATCACAGCCGTTAAGTTTAGACTTTCCCCTTTAAATAAGTAAACTGGAGTCACCTCTATCGAACTGAAAGTCGACAGTCACTGTCTTACTTATGTAAGACAGTGACTGTTCCACTATCAAGACTTCATGACTTCAATAAGGGGTATGTTAGAAAATTTTCATAGATAACGGAAGTTACACGCGTTTGTTTACCTTTTATTAGTTTTACTAGTTGTATATATACATTTAAAAGGCTAGCTTTTGCCAGAAACTTCGTCCGCATGTAATTTCTCGTTTTGGCATACCTACTTAAAATATTCTATGGCACTCAGTAATACTGTAGCTTCTCATTAATGAAAGAAATTTCCGAATCGAATCAGTAGCTGCAACGGTTACCCCCCACATACAAACTAAATTAACACATATCCATACATTTTATAATATTATACAGACGTAGGTATAGATGAGTTTCATAAATATCGGGGACAAAGGAAACGAAGCAAGTCAGAAGATACTGAAGCTAATGGAAATTCTTTGTGCATTCTAGTGCGAAGACGGTAGTGATTGCCGATTGTCTGGCGATTGAAATGTTTTGGTTTTATGTCGAATATGTCATGTTTTATGGCAATAACATGCAATAGCACTAATAGCTTCGTAAGTTAACTAGCGTAGGAAACGGATAACAAACTCTAAAACTTAATTGAGGCGGAAACTAGGTTGTTTTTGTAGGTTGCTTTTGTGTACTTAGGAACTCTACTCTTTGGATGCATGGGCGCCGGGAGTGTTGTAACATTATTTAGTGGTCTTGCATACTGCATGTCTCGATTTGGCTTTTGAGCAATAGTCAGTAAAGTTACGAACTCCTATTTCCGAAATTTCATAAGAATATTAAATAAGAATCAATAATGAAGACTGGATTTGGCCACCAAGAACAACCTAGCTGTGAATAAGAAAAATACCTTAGAAATGTAATTCTTCAGAGTCAGCAAAAATATTAAAACCATCAGTATCATCAACTTCTGGTACCTAAATCTCAAAATATATTTTACACAAAAAAATCACAATCCCTACTGATCCCTCCACAACTAAAGCACCTAGGTATTACGTGAGCACTATCAACAGCAGTTACATAAGCTCTGCGACAAAACTCTGCAATGTGCATTTTACTGGCAACAGTGCGTTAGAGTGAACATTAAGCACGTGCTTTAGCTTAGATATTGTTTCCTTCTTTATCTGGCACTTCTAGATTGACAATTGTGTGACAGTGACAGAAATAATCCTAGCCGAAGTATCAACGTGCTTTAAAACGTTTAGTACCGGTCACGTGTCGTACCATTCATTAGTTTTGCATTCAAGAATAAAGGCGGCCATGATTGTGATTGATTTAATTGTTTATGGACACGGCCGGCGCATAGTAAACTGTTTTACTGGCTACCGAGTGCCGCATTGTTTTGACTATATTTATGAACAAGCTCCAGCAATTTAATTATTTTTGTTGCTGAAATGCAAGAGAATATTATTTTGTTACGGATAAATCAAAATCTTCACTGTGGTAGCTCGTAAATGTCATCAGAAGACCGAAAGTCTGACAACTAGACTTGCCAAGAAGTATCGTATTACCAAGTTACTGGGTTGTGGAGGTCAGATAGGCAGTCGCTCCATGTAAAATACTGATACTCAGACGGGAAGCTGACTCCAACATAGTTGGGAAAAGGCCAGGCAGATGATGATGAATAGACATAAAATTAAGCGTTCAAACCTTTTGAATATAATTCTATGAGCCATTACGTTTAACACTGTAGTTAAATATAATAAAATCTGTGGCAACAGTTCCAAGGTTTATTGTCAAATTCTCGCAAATACGAGAGGCGCCAGTTAGTTTGCTTGCAGTGTAAACATTTGCCTCTTTGAGTAAAAACTAACGAACCCAGCTTGTATTTAATTAAGTGTAATTACTTCGCTTTTCCGAAAAGTGTTTGAACTGAATTATATGCTTCTGTAAATGTGCAGAACGTGGTTTGAAATTAATTAGATAAGTATAATTTTGGTTTTGTTTGGACCGTAGAATGAGGATACCAATCCAAGTTCGGCTAAACTTGACGATGACAAAGTACTGAACAAACGATAAATGTTCTGACTCCTGTATACATATACAGGGTGAGTTTTTATCCAGTGCGCAAATTGTAACCACGAATTCAGCATATCATTCTAGAACCCCCTGCGTACAAAAATTTCGTCGGTTTTACAAAAAAAATCTGCTGTTTCATAGAAAAGTGCAATACCGACGCGGTCAAAATGTATGGAACAGCTGTACAGTTTGCGCACTGGATAAAAACTTGTCCTGTATGTATAGACGGATTTAAAAAAGCTTTTTTTGTTCGAAAAGGGTTTAAACCAAAATGGTCCCATTTAAATTTCATATAGATCTTATGATGGGTTTCGGAGACAACCAACGGAACTCTTCAAAAAATTACAGCAAATCAACCGCGATTACTGCTGCTATCAGATGAGTATGCAATGTTTTGATTTGATTGAGTTTGAGAATACCCCAAGGATGACGAAATTTCGAATTTGTGTGGGTAGGTTAAAAAGTGAAAAAAAAAAGACAACCGACTTCCGAAAAAAACACTACAAAGTGAAAAATAACTTTAATTTCGTTAGGCGGTGACAATATTTTTCAATACATATCCAAAGACACCGACTTCCGAAATTAAAGTTACTTTACACTTTGTAGTGTTTTTTTGGAAGAAGGTTGTTTTTTTTTTGGCAAAAGTTTTGTGTTTATTATTTCATCACCACTGCTCTCAAAATGGTGAAGGAACACATTGTGAGGAATCCTGGATGTCCTAAAACCAACAAAAAAAATCGAAGACATGACATCTACTAACCCGCACTGGGCCCGCGTCTCATAGAGAGGTGGCTGTGTCCTAGCTGTGGTAATATTATAAGCTGATGTTATGCGGTCTTCCGAGAATTTACCTTTTCAACCCAGTCCGCTCTTAATTAACTAACAACCTCTCTAGTTTTATGCCTATGGTTTATAGCCTCAGCTTTAATTACTGCCGACTTCCCTGTACGTACAGTTACTTGCATTAAAATACAGTAACCTGCGTCTCAATGCCAGTGGAGTTGCACACTGTGAGACCTTGTGAATATTTCTAATTTACACTGCCCCAGTGATTAATGGTAGTCGTAAGTGAAGGAAATAATTATAAATGTTGACATTCAGTAAGATTTTTTAATAGCTTGCATCATAAATCAGTAAATACGTTTAATTCTAAGCAAATTTAAACGTTCGTTTAATGATAAATGATTTTATTTCTGTTAGTATGTTTGTACATACAAACAAATTTTACAATTTAATCATATTTTTTTAACTAGGCCGGCGTTGCCTAACTGACTACACAGAGGTCACAGTCTCTTTTAAAGTCCAGATATAACCTTCGTCAGATCATGTGAAGACCATGTAAATTGTTGTCTTTGAAATGGTTTTTGCAGGAAAGAACCACACAGATTGAGTGGACCTGACCAGTCAGTACACGCATTTGGCAGTACACGTGCGAGCAGTACGAGTACTGCCAAAAGTTGACTGTACTTGCCAAAATTGAAAAGGTAAATTCTAGACCTCCCAGCGTAGAAATTTTTCGTCGGTTATACAAAAAAGATCAGCTGTTTCATAGAAAAGTGCAATACCTACGCGGTCAAAATGTATGGAAGAGCTGTACAGTTTACGCACTTATCCTGTATGTACAATGTATGTATCCTGTATGTGCAAACTTATCCTGTATGTACTATAGACGGATTTACAACATCCAGGCTCATTCTTTTTCGCGTTCTTTTTTCTGCTAATCGTTTGAACAATGACAGAATCAGAATCATTTTTAATACTTAGTTATTTGTAGTCTAAGCGGTTTTAGTTAAGCTGAGTTACTTGAAGGTAATATAGCTTAACAGTACCTACATAGATACAGCTTAATCATTGTTGTATGTTTGAAAAAAAACTCGCCATCAATATTGTATAATTAAGTGATACTTCAATATATTCCACTCCAAACTTCAAAGGTCGAGGCTAATCATCAGAGACGAGATTTTTTTTTAGTAGGGCTAATCTATGATCATTGTCTACGTTTATTTTGTATTATTTTGGTATGACCATAACGGTAATAATATGAAAATCGGTAGTTATAAATAGCAAGATTCGTTCGTAAATCCAATAAGAGCCACCACGAAACTACGACGAGCTTGACTAAGGTAATAACTTCAAATTAAAAAGTGCAATCAAGATAGATGGCATACTATTCAGTGTAATGTAAAACCCAAGCACGCAATTAGTGCATTCATTACCGACTTACTGCATTCGATACAACGTGACAAATTAAAATAACAATTGCAAAATTATAACAAATCGCCAACAATTGTATGTTACACATTTATTTCTAAAACATTATACAGGAAACACGTGTTTATCTTTACTGTGTACCTGGCAAAGGCATAAAGGCTGAACGTGTTAGCAAATAATATTTAATCTGTGTATTTGTACGGCTAATACAGAGATCAGCTGTCACGCGCATGATTTGTGCTGGTCCAGTGACCAATATGTCTTGAGCTGTGGAACTCATTTAAAATTTTCCGAAAATTAGGGTGAACACAGGGGTAGGGACAGGGATGCAGGGAAGCTCAATACTCGAATATTATTGTATTTGCCAACACAGGCTGCACTTTTCAACAAATTATAATAAATAATTAGGAGTCTTGGTTGTCAAAAACCTATATTAATTCAACATTGAATCCCAGAAAACTGAGTAAAATTATGTTTTTTGAAACATCTATGTGACCAATTCTTTATTATTTTTTACATAAATTTCAGCCATGCATCATGTTTAGGTACTCAACGATTTTTCCAGTATCTACTGAAATTGACGTTTGTTTGACAGTTGTCTTCACAAACAGCGCCACCATAAGCGGACAAGGTTTATCGGGCTATCCGTACAGCATACGTGGTCGTGTTGAATCGTAAAATAGGTAGCCGTTACCTATTAGCTTCTCATAGAGCATTAACTTTACGGCAAATCTAGGTAAGCCAATAGGTCTATGGTTACCTACTTATCTTCCTACGCACCTATATTTTCAATTAGCAATCTACTATCCATCTAGAATCTTCTAATAAAAATGTAAACTAGTTTATTTTCTTGATCGAAACAGGATAAAATTCCCAGATACTGTCGGGCGCACCGTGGGATTTCTGAAATAATTGCATTTGTTTGATGCCTTGCTGCATCGATATTACAATGACCTTTAATTATGTAATTAATATGTAAGATATTTAAGGATTCACTCTATAAATCGCACACTTTAGAAACACTATTACTTGTTTTTTTTTAAAGTATTTTTTTTTTTAAACAAAACAAACGCTTAGTTTAGTAACCCATGGAGGGTCATCAATTTTATAATATTCACAAAAGTACATGTTTACTATAACGTGTATATTTTACATTGACAAAAATGCATAGGTATTTGTTTTATTAATACAAAACAAATGCGACCCGCCCCTTCTATCCAGAGTCGCCTCCCTCCAATTAGCGCCAGAAACTCAGGCACTTTAAAAATAAAAGCAAAGAAATTGATGAACCTTGAAAACGTCCTCGACTTTGCCCAATATCAATAAAATTTTATACAGGAGAAACCACACACTTGGAATTAAACAACTTTGTTTAAACGGAAGACGAAGACACGCTGATTAATAAAGTCAATTATTAATGGCATTTCACACTTGTGCATTAAATAACATACCCGAGGTAGGTATGTTAGCATAACGTCAGAAACGAACGTCGATGCTAATAAGCTTAAAGGAAAATGGAGGCTGGTTCCACGTGTAAGGAAACACGAGACGGTTGTTAGGCGCCTAATCATCTCGCTCTTAAATATTGATTGATCTGTTTCATCATCAATTTGAGAAATGGTATCTCTGGAATGGATATAAGTAATCCGAGGGATAATTGCGTAATACACTAGCAGAAGGAATAGCTTTCATTTTGACAGTTCCACGACATTCATTGCGTGGTTTACGTTGTTGAGCAGACAAATTATGGAAACATATGAAGCAATGGATTAACAATAGGCTTCAAAATGAATCAGATTTTGATTAATAGTGTTTTACGCAATTAGGGTGCAGGAGCATCGGATAAAGTTAAAGTTTAGTGAGAAACCGATGGATACTTCCGAATGAAATTTAATTTGATGAATGAACTGTTTGTTTTCTATTACGCGCTGTCATTCGTGGATCAATGGACAATCATTACGGGTCGTCAGAAGCCCGAAAGTCTGACAACCAGTCTTACCAAGGAAATCGTGTTATCCAGTAACTGGGTTGTGGAGGTTGGATAGGCAGTCGGTCCATGTTAAAAACTGGAATTCAGCTGCATCCACTTAGACTGAAGCCGACCCCAACATAGTTGGGAAAAGCAGATGAGTTATCGCTGATAGACGGTCACTTTGTCCAAACCATCAGGAAATTGGATCAGATAATCAGACTGAATTCTAAAGGAAATGTATGTTGCTTTTGTAATAAAAATGAACACTACATACTCTCATTGCATCAGAGCAACAGTATTTTATACAAATGACTCAAAAATTCTCAAAAAAAAAAAAACTATCTACCGCAAAGCTATCCCTTCACTTACTCAATACCACCCACTATAACGCATCCACTTTGAGTCGAATGAGACGTCTCAAGTGTTTACCATAGATTAGATAGCACTTATCACGATAAGCATGCTGTTTTGCATATAGCAGACTATTCGCAAATAAGTTATGTGGAGATGTACTTCAAAGTGTATAGTGTAGATATAGATACGTTAGATGTCTGCTGGTTACGCTCTCTATGAGGTCCTACTAAGTAGGAACTTAGTATAACTTTTGAATGGTCCTCAAGAAGATTAAAGGTTCGTGCAGACTAGCGCGACGCGACGGTCGCGTCGCGACACTCGTAGAACTTTTTCTGTGAAAACTTCATGGAAATTGTTCTACAAGTGTCGCGCCGCGCTGTCGCGTCGCGCCTGTTTGAAGAAGCCTTAATGAAATAGGTATACCCGTTCTGAATGTTATAGCCACTTTATGAATTTGCTACTTTCTGGTGGAAAAATAAATATAAAAGCATCAGACAATGAAAATGGAGCGCAAACGCAGCCTATTCAAAACAATAAAGTGATTACCGACCTATCGATAATGATGGTGAATATTAAACAGTCGTATCGGACCATGGAATCTTTTGTCTTTGTCTGACTAGTCACTTGAATTGATTCTATCTAGGTAATTTTCCCGTGAATACTTCTAAAGAAGGGCCCATAGAAGCGTAACCTGGTGCCATGGATGCAGTACAGTGATTTTTAAACTGTTGAAATTTTTCGTCAGTTATTTTTTTGTTATTGCCGTTCCATACATTTCCTGCCATCCCGTACAAAAACTACCTTTACACTAAGCTATGAAACCTTGAAAGCCTGTTGAATATTAGCAAATATATATTTAGGAGTATTCGTTTGCCAACAGCGGTATGCAAATCATCAGAGATCGGGCGTTAATGTAGCAACTTGCATTTTAATTAAGTTTCAGAGTAAATCAAAGATATATTATTAACTAGGTACAGACGCCAGCATATCGAGCCACCCCAACTATAAAATTTTCCCAATTAAACATGAACTTTATACTTCTACACTTTATTATTATTAATAGGTAATATAAGATTTGTATTTTTGTATGTAACGAATAAACTTAAAAACTACTGGACCGATTTCAAAAAATCTTTTGCCGTTAGAAAGCTACATTATCACTGAGCAACATAGGCTATATTTTATCCCCGTATTCCTACGGGAACGGGAACTACGAGGGTGAAACTGCGGAGCGCTGATAGTATATATGTAATAAAGTTGAAAATCTATCCAAGAAATTTAACAGATTGAGTAGCTTGATGTGGTGGCGTCTGTACTTACTGCTCGTTTTACATATGTTTTATTACTTAATACGGTGCACTGATGAGACTGTGAGACTAAATTATTATCCTATGTACCTAAGTGTGTAAAACGTAGCCTATGTTATTCTTCATATCCCAGGCTATATCTCCACCAAATGGATACTCAATTGAGATTCCGAGAGCATATTATCGATGTCTATAAAAAAGCATACAAGCGACTGGGATTTGCGCTTCGCAGGGCGGCTGGTTTCACAAATATTAAAGCCATTTCGGCATTGCATGACGCTCTAAATACGGAATTACTAAGTCAGTTGGAGGGTAATGCAGCAGTATGGACTCCACATGAGACTAAATATAGTCTTATGTTGGAGCGCATACAGAATAAATTTACAAGATATATATATTTAAGGCGATATGGAGTATATCCCTTTCACCCCATGAGGTATCCAACCTTGTTTGTGTTAGGCATGGTGAGATACCACAAGTTGGAAACAAGGAGGAATCTGGCACTGGCGTCGTATATCTTTGGAGTATTCCAGGGCAACATAAATAATCCTAGTGTGCTACAGTGGATAGGCTTGTGTGTGCCAGATGGGTTCGTGCAGCGGCGTCGACGGCCCAACTGGTTTGCGGTGCCGCGCGGCCGACCTAAACTGTTAGACAACGTCCCTCTGACGCGAACAATGCGAACACTAAATTTGGTAGCCGACAGAATTGATCTTTTCTCATGTTCACTGAGCGAGTTCGCAAAGGTAACATTACACGTGCTATGTTATTAATATGTGTATGCGACATGGATATTTATGGAGTAAATTATTGCATGAATTGTTAAGTACACTACCGAATTGTAAATAAACAAATAAATAAATAATAATAAATTTCATGACGATCGGTTCAACGATTTAGGCGTGAATGCGTAACAGACAAACAGACAGACAGAGTTACTTTCGCATTTATAAAATATTAGTAGGGATTATTAGGGATAGTAGGGATTAAGTAGACATACAAGTAGGGATCATATCTCAATAAATTAAGATTTATAGGTACGTTGATCTCAAAGTTTACTTGTCTACACTGTATGAAAGAAAGTTAGAATTGAATTGTTCCCGTTCAGTTTCATTAGGGAATATACATACTATCCTCAGAGGCGTGTTATTTGAAGATTTACTAATGGCCGATTTTTATAATACGGACCGTTGTTGATTAAAATGATCTTGACCAATAATTAAGCAAAGAACTCATAGCTTTGCATAGTAGACCCCTATATGAAAAAAGCTATCGTAAGTAAAATTAGCTTACGAATCTACTTACATCTCCAGTTTGGCAATAAAAAATGCTACCATTGGTAAGCAAAATGACTCATTTTTGTTTATTGGAACCGAGCAAAGACATTAGTAGTTTGACAGGCAACACATGAAGAAAAAACAATAGTTTTTCTCAAAACAAACCTACACTTTAGCTCAAGTTAAAACCTAACAAATTCAACAAATCCTTTTGCAAACAAAGTAATTCTTATCAATATACACTTAATATTTCTTTGTTGAATGTGAGTTATATAAGTCGACACATTCATTCGCAATGTCAATGTTTAAGCGCTGATAACAACTTAGGTAAATGGGAGCAGTACATGGGCGCGACAAATACATAGGCAAATACGAGGCGTTTTATATTGTGTGGTTTGAACATGTTACATTATCGACTGCCTATACAGGATAAGTTTTTAACCAGTGCGCAAACTGTAACCATGAATTCAGCCTATCATTCTAGACCTGCCAACGCAGAAATTTTTCGTCAGTTATACAAAAAAAAAAATAGTTTCATAGAAAAGTGCAATAACTACACGGTCAAAATGTATGGAACAGCGACTTCTTTTTTTCATATGTAACCCCTCACGAACCAACTGCTGCTAAGTCGACCCAAGTTCCACTTTTTGGGTAATTGCGTATCACACTAACAGTAAGAATGGCTTTCTCTGCCAGGGGTGCGGGTTGTTCGAAAGAGATACCGCGGACCCTGGCACACAGGCAACTGAGGGCACACGGGTGGGTTTTAAGGCTTCTTCAAACAGCCGCGACGCGACAGCGCGACGCGACACTTGTAGAACAATTTCCATTAAGTTTTCATAGAAATTGTTTTACGAGTGTCGCGACGCGACCGTCGCGTCGCGCTAGTCTGCACGAGCCTTTAGTCAGTAAAAGTCCGACACGCTCTCCTGCACCCTAATTGCGTAACTCACGATTAATCATAATCGGTTTCATTTTGACAGTTCAAAAATATTCATTGCGTTATTTACGTTGTTGAGCAGACACATTTTTGGAAAATATGAAGCAATGGTTTAACAATCTGTTTCAAAACGAAACAGATTATGATTAATCGTGAGTTACGCAATTAGGGTGCTGCTCCACCCAGAGCGGGAGAAGTCATTTGATGATTTCCCACCCAAAAAAAAAGGATGGCTTTCATTTTGACAGTTCAACAACTTTCATTGCGTTATTTACGATGTTGCGTAGACAAAATTTTCGAACATACAAAACAACGGATAGGTAAGCAATAAGTCCATCCCTAAAAATGCTCCAGATTGTGATTAAAAGTGTAATCTCCTGACACAGCAGCAAACTTTACCTATATCACTAATCTCGATCAATAGTCGAATATAGACATACTAGTATCGACGAAAACTATCTAAATTCTAAATTGATGCTTACGATAATAGAATTTCGATAAGATAAAACAAATGTTAGATGTTATTTTGGAATGGAGTTTTATGTTGGAGGAACGTGAACCGAGTGATTATGTAATAGAAAACGTGACTAGATAGACCTTATTAATTCTTAGATCAGATCGATTCTTTAATCATTTTTTTATCAAGTCTTTTGAACATTGTTATTGGACGTTTTGAGAATTTATTTTAAAAAATTATGTTCATGTAACGTACCTTTTAAAATCATCAGCATAATCTGAATAAACTAACCTAATAACTTCTATTTAGCAGAAGTTGTTTTTCAATTTTGTGTTTAACTGTCAAAATGAAATAATAAACGAATACAATAATGATTTAAAAACACAGTAGGCACACAGTGTGCTGTTCTACTAGTATTTAATAAAAACAACGATAAATTAAACGTGTTTAGTTTATTTTTAACTCCAAATCAAGTAAACAATAGGTCCGCCTAACGACACATAATAAATAATACTAAACCACAAAAATAATCGCAAAACAATTATTATTATTATTTCTTAATTCTAGTGGTTCTCAATTTAAATTGCCTATAAAAATGAAGTAACCCGATAAACTGAACGCAACTTCAGCACGTGCCACTAACAAAATGTAAATCACAACACTATTTTTCTGAACGCGACGCGACGATCGTCACGATTCGCGATCCGAGTCGAAAATAAACGAGAATATTCGGCCTTGATCGCTATTAGAACACTCTTGTATTATACAAGTTGTATAACATTACATTGACTGTTATGTAGTATGGCATATAGGATATATGTACATAATATTTTACTTGTTACTTTTGCAATTCAATACAATGTTTTATTTTAAACACAGAACTAGGTAGGCAATGAAGTTATTGAGCAGAGTCATGCTTATTATCTGACCAAGATTATGTCTGGACTGTAAAAGAGACTGGAGTTTGTTTCGGCTTTCTTCTCAAAGTGTTCAGTTAGGAAACGCAGACTTCATCTAGTTTTAAAAATAAGATTGACGTGTAGAAGTGTTTGTACAAACCTACTTACAGAAATAAAATCATTAGTATCAATAAAAAAGTGAATTTGTTAAATACAAGTTTTTATTTAAGTGTTTGTTCTGTCCAAAATTATTTTACACTAGTTTTGTGCCGTCTATTGACAAGGCACTAAACTTAACAAACAGCTGAAAGTACATACCTACATACCTGCTGAACACTCGTGGGTGCTTTGTTTAGAAATCAAATATTTTTTTATTATAGAGTCGACTAAACCACGTTTCTTTTTCAAATCACAAGTTCCAGATTTTAATCTCGGCTGTATCTTAAAAATCAAAGGGTACATTTACAGCCTTATGTTAAAAAACTCAAAAAAAACTCAAAGCATTTATTTCAAATAAACCAATTACAGGCACTTTTGAATTGTCAAGGTTGGTGAGTTAGAAAGATGAAGCTATTTGCCCATTCCAAAGCGTAGGTACCTATGGAGAAGAACGGGCAAGAAACTCCATGGACACTCTCTTAAAATCATGGTATTGTTACAAAAAGTTGGTTACATCATTATGTTGAAATTATCAATGTGAGAACGATGTAAAAAGACGTGCACATTCAAGCGTCCGTAATTAAAACAAAAATAAAATAACAATTCAGAAATTAAAATAAGCCATGGGAGCTAGGAGATGACCAGTCCCTACTGGCGGCGCCCGTTCACGAACATGACGTGTGGATCAGCACCATTCAGCTCAACCATTTTGAAGAGAACTTAATGATCCAACACACACGCTACCACCAGCGAGACATTTGAGTGAGCATGACATACTCTCAGATGCCAGGGCACATTCAAGTCAATGAAAGACGTACCCTGTAAATGGTAGCTTTATAGTAGGAACATAGTGCTCACACATATGCTATGCAATTATACAATACTAGAAGTTTGAATTTATACAATGCAAAGATATCTAGTCTTTTACAGTCTTCAGCAGCTCCAACAACGTTTTCAAATGCTAATCAATTTGGTTTAACATTGACATTCACCCTCGTAGAAGCACAACAAAACACTTCACGATGACATCATTCTATTGATCGTATATCAGGCACACGTGTTAAGGTATAACACAACACAACCGGTGCTTGTTGAGCGGTTTTAAAAATAAAACTAATAAATGCTATAACGCCTTCGCGAAGACGTAAGTCGGGTTGGCGGGAACCGAGACCTTGAAACCAAACAACATGCTTTAAACACGAGTAGAATAATCTAACGCTGCCGCCTTTATCAAAAGGCAGCGGAAAAATTCCATATTTAAATTTCATAAACCACAAGCATTACAATACAAGTAAGATGTTTCTATTATTTATTTATTTACGTATATTTTAAGGAAAATTTGTTATCCGATACCTGTAACGTCCGGGAGGGGCACACAATAGAAAATTAATTGTTATCTCCTTAGCTGGGATTGACAGGTGTGACACATGCATCTAACAAAGCGTTGTTATCCTCATATTTCAAGTTACTACCTGAATGTTTACGAAAACCATGTTTTGGATTGTAGGTATTCCGACATTTTTCGTCGCTTATCTTTGATAACAATAAATAGGGAAACATCTGTTTTTTCATAGTGCACTACATATTATTTGTACCTACTTTGTTTGCTGTCCTACTATAGCTCATGGATGAGTCACCGATTTAAATTTCAAGTGTTATTTTGTTTCAATTGTGTGAATTTGTTAATCAAATAGACTATTAGGACTAGATAGGTTTATTATGTAGAGCGTAAACAATAGTTTATTAGGTAACTAACCGAACGGCAATCACCTATTTTAATTTTATAACTAAGGCTGTACCTATTTAATAATAACCTTAATGATTAGGTAAGTACTGATGAAGGATCTATAGAAAAGCTCCATTACGTTTATTGAAAAAAAACCTCCTTGGGTTTTATTTTTATGAATAAAACCTTGTAAAATTAATGTGACCATTTAGTTTATACCTACCTACCCGCGTCCCTCCATTATAATCTTTACTTAGTATAAAATAAAGTCGCTTTTTGAGTCTGTACGCTCAGGTCTTTTAAACTACGCAACAGATTTTAATGCTGTTTCATCAATAGACAAGAGTGATTCAAGAGGAAGGTTTATATGTATAATGCACCGACCTCCACGCAAGCGAAGCCGCTGGCAAAAGCTAGTTAATTATAAATAATGTTACTGGCACATCAAATTCTTTTAAGAACCACTAAAGATTTGAAATTCGATTTCTATTGTGGTTCCGGGAACAAGCTAGATGTTCTTTACTATTCGCGATAACCTTGGAACGTGGTATTTATGCGAAACACGTGGCACATACCTAGT